>OZ010646.1:8409621-9858621 GCA_963932195.1 Empis livida | reverse complement strand
TTTCAGGATTCTTATTTGTTTAATCATTAATTATTGTTGAATCGTTAAAGTTTAACTATTTTTGTTCTTAATTTAAGTGAAAGTTCTATATTTTTCTGAAGTTAATTTTCAAAGAAATACTAATTTTCAATTGATTTTTCCTGCTCGTTTTCCGTATAAATCAAAAAAAATTCCAATGTTTTTTTTTTAAACACAAAACCAAAAAAAAATATGCTTTTCTTTAACCGGAAAGAAAAATCAATTTTCAAAAAAATTTTCTATTTTGAAATAATCCTGATTTCTATTATATAAACATAATTCGTTATATCCTGGTACATACATTGAAATTCAATTTGTTATATTCGATTCTCCAGTTTACTATATTTGCTTTGATAACAAAAACAAACAAACACACACAAAAAAAAAAACAGAAATTTTCTTTTAATGTAAAATGAAATTTGAATGCTTCTAGCGATTGATTTATTATCTTCAAAAGAAAAAAAAAATTGTATTTTCCGGAAAATATAACAAGGAAAAAAAGAAAATAGGTCAAAAAAAAAACCAGACATAAATTTGAATAAAGTTTGTTAAAATTTCTATTATATTTCCGGTTTATTGTTCGTACCAAAAAAAAAAGCACAATTTCGATATAACCAATTAAGGTCCTTGAATTTTTTTACTTTATGTTATATATTTCTCTGCTGAATATTATAAGAAAATTGAAAATTTTTTATTACCTTTTTGGAAATTATATGCAATTAGGTCAGAATTTTCATAAATTTTCATTCAAACGATTTACAATAATTTTTCAAATTATTTCATTTTGTAGAAAATACCATTCAGTCATATTTATAAAGATATTTGGAATTTTTACAAAATAAATTGAAAATTTCATATATTTTTCAATGCTATAAAATAATATTTTAACACCAGAAAAAAATTCAGGATGAAAAAATATGTTCTCATTGCTGACTAAAAGAATATGAGTACGGTCAAAAATTTAGTGGCTGCTAAACCAATGCACACTAAAAAATTTTTTTTTTAAATCAAATGTATGGAATTTCTGCTGAATAAATCCCTGCAATGGTTGCGTTTGTTTTCTTAATTTTAATGTTAGACTCCGCTGTTTTGTAATTTTTGACTGATTTTCAACGTAAACTGTGCGGCAGCAGAATTTTTGACCGTTCTCTATTATTTGAGAGACTGCAGAATTACATTGATTACATTCATTTTAGTTCAAGTTCACATAATTGGATCGAAGGTGGATATTGTTTATAGAGTTTTATACTTGGCCATTAATGATCATTAATATTTGCCATAGCACACGAATAATTATGTTTCTATTTCAAAATAATTTTGTTATCTGATATGCGAAGCGATAGTTTTTGCGCTGATTATCAAATTATAATTAATCAAATTTTAATTAATTAATTTTTCCACACACATTTTGACTACTTTCCACTGCGTGAGTTAGTAGTATCGGTAGATTTTTCATCTCAGAACATTCTGCGAAAGTACTTATAATTAATTTTACAAGCCTAGATATGTACTTATAATTTTTTTAACACTAAATAGTATCTTGTGTCGAAGGTATAATATAAATTTTGTCCAAAAAATTTTTCCAATTTAAAATTGTTTAAATTTTTAATTAAAAAATTCTGATAAACTTACATCTTTATCACCCAAACTCTCTACACGACAATGTAAAAAACCAGTTTGTCCAACAGTTACTGTTAAATTACGTGGTACATCAAAATCAAAATATGGTAATAGACTTCCAGATGATATTGTCGTAGAATATGAGCTCAACGATTCTGTAAAACAAAAGAAAAAAATTATTATTAGCACACGTTTTCTTCACTAAATTTTCTTTTTTTTTTGTAATTTTTTTTGATTAAAATAGAAAATTGATTAGGACCAAACAAAATTCTGTTTTAAAAAAAAAAAAAAATAAATAAAACCATCTGAGTCCACTTAAAATCTTTTGAAAGAAATCAATGTTATTTTGTGAGCAAGGATATTTTTTTATTTTTTATCAAATAGGATATTCTTATAACCCAAAAAATGGATTTTTATTTTTCGCTTGGGTAAATTCTCAGGAGTCTCTAAAATAATATAAAAACAAAAACGAAATACCAATTTCTGTATGTGCTTTTTATTAATCCTAAATTGGTGAAATTTGTACAATGACTATTTTGATCCTTTTTATTTATTGCCTACACACTCTTCCAATTGATATGTTTTTTTTTTTTTTAAATAGAAATCCTATTTTGTTGGGTTTTGTTTTTTTTTTAGGAAAAATTCTTATCTAATTTTTGTCAACCACAAGAAAGAAGATAAAATAAAATAAAATAAAAATGCTGTGTTTGACAACATAATTATTTTATGATCATCATAAAAGTAGAAAATATTTTTATGATTTGATGATATTTATATATGATTCTTTTTTTGTTTTCAGGCATCATTGCTCAAAAGAAATAATATGAAAATCTATATGTTAGAGTTAGATTTGTGTCCTTTTTGACAGGTTGATTAATTTTTTTTTTTTTGGTAAATTTATTTATCTGTTAGATTATTTTAAATTTGATGATAACGGTTATGTTCTATTAATGAAAATTAATGTAGTTGTGAGTATGTGATGAAAGTATAATTTGATAAGAAGAAGAGACTGATAAGAAAGTACGGAAACTGTAGCAGTATACTAACTATACTGTCATGGATTAGGAATTGGATTGCGATTTCTGTCAGTCTGTTCGTTTCTAAAGTGCCACATTAAATAAAAATGAAAATGTGGAGCTGAGAGAATTTTTCCATGATTGATGATGGCAGCAACAAATGCCTCAGTATTATTTTTCTATTATTTTGTTTATGAATAATTCATTTAGGAAAATTTTGGTTTAACATAAATGAAAAGTTTCATTAAGTTATGGAACATAAAATTGTATTTAAATTTTGGATGTTTATTAACATTTATTACAAAATAAACTCATAATTTTTTTAAAATAAAATCAAGTTTATTTATATAGTTTATTTCTAAGCTTGGTTTACACATCTGTCAAAAAACCATCATGGTCGATTCTAGTAAATCAGAAATGTCTTTTCCTTTGCACGAAATTTGTTAAAATTTGTTTTGAGAAGTAATCCTGTGATAGTAGAAAAATTGTTTTGAGAACTAACAATTTTTGAGTTTTTTTTACATTGGACGTACTGTCAAAAAAATAATATTGGAAACCGTCATTGCTTTATAAAAAACTGTTCCAGAATTTGTCACGGTTTTTCGGCAAATGTGTAACTGAAAATTTGTTAACAATTTACCTCACTATTCGTTTTAAATTAAATCATAAGTAATGTTTTCAGTATTTTATCGCTTTAATTTTAAGCTGGAAATTATGTAATTATTATTATAAATTATTAATTCACAATTGGTAATTAAATACATTATTTAAAAAAAAAAGAAACTATTTATCAACTTCTGTGACACCATACTACTACAAAAGCGATATGTATACTTTGGTTATTAATATAATTTACATAAATATATTAAATAAATTTATTACTATTTCTGTTTTGATTATCGAAAAATACTTAAATCTACATATAGTAGATATAATTTTACAACATTACTTTTTATAGACAGTGTTTTTTTTGTGTGTGTTTTCATGTTTGATAATAAATTATCATAAAATATTATTAACAAACAAGCGTTTAACATGATTATAAATATATTTGTTAAATATTGACACAATAATAAATCAGAAAAAATATTACCATTTATTCATTTTACTTAATAATAATAATAATAAAATAAAAAAAAATTAAACATAACAAAATATGAAATGTTAACATTTAATAGTTTCTTTTTCTATATTTCTTTTTTTCACCATTTATCCTGACACGCATTCTGAAATTCCACAATTATTAATTTTTAGTAATATAGTAACTAAATAAACTAAAGAAAATTTATTGACAAAAATATACAAATAAAAAATATTTATTAGTTATTACTAAAGTATAGATACTAGTTAGTAAATTATAGTTGAACATATCGAAATTTTAACATGGTCTCTAAAGACTGCGTTGAAATCAGGACAAAGTTAAAATAGACTTCAGCAATTAATTATTACAAACTAAACACATAATTTCATTATAAAATTTTGGAAATTTGCCTCCTACTTATAATTCATCGAAGTGATATTCTGTACTAAAATAAGTGTATTTATTTATAACCAGCAAAAGTTTGCATCAGTTTCATTAATTCGAATCCACTCTTCCATTAATTAATCCGGAAAATTGTCTGATTTAATTTTGAAATTATTAGTCTCTACCATATAATAACTTGTCACAGAAATTCGCGAAATAATTTTTCCTACAAATTCGACAAAAAAAAAGGTGTGAACTACCAAAACTAGTAGTTCACTCCATTATTTAGTACTCTCCGAAATGTCAATGTCATTTTATGAAGTAGACATTAAAAAAATCAATTTTAAAGCACTTTCTGGAATAAAAATTGTTAAGAAACTTTATGTACAGATAACTATGTACCTACTCCAATGAATTATCAGTGAAATTATTCATTTCTCTTTTTCACAAGGCTAAATTTTGTCTTGAAAAAATCACTAAGCTCATCATTATTCACATTCGAAAAAATTAGTTATTTGAAATTCAGATAAAATTCTATATTTTTTATATATAAAAATTTTTAAAATATTATAATATTTTAGAATTTCTACAAACTATTTCAAAAATTTTATTTTAAAATGAAAATCGATTTTTCTATCATTTTCTATATAAATAAAAAAATTTTCTTCTTTGACTAAGAATGATCAGAACATTGACCGAATTTTAGAAAATATATTGATAAATTGCTTTGTCACTTAAATAACATTTATAATAATGTCAATAAAAATAGCACCAACATTTCACTCAACTAAATCATTTCATATAAATAATATATATTTTTTGGAATAATAATGAACTAGTCAGTCAAATGAAGAGATTTAGGATTCTGAAAAATTTTAATAATTTTACGTATAAATTTTTTTTGAATAATTTTATTGATAATATTTCTCATTTTTTTTTGAATATTTTATAGTCAAAGTAAATAAATAAATTTTTAATATTTTATAGTAAAATATTTTGTAATAAATATTTTGTTTGTTTGTTATTACGTATGCAACTTTAATATTTGCGTCAATATTAAATTAATGTATAAATATTTTTGTAAAAATATTTTATTTAAGTTTAAATATAAACGATGACATGGAAATGACAACTTGAAGTATATATCACTTTAATAGAAGTATTTTCACTCATTTTTTATTCAGGCACAACATAATCTTTTGGGAGGTTGTTTTTTTTGTTGGTTAGGAAAGAATATTTTTCCTTAAGAAAGATAAATTTTATTTAAGGATGAATATTTTAAGGAAGATGGTAAAATATTTGTAAAGATAACAAGTAAATTATAGTATATATCAGATCTTAGAGTTTGTTAAAAAATTGAATACTATTTTCGTAACCGATTGATTCTACTTGAACAATTCCACTAGGCACAATTCCATTCGGTCTCTTCCACTTGGTCAATTCAACTTGTTCAATTCCACTTGGTATAATATTGAACCCTTAACGCATTTGACAAATGACAAGTGGAATCGAGCAAGTGGAATAATTCCATATAGTAGAATTTTCCGAGTGAAATTGTGTCTAGTGAAATTGTGCCTAGGGAAATTGTTCAAAGTGGAAATATTCTACTGGAATCGGCCTAAAATCGTCCTAATAATTTAGAAAAATGATATTGTAAAATTGAATTGAGTTTTAGTTGTTAAGGCATAGAGTTATTACCAACAAATTTTACACTGTTGAAAGAATCTATTATCTTGTTTATAAATAATAATTTTATTTTCAAGGATACATTAATTTTCAGAACATATTAGTTAAAGAAAAATTTGATTTAAGATAAATTCAAGCGATGACAATTAAATTTAAATTTTATTGCTTTCAAAATTTGTGCAGACTTGAAAACCATATTTCTAGCTAGATAAATAGATAGATAGAAAAGGTTGGTCAACATTAGAACCCAGTTTTATAAACTAATACTTTCTCCTTACAGAACAAAAAATTTTACAATGTAATCTTAGTTGTTTTGTTAAGATATTATAAATTTTACGTTTAAGCTCTGAATAATTATAAAAATAAATTAAATATCCAATTATTAGTTAACTTTACGTTTACTAATATAATACTGAAATTAAGATTCTTCAAAAATTTCACAACTTGACGAACTAAAAAATTTAAAATCTGATGTTTTAAATCAAAACTTTAATAAAATTTCATTTTTATTAACCATATACCAAAAAATTTCCATTGATCCAACTAAATAAAAGTCATATAACAACGCCAAGAAAAAAAAATCATACACACATATAATATGTATCACTAAAATCTTATAAATAAATTTTTCAACAAGCTAGAAATAGTTCCCATGTTTCCTATATAATAAACAAAAAAAAAAAAAATCAAAAGCTTTGTTAAAGGATATTCTTGTGGAAAATATAAAGCTCTTCAAAATAACATACAAAAATGATGACAAACAATATAATAACGACAAAACAGAGCAACAATAAAAATTTTGAACATAAAAATTGGAGACAAAAAGTCTGTAATGTAGAAATAAAATTGAAAATATTTTTTATTTCGATACCAATACGAATAGTAGTATAGTGTAGTTTAGTAATTTTTTTGCGAACCAATGGAAAAAATATTTCAAATAAAAAAGAAAATCTAAAAATAAAATGAAATAAAAAAATATTTTTATATTATATTTCATATTATATTTTTATAGGATTTTCTGTAGCAAAAAGAGTCCTTAATATTACGCGGTCCGTCCGACTGTCTGTAATCCGTTTAAAATTATGATTTAACATAGTAAATTTACACTTAAATTCTTTCTAGACCATTTGTTACAAAAATTGAAGAATTTCCTTACAAATCAAAATTTCCTTTCAAATCATTACTTCATTGTAGGAGTCTTTGATTAAAATTTCTGCCAGTAGAGGTCGCTACATTTATAATAATGCTACAATGTTACAAATGGTCTAGAAAGAATTTAAGTGTAAATTTACTATGTTAAATCATAATTTTAAACGGATTACAGACAGTCGGACGCACAGCGTAAAAATAGAGTCGCTACATTTATAATAATGCTACAATCTTTGATTAAAATTTCTGCCAGTAGAGGTGCCGCTACATTTATGATAATCTTTAAAATGTAATTTAAAATTGCAAATAGTAATAAAAACTGCTGTTTTGAGTCTTCGTTACAAAAAGATAGTAATTATTCTGGTAAAATTCCAATCTAAAAAAAACCTCTGAAGCCTGAAACTACTAAACATTAGTTTTTCTATACGGAATTTATATTATTTTTTATTAAATGGTATGAGTAAATCTATGGATTTTATAGTCCTTTTATTTGATTCCTTCGTTTCCTATTCAAGATCATGAAACAAACAAAACCAATTTTTATATAAATATTGATTGTTATGAATTTTTCAAAATAAAACTAAAAGTTTTTATATGAAAAATAGGTGCTATTTTAAGAAAAATCTGTGAAATAAGACAGTTGTTTATTTGTCATTGATTGGCTTAGTGAAAAAATCAAAATAAGAATTTGTTTTTATTGTTTTCGTCAGAAAAGAATCTATGACAAAATTATTGTTAACTAAATGATTGGAAATTGAAAACTAAAGCTTTGAAAGTTTTTTTTGAAGAGACATTTAAAATATATTTAGCATTAAATAAGGATATATATTTTTCAAGGAAGTATGTTAAATTTTTACTTCAATATTTTTAATAAATATTTAAAATATGGTATTTGTAAGTAAAATTTTCAATATTTTATTGTTAATATTGTATATTATTCTTTAATTTATCGTACTTTATTGGATTCCTTCTATGTCATATTTATTTTTTACGTGTTCAATTGTAATACTTCAAATAACAATAATTTGCCAATTGTCCTTGTTGAAGCAAAAAAAAAAAATATCAATGAAATACAAAAAAATTTGTAATAAAATACAACTTTAAATAATAAGGAATTACATGTACAAAATTGTCGGTATAATATTAAAACGAGAAATTGTCGGTATAATATTACCAATTTTCATATTTGACAATTTTCAGTGAACAAGAAAAAAAAACGTATTTTGGAAGAAAAATATAAAATTAAATCAAATTTAAATTTTTTTTTTTATATGTATTTACATATATTATTTTCTAGGAAAATTCAATTGAAAATTTTATGGTAATAATAATGGAAAAATCTATTTTCTTATTATGATAACGTGAGATTTTTTGTACGTTTAAATTCAATGTAATAAATGACAATATTTATATGTTTTAAGCTTTAGTGAATCTTAAATGTGAAAATATTAAATTAACATGCTGAACGTGTACTAACATTAAATAAATTAAAAAAAATTTTATGAATTCATATTGAATGTAATTATCTAATGAAAATATGTATTTTTTTTTTTTCAATTTTTCACGAATTTTTAAAACTATCCAATTCAACATAATATTTTTCTTTTTCAATTTTTAATGTTCACGATTTTATTGAATGTTTGTACCTTATTTACACAAAAGATAAAATGCATTACAAGAATTTTATATTTAAATTAATTATGTACTTTGATATGTTTATTCCTTTAAATTTTTAAGATATACATATTTTAATTTGTGGTTGATTTAGTATTCAATTTTTCGTAAGTGTATATCGTTGTTTGGTACTTAAAAGGTTAAGATAAATGGTTTTTCTCACAAAACATTAAAATTGTTAAACATTTTCGTGTTAAAAACTTTAAAATTTACTCTAACTTTTATAAAAAAATATGTACAATTTCTGAAAAATCCAAAAAAATTTATGATAACCACCAGAACAGTCATTTATTATGATACTCAGTTGGGTAATAAATGAAAATCCTTTTGCGATTCACAAAAAGAAAAAAACAACGACGATTTGAATTACGTTTCTGTAGTACACATAACATGTACAAAAAAAACGAAGATAATTCAGGTATAATACATAATGTGTACTTATCAGATATTGTTATTGTAAGCAATCAGCTCCACCATTCTCCCTCATCACATAATATCAGCACAAGAAAAAATTGTAATCTATCGATTTGATATAAATTTTTTTTTGAGGGAAATTTTAATTCTCCCCTCTGAAAATGTATATTTTTTAAAATGAATTTTCCCAAAATATAATATGTATCAAATAAATCGTTATATTTATAGTAACACCATTAAACTGTCTTTATATTTCCATTAAATAATGTCAATCGTTGTTGAAAATTTTACAAAAATTATGAATTATATCAAATATGTTTACTTTTAAAACGAAGTTTAGCTACATTAAAAAAAAATCTGTACAAAAAATTGATATAATCTGAAGTGAAATTACTTTAAAATTGTATTTATGCTAATTTAAAAAAATTAAACAAAGATTTTATTTTAATCAAAATTCTCTAGTATTAAAATTATTTTTAACAGATTTTGAATGTTGTGATTATTTCTTGTACAAAAGTTTAGTAAATATTCACTTTAACAAAAATTTAATTAATATGAAAATAGAGCAATTATCTTAATTTAGTTATTTAGTGTATGTAAAGGTATGAAAATATTTTTGAACAATTTGTTGGAAAAACTTTAATTAAAAACAATTTTTTGTTTTACTAAATGTAGTTAAATGGTTAAAAAAATTTTTGTGTGCTCAAAACAAAACTAATGAAAGAATCATATCTAATAATTATACTGCAGTATCCTTACAAAAAAAATTCATATAGAAATTGCAAATTTTGGCGTTTATCCGAATAACAATTATAGTTATAAGAGTTTAAAATTTAAATATGGAATTCTAATTAAATTTAAATATAAAATTAATCTTTAAAATAATCTAATTTTACTTTGGATTAATAAATTCTATTATAAACAATATTTTCTAGTGAAATTATCATAATAAGTCTTGTTCCAATTAAGGATTCTCATGTATTTTCGATCAAAACAGAAAATAAATATCATAAGTAGGTATCTAAAATTTTAAATTTTTTATAGAATTGATATTTTTAATCAGTTGAATTATATTGGTTTTGTCACACAAACTGAGTTCCAATAATATTCTTCAATTGTGATGAAATTTTCCAGTACAACCTAACCTGTCTGTCGGACAAAATAAAATTTATGTAAAGATTTTGAACTCTTTTTTTTTTTTTTGTTAAAATATCTAATCTTTTATTATCCACTTAACTTTTTGCACCTTTAGTTATAAACACACGTGTTGGGTTTTTTTTTCTCTCTTTTCACACCAACATCACATAAAAAAAAAAAAAACCCATTAACCTTATGATTCTTTTATAATATTCTTGTGGGATGGTTTTACAATCTGATTAAGTTAATATACCTTTGACATATAAGATACTATATTTTTTTTTCTTTTTTATTTTTTGCTTCTTGTATCTTAATTTCACCCTTGGGTAATCCTGGTACATATATGCTCTTACATATACAGCATAAAATAAAAAAAAAAAAGGAAAATTAAAGAAAACAACCATAGATTAACTGCTAAACTGATAGCATTGTTGTTGATTTTAAATAGATACGAGTAGTACAAAAAAAAAAAAAAAAACATAAAATCTTTTAAAATGTCCTTTTTTTTTTTCTATGTTACATGTAAAATTTAGATGAGGTGAATGAATGATTATATCTACTAAAAAAAAATACATATATAAATTTAAAAGATTTTTTTTTTTCAAATATCATTTCTGAAGATACTGGGACAGATTGTTTTTAAGGCGCCATCTTTTTTATCTTATTATTTTGTAAGTTGACTAGTTTTTTTATTTTTGATAGTCATGAGATAGAATGCAGGTATAAAGTTTTAACAAACATAAAAAATAAACTAACTATATATACACTTCTTGTATATAGTACTTAAAAGAAAATTATGTTTTTTTTAAATAAATCTTTATAGCAACAAAAAAAAAAAAAGGATTTTGGCAAGGAAAAGTTTAATAACAAAAATTTAATATATTTCTTGAAATGAAATCAAAATCTTTAAGTGCATTTGTTGTCTAGGATAAATTCTAATAAAAATTTCTTCGTTTTTTTTTTATATAAATAATGAATTTTTGGCAAACATTGCAGTAATTTTATTTTTATGTATAATTTGTCTTAAGTTTTTTTTTTAGAAAAATAAATTCAATTTAATAGCAAAAAAAAAATTTATATTATCTTTTATTAAATAAGTTAATATACTTATGACCTGTAAAAAAAAAAAAAGAAGAAGAAAATTTATAAATTTTTATGATTTCATTTTTTAAAAACAGAATGCTAACACTTGGCCATTTTTTCGGCCAAATTTTTCAATCAACTTATTTTCAATCTATTAAATTCATTATGAATCTGATCCGTTAGTAGCCAGTGGAATAATAGGTATGCCAGAAACTTTTTTAATTGACAATCGTGTCGTGTAAACCAGCTTTTTACGATCTTTGTGAGGCGTTCATAATTTTTTTGGGTTGCATTAAATTTTTAATGGCGCCAACCTATCTTAGTTTTAATAAGAATATTCGAGATTTGTTTCACCATAGATTTCGTCGCTTATAGTAAGTTCAATTTCAGATTTTTCGTTGGTCTAGCTTTAGTGATATAATTTATAATTATTTTTCTTTAAAAAAAAAAAAAGTGGTATCCTCTGTGACTGATCCTTTTTTATTAAAAATAGTTAGATTTGCATTTTCCGATTTTTAATATTAAATAATCAAAATAAAATTTATTTACTTAATATAAATCGGAATTTATGTACACCTCTTTCAGTTTTATTGTAATTTACTGAAACATGCATAATTTCATTTATTTATATAATTTTCAACGATCCTAGTCTTACCATATTTTTTCCAAATTTAATATATTATTTCGAAGAATTTGGGTCGCAGTATACCATTGAAAAAAAATAAATTTTTTGCTCACGCGACCAATAAGGTTGAGAAATACTGGTCTAAAATACTGGTTTCGATTTCCCTTCCCTTCAATTACAAAAATAGCAACACAAAACAGTAGACTGAAATTTGTTTTAGAAATTAATAGGTGTAATTTCAGTCCGCACTAAACCTAATATAAGTCCAAAAAAAAAAAAAAAAAATTATATTTTATTGAAAACAATTCGGTGACAGTCACGAATCGAATTCATTTTAAGTGTATATAATACTTAATATTTTTTTATAAACACTCTTCTATCCTACACCAAAATTTTTAGTCAGTAATAATGATTTATTTGAATAATCCAAAAAGTTTAATCACTATTTATAAATAAAATAACAAACTCGTTTATTACAATCATAAAAAATGACACTGTAAAAAAACAAAAAGGACATTTTATCCTTGAAATAACTAATTTTCTTTTATTTTCATTAAAAATTGGCGCCATTCCGAAAAATCTGAATAAATTATATTAATTCTTTTCTGGTTCTTTTATATAATTTTTTTTTTTTTTCGGAAATTATTTATGTACAACTATGAACATGAACTTGAATTCTTTTTATAGCTTTTTATATTAAGGATATTCTAAACTTTTCTTAAGTTTATTTTTGTTAAGAAAATCATCTTAGAACATAAAAAATAAATAATTTTAAATCCGCAATATGACAAAAAAAACTAAATAAGCAATTGCAAAAAAAAAATATAAAAAGAAAATAAAAATGAAATTATTTTTATAGTCGAAAAAAAAAAGAAAACAAAAAAATATCCTTTAAGTAAAATTATTCAATAGGCCACATAATTCGCAATATTTTATATCCGGAGGCTACATTAAAGGATATTTGCATTCACACACAACCTAGATACCAATAAATATATATATATATATAAAAAAGGACATCTTTGTGTTAGAGTCTTCATAAATTTTATATTTCGAAAAAAAAGTTTTCCTTTTTTTTTGGTTTAGTTTTTTTTTTTTGTTTAAAATTCAAAAAAGGACTTCTTACAAAATGACTTGGAAACTGATTTGTTCTTATTTTTAATGTTATTTATTTGTTTGTTTTTTTTTTTTTTTTGTTGTTTCCTTGAAGAAAATCAGGATTTGTGAATGTTTTATGACCAGAACCATCCCCTTTGAAAATATCCTTTGTATATTTGAAAATATTTTTAAAAATAGTGGATTTTATTTCAAAGATTTTTGTTAATGTTTTGAAGTCTGTTTGTCTGTCTGGATATTTATAAAAATTTTCATTTATAATCGTAAATGTATGCATTACATAATATTAGACGAAGGATTGAAAATGTTTATGAATTGAAAAATGGCGTTGTCCGTCTCTATTAAAAATCTGCCATAGTAATATATTTCTAACCTTTAACATATTATATATAAACTATTAAAAAGGTTGAAAAATTTAGAATTAGATTGAGGTGGAAAAGGTTACAAATATGCCCGATAGATGGCGTTGTCTAAACTTTATTAAAAATCTATTAAAAAGTGTCATTTATTATAATAATCAAAGTAAAATTGTAATTTATCATAGCAAAATAAACCCTAACATCGGAAAGACATTGAATAATTAAATAAATAATTCAAAATTCTGTCGATAGAGGCGCTGTATCTCTAAATATATTTCTAACTTTTAAAACTTAAATATAACAATATCAAAGGTAATAAAAATTAATTTTACAATAATTAAGAATGCTATCTGTGGTTAAAAATTCCCATATATTTGACACTGTTGTACAGTAGATCTGCTGTGCACTAATTTTTTATTTGTTGTTCAGTTTCAGTTCAAATTACTTTTAAAGTATAAAATTGAATTTGATAAGTGGATTTTTTTTTATTTTTGATAATATGAAATGAAAAACCAGCTTATCGTAATTATTTTGATATAAAAAATTGTTTTCAATGAAGAAAATTAATGTAAAAATAAAAAAAAAAATAAAGGAAAATCTTATTAGATTAAAAAAAAATCGTTTTTATGTTATTAATATGTCGATCATAAAGTTTATTTTTTTTTCGGTTCTTTATTGCTTTTTTTTTTGGAGGTCTATTAAAATTCAATTGACAAATTATCTAAACAAATTATATAAAAATTAAAAAGTTTGATTTTGTTAAAATTTCAATATAAAACTTTTTAGTAAAAAGCTTATAAAAATAATTTTTAAAAAAAAGTCTTATATTATGTTTCTTAGCATATATGTGTCTAGTAAGCAGATAATTAAAAATTAACTATAAACACAGTATATATAAAAAAGGGATAACTTCAGAAGGTTATTTCATTAAATTACAAATTTTTATTTAAAATAGAAAATATTAATAACATAGTATTTTCAGATTAAATTAGTCGTTTTTCAAAATTGAAATGATAATTTTTTCAAAGATTTTTAATAATTTTTAAATAAAGAAATTTCGGGAATAAATTAAAATTTTTACAAAAATTATAATTCTAGTTGAAAAACATTTACAAAAATTTTGAAAAACGTTTAATTCAATGTGTGGAAAATGATCATTTCAAGTTGAAAAATATTTGAAAATCGTTTCAAACTCTTTGAAAAAAAATTATTTATAATTTGTGAAAAACATCTAATTTAATTTGGAAATGTTATATGAAAATTAATTGAAAATTCTTATTTATATTTTGTATACCTTTTATCTGAAATAATACTTTGTATTATAAAATATAAAAGATTTGCTTTAAAAAGCATTTTTTTGTTGTTGTTATGAAAAATTAATTAATTTTTAGTATGTATCTTTAGCACCTCCGGTTGTGTTAAGACAAAAAAAAAACAAACTAAACATAGTTTTTATATATGAAGGTTAACTATTATTTATAATTTAAATATTAATTATTTCACATTGAAAAATAATGTAAAAGTTTTAAGAGGATTTTACATAATCAATAATAATATAAAATTGCTAGAAATATACTTAATCAACATTTCAAATGGAAAAACCATATACATATATGTACACATATTTTTTAAGATATATTTATGATAAAGAAAACACTTTAAAATTTCTAGAATATCATATTTTCTTTTTTTGTGCCAGCAGCTTTTTAACTAAAAAGAAACACCGAAAAAAAATAAAAAATAAACCTAAATTAAAATATTTTCCTTTTTTTATATTTCATAATTTTCCACTCTCCTACCATAATTTTTCCACTGGTATGTTGAATAAATAAAATATATGGAAGTGAAAACTGAGTGCCTCAAGACTTTATATAGCTCTTATTAATATTAATAGGTTACGCAATTTCCACTTGATGTTTGTTCAATGAAATAAAAAAAGGGATGTATAAAAAAAAATCTTATGTCATTTATGTATATACATATATACTTATAAAATAAAAAAAAAAAATCAGATAGGTTTTAGGTTCTATTTATATTTAAGCATGTATGTTTTAGACATGATTTTTTTTTTTTTTATAAAAACATAAACCATACAAATTGTAGAGAAGAAGAAAATATCTTATATCATAAATAAACCAATTTTCATATTTCTATGTATATAGTCTTGTTTAGAAATACATATATATATATATATGTTTTATTCTCTTTTTATGTCCATTTTTCCTTTCATCTTTGTGTATGATGTCATTGATGTCATTATAAAAAGTTTACTTCAAATTGAAATGGTTATAAAAGCATTTAGCAAAACACAAAAAAAAATATTAATTTTATGAAAAAAGTTTAAAAATTAAATTTACATAGTCAGGTTGATAGGTAATAAATAGCTTTTAACATTAGTTTTGTTCAATTTGTAATACATACTAGGAAGTTCTTACACCTTACATCAGACTATTTTCATAATATAGTTCAAAGTATCTTTGAGAGAAATTATGAAAATAGTTAGATGTAAGGTGTAAGAAGAAGTTTTAAGCTCAATTCTATTGAATATATTTTTAATAAGTAAAAGTTTATAGACTTATTTATATAAAAAATTCGGTAAAGAGGAATTGAAGTTAGTAGCTCGAATTTTATTGATGAATTTCTTTTCTATTTAGAAAATATTTTTAATTATTTACAAGTATCATTTTTTTGTATTACCTAGATACTGCCATATTCTCCCTAGTATATTCTTTTCTTAAATATTAACTTACAATAGTTTGAGTTGGATTCAGTTGGTTATTATTGGGAAGGGTGTTAATTCGCTCCACAGCCAGAATGATCGCGTTGTATTCATTCTGGTCTCTTCGTTCGCTTCGCCTTCTCCCATAAAAACAAAAATATTCGTGAAGCTCTTCTCTATGAAGAGTTTCATCCGCTCTTCATAAAGAAGAATTATATCAGCTGATAAGTTTTCTAACACATCATTATCCAAGTCTTGGTACCTAGCTCGGACCTTATAGATGAAGTTCTTTGCCATTTAGAAAATATGTTCAAGTATTTACAAGTAGCACTTCTTTATGTTATGCTAGATACTTCTTTATTCTCCCTAGTATATTCTTATCTTAAATATTAACTTACATTAATTTAGGATAGATTATGTTAGCTATCGTTGAGAAGGGTATTAAGTAGCGCCAAAGCATGCACGTTCGTTATGTATTCATTAAAAATTTTTGTGAAAATCTTCTCTATTAAGAGTTTGATCTGCTTCCAAAGAGTTATATCAGCCGATAGGTTTTCTAAAGGATCATTATCCAAGTCATTGTACCTAGATTGTGTCCATGGAATCTAATTCCCACACCACCTGTTCTATTGTGGCTTCTTTCTTTTTGTCAACCCCAGTGGTGGAGGTTTCTAAAGGGAACTCCAAGCAATTCGTGCTTTCGTAAGGAAACCTATAACTTTTCTGCAGGTCGTACTATTTATCCATGCAGATTATCGTCTCTGGGACATTATATTTTCGTTTGACGTCATTGAGGATAATTTTCCCAGGTCGTATTTACTAAAAGACTTATGTCCTTAAAAAAGTTAATTTTGTAAACAATTTAATTGCCATATTTAAAATTAATCTATACACAATTAAATTGAACTGAATATGATTCAAATACACCCTCGTATTATCTGTTAAGGATTGTCTATTATAAAGTTTTGCTTTCTCCCACATATCAATTGTTATAAAGCTTATTTTAAAAAATAAGCTTTATAACAATTGATATGTCTTTATTTAATTTTAATATTCGCCTTCATTATTTCAAACCCAAACATATTTGAAATCATTAAAAATTTATCTAAAAGAAAAATAACTTAAATTTCTAATATTCTGGGCAAAAAAACTGTATTTAAATTATTTAAAAATAAATTTGAGAAATTAATTGAAATTAAATTTTATGGATGGGGCAAAACAAAATATTAATTGAGGTAAATTTGAAAATTTAATTATTTTATTTTTATTCGACACATTGTCTCATTCTTCACTCTTGGTGGTAATTATGATAATTGATTATGGTTCCCAGAATTGTTCACTAAATTTAACAATTACATGAAAATTGTTTTAATATATAAAATATTTATTCATATTACTTGAAAGTTTTAAATAATTCTTTTTTTTTTATGAAAAGACCGTTGGGGAATTGAAGTTGAATTAATGATAATTAATTTTTTTTTTATAGTTTTCTTTTTTTGTGCTGGAAAATGTATAAATTATACAGAGACACACAGACAAAAATAATAAAAAAAGGAAAACTAATTTAATATATGATGAAAAATTGAAATATATATTTCAGAATAAAAAGTGAATAAATTTTATGAATGATGAAATTGTCGTGTCAAGAAACTATGATAAAATATTTTAACAAACTGTCATCTGGCATGCTTCAAATTTCTTACATTTTGATTAATTTTCTTTGTTTTGTTTATATTTACTTAATTAGTGCATTCAAATTAAATAATTAGTTTAGCAAAAAAAAATTATAATTTTATCACAAATTTCTGTAAAAAAAAAAAAGAAGAAAACTTTCGAAAGTTTTTTTTTTGTTGTAGACACAAGTAAAAACAAAATTTCCTTAATAATTTTCATACAATTAAGGATTTACCAAAAAAAAAAAATGTTAGACTAATTATACTAAAATTTAGTAATTAACTTAATGGACAAAAAAGAAAAACTTTTTTTTTTTGAATCAACATGAAAATTGGATATTCAAAACAAATAGTTAAAGTTTATGTTTAACTTTTGAAACATTTATTTATTAAATGTTTATATTTATGTGAATTATGTTATCCGTAGGTACAAAGATTGAACAAGTAATATTTTAGAAAAAGAGGCCAAATAGCTCATGCAATTTTTTATAACAGAAATTCTTAAATCTAAGATTGATGCAACATTATTTTTTAGTAAATTTACAAATCAAAACGTCAGAACTAGAACATCGGTTTTATTTAATCTAGTGTTCTATAAAACAACATTTGGCAAATTTAAACCGTCAGAATTCAGATGCTAAGGTCATAAATATAAAAATCAAATTTTAGAGTCAATACCTAAAAATAATTTAAAATGTATACTATGCTGTAGATACTGAGCCTGAGCCCATGTTGATCTAATTTTACTCATTTTAAATATCAGTAAAAATAAAATGTAATTAAAACAAATGAGGTCTTTTTCTAACAAGTTGTTGTAATTAAATTTAACTATAAAGAAATCCATATAAAAAATTTCAAGTACAATTAATGTAGTCAATTAAGGCCTTATGCTCCCCAGTTGTAGTGAAGAAAGGGAATAAAAAGCTATTAATCTAATCTTAAATATAATTTTTTTTAAGTATTTAATTACTTCCTATACAATTTTAGCTTATATTATTTTTGAAAACATTTATATTTATTATCTTTGCATATTTGTATATATGACGATAATTCCTAAGATATTCAAAATATATATTTTATTTTATTACATTTTATAAATTAATTAATTTTTAATTTGTTTTAGAATTTTTATTATTAAGTAAAAATTTAAATAATTCTTAAATAAGTTTTATTATAATATGTATTTGTATTTTGTAAAATCGTAACTTAAACTCTAACTTAAATATTAATTATTGTAAGTAATTTAAACTAGAAATATGTAAATATATGAAAAGTTTATCAATGAAATGACATATATTTTAGACATTTATCTCTTTCACCTAATAAGATCTAAAGGAATTATCTAAATTTAATTTTATTTAATTTTTTATATAAATTAAATTTATAAACTTTTAATTGAGTTCATTGAGCGATCATCCTAAAATAAATAATTAAATAATAGTTTAATTAAACATGTAAACTGCCTAATACCAAATTTATTTACAAAAAAAATAGTCAATTATAGCAATTTATCTATTCATATTTATTGAAATAATTATATAATCTGCTAATCCTTTACTATAATTCAAGTTAAATAATTTAAATATTTATATTTTAATTACAAATTTCCTTGTAAACGAGGACAATTTCCAAAATTTATTTTATATTAAATAATTAATGAGTAAAAAATTAAATCCCAAAAAATACTATAAAAACAAAAATATAAATAAATAATTTAAACATATAATATTTTATTAAAAATCAATCAATATTAATTTATTATAATAAATTACTTTTTTTTGTTGGAAAATTATATATAAATATGATTTTTCATGAAAAATGTTTATTAATTTATTATTATGTATAAGGAAATCTTTAAGGGTTCATATTTAGACATATTTTTTTTGTTTATTTGTAGTATTTCAAGGACTAAAATTCTCTATAAAAACAAAAACGTGAAAAAAAAGTTTTTTTTTTTTTTGTTGAAAATCTACAGAAATTCTAACACGAAATTATAGTCCTTATACTAGAAAAAAATTGTTGAGAAAAAAGGTTCTTTCCAGGAAAAATCTTTTTAATAATAATCAGAAAAAAAAAAAAAAAACAAAAATAAAATATAAATTATTAAATAGTAAAGATTTATGACCATCACATCTTTTAGAACCAAAACTATGTTTTTTTTCTTCAAAAATCTATAGTTTTTATGGACCGATAAATATTGAATACCAAGATACTTTTAGTTATTCTAAAGTTTGTTAGATACATATATGTATCTATAAGATAAATATATGTTGTATGAAAATTTTTTTTTTTTTTTTATCTATTTTGTACTTTAAGAATAATTATTTTCTAAGAGATCTTTGGTCAATTTGGTTTAGTACTACCATTTTTTTTTTTTCTGTTATTGTATTATTTACGTCCTTGATGTAATTTGACCTATATTATTTTTTTATATTATACATATATATCCTTATTTCTATTACAATGATGTTTGGGGAATACTAATGAGTTTTTTACTTATGTACATATATATATGAAAAGTTTTTAGATATATTTTTCTGTATAAGGATTTATACAAGAAAAAAAAATTGTTTTTAAGGTTTTTGTAAGAAAAAAAAAAACATGTTTATATCTTAGTTTTGTTGTTGTTGTGGTTTATAGCATCTGTACACCTTTTAAGCTAATGAAATTGCCTGGGTGGTTAACAAAAAAAAAAAAAAAAGTACATAAGAAAAAGAAAATTCCTTGTTTTTTTTTTCTGGTACTATTATGTAGAAATGAAATATATACTTTTTAACAATTGTATATATATGTAAGTTTTATGATGTGCGTATAGTATTGTTGTGTTTTTTTTTTTGTTGGGTTAGGGAGGGACAAGAAACGAAAAAAAAAAAAACTTTATTAAATCTTAATTTATACACACGTAATATATTTTCATATTATATATCCTTATAGATATTTTTGTTGGTGTTTTTTTATTTATTAACAATTGTTTTGTTGGTGAACATTATTTTTTTTTTTTAAGTAGATTATATAAGAAGGTAAAATTGAATTTTTTTTTTTTACTTTGTTTTTGGTCAAATTAAAACTTTTTATTAATACTATACTATAATACTACTAGCCTACATTTGATCGAATATACAGCGATCCAATGTAGTCTACTATAAATAAAAACCTATTACTTTAATTTCAGAATAAGTTTTTTTTTTTTGTCATTGTTTGTTGTATAAGAAAATTGATTATCCTAATAAAAATGAAATCATGTTTTAGGTTAAATTATTTGTCCACATTATTTCACCTAGAAAATTAAATTAATCATAAATTTTTTTTAAAAAATTTCTTTATTTAACTTGACATGCAACTAATTATCTTATGAAACATCAATTATCAACTAAATTTAAAAAAAAAAAATGCAACAAAAATTCTTACCAAAAAGAAAAGAAAGAAAACAAACACCGCATTATTATACAATTTGTTTTTATCAAAGCATAAAAGCATAATTTTCCGTTGAAAATCATATTTTATTTTTTTTTTTTAAAAGAGGACTAAATCGATGACATCAACTTAAAACGTTTTTTTTTTTGTTGTATCCCACAAATTATAATCTACAAAATATTACCAAAAGTGTTTTTAGATACTTTAACCAAAAAAAAAAAAAAAACCCCTTATTATTATTCCTTATGTGAAAAATCTAACTAGAAAAAGGAAAATCGATAACGTAAAAATGATAGCAGTCACGTGTCAAACTTTTCATCCATAAATTGTTTGGTAAATATACAATTTTTTTTTTTTATTCCTTTCTATCTTTTTATTATATCATCACAAATATTTATTATTAAAAAAAAAAAGTATTCATTTAATAGTTAATGAATAAATGATAATATACAGGAGAAAAAAAAAATGTTTGTAATTTTTAGCATCTAGAGCTATCATTATAATGTCTTATAATATGACAGAATACCTCAAAACTCTTAACAGAAACAACTATGGATTATACAGGAAAAAAATATATAGGGGAAAGTTGTCTAAAATTGTACTACTTTTCAGTATTGCGATATATTTTTTGTAGTAATACTTAAAAAAATGTTTATAATTTGGAATAAATTTAAATTTTCATAAGCTATTAGAAAAACAATTTTTCACCTAAAGAAAAAAGTGCTATTGCCATAAATATCGAAATAAAAATAAATCCAAATGTTACAGGCTACTAAAAAAAATTAGGAATACACAGGATTCAATGTAGGGTGTAGGCTACTAGACTCATTTACCACAATAAATACCTAATTCCGAGGTCTTTTAAAGAAATAAAATCTAAAAATAATACTTTAATAAAATGAATGTTGCTTAATTTTAACTCTAAAAAACCCTTATTTAATTTTAACTCCAAAAATCCTTACTACATATAAAAACTATTGTCTGACAACTTTTAATATTAACACTATCACTTTAAATTCATATTAATATTATTAATTAGTTTCTGAATAACAAGCAATGATCCGATTTATAAAATGGTACTATTTCACCGACTATCCCCTATATATATGTTTTTAGAAAATAAATATAATTTTCACATTTTGTTGTTTGTCGTAGCTTTCTTTTTTTGGTTTTTCTTGTTTTTTTTTTGTATGGTGTTGTATAGTTGTTATGGTTTTTAGATATTTAATGAAACATTTTATGATGCCAAACAAAAAAAAAAAATACACCATACAACTTAAAAGATTGATGTTGTTCATATTATCTGATGACTATACAGAAGGTAATTCTTGTGGGAAAAAATATTGTTATATAATTTTTCTATTTAATTCCAAAAAAAAAAAAGGAAAATTATATTTTTTTTTTGTCATTATTTTTATTATAATATTATTTGACAATATCCTAGTTTTTAATGATCAGAAACTTATAAGGTGTATTGTTGTTAAGATTAGACAGCTTTCCCGTAAACGAACAAATAATATATTTTTGTTATATCATTAAGATTATGATAACATTGATGCTACAAAAACTTGAAAAACTTCTGCAAAACTTATATTGATGTTTATAATTAAAAAATTTTGATGATGTTAAATCGTATTCAGGACAATGGTTGGAAAAGTTTTTAATAAAATTTGAAATATTTTCTGAAAATTTGATGAATTTATATTGCATTAAAAATAAAGTAGAGTTTATCATAAGATATTAGATCCTGTAGATTTTCTTGCCATTATATTTAAGGATCTGGATATTAATATTCAAAAATATTTTAAGTTACCTAAATATTTGGTTTTTAAAGTGATGCTTATTGGATCAAACTTTAATATTATTAAATATTAAATTTATTTGTAAAGAAAAAGTGTGCCAAATTTTTCTGCGGAAGATTTCACGTATATTTTATTTTATTGGAAGTCAACTTCTGTAAATATTATAATCCTACCAAAAATTATATATTTACAACTTTTTGTTAATAAAAATAGTAAGCAATAGTTTAAAATTTAAATCGTTAGCAATACACTATTTAAATCTAACAATATTTCAAATATAATTAATTATCGTCAATGATCCGTGATATATCTATTCCTCATTAAACTATAGTTAGATTATTTCACAATAAAAAATTTCCAAATCAAGCATTTCAATAAATATTTCAAGTATATTTCCCAAAAAAAAAATAATAAGGATAAAAATTGTCATAATTTTAATGACGTTGATCATTATCTTCAAAAAAAAACTTAAGTAAGTTTAAGGACTTTTTTTTTACTTGCGTAACAAGATATTATTATTAAAAAAAACAAGATAATTTTAATGATCTGTCTCTGTTTTTATTCTGTTATATTATTATAATTAATTAAAAAATATACGACTTTGGTAAATAATTGTAAATAGAAAAGTCAAATTTTTTATTTGTTAAAACTAGTAGTATGTTTCCGGTCAAAAGTTTTTCCAAATATTCAATAAATAATTGCAATTAGTAAAATCAAATGAAACTCTTTTATATTTTTAAGAGAGTAATTCAAGTAAAATTGTTAATAACTGACGATTGAAGGAAATTACTTTTTCAAAAGTAAATTACATGTATTTAATTATAAATTTATGAAAAATAATAATTTGTAATCCAATTACCATTTATTCTATTCAGAGAGTCAAACCGACACAGAATGGATTCTTCTATTTTTTGTGTACCGAACCAATATATGACAAAAATAGTGAACTGGATTATGGCTCCAGTTTAACCGGGTTTTTTGTTCCAAATTTTCAATTAAAAATTATTTTAACGGAAAAGGGAATCAATTTAACTGAAAAATAACAAAATTTACTTATTTTAAAGATTTCGTTTAATTTGTATATTAAACAATTTAGATTAAAATAAAACCGCGTCAAATTAAGATTTAGTGAATGAATTAATTTCAATATTTCTTTAATTAATTAATAAGTTAAATAAACTACTTTTAGTTAGACTATTTCTTTATAAGTTTCATTTGTTTTTGTAATATATTTGATTAAAACACAACTCGAATAAATAAAATCTTTTTAACACTCTGTAAAAATAAAATTTTCAATATAAGGTTTCCCTTTTAGATTTATTATGTTTCTTTACGATATCAGGCGTAAAATTATTTTCAGCGCAACATTACCAAAACGGACGTCCCTTATTTATTAATAATTATATAAACAATAGTTTTATACAATTTAATTTATTCGATTTTAAACCGGTTTCAAACCGCAATCGGATCGGAAAAAGGAAAACCGGAATAGAAAGAAAATTATAAACTTAACTGAAAATTCGAATGAAAATATATATTTCGATTTGACTGTTTCATTATATGTATTAAAAAATATTCAAATATATTGGTAAATATAGTAAAATTGTCATACCAATCATAATATTTATTTTATTTCAATTAGTCAAACATAATTAACATAGGTTTATTTTTTTTAAGTCCATAATTATAAATAATTTATTAATATTTTCATAAATATTCCAATTATTTTAATTAGAAACTATGCCATTTAATATCCCAAAAAAAAAACAACAATTATTTCAATCCCAAAAAAAAAAAAAAAACTTAAAAGCTTTACTTAACCTTGTTCACATTCTTGATTGTTAAATATCTACATATACAAAAGTACATAAATATTTTCATTTTCTATATTATTATGCTATGTATATACTTAGGAAAAAAAAAAGGAAAAAACTTAAGCGTATTTTAATGGAAAAAGCTCATACGTATTAAAACATTTTCTTGTCTTTTTTCTTTTATATAAATATTTTTTTTTTTTGGGACAAAAACCCTTGAGATATTTAACCGCAACATTTATAATCACAAAAAATAATAATAAAAAAAAATAACTATATTTAGCCTTAAAAAAAAATATATATATAGTATAAAAGAAAAAGTATATATAATACTCTTGAGGCAAGGTCAGGAATTTCATCTTCATTTTTTATACATACATACTATGTATATTTAAAACATTATTACATAAAAAAAATAAATAAAGAAAATATGTATAAACATTTTTTTTTATTTAAATAAACTTTGTGAGAGCATAAAAAAAAACAGTCCAACTCTTTAAGATCTAATAACAAAGAATAGTTTTTTTTTTTTTTTGACAAACTTCATTTTTAAGTATAGGAATGTAATATATGCTCAACAGCCCATAATATTAGGCAACATAATTCAAATAACATTATGTTTTTTTTTTTTTTTTTGCTTCACTCAAAAGGAACAACATACCCGAAAAAAAAACCAGAAGATATTTATGTAGAAAGAGGAAGATATGATAAAATTCTTTGTGAACATCTGGACCAATAAAGTTATATAGAATATAATATGAAATTGACCCAAAAATTTATATATGTATATTTATATATACTGTAGTTAAATTCATATCCTTAAGAATCTAAGTGAACAAAAATGTCCTTTTAAATATAGTGTTTTTTTTTGTTTGGGATAATGTCAAAAGGAACACTCTTTTAAAAAAGAATATATTCATATGGTTTTGTTGCTTTTTTTTTTTTTTTGTAACCATAAAATGTCAAAGTGCAATTCTTACAACAAAAAAAAAAAACGAAGATATTTTTATATTTAGAATAAAAGCATAAAAACATATTTTATTTTGATGATGTTTACAATTTTTTTTTTTTTTGATGTTGGAAGTATTTTAAAAAAAATTAAGTACATTTTTTAGAAAAAAAAAAATATAAAATTCTTTAGTTATAATCTAAAAATATGAACTAAATTTAGTATTTCATTTTAGAATTAAAACTCATTAAAATATCTTTTGTAAAATAATTTAGATAATTTACATAGTATAATATGTTTTTATGGTAGAAATGATGATAGTTTTACTTTGTTTAAAAAAAAAAACAAACAAACAAAAGGTTTTGATATTTTTCAGTAAAATTATTAATTTACATATTTTATTCTGTTTTTAAAGTATTAAGATACTTTGGGGGAGTTAAATTATTTTTTCTAATTTCAGTTATAAGTAGTTATAAGGTTAGTTGTTAAAATGTTTATAAGAATACCAATTATGAAATAATTATTATGTTTACATAAACCCTAGTAGTAAAATATATTGAACCAATGCTCTTCCATTTAAAAAAAAACATTAATTAATCGTAATTATTTGAAAATATCTTCTTTTGTAAACTGATAAATATTTTCTAAAAATTTTAGATTTGCTGTAAATGAGCTTTGTTTGCAGTAAGCAAATTTTATTTGTAAGTAATGTAATTTATTTCTCTTAAAAATGGTTTAAGTAACTTTTACTGCAGCTGAAATTTGTACTCTCGAACTCTTTCAAGCATTTGTAGTAAAAGTAATAATTGATACGTAATAAAATAATATTCGATACGTAATAATTCATTTACAGTAGCAGTAGTTTGCTCTTTTTTTAAATAAATTTTGCCGAACATTTGGGGTTATTCTTTTTATCAGTGCAATATTTTTAAATTCTAGAGGATAGCTTTAGCTTTCCAGTAAACGTTTCTTTGCATTTTATTGTAAATTGTCCTTCTAATTTGGTATATTTTGAAAAATAAGTTTGTGGAGAAACTATTCATTATATAAAAAGCTTTCTTAGTGAGACATTTATTGTTAACAAATGATCTTAACCGTCGCAATTTACCCCTGCCCATAAAATTACAATTCCTTGCCATATAAATTTACTCCATTTACTGACATTTTATTGCATGATTTAAAACAACTTTAAACGAGTACACTAAGGTTAGACCATTATAGATGCTTCAAAGATAATTAAGTACCACGGCATAATTCACTACCACAAATCCATCATAAATCTTATTAGTTATTCAAAACGTTCCCCGGTAAACATCTGCGTCCAAAATATTTAAGTTAAATTAATATTTCTTGTCAAAAGTTTACCTAATATTTCTTCAAATTTATTTTATTTTCAGAACATCAACATACATAAAAAAAAAGTTTTAAACATTTATTATCCAAAGATAAAACTACAACTACAACCCATTAAAGTACAAAAGAAACTGAAAACATAGAAAATTTTTAATTTTGTATTTCAAAATTCATTCAATTAACCTCATAAACCTATACAAAACATTTTTCTTTATCGTAGCATAAAATAAAAAAAAAACTATATCTATTGTTATTTAACTGAATTTTGAAACCCTTCTTTGAATATTTCTAAAATTAAAATTAAAGCCAAAAAATCTTCTATATTTTCTGTTGTTTTTATTAGTATTTGGGGCAAAATTCTTATGTTTTTTTTCAGAAAATTAAAGTAAAACTATCTGGTATAACTATTTTATTATATAAAACAAAATATCTAAAGATATAACTATTATTTTGTTTAAAGAAAAACAACAATAAATGACCTTTGCATATTCTTACAATTAAAAAATTGGCCTCGATTGTGTCTAGAGCACAGTAGGGAATAATGAAGAAAATTTCTTGGTTACGATTAGAAAAATTTCATAAAATAATATTATATTTTATAGTGTGGAGCATCCTAGCTTAATATTTTAGTATAGCCGTATTTGTGTATAAGAAAAAGAAATGATATCCTTAAACCGTTTAAAAAAAACGTAAAAAAAAATTATAATATAAATTTTGTAGTCATTAATTTGTTTCATTAAATTTCAATTCAAAAGATAAATTTCATTCCATACTAGTTTTAAAAATAAAATTTTGCTGGTATGACATTTTATGTTTAAAACTATCAGTACGTGATGAACAAAACAAAATATTCTTATCCTTTCTTATAAATAGATACTAACATAATAAATTTTTTTTTTGTTGTTTTGCAAAAATACATATAAGTAGTGTAAAATTTCAAAAGGATATAAAACTATAATTAAACATGTTTACATAGTACAGTCCACATTATTGTGGTCTTAATGTATATATTATACTTGAATCGAAGTTGAACTTTGTTCTTTAAAGATGGTTGAGCATAGACTTTGTTCGTTAAAGTGAAGTCAATGGTGAAGAATCTGTTTTATGATTGCTTTGGTATGAAACAACTTACACTGAACCCAAAAAGAGTTTATAAATTTTTTTTTATTTAAACTCATTTTTAGTTGAATTATTTTTATTAAAGCCGGATAAATTTTATGATTTTGAAAGCTTTAACAACCAAAAAGATATTATAGGTTTTGGTGTATCTTACGTTATTATTAAATTATAAGAATATATAAATTTTATGTTTCTAATGAAAAAATTCAGTATATTAGTCGTTAAAAATTCACCTTTTTTCTGTGCTGATTTTGATTCTCCAGAGAGGTATATCAGTGAGTGTCGGTAGATTTTCATCAGAGATGCATAAGAGGATATTATTTTTAAATAAACTATCATAGTTAGACTTAAAATCATTTCTAGATTTACAATTAGAATGGTAAATAAATTCATTTTAAATTTTGGTTTGTTGTGAAATGTTGAGGTAAATTTGTGTATGCATCATAAAATTTAAAATTCTATATAAGGAGTATAGTTAAAACTATGGATTTATTACAATAAAATAGAAAATTTGCAGAAAAAAGAAGAAAATTCAAATTTAAATCCTTACACAAAGTTTACAATTTTTTAATTTAGTCTTTTAAAAACATTGAAAATAATAATGTAATGTTCTTCGAGCTTAAAAGTTTTTATTATGTTACTTAATATATGTTAAGATATTAATGCATATAAATGTAATAGTATTCGGATTTTTCACCGCATTTGGATTTAACCCTATTAGGATCCTAGTAGACACTCCTAACATACTTTAATAAGAAATATATTTAATACTTTATAACCAAACTTTTTATAGATTTATTCCAGTTTTCCTAATTTTATTAAATTTGGGGATCATATTTATGAATAACTTTTGTATCTTACTATATCTTTTTTTTTTTTTTTATCTTTACAATTAAATTTGAATTTTTGCTTAACAAAAAAAAAATCAATTTCAATTATTTTTATTTGTTTTAGTTTTTACTTTAAGATTACAAAGATTGAAGATTATCATGTTATTTTTTTTTTGTCTATATACAATCTTAAATGTTGCTGACACTTTTTGAATATTTTGCTGTCTACTTTCTTTCTTTTTTATGTTACTTTGAATTAGAGTACATCTTTTTCAAGTTTGTTTGTTTCCTTTTTCTATCTAAACATAAATACTCTTCTAAAAAAAAACAATTTTTTTTTATGTTTTTATTGTTTCTACTTTAATAGAATAAATAAAAATGTCAAAGATTTCCTGTTGTTCTCAATTTTTATTTAATTTTATTTTTTTATTTTTAGAATCTTTTTTCAACAATACTTTTTAAACATAAATAAAAAATATATATTTTTATATTTATTAGATGAATAATTTAATTTACTTTTTTTTTTATTTAAAAAAAAAAACATTAAATATACAAACAGGAAATAAGACAGACGAAACGATGAACAGGATGACATAAAAATTATTAATGAAAAAAGGATTTTCTTGTGTATACCAAAAAAAATAAAAATACTGAAGAAAAATTAAACAATATTTTAAAAATTTTCTTTCTTTCTTCAGAAATTTTCTTTCTAAAATATTTGATTATCATTTTCTTATTTTTTACGAAATGATTTTTCTTTGTACAATAAAGTAATATGCAAAACAAAAAAATTTAAATATTAAATAAGGAAATAAAATTTATTTATAATTTTAATATGAAAATTAATATGATTTTGTAAAATTAATGTCAAATATTTTATAGAATGTTAATTGTTAATAAATAGTTTCCTGTCATTGATTTTCTAATTTATGATTATTCATAAAGGAATTTATTTTCTTTATTGAAATTTAATTATTTTCCAATTAGTAATTTAATAATTTTGTTGATAAAGTTTAAATTACAATTCAACTCAAAATAGATTAATCTTTAAATAATCTTTAAATAAATTTTTTAAATGATTAGAAATATATTTAAAATTAATTAAAATCTAGTAGAAGCCATAAACAATATCGAATATCTTAATGTTTGACTTTTAATATTTACAAAATATTGAATTTTCAAGAAATATCTTTGGAATATAAAATAAATATTAAAATATGTAAATATGATTTATTTTTAGCATTAATTTAATTACAAGATATTTTCTTAGAAATTTATAACAATTTTTCAACAAACTTTTAAAAATTTAGCAACAAGTATTAAACAAACTTTTAAAAATTCGGCAACAAGTAATTTGTGATTAATTAATTTTTGTAGAAGACTGTTAAAATGACAGGACGAAAGGAGCATATACGTTTCAAATGCAGCCGCTGGTAGTGTAAAATTGGCACAACAGTTGGTCGAAAAATTTTGTATAGCCGAAATTGCAGACTTCAATATTAACCATATTTAGCACCTGCAGCTCATTGCTATTAGAAAGAAATATATTGAAAACTGAATTAAATATTAATTAAAATGTATCCCGACTATACTTTCTGAACAATATCGAATAACGAATGTTCGATTTATAATTTTCAAGCATTTTCATCTCCACAAAATATTGAATTTTTAAGAAATACTTGGAATATAAAATATAAAAACTTTTAAACAAAATTTAAATTTGTCATTAATTTCATTATAAGATATTTTCATAAAAATTTATGTCCTTAATAAAGTTTTAAAAAATTAAAGTAACAATTTTTACAATTAAAATTTACAAAAATCCTTATTTAAATTTAGTTTTTTATGGATAATAATTTAAATACGATAATTTATTATCTGATAAAAATGTAACGATAAATTCCAAAATGTCACTATGATTCATATTCAATTATTTTAACTAATAATTTTTAACAGGGATGAAAAAAATTATTTATAAATTCTACTTGAAATTTAAGTAAATTTAGTATAATTTAACAGGATAATAAATTAAAGTCAAATGAATTAAAATAAATTACCAAACTTTTCAGTAAAATATTAAAAGAAATATAATTTTTATCATATATTTGTGTATTGTACAAGTTTTTCTTATTTACAGTAAAAAATTGGGTGAAATTTTTTAAAAAAAAGTGCCTTAAACTATGGGTAAACTATATAATATTTATGTTGATCTTTTTTAAAAAACTTTTACTCTGTAAGTACGCTTTAAAAAAAAAATTAAATTACGAGCCCCGAATAATGTTTGGCAGACGAAAAATTATTTTTTTTTTTATGTGATATTAATCAGTATGAAGTTTCACTCCATAAAGCATTCAATAATATTCTTTGGCTGGAGAAATAAAAAAAAGTAAACTTTAGGAGTACATGGCTACATGGTGTTAAATTTCGTATATATATAAAATTGGAGGGCAAAACTATACACTAACGTACTTTTTTTCCTGATCATAAAAAATCGGAAAAAGGCCAGAGAATTTTTTGTGAAAATCCTTATAAAAAGTTTACAAAAATTTTTTTTTTTTTGGGAAATGATTTACTATTTTTCATTTTGAATTAGCTAATAGTTTTATCAAGGCTGTTGATGAGGATACCATATATATTTTTCGGCTAGAATCAGATACGTATAGGTAAAATAAAAAAAAGAAACAAACATTATGTAAAATTTTATTTGAAAATTAAAATTTATAGTTCTATTTTTTTTGAACTTTTGAAATAATATAAAAAAACATTTTCAGGCATATGAAAATTTATTGGAATTTTCTCACCAAATAATTTTTGTTTATAAAGTAAATTTTTTTTTTTTTTGTTTTTAAAAGATTTTCAATATTTTTATTATGTTTTTTCGTAAATTTAAGGATTGCCATATTTCAGTTCGAATCATAAATTAAAGGATTTTTTTGAAAGTTTTTTTTTGTTTGTTCTTAAAAGGATTTTCTTAAATATTTATGGTTCAAAAAAATATGAATATATTTTTGGAAAGAAAAAAAACTTTTTCCCAGTTTTATACACCCACACAAGAAACACATGAAATGGTTAGTAGATAGGAGACTAAAAGCAGTCATTAAAAAATTGGAAAAATGTGGCAGTAGTAACCTAATCTGATAATTCTTATGAGGTCTCGGATTTATGTTGAAACTATTCCGAATAAAAATTCTTGTCAGGTCTCGGATTTATGTTGAAATGATTAAATATTCTGAAATTAGGATAAACTTACATAAACGTAAATAGATCTGTTTAGAAATTTTCAAATATTTCTATAACTATTGTTAACGACAGATGATATTTGTGCACCTATGACACCATTTCATAAAGTGTTTTTCGGATTGTGAATAAAAGTTTTGTAGAGAATCTGACTAACAAACTCAGAAATACCTATTTAAATTTTCAATTGCTCTAAAAATATTTATTTAATTTTCAATAAAATTCGTATTATATATTTAATAATTGTAAATTTCTGTCCGTTTAACTTGAAATTCATGTCAGTTTGATTGTCAGTTTGACTTGTCAGTTTGACTTGAAATTCAAACTACAATATTTTAAGAATAATTGATTTTATTACAAATTAAATTTGGCTGATTAGCCTCCAACTGATGAAAGATCTTATTAAGATTTTACTTTGTTTTATAGAATGCTCACATTTATTTACTTTACTAAATATTATACTTAGGGATTATGGGATTTAAGTAATTTTAGTTTTACTCTTGTTAAATTTAAGTAATTACAGATTTTCTTAAAATAACATCTTAATAAACTTTTTATCTAAAATTATTATTATATTATACAGCATAAATGTTGCGTTATAATGTTCAAAAACATAGTGTTATTATAAATTTTTATTAAATTGTATATATGGGAGATATAAAATCCGTGCTTAACCATTTCACACAACGTTATTATAATAAAGAAAAGTAATTTTCATTTGTATAAAATTAGTATAAACATAACTTTTTCATAGAAAATTCTATTCTACTTTTTTTTTTTTTATATTCCAAAGAAAATTAAAACTTTATTTTTTTTCTACGTGTTTACAGATAAATTTATGAAACCTTTTAATGTTGTTTTTTTTAGCAAGAAAAATTTTTCTGAAAATTTTTCTTACGAAATAGTTTTTCTTAATTTAAATGATCATATAAATTAAAAATTTTAAAACAATTTATACAATTAAACGTACTACATATATAAAAATTAAATTTTTAATCTGTTTCTTTTATTGAAAATTGTGATAAACTTTTTAGCACTTGCTAAGCATTTTTTTTTTTGTGAAAATATAAAAAATCTGTTAAACTTTAGCACTTTTTTTTTGTTTTGGATTTTAAAAAAAAGGAAAATTAACAACCAAAAAGCAAAGAAAAAAGGAATTAATTTTTTTTTCTTTATTTAACTTTTATATGAAAATAAATTGCTATATTCTGGATCCAAATCCTTGATAAAACTTTAAGGACCAAAAAAATATATATATATAAATATATTTTATTTTCATTTATATAAAATTCACCGTCCTATTCACTTAAATTATAATTTCTTATCCACAATTTTATGACTTTTCTATGGAAATTACGTATTTTTTTTTATTTTTCTTTTATATTATTTTGCGCTTTTAATGTTAAATAAAAAAAAAAAAAATTAAAGGAAAATTTGTATTGCCAAAAAGTTTTTCCACGAAAAAAAAAAATTAAAAAAAAAAAAAGTTTATTTAAGGACGATGAGTAGGGAATGTTTAAAATTCAAAATAATAATAATAATAATATTTTTGATTATAAATATATTTGGTATATTTATAAGCCTACAATATATTTTTAAATTTTCCAAAAAAAAAGAAAATGGTAAATATTTTTAGAGAAAAACCAAACAAAAAAAAATTAACTTTTCAAAAGTATGTATGTTGAAAAGTTAAATTCATATTTTTTTATGGATGAAATTTATAAAAATTACACAGTTCATCACGTTCATTAAAATTAAAATTTAATGTGAATTAGACGTCCTAGAAATGGAATCAATTATCTAATGACCTTGATACAGACAACCATTTTATTTTCTAATTTTCATTTTCTTTTTGGTTAATTGGAATTTTTCTTTTGAAATTAACTAATATAATTGATGATTAAATTTTATGCCGCATGACTTGTAAAAACAATTTTTTTTTGGTACATTTAATTGAAAATAAATGATCAATTTTCATGATAAAATTTTTATTTTTTTTTTTTTATTATTTTGAGGTTTAAATCAATTTTCCAGAATAAAATTATTTTCATAATAATTTTTTATAAGTAATTAGATTAATAATAGAATTATATTATCAGAATATGTATCTTAGTATAGAAATAATGATTTAATTAAGATAAAAAAAAAAAAATATGCTGTGAATTATGAAAAGACTAATTAATAAAGCTTATTATATTCTAAAAAAAAAATTTGTCTATTGAGAAAAGTTTTAATAAGATAGCGCTAAAAGAATTTTCATATTTAAATAATTTCCAAGCAAATTTATACATTAAGTTTTTGTGTAAACAAAATTTTCAATTTTTTTTTAATTATATATTCGTTATTAGGAGATTTTCTATTTAAAAGTTTTATTTATTTAAGTCGTTCTTTAATTAATTTGAATTATATTAGAATATAGATATATACTATTAATTATTTTGGATTTCAGTCATTTTTTTATTAGAAAAACTAAGGATATAAGCAACAATTTTATTACTTAGCACTCAGAAATTTCTTAATAATATAGATTAAAAATGATATTACATGAATTTCCTGTAATTATTCACTCTACTAAGAAGGATAGGGCATTAAGTGCAGAATTATCTGTTGCTTGAAGTTTTTTAACAATTTACTAATCTAACCAAATCTCTTTATAGTTAAGAAACCTTTTAATTACAACAAGTTAATGGCTTTTGTTCGACTCACGATGGCCTCAACAGTTCGTATTTTTCTCAAATTTAAAATCGACTATCCGAATAATTTAGTAATTTTCCAGTATTCAGTTTATAAATATATTTAAATAATACTCGCGAATACACGAATATTTTTTATTATCGTACTTTTCAATTTTTTATTAGTAAATATTTCAATTATGCAACCAAAAGTGTTGTAAAATATTTAGTTGAAAATATTATGCAAATAATTCACGCAGCAACTCTCAATACTATTAACGATGTTAATGCTGAAAATGATAATTTACTGCTGAACTTAAAGACACTGTATATTTGAGTGAAAATGAAAAAAAATTACTTCAGAAGCAGTTATAATAAATTTGTTCAATTACTACAATATAATATTTCGTATAAAATAAAATAATTGAAAGCAGTTATTCAAAACTGATTAAACTTATACCAACATCGATTCAATCCAATATCTACTGCACCACATATTTAGTATACTGTCACTAAACTACTGCTGGTCAATTTTATCATTTATCCGATTAATAAAATTATCAATAAAACTTTCCTCCAGAAACACTTTGTAAACCTTTTAAAAAATTTTCCTACCGATTTCTGTTTTGTCAAGGTTAAATGTGGAATTTTCTCATTTCTTAGAAAATTCTACATTAACCTTGACCATGAATTTGCAAAAAAAAAAAAATTATAATTAAAAATAACATATTTTCATCTTTATTGAAATGTATACAGATACTATCTCAACATAACAAAATATCTTCTATAAAATATCTTTAAAATTAAATTTTTTTTTTTGTTAAAATTATTATACAAAATTACAAGAGTATAAAAATTAAATTTCCTTAATTTAACATCATTCAGTTGATCAAAACAGAAAAATTTGATGTAAAATTTTCCATAAAAAAAACATTAAAACATTACGGAAAATTAAATTTTTTTGTTGGTCTTATGTAATATTGAAATTTCATGTTGGCAAAACAAAAAAACCAAGATGAAGATAAACCAAAAAACAAAAAAAAAGAAGAAATATTTAACAAATTTATGTAAATTTTATTTATATAATTTTCGAATCATTAAAATAAATGGATTCGTTATTAATTTTAAATGGCATTAACTTATTTTTTTTTGGCACTCATGTTATAAATATTATATAATTTTATTAGTAGACGAATATTGTTGAACTTGTATAAATATAAACTTTTACTTAATTCATTATAAAAATGACAGAAAAATAATTTTTTATCCTTGAAAATAAAAAACAATATAAATGTTCATGTTTAGATTAAAAGTGATAAAAATAACATTTTTGTTTTTTAAGTATCTTTACTTTTATTTAATTTGTACAAATTTTCATGTTTTCCGGGAAAATGTTTTTTTTATTAAAAAATAAAATTATGACTAGATTTAAATTAAAGATTTCAGTTATTTTTTTTATATCGTTTAAAATCCTTTTTAATTAAAAATTCATTAGATAATTAAAAAAAATTTGAAAATTAAATTAAAATTTACCTTTAAATTCTGATAAAAATATCAGAAGAAATAATCCAATATAATTTATTTGAAAATTCATTATAAATTTTTCATTATTCATTAAATTAACTAATAACATTTTTCACCAAAAGAAAAATCAAATCAAAACAAAAACAATTTTCTTTTTAAATATTTAATTTAAATTTATTTTAAAAAAAAAAATTCTATATTTTAAAAATTTTCATTTTTTTAGTTAAAATTATTTTTTTTTTGTTACATTTTTAAAGACACAGAAAAATTTTCCTTTTAAAGAATTTCACTTTATTTATTTTTCTTTTTTCACTGAAAATCAATTGCTTCCGTTTTATGAAATATTTTCACAGGTTTTTGATAGAATTTCATTTTTATGTTGCATAAAAATTTTCATATTTTTTTTTTATAATATTTATTTTGTAAAAAATTTTTTTCACATTTTATGGATCTGATATTTATGTACTAGTATTAAAAAAATTTCACTTGAATTTTCCGAAAAATACTAATATACTATGTTAAATAAAATATGAATTTTTGGTTTTTATGACATTTAGTGTAATAAACTAAAAAAAAACTATGAATAATAATAACAAAAATATTATAAATATTTTTTGAACATATGGTAAATTAATGAAAAATTATACAACATACAAAATTTATGTTATTTTATGTGTAAATTTATGTTATTTATGGATTTTTAATATGGAAATATGTTTTTTTTATGTGTATACACTAAAATATATTGAATTTATTGAAAAAATAGTTTTAGTTAATTTTTTTTTTTTGGAAATTTTTATTTGTAATTAAACTTTTCAATTATTTTACAAATTTTTAGTTAAATTCTCAAAGTTTTTTTTATTATTTTTAATTATAAATTTTATGTAATTTTCATTAATAATGTTAGATGTATTTTATATTTAGCATAAATTTCATTAATAATGTTAGATTTATTTTATATTTAGCATAAATTAGAAAATTCTTTGTAATAAAAAAAACTATTAAATTCAGTTTTAATATAAATATTTTAAAAAGGATTCATTATGCTACATATAATATTTTTTTTTTATATATTTCCAAAACTCATCAAATATTTTTAGCCAATTATTTTGCTTTTGTAATAAAATTCATGGTTTATGATTTTTTCTAATAAATTTAATTAATTATTTAATTAAATTTAATAAAATATTTCACATTTTTTTGCAGTAGAAACGTTTATTTTAACTTAATATTAATATTGCGTATTTTAATACTAATTAAACACAATTAATATTACAATAATTTAACTCAAATTAATGTTTTTTATTCAAGTGTTAATAATTATAAAAGATTTTTTTTTTAATATAAATTTTCTAATATTTAAAATTAATTTTAAACTTATTCGTAACATTTCTTCTCATTTAAATTCACCTTTTTACACACTATCCACAAAAAAATTAGAAAATCTTAAAATCATTTTTATAAAAAAATGTTTCATTTAATTAAAAGTTTTTATCGGAGCAAAAAATAACTCAAAATTTTTTACACAATCATAAAAAAATTTTTCTTAAAATTAAAATATCCTGAAATTTTATTTATGTTATCCTGCAGTCGTATAAAAGGTATGATTATTTTTTGGCAGACGAAAATAAACAAATAAATATTTTTTTTTCCTTGTATATAAAAATAAATAACCTGGAAAAAAAATATATAAATTGAAAATTTTTTAATATCCCACTATGGGAAAATTTAATATTTTCTATGGTTTGGTAATTTTTTCACGATTTTGGACGAATATAAATCAGACGCGTGTAACACATTCAACACACAACACAGTACTATTATTTTAGTGATGATATCTTTTCATATTCCTTATTCATATTTTTGGGAAATTTTCAGCAGAGATTTTTCCATTTTCATATCTGAAACCAAAAATAGAAATTAAAATATTTTACTTTAATTTTTCGTACTGTAGAATTTTTGTTTTTTTCGGAAAATTTTATTCCTTATTAATTCAGCTTAGTTTAAAATGAATTCAATCTGTTTAATATTTTATCATTTTACTTGCTGAATCTGTTTTTTTGATGAATTTTGCTTTAGAAAGAATAATATTAAAGAAATTCTCCAGTATTCCAGGTGAATTTTTATTAAAAAAAGGGGCATAAATTGTGCTTTTATAAATTATTTGAGTTTTTCAAGCGCATGTCATTCAGCTTTACAGATTTTTATGCTGCAGAAAAAAATAATCAAAACACCAAAACAGATAAAAAAAGGGTTCTTAGAAGAAATTTGTTTTATTTTCCTTGTAAATCACATGTAAAGTCAATTTCCCAGTTTGATAAATATTGTGTAACACGTGGAAATTTTTCTAAAAATAGAAAATTTTTTATTCACAAGCAGATGGCGTTACTAATGTCAAAAACTGGATTATAAAAGTATGGTTTAATGAAATTTAAGTTTAACTTTATAGATTTATGGTCAAGTTAGACATTGAAAAGCTAGTAGGATTAATTACTGAACAATCATCTACAGACTCTTGGTCTATCCGAGGATCAAGGCCGATTGTGTAAGGATGAGACTGCGGATCATATATTATGCAAATTCGAGCTGTAGGCTGAGCCACTTTCATGTTATGGAACATTAGGAGGCATGAAAAATGTCGCTGACACGATGGTACGACCCAAAACGTAGTACCAGAGTTATCAGCTAAACTGAATCGATAGGGTATTACAATAAGCCAAATGACTACAGTGCTATGGGCCATAATGTTTTCCTCACTGATTAGAACTTAGAAATTGTAGCAAAAGAAATATGAAGTTCTCAGAATCCGCTTAATTTCAAATTACTTTAATGAAAAAAATTGAATAATACATTAATTTGTAGTTTTGTTTTCGAAATAAGTTGAATTTTTAATAGTTTTGGGATATCTCGGAAATATTATTAAATTATTTAATAATTATGATAAATGATAGTCATATAAATTAAAAATTTTAATCCTCTTTCTTCTGCTTCTTTAAACAAATTGCTTTTTATGAATAAAAAATTAGTGGAAATAAGTATACGATTACGTACATTTTCGTTTTTTCAAGCAATTCGTCCTTATTCTGCATACATTTTTAATGGTTATATTATTATCATAAGATTAACGACCTTTTTATATGTCAATAATTTTTTTTTTTTTTTTTGTTTCGGTTACGTTAATTTTATTTTGTACAATTTCATTATATGACCATTTTATATTATATTTTACTCTCTCATATATCGAAGATATTTTTCCTTTTTTTTTGTATAAGGACATTCAGCCAGTTAATTATCAAACTGTATAATAATAACATTTTTTTTTATGTTAATAAAATAAAAATTAAATTATTTCCACCCCATAAACAAAGAATAATTTTATTGTATGTTCACCATATAACTAAGAGTGAAGACATTCCAGATTTATACATTTCTCCAGTAATGCTATTTTATTTTTTTTTTGTATAATGTTTATATACTTAATTTCCATCTACATTAAAGAAAATTTAATTCACATTTTTATATTATTTTAATTTTTTTTTGGATTGTATATATAGAAGGTTATAATGACCTGATAACTTCTGTATAAAAGTCACAGTACTATAAATTGTATTAATATAGTATAACTGGCAGAATTTTTAGCTGTTGTATTACATAAAATAAGGATAATAAGAATTTTATGTAAAAAAAGTAATTATAGACATTGTAATTGTCATTAAAAAAAAAAAATGGAACAAAAAATGTAATTGTCAAGATTTTTAAAATCTGTGATAAAAGTTATTTCACGAAATTTTTAAATTATAGTATAATATATTTTTGGTCAATTAATGTCTTTTGGTTTAAGGTGTTTATAAATTTGATCTGTCCACATTAATTTTAAAATGTTATTCTGATTTAATTAAAATTAAGTGATAATACCAATTAAATCGTGCTCAAATGAATTTGGTGTCAATGCAAATAACCTTAAATTACTAAAATATTATATGAGAAACACTTCAATGACGAACGAGTCCAAATCGAGCATAGGCCTCTCATTAAGGGTGTCTAAACATTCCATTGCATGGTTGGACTTCCAAAGCATAAATTTCTTTATAGTAAGTTAATAGTTTTTTTTTATTATATTTATTTTAAGCAAATTGCCTCGACAGTTAGCTTTTTTCTTAATCTTAAATTATATTTTATTGGATTTTTTTACTTTTACCCATTTAAAGCTGAGTAAAGTTAGACAAACATCAGTGTCTCGAAAGTAGTATCTACCGCAGTATAGCTTACTACACTACAACCGTTAAACCGAAACCGATTTTTTTAAAGAATAGAGTTTCCAATATTTCAATTTTACCCAAAACTTTTGAAAGGACTTTATTCTAAATGTATTTTAAGAGAAAAAGGCATTTATTCCAAACAATTTGTATGGTACTATATCCTGTCAGTAAAATAGCTTATAAACAGCTTAACTTAATTTAATAAACTTCCCAGAAAGAAATTTCGTTTGTAGTAAATTAGCTTAAAAAGAAAATAAATTATTTGTACAGAAAATAAATTATTTGGCAATAGTTTCCTTACTGCTAATAAAATCCAACAAATATCCTATTTGAAGGGAAAAAACATTCTCAGCGCAGCATTTCCTCTTATCTCCGGTGGCATTTTCTTTCTTTTAATATGCTTAAAAAGCATCTAAAAAATACATTTCAAAAAATAAATAATTCATGTTTTTTTTTACAAATATTTTTTAGAGATCCTATTTACTTCTTTCAATTTACAATTTTTTAGTTAATCAAATTTCCTCTTTAGTTGATCATATTTTAAAAATTTCCTTATTTTTTTTCTAATTTACTTTCTGAAACACCAAAAAAACATGAACCATAATAAAAAAAAACTAATCATTTTTGAATAAACCATCAAATTTTTCATTAGTTTTGTAAAATTTAATCTAAATAATTTTCTCACAAAAAAAAATTTGTTATGATTTTCACAATTGTTCCAAAAAAATTTATTAAACTGTCAACTATATGATGTGATTTTCTTTACTCTGGTGAAGATGACAAGAAAAATTTTCTATTTTTTTTTTTCTGTGAACAAATAAAATGGAATAAAAGAAAAACTATTGTTCATATTTAACTTTTCATTTAATGATTACACAAAAATAAAAAAAAAAAATAAAAATTTGTATAAAAATCTTAGAGTATTATTTTAACAAAAGGAAAAATATACACAAAAAAAAACAAATTTTTCTATATGGAAAATTGGACTAAAGTATGTCATAGCCTTTCATTATTTTTTTTATTATAGTTTCCTTTTTTTTTGTGCTGTTTATTTTATAGATATTTATGTATATATAACAAATTTAACAATTTTGTTAGTAATAAGATTGTTTTTTTTTTTTATGTCCAGAAGATTAGATGAATAGTAAAAAAAAGAAATGGTGATTTGAAAATGGATATAAGTTTTCATATAATTTATTATAATTTTTATGAAAAGATTTATGCTCGCTAACATATATATATAGAAAAACTTTAATTCATTTTTTTTATTTAAAGAAGTTAATATTAGTAAAATAATTTTCTATTAGCCTGAAGGATTCAATTATGTCAAGCAAATTTTTAAATTAATTCTTACTGAATTAGTTGTTCATTATGAAAAGGATTTACTTTATACAGTGATGGATCTATAATATATAGTATACAGTGAAATTTTTTTAAAAAATATATAAAAAATACAACATACGAAATTTACAAGTTTTCGACTTCATATTTGTGGACAGTTTGTTTCATAAAAAACTAATGATTTTAGTATTCAGTATTTGAAATCTTATGGGTGGAATAGCGTCGAGATTTAGTCAATATTTTTAACTTAAAGAACTTTAATTTAAAGTGCATCTATTTGAACAAAAGTAATTATCATATTCTCGCTAATGCAAATATTGTGCATAGGCACGATATTATAAAAAATATATTAAGCCTGTTCACATCAACAAAAATTTTCTGAAATTTTGTTATTTTTGACGTATAAAAATATTTGAGGTAAACAATATTTGATTTTCTCGTATATTAAAATATTTTTTTGTTGTAAATAGCGCAAAAATTATTTTTCTTGGAAGGATGAAATACATATGTACGACTGGAATAGGGTCGCTCTTTTTAATTTTTCATATTAATATGAATCGATATGAACAGGAAACCGTTTTAAATTAATATTGTTTCAAAAAATTGTTTTAATACGTACGTTCTTTAGTTCTGACGTTCGTTATCTAGAACTACTGGCTTTGGTTCTTTTATGTACCAAACCTTTTAGCGAAGGAATGATAAAAGAGTACAACAAAGATAAAAGTGTACAAGGAAACACAATACTCCTAGATATCAAATGTTATACCATCTTAAACTACATTAAACATTATTATAAATGTAGCCCCTTCATTGATATAAATTTGAATTGAAAACAAATGCTTCTTTAATCTACTCTTTAATACCTCAATTTTAGAGAACGCAATTTATGTCACTTACCGGACGGTCTCCAAATAATTTTTACCTTTCTCTGAAAGAAAATTCTTCTACTTTTACAATGTGGTGTGTAGACTTTTTTAAAACCATAATTTGAGAAAATCTACCCACGTCTTTCGTATATCGAATAGTTTGTTTTAAACGTTTGGCGAACAAACCATCCAGTCATTTGTAAAATGTTATTCTTATTGTATTATGGTTTCAAAGAACCCAAAATAATTTGTACTATTATAATAATACTTTTTATGACACTTGAATTTTAAAATTTTTGTGCAATGTCATCTAAACATTTATTACTACAAATTAATCTTATTTGAAAAATTCACCGTAAATCTTTATTAATGTCACATTATGTTACAATTCTGTACTAAACATTTTTGGAAGAAAATAGCGTGAAAATTCTTATGTTATAAAATATTTTAAACATTACAAATCAAATTCTTATAAATTTTTTTGTTTTGTTAAAATATTTTGATTAATATGAACTTTATGTCTTGGTATGTACATCAAAAATATTTAAGATTATTTTCATATTTGGTCCTTTTTTTTGTATTAATGGGAGTTATTGTATACGCTCCACTTATTATTTCACTGAAATTAATTTATTTGAAATATTTTTAATTTAGAGACATACAAAAAAAAACATAAATTCTGAATCTGGTTATGGTAGAAAAATATGAATTTTAAAATATTTTTTCTTTCTATGTACATATATACATTTTGTAGAATTTGATGATCTGTAAAAATATTTGCTCTTTTTTAAAACAAATCCAAACATAAAAAAAAAAAATTAATATACATATTTTTAAAAATATTTCAACACTTGAATTGGTCTCTCGTTTGATATAAATTTTATATCGGATTTTTATTCATAAGATTTCTATTAATATCTTTAAATACCATATTAAATTGTTACGAGTACCACACAAAAAAAAAAATAATAAAATAATGTTTTTCGCTAAACCAAATGACATGATATAAAAATGTATTAAGATTAAGATTGCATTATAAAAATGGAAATATCTTGTACAATCCATTAAATTTATTATGAATTATTTGTATATGTAATATTAACGACAAATTTTATATATATGTATATTTATATTTTTTAGGATATTTTAATCAGATATGTCAACATTATATGTTATATGTTTATAAACATATATATAAATTATTTTAAAAGACTTTAAACGAATTATATGATATTAATGTATACATATACAAATATATGCTTTCTACACGATTTACTATATAAAAAAATTATCGGATCGTGTAATTTAAATGTAAATAATTCATATGGATAAAAGTTCTGTCGTATAAAATGCTTTTCTTATAAGAACATAGTATTTGATACAGACAAAGATCAAATTAATAATATATAAAAGATTGTCAAAAAAACAGTGTTTTAGAAAAACGTACTTTTTTCTAAAACACTGTTTTTTTGACAATAAAGTGTTAAACATTCCAAAAAAAAGTTAAATATATTATTCAGAAAAATGTAAATTTAAAATTTGCAATATTACAAAAGTTTACCTAAAAATAATATAACTTTCGTTGTGTTATTGTTTTCCACACATATAATGTTTTATTTAAATGTTTAATTAAAATCAGTTTAAACTTTAAAAATATTAAATTAAACATTGTAAACTAATTAAAATTTTTTTTTTAACTTTTGTTTACTTGCCATGCACTTAATAGTCAATCTGCTTCCACAAAACTTAAATGTCAACTTAAATGTCAAACTACATACAAGACAGCTGGACGAACTTAAAATTTTTCGTTAATATTTTATATTAAAGATTTAAATAGCTGCCACAAAGATCTTTCTAACTATTTATAGTTTAAAATCTTTCATTCGAACCTATCGCAAAATATTAATTACGTGACGAAACATATTCGAATTGCAAATTATGTGTTACATCTCCAATGAAAGCTTTTTTTTTATGAGAATGTTATTTAAATTCATACAAAATGTAATTATAAATATAAAATAGTTTTTATTACTGTCATTAATACATAAAAAAATTGCTCAAATTAAAATATCTCATTTGTGTTGTGACTATGAATTAATCTAATATAATTAATATTAATTAATTAGCTTGTAAGTGGGAAATCCCCTCATAACACAATATTTACAATTGATGTGTGTCACTCAAATGGTAGCCATCTGTTAATTTGTATTGAAAATTTGAAGTATACAATTTCAATATTTTCAGAAATTTTTTTTAGGAGATTTAAAAAAAAAAATTTTTTATATGTAAATAAATTGGTTATTTATTTTAACACAGTAAATAACCACAAAATTGGTTGATTGAAAAAAATAAATAAATTGAAATCAGATGGTAATATTAGAAATTCTAAAACTCAACGCAATGAAAGCGAAACTTATTTTAAATATATAAGTAAAACAGCATGATATTATTCGTCTGTAACTTAAGTTAACCAATTATACTAAAAAATGTATGCACAATAAATCATCCAATTATCCTAAAAAAAACAGGACTCTTTTAATGAAAAATACTACAATCGATCTTACTTTAAAATTCTAAAACAGTTTTACTTATTTTACTTTGAGGTCTAATAAATAATTCACAAGAAAATATATTTACAGAAATTTCAAAGTGTTATTTACAACATCCTTACTAAAATATGTATATAAGTTTGAAAATACTAATTATAAAAAGTTAAATATTAAATATAATACTAAAAATTAAAAGTACATTTCCTTTTGTATACGAAATAAGGTTCAAAAGGATTTGTTAGTTTTGTAAGTCTTTATAATCGCTTCTTCTTAATTAATAAAACTAAAATGCATTTTTTTTTTGTATTTGGGTTTATAAAAACCACTTTAATCCTTTTGAAAAGTTAAAGTTTATTTTTTTTGTTTTTTTGCAAAATTTTAATTAGCAAAATTAAAGCCACAACAGATGTACAATATAGGCGTAATAAATATATTTATTAAAATAATTTAATTAGCTTTGGAATTATTCAGTGTCGGTTAATTTTAATTGACACATATATTATTTATAAACGAATTAAATTTGATATTTCCATATTAAAAAAAAGTAATTAACCATCAAATTTGTGGTAAACCAAACTTTAGATAATCAATATTATTATTTGTCAAAATACCAAAACCTTCAAAGTTAATAAGGATTTTTTTTTGTTGTCAGCAAATATTTACGCTACAAATATTGTAGTGTAAATTTTTAATATAATTTAGTAAAATTTTCTTAAATCACGTTAAAATGTCAAAAAAAAATTTAGAATAACATTTACACATAAAATTAAATAAGCTTAGAAAAATTTAAAGACTATTTTTACTTATTTATTTTCATATCAAGCATAAAGTATCTGAAAAATATTTTTTTTTTTAATATTAAATCTTTGTTTATTTTGAACATCAAAAGAATACTAAAGCTGATTATATTTGAATTTGACGTTTACTTATAATTCATGTGTAAATAAAATTTACGTATACCAGCATAATATAACATTAACATTCCATAGTAAAAGTTTATTATTATACAGACGATGTTAAATTAAATACTGTTTAGTTAACTAGATTAACTAGACTAGACTAAATATTTGTTTTAAACATTTAAAAGTCATAGATTTATTTTTAGAATTTTTATGATTTTCGAAAAACAATTACTTACTATCATGGTTTAAGAGGAAAAAAAAATATGTATCTCACCACAACAGTTTGTTATTTTGTGAAACATTTAAAGGACAAATAGTACTTCAAAAAGTATGTTTTAACGTAGTTAAATAAAGTTAAAAAAAAATATATATATAATATTAACTTTTGCTTACTACAATTTCTAAATTAAACTAACAACGTAAGTATCTTGTATAATTTTATTGCAGCATAAAGTAACACATTCAACATAATTTTTTAACAAATGAAATTTTCAAAACACTAATTTAATGACAATATTTTGATAAAATAAATTGTTTTTGGTGGAAATATGATCTATGTTTAAAGTAGTTCATGAATAAAATTCTATCGATTTGTAAAGCCATTAAACGAAAAGTGTTTTGGTGAAGTAAATTTAACTAAAAAACAATGATATCCTTGTAATTTTTGAAACCTTCGAAATTTTATAAAATTAGAATTTTAATTAAAACTTTTAATAAATCAATTTAAAGTACAAATTTAAAGTAAAAAAAAAAATATTATATAAATTTAAACCATATTTTTTTTTTTAAATATATACATAAATTATGTTCAGAAATTTAAAAAAATTTGTTCTCGAATAATACTTATGAAATAATTTAAAAATAATCATTTTTATATAAATAATTTTTATAATTTGAATCAAATCAATAAAATTTTTTTAATTTTCCTTGTTTCAAGGATATCCGAAAACTCTTAAAACTGGATTAATGTTATTCGATTTTTTAAAAAAATTATTTAAATTGGAAATTTTAATATATATTTATACATATAATAATAATATATACAGATATCATTTATGATTTCAGTTTTAATATTATTATTTTACTGGAAAAGTTCTGTTGAACAGATTATTGATTGTTAAATTTAAAATTTTTGGGAATCAATTACGAAATTTAAAATTAGTGTCAAGTATATATAAATTGAAAATGGAAAACTTTATAATTTCTATTATTAACATTATTATTATTTATTATGGATAGATACAATTTTAGATTAAATTACTAAAGTTTCATAAATTTATAACTTCAAATAGAATTAATTAAATTTCGAAATATATATTTTGAATAAATATTTTTCAAGTTAAATCAAATTTTATAGAAAATAATCATTAATTGTGCCAGTTTTCTGAAAATTTGTAATCGAATCCTTTTCAATAGAAGATTATTTGTTTTCAGATTAAATTAGTTATTTTCAAAATTGAAATAATCATTTTGCAAACATTTTTAATATACATAATTTTTAAATATAGATATTTCGATCATTTTTCAAAATAAGTAAATTTTACATTTGAAAAGTGACTAAAATAATAATTACATTTAAAAAGTGATTAAAAATGTTGAATTGAATTTGTAAAATAGAGGATTTCACTTTGAAAAACGTTAAAAGTGTTTAAAAAATTAGCATTTATATTTATAAAACTGATTAATAAAACGACTTATTCAATTTTTTATAATAGTGTACTGAAAATATACTTAATTGTTTTTAAAACTAATTTTATACTATTAACCTTTTCTTTGAATTGTTTTAAAATTTTGTAAGGGAAATAATCGGGATTTCCAATAAAACCATTGCATAAAAAATGACGAAAAAACTGGACCATTTCATTTTTTTAGACGACTTGATTTACAATAAAATACATTTTTTAAGTTTCTGGCAAAAATTTGGTGTAAAAAAGCGATATTCGAACAACACAAGTACAATTTTTTGTTAATGAAAAATTATATCAATTTAATTGAAAATTTGATCTGAAAATTGATTAAAACATTTTAACAAATATCATTGCGGAAAATGATTTAATTAGAAAATGGTATATAATTTACTAGCAGATTATATCTAATAATTAACTTGTGAAATAGGACCCTGATAATCTTTTAAAATTCTTATTTTTTCCTAAAAAATTTCTATACAATAGAAAATTTACCATATTACAATACAAATTTTCCTATTCATAACAATATTTTCAATTATTCTCAGAAAATTATTTAAATTACTTTTCATGATAAAAGTTATACGACTACATTAAAAAAAACTGATTTAGTCCAACAAAACAGGATAATTTCCAATAATAATGTTATATCCCGAAATAAACAATATATTTGTAAATAAATAATTTACCAAAATTAAAAAAAAATATATATATTAATATAATTAAGGAAAACGTATGTTCAATTTAAATTTTGTAGTTTAATAAAGCAATAAAATATAAATAGTTTCGAAAAAGCACATTACAAAATTATATGTGGTTTAGTACAAATGATTTTGTAATCACTTTCTATATATATAAATCGGAAATTATATTAATATTACACATAAAAAAAAAAACCAATATAATTGAAATTCACTATCAGATAAAACCAATAATTTCCATAATAAATGTTTTATATGAGAAATTTTATGGATGTAATATGGTATATATACAACTAATAATCTCTAACACCTTTTTGTCCTTCAATATTTTATTCAGTTGGTGTTTTACAAAATGTATGTTTTCAAAATGCATAATTACTATTATTATTAAAATATTCATTTTATGTTATGTAAAATTTAATTTTGTACAAAATTAATATCCTTATGTGACATTTGAATAAATAATTAAATTTAATGTGTTATTGATGTAAAAAGCGGCTAGTTTAGCGAATTTTTAAAAGGATTTTACAATGTTCTAAACACTAATTTAAAAAATTCAATACATAAATTCAATTTACTTTCTTTGTCCGGCTATAATATCAAGAATTTAATCTAATACAAAGAAAATATGTTGATCCTGAAAAGGATATACAATTTAATGTACAAGAATTTTGATTCTAAAGAATTAAATCAAATTTTTCTTTATTAAATTTTAAAATTTTATCATTTCACAAAATCATCTTTTAATTTATTTATAAATTATAATTTAAACTTTATGCAAATTTAATATTTTTAAATATTTATTATAACTTTGTCTAAAAATAGTGTCACAAATAGAAAATTATATTTCCAAGAAAAGAAATATTCTTTTAAAAATAAATATTTATTTAAATTAACTTTTTAAATATCATCATAAATTATATCTTATCTTTTGTAACAATTTTATTGTCAGAGAGAGAGACAGTAAAAGTATCTAATATGAAACATATTCTTTTCATTTAATTTAAATAATCATTAATATAATAATTTATTTTCTTTCCTTGAGAGTAATTCATTTCCATCTTAAAGAATTTTCAGTAAAATATTATTTATTGTAAAATTTTAAGTTTATTTAAGAAAATTTGAAAATTTTTAAAAAAAATATGTTAATTTTTATGCTCGTTTATATGTTTTTGGGAAATACTAAATTTAAAAAAAAATATTATATAGCAAGATTATTTATGGCAATTATGTAATTCGATTATATTTTATCGAAAAGATTTCGATTATGGTTCGGCTCGATTTTATTTAGGAATTGTGTAGTAAAATTTAAACGAACTTAGGATATTGCCAACTTAATAAATAAAATTTGAATTAGTACTACCAAATAAAATCAATTGTTAATGTGTCAAAACGATCCTTTATCATGCGGAGAGCAGAAATTCTTTGTTGGAAAGTGATGTGATAATTGCTCTAAATCGGTATATTTTATAGGTAATTAAAATATAAAATGATTTTTATAGGGTCACTTGAATTTAATATCCATATTTTATAAGGTATTTTGTGGTGCGGATGCCGTTTTGTCCCAATAGCTGCAAACTGGACGACGGTATATACCGATCTTGTCCATATATTTACTATATTTATTGACTGCATATACATTTCAGTGTATGTCTTTGAACTCTTAATACAAAAGCATGTTTCATTACAATTTTCAATTTATTCTGACATTAATCTGACATTCACTTACATTTTATTCCTTTTCATTTAAAAAAAATAAATAAAAATTTTCTTTTCCATTTCTGTTTTCCAAAAAATAAAATTCAGGATAGAAAATTAGCAACGAAAGAATATTGAATTATTTTTGTTCGATTAAACCGTATTCCATAATAAATCAACTTTGATCGAATCGAAGTAGATAAATATACTAAGTTCGATAAATTAAAAAAAATTCGAATAGAGTTACATAATCAACATGATTAAATATTATGAATAATATGGATTAATGTTTTTAACTCTATTAAGGATTAATATTTGAATTACCATTATCTGTAATGTTAAAGTTAATTGCGAAAAATTATTAAGTAGATTTAAAAACCAAAAATATATATTTTTTTTTCTGCAATCTTTTTATAGTTAATTTCACATTTTCACTCCAGAATCATATCAGCACTAAAATATTTTCTTTCAAGTATAAATATAAAAAATTTTCACATCATTTACTTTTAAGTCTTCTTTACTTTGTTATCCTTGTTATAACTATACATTTAAATATCATTATGCACTATCCTTTCAAAAAAAATTCAACAATATTCAAGGATGAAAAACAAGTAACAAAAAGTGATTTTTAGTTACAATAAGATTTTATTTTGTAACAATATCAAAAACATAAAAGAAGGATATCCTTTTTTTTTTTTTTTTTGGACAATATAATCCTATATCCTAATAAATTAGAAAAAGATCTAGTCACAAAGGTTTTGTATTTTCTATTTAAAAAATGATTTTCTTTTCTCTGTTTTTTGTACCAAAAAAAAAATTGTATACACTTGAAATGTAAATGTGTTATCATACACCTGGAAAATTGTAAACAAGGACTATAAAAAATAAAATGTATATTTGCATAGAGTCGTTATCAGTTTGGTATGTTCGTTTTTACTAAATTAAATATTCTACAACAAAAAAAACCGAAATAATTATTTTTTTTTGGAGACAAAATAGGACATTTTTTTGTTGTTGGAAAAATCTTTTTAGAAAATTTTTTAGAAAATAATTTTAGAAAATGAAATTTTTTTTACAAATATTTTTTTTTTCTGTTGTTGCTTATGGGACAGAATTTTTAAATTGTATCCTTCGGGCTACAATTTATGGAAATTATACTGGAAAATTTTTTTTTTCTTTCGAATATTGAAATGATTTCAAGGTCAAATGTAATTAAGGATGTAAAAATATATTTATAAATCCGAGAGATAATTTAAAAAAAAAATTTGTAAAAATATAAATATTAAATATTAAAATAGTTAATATTGAAAATGTGTACCCGCTTAAACATATTTTTTTAATGTGGATTATATTTTTTGAAAAAGTGATTTAAATTTTTATGTTTTACTTATTTTTGATTTTTAAAACCATTTTTTTTTTTTAATATATAGTAATCTAGAGATTTGCTAAAAGGACATTAAGTTTTCATTTTAACAATTATTGTCGCTAAAGAGATCCTGCAGATTTTTAAGTATCGTATTAAACAAATTTTTTTATAACATTAAAAAGAAATGCTATTTAAAAGGTTCTTTTTTTTTGGTTGGAAAATTTTTGTTTTTATAGGATAATTGAAACAGAGGGAATTTTATACCAAGAAAATGTGGTATAATAAAAAAATAACATATTTTTTAAAAAAAAATATTTTTTAGAAAAAATTTTATATTAAAGGATTTATTTGTTAAATTGAACTTTTAGTATTTTCAAGATATTAAGGATAAAATGAAAAATTTTAATTTAAAAGTTTCGTAATTTTCAAGAAATTTTTTTTTTTAAATCATTTAAAAGGAAATTTTTATCAAACAATTTTATTTACAAATTTTAATAAAATTAACTTTTGAAAATCATGAAATTTTTATATTAAAATTTATTTAAAAATATATAATTTTAGTCAAACAGAGCTTAGTAAATTTTTTATATTTCTATTTTAAAGTTTTAACCCTGTGCTGTCTTCTGGTATGATATATAAACAGCCAATAGAAGTAATTGTAGTTTTAATAGTAATTTTATTCAATGGCAGGTAACTGATTTATTATTTTATTAAAAAAATAATTATATTCGTCAGAAATATTCAAAAAAAAATTCAAAATCAAAATTGCATTTCACTAATTTAACCCCTTAACTGCAAGTGACTGAAGAATATAGTACAAAATTAACTATATAATATTATAAGTGAATATAAATATTTTTTTCTTTGTAAATAAGTGTTCAGTAAAAAATATAATTAATTATGGTAGCCGGAAAAAATATAATTATGCTATATTTAAATTTCAAAATGTCGGCGAATTAAAATTTCAAAATGTCGGCGAATTAAAATTCCAAAATGTCGGAGAATTAGATTATTTTACAGTTAAATGATTTTCAATCCAAATAGTAATAATAATAAATAAAAATGTTTGGTTAAAGTATCAATTTTCCTTTTAATGTGAAAAACACTATTTTTAGTTTTGTATATATAATCACACTAGGATTTTTTTTTTGGTTTATTTAGTATTCATTTAATGTCAAGGATATTCAGATTTGATCCGGTTTTATTGTGAATTTATCCTTTCCTAATGGTTTTTCATAATACTTAGATAATTATTGTTGTTTAAAAGCTTTTATAATGAAAAATGTTAACACATCAGAAATTCAAAACCATTTAATTTTGGTGTTTTTTTTTTTTTAGATGGTGGTGAAAATAATAAAGCATTTTAACATATCATTATAGTGTTTCTCATATTAAATGAATTGAGTATCCTTAATTTGTAGATATTATTGTTAGCTTTTGGATAATCTGAGTGGCATTAAATAGCGTAAAATAAAAATATAGAAAATAAACTTTATTGTTATATAGACAGGAAAATTTAGTGGGAAAAATGGAAAATATATGTATATAGGCTTGTTTTTAATAATTTCAGTTTATGTGGATTTAAAAGTATTATTTTTATGTCATTGTTAATGAGTAAATGTGATTATAAAAAATTTCAATTTCAATTTAACGATATATATTTTTCAGTTAACAGAGTTTAATGATAAAACTGTAGAAAAATGCTTGTTAAAGGCTCAAATTAATAAGATTAAAATGTAATTAACTATGTAATTAAAATTATATTTTATATACCAATTTAAAATAAAGATTTTGTAGAATAATAATCTACATAATATTTTTTTTTTGTAGTTTCAAAATGTTGTGGTTTACCGAAAATAAAAAAATAATTAGAATTTTTTTTTTATCTTCTGGGTCAAACTTAATTTTACAAACTAACTAGATATTCAGTATTAATGGACAAAGAATTTAATTTTCAATTAATTAAGGTGGCAATAAAACTTAAATTTGTGAAAATAATAATTTTAGAAGATACTTTCCGTATTTGTAGAATAAATATGTTTTTTTGTTAAAACAAGCAATTTTTTTGTTAATTAATTATTATAACACAAATTTTTTATACACGTACAAAATTAGTTTATCTGATAATTATATTTTTATGTTTCTGAATAATCTAAAATAAAAATTGGAAATTTCTTTTTTTCGAAAATTGGCTGGAAAGTAAAAGAAGAATTTAATGGTACAAGTTATGTTTTCTATACCAATTTGAAATATAATTTTTCAATCAAGAAAATATATATTTATAAAAAATTATAAAAATAATTTATTTATAAGTTTGCTTTTAAATTTTCTTAATAAAAAGTATTTTTCCTACATATTTTTTACAAATATCTACCATAATTTATATATGCAATAAGTAACAAGTTTTATTCAAAATTGAAAACTGCAATTTTTATATATTATTACAAAGTATACAACATAAATGCAGAAAAATTAAAGATATTATGAAAAATTAAAGAAATTCTTAAAAATATTTAAGGATAATAATACAAAGATAAAATTAACACAAAAGATTTTTGACAAAACTATAAGGAAAATTAAATTTGACAAGCAAATCTTCTTATACCGTATAAGTAAATATAAAATAATTTTGTCGAATACTTACACTTGGGAAATTAAAGTTTTTCGATTAATGCTTTTCTTTTCTTTATACATACTTGATACAATTGCAGTCAATTGCTTGCTTTAATTACAAAACATAATGTAACACAATGAATATTATAAACTTAATTATTAGAAGACAAAAGTTTAGTCTTATATATAATAGAGATCAAATATAAAAATTGTGAGCTAATCGGTGTCATACCCGTTCTAATGTCTAGATATGTGTATTTTTTTAACCAAAAATTAAAATTTAACAATAATATACAAAATAACCAAAATTTTATGACCCAAATTTGGATATGATGTTACATTCCAAAGTTAACAGAAAGTTTTTACCATAATAACTTTATACGATATTATGCATTTCTAAAAAAAAAACTATAAAACTATTTTATGGTAAGTCCTGAATTTTATATTACAACAATTATCTAATGAAATGCAAAATTACGAAGTAAATTGTAAAACTATATAAAAATTTACATTCTAATAATTTAAAGCATTGCAAATTGTTGAAGTCCTATTAGTATTCATATACATTTCCAATTAAATTTAAATTAACTTTTTGAATAATACTTGTACAAATTTCTTTCTAATTGTTTTAAATCTGTAATTTTTTTTTTTGTAATTTTAATTGCTATATCATAGAAAATCATAGAAACCTTTTTTAAAACAACATATAAAATTTCAGTTGAATATATAATAAGTTTGATAAAAATAACTTTTAAAAAAAATATTTTTTGGATTTAGTATTTACTGTAAAAGACATTATTTAATTTCTATGCAAAAACTATATGTAATTTTTTTTCCTTTTTGGCGGAGATATCCTTTTGAACAGAAATATTAAAATCATAAATTCGTAATAAATAAATAAAAAGTTTACATTAAAATTTAAATGAAACAAAAAAAAAAATAACCAAAGTCAAAACTACAAAATTTGATAAGTTTTTAATATTACCATAGTTTCAGTAATGTTCTTTACGAACCATTAGACAAACTTCTAACAAGGAATTTAAAAAAAAAAAAATTCTTTGTTTATCATTAAAATTTTAAGACTAAAATGAAACTACAAGGAAGTAAAATCAACTTAGATGGTAAAAAATAGTTAAAAAATTGCAAAAAAATTTAATGATTTTCATTATTTTACCAATGTAAGTAAAAAGAAAATTGTTTTTTCCTTTTGTTAGTTATTATGTTTTACATTTTTTAGTGAAAAAGGATATTCTTCTTTGAATTTTAAATATAATTTCTAAAATTTTGTATTCAGGACAAAAATAAAAAATAAAAAGGAAACAAACAAAATGGTTTTTTATTTCAATTAAATTTATTCATTTTATATTAAGTATATAAAAATTACTTGTCTAAAATGGATTTTGCAACATAATTGTAATTTTGAATTTTTAAATAGTTTAAAACTACATGTTTTTATGTTTGGTTTGTTGTGAAAAAATTAAACTTAATTTAATATTAACAAAGTAAAAAAAAATATTAATTATTTTATTAGAAAAACTTTTTTTTTTTGGTTGCCACCAACAAAAAGTTTATGGTACAATTCAGAAAATTAAGTAAAACTGTTCAATAAATTTCGTTTTTCCTTATAAAATCATTGTAAAATTAATTTATTAAATATACAATATTTAAAATTTTTGTCGTAGATAAAGTTGTTCATTAAATTGAAATTGCATGTCAAGCTTTTGCCAATACTATTTAAAAATTAATATCGTAAAGTATTATAAATTTGATTATGGTAAAAGTTTTATAGATTTCTATAATAAATAAAAGCAACATTACTACACTGATAAAAAAGATTTCTAAAAATACGATAGTTGCAGTAAACGAGATTTATTAGAAGTGAGTTTGGTGCGTTTGCAAAGAAGGTAATTTCTTTTACAAAAAAATCAAATCATGCAAATTTTTGGTAGTAAAAGTGAGAAGATATTAGCTTCCAGTAAAATAAAATATGATTTTTGTAAATAGAATATTCGACTTAGGTAAATAACGAACTAATAGATATGTAAAAAGTCTCAAATCTTACAAAAGCAGGTCTTCTTATTTGAAAAAAAAAACTCCTAAATTCCAACAAGTGCTGATATAATTCGAAAATTTAATTAAAATTTATCGAACTGGAGGATGTTTAAAAAAATTTTCAAATTAATCATTTAGGTTTATTCTTTGGACATTGTTCAGAACTATGTGGTGCAAACTATACTTTTGTACTAATTGTTATTGAAAGAGTCCCATTAAATTACTTTATTAATTGTGATTCTGCAAAACTAAGTTAATTTGAAACAAAAACAATTCATTTGCAATAAAAGCAATTTATATACGACAACATCAGTTTCCTCATATTTATTAAATATTTACTTTTTTACCTCCAAAAGAAGTTCATTTGTGTCAAACAAAGTTTACGTTGTTTAAAATTACATTTGTGGAAAACATTTATATTCTATCAGTATATTACTATAGTTTTAAATTAATAATTTTCATTTAGTTTTAAAAAAAAATTTTTGGAAATTAAATTGGAAATTTTATTATCATTTATAAATGAACCAATTTTTTTTTTTTTTAGAAAAATTCAAAGATTTATTTCTGGTAGGAATATAATATTATTAAGTTTTTCATTAAAAAATAAATAAATAAAAAACTACAATTTTGATCCTTTCTAATACATATAGATAGATAGTTTTTATTATATAATATATACATATGTACATATGGATTTGAAAAATAACAATTTTCGTAAATTTAGACATTTCGATAAAATGAAAAAAATAAAATAAAATAAAATAAATATCCTTAACATTTTATCTAACGAACTAGAATAATAAAATCACTGTTCATACTTATAGCTCTTTTGGGTTCATTATTAAAGAATATCCATTTCTCTAATAACCTTGGGTCTTTCAGGATTTTCTTAACATATATATTTATGTATATAACATTTTGATGAAGTTTTCTCCTTTTAAATAATGATATTAGAACAGTCAATCTACCTTGTTATTTTTGCACATTTTCTTCATGTTTTTTTTTTTAGAAAAAATTGGTTTATTTATTTATTTTTATTATATTTTTTTTTTTTTATGTTGATGCGAATTTCGATTACTGAATTCACAAGGGAAAAATTTTAATAAATAGAAAGTATCTTATAACAAAAATATGTATAACAAAATTTATATTATTAGATATTTAGAAAATATCAATGGAATTTAATATAATTTTATCCTATCATACTTACTATACTATGGCAGCCAAAAAATAAAAAAAGATAAATATCCTAAAGGGAAATTATATAATTTAAACAATATAGATTTTCATTTTTATTTTATTAGGAAATATACTAACATACATATGGTATAAAAATAAATGTCTAAAATGTATAAGAAAATAATTTCAATTTAATATATATTACTAAAAATAAATTAATTTAAAAAAAAAGGTGTTTTTGCAAGTAAAATGCAGCTTTTCTTCTAATTAATGTTTCGAATAGTCTTGTTTTGTGGAAATTTTAAGTTCTTGTATGATTACCAAATTATGTTTAAGTGACATTTTTGTTTCCATAATTGAACTTTTTTTTAAAATAAAAAATATAAACGCTGCTTATTTTTTTTAAATAAATTTTTTGTATGTGGAAAAATTAATATTATTTGTTAAGGTTAGAAGTATATAGGGGACAGTCGCCGTAATCATACCATTTCCTAAATCGGTACCAATGCTTATATTTAGAAATTAAATAATATTATTGATATCTAAAGGATACATTAGAAATTGTATTTATTGGTCATAACCTATATTGTCAGATTGAGTAGTTAGTATGTCGATTATCCTTCAGGTATTTTAAAATTAAATTTTAGTAAATATTTAATTTTTCTAAATGGCCAGTGTGTTAAACCACTATTTCAATAAAAAGCCTTGCAATTTAATATTTTTTGTAGTAATTTTTGATTTGACTAAATTGGATTGCTGCAACGAATATTCTTATTTCTGATATTGTACGAATACAATTAAAAGAAATTGTCAGTACATCAAGTTTTTTTGGTGGCATGATTTAGGAAAGCAGTTTTCTAAATTGTACCTTTCAGAATATGTTTTATTTCAACTTCTGTGGACATACTACTGATTTTTTCGGTAAAAATCATTTTTCTAACTAGGAAACATATAAATATTTTAATTTATTACATAATTTAAACTTGTTATGAATTATTTCGATAAAAATATTTCGGATTACTGAAAACTGGTACGATGTACACAACTCTCACCTTATTTTTCATATAATCAAAAAAAAAAATAAAATTTAATTTTACCGAAAGAAAATGAGTATTTTCATGTTATTTTACTAGCCTTTATTGCATATATATAGTCTATGTTAACTATAATAAGTATCTGACTTAAACTACTGAAATCAATTATTTATTTGAAAATAGTAAAATTTTTAGTAGTTTTTCTTTTTAAATTTATCTTTATTAGATATTTTTAAACTATAGTTCCATTTTCGAAATTGGCTAAAAATAATATAATAAAATTTTACAACCAATTAATAATTTCTTGGTTATAGATTTTGAATACATTATATTATATCCTAAATTTGTTATGATATTAGTTTAACCCAATTCTAAAATTTGAAAAAATCTAACACGTAATCTAAGTAGAAAACAATTTCTATGTTATATGCTCGTATATATTTTCAAATATCATGTCTTGTATTTTTATTTATTTAACTTTGATTTGACAGCTAAAATATACCAAAAAAAAAAAACTGTTCTATCAAATATTTATTCGGTTATCTATATTTCTCTTTTTAGTGCGTGTTTAATATTCATTTAGAACTAAGAATTTATAAAATAAAAATTTTCATCTAAATAATAAATCTGAATTAACTGATAAAAATACCAATGACTATTATAGGGCTACACACCATCAAAAATCAAAATTTAATCAAATTCTTTCGTTATTTTAATAGTATTTTCTTTTTTTGGCCTAATAAACTACACCATTAAATAATTAAGTTTTGGATAGTCATGAGACTAGCTATAATTTAACTGATTTTGTTTATTTGTCTTTAAGAAAACTAATAAAAATTTTTTTTAAATTTAATTTAGCTGAGTAAATTACTAGTTTGTGATTATATTTTTGTGTATAATTTAATTCAAAATATTAGAATATTTCAATTTTCAGAAATACGAAATATAATAAAATTTCCATTAAAACTGAAATATAATAATAATATTTAGATATTTTTTCTCGGTAATCAAATAAAATATGAAATTAAAAAGTTTTTTTTTATATATTTTTGAAAATAAAATTTTCATAATTTAGATAAAGTTTTTTTTCCTGATAATTTCATTTTTTTATATTGAATTTTAAGTACAATTTATATTCATGAAATTGAAAGTTTTCTTTTTTTTTTGGAATATTTTTTAAATCATTTTTCCATAATTTAATTTCTACAGGAAAATAAATAAAAAATGTAGTATTTTTTCAAGTTACTTTTATTTTGACTTTGTGACTTAATTTTATGATATATTTCATAAATTAAATAAAGCAGCAATGTAGGTTTACATTTGTAAAGTTGATAATGAAAATTAAATTTTCAAAAAGCATAGGAAATGTTAATTTTAAATAATCAGTAGAAGTTTGCGTGGACTATGCTTTACTTAAATTGAAAAAATGCAAAATTTAGAAATCCTTATTCCTAAATATTCCATTAGTTTTAAAAGTTAATTTTAAAAGTGTTTAATAATTTTTTTTAGAATAGATTTGTCTAAGTCAATGTGACAAATATTAGTTGTTAAATTCATAAAAATACTTGTAAACAATTTTTTTTTTGTAGTAGATAACAATTAATTTGTTATCTACTGCAAAATAGTTCTACCCTTGATTACCATTCATCCTCCACTCAAGATTCTAAAGTTTTTGTATACTAATTCCAAAAAAATTAACAAATCTCTAACTTTTTTTAGTCAGGTGTGATATTTTCCTTTCCTAATGACATTACTGCTGTTAATTTATTATTAATATTTAAAAACTTATTATAGAAATATATATGAAAGTGCTTTTTAATAGATCAGCTTGTATTTTTTTTTTAATAGACAAATTTTCCAAAAAAATGACAATTCAGCTGTTAGTCATATAGTAATAATTGGTGGTACATTACCAAGGTATGTTTGTGAGAAATTTCCTAATTATGTCAAGTTTGTCACAACCTAATTTGTTTATTTTTTCTCACATTTTAATAACTTTTCAAATTCAAAAATTTAAAAACAAAATTTGTTTTGTGAGAAATTTAAAAAGGCAAGTAGAAATTTAAAACTTAAATTTTTACAAACTCATATGATGTTGCACTGTAACCCTCTATTCACACTAAATTGACACTAAATTAATTTGGTTTCTTGAACAATTTGGGAACAGTGTCAAAATTAAATCATTTTCTAATTATAATTAATTGAAAATTAATATTAAAACCATAATAAAAATGATTAATAGTTACGTTAACGAAAAGGTATTCTTTTTATGTTCATTTCCTCCGTAAATTTATAAAAATGAATATTCAAATATAGAGCAAAACTTTGTTAAAATAATATTATGATTCCAAACAAGGATTAAACATTTTTTGAAAACTTTTTTTTTTAGTAAACATTAAGCATTTAGCATTTTATTAGCATTTATTTAAATAAGTTTTAATTGATGATTTTTATCCAAGTTTTTTTATAAAAATATCGAAAAAACATTTTCAAAAAAATTTTATTTTGTTGACATAATTTGTCAGTTTAATTATTTATTATTGTTTATTTTCATAGTCTTTTTTTATGGGTCAATCATTATGGCCAATTTGAGAATTCAATCATTTTAGACTATATATATTTTTATGGGTCAATCATTTTGGTCTGTATATATATAATTATTTTGATAATTCGACATTGCTTATTATACAAATTTCTGTTCATACAGTTTTTAATGTAAATAAAAAATTGTTATCTTAGTTATTTTTTAAATTATTTAAAAATATTTTGATAATAATGTTTATAGAATTTAATGTTTGGTTAGAGAATTTACATAATTTCTTTCAACTCTCCTGTGGATAGGATGGTGACAGATGATTTGATAGGTAAATTACGAGCTGTCTGCAAAAATATGCTATACTGAGTCGAAATATATGGGTTTTTATAAATCTCTCAATTTACATAATTCTATGCATAATTTGGACTGGAGTATTGTTGCATGTTTGGACTGGAGCATTGTTGGATTGTTGCATGCTTTGTAGTACAGAAATTTTTATTATCTAACCGATGTTTAAGTAATACAAATAAAAACCAATATTTGGTTAATAGAATGATGCGGTTGGTTGGTTTGAAAGAACCTCGTATACCTCGCAAGTGGGCCTTAAATTCTCTTGTTAATGGGGCAGTATTCATCCTTTCAGCAGATCAACGTTTCAACTCGAGCTAAGAATGGTATATTTGTTCCTGTTGTTTGGAAACTGACATTCCAAGTTAAGTAAGCTTTTTTGTCTCAGCGAGCGAGAGTGGTAAAGAATATCTTGTCGGGAATGATTTAGTTAGTTTAAATTAAAATTATTCACTATCAATTGCCTACATACAATTTGTTTAGGAAACTCTAAATAAAAGACGGTTAATGCTCTCAAAAATATTATAGTTTCAAAATAATTTATTAAAAGAATTCCGAATCGTATTTTCAATTAACTTTTCCGAAAACTACAGAAATATGAAAATATCTTCCTTATTAAAATTTAAACCTAACCCCACTGAGGTTAAAATTTATTCATACTACATATATATTCATATTCAATGCATGATGGTGATAAATCTTTTGTAAATAAAGATAACATAATTAATCCTTTGAGGTATTTATTCACGACATAAACTTTCCTAATTAACATTTACATTATAAAATATTTGTATAAAAGTTTAAAAAAAAAAATTTTTTTAAAATTTTTTTTTTAGATAAATAACTTATCCTTATAAAATTTTTTAATCCTTATTCACATTTATGGTTAAACCTTCAGGCATTTTAAATATTAAATAAAATTATTAGGTAAATATTAATATAGATATACGGTATATGTTTAATTCATGTATGATTAGATAATTTTCTAATTGGAAATAATCCAGAAAAAGAACCATACTATAACAAAAAAAAGTTTTAAACCGATACCACAAACCCAATCCATAATTTGATTAAGATATTACATTATGCTTCCTATTATTTAGCTCTAAATTTCTAGAAAAAAATAATATAATTTTAAAGTTTTAGTAATGTTAAACTTTTGCATAAAAAATACAAAATTTTGCATAAAAAATATGAAATGTAAAGAATTCATGTAAAATGTTTGTACATAAGAAAACAGCATTTTTGTTAGAAAAGTATTTTGTGGGAAAAAATGCTTCTTTGCAGAAAAATTTCTTAGATTAATATTTGTCTCATTTAGTTTGTAACTGATGTAATTTAGATTTTAACTGATGTAATCTGATGTAATCTAGTAACACTAATAATAAATTAATCATAATTGTTAAGTTTTCATAATAATCAGAAATATTTTCTAGTTGAAAAAATGAAAATAATGGTAAAACTGATTTTAAGAATTTTTTTTATTAATTGCGTCTATTTTAATAACATGGTTAAATTCTTCAGTACCTGTTGTTATTTTGGCATTACTTTTTGATCTTTCTTATTGTAATACAATTTCAATAGATTTGAGGTCCTATTATATATTTTGACCAACATAAATATTTCAGTACAAGTTTTTGTGTACTTGATAAAAAAATTTACTATATTGAAATCAGTGTGCTTTCAGTTTACATGAAAGCCAGACAAAAATTTTTTTTACAAAATTTTAAGTCAATATTAAAATTTTAAACTCTTTTAGTGCCCTACTGATAGCAATACACAATGGACGTGTAGATCTAAATTTTTTAAGTAAGCAATAGAAATCAATAATGCAATAATTAATCAATAAAAGATAAATTTACATAAATTGACAAATATTTAGGAAGCGATAAAAAAAATTTGTGGACTGAGAAAAATATATTTTTTTATGTTGATTCATTTTTCAGTGAATACGCTTTTAATTATTTTCCTTAAACTATAACCTAATAATAGAATTTATAATTTTATGGTAAGGATAGTTTTATGTACACTATTATAAAAATAGACTGTAGTTATTAAAATTTGTATATACGTACTCCAAAAATATATTTTCTTTTATGACTTTTAAAACTTAATACAATCTTTTGACTTGCATTTTTAAATGTCGTTGAATCTTTACTTTAATTTTTTTTATGTTACAAAAGTGGTTTTTTCTTTATCAACAATAAAATTCTTCTTTTTTTGTATATCTAAACATCCTATAGGCAATAATAATAATATCCACACTTTTTGTACAAAATAATGATTGTCAGGCACGATTTCATCTTTTGATAATTTTCCTTATTGGTAGCACACAGAAAAAAAGTAAAAAAAAAATATACAAACAAAAAGACAAATTTATTTTAAAATGCTATGACATTCATAAAGAGTCTCAGTTTATCATTTTTATGGTATCATATATGGGTACCATAAAAATGTAGAAAACATATATAAATTTTATTCTTTATTTTTTTTTTTTTTTGTATAAAACAAAATTTTTCATTTGTGTTAATATTTTCGTTAAAGAATTTTCTTTTTTTTATTTCAAGTCATAAACTTTTGCTTTATTTTTTCTAAAAATTCATGTAAACATTACAACAAGCAATTTTATCCTTTTGCGTTGGCAATAGAAATACCATAAAAGTGTTACAAAAAAAAAAAAAAAAGAATAATAATATAAAAGGACATTCAAAACGTATAACGCATAAATTCATACTCTAACTATCTTTGTTCAAATCGTGTTCTCGCATGGATTTAATTTTATTGTGTCATTTGTCTTCAGACTAAAAATTACTGAAAAAAAAAAACAGAAATTATTTTTGATATTTAAATTCCTTTTTTTTTGTGTGTTATTTAAAAAGTGATTTAATGTTTGACATATCAATGCACAAATTATTTCTTTTTTTTTTATGGTAAAAATTTTTGGGGAAAATTTATGTTGAAGACATACATTTATGTATATTCAGGTTTAAGATGGTTTTATTTTTGAGTTATTGAGTGACAGGGATATTTTAGAAATAATTGCTTATTTAAAAATGATTGCTTATTTTAAAGTTATAATATAAAATGCTTGGATTTATATTCAGTGCACCTAGTGGTATGCTAAATAATTATATATGTAATTAAAAAGCAAATAAATTCTTCCGCTAATCTTTCGCTAATGCTGCACATGAATATCACTTTTTAGAATAGCTTTTCAATTTAAATAATTAAACACTATTACGAACTTAATTTTTAAAGTTTTAAGATTAATTAATACTATCATTAATCTAATAGATATGTGAAACGATTATAATTCGTTAGTGAAATGGACAGATACTAAATTAATTGTCTAGGACTGGATATTTCTAAGTCCAAAGTTTTATTATTTCCAAAAAAACCTTCAGATATTTATATAATTGGTATTATTTTTTAAAAAAATTGATAAAATTTTGGATGTTGATTCCAAAATATCTTTAAATCTTCATTTCGATTTCATAATTAGTTGTAAATGTTTGGACTTAAATCTTGAAATAAAAAAAATGGAATTCTGGATTTATATCCAAGCATATATTTCTCCATACTATTTATAATAAAAAATTATACTGTGCTTTAACTCAGATCTATTCAAGGATATAGAGCAATTGTATAGTATCCAGATTATTCCTTTACTGCGAATTTTAAATAGCAATTTAACATCAAATTATATCGGATGGTTAGTTATAAGTTAACAATCTCTAGGCGTAATTTGTAATCTTATTAACTGTAGTGATATATGGTAGAGATACTAGTTTGAGTAAGCTATTACCTATTATCAATATAAATCTATTTAAAAAAATAAATATAAATTTCTAATTTTTCTTTTTGTTGCATTAGATACTACATTTGCATAAGTTCATAATTAAAATTATGTTGAAAAATTTAATACTTATTTATTTTTATTTATTTTAATGATTATTAAAGAATTTTCATTTCAAAAATAATAAAATTCATATTCAAATATCCTTTGGTACAAATATGGTATTTGTTTAAATTCCAATAATAATATAGTTAAAATATCAATAAATTATTGTAGAATTTGCGGTTAGATGAAATAAAATTAGTATCCAACAGTTTACATATTCCATAGTTAATTGAATAGTTGATTGTGGTTAAATATTGTGGGTTTTCTACCAAACTAATTTTTCGTATAAATATTTATCAAAATATTTTCAATTTTTTTTTTGAGAATATTTTTCCTCAATTTAAAATATTTTTTTAACCAGATTTTAATGAAAATAGAAATATGATACCAAAATAATTAGTTTTAATTAGCAAAACAAACATAAAAAAAAAAACGCAAAATTAATTTTTTGCTATATTTTTTATTTCAACCTATAAAACTTTCTAAAAACAAAAAAAAAAATGTTTAATGAAATTTTATCCTTTCCTCGGCACTCGTGTAGAAAATATTTCAATTTAATATTGCATTAAAAATTATTATACATATTTTCTGAACTGGTAGCGACAATGAACTTTTCATATTTAAATTTGTTCAACCAAAAAAAAAAAACAACTACAATTTAAATAATTTTTTTTTTAGTTTTATCCAAAAAAAAACATTTATGCTAAAAAAAAAAAGAATTTCATAAAAATGTAAAAAGCAAAAATGAAAAATTATGACCAAAGATACACTTAGTACATAAAATTTCTGTTTTTTTTTTTTTGGGGGAAAATATTTGGTTATTTTTTTTTTTGCTTATTTTTATTTTGGAGAGTTTTTCACGATTCTAAAAAAAAAATATACCCCGAAAGAAAATGTATATATCACGTCGTAAATAATGCAGTTTTAGAATAGCTACCTAGACAATTTGACATGGAGTAAAAAAAAAACCCGTCAGTATTTTAATATTAATTTATTGCCAAAATTTTTTTTATATATATTTATCATACAAAAAAATATCATAATATATTTTTCTCACCTTTCCCGTATTCATATATACATGACAATCTGTGGACACAATGTGTTTTTCAATTTTGTAAAATTTTAGTTTTGTGGATATGGCAGAAATAATATGACTTATGTCCTTTTTAAAAGTTTATCCTCGTATTTTTTTTTTTTTATATGGTATGTTAGAAATGATTTACAATTTTTATGAAGTTGTTAGAAACAGCATAACATAAAAAAAAAAAAAAATTTGTGTTGATGATGAGAATAGGATTTGTAACGTAGCAGGAAAAATATAATAAAATGTTGATTATAAAATGTGCCAAATAAAACTTTTTTATTTCTTTGGAAATGTTTAGTTTTTAGGATTTTTGGAAAACGAAAAAAAAAAAAACAAACGTGACATTTTTTTTTTTTAGTAGTTTGTAGTCCGTATGTCTGTCCGTCCGAGTGGAAAATTTTCCAAATTGAAGACACTATAATTTATATGTATGTAAAGTGTTAACAATTTAGAGTTGTACAATCAAATATCATCAGGTAGAACGAAGGAATTTTAAAGTATCTATTATTAAAATTGTATCTTACCAATATCTATAAGATACATTACCAATATCTATAAGATACAATTTATATAAATCAAGTTTGTATGACTATTGGGCATATAATTTAAGTAAGTTCCATACATTTATATATTATCAGCGTAGTTGTACTGGAAAAAGATTCCAACGAAATTATTCATAGTACATTGCAATACGTAGAAAAGCTCATACATGTGAAACTATTATTCTCGATATTTTTAGATTACCAATTAATAGTAAAAAAAAAAAATTAGAAAATTCAGCATAACATTGATTTATATAGGTATTTTGAGTACTAAAAAAATATGTTTCAAAAAATCTCTGTAATATTTTTTATATAAAATTTGTTTAGGGCAGCATAATTTCCCATAAGTATTTTTTTTTTATAGACAAGATTTTTAAGAGAGTTTTCGTCTTTTTTGTGTTCTATTATAAATTTATTTAAGAGTTAAAAATCAATATAGACAAAAAATTTTATGAAACACTTAAAACATTTTTGTTCCAGAATAATAAAGGATATATTTTTTTTTAAATTTAATTTTCTTGTTAGTAAGTAAAGTTTCAATTAAGTTATTTGTAGTACTTATAAAATGCTAGGTAGAATAATTGGTAGTAACAAAAAAAAAAATTATATAGATAGTAGTGTTATAAATTATTCTTAGCATAAAATCTATTTTTGTATTTATAAAATATATGTATGTATATATAGTTTTGATGATACTTTAAAAAGTTTTATTTCAAAAGATATAATTATATAGACTTCGTAATAAATCTATATAAAAAAAAATGATTATTTTATATTAGTTATGATTGGTAAAGTTTTATAAAACTAAAGTTATATTATAAAGATAATGTTTTTTCGATATCTATATCTAGAAAATGAGTATGATTTGATCAAATATGGAAATTTTTTTTTTATTTATATTCAAACTTTTTATAATTAATTTTTAAGTGCGTTCTTATTATGGATACTAAGTAGCCACGTTCCATTTCAGTCATAAGTAAATGTTATTTTAGCAGAATTTAATATAAATTATTACCTTAAGGACAATAGAAATATGATGGCAACGACGATCTGTTATTTATTCTAAATCCTGGTCTCACGAAATCAGTCGAAATTGCCAGTATATTGCAGCTGTAGCGATCATTAGTCACATGGTTTATGACTGTTCAGATCTTAGCAGAAGAAGATTTAGTATTCTGGTTAGCTAATGGCAGATAATGGGGATTTTCAGGTGTATTACGGTGGCAGCATAGATTCGGAAATAAATAGTGTAATTGGTTTGATAAATTAAACGTGAGAACTATTTTAATTTAGAATTTCACATGAAAATATTAAATAATTTATTAAACTATTAAGCTTGCTATGAAACTAAATCTTGTTATGATACTAACGATAAGTTCTGTATACCAATTTCCAAATCAAATAACAATTTTGTTCGAATATAATATGGCTAACTTCCAGATTCTATAAAGTACTTTTATTATTATAAAAGGAACATGGCTATAGTCTACTAAGTAATATTGGAAAACTTTATGTATAGTAGAAAAATAAGTTGCCAGATATAATTATGAATCAATTTTTTTTTTGATTATGAATCAACAAAAAAAAGTTTTATATTGACTGTTATTATATCATTATTACACGGAAATAATTATTCAAGAAAATAGTTTTTTGATTGATATTTTGAAAATTAATGATATTATGAAAATTACATAGCATTTTTAGAAATCTAATAAGAATTTTCATATTAATATATAATTTACTTTCTATAAATATATTTTCAATTATTTTTAGATATTTATATTAATTGAAATTTTCATATTTAATATTAAAATATAAAAATAACTATAGTTAAATCAATGATGACAGAAAAATTTTGTTGTAGAAAAGAAAATTAATATTTCAACCAAAAAGGAAATGTTTTTATTTTTTCCGAGAAAAATATTTTATGTAAAATTGAAACGTCAAATCTATTTAAAGAATTTTTGATAACTTTTAAAAAGTTTTAAGGCATTGTGATGAAAAATACTTTTATAACTTTTCGAAAATATTTAAAACGAATCATAAATAATGTAAAGTATATGATTAGAATTTAATAAAAATGTTGTGGTGTAGAAAATCATATTCATAAATAATCTGATTGAAAGTTATATTTTTTTTTTGTATACATATGTATATGTATCTTGATCCAATAAGATACCATAAAAATGTGGTAAAATAATTTTTATTTTGCGCCGTATATTTGAACTATGAAAAATTCTTTAAAAATTTAAAAAATTTTTTAAAAGTTTTTATCTAGAAAAATTATATCGAAATATTTTATTCTATACTTATATGTCATGAGGAATATAGTTGTTTCAATATAGAATTTTAGGCATATTTTGTCATTGATGTTATAATTGAATTTATTTGGTTTTTGATCTGATAAAATAATTATGAGATAAACTATAGTGTTAAGTTTCAATAAGTTTTTAGAAAATGAAAAAAAAACTCAATACTTTTCTCTCCCCAAAGCGAAACAAAATTAGTTTTACTTTTTATTGGGATACTTGTCGAAGGATCTTATGTTGGGACTATGATAAATTATAAATTATCTTAGGACACATAAGATATTACTGGATATTTCAATGCTAAAGATGAATTTACCTCATCACTACTAATCATTACAGTTTAGTATTATACTCATCATCTCATAAAATAAATATTTTAATTAGTTTAAAATTTTCTGATTAAAATCATCTTTTGGTCAATTTTTATATTATAAATTTAAACTAAGTAATTTAATAAAATTATTTAATTTAATATATAAAATTATTATAAATAATAAAGTGTCTTAAGCAAAAATTTACTATTAAAAGTTAGTTTTTTTAATTAAAATTAAATTTCCCAAATATGATTATAGTAAATGAATGAAAAGTAAATTTTCTTTTCTTGTTTTTTTAGTTTAGACCAATATTAAAATTTTCATTATGAACTCAAAATAAATTATATATATAATCGTTAATTAGAAACTATATAAGTAAAATATTAAGTCCTAAAAGTTTTAGTAATGGTATTCCCAAAGTATTTTAAATGATGAATTATACCGTCATAAAATCTATATAATACATATATATATACAAATACATTATGTAGATATAAAAAAAAAGAATAGGATATTAATTTAATGAGTATTTAAGAAAAGATAAGGTAAAATAAATTTACATGAGGGTTTCATATGGGGATATCCTAAAAAAAAAAAATAACAACCTTTTATTTATGTTATAAGCTTTAGAATTGTTTATGAGTGTAAAATATATATCACACATCATCATATTATAATGTTTAATATTAAATTTTTTGATATAAATACATATATATGTATCTTTAGTTTGTTTTGTTATTAAATTTAATTTAAAAGATCCATTAACCTCCCAGAAAAGTCATTAAAAGTTTACGTTTTTTTTTTGCAACTAAAATAAAAAAGAATTTATAATCAGTTTTATTTTATTATTTTTAAATAGTAAATAATGGTCTATTTTATATACATATATGTACCGAAATATTTGCATAATTTTTAATGCTTTAAATTAAGTTAATAAAAATTAAATGGATTATCTATGGTTATTTGCCAGCAAGCATTAAATGGAAATTTTAATATTCTATTTTTTTATTGGACTACATCATAAATCAGTTAGAGTTTAAGAAATTGTTGATAAGTCAGTTTACAACTAGAAAAAATATGTTCGGTATCTGATTCCTCATACGAAAGACGGTCATATGTTAGGTTAGATTTCGGTGGGGCGCCATGGGTTCATACTGATACCACTTGAATGAACCACTTACTTGTTGGGATAATTATATAGGAAGAATAAGATTTTGTTCTCGAAGTTACGGAGATTTTCTTGACGAAGAGATTGAATAAAAAAATTCTGATAAAATGGCAAATCTATGTTGTCTCTCCAGTCATTTTCGTAATGATCGATAAGTATCTTTTAAAAATCACTAAGTTTTCCTTTTTTTTTAATGTGAACTCCTTCTTATATTAATAATCTTATTACTGCAGGAAAAATGGAGCATTACAAATCAGACCATTTTTGATATTTTTACTTTGTCCAAAATAATTTATTGAAATCCAATTAATTATCTTAGTTAGCGGTTGGGAAATTAATTTTCTTTTAAAAATATCTTATGGCTTCTTCAGAAATGTAAATTGATATGGTGTGTTTCAACTATACAAGTTTCTTCCACAGATTTATATAGGAAATGGACGCCTATTTTCTAAAAAAAAACTATGCCATTAATTTCATGTATTTTCCCAAAATTGAAATATTAAACTCTCCAATTCAATAATATAACAAATTAGATTTAACAAATTAGATTTAGGAATTGCAAAATAAATAATTTAAAAGCAAGAAGTAGAAAAAAATGACCAATTCACATATTTTTTTTGTAAATCTCTTATAACATAAAGTTTTTTAAGATAAAGTTGAAAGCCAAGGAATAATTTTTTGGCATTTTTATTTATTTTAAAAAAATTGTTTAAACTTTATTTTAAATATTAAGGAAAAAAATTGTTTTAAAGATTTCGGAAAAAAATATTTATAAGAAAAAACAACAAATTTATGTGACTATAGAATCACAAAACATAAACCGAAGTATATAAAAAATTCATATTCAAAAAAAAGTTTTATTTATAAAAAATAAATAATCATTTTGCTTTAAAAGACACAAACCAAACATAAAAAAAAAATTCATAAAATAAATAATAACACCAAAGTAAATTTACATTTTTTCAGTTTTTTTTATTTATTAATGGTTCATTCCTGAATTCAAATGTCCTTTAATATATTTTTATTTTTTTGATACAGAAAAATTTATATAAATTTTTTTTTTGAATTGTGGCCAATTTTATAAATTTTTTTTTTTGTGTTGTTTTTGCTTAAAAAGCAAAAAAAAAAAGGAAGAAAATCCTTAATGTTACCATGAATTTTTAGATTCATAAAAAAATAATATATTTTTATTTTTTTAGCCATTTTTGTTTTGTTTATATTTACAATCTTTTCGTTTTTTGTATGTTTAAACGATTTCATAATTTTTTAATTTTCTTATTTTTTATTTTTTAGTAAATAAATTTTCTGTAAAACCTTGAAATAATTTTAAATCAATAAATTTTTTTTTGTATATTTGTGACTCAATCAACAGCAAATTTAAAATTGTAAGGATTATAATAAATTTATGTACAATAAACGCCTTCTTTTTGCTCACTTTACGCAGGACATGTCAAAAATTAGAAAATATTTATGAAATTTTATTGATATAGTTACAATTAATGCTGGAGAGTTTCGTAGCTTTGGAAAAAAAGTTGTAAACTTTCAACTTTTTCACTTTAACAATTATTTTTATATTTAGTATCATCGCTTAATTTTTAAATCTGTCTATTCTAGTAAAAAATATTTTATTCCACTAGCTACTGTCGTCGCTGCCGGATTACTGAAATAAACATAAGTCTAATTGGGAAATCGTTCGCAAAATATTGACTCAATGTTTTTTTAATTTAGAAAAAGATCTTAAGGTAAACTTATTAATTGAGACTTTAAACCTAATTTGTAACCACTATTTAATTATTTAAAAAACTTGATAGAGTATCGCACAATCAAGTATATGTCGTATGAACACAGTAGAGAAAATTTAGATTTATTACAAGCTTGAATTTGAATAGTCTTGATCCTTGGCTAAGTAAGAAAACTAATATAGAGCGAAATGAAAGCGTTAATCGTAAATCGATTGTAAAAGAATATAAAATTACTATTTTTCATTGACAATTTCTTGATAATAAATTTCAAATTAACTATTTTGATTAAATAAATATTTTACCAATATATTAGATCACTTCAATTAAGATTATTTTCAATTTTTTTTTTTTATAACTATACATATATCACATATCACTTAATTTATATTATAATTTTTTTTTGCTTATATCTAAAAATAATTTCTAATTTTCTTTTAGTGAACAAAATAAAAAAATATGATCATCCAAGGATGAAATTAAGATATAATACTAAAATCTTGTATAACAAACAAAATAAATCCTATCTAAAAAAAAAAAATTACAATTTACAAAAGGATCATATGTGATATTCAACATCCGGGTAGACAAAATATACCTTTTAAAATATAAGGGATTTTATATCCAAAAAAAAAATTATATATTTAGTATTAGTAGAGAAACATTAAGGTGACATATTTCATCGTAATATACCAAAAAAAAATATAATGTTTAACATGATTTCGAAGTGAAAAAAATGAATTAGATTGTCTTTGGTATAAAAAATAGCATCGTCCTCTATTTTTTTTATTATTATTTGCGGTGTTGTTGAAAATGTATGCTTATTTGAATTAAATCTAAGATAATCTTTTTGAGTCAATTCGCAATCTTTTCATTTTGTAGTAATGTAAAACTATGAAAATTAAATTTTATCGTTCAGCACAATACTTGGTGTTGACATATGGTTGAACTGAAAATTAAATTGGAAAAAAACGTATTATTTATTGGTACATAAGTGACTAATATTATACTTAATAGACTATTTAATAGTTTCAGTTGTAATTTTTTTCCTGGAAATTATTTAAAACTGAGGTGTTATTTAAAAATTTATTTGTACAATTTCGTTAAATAATTTAACAAATTCCACTACAGGACTGCATCACTAAACAAAATATTAACAAACCCAATTTTTTTCCTAGATTTTCTAAAAAAAAATATGTGGGGACATTATAAAAATTTATTGAATTTTGATATTAAATAATTCTTTATTGTTTTGGGGTAAAAATCGAATATTTTCGTAAATAATAATTTTCCACGCCAGTTTTATCACATATACGTATTATATATTTTTTTTAACCTATATATTCGAGGATATAATAATATCAATTTGATTTGGTATATCAATTTTTAATGGTGTGTTGATTGCATATATACAATGACAATATTACTGAAATATCTATATGTTATATAGATATAGAAACATATTTAATACCTGAAAGACCTTTTTATCGTCTTGTTAAATATAATTTTCATCTTATGAAATAAGGAGCTGAAAAAAAACAACAAAAATATTATAACATATTTTCTTTTATTATTCTAGCAAAGGTGGAATAAATTGATTTCGGATGTGATGAGCAATTTATTTTATGGTTTTTTTCGTACATTTAAGGAAGGATTCTTAAGGAATTTTTTTTATATGTATATAAAACTACATATATATTATCTAGTATAATTTCATTATATAGTTTCCGTTTGTAGGATAATAATTGTTATAATTTTAACCGGGTAAGTGAGAAATTCTGTTTTGAAATATTAAAGTAAAAAAAAAAATTGAATAAAAAATTTGTAATAAATAAAAAATTAAAAATATTAATTTAAATTTATATCCTTTATTTTTATTTACAATTAATTGTTTATTAAAATAATTGTAACATACCACTAAAAATTCAATTACATTCCACTAATAATTCAATTTTACACCAATAAAAATAAACATTTTAATAATAACATAAATCATATATTATGAAAACAGATTTTTTTAATATTATTATATTTATTAATTATATAACATATCTAATTTATTAATTGGTATTATTTTTATATCAGGTATACTTGTTAAATTTGCATAAAAAAAAAATGTAATTATAAATTTGCCAGAATTTAAAAAAAAAATAGGACCATTTTACATAATTGCTTAAAATTTATTAATTTTGAATTAAATTTTAATTAATAATAATTTTGGTATTACAAAATTTTACATATTTTGTAGTATTCGAAATTCCAGGACTTTTTATATTTCATTTTCATTTTCACTAGCTTTTTTCACTTTAATTCATATATAGGCAGTCACAAATTTAATTTTACAATACCTCGAGCAATTTTTAACATTTTGTAAAATCATTTTAACAAAATTATTCGAAATTTGAATTCCTCTTCAATTGATACTAAATATGTGTACAAATACAGATTTTCGTATTTATTTTCGCATAAATTGATTAACTAATCATTAGTTACTAATGTAATTGACATAACATGAAATTATTTACTATCTTTTTTAGGATTTTTCATAAATTTCCTAGTAGTTTTCAATTTCAAATATGAAAAAAATATATTAGTAATTTATGAAATTCAGAAAAATTGACTCAAAAAATTGAACTTTTAATCAAAATCTGAAAAAAAATCAGTGATATTATTTAAAAATGCTGGAAGATGTGAAATATTTTAGGTAATTTTACCAATTTATATAAATAACATCAATTTTATATGAAAATATTTATGATATTACAAAAATTCATATTGTTAATATTATATAACATAGACCGCAAGTTTTATTTAATAAATATTTAAATTTATTTTACAATTATTTATAGAAATAATTTAATGTTCGTAGTATTTGACGAATTTTATTGTAAATTTAAAATATAAATCACTTCTTTTTAATATTTTTTTTATTACAAAAATGAATCATTATTGTAAAAATTTACATATTTTAATTAATTATTATTGTTAATAATTTTTTTTTTTAATAAAAATTTATCGATAATTTTATTTTGACAAGAATCTTTTATTACATAAAATTTTAATCAATAGGTGAAGGTTTCCAAACTCAACTACATATAACCTATTTTAAAAAATTAAATTTATTTCAATTTCATTTTTATTGTTGTAAAAATCAAATTAAAATTTTTGTATAGATTTTTCAACATATTAAAAGAAGTACATTTTGAGCATAATTGACAATATATCGAATTTTATTGTCAATACGTATGCTAGGTTACATAAAACGAGTAACTGGTTAGTCAACACTTTCTCAAGTTTGCTTTCAGTAAAATTTTTAAAGCTTATTTATCACATAATTTTTGCTAGCCAACACTTTCTCACAGTGTCTGAGACTAAAAATGATTTTTAGGTTACATAAAACGAGTAAATATTAATGGAGAGAACATTAGTTTTCTGTAACTTTCTAACTCATTAAAAATTTCAAAAGTGTTTATGAAGCCACGTTTTAAATAGTTCTCTTTCTAGGCAAACCAAGTAGTCAAAATCAAATTGTCATTTGATTTTAAATAATTGAAGTGCATTGACCATGGTATAAGGAAGGTTATGCGTTGACATTGTTAAATAACAATTTAAATTCTTGATTATAGTGTTCGCTTTTTTATAAAAGCCCCAAGTAAAATATTGTTAATAGCAAATTGAAAATATATTATTTATACACAATGTGATAAATTCAAACCACAGATTCGTTGACAATATTAACAACAAATAGCAGACATTTGGGTCTAGGTTGAACAGAGTCAAAAAAATTAGGAGTAATGGATTTCCATAAATTGGGTAACATAAATGTAATCTTCATAAAAAAAGACTAAGTAGCAAATATTTATGCAAAGTTGTAAAAGTTGTAAAAATTTCTAAATGTACAAGAAGTATTCAAGTAATGCAATTTTATTTAAAATTCTTAAATATTTAATGATTATCATTTGTACAGAAACCAACAAAAATCAAAACTAAATCATATTATGTAATTGAATTAATATGTCACAAAAAAATATTTATTACATGTAATTAAATATAATATTTATGGTTGATTTTGTCCACCCTGAACAGATTTTTTCATTCAATTGTGATAATTAGAGAATGACTAATTGCAACAAGCATTTATCAAAAGAATTGCAAAGTAAAATTCTGTATCTTTTGTAAATTGTAATAATATACTTACATAACACACACACAGACATTTAGTAAAAAAAAAAAAAAAAGATTTACTAAATTTATTTTATTACTTTGACTGAATTGCGGAAGCTTTTGTTGAAAGGTTGTTAATTTAATTTCTAAGACACGCTATCAAGCATTATAACAACAACAACAACAAAAAAGGAAAAACCAAGAAAGGAAAACTCATATGAAAAATGTCACATAATGCTGATTCTTAACAATTTACAAAGTGAAACTTTTTATTTTTTTTTTGTGTAACAGTTTTGATAAGAAAAGTAATAGAAATTATTTTTCATTAGATTTTTTTTTTGTTATTAGGAGGGGGGGGGGGGGGTAAATAAGATTAATGGAAAACAGTTACAATGAGTAAATATATATATTTAATTTTTTTTTTATAATTTTAATGGAAAATGAGAGAAATTATTGAAATTTTATATAAAAGAAATTAATTCTATATATGGTATGTTGAAAATTTTCTTTTTTGAAGATGAAGAAGAAAATTCCTGCAGAAAAGATCGACAAAGGTTTTTCTTACTTTTTTTTGTCGTAATTTATTTGAATTTATAGAATTTAGAAAATACGACTGTTGAGTTTAATTATTTCTATAATAATTAATGTCCATGATTTTTATGAACTGTGGAATTCAATCAATTGAAATGTTGACATTTGATCATTATTATTATTATTATTACTGTGATGTGTTGAAGTTTTTATGATTCTATATCAATTTAGATTAAATTATGATTACAATTTGTAATAATTAAATTAAATTAGGTAATTAATAAAAATCCTTTTCAAATTCAAATTTATTTATTAGCTAAATATATAATTGTTTTCACAGTTTTGTTATTTTAATAAAAATGTTGTGACATTACATATTTCATATTACATAATTATTTATTTACTACTTTATAACTCATATTACATATTTATTAGATTGATTTTGATTAGTATTAATAGTATAATTAAATAATTTAAGTTAAAAGGCATTATTTAAATTTAAGTTAACTAATAATTTTAGTATTTAATTGAGAAATTTAAATATTCACTTAGGTCCAGTTTCATAATAAGAGATTAATCTTAAGGGTACCTTGAACCTAATAAACTGTCAATTTAAACGTATCCAGTTTCATTTAGGAAAATGTGTTAAACATGTACTATTAAGAATAATATTAATGAATCAGCTGATGTAATAAAAATTACGCATATGTATTAATTTTCGAAATTTATTTTAAATTTTTATAAATGTCGGGTTTATGTATTTAAACTAATGTCTTATGATGTTCAACTTAAACTTAAGTTGAAACCGAAGATAATAATTTAAACTCACACTGAGAAACAGACCAAAAAATTTAAACTGGATTAAGTACTTTAATAATGGTCGTATTTATAGTACAGAGTACTTTTAAGGCGTATCCTACCTTTCATTGAAATTGGAAAAAGTATCATTTTTTAGAAAGTGTAATCCAAGTGCAAAATTTTATTTATTTTGTATGTCAATAAAAGAATGTTTGCATCTTCCGGCTGTGAATATGATAAAATGCTAAATAACACTTTAAAATACATAATTTAAGTGGCTAGTTATTAGTAAAGTTTATGGCAAGTAAATATAATTAAATAGTCAATTAGTTTGTTTATAAAAAAAAAAAATATTTTAAAAATCGTTTATGAAATATCTGTCCAGTTCCCCAGAAAATTTTTTATATTAATACAAAAAAATTATAATTAAAATACTAATTTAATATAACTACTAAGTAAATACTAAAATCTATATTTATAACAAACATAATTTGGAAATCTTCTCATTGAAATCGATAAATATTACATAAAAATAACTTAAATATGTAAAATAAAAATGATGAATTATTCTTCATTTATTTGGATTTTTTTTTATGTTGGTATAAAAATGTTTTAATAAATTTTCTTCTCCTCCTTTTTTTTTTTGTATAATAATAAACATTTATTTTACAAAAATGCATAAACAAATTTCAAAAATAACCCAAAGGGCATCAGCATTTTTAATATCTTCAATTTCTTTGAATATAATTTTATCTTAGAATTTTTTTTTATTTTTTTTGTTAAACTTTTGAATACATTAAAAGTGTACAAAAATTGCCTATAGCAAAACTTTACATAGTTTAACGCTTTCGATTTTGTTATTGTTATAGTGTGAAAGGAAAAAACGAACTTTTGAATATTTAACTTTTAAACTTAAACATTTTGATAAGGATATAAGTATTATGCTTTTGTAATATTTAAGAATAAATTGGCATAATTTGTATTGCCCTTTTTTTTTTGGTGTCAAGCTGAAAAATGAAATTGTTATACACTGTAAAAAAGAAGTTTCAAGTATTTAGGATTTAATTATGTAAAAGATAGTAAGAATAGTAAGATATTTTGTATTTTTTTTGGGGGATTAATAATATATAATTTTTCATTTGCAGCGCACAATAAAAATAAGATGAATTGTAAAAATATTTGTTTTTGTAAAACTATTGCATTCATATGCAATATATATCAACTTTAGAGTTGCTACTGGAACCAATATAATGAATTAGTCAAATATTATGATGAAATTATATAATTTTTGGTATTTAGATACTAAAGTTTATGTTAAAAAATCAATCTCGTATTTTTGATGAAACATTTTAAAAATATATGAAAAAATTATATTGAAATTAATAATAAAAAATTGTTAATTCAATGAAAATATATAATATTTTAATTATAAATAAATGGATTTTCTTGTACATAAGTAATTAAAATATGATTTAAAAAATCAATAATTCTAAAATGAAAATTTATTTAATTTTATTTTTATAGATATTTTTTTATAGAATAATAAATATTAATTAATTATTATTTGAATAATAAATAATTTACATATTAGTTTTTATTAAAAAGTTTTAGATAATCAATTTATTTATTAAATATTAAAATTAATAAAATGTTCAATATTAAATTATATGTTTTTATATACGTATTATTTAAAAAATATATTATTATTATTTGTGGAAATTGAATACATAATAACTAAATTAAACTAGATATTTTTGAAAAATACTTAATTCAAATAATTTTCTAATAAACTTGTCATAAATTAGCAAATTTATGCATTTTTAAATTAAAATACTATTACTAAGACTAATTAATCAGTGACTGATCAGCCTGACCAGCATACTAACATAATTTAATCGAATAGTTCGTCAGACAGCTTTAAAAGCCATGGAAAACTCATTAACGAAATCTAAACTACTGAATTGATTTACTCAACTAGAGCATGATTCAAGGTGCAAATTAACTGGCAGTAATGAAATAAATAATAACATTCAGATGCACTGTAGGAAAAAAAGTAACATCATCAAGAGGAGAATAATATGCATCCAAAAAGTCTAAGCTTTTGAAGAATTGTTATTATTCCTTTAAAATTGGTTTATATTTTATCTTAAATTTCTTATTATTTTGTGGCAAAGTTTTCAATGTTTTCGTAACAATCATTAATATTTAATAGGATATAATACATATCTGTTTTCTTAAATTTAATTTGAAAGTTTTGGAGTCCTAATATAAGTTTTAATTTTTTTTTTTCAATTAATCAAAAATGATCAATTTAGCAATCGTAATCACACGTCAAAAACATATTACAAGAAATTCGCTAATACAAAAAAAAATATAATATCAGTTTAGAAAAAGAAATTTTATTATTTCTGAGAAAATTTTCATTAATTAGTTATTTCTATATTACTAAACTTATATATATATTTTCTTTTGAACTAGAAAATTGTTTCTTGTCAACTCCAAAAAGAACAATTTAAATTTTCTTAGAATAATAAAATTTATTTTCCAGTTTTCTTTTAACTGAAAATAAAATAAAAATTAAACTTATTTATTCAACAAAAATTAATTAATTACCAGTTAAAAAGTTTAATTTATTTTTTAATAATGATAAGAAAATTAATATTAAATAATGATAATATGTTGAACTGAAATTTGATTCGCTATTATATAAATTAAGTAGTTAAATATAAAAAATTTAATTAAGCATAACTTTAAAATAAATATGTACCAGGTTTGTTAGTAGTAGTTATGATTATTATTATTTTCTGAAAAAAAAAATCAAAATAAGTTAAATTTGAAAATCAGTAACTTATGACATACAAATATGTTTCAGTGACATTAGAAACTTATTCTTTATTACATAAAAAAAATTTTTTTTTGAATTAAATTATAGGGGAAACTCGGCGTTATCCGTCCGTGACAAAAGTGTACATGTTACATCTGTTAGATTAAACTATTCCGCTAACAAAAATTCTTCTTGGACTGGCTTCTTAAAAGTAATTTGGATCAGAAACTAAGTTTTTTAATTATATTTCTAATTTAATAAATTTTAGTGTAGTTGAAAAGATTAGTCGTTTTAATGTTAGGAAAATACTTTCTTATCTGTTGCTGATCTTTTCAAAAAGAATTTGTTGCTGATCAGTACAAATACATTTCTTTATAATATGATCTTTAAATTTCTTGCTAGAATTTGTTTTCATGGTATTAGAATTTCGTTATCACGAAGTTAGCCGTAGTATCACAAAGTTAAGCGCAAAGAATATAGCTTACTTATAGACATATAGGTTGTAAGTCTAAAAGAAATTTGCAAATATGACGTTAGATATTTATGAAGGAATTTTGTACATTTGATGTTATATAATTACCTCAGATCCATATTTTTATTTTCTATATAAAAAATTACAAATATTTTTCAATATCACAAAATTAGCCAAGTTTCCCCTATAGTTAAAAATTATATAGAATTTTCATTATGAATTTTAATTTTTCTATTTAAATATCTGTATAATAATAATAAATAAAATAATTAATCATTTTGTCACGCATCTTAATATTTGATTTAAAACGACAAACAAAATTCAATATTATATACATATTTTCTATTTAATATTATATCCTTTTCTTGAAGGATAAAGATTAATGTTTTTTATTTCAAAAGGATTTTTTTACTTTATCTTCCATGAATAAGAATTTTTCAATGTTTTCATATTTTTATTTTATTTTATTTTTTTTTAGTTTTGTTCACCTGAGATCTGTTTTACTAAGAGCAAATAAATTAGAAAATGTTTTTCGTTTAAATGTACACATAGTATCCTGTTGGGTAAATTCAAATATCATATATATATTTAATTTTCTGAACCATATGATATTTCTCTAAAGTACAAAAATAAAAAAAAAATGAATTAATCTTATTCTTTTAATTAAAATAATTTATGTTGTATAATAGAGAAATATGATATATTTGAAGTATAACATAAAATTTATAACTATTACTTTAAATCAGAATTAAAATTAAATAGTTATTATTTCGAATAAAAAATTTTGAATTTTTTTCAAACTAAGTTTATTTAAATCTAAATAAATTTGAATTTATCTACAAAATATTAACTATTTTTTTCAGGATATATACAACACTTTTATTACAATTCAAATCACTTATCCAGTTAATAAAATATTTTTACAACATATAGATAAACAAATTTGATATTTTTTTTGTATTAGTTTTTATGGCATTTACCATGGTAAAATATAAGCTATGACAAAAAAAAAACCAAAAAATACTTAAATAGTAAAGAAATATTACCTAAGGATATTGAAAGAATATTATTTTTCGTTACAAGATTTCTATCGTATACAAGGATGACAAAACACTCTATAGGGTATAGACCATTAACTTATACAAATATGTATTAAATAAAAAAAATGTGAAATCCATTTTATAAAATGTAAAATTTGTACATTAAATTTTTGCATTCGAATGACATATTTTGGATATTGAAAAGTTTTGAGAAAAGTTTCGATATGAGACGTAATTTAATTATGTTAAAGAATTTATCTTTAGTTTCTGTAACTAATAGTTTAAATTTAAAAAAAATCTAGTTTATTTTTTATAAAAATTATATATCTCAGAAAGTATATAATAGTTTATTTTAAAAGAATAAATAGTTCAAGTCAAATAAAACTTATTTGAATCTATTAAATATTTTTACACAATTTTTATAAAAACAACTACGTATATTATTTTATTCGAATCCATAACATTATTTTTAATTAGAAATAAATTCGAGCAAATAATATGTTTAAAGAAAAATGTCTAATAATGTTTTACCACTAAATATTATGATATTCCAAAATATAGTACGAAATTCACTATATCCAATTATCTACATTCTACATGGACACTTTATTCACTTTTTAAACTATTTTATTATAATAATTAACAGCACAATCAATATTAAAATGTGAATTCATAAAAATTATTATGGTTTAAATTACATAACATTATGGTTTATTTATGTTAAATCAATTTTTATGATGGTATGAACAATTATCCTTATACATAGAATTATAATAAACGCTAAACTAGTCCAAAATTATATTTAATCCTATTAAATTTTCAAATTCTTTTATTTATATTTGTAAATCGTTGAAAAAAAATTCAACTACAGTATATAAAATAATATTGAAAGTTTTGGGATGTCATAAAATTTTTTATTATTCATATTTTCTGAATTAACTTTATTGAAACCTTGAAGCAAGGACTATAAAGTATTTTTTATCTTAGTGTAATAAAAAGTACTGAAAGAGGTTAACAATGTCATTTCAAAATGGACTCTTTGTAATTTTTATCTAACGAGTATAAAGATAATAGTTTAATACTTTTATTATGTTTTAAAATCAATATTTAATCATAAATCGTTTTTATGTTTCCCAGTTTCCCGTATTTAATGTATTTTTTTACACCTGTTCTAAATATTATTAAAATATTGTCATACTGTCATTTTAATTTTAATAATAATTGATATTTTCAATCTGAGAAATCTTTTGAATTATGTTGTAATAATTAAAATGTATAATAAATATCAATCGTAATATGTATTTAAATAATTTTAATTATTAATTGTTGAGATAATAATTTACAGTCATAAATTTAAATAATTATAATTATTATCAGCAAATATGACAGACACAAATCCTACTAATTTAGATACAACTGAAACTGAACAAGAAGAAATAAGAGAAATTATTGAAGAACTTCTTTATGAGATAATTTTTAATATTGCGGATTATGGCCAACGATATGATACAAAATATGCTGAAATTCAATTTGTTACGAAGGTGGTTTTTGCTGCAATTTCAGAAATAGCTAATCTTCAATTTTATGTAAGAAATCCACCAAAAGGAGTAGCTAGTAAATATTTATGTGGATCAAATGATTTACAACCATTAAAAAGACCATCAATAAATACAAAATGCGATTAAAATTAAATGTATATATTAAAATTTCGAATAATTGAATTGTTGGTGAATGCAGACTAATTTTTAAAATATATTTAATGTTAAATCTTTAAAAATTTTTTTCCTGAAACTATCCTTAAACCATATATTTAAAAAAAATTGATTTTAGGATTCATATTGTTACTTATTACATATTTATAAATTTAATTAGGTGTTCGTGCTATATTTAATAAAATTAACGATAAAATTTAAAATACTATCTGAAAATAAACTTGCACATAAAATATGCAAACAGATGTGCAAAATTTTATTATTGCACTAATAAAATAAACCCAATTTTATTAAAAATAATTTAATATTATAAGAATATAGTTGCTGGACAATTTTCGGGCAAATCGGTCTACCTACCAGCGCGGTCTAGTCTACACAAATTCTTTTAAATTTAAATAAATTAAATTAAATTAAATTAAATTAAATTAAATTAAATTAAATTAAATTAAATTAAATTAAATTAAATTAAATTAAATTAAATTAAATTAAATTAAATTAAATTAAATTAAATTAAATTAAATTAAATTAAATTAAATTAAATTAAATTAAATTAAATTAAATTAAATTAAATTAAATTAAATTAAATTAAATTAAATTAAATTAAATTAAATTAAATTAAATTAAATTAAATTAAATTAAATTAAATTAAATTAAATTAAATTAAATTAAATTAAATTAAATTAAATTAAATTAAAGTAAATTAAATTAAATTAAATTAAATTAAATTAAATTAAATTATATTAAATTAAATTAAATTAAATTAAATTAAATTAATATATATTTATTTATATAAAATTTAATTATGATAATATATTATTATTTCCTTATAATATGTTTCTGAAATTTTTTTTAATTAATATTAACATAATAACATAAAATTTTAAAAAAATTTCAATAAAACATTGTAACAATAATGTATTCAATTTTTTTATGAACCAACATTATTAGAGTTTTTATCGATTTTCATTAATGTATTTTCTCATTTAAGCTCATTATTATGATGAAGATTATACAAGAATTAAGACTTATATTTTACAACATAACCAAGAAACACAAAAAAAAACAGCACAAGACAGCCTGACATCATAATAATTTTTAACAATATAAAATATAGAATTTAAAAACAAAAAAAACAGTCATAAAAAGTTTTTTTTTATAGCCCACTCGTAAAAGTTACGAAAAATAATATCTTATATTAGCGTAAAGAAAATTACAAGACATGATAAACATAGTAATTAAAAATTTTTTTTTAAGAAAATATATAGAAAGTTTGTGTGTGGTATAAGTTTTTACGTAAGCATTTTGGTTTTTACTTAAAAAGGAAATTTACAAAACAAATTTAAACAAAAAAAAACTAAATTTGAAAACAAGCCAAAAGTCTGTCATTTAATAGGACATTAAACTACCGAGGCAGAACAAATATTTAGATTTTTGGAACAAGAAAATAAAGAAAGAAAAACAATTTTTTTTTTCAATTATAGAAAAAGTAGATAACAAAAATTATAATTCAGCATATTTTTTATGATAATTAAAAAATAAAAATACTTAAAATGACAAGTTTTCTTTTGATAAGACAAATTAAGATCATAAAATTGATTGATTAATTTATAAATTCTGACAGATTTTTAATCAATAAATTTTAAAATTTATTTTTTAAACTTTTTTTAAAAAACTTTGTTGAACCATTAATATACTAAGAATCGTTAATTATTTGGTAATACTTATTTTTAATTTTTCACTCGAACTGCAGAGCATTTTATCTCAGTGTAGAATTTTCTGTATTTGCAGTTTTTCATTTTAATTTGAGCCTACTATACTAATTAAAGAAACTTTAGTTGCAACAACCTAATCAGTTTTCTTACCATTACGTTGTCGCAACTAAAGGGATTTGTTGTTACAGCAAATACCCTCGACAATCAGTTTTTTGCTCTAGTTTTAAAATTTCATTTCAATGTAATACTTTAATAATCATTTCAATGTAATATTTTAATAACCTTTGTAAACTCACCAACATCGATGACTCGGATTGAAATTGAACTCAGTACTAACAACACCACAGCATAGTACACTACCCATAATACCTTCGTGAGACTTGGCCATTAATGATCATCGATATTTAGCATGACACCCGACTAATAATTTTTGTATTTCACAAGAGCTTATGTGCTGATTTCCTTTCAACATTTTTCAAGCAAGATGAGCGCGCTAGTAGTAAATTCTTCAGAACGTATTTAAGTTATTAACTTGAATAATGACCTAAAATACCATTAAACATGATATACATACATGATATATTTATGTCATTAATGATCATTAAATAGTCTAGTCTGTCGAAAGCCATCATTTTAAGTTAATCAGCCTTTTTACAAATATAGAAATAAAAATCCTCAGTAAACTTATTACAAATAATCCACAAAAAAAAATATCCTTTTACGATTTAAAATCTGTTTAGGTAATTGTTACAAAATCAGATAAGCTAAATCAATATAACAAAAATTACGAAATTATGTAAAAAAAAAAAACAAACAAAAAAAGCCTAAATTGAATTATAGTATAAAAAGAAAAATTTTATGGTCTAATTTTTGTGGATAAATAATTTTCTACATGATTTCATATCCTATTATATTATTACATTGTCGTTATCCAAATTTTCCGCTAAATGAAGCAATCATAATTTTTTTTTCAATTTTTTTTTTTCGAACTTCCTGTGGTGTTTATTTACGTATTTAAACTATTTTTGTTTGTCGTCGAATACAGAGATTTTGTCATAAATTACATAATAAGTTTTTTTTTTCAAAGGACATTATTCAATTTGGATAATGTTTTTGTAATTATTAAAATACATAGTTACAAATTTAGAAACTACATTAATGCTATAGTAACATTAATACTTTTAAAATATATTCACTTTTTTTGCAGAGCAGTAATAAGGATTAAGGACTTTAGGCTACAAAATAGTTTAAAAAATTTTCTTTAAAGTAATTTACTTTTATGGTACATATTTTAATAAAGTTTTATAAAAAAACATACACATATATATATAATTGATTAAAAAAAGGAATATAAACCATAAATAAATATTATATAACTAGCTAAAATATATGATTTATAAATAGGTTCAAAAAAACTTTAGTTGAATATAATAATATATTATAATTTAGGTCAAAAGTTTATGTAAAAATAAATCCAACATATTTTATGTTTTCACAAATTTTTTTTACTATTAACATAAAATATGAAAACTAATTTAATAAAACCTTAAACATTTATACATATTTAATAATACTCGTTGATAAATTACATAATTGAAAATAAAATGCCAATAAAAATTAGAAAATTCTGAACAGCTTTATAAAAATTTTAAATCTCCGTTTAACTAAATCTAGTTTTAAGGAATTAAAAAAGGGAGATAATCATATACTACGGCCATTTGTGTTTTCATGAACTTTAATTCCAATATATTACAATAAGTATTTATAATTTCGAAAAACCATTTGTATATTAAATCAATTTTTTCCACTTGTAGATTAACGTAATCTCCTAAATCCCATTTGTTAATAACTTTGAACGAATAACTTTAAGGATTAATTTTAATTTAAAAAAAATTTACATGAAATTTACTAAAAAAATTACTGTTGTGCATTGTAAACTAAATTTCCTCTTTTACTTAAGAATCAAAAAGTTTGATTAAATATTTTGGAAAATTTGTTTAAGTTTAATTTAATAAATTTAATATAACACTTTAAGGAGATATTTAATATACATGAAATTCTATTAAAAATATTGATAAAGTGATTTTAATAAAATTGAATGTTGATAATTAATTTACAAAACTTTCTTTAATTTCTTAATAATCTTTCTTAAGTGTATATATAGTAAAACTTTTCTACCTTTTTCAATAATTTTATTAAGTAGTTTGCTTTTTAGAAAATTTAAAATTTCAAGATAAAATTTAAATATTAAATACTATTAAATACCAATAAAATTTTTTAAATCATAATTTCATAAATAAAATCTTAGATTTTAATTATATATAAATTTTTGTAAAAACAAAAATAATTCAAAATACTATAATTTAGTTTTGCCTTAAAGGATATTCAATATTTATTTTATAATATTGTCAAATCATAAATCAATTATTGTTAAACTTTTACATAATTTATACACGAAATAATGAATTGATTATTTAATTTAATGACATTTTATAAATTCTAATCACGTTTATGAAATGCTATCCATTAGTATTATTGTCACTATATAGTTAAAAACTTTTACTAATACAAAGTCAATTTTATATACTGTTAAAAGGATTAAAACTTTACTAATATAGAATATCAAAGGTGTTAAATATAGTGAAAATTTATTAAAATTACGTGAAATTCTTGAGGCAAACATAAAATATATTTTTAATGATATAAAAATTTATAATTTTTTTTAATAATTTTATATTTCTAAATAATATTTTAACAATTTTTAAGGATCCCATTTATAATTTAGAAGAGTATTCTTGAAAAAGTTGAAAATTAATGGAGTTTCATAAAAAAATATATAAGAAATCTATAATAAAAAATTGATTTGTTTTAAACTGATCTTATTAATATTCCAAAAATAAAAACCCTTTTTTTTGTCACTGTTTTGGCTGATAAACGAGTTTTTTGATCCCTTTTTTTTTAATTTTTCAAATATTTTTTTTTCCTTAAAAATTACCTAAACAATAATAAGCAAAAAAGGGATTCTTAAAATAATATGTTGGCTATTGAAAAGGGTTTCATGAAAAAAATATATAAATTTGTCTAGGATATTTTTTCCTATCAACGTTAGCTACTTTTTGTTTATATTTTATCCAAAATATATTATCCTTAGAATATTAGTATTATCCTTAATGTTATACAAAAAAAAAAAAAAAAAATAACGAGAATAATTTTCCATAGAATTTTTTCTTTTCTGCAATACGTAAAATAAAGAAAAATTCAAATTTCAAAAGATTTTCTTGGAAAATGGCATTTTTTATCAACAAAAAAAAAGTTAAATACTTGAAAGATTTTAATATTCATATAAAAAAATTTGTAGACTAGACGAGTTATGCGTAAAAGAAAATTATTATAATGATATAAAGTAAAATTAAAACTTTTCCAAAAAAAAAAAAAAAAACAGTTTGATTGAAAACTAATCTTATCATATTTTTTATTTCATTTTTAGGTTCCTAGTATACTTTAAAAAGAAAATTTAAAATATAAAAAGCTTCCTTATAAAACAATTTTTTATGCATTTCGGAAGGACACAAAAATTGTTAATGTTTTCCGCGGTATAAGAAAAATATGAATAAATATAATAATTCTTAACTGGATGAAATCGAAATATTTTAGAATATAAGGCATTTACGATTAAAATAACTTCCTACACCGTAAAAAAAAAAGATTTTTTTTTTAAAATAAAAATTCAAAGGATAATTGAAGAAAATTTAATACAAAGTCTATTTTATATACTGTTAAAAGGATTAAAACTATTATAAGGATTAAAATTATACAAGTTTCCGGAATGTCTCTAAGTGTACGTTGACAGTTGACAATTGACAGTTGATACGTTGACAGTTGACAATTGACAGTTGATATGAATCAAATTTAGCATAAACCCATATCGGTCTTCAAAAATAAATTGATAATTAAAAACTATAAATTAAAGTTAATTGTTTAGAAATATATGCGTTTATGTCTGTAAGGTCTGTAAGGTCATTTGACTGGGTACAAACCTTACAAAGTAAGGTTTGTACCCAGTCAAATGAGTTTAACTTAATTTTAAATGTACTTTAAAATTTTAAATAAATTAACATGTTCTCTTCCACTGTCCGTCAGTTTAAACAAATTCGTCAAAGACTGAGGAGACTAGACAGTTATATCTTAATAATCTGATCGAAGCACGTAAGTTAAGGCTGTTCAAACCATTATCGTTTGTTAAGAGAGTGAGATGGTACGATTTTCTGCAAAGAGAATATTAAAATGGACCTCGACAGGAGTTATAACTATAATTGGATTATTGTGAGGGGTTTTCCTTTGAAACTCTCACTCCATTCAAAGCAATTAATGAAATAAACTAAAGTGATCTTAGAATATAATTCCAAAGTTTTACGAGTTTGTCATTTTTAAATAGCATAATGTTTAGAATGTGAACACATCAGATATTTTTTATTTGTTTGAAAAAAAAAATTATACATTTTATAATTTGATTTTTATATTTAATTAATTTATTTTAATAGCATAGAAAATATTATATTGTATATTTAAACAGTGTAGATTGTAGGAAATGCCATAAGCTAAAACCAATAACCATAAATCATCTTTTTATATAGTTTTACCCAACTGAATTTTCTCTACTAAAACTAGGGTATCTTGAACATTATTAAGTTTTTTTTTTTTTTACATATTTTAATAACATCCTGCTGGCACAGAATTTACATACCATTTGAAAAATTTATAGATACATATATATATATATATATAAATACATATAATTTTTTTTTTGTATATTATACTTTTATTGTGCAATTTTATTTTGTAGGTATTTTTTATATGGGGAAATTTATTATTAGAAAAATCTAAAATAAAAAAACATAAACCAGAATAATAAAAGAATTTTTCCATATATAATATGCTAGAAATAGAAAAGTGCAGCAATGTGAAAGATACTATCGATTCATTTTCAACTTTAATATTAAAAAATAATAAAATATATAATTTTATTTTCTTTATTGAATTTTCTAGTTATTTTTTTTTTTAATGAAAATCTATTAAAATAATTATTGGTAGTTTGCGGTTAATAATGATTCGATAAGATTAAGAATTTTTTAGTTATTAGTTTTAGATGTAGTATAAATTATTTTCAATAATAAATTATAATAAATTATTTAAAAATCTATTAATATTATTAAATTGTATTTCTATTTTAATATTAAATAAAATAAATGATATAATCTACTAAATAATAAATGTTTTTTAAAGTGTTTTTTACATTATTTTCGCCTAGTTTTTGATATTACCTGAGTTGTCGATTTTACCCAACTTATTAATATTCACATACTTAATTAATAAAACTTTAAGGAATATATTTTTATTGAAATGTATTTTTAATGTGTATTTTAGTTATTTTTAAATTCTATGAAAATTTGAAAATCCTACCTGTTTCCTTAATAAGTCGCACTAAAACTACTTTTAAATTTTTTACACTACAAAAATCTCCTTTTAACTAAAACAGCTCCTTTTACCAATTTAAAATTTCGTTTAGTCCGTTTAGTTGTATATTTTACTAGTAATGCATTTAAATTTTTAAAACTTCTTTTAAATATATACTGAAAATTTTGAAGAATTTATAATTAAGTAGAAAATTTATTTGCAAAAATTGGCAATAGAGTATATATATATATATACTTGTTGCAATACTAATGAAGAGAAGAATAAAATTGTTATAGACCATGAAATTTAAATTTGGATGAATTCAGAATTAATTAGAAAATTTGTTCTGCAATAGCAATAAAAATAAGAATAAAATTTCAGATCACGTACTAAAGAGCTAAATAAAGAATTTAAAAAAAAAAAATTGTAATTAGTAATATTTTACTGATGAAACTCAAAATTCCTTATAAAATAGAACTACTCAACAACATTACCTAACCTAGCATTCTGTAATTAATATTTCTACTATAATTTTAATATATAAAGAAAAAAATATTAATTATTAAAAAATTGTTAAAAACTAATTGAATCCTTTTTTTTATACAAATTTTTAATTTTTTTTTCATTTAAAGTTAACTAAACTAACTAAATTTGTAATTTAAAGTTAACTAAACTAAAGAAAAAATATTTTTAATTTCTAGTTGGAAAAAGTATATAAAAAGTTACAATTTTTTATGATATAAATAGTTTTATTCATTAAAAAAACTTAAATTTTCTGAAAATTCACAAAAAAAAAAGTGTAGGAAAAATAAATGGAAAAAGTTTATTGATTTTTAATTTTGTTTGTTCTTAATTTTCCATGCCTTTTTTTAATTATTATTGGTTTCCATTTTTTTTGTAAAATAAAATCGTAAACTAATAATTAAAATTTATCAAAAATAATAGTAAAATTTAATTAATTTAATAAAATATGTATATAACACTTGAAAAACACTTTAATTCTGAGTTTATAATTTCACTATTATTATACTTCGATTTGTTTTTTTCATTTTTAATTTGAATTTTTGTGTAATTTATGAAACCATAACATCGTTCATTAAATCATTAATAACTTTAATTACAATTTTTTTTTATATTTTATTTTCTTGTTGGTTCTTTAATTTTTTATTATAAAATTTTAGCAGACAAATTAACGTATTTTAATGATAAATAATAAATTATCTTAATAATCTTATCTTTCAAAAAGTATATTCAAGTTATTTTTTTTAACCCAGATTCAATTAGTACACAGACAAATCTAAAAATGAAAAAAAAATAATAATTAAACAATTAAAATGAATTTTTCTTTAAGCTTATACCCCGCCAGTCAATGAAATTTTGAACATTTAATAAGAAATATTGAAATTATGATTAATAACCATAATTATTCCCGGGACATATTTTATTTAATAACAAATTATAATCATTTTGTTTTGTTGACGCATAATTTTTTTTTTTTTGGTTAATTGTGGTTTTTAAGTTTCATTTCTGAAAGATGAATGAACTTCAATTTGTCACATTTTTTTTTAATAGAATAATTTTACTAAAAATATAAATGAGATAAATTTAATATAATTGAGTTTTTTAATTGAATTTTTTTTTTTCAAATTATGAATTTAAATAACATTTACCCTTATAAGTTTGGTAGAAAAAAATTCGGTGAAATTTGGTTTAATTTATAACTTGTTAATATAAAACACTGTTGTCAAAACTCTTTTCAAAACGGCCGCTGTCGCTATCACTGTCGTTATCGCTGTATTTCAAAATTATTAAAATTCTCGTACGCATTATCATATTACATACTGTTGTGACCGTCGTTATCGCTATATTTCAATAGATTTATATAATTTGATATTTTCGGTTGTCACAGTGTTTTAACAATTTAAAATTTAATATAATTTAAAATACCTAAAATTGAAGAAAAATTATTTAAATTTTCAAAACAGTAATATAAAATATAAATGTTTATAAGTTACGCAATTTTGTGACGAACTCGACCACGGCCGACAGCTCCAGCGACATATTCTTAAGTTTAAAATCCAATTAAAATTTAAATTGTACATAAAAAAATTGAATTTGCAAAGGACACTAAAATAAAATTACTATTCAGAAATTCTGGTATTTGGCTCTGGATTCTCTACAATGTATTTACTTAACGGAATACAACGCCTAATGCTAAATCATTCATTACCTACGAACTCGACGACAGATGTAAACCGCCAGCGATTTATTCTGTTTGAGGCTTAAGTTTTGTAAAATTCAAGTGATAAATAAATTAAATAGTACACAAAAAAATAATTCTTCAAACAGTTAGTAATTATTAGAAATTTTAAGTATTATTTATTAATTTTACTTAATATTATTAACATCACGCAAATTAATCTAATTTCCTACGTTGAAATGAGAAAGAATGTCGGCAAAAAAAATACCTCGTTTTTTTTTAAGCAATTTAATTGTAAGTAATTTTCTTTTATTTTTCTTTATAGTAATATTAATGAATTTGGTTTAACACTCGTGGTATTTGAAAATTCAAAAATAATTTCCTTATATTATATTATGTTCAAAATTATCCCCAAAAAATATATATAAACATTTTATACTCCTATATATTTAAACAAAAATAAAATTCTTATCCATTAACATCATTATAATATTATCGATTTTCACTTAGTATTCAAATATGAAAAGAATTTTCATTATAATATAAAGTAAAGTAAAAAAAAAAAGAAGAAAATTTACATTTCAATGACAATATAAAAATTGCCACAACATTTTAACCGCCTTTTTCCCCAACAACAACACCAAAAAAAACACAAAGTTTACACATTAAAAAAAAAAATAAGGAAAATTTAAAACAAAAAGTCGTTAAATATATTTATTAGCTAATAAAAATATATAAGAAAAATGTTTATATAAAAAAATGGCTAATAAGTTGCTAAAAACATGATAAACACATTCATTTAAATGCAAAACATTCATCGCTAACTTTATATGACACACCAAAAAATTTTTATCTGATAATTAAAAAAAATATATATATACAAAAAATATGAATAAAATGAATAATCCTTAAGTTAATGATCCTTCAAAAGATAAATAATATTTTTTTTCTATTATTTTTGATGGCAACATAAGGAAAAACCAAAACAGATTATACTTTTTGTTAATTAATTTCAAAGTAGTTTTTTTAAATTTTTTTAGGGGAAAAAAGTGTCAGTGGATAAAAATTTTAGTGGTGGTTAGTTAATTGACCATAAATTTTTAATTATTTTTTAGGACGTTTTTTTTTTAAATGAAAAAAAATTACATACGTCTGTCTGTGTTCAAAGTATTATTTAGTGTCCATGACAGAAGGAGTTGATGGAAACTTAAAAGATATTTCGAAAATTTTAGCTAATACCATAGTAGTTTACAGCATTGTGAAATAATGCTACTTAGTACTAGTGTACAGCCTTGTAAAATAAAATTAAAATTTAATTAAATATAGTCAAATCCATATTTAAAATTATAATACTTTAGCCACACTAGGTAACCTTATTTTCTGATAACCTTATTTTCTAAAGGTTCTTAATGGAACTTAGATCAAAAAGCGATATTATCAGGCCCAGTAAAAATTTGTTCAAGGAATCATTGCATTCGTATAAGATGTACTCAGCGGTCTCACTTCCTTCCTAAAATACTGGTAGATAATTTTGTATTCAATAAAAAATGAATTCGACTTAGGATTTTGAATTAAATAATCTAAAATAGTATACTTTATAGAAAATGTAAAATTATTTAAAACTTTGTAAATTTCGTATAGCTTCTAAAATTTATGATCAAATTCACGTACAAAAAATAACTTAGACTACAAGAAAAACTTTTTACTGTCCTCATTTAACAAAATCCAATAAATATGAAACTACTAAACAGCAATTATTAAGCTTTATATGATCTTTTAATGTTATTTCATAAAAGTGAACTGCCATTTTTAGTTATAACAAAGAAATCCTTTTACTTTTTTAAAAAAAACTTTAATTACCAAAAAAAAACTTAATTTTTCTTACATGCTATAACACCAAACTTTCAAAACTTTCAAAACCTTTAATTATTCAATGTTCTTGTTTCGGTATTTATATTTAAATTTACATAGAATCGATTCTAATCACGTATTTATTATAAACGTGCAGATTATTGTTATTATCACAGGAAGAAAAAAAAAATCTAACTTTTTTTTTTTATAAAATAGATATTAATCCTTTTATGAAGGACATTAAAGCTATCTAAGGTGTGAAAAGAAAGTCATTATCGATTTATTATTTACATAATTTAATATGAAAATATTTATAATTAAAAATGATATATTAATTAATCGATTATTTAAATTTATTTTTCTAGAAAAATAATTATTATATTTGTGGTAAAAGGTGACAATAATGATTAATGAAATTTATGAAAATTTTACTAAATTTTTCTTACAGAAATTTTAATTAAAATAAGTTAAAGAGATTAATTATTTATTATGTCAAATTTTCAATTTTAAGAAACATTTTATGTAAAACGTTTTAGAAAATTAAATTTATTACTAAAAAAAATTTCAAATCTATATTATTAAAAAATGTTGCGTCGGAGAACAGTAATTTCATACGTATGGAATTTTTAGCGGGCAAGTATATGCAGTTAATGTCAATGTAAAATCTTAATATTTTATGTCAATGTAAAATCTTAATATTTTAGGTAAAATCAAGAAACTTTTATTTTAATCTACTTTTAATTAACTTTCAAACGCCTCATTTTACATGATTTTGGTGAATGTGTACTTTACGAAATAGTATTTGCAAGTTTATAAAACAATTTGCCCCCTCTACTAGTTAGAATTTAGTTCTACGCTTTATTGTATATCTAATTACTGCTTTAATATTAGTTACGAATACCAGTTGATGCCACTATGGGAAAGTACCAAGTTAAATACTTAAATACTTTAGTTAAATACTTTTAAATAATTATGAATTTTGATTAATATTTACTATCTTAGACTAACCAAGGCGAATTTCATCACCTCCTATCGGATGGTCTTAAAGTAAGGTTTACCTTAATTTGATAGAAGGTTTACCTTAATTTGATATTCTTTAACTTTTTTTGGCAGACAGAGGTGCTTTACTTTAAAAAATATATCTCAAAAATGGAAAAAGTATTTAAAAAATTAAACTTTAATATTTTATTTGAATAAATAAACAGTGTATACAACTAAAATATTAGTATCCAAAATACCATTACCAAACTTTACCCTTTTTATTAGCTAATTTGATGTTTTGAAATATATCTTCTCCGCATACCAATTAACATTACTACAGACTTTTAAATGAAACAAAAAAAATATTATTTATCTTAATATATAAATTAATCCACTTTATTTTAATTTCTTTACCCCTTAATTAAAAATTATTCTTACGGTTTGTTTATACCATCGTTCAACTTTTATATTATTTAGACTTTTTACCCAGTCATATAAGGATTAATTCATTTAAAGTATTGTTATTTTTTCTAAATTCTACAAAAATTAGAATATTAAAACATAAGAAAATAATAATAAAAAAAAAATTAAAAAAATTCCAACAACGCCATACAATAAAAAGGACTAACAACTTGATTAATTGTTCAGAGATTTATTATTACGCTTTCTACGGAAATTTTTAACCACAAATACCCTAAATAGCTAAAAAAAAAACATTTTTTTTGGTGGTTAAATGCTCATTAAAAACTCCTTAAAAAAATATTATTTTAATAGGACACTTACAGTTTCAACATGTTTAAAATATGTTAATTATGTTGAAGTAACTGGTCTTTTAATGTTAATAATATACATATCTTAAAGTCATGCACCATAATAAATATTATTTTTTTTCTGTACATTACTTTTGAAATTTATGAAATGAAATTTATGAAATTTCGTATATTAACATTAAAAAATAAATAAAATACTTTATGATAATTTTGTTTTTTATGAAATTTATTATTATTTTAATATAGTTTTAAAGAATTTCCTTAATTTTTTTTTTTTTTGAAACATTCATTAATAACAATTATGATTTCTTGTAATTAGAAATTATTATGTATGCGTGCTTCATAAAAATGTAAATCTAGAAAGAAAAGTAAAGGAAACATAGTTTTTATGGTAAATAAAATTTATCCTAGATAAATAAAATATTTTTCAAAAATTTACGTAACAAAAAAATTTATCCTGACAAGACAAATTAAACTTTTATGTTTCTTTTTTTATTCATTTTTAATATAGTAACAAAAAAAACAAGCACATATTTAATCTTATTATCCTTGCCCAATGTAAACAACTTGTATTTTAAGTCTCCCGTACTTGTTGACCAAGTATTTATTTTATTTAAGTTCAAAAATAAAACCACAAAACTCTCTAAACTCTAACCTTTATTTCTTCACAAATCTTTTAATATGAAATAAATTGGGTGTTTTTTTTCAATATAAAAAATATTGTTTTACAGCATATTTTTTATATCTTTTATCTTATTTATTTATATGTGTACTTTGTTTAAGAAAGTATCTTCTAGGAAGAAAAAAAATATTAAATCAAAAATAATATAAAAACAATCTTATGTACTATAGTAGGTTTTTGGTATTTTTTTTTTTGTCAAATTTAATCATATATTTACCCACATATGCAATTTATAAATTTTAATATATTTTATGATTGAGTTGTGATTCAAAGATTTTTTTTTAAAAATATGTGAAAAATGACAAAGGAAAATGTTTATTGAAAAATGTCAAAAGATCTTTGTTATTAGAAGAAAAAAAAATAAAAATAATGTGAATCCTTATAAATAAAGATAAAATTTGTAAAAAAACAAAAAAAAACGAATTATATCTCTAGGTAAGAAGAAAATTTCTTTTAATATATTTCTTTATTATAATATTAATAAAAAATATTAATTTTCAGAATTTTATATTGCAAAGCTTTATAAATAACCTGCAATTTTATTGAAGGTTATTTTAGACAAGTTATTAAAATAATAATGTCTTACTACAATTTTTATTTATCAACTAAATTTATATTATTAAATTTTCCTCTATTATTTTATCTTGTGGTATTTTTTTAAAATTGTCTCATTATTTTTTACAATTTTTATAACCGAAGGAAGTTTTGACTATCGAATTGGAAATATAATTCTAATAATCAATTTGTTTGAATATAAATTATTCTTTTAACAGAGTAATTTATTTTTCAAACTTATATTTTTTGTATAATTGTGGTAAGGGTAATAACCTAATAATCTATAATTCTATCAGAATATATCTGGTAATTTCGCAAAAATTTTATAATTCAACTAAAAATTCGTAAATTTACGGTTATTATTCATAGAAATGTAGAAGATATTTACTGCTTTTACAGGTGGCATTTTGGATTATATATATATTAATTTTGACAGTTTATATTTGCCAATCGACATTGCATACATTCAACGTAATAATATTTAAAAAAACAAAGTACTTCCCATTAAGTCTGGTGAATTTAATTTAACTTGGAACGACTAAAAACAGAAGCAACTTAACTACAATTTTTCAAACACATTTTTAATATAAACTCCTTGAAAATAGTACTTTTTTTATTATTAATCTAACTTTAAACGAGAAAATGTTTTTTAGTTAAATAATTTTTTAAAATAACATAAATTTTATCCTTTTTTATGTTCTATAGTATAATAGTTTGTCACGTTCAATTATAATTTATTTACTATTTATTTTAATTATCATTTCTATTAAATTTAACTTGTTATTATAATTAATCTTCTATCATATATTTTATATTAGAAATATAAAAATCATATTAATCACCAAAATATTTTAAACTTTAATATTAAATCACTAAAACAATCAATAAAAAGATAAACATTAAAATTAACATAAATTTTCTGTATATATAAAAATTTTTCCAAATTCATGATCAATTTAGGACATTTTCTCATAATAAATAAGCATTACTTTTTTTTGATATCACTTATAAATCACTTGTTCCACAATAAAATCAAAAAAAGTTGTTTTTATTTTTTCCAGATAGATACGTATTTACATTTCCTGGAAAATCAAAACGGAAAATCGTAAAAAAAAAAGATATTGACTAAAAGGAAAACGAAAAAAGAAAAAGTGTTAGAAATTAAATTGTCTCGTCTCTTGTATATTTGTTAAATGGCAAAAAAATAAAGGAAAATTCTGTTGCAGATGTATGTCATTTTTATATAATAACCTCTAGCTATATGTGTAGCTATAAAACGAAAAGGATTTTTATTCCTTAAAGTTAAAAAGATAAATTGCTGAAAAGTTTTATAAATAAAATAAAAATTTATATTTACGTATATTTGTTTCTAAAAAAAATAAAAAAAATTTAAAGAACATTTTGTAAATAAAAACAGATAGAAACAAAAATTATATTAACATTTTAAAAGTTGAGCATATAAGGAAGGATACAACAGTATTCAAAACAACACGACAGTTAACATTTGTATTGAAAATATATTTTTTTTTCCGAATATCTTTATTTTTATATTTTACTTATTTTTAGGGTAGAATGGGGGTATCTTATTTTAGCTAAAAAAAATATTAAACAAACATTGACAGAAAAAATGTTTGTGACACAATTTTAATAACATTTATTATTACAAAAAAAATATGTATTATTATTGGCATTAAAATTCGATGAAATATTTAAAGCATGTTTACAAATTTTAAGTTTTTTCAAAATAAATTGAATTAAATTTTGGTGTCACTACTGTGTCTCTGTCTGAAGTAAGTAATTATATCAGAATATACTTCTAAATTAGTCAGTGAAAGATATTTTTGGCATATTGAATAATTCTGTGCAAATTTGCATATGATAATTACTTTTTGACACGTCAAAAGGTAATTTGTCACGCCAAATAAGTTCTGATTCCACTGCTAAACAGCAAATTTTCAAATTTTTCAAAATACGAGAACTTTTTTTATGGTATAAAACAATTAGTTGTGTTTCGGAAAATTTGAATATTAGCTGTTTTCCAGTCGAAAATAATACTTTGGACTTAAAAATACAACATTCGTGAGAGTATGCCGTGGAAACTGACATTTAATGTGATTTTACTTTTGGTTAGAAATAGTAAAAATGTTTAATGCGCGCCACATTTTTTCGCAAATGTTATAAAATTTAGAATAAAAACTATTTTTGAAAAAAAAAGTTAGGTGATATTTCAGGTTTATCTGTAACATAACAACGTTTTTTTACAAAACTTCTATATTTTTGATCTATATTTTTGTCACTAGATTAAGGACGTTATATGATTAAGGAACACCAATCTCCAAAAATTTATTTCAAATTAATTAATTACGAAAAGAACCGAAATCTCTTTACTCTAAAATCGTAATTTGAATTAGCCATAAATGCACTCTATAGTTTTATCAGATCAGTCCTTAAATCTTCATTTCCAATAAAATCCAGGTTTAATCAAGTCAAAGCTTTTCCATCAACATTCCGCAATATTTATATTAATGTAAATTGACCTAAAATTATGTTTAAAAAATCTAAATTAAGAATAAACAATTTTTTTTTCTAAAGTGTAAATCTGAAGTGTAAAATTTCCATGACACCCAATTTTCCCTAATTTATTTATTTAGAAAACGGAAAAAAAAAGTTTGTTATTTTTTTGAGTACAAAATATTAATATTGCTCCATTTACGTTTCGTGAAGCATAAAGCAACAATTAATTTGGTAGAAAGTAGATATACATATATTTTTTTTTGTTACACAGTGCTTTAAATTATGTAGAATTCATTCACCTAAGACATTTTTATATACTTTATTATTTTTTTTACTTTACAAAATGATGTCAAATAAAATTAAGTCAAGCAATTATTATGGAGCCTCTTTTAAAATGATACAAAAATAAAAAAATTGTAAATAAACAGAAAATCTAAATCTTACAAAAAATATTTCCTCTCTAGGTCTTGAATACTAAATTACCAAAAAAAAAAAATGAAAAGAAAAAGGGAAATATTGTTGTCATACAAAATTGTAGTCAAAATTTTATTTAAGGAAAATCAGTGTATATACATTTTTTTTTTGCATCTAATGTCAGGAAGGATAAGAAAATGTTTTAAGGCAAAATATTGTCAAATTAAATTTTTAAATGTTTTACTTCAGTTTTATATTATTTTTGTTGATGAAATACATTTCCAAAGATTTATGGTAGAATTTTTATGTTTTAAATGGTTTTTGTTTTTTGTTATTGTTATAGTATAGTTTTGATAGTTAATGAGGTATTAAGATTTTTAAGATATTTCAGAGATAGAATTGTTTATACTTAATTTAAATTTAAACAAAAATTATAGTCTTAAAATTAAATTAGTTATAGAACCAAAATATTTGCAATTTATATAAGAATTTTTGAAATTTAGATAAAATATTCTTAGTTGTTTATTTTGATGTTAAATTATTGTATAATATTGCATTTAAAGGTTTTAAGAAAATGTAGTAAAAAAATTATTTAATTGATTTTAATTATGATTTTCATGTAGAAGAGAGTATTCGAAATCGTACAATTTTTCAGTTTACTATTATTTATGTGTACCAAAATTTTGGTAAGAAATTGAAATTGTTTTTCAAACTTAGAATAGTTTTTTCAACAACTATTTTTTAACGAAAGAACAGTTTGTTTTTCTATAAAGCAGGGAATAAAAATGATTCCAATTTATATAATGTGGGAAATTGGTTTGTTACTGTAACCATCTTAAATTGTAATTTTATATGGTTGTCTTTAAAAATTGTTACTTGCACTAGTTGTAATTGTACTTGTACACTGTGGTAACTCAAAGCGGTACAATTTAGACCACGAGAATCAAGTTAAGATGTACTACAATAAATATTCAATTAAAATAAAATTAAAGTTTTGAAACGACTAAAATTTTAAAATACATAAAAGTTTTAATACATTCATACCGAGTTAAAAAAATATCTATACCGAAGCCGGTTTAGCAATGCTTTCGGTTTAGATTTTGAGATTTCCGCTTTTCGTCATTTAGCTACCGAATAATATAAATGATTCTAGAATTATACGATTTCGATCGTTGTCCTTTGCAAAAATATTTTGTTTTCAAAATACGTATCTTATTTCTATTCATTATTTATTATTTTTGTTACAAAAAATTTCAATAAACTTTAATTGTTTAAATATAATTTTAATCTATGCTAATATATTAAGTAATTATTTCTTGTTAAAAGAACTCGTATTTTTTTTTGGTTATTATTACCCAGGCTACCATCAGTGATAATTATTACCAAGCATGAAATACGTTAAGAATATTTATATAATTATTCTATCAGGTAATATTAAAATAAATATAATTTTACAAAATAAAAAAAAAAGAAGAGAAATCTTCAAAACGTGCCACACAATATTATTTTTTATATTAATTCACCAAAAAAAAAAAAACGGAAAAGAAATCGTCCTTAAAGCTTTTCAAGGAATATGTTATTGAACCACTTGTAAAAGGATATGCAGATCACGTTTTTAGATCTACCTGTAAATAATTTTGTTTTTTTTTTTGTTATTTTATTTTATTTTGTAAATTATATTATAAAGAAGGATTTCCTTTGTGTCACAAATTGAAATTTTTTGTTTTAATGTTGCTGCTTTTTTTTGTGTGTTATTTTTGTAAATATTCAGGACTAATTTTTCAGAAAAGCCCAAAAGATTTGAATCTATATACAATTTAAAAAAAAGAATAAATTATATACCTTAGTGGGCTGATGGGTAGAAAACAAAAAAATGAAGAAAAATAATATTAAAAATGTTAATAAAATATTTTCAAGAAAAAAGAACTTAATTACAGAGTTTTTTTTTTTTTGCTTAGAATGGTTCTGCAATATTATTATTTTTTATTCTTTAAATTCAAAATAATAAATATTTCATAAAAATGTCGGCGTTGCTAAGTTGAAGAGAATTATTACATAAATAGACTAAATAAATCTTTATAATTTTACTTTGTTGATTATGTTTTTTTTTTAGGTTTAGATTTTTGCAATATTTCTGTACTCTGAATTAATTAATGAACTCCTTTTGTTAATTTAAATTTAAAATCTGCAAAAAAAAAATGAATTCTACTTTGAAAAGAAGAAATTTTTTTTAAAATTTATTAGTTTTGGATCCTTATTTAGTAATAAAGAATTTGAATGAATTATTTGATTATATAGTACTTAAAATTTAATTATTTTTAATTCAGATAGATAAAGTAAGCAAACAATTAATTAGAATGTTTAAAAATGAAATATTATATTATTAGTTAGTTAGCTGGAAAGGAGATGTCACTGTTATTGGCAGACGGTACGAAAATATTGTGCTCAAAGGTATCTGAATCAGAAAACATTTCAACTCAAATACTACCCGATCTATGGCACTTTTCTTACAAACTTATAATTGGGATCTATTTAAAATCCATTTAATCGATGGCTTCCTTGTATTCTAAGTCTGCCCTTGTTAAAATTGTCACAAAAAATATTCGTTATATTCTCTACCGCTACAGTGTTAAATGTATAGGTCCATTGTTATAAGAGCTAATCACTTTGGTATCTTACCCAATAAAAAGTATCCTATCACAAAGCCAACCATTAGTCCTAAACTACTCCTATTCAATCCTCGACTTCTGAGTAGAGTAGGTTTCCTCTCATAGTTTTATAAAAGTAATTTTATCTTTATTACTTTATATTTTAAATATTAATTCCTTACAACTGCATAATCCAAAAAACTTTTATTAAATATTTTAAACATTAATTATTTAACAAATTTTCACCCTAATAAAAAAAATGTTTTAAAATTTAATTATAAATCTGCGTAACGAAAAATGGATTAAACAAAAATCATGTTTTTTGATAGGGTCTTCCAGTATAAACATTTTTTGAACCCTTTTAGAAATAAATCTTCTATTTTAATATGAAATATTCTTTTAATTATCAATAAAAATGTTTTATTTAAATGATTTAGTGAAGAGTTTGCGAATCCTTTTTTTTTCTTTTTGATTAATATAAACAAACATTTTCGATTTAAATTTAGAAAAAAAGAACAAAAATAATAATAGGACAATAACCTTTAACATTATCATAAATGACTTTTAGTATCCATGACGTTAAATCATTATGTTTATATAAAAAGATCTATCTCTGTAATAAGGAAAAATGTCTTAGTTGTATTTTTTATCAATTAAATTAAACGAAAGGTTTTTTTTATGGGAAAAGTTTTTCTTAAACGACTTTCACAAACGTCCAAAAATTTATAGTTTATGTGAGATTTTCTACTTAAAGTTTATATCTAAAAATTTAATATTTAGATATAATAAAGCTTACAAAAAAAAGGAAGTTTTCTTAACTTTTTGAAAATATATTTTTGTACTACTAACATAAATTCATATAAATTTACTCCTTTTCAAAAATATTCATTTTAGGTTGTTTGATGAAAACTTATAGTAAATATAAAAGAATATCATTTTTTTCTTAAAGATTTTAAAATATACTTTTAAAAAAAGAATATATTATTAAAAGGATTTTTTTTATTAGATGTACCTTTTCAGTGTTGTCCAAATAAATTTTATTTAAAAATAATTTTTAAAGCAAATTGTATAAATAATTATTGAATAATAATTTGTATGTTTAAAAAATTACAGAAATTGTATTAAAATTTACATTAAATTTAAATAATATAATAGCCCCTCAAAATAATCTAATTTTAATTAACACTTAATATTTTATATATAATTTTGTTTAAATATTTGTTAATTACATAAAATTATAATGAACTGGAAATGTGTTATATTTAAATTTTTTAATAAATATAATATTTTAATTTACTAAATTTTGATTTTGTGGTTGAAATTTTAATAAATTATAATATGTTGGTATATTAATTTTTAGCAATCAAGGATTAACCAATATATATGAATGTTCAATCTCAGAATTTTTAAAATCCATTCTGAGAATTAGTGTAGACTTAACATTTTTGGTACAAAAAATCTCATGTTTTCTAATAAAAAAAAGCATTGTACAAAAGATCTTTTTTTTTAAAAAAAAAAAGTTTTGGTCGTATTAGAAAAACTATACTAATACTATACTATATCATCTCCTGTTCTACAGCACCGTTCTCTCCTGTATACTCTAAATAATTGTAAATTGAAAATTAATATATCGTCGTCGTTCTGTGAAAACTAACTAAGTCCATTTTTAGGGACTAAGCCCAGTTAGTGACTTTTCACTGTTTAAAAATTAGATAAAATAGGACTTAGGAATTTTTACATACTCAATAACTCTTAAATTGTATGTAGGAGGACTTAGGGAGTTTTCTTAGGTGATACTTTGAAATTTTAGTAATTTTTTGGTATACTTAACCCATTTTCCCTAAAAATGGACTTAGTTAGTTTTGACAGAACGACGACGATATATGAAATGTTAATGGTATAATAAAAATAAATATGCTATAATTATTTTTTAATTTATATACCTGCGGATTTTACACGTGAAAATCTACTCCACCAGTTAATTTTCATAACAATATATTCCGTATATTTTTTTATTAATTTAATAAAAAATAGTGACTAAATATCAGCAAAATTATTCTCAATAGAACAGTGTATATAATAAAAAAATATGACAGGGATTAACATAAAATTTTAAAATTTGACAACTGCACAATATAACTTTGAAGTAAAGAGCTCTAGAAAAATCGGTAACAAATAGTAGGAGCAAAACTGTACTTTAGCATATCATGTTCTAAGGATTTTATGCGTCTACACTTTAAGACTGCGAATATAAACTCTCAAAGCAAAAATATATCTGTCAAAGCATTATATACCTTTACGTTGAGCACCCTGTATTATAAATCGAAATAATAAACATAAAAATCAGAAAGATCTTCAAAGAATTATTTCATAATTTGTTAAAATTATAGTCAAAGTAAATTTCTATTTTATTTATTTAAAACACATTCAAACAAATTATAAATTATAAAAAAAAAATTAAAATAAAACTATTTGACGAGAGTTTTCAAAGGACCAAGAATAATGAAAACTATAAAAATCCTTTGTTTCAATTATTTTTCCAGTAAGCATAGAAAATCGCACATGTAGAAAAATCAGTACAAAGTTCAAAATGGCACGTTTTACATTTGAATAAACAAAAAGAAATAATAAAAAATAATATTATAGTAAATTATTATGTAGTTATTTTTTTTCCAGCATAAAAGTTTTTATAATTTTTTAACTTCAATAGTAAATATATAGTTTATTTAAATTTATGTTGAAATTTAAAATAAATGAAAATTGAAAAATTCTATTTTAAATAAGTAATAAATATCTATGCAAGTATTTTCAAAATACTGTACATAAGAATGAATTTTAAATTCACGCTCAATTGTATAAATTGTATATATAAAAAAATAGATTATACTAGATTTACAATGAAGGCGTTCTTTTCACTCTTTACTTTATATGCAGGAACTGCCAAAACAAATTAAAATATATGAAATTGCATTGAGATCAATAATTACAAATTACAAGTAATGCTTAAAGTTTCAAATCATATTAAAAATTTTAAAAGTATGTATTGTAAAACTTTTTCTTCTAAGTAGCATCCTTTTAATTGAATTATTTTTATCTAATTGCGAATACGTCGACTAACTCTATACATATACGATATTTTCGTGTTTTTTTACTAACATCATCGCCACACGATATTCTTTAATAAATCATTAATGTCTTATGTATAATTATACGTCTCACCTATCTCGGTTAATGATACATCATATCATCATTATATCATTAATGATTTTAACTTTAAGTACGTTAATTAGTATGAACAATCTACTGCGCGTAGTGTTAAATAATTAAAATTTTTGTGGGAAAATTTGTAAGCATATAAAAAATAATGGTTTGAATTGAAATATAAAATATAGTTTTAACCTCACAATTTTTACATAGACTATTTATAAAATCATATAAATAAAGCTATGTATTAATAATTATAAAAATCTATAAAACTTAACAATTATAAATACAGAAATTTCAAATAAAATAGTAATTATTGTGAAATGGAAATTAACCGTTTGTCATGCCAAGTATTAATGACCAATTAAGATTTTGTTTATGGATCATTAAATAGTTTCTCCTATAGAAGGTATTAAAAAAAAGCAAGTCTTGATGCAAATTTCTACAGTTTATTAATTGAGACTTAATTTGTAACCACTGTCTAAACTTAAAAAAAACCGCAGTAATAAAATCTATCTAAGTAACAAAGCAAATAGAGAACAAAAAGAAAACGTTTATTGTTAGTCCAGTTTTAGCATAACTAGAAAATCTAAAAGAAAATTCCGATATAAATTCGTTTATTACAATAAATTTAAAAATAATACAATATATTACATTAAAATATCGATAATATATAAAATAAACTGATAGTTAAATTCCGAAAAGTTATTACTCAATTATAAGTAAAAACATAAATATACAAAAATTCTTAGTTCCTTTGTTTCAAAAAAAAAAAAAAATGAAAATTTCCAGTTGAAAAACCTATGTGCAATATTTTCTTTTTCAATGTTTTTCCTTTCTTTATACAAAAGAATGTTATACTCTCCTCTCTGTAACGAATTATTGCAACTTTTCGACAATTTATTTCATGTTTATTTTTTTTTATATATAATATTCTGTTTATTATAAGTTTTTATGGGGTATCTGTTTTTTTTCTGGTACCTATTGAAATGGAAAAAGTCTCGAAAGATATTACTACAAGGTCCTCGAAAATAAACATAGATGTTAACACAAGGAAACAAAAAAAAAGAAGAAAACTTGATAAAATTTATAGAATTCTTAACTATAAGAGAAGTAAACGAATTATACCTACTTTTTATGTCTGGAATAAAAAAATTCAACAAATTCAAGGAAAAAGGATAATAATCTTTACACTTTTTTTTTTTTTACATTTTTGGTTTGTTCAGGGGGGAGAATTTTCTTATATTTTTTGGTGTATGAATGAAAACAAAAAAAAAAATTTATTACCTAAAAGAATCAATTTGAAAATTTTTATTGTGAAAATTCAATAAAAATTGTGGAAACAATAAAAAGGAAATTTTATTATTATCCTTTATAAAAAAGCAAAAAAAAAAACAAAAACAAATATGATAATAAAAATAAAAAACATTTTATTATGTTTCGGAATTTTTTTTTCCTTTTTTTAAGGAAAATTATTTACAAAATTTAATCGATATAATTTTATTTTGAAAATAATAATTTCATTTATTTTAGAATTTTATTTTATTTTATGAATAAAATTTTAGAAATTAATCGTTTGATTTATAATCTAAAAAGATATGAATACAAAAAAGTAAATTTATGAGAAAAGGTGTCCCTTTATTTAATTTCACGTTTAATTTTTCCTTGATAAGAAAGATTTTTGAAATTTTTTCTTAAATATTTTATAGGGATCCATAACAGATTGTTTTCATTTGCTATAGCAGAGAAATACTTAACTTGATTATTAAAGATTTAATCTATAAAATCTATAGATGATGTAATTATGATAAATATCATGTTTTGTATGTTTTCCTAGCCAATAATATATGTAAAATTATACATATATTATTGGCTAGGAATGTTTTCCTAGCCAATAATATATGTATAAAATTGCATTATTATAGGATTAGAATAATTTTCTATTTCAATATATTTAATATTATTTTGGGTATTATTAGGTAAAAACTTTCTACCATATATTTGTTGTAAATTTATTTTATATATATACCATATATTTGTATATATACTATATATTTGTTGTAAATTAATTTTGCTAAATATTTTGGTCCTAATAAGTTCTTTTTGGTTGTAGGCTAATTCTTCTCGCACCATTATTCTCAAACAATTCTGCGAGTAACATTTTTCTTAACTCAATTCTTCTACCACAATTCTTTTCAGAAAGTCTCCCACAATTATTCAAACCACAAAACGTTGTAATTTCTTTGGACAGATTTTTCAAAATTTTACAATTTTTTTAAAACAATTACAACGTTGTAATGGTTTGAAAAACCTTGTAATTACTTTGAAAATATTTTTCAGAACATTTACAACGTTTTTCAAAACAATTACAACGTTGTAATGGTTTGAAAAACCTTGCAATTTCTTTGAAAATATTTGTCAGAATATTTACAACGTTTTCCAAAACAATTACAACGTTGTAATGTTTGGAAAACCTTGCAATTTCTTTCAAAACATTTTTGACAACTTTTACAACGTTTTACAAAACTATTACAAGGTAGTAGTGGTTTGTAAAACTTTGTTATTTCTTTGAAACGTTTTTCAAAACTTTTACAACGTTTTTCAAAACAATTGCAACGTTGTAATGGTTTGAAAAACGTTGCAATTTCTTTGGAAACATTTTTCAAAACTTTTACAACGGTTTTCAAAACAATTACAACGGTGTATTTTTTGAAAAACGATTAAAAAACGTTGTAATTTCTTTAAAAACATTTTTCAAAACTTTTACAACGGTTTTCAAAACAATTACAACGGTTTAATGGTTTAAAAAACGTTGTAATTTCGTTGAAAACATTTTTCAAAACTTTTACAAACGCAGTAAAAGTTCTGCAAATGGTTACCAAAGAAATTACAACGGGTTTGAAGCCATTCCAACGTTGTAATTGTTTTAAAAACCGTTGTAAAAGTTTTGAAAGATGTTTTCTAAGAACTTGCAACGTTTTTCAAACCATTACAACGTTGTAAAATTTTGAAAAACATTGTAAAAGTTTTGTATAACGTTTCCAAAGAAATTGCAATGTTTTTCAAACCATTACAACGTTTTAATTGTTTTGAAAAGCGTTGTGAAAGTTCTGAAAAATATTTGTAAAGAAATTACAAGGTTTTTCAAACCATTACAACGTGGTAATTGGTTTGAAAAACATAGCAAACATTTTGAAAAACGTTACCAAAGAAATTACAACGCTTTTTAAACCATTTAAACGTTGTAATTGTTTTGAAAAACGTTGCAAAAGTTTTGGAAAATGTTTCCAAAGAAATTACAACGTTTTTCAAACCATTACAACGTTGTAATTGTTTTGAAAAACGTTGTAAAAGTTTTGAAAACAGTTTCCGAAGAAATTATAACGTTTTTAAAACGTTTTCTTAAAGATTCAATACAAAACATCAGAATTTGTAGCAAAAAAATGAAAACCCTTAAATCTGAAAGCAATCCCCACATATTTGGTATTTCTGTGTAGAGAATTTAATTTCTAGCACATTTCCGAAGAGCTTTTCGAAAAATATTCAAAATTGCCCAGAAATCGGGAAAATATGGAAATTTAATGAGATTCAATACAAAACATCAGAATTTGTAGCAAAAAAATGAAAACCCTTAAAAGTGAAAGCAATTTACACATATTTGGTATCTCCGTGTAGGGAATTTAATTTCTAACGCATTTCCGAAGACCTTTTCGAAAAATATTCAAAATTGCCTGAGAAATCGGGAAAATATATAAATTTAATGAGATTCAATACACAACATCAGAATTTGTAGCGAAAAAATGAAACCCTTAAAACTGAAAGCAATCCCCACATATTTGGTATTTTCGTGTAGGAAATTTAATTTCTAGCACATTTCCGAAGACCTTTTCGAAAAATATTCAAAATTGCCCGAGAAATCGGGAAAATATGGAAATTTAAAGAGAATCCATACAAAACATCACAATTTGTAGCAAAAAAATGAAAACCCTTAAAACTGAAAGCAATCCCCACATATTTGGTATTTTCGTGTAGGGAATTTAATTTCTAGCACATTTCCGAAGGCCTTTTCGAAAAATATTCAAAATTGCCCGAGAGATCGGGAAAATATGGATATTTAAAGAGATTCCATACAAAACATCAGAATTTGTAGCAAAAAAATGAAAACCCTTAAAACTGAAAGCAATCCCCACATATTTGGTATCTCCGTGTAGGAAATTTAATTTCTAGCACATTTCCGAAGACCTTTTCGAAAAATATTCAAAATTGCCCGAGAAATCGGGAAAATATATAAATTTAATAAGATTCAATACACAACATCAGAATTTGTAGCGAAAAAATGAAACCCTTAAAACTGAAAGCAATCCCCACATATTTGATATTTTCGTGTAGGAAATTTAATTTCTAGCACATTTCCGAAGACCTTTTCGAAAAATATAAACAATTGCCCGAGAAATCGGGAAAATATGGAAATTTAATGAGATTCAATACAAACCATCAGAATTTGTAGCAAAAAAATGAAAACCCTTAAAACTGAAAGCAATTTACACATATTTGGTATCTCCGTGTAGGGAATTTAATTTCTAACGCATTTCCGAAGACCTTTTCGAAAAATATTCAAAATTGCCCGAGAAATCGGGAAAATATATAAATTTAATGAGATTCAATACAAAACATCAGAATTTGTAGCGAAAAAATGAAACCCTTAAAACTGAAAGCAATCCCTACATATTTGGTATTTTCGTGTAGGAAATTTAATTTCTAGCACATTTCCGAAGACTTTTTCTAAAAATATTCAAAATTGCCCGAGAAATCGGGAAAATATTGAAATTTAAATAGATTCCATACAAAACATCAGAATTTGTAGCAAAAAAATGAAAACCCTTAAAACTGAAAGCAATCCCCACATATTTGGTATTTTTGTTTAGGGAATTTAATTTCTAGCACATTTCCGAAGACCTTTTCGAAAAATATTCAAAATTGCCCGAGAAATCGGGAAAATTCGGAAATTTAAAGAGATTTCATACAAAACATCAGAATTTGTAGCAAAAAAATTAAAACCCTTAAAACTGAAAGTTATCCCCACATATTTGGTATCTCCGTGTAGGAAATTTAATTTCTAGCACATTTCCGAAGACCTTTTCGAAAAATATACAAAATTGCGCGAGAAATCGGGAAAATATGGAAATTTAAAGAGATTCCATACAAAACATCAGAATTTGTAGCAAAAAAATGAAAACCCTTAAAACTGAAAGCAATCCCCATATATTTGGTATTTTCGTGTAGGGAATTTAATTTCTAGCACATTTCCGAAGACCTTTTCGAAAAATATTTAAAATTGCCCGAGAAATCGGGAAAATATGGAAATTTAAAGAGATTCAATACAAAACATCAGAATTTGTAACAAAAAAATAAAAAGTTTAAAACCGAAAGCAATCCCCACATATTTGGTATCTCCGTGTAGGAAATTTAATTTCTAGCACATTTCCGAAGACCTTTTCGAAAAATATACAAAATTGCGCGAGAAATCGGGAAAATATGGAAATTTAAAGAGATTCCATACAAATCATCAGAATTTGTAGCAAAAAAATGAAAAGCCTTAAAACTGAAAGCAATCCCCACATATTTGGTATTTTCGTGTAGGGAATTTAATTTCTAGCACATTTCCGAAGACCTTTTCGAAAAATATTTAAAATTGCCCGAGAAATCGGGAAAATATGGAAATTTAAAGAGATTCCATACAAAACATCAGAATTTGTAGCAAAAAAATGAAAACCCTTAAATCTGAAAGCAATCCCCACATATTTGGTATTTCCGTGTAGGAAGTTTAATTTCTAGCACATTTCCGAAGACTTTTTCGAAAAATATTCAAAATATTCAAAATTGCCCGAGAAATCGGGAAAATATGGGAATTTAAAGAGATTCCATGCAAAACATCAGAATTTGTAGCAAAAAAATGAAAACCCTTAAAACTGAAAGCAAGCCCCACATATTTGGTATTTTCGTTTAGGGAATTTAATTTCTAGCACATTTCCGAAGACCTTTTCGAAAAATATTCAAAATTGCCCGAGAAATCGGGAAAATATGGAAATTTAAAGAGATTCCATACAAAACATCAGAATTTGTAGCAATAAAATGAAAACCCTTAAAACTGAAAGCAATCCCCACATATTTGGTATCTCCGGGTGGGAAATTTAATTTCTAGCACATTTCCGAAGACCTTTTCGAAAAATATTCAAAATTGCTCGAGAAATCGGGAAAATATGGAAATTTAAAGAGATTCCATACAAAACATCAGAATTTGTAGCAAAAAAATGAAAACTCTTAAAACTGAAAGCAATCCCCACATATTTGGTATCTCCGTGTAGGAAATTTAATTTCTAGCACATTTCCGAAGACCTTTTCGAAAAATATTCAAAATTGCTCGAGAAATCGGGAAAATATGGAAATTTAAAGAGATTCCATACAAAACATCAGAATTTGTAGCAAAAAAATGAAAACCCTTAAAACTGAAAGCAATCCCCACATATTTTGTATCTCCGTGTAGGAAATTTAGTTTTTAGCACATTTCCGAAGACCTTTTCGAAAAATATTTAAAATTGCCCCAGAAATCGGGAAAATATGGAAATTTAGAGAGATTCCATACAAAACATCAGAATTTGTAGCAAAAAAATGAAAACCCTTAAAACTGAAAGCAATCCCCACATATGTGGTGTTTTCGTGTAGGGAATTTAATTTTTAGCACATTTCCGAAGACTTTTTCGAAAAATATTCAAAATTGCCCGAGAAATCGGGAAAATATGGAAATTTAAAGAGATTCCATACAAAACATTAGAATTTGTAGCAAAAAAATGAAAACCCTTAAAACTGAAAGCAATCCCCACATATTTGGTATTTTCGTGTAGGGAATTTAATTTCTAGCACATTTCCGAAGACCTTTTCGAAAAATATTCAAAATTGCCCCAAAACTCGGGAAAATATGGAAATTTAAAGAGATTCCATACAAAACATCAGAATTTGTAGCAAAGAAATGAAAACCCTTAAAACTGAAAGCAATCCCCACATATTTGGTATTTTCGTGTAGGGAATTTAATTTCTAGCACATTTCCGAAGACCTTTTCGAAAAATATTCAAAATTGCCCGAGAAATCGGGAAAATATGGAAATTTAGAGAGATTCCATACAAAACATCAGAATTTGTAGCAAAAAAATGAAAACCCTTAAAACTGAAAGCAATCCCCACATATTTGGTATTTTCGTGTAGAGAATTTAATTTCAAGTACATTTCCGAAGACCTTTTCGAAAAATATTCAAAATTGCCCGAGAAATCGGCAAAAATATTGAAATTTAATGAGTTTCAATACAAAACTTCAGAATTTGTAGCAAAAAAAAATGAAAACCCTTAAAACTTAAAGCAATCCCCACATATTTGGTATTTTGGTGTACGGAATTTAATTTCTAGCACATATCCGAAGACCTTTACGAAAAATATTCAAAATTGCCCGAGAAATCGGGAAATATGGGAATTTAAAGAGATTCCATACAAAAACATCAGAATTTGTAGCAAAAAAATGAAAACCCTTATAACTGAAAGCAATCCCCACATATTTGGTATTTTCGTGTAGGGAATTTAATTTCTAGCACATTTCCGAAGACCTTTTCGAAAAATATTCAAAATTGCCCGAGAAATCGGGAAAATATGGCAATTTAAAGAGATTCCATACAAAACATCAGAATTTGTAGCAAAATAATGAAAACCCTTAAAACTGAAAGCAATCCCCACATATTTGGTATCTCCGTGTAGGAAATTTAATTTGTAGCACATTTCTGAAGACCTTTTCGAAAAATATTCAAAATTGCCCGAGAAATCGGGAAAATATGGAAATTTAAAGAGATTCCATACAAAACATCAGAATTTGTAGCAAAAAAATGAAAACCCTTAAAACTGAAAGCAATCCCTACATATTTGGTATTTTCGTGTAGGGAATTTAATTTCTAGTACATTTCCGAAGACCTTTTCGAAAAATATTCAAAATTGCCCGAGAAATCGGGAAAAATATGGAAATTTAATGAATTTCAATACAAAACATCAGAATTTGTAGCAAAAAAATTAAAACCCTTAAAACTGAAAGCAATTCCCACATATTTGGTATTTTCGTGTACGGAATTTACCTTCTAGCACATATCCGAAGACCTTTTCGAAAAATATTCAAAATTGCCCGAGAAATCGGGAAAATATGGCAATTTAAAGAGATTCCATACAAAACATCAGAATTTGTAGCAAAAAAATGAAAACCCTTAAAACTGAAAGCAATCCCCACATATTTGGTATCTCCGTGTAGGAAATTTAATTTCTAGCACATTTCCGAAGACCTTTTCGAAAAATATTCAAAATTGCCCGAGAAATCGGGAAAATATGAAAATTTAAAGAGATTCCATACAAAACATCAGAATTTGTAGCAAAAAAATGAAAACCCTTAAAACTGAAACAATACCCACATATTTGGTATTTTCGTGTAGGGAATTCAATTTCTAGCACATTTCCGAAGACCTTTTCGAAAAATATTCAAAATTGCCCGAGAAATCGGGAAAATATGGAAATTTAAAGAGATTCCATACAAAACATCAGAATTTGTAGCAAAAAAATTAAAACCCTTAAAACTGAAAGCAATCCCTACATATTTGGTATTTTCGTTTAGGGAATTTAATTTCTAGCACATTTCCGAAGACCTTTTCGAAAAATATTCAAAATTGCCCGAGAAATCGGGAAAATATGAAAATTTAAAGAGATTCCATACAAAACATCAGAATTTGTAGCAAAAAATGAAAACCCTTAAAACTGAAGCAATCCCCACATATTTGGTATTTTCGTTTAGGGAATTTAATTTCTAGCACATTTCCGAAGACCTTTTCGAAAAATATTCAAAATTGCCCGAGAAATCGGGAAAATATAAAAATTTAAAGAGATTCCATACAAAACATCAGAATTTGTAGCAAAAAAATGAAAACCCTTAAAACTGAAAGCAATCCCCACATATTTGGTATCTCCGTGTAGGAAATTTAATTTCTAGCACATTTCCGAAGACCTTTTCGAAAAATATTCAAAATTGCCCGAGAAATCGGGAAAATATGGAAATTTAAAGAGATTCCATACAAAACATCAGAATTTGTAGCAAAAAAATGAAAACCCTTAAAACTGAAAGCAATCCCTACATATTTGGTATTTTCGTTTAGGGAATTTAATTTCTAGCACATTTCCGAAGACCTTTTCGAAAAATATTCAAAATTGCCCGAGAAATCGGGAAAATATGGAAATTTAGAGAGATTCCATACAAAACATTAGAATTTGTAGCAAAAAAATGAAAACCCTTAAAACTGAAAGCAATCCCCACATATTTGGTATTTTCGTGTAGAGAATTTAATTTCAAGTACATTTCCGAAGACCTTTTCGAAAAATATTCAAAATCGCCCGAGAAATCGGCAAAAATATTGAAATTTAATGAGTTTCAATACAAAACTTCAGAATTTGTAGCAAAAAAAATGAAAACCCTTAAAACTGAAAGCAATCCCCACATATTTGGTATTTTGGTGTACGGAATTTACCTTCTAGCACATATCCGAAGACCTTTTCGAAAAATATTCAAAATTGCCCGAGAAATCGGGAAATATGGGAATTTAAAGAGATTCCATACAAAAACATCAGAATTTGTAGCAAAAAAATGAAAACCCTTATAACTGACAGCAATCCCCACATATTTGGTATTTTCGTGTAGGGAATTTAATTTCTAGCACATTTCCGAAGACCTTTTCGAAAAATATTCAAAATTGCCCGAGAAATCGGGAAAATATGGCAATTTAAAGAGATTCCATACAAAACATCAGAATTTGTAGCAAAAAAATGAAAACCCTTAAAACTGAAAGCAATCCCCACATATTTGGTATCTCCGTGTAGGAAATTTAATTTGTAGCACATTTCTGAAGACCTTTTCGAAAAATATTCAAAATTGCCCGAGAAATCGGGAAAATATGGAAATTTAAAGAGATTCCATACAAAACATCAGAATTTGTAGCAAAAAAATGAAAACCCTTAAAACTGAAAGCAATCCCTACATATTTGGTATTTTCGTGTAGGGAATTTAATTTCTAGTACATTTCCGAAGACCTTTTCGAAAAATATTCAAAATTGCCCGAGAAATCGGGAAAAATATGGAAATTTAATGAATTTCAATACAAAACATCAGAATTTGTAGCAAAAAAATGAAAACCCTTAAAACTGAAAGCAATTCCCACATATTTGGTATTTTCGTGTACGGAATTTACCTTCTAGCACATATCCGAAGACCTTTTCGAAAAATATTCAAAATTGCCCGAGAAATCGGGAAAATATGGCAATTTAAAGAGATTCCATACAAAACATCAGAATTTGTAGCAAAAAAATGAAAACCCTTAAAACTGAAAGCAATCCCCACATATTTGGTATCTCCGTGTAGGAAATTTAATTTCTAGCACATTTCCGAAGACCTTTTCGAAAAATATTCAAAATTGCCCGAGAAATCGGGAAAATATGAAAATTTAAAGAGATTCCATACAAAACATCAGAATTTGTAGCAAAAAATTAAAACCCTTAAAACTGAAACAATACCCACATATTTGGTATTTTCGTGTAGGGAATTCAATTTCTAGCACATTTCCGAAGACCTTTTCGAAAAATATTCAAAATTGCCCGAGAAATCGGGAAAATATGGAAATTTAAAGAGATTCCATACAAAACATCAGAATTTGTAGCAAAAAAATGAAAACCCTTAAAACTGAAAGCAATCCCTACATATTTGGTATTTTCGTTTAGGGAATTTAATTTCTAGCACATTTCCGAAGACCTTTTCGAAAAATATTCAAAATTGCCCGAGAAATCGGGAAAATATGGAAATTTAAAGAGATTCCATACAAAACATCAGAATTTGTAGCAAAAAAATGAAAACCCTTAAAACTGAAAGCAATCCCCACATATTTGGTATCACCGTGTAGGAAATTTAATTTCTAGCACATTTCCGAAGACCTTTTCGAAAAATATTCAAAATTGCCCGAGAAATCGGGAAAATATGAAAATTTAAAGAGATTCCATACAAAACATCAGAATTTGTAGCAAAAAATGAAAACCCTTAAAACTGAAGCAATCCCCACATATTTGGTATTTTCGTGTAGGGAATTCAATTTCTAGCACATTTCCGAAGACCTCTTCGAAAAATATTCAAAATTGCCCGAGAAATCGGGAAAATATAAAAATTTAAAGAGATTCCATACAAAACATCAGAATTTGTAGCAAAAAAATGAAAACTCTTAAAACTGAAAGCAATCCCCACATATTTGGTATCTCCGTGTAGGAAATTTAATTTCTAGCACATTTCCGAAGACCTTTTCGAAAAATATTCAAAATTGCCCGAGAAATCGGGAAAATATGGAAATTTAAAGAGATTCCATACAAAACATCAGAATTTGTAGCAAAAAAATGAAAACCCTTCAAACTGAAAGCAATCCCTACATATTTGGTATTTTCGTTTAGGGAATTTAATTTCTAGCACATTTCCGAAGACCTTTTCGAAAAATATTCAAAATTGCCCGAGAAATCGGGAAAATATGGAAATTTAAAGAGATTCCATACAAAACATCAGAATTTGTAGCAAAAAAATGAAAACCCTTAAAACTGAAAGCAATCCCTACATATTTGGTATTTTCGTTTAGGGAATTTAATTTCTAGCACATTTCCGAAGACCTTTTCGAAAAATATTCAAAATTGCCCGAGAAATCGGGAAAATATGGAAATTTAAAGAGATTCCATACAAAACATCAGAATTTGTAGCAAAAAAATGAAAACCCTTAAAACTGAAAGCAATCCCCACATATTTGGTATCTCCGTGTAGGAAATTTAATTTCTAGCACATTTCCGAAGACCTTTTCGAAAAATATTCAAAATTGCCCGAGAAATCGGGAAAATATGAAAATTTAAAGAGATTCCATACAAAACATCAGAATTTGTAGCAAAAAATGAAAACCCTTAAAACTGAAGCAATCCCCACATATTTGGTATTTTCGTGTAGGGAATTCAATTTCTAGCACATTTCGAAGACCTTTTCGAAAAATATTCAAAATTGCCCGAGAAATCGGGAAAATATAAAAATTTAAAGAGATTCCATACAAAACATCAGAATTTGTAGCAAAAAAATGAAAACCCTTAAAACTGAAAGCAATCCCCACATATTTGGTATCTCCGTGTAGGAAATTTAATTTCTAGCACATTTCCGAAGACCTTTTCGAAAAATATTCAAAATTGCCCGAGAAATCGGGAAAATATGGAAATTTAAAGAGATTCCATACAAAACATCAGAATTTGTAGCAAAAAAATGAAAACCCTTAAAACTGAAAGCAATCCCTACATATTTGGTATTTTCGTTTAGGGAATTTAATTTCTAGCACATTTCCGAAGACCTTTTCGAAAAATATTCAAAATTGCCCGAGAAATCGGGAAAATATGGAAATTTAAAGAGATTCCATACAAAACATCAGAATTTGTAGCAAAAAAATGAAAACCCTTAAAACTGAAAGCAATCCCTACATATTTGGTATTTTCGTTTAGGGAATTTAATTTCTAGCACATTTCCGAAGACCTTTTCGAAAAATATTCAAAATTGCCCGAGAAATCGGGAAAATATGGAAATTTAAAGAGATTCCATACAAAACATCAGAATTTGTAGCAAAAAAATGAAAACCCTTAAAACTGAAAGCAATCCCTAAATATTTGGTATTTTCGTTTAGGGAATTTAATTTCTAGCACATTTCCGAAGACCTTTTCGAAAAATATTCAAAATTGCCCGAGAAATCGGGAAAATATGGAAATTTAAAGAGATTCCATACAAAACATCAGAATTTGTAGCAAAAAAATGAAAACCCTTAAAACTGAAAGCAATCCCCACATATTTGGTATCTCCGTGTAGGAAATTTAATTTCTAGCACATTTCCGAAGACCTTTTCGAAAAATATTCAAAATTGCCCGAGAAATCGGGAAAATATGAAAATTTAAAGAGATTCCATACAAAACATCAGAATTTGTAGCAAAAAATGAAAACCCTTAAAACTGAAGCAATCCCCACATATTTGGTATTTTCGTGTAGGGAATTCAATTTCTAGCACATTTCCGAAGACCTTTTCGAAAAATATTTAAAATTGCCCGAGAAATCGGGAAAATATAAAAATTTAAAGAGATTCCATACAAAACATCAGAATTTGTAGCAAAAAAATGAAAACCCTTAAAACTGAAAGCAATCCCCACATATTTGGTATCTCCGTGTAGGAAATTTAATTTCTAGCACATTTCCGAAGACCTTTTCGAAAAATATTCAAAATTGCCCGAGAAATCGGGAAAATATGGGAATTTAAAGAGATTCCATGCAAAACATCGGAATTTGTAGCAAAAAAATGAAAACCCTTAAAACTGAAAGCAAGCCCCACATATTTGGTATTTTCGTTTAGGGAATTTAATTTCTAGCACATTTCCGAAGACTTTTTCGAAAAATATTCAAAATATTCAAAATTGCCCGAGAAATCGGGAAAATATGGGGATTTAAAGAGATTCCATACAAAACATCAGAATTTGTAGCAAAAAAATGAAAACCCTTAAAACTGAAAGCAATCCCCACATATTTGGTATCTCCGTGTAGGAAATTTAATTTCTAGCACATTTCCGAAGACCTTTTCGAAAAATATTAAAAATTGCCCGAGAAATCGGGAAAATATGAAAATTTAAAGAGATTCCATACAAAACATCAGAATTTGTAGCAAAAAATGAAAACCCTTAAAACTGAAGCAATCCCCACATATTTGGTATTTTCGTGTAGGGAATTCAATTTCTAGCACATTTCCGAAGACCTTTTCGAAAAATATTCAAAATTGCCCGAGAAATCGGGAAAATATAAAAATTTAAAGAGATTCCATACAAAACATCAGAATTTGTAGCAAAAAAATGAAAACCCTTAAAACTGAAAGCAATCCCCACATATTTGGTATCTCCGAGTAGGAAATTTAATTTCTAGCACATTTCCGAAGACCTTTTCGAAAAATATTCAAAATTGCCGGAGAAATCGGGAAAATATGGAAATTTAAAGAGATTCCATACAAAACATCAGAATTTGTAGCAAAAAAATGAAAACCCTTAAAACTGAAAGCAATCCCCACATATTTGGTATCTCCGTGTAGGAAATTTAATTTCTAGCACATTTCCGAAGACCTTTTCGAAAAATATTCAAAATTGCCCTAGAAATCGGGAAAATATGGAAATTTAAAGAGATTCCATACAAAACATCAGAATTTGTAGCAAAAAAATGAAAACCCTTAAAACTGAAACAATACCCACATATTTGGTATTTTCGTGTAGGGAATTCAATTTCTAGCACATTTCCGAAGACCTTTTCGAAAAATATTCAAAATTGCCCGAGAAATCGGGAAAATATGGAAATTTAAAGAGATTCCATACAAAACATCAGAATTTGTAGCAAAAAAATGAAAACCCTTAAAACTGAAACAATACCCACATATTTGGTATTTTCGTGTAGGGAATTCAATTTCTAGCACATTTCCGAAGACCTTTTCGAAAAATATTCAAAATTGCCCGAGAAATCGGGAAAATATGGAAATTTAAAGAGATTCCATACAAAACATCAGAATTTGTAGCAAAAAAATGAAAACCCTTAAAACTGAAAGCAATCCCCACATATTTGGTATCTCCGTGTAGGAAATTTAATTTCTAGCACATTTCCGAAGACCTTTTCGAAAAATATTCAAAATTGCCCTAGAAATCGGGAAAATATGGAAATTTAAAGAGATTCCATACAAAACATCAGAATTTGTAGCAAAAAAATGAAAACCCTTAAAACTGAAACAATACCCACATATTTGGTATTTTCGTGTAGGGAATTCAATTTCTAGCACATTTCCGAAGACCTTTTCGAAAAATATTCAAAATTGCCCGAGAAATCGGGAAAATATGGAAATTTAAAGAGATTCCATACAAAACATCAGAATTTGTAGCAAAAAAATGAAAACCCTTAAAACTGAAACAATACCCACATATTTGGTATTTTCGTGTAGGGAATTCAATTTCTAGCACATTTCCGAAGACCTTTTCGAAAAAAATTCAAAATTGCCCGAGAAATCGGGAAAATATGGAAATTTAAAGAGATTCCATACAAAACATCAGAATTTGTAGCAAAAAAATGAAAACCCTTAAAACTGAAAGCAATCCCCACATATTTGGTATCTCCGTGTAGGAAATTTAATTTCTAGCACATTTCCGAAGACCTTTTCGAAAAATATTCAAAATTGCCCTAGAAATCGGGAAAATATGGAAATTTAAAGAGATTCCATACAAAACATCAGAATTTGTAGCAAAAAAATGAAAACCCTTAAAACTGAAACAATACCCACATATTTGGTATTTTCGTGTAGGGAATTCAATTTCTAGCACATTTCCGAAGACCTTTTCGAAAAATATTCAAAATTGCCCGAGAAATCGGGAAAATATGGAGATTTAAAGAGATTCCATACAAAACATCAGAATTTGTAGCAAAAAAATAAAAACCCTTAAAACTGAAAGCAATCCCCACATATTTGGTATCTCCGTGTAGGAAATTTAATTTCTAGCACATTTCCGAAGACCTTTTCGAAAAATATTCAAAATTGCCCGAGAAATCGGGAAAATATGGAAATTTAAAGAGATTCCATACAAAACATCAGAATTTGTAGCAAAAAAATGAAAACCATTAAAACTGAAAGCAATCCCCACATATTTGGTATGTCCGTGTAGGAAATTTAATTTCTAGCACATTTCCGAAGACCTTTTCGAAAAATATTCAAAATTGCCCGAGAAATCGGGAAAATATGGAAATTTAAAGAGATTCCATACAAAACATCAGAATTTGTAGCAAAAAAATGAAAAGCCTTAAAACTGAAAGCAATCCCCACATATTTCGTATTTTCGTGTAGGGAATTTAATTTCTAGCACATTTCCGAAGACCTTTTCGAAAAATATTCAAAATTGCCCGAGAAATCGGGAAAATATGGATATTTAAAGAGATTCCATACAAAACATCAGAATTTGTAGCAAAAAAATGAAAACCCTTAAAACTGAAAGCAATCCCCACACATTTGGTATCTCCGTGTAGGAAATTTAATTTCTAGCACATTTCCGAAGACCTTTTCGAAAAATATTCAAAATTGCCCGAGAAATTGGGAAAATATGGAAATTTAAAGAGATTCCATACAAAACATCAGAATTTGTAGCAAAAAAATGAAAACCCTTAAAACTGAAAGCAATCCACACATATTTGGTATCTCCGTGTAGGAAATTTAGTTTTTAGCACATTTCCAAAGACCTTTTCGAAAAAAATTTAAAATTGCCCGAGAAATCGGGAAAATATGGAAATTTAGAGAGATTCCATACAAAACATCAGAATTTGTAGCAAAAAAATGAAAACCCTTAAAACTGAAAGCAATCCCCACATATTTGGTATCTCCGGGTAGGAAATTTAATTTCTAGCACATTTCCGAAGACCTTTTCGAAAAATATTCAAAATTGCCCGACAAATCGGGAAAATATGGAAATTTAAAGAGATTCCATACAAAACATCAGAATTTGTAGCAAAAAAATGAAAACTCTTAAAACTGAAAGCAATCCCCACATATTTGGTATTTTCGTGTAGGGAATTCAATTTCTAGCACATTTCCGAAGACCTTTTCGAAAAATATTCAAAATTGCCCGAGAAATCGGGAAAATATGGAAATTTAAAGAGATTCCATACAAAACATCAGAATTTGTAGGAAAAAAATGAAAACCTTTAAAACTGAAAGCAATCCCCACATATTTGGTATTTTCGTGTAGGGAATTTAATTTCTAGCACATTTCCGAAGACCTTTTCGAAAAATATACAAAATTGCCCGAGAAATCGGGAAAATATGGAAATTTAAAGAAATTCCATACAAAACATCAGAATTTGTAGCAAAAAAATGAAAACCCTTAAAACTGAAAGCAATCCCCACATATTTGGTATTTTCGTGTAGGGAATTTAATTTCTAGCACATTTCCGAAGACCTTTTCGAAAAATATTCAAAATTGCCCGAGAAATCGGGAAAATATGGAAATTTAAAGAGATTCCATACAAAACATCAGAATTTGTAGCAAAAAAATGAAAACCCTTAAAACTGAAGCAATCCCCACATATTTGGTATTTTCGTGTAGGGAATTTAATTTCTAGCACATTTCCGAAGACCTTTTCGAAAAATATTCAAAATTGCCCGAGAAATCGGGAAAATATGGAAATTTAAAGAGATTCCATACAAAACATCAGAATTTGTAGCAAAAAAATGAAAACCCTTAAAACTGAAAGCAATCCCCACATATTTGGTATTTTCGTGTAGGGAATTTAATTTCTAGCACATTTCCGAAGACCTTTTCGAAAAATATTCAAAATTGCCCGAGAAATCGGGAAAATATGGAAATTTAAAGAGATTCCATACAAAACATCAGAATTTGTAGCAAAAAAATGAAAACCCTTAAAACTGAAAGCAATCCCCACATATTTGGTATTTTCGTGTAGGGAATTTAATTTCTAGCACATTTCCGAAGACCTTTTCGAAAAATATTCAAAATTGCACGAGAAATCGGGAAAATATGGATATTTAAAGAGATTCCATACAAAACATCAGAATTTGTAGCAAAAATATGAAAACCCTTAAAACTGAAAGCAATCCCCACATATTTGGTATCTCCGTGTAGGAAATTTAGTTTTTAGCACATTTCCAAACACCTTTTCGAAAAATATTTAAAATTGCCCGAGAAATCGGGAAAATATGGAAATTTAGAGAGATTCCATACAAAACATCAGAATTTGTAGCAAAAAAATGAAAACCCTTAAAACTGAAAGCAATCCCCACATATTTGGTATTTTCGTCTAGGGAATTGAATTTCTAGCACATTTCCGAAGACTTTTTCGAAAAATATTCAAAATTGCCCGAGAAATCGGGAAAATATGGAAATTTAAAGAGATTTCATACAAAACATCAGAATTTGTAGCAAAAAAATGAAAACCCTTAAAACTGAAAGCAATCCCCACATATTTGGTATCTCCGGGTAGGAAATTTAATTTCTAGCACATTTCCGAAGACATTTTCGAAAAATATTCAAAATTGCCCGAGAAATCGGGAAAATATGGAAATTTAAAGAGATTCCATACAAAACATCAGAATTTGTAGCAAAAAAATGAAAACTCTTAAAACTGAAAGTAATCCCCACATATTTGGTATTTTCGTGTAGGGAATTCAATTTCTAGCACATTTCCGAAGACCTTTTCGAAAAATATTCAAAATTGCCCGAGAAATCGGGAAAATATGGAAATTTAAAGAGATTCCATACAAAACATCAGAATTTGTAGGAAAAAAATGAAAACCCTTAAAACTGAAAGCAATCCCCACATATTTGGTATTTTCGTGTAGGGAATTTAATTTCTAGCACATTTCCGAAGACCTTTTCGAAAAATATACAAAATTGCCCGAGAAATCGGGAAAATATGGAAATTTAAAGAAATTACATACAAAACATCAGAATTTGTAGCAAAAAAATGAAAACCCTTAAAACTGAAAGCAATCCCCACATATTTGGTATTTTCGTGTAGAGAATTCAATTTCTAGCACATTTCCGAAGACCTTTTCGAAAAATATTCAAAATTGCCCGAGAAATCTGGAAAATATGGAAATTTAAAGAGATTCCATACAAAACATCAGAATTTGTAGCAAAAAAATGAAAACCCTTAAAACTGAAAGAAATCCCCACATATTTGGTATTTTCGTGTAGGGAATTTAATTTCTAGCACATTTCCGAAGACCTTTTCGAAAAATATACAAAATTGCCCGAGAAATCGGGAAAATATGGAAATTTAAAGAGATTCCATACAAAACATCAGAATTTGTAGCAAAAAAATGAAAACCCTTAAAACTGAAAGCAAGCCCCACATATTTGGTATTTTCGTTTAGGGAATTTAATTTCTAGCACATTTCCGAAGACCTTTTCGAAAAATATTCAAAATTGCCCGAGAAATCGGGAAAATATGGATATTTAAAGAGATTCCATACAAAACATCAGAATTTGTAGCAAAAAAATGAAAACCCTTAAAACTGAAAACAATCCCCACATATTTGGTATCTCCGTGTAGGAAATTTAATTTCTAGCACATTTCCGAAGACCTTTTCGAAAAATATTCAAAATTGCCTAAGAAATCGGGAAAATATAAAAATTTAAAGAGATTCCATACAAAACATCAGAATTTGTAGCAAAAAAATGAAAACCCTTAAAACTGAAAGCAATCCCCACATATTTGGTATCTCCGTGTAGGAAATTTAATTTCTAGCACATTTTCGAAGACCTTTTCGAAAATATTCAAAATTGCCCGAGAAATCGGGAAAATATGGAAATTTAAAGAGATTCCATACAAAACATCAGAATTTGTAGGAAAAAAATGAAAACCCTTAAAACTGAAAGCAATCCCATATATTTGATATCTCCGTGTAGGAAATTTAGTTTTTCGAAAAATATTTAAAATTGCCCGAGAAATCGGGAAAATATGGAAATTTAGAGAGATTCCATACAAAACATCAGAATTTGTAGCAAAAAAATGAAAACCCTTAAAACTGAAAGCAATCCCCACATATTTGGTATTTTCGTGTAGGGAATTTAATTTCTAGCACATTTCCGAAGACTTTTTCGAAAAATATTCAAAATTGCCCGAGAAATCGGGTAAATATGGAAATTTAAAGAGATTCCATACAAAACATCAGAATTTGTAGCAAAAAAATGAAAACTCTTAAAACTGAAAGCAATCCCCACATATTTGGTATTTTCGTGTAGGGAATTCAATTTCTAGCACATTTCCGAAGACCTTTTCGAAAAATATTCAAAATTAACCCGAGAAATCGGGAAAATATGGAAATTTAAAGAGATTCCATACAAATCATCAGAATTTGTAGCAAAAAAATGAAAACCCTTAAAACTGAAAGCAATCCCACAAATTTGGTATTTTCGTGTAGGGAATATAATTTCTAGCACATTTCCGAAGACCTTTTCGAAAAATATTCAAAATTAACCCGAGAAATCGGGAAAATATGGATATTTTAAGAGATTCCATACGAAACATCAGAATTTGTAGCAAAAAAATGAAAACCCTTAAAACTGAAAGCAATCCCCACATATTTGGTATCTCCGTGTAGGAAATTTAGTTTATAGCACATTTCCAAAGACCTTTTTCATTTCCAAAGATCTTTTCGAAAAATATTCAAAATTGCCCGAGAAATCGGGAAAATATGGAAATTTAGAGAGATTCCATACAAAACATCAGAATTTGTAGCAAAAAAATGAAAACCTTTAAAACTGAAAGCAATCCCCACATATATGGTATCTCCGTGTAGGAAATTTAATTTCTAGCACATTTCCGAAGACCTTTTCGAAAAATATACAAAATTGCCCGAGAAATCGGGAAAATATGGAAATTTAAAGAGATTCCATACAAAACATCAGAATTTGTAGCAAAAAAATGAAAACCCTTAAAACTGAAAGCAAGCCCCACATATTTGGTATTTTCGTTTAGGGAATTTAATTTCTAGCACATTTCCGAAGACCTTTTCGAAAAATATTCAAAATTGCCCGAGAAATCGGGAAAATATGGATATTTAAAGAGATTCCATACAAAACATCAGAATTTGTAGCAAAAAAATGAAAACCCTTAAAACTGAAAACAATCCCCACATATTTGGTATCTCCGTGTAGGAAATTTAATTTCTAGCACATTTCCGAAGACCTTTTCGAAAAATATTCAAAATTGCCCAAGAAATCGGGAAAATATAAAAATTTAAAGAGATTCCATACAAAACATCAGAATTTGTAGCAAAAAAATGAAAACCCTTAAAACTGAAAGCAAAAAACTAAATTTTGGTATCTCCGTGTAGGAAATTTAATTTCTAGCACATTTTCGAAGACCTTTTCGAAAAATATTCAAAATTGCCCGAGAAATCGGGAAAATATGGAAATTTAAAGAGATTCCATACAAAACATCAGAATTTGTAGGAAAAAAATGAAAACCCTTAAAACTGAAAGCAATCCCCATATATTTGATATCTCCGTGTAGGAAATTTAGTTTTTAGCACATTTCCAAAGACCTTTTCGAAAAATATTTAAAATTGCCCGAGAAATCGGGAAAATATGGAAATTTAGAGAGATTCCATACAAAACATCAGAATTTGTAGCAAAAAAATGAAAACCCTTAAAACTGAAAGCAATCCCCACATATTTGGTATTTTCGTGTAGGGAATTTAATTTCTAGCACATTTCCGAAGACCTTTTCGAAAAATATTCAAAATTAACCCGAGAAATCGGGAAAATATGGATATTTTAAGAGATTCCATACGAAACATCAGAATTTGTAGCAAAAAAATTAAAACCCTTAAAACTGAAAGCAATCCCCACATATTTGGTATCTCCGTGTAGGAAATTTAGTTTATAGCACATTTCCAAAGACCTTTTTCATTTCCAAAGATCTTTTCGAAAAATATTCAAAATTGCCCGAGAAATCGGGAAAATATGGAAATTTAGAGAGATTCCATACAAAACATCAGAATTTGTAGCAAAAAAATGAAAACCTTTAAAACTGAAAGCAATCCCCACATATATGGTATCTCCGTGTAGGAAATTTAATTTCTAGCACATTTCCGAAGACTTTTTCGAAAAATATTCGAAATTGCCCGAGAAATCGGGAAAATATGGAAATTTAATGAGATTCAATACAAAACATCAGAATTTGTAGCAAAAAACTGAAAACCCTCAAAACTGAAAGCAATCCATACATATTTGGTATTTCCGTGTACGGAATATAATTTCTAGCGCATTTCCGAAGACCTTTTCGAAAAATATTCAAAATTGCCCGAGAAATCGGGAAAATATGGATATTTAAAGAAATTCCATACAAAACTTCAGAATTTGTAGCAAAAAAATGAAAACCCTTAAAACTGAAAGCAATCCTCACATATTTGGTATTTTCGTGTAGGGAATTTAATTTCTAGCACATTTCCGAAGACGTTTTCGAAAAATATTCAAAATTGCCCGACAAATCGGGAAAATATGGATATTTAAAGAGATTCCATACAAAACATCAGAATTTGTAGCAAAAAAATGAAAACCCTTAAAACTGAAAGCAATCCCCACATATTTGGTATTTTCGTGTAGGGAATTTAATTTCTAGCGCATTTCCGAAGACCTTTTCGAAAAATATTCAAAATTGCCCGAGAAATCGGGAAAATATGGATATTTAAAGAAATTCCATACAAAACTTCAGAATTTGTAGCAAAAAAATGAAAACCCTTAAAACTGAAAGCAATCCCCACATATTTGGTATTTTCGGGTATGGAATTTAATTTCTAGCACATTTCCGAAGACCTTTTCGAAAAATATTCAAAATTGCCCGAGTAATCGGGAAAATATGGAAATTTAATGAGATTCAATACAAAACATCAGAATTTGTAGCCAAAAAATGAAAACCCTTAAAACTGAAAGCAATCCCCACATATTTGGTATTTTCGTGTAGGGAATTTAATTTCTAGCACATTTCCGAAGACCTTTTCGAAAAATATTCAAAATTGCCCGAGAAATCGGGAAAATATGGATATTTAAAGAGATTCCATACAAAACATCAGAATTTGTAGCAAAAAAATGAAAACCCTTAAAACTGAAAGCAATCCCCACATATTTGGTATTTTCGTGTAGGGAATTTAATTTCTAGCACATTTCCGAAGACCTTTTCGAAAAATATTCAAAATTGCCCGAGAAATCGGGAAAATATGGATATATAAAGAGATTCCATACAAAACATCAGAATTTGTAGCAAAAAAATTAAAACCCTTCGAAAAATTTTCGAAAAATATTCAAAATTGCCCGAGAAATCGGGAAAATATGGATATTTAAAGAGATTCCATACAAAACATCAGAATTTGTAGCAAAAAAATGAAAACCCTTAAAACTGAAAGCAATCCCCACATATTTGGTATTTTCGTGTAGGGAATTTAATTTCTAGCACATTTCCGAAGACCTTTTCGAAAAATATTCAAAATTGCCCGAGAAATCGGGAAAATATGGATATATAAAGAGATTCCATACAAAACATCAGAATTTGTAGCAAAAAAATTAAAACCCTTAAAACTGAAATATTTTTCGAAAAGGTCTTCGGAAATGTGCTAGAAATTAAATTCCCTACACGAAAATACCAAATATGTGGGGATTGCTTTCACTTTTAAGGGTTTTCATTTTTTTGCTACAAATTCTGATGTTTTGTATGGAATCTCTTTAAATTTCTATATTTTCCCGATTTCTCGGGCAATTTTGAATATTTTTCGAAAAGGTCTTCGGAAATGTGCTAGACATTAAATTTCCTACACGGAGATACCAAATATATGGGGGTTGCTTTCAGTTTTAAGAGTTTTCGTTTTTTTGCTACAAATTCTGATGTTTTGTATGAAATCTCTTTAAATTTCATTATTTTCCCCATTTCACGGGCAATTTTGAATATTTTTCGAAAAGGTCTTCGGAAATGTGCTAGACATTAAATTTCCTACACGGAGATACCAAATATGTGGGGATTGCTTTCAGTTTTAAGGGTTTTCATTTTTTTGCTACAAATTCTGATGTTTTATATGGAATCTCTTTAAATATCCATATTTTCCCGATCTCTCCGGCAATTTTGAATATTTTTCGAAAAGGTCTTCGGAAATGTGCTAGAAATTAAATTTCCTACACGGAGATACCAAATATGTGGGGATTGCTTTCAGTTTTAAGGGTTTTCATTTTTTTGCTACAAATTCTGATGTTTTGTATGTAATCTCTTTAAATTTCATTATTTTCCCGAGTTCACGGGCAATTTTGAATATTTTTCGAAAAGGTCTTCGGAAATGTTCTAGAAATTAAATTTCCTACACGGAGATACCAAATATATGGGGATTGCTTTCAGTTTTAAGGGTTTTCATTTTTTTGCTACAAATTCTGATGTTTTGTATGGAATCTCATTAAATTACCATATTTTCCCGATTTCTTGGGCAATTTTGAATATTTTTCGAAAAGGTCTTCGGAAATGTGCTAGACATTAAATTTCCTACACGGAGATACCAAATATGTGGGGATTGCTTTCAGTTTTAAGGGTTTTCATTTTTTTGCTACAAATTCTGATGTTTTATATGGAATCTCTTTAAATATCCATATTTTCCCGATTTCTCGGGCAATTTTGAATATTTTTCGAAAAGGTCTTCGGAAATGTGCTAGAAATTAAATTCCCTACACGAAAATACCAAATATGTCTGGATTGCTTTGAGTTTTAAAGGCTTTCATTTTTTTGTTACAAATTCTGATGTTTTGTATGGAATCTCTTTAAATATCCATATTTTCCTGATCTTTCGAGCAATTTTGAATATTTTTTGAAAAAGTCTTCGGAAATGTGCTTGAAATTAAATTTCCTACACGGAGATACCAAATATGTGGGGATTGCTTTCAGTTTTAAGGGTTTTCATTTTTTTGCTACAAATTCTGATGTTTTGTATGGAATCTCTTTAAATATCCATATTTTCCCGATTTCTCGGGCAATTTTGAATATTTTTCGAAAAGGTCTTCAAAAATGTGCTAGAAATTAAATTCCCTACACGAAAATACCAAATATGTGGGGATTGCTTTCAGTTTTAAGGGTTTTCATTTTTTTGCTACAAATTCTGATGTTTTGTATGGAATCTCTTTAAATTTCCATATTTTCCCGATTTCTCGGGCAATTTTGAATATTTTTCGAAAAGGTCTTCGGAAATGTGCTAGAAATTAAATTCCCTACACGAAAATACTAAATATGTGGGGATTGCTTTCAGTTTTAAGGGTTTTCATTTTTTTGCTACAAATTCTGATGTTTTGTATGGAATTTCCATATTTTCCCGATTTCTCGGGCAATTTTGAATATTTTTCGAAAAGGTCTTCGGAAATGTGCTAGAAATTAAATTTCCTACACGGAGATACCAAATATGTGGGGATTGCTTTCAGTTTTAAGGGTTTTCATTTTTTTGCTACAAATTCTCATGTTTTGTATGGAATTTCTTTAAATATCCATATTTTCCCGATTTCTCGGGCAATTTTGAATATTTTTCGAAAAGGTCTTCGGAAATGTGCTAGAAATTAAATTCCCTACACGAAAATACCAAATATGTGGGGATTGCTTTCACTTTTAAGGGTTTTCATTTTTTTGCTACAAATTCTGATGTTTTGTATGGAATCTCTTTAAATATCCATATTTTCCCGATTTCTCGGGCAATTTTGAATATTTTTCGAAAAGGTCTTCAGAAATGTGCTAGAAATTAAATTTCCTTCACGGAGATACCAAATATATGGGGATTGCTTTCAGTTTTAAGGGTTTTCATTTTTTTTGCTACAAATTCTGATGTTTTGTATGAAATCTCTTTAAATTTCATTATTTTCCCGATTTCACGGGCAATTTTGAATATTTTTCGAAAAGGTCTTCGGAAATGTGCTAGACATTAAATTTCCTACACGGAGATACCAAATATATGGGGGTTGCTTTCAGTTTTAAGGGTTTTCATTTTATTGCTACAAATTCTGATGTTTTGTATGAAATCTCTTTAAATTTGATTATTTTCCCCATTTCACGGGCAATTTTGAATATTTTTCGAAAAGGTCTTCGGAAATGTGCTAGAAATTAAATTCCCTACACGGAGATACCAAATATGTGGGGATTGCTTTCAGTTTTAACGGTTTTCATTTTTTTGCTACAAATTCTGATGTTTTATATGGAATCTCTTTAAATATCCATATTTTCCCGATCTCTCGGGCAATTTTGAATATTTTTCGAAAAGGTCTTCGGAAATGTGCTAGAAATTAAATTCCCTACACGAAAATACCAAATATGTGGGGATTGCTTTCAGTTTTAAGGGTTTTCATTTTTTTGCTACAAATTCTGATGTTTTGTATGAAATCTCTTTAAATTTCATTATTTTCCCGATTTCTCGGGCAATTTTGAATATTTTTCGAAAAGGTCTTCGGAAATGTGCTAGAAATTAAATTTCCTACACGGAGATACCAAATATGTGGGGATTGCTTTCAGTTTTAAGGGATTTCATTTTTTTGCTACAAATTCTGATGTTTTATATGGAATCTCTTTAAATATCCATATTTTCCCGATCTCTCGGGCAATTTTGAATATTTTTCGAAAAGGTCTTCGGAAATGTGCTAGAAATTAAATTTCCTACACGGAGATACCAAATATATGGGGATTGCTTTCAGTTTTAAGGGTTTTAATTTTTTTCCTACAAATTCTGATGTTTTGTATGGAATCTCATTAAATTTCCATATTTTCCCGATTTCTCGGGCAATTTTGAATATTTTTCGAAAAGGTCTTTGGAAATGTGCTAGAAATTAAATTTCCTACACGGAGATACCAAATATGTGGGGATTGCTTTCAGTTTTAAGGGTTTTCATTTTTTTGCTACAAATTCTGATGTTTTATATGGAATCTCTTTAAATATCCATATTTTCCCGATCTCTCGGGCAATTTTGAATATTTTTCGAAAAGGTCTTCGGAAATGTGCTAGAAATTAAATTTCCTACACGGAGATACCAAATATATGGGGATTGCTTTCAGTTTTAAGGGTTTTCATTTTTTTGCTGCAAATTCTGATGTTTTGTATGGAATCTCTTTAAATATCCATATTTTCCCGATCTGTCGGGCAATTTTGAATATTTTTTGAAAAGGTCTTCGGAAATGTGCTAGAAATTAAATTATCTACACGAAAATACCAAATATGTGGGGATTGCTTTCAGTTTTAAGGGTTTTCATTTTTTTGCTACAAATTCTGATGTTTTGTATGAAATCTCTTTAAGTTTCATTATTTTCCCGATTTCACGAGCAATTTTGAATATTTTTCGAAAAGGTCTTCGGAAATGTGCTAGAAATTAAATTCCCTACACGAAAATACCAAATATGTGGGGATTGCTTTCAGTTTTAATGGTTTTCATTTTTTTGCTACAAATTCTGATGTTTTGTATGGAATCTCTTTAAATTTCCATATTTTCCCGATTTCTCGGGCAATTTTGAATATTTTTCGAAAAGGTCTTCGGAAATGTGCTAGAAATTAAATTCCCTGCACGAAAATACCAAATATGTGGGGATTGCTTTCAGTTTCAAGGGTTTTCATTTTTTTGCTACAAATTCTGATCATTTGTATGGAATTTCTTTAAATTTCCATATTTTCCCGATTTCTCGGGCAATTTTGAATATTTTTCGAAAAGGTCTTCGGAAATGTGTTAGAAATTAAATTCCCTACACGAAAATACCCATTATGTGGAGATTGCTTTCAGTTTTAAGGGTTTTCATTTTTTTGTTACAAATTCTGATGTCTTGTATGGAATCTCTTTAAATTTCCATATTTTCCCGATTTCTCGGGCAATTTTGAACATTTTTCGAAAAGGTCTTTGGAAATGTGCTAGAAATTAAATTCCCTTCACGAAAATACCAAATATGTGGGGATTGCCTTCAGTTTTAAGGGTTTTCATTTTTTTGCTACAAATTCTGATGTTTTGTATGGAATCTCTTTAAATTTCCATATTTTACTGATTTCTCGGGCAATTTTGAATATTTTTCGAAAAGGTCTTTGGAAATGTGCTAGAAATTAAATTCCCTACACGAAAATACCAAATATGTGGGGATGGCTTTCAGTTTTAAGGGTTTTCATTTTTTTGCTACAAATTCTTATGTTTTGTATGCAATCTCTTTAAATTTCCATATTTTCCCGATTTCTCGGGCAATTTTGAATATTTTTCGAAAAGGTCTTCGGAAATGTGCTAGAAATTCAATTTCCTACACGGAGATACCAAATATGTGGGGATTGCTTTCAGTTTTAAGGGTTTTCATTTTGTTGGTACAAATTCTGATGTTTTGTATGGAATCTCTTTAAATTTCCATATTTTACCGATTTCTCGGGCAATTTTGAATATTTTTCGAAAATGTCTTTGGAAATGTGCTAGAAATTAAATTCCCTACACGAAAATACCAAATATGTGGGGATTGCTTTCAGTTTTAAGGGTTTTCATTTTTTTGCTACAAATTCTGATGTTTTGTATGGAATCTCTTTAAATTTCCATATTTTCCCGATTTCTCGGGCAATTTTGAATATTTTTCGAAAAGGTCTTCGGAAATGTGCTAGAAATTAAATTTCCTACACGGAGATACCAAATATGTGGGGATTGCTTTCAGTTTTAAGGGTTTTCATTTTTTTGCTACAAATTCTGATGTTTTGTATGGAATCTTTTTAAATTTCCATATTTTCCCGATTTCTCGGGCAATTTTGAATATTTTTCGAAAAGGTCTTCGGAAATGTGCTAGAAATTAAATTTCCTACACGGAGATACCAAATATGTGGGGATTATTTTCAGTTTTAAGGGTTTTTATTTTTTTTGCTACAAATTCTGATGTTTTGTATGGAATCTCTTTAAATATCCATATTTTCCCGATCTCTCGGGCAATTTTGAATATTTTTCGAAAAGGTCTTCGAAAATGTGCTAGAAATTAAATTCCCTACACGAAAATACCAAATATGTGGGGATTGCTTTCAGTTTTAAGGGTTTTCATTTTTTTGCTACGAATTCTGATGTTTTGTATGGAATCTCTTTAAATTTCCATATTTTCCCGATTTCTCGGGCAATTTTGAATATTTTTCGAAAAGGTCTTCGGAAATGTGCTAGAAATTAAATTCCCTACACGAAAATACCAAATATAAGGGGATTGCTTTCAGTTTTAAGGGTTTTCATTTTTTTGCTATAAATTCTGATATTTTGTATGGAATCTCTTTAAATTTCCATATTTTCCCGATTTCTCGGGCAATTTTGAATATTTTTCGAAAAGGTCTTCGGAAATGTGCTAGAAATTAAATTTCCTACACGGAGATACCAAATATATGGGGATTGCTTTCAGTTTTAAGGGTTTTCATTTTTTTGCTACAAATTCTGATGTTTTGTATGGAATCTCTTTAAATTTACATATTTTCCCGATTTCTCGGGCAATTTTGAATATTTTTCGAAAAGGTCTTCGGAAATGTGCTAGAAATTAAATTCCCTACACGAAAATACCAAATATGTGGGGATTGCTTTCAGTTTTAAGGGTTTTCATTTTTTGCTACAAATTCTGATGTTTTGTATGGAATCTTTTTAAATTTCCATATTTTCCTGATTTCTCGGGCAATTTTTAATATTTTTCAAAAAGGTCTTCGGAAATGTGCTAGAAATTACATTCCCTACACGAAAATACCAAATATGTGGAGATTGCTTTCAGTTTTAAGGGTTTTCATTTTTTTGCTATAAATTCTGATATTTTGTATGGAATCTCTTTAAATTTCCATATTTTCCCGATTTCTCGGGCAATTTTGAATATTTTTCGAAAAGGTCTTCGGAAATGTGCTAGAAATTAAATTTCCTACACGGAGATACCAAATATATGGGGATTGCTTTCAGTTTTAAGGGTTTTCATTTTTTTGCTACAAATTCTGATGTTTTGTATGGAATCTCTTTAAATTTACATATTTTCCCGATTTCTCGGGCAATTTTGAATATTTTTCGAAAAGGTCTTCGGAAATGTGCTAGAAATTAAATTCCCTACACGAAAATACCAAATATGTGGGGATTGCTTTCAGTTTTAAGGGTTTTCATTTTTTGCTACAAATTCTGATGTTTTGTATGGAATCTTTTTAAATTTCCATATTTTCCTGATTTCTCGGGCAATTTTTAATATTTTTCAAAAAGGTCTTCGGAAATGTGCTAGAAATTACATTCCCTACACGAAAATACCAAATATGTGGAGATTGCTTTCAGTTTTAAGGGTTTTCATTTTTTTGCTACAAATTCTGATGTTTTGTATGGAATCTCTTTAAATTTCCATATTTTCCCGATTTCTCGGGCAATTTTGAATATTTTTCGAAAAGGTCTTCGGAAATGTGCTAGAAATTAAATTCCCTACACGAAAATACCAAATATGTGGGGATTGCTTTCAGTTTTAAGGGTTTTCATTTTTTGCTACAAATTCTGATGTTTTGTATGGAATCTCTTTAAATTTCCATATTTTCCATATTTCTCGGGCAATTTTGAATATTTTTCGAAAAGGTCTTCGGAAATGTGCTAGAAATTAAATTTCCTACACGGAGATACCAAATATGTGGGAATTGCTTTCAGTTTTAAGGGTTTTCATTTTTTTGCTACAAATTCTGATGTTTTGTATGGAATCTCTTTAAATTTCCATATTTTCCCGATTTCTCGGCCAATTTTGAATATTTTTCAAAAAGGTCTTCGGAAATGTGCTAGAAATTAAATTCCCTACACGAAAATACCAAATATGTGGGGATTGCATTCAGTTTTAAGGGTTTTCATTTTTTTGCTACAAATTCTGATGTTTTGTATGTTTTTTTTTTTTATCGGGCAATTTTGAATATTTTTCGAAAAGGTCTGCGGAAATGCGCTAGAAATTAAATTCCCTACACGGAGATACCAAATATGTGGGGATTGCTTTCAGTTTTAAAGGTTTTCATTTTTTTGCTACAAATTCTGATGTTTTGTATGGAATCTCTTTAAATTTCCATATTTTCCCGATTTCTCGGGCAATTTTGAATATTTTTCGAAAAGGTCTTCGGAAATGTGCTAGAAATTAAATTCCCTATACGAAAATACCAAATATGTGGGGATTGCTTTCAGTTTTAAGTGTTTTCATTTTTTTGCTACAAATTCTGATGTCTTGTATGGAATCTCTTTAAATTTCCATATTTTCCTGAGTTCTCGGGCAATTTTGAATACTTTTCGAAAAGGTCTTCGGAAATGTGCTAGTAATTAAATTCCCTACACGAAAATACCAAATATGTGGGGATTGCTTTCAGTTTTAAGGGTTTTCATTTTTTTGCTACAAATTCTGATGTTTTGTATGGAATCTCTTTAAATTTCCATATTTTACCGATTTCTCGGGCAATTTTGAATATTTTTCGAAAAGGTCTTCGGAAATATGCTAGAAATTAAATTTCCTACACGGAGATACCAAATAGGTGGGGATTGCTTTCAGTTTTAAGGGTTTTCATTTTTTTGCTACAATTTCTGATGTTTTGTATGGAATCTCTTTAAATATCCATATTTTCCCGATTTCTCGGCCAATTTTGAATATTTTTCGAAAAGGTCTTCGGAAATGTGCTAGAAATTAAATTCCCTACACGAAAATACCAAATATGTGGAGATTGCTTTCAGTTTTAAAGGTTTTCATTTTTTTGCTACAAATTCTGATGTTTTGTATGGAATCTCTTTAAATTTCCATATTTTCCCGATTTCTCGGGCAATTTTGAATATTTTTCGAAAAGGTCTTGTGCTAGAAATTAAATTCCCTATACGAAAATACCAAATATGTGGGGATTGCTTTCAGTTTTAAGGGTTTTCATTTTTTTGCTACAAATTCTGATGTTTTGTATGGAATCTCTTTAAATTTCCATATTTTCCTGAGTTCTGGGGCAATTTTGAATATTTTTCGAAAAGGTCTTCGGAAATGTGCTAGTAATTAAATTCCCTAAACGAAAATACCAAATATGTGGGGATTGCTTTCAGTTTTAAGGGTTTTCATTTTTTTGCTACAAATTCTGATGTTTTGTATGGAATCTCTTTAAATTTCCATATTTTCCCGATTTCTCGGGCAATTTTGAATATTTTTCAAAAAGGTCTTCGGAAATGTGCTAGAAATTAAATTCCCTACACGAAAATACCAAATATGTGGGGATTGCATTCAGTTTTAAGGGTTTTCATTTTTTTGCTACAAATTCTGATGTTTTGTATGGAATCTCTTTAAATTTCCATATTTTCCCGATTTATCGGGCAATTTTGAATATTTTTCGAAAAGTACTTCGGAAATTTGCTAGAAATTAAATTTCCTACACGGAGATACCAAATATGTGGGGATTGCTTTCAGTTTTAAGGGTTTTCATTTTTTTGCTACAAATTCTGATGTTTTGTATGGAATCTCTTTAAATTTCCATATTTTCCCGATTTCTCGGGCAATTTTGAATATTTTTCGAAAAGGTCTTCGGAAATGTGCTAGAAATTAAATTCCCTTCACGAAATTATCCAATATGTGGGGATTGCTTTCAGTTTTAAGGGTTTTCATTTTTTTGCTGCAAATTCTGATGTTTTGTATGAAATTTCTTTAAATTTCCATATTTTCCCGATTTCTCGGGCAATTTTGAATATTTTTCGAAAAGGTCTTCGGAAATGTGCTAGAAATTAAATTCCCTTCACGAAAATATCCAATATGTGGGGATTGCTTTCAGTTTTAAGGGTTTTCATTTTTTTGCTACAAATTCTGATGTTTTGTATGAAATTTCTTTAAATTTCCATATTTTCCCGATTTCTCGGGCAATTTTGAATATTTTTCGAAAAGGTCTTCGGAAATGTGCTAGAAATTAAATTCCCTACACGAAAATACCAAATATGTGGGGATTGCTTTCAGTTTTAAGGGTTTTCATTTTTTTGCTACAAATTCTGATGTTTTGTATGGAATCTCTTTAAATTTCCATATTTTCCTGAGTTCTCGGACAATTTTGAATATTTTTCGAAAAGGTCTTCGGAAATGTGCTAGAAATTAAATTCCCTACACGAAAATGGCAAATATGTGGGGATTGCTTTCAGTTTTAAGGGTTTTCATTTTTTTGCTACAAATTCTGATGTTTTGTATGGAATCTCTTTAAATTTCCATATTTTCCCGATTTCTCAGGAAATTTTGAATATTTTTCGAAAAGGTCTTCGGAAATGTGCTAGAAATTAAATTTCCTACACGGAGATACCAAATATGTGGGGATTGCTTTCAGTTTTAAGGGTTTTCATTTTTTTGCTACAAATTCTGATGTTTTGTATGGAATCTCTTTAAATATCCATATTTTCCCGATTTCTCGGGCAATTTTGAATATTTTTCGAAAAGGTCTTCGGAAATGTGCTAGAAATTAAATTCCCTACACGAAAATACCAAATATGTGGAGATTGCTTTCAGTTTTAAAGGTTTTCATTTTGTTGGTACAAATTCTGATGTTTTGTATGGAATCTCTTTAAATTTCCATATTTTCCCGATTTCTCGGGCAATTTTGAATATTTTTCGAAAAGGTCTTCGGAAATGTGCTAGAAATTAAATTTCCTACACGGAGATACCAAATATGTGGGGATTGCTTTCAGTTTTAAGGGTTTTCATTTTTTTGCTACAAATTCTGATGTTTTGTATGGAATCTCTTTAAATTTCCATATTTTCCTGAGTTCTCGGACAATTTTGAATATTTTACGAAAAGGTCTTCGGAAATGTGCTAGAAATTAAATTCCCTACACGAAAATGGCAAATATGTGGGGATTGCTTTCAGTTTTAAGGGTTTTCATTTTTTGCTACAAATTCTGATGTTTTGTATGGAATCTCTTTAAGTTTCCATATTTTCCCGATTTCTCGGGAAATTTTGAATATTTTTCGAAAAGGTCTTCGGAAATGTGCTAGAAATTAAATTTCCTACACGGAGATACCAAATATGTGGGGATTGCTTTCAGTTTTAAGGGTTTTCATTTTTTTGCTACAAATTCTGATGTTTTGTATGGAATCTCTTTAAATATCCATATTTTCCCGATTTCTCCGTCAATTTTGAATATTTTTCGAAAAGGTCTTCGGAAATGTGCTAGAAATTAAATTCCCTACACGAAAATACCAAATATGTGGAGATTGCTTTCAGTTTTAAGGGTTTTCATTTTTTTGGTACAAATTCTGATGTTTTGTATGGAATCTCTTTAAATTTCCATATTTTCCCGATTTCTCGGGCAATTTTGAATATTTTTCGAAAAGGTCTTCGGAAATGTGCTAGAAATTAAATTTCCTACACGGAGATACCAAATATGTGGGGAATGCTTTCAGTTTTAAGGGTTTTCATTTTTTTGCTACAAATTCTGATGTTTTGTATGGAATCTCTTTAAATATCCATATTTTCCCGATCTCTCGGGCAATTTTGAATATTTTTTGAAAAGGTCTTCGGAAATGTGCTAGAAATTAAATTATCTACACGAAAATACCAAATATGTGGGGATTGCTTTCAGTTTTAAGGGTTTTCATTTTTTTGCTACAAATTCTGATGTTTTGTATGAAATCTCTTTAAGTTTCATTATTTTCCCGATTTCACGGACAATTTTGAATATTTTTCGAAAAGGTCTTCGGAAATGTGCTAGAAATTAAATTCCCTACACGAAAATACCAAATATGTGGGGATTGCTTTCAGTTTTAATGGTTTTCATTTTTTGCTACAAATTCTGATGTATTGTATGGAATCTCTTTAAATTTCCATATTTTCCCGATTTCTCGGGCAATTTTGAATATTTTTCGAAAAGGTCTTCGGAAATGTGCTAGAAATTAAATTTCCTACACGGAGATACCAAATATGTGGGGATTGCTTTCAGTTTTAAGGGTTTTCGTTTTTTTGCTACAAATTCTGATGTTTTGTATGGAATCTCTTTAAATTTCCATATTTTCCCGATTTCTCGGGCAATTTTGAATATTTTTCGAAAAGGTCTTCGGAAATGTGCTAGAAATTAAATTCCCTACACGAATATACCAAATATGTGGGGATTGCTTTCAGTTTTAAGGGTTTTCATTTTTTGCTACAAATTCTGATGTATTGTATGGAATCTCTTTAAATTTCCATATTTTCTCGATTTCTCGGGCAATTTTGAATATTTTTCGAAAAGGTCTTCGGAAATGTGCTAGAAATTAAATTTCCTACACGGAGATACCAAATATGTGGGGATTGCTTTCAGTTTTAAGGGTTTTCATTTTTTGCTGCAAATTCTGATGTTTTGTATGGAATCTCTTTCAATATCCATATTTTCCCGATCTCTCGGGCAATTTTGAATATTTTTTGAAAAGGTCTTCGGAAATGTGCTAGAAATTAAATTATCTACACCAAAATACCAAATATGTTGGGATTGCTTTCAGTTTTAAGGGTTTTCATTTTTTTGCTTCAAATTCTGATGTTTTGTATGGAATCTCTTTAAATTTCCATATTTTCCCGATTTCTCGGGCAATTTTGAATATTTTTCGAAAAGGTCTTCGGAAATGTGCTAGAAATTAAATTTCCTACACGGAAATACCAAATATGTGGGGATTGCTTTCAGTTTTAAGGGTTTTCATTTTTATGCTACAAATTCTGATGTTTTGTATGGAATCTCTTTAAATTTCCATATTTTCCCGATTTCTCGGCCAATTTTGAATATTTTTCGAAAAGGTCTTCGGAAATGTGCTAGAAATTAAATTCTCTATACGAAAATACCAAATATGTGGGGATTCTTTCAGTTTTAAGGGTTTTCATTTTTTTGCTCCAAATTCTGATGTTTTGTATGGAATCTCTTTAAATTTTCATATTTTCCCGATTTCTCGGGAAATTTTGAATATTTTTCGAAAAGGTCTTCGGAAATGTGCTAGAAATTAAATTCCCTACACGAAAATACCAAATATGTGGGGATTGCTTTCAGTTTTAAGGGTTTTCATTGTTTCGCTACAAATTCTGATGTTTTGTATTGACACTCATTAAATTTACATATTTTTCCCTATTTCTCGGGCAATTTCGAATATTTTTCGAAAAGGTCTTCAGAAATGTGCTAGAAATTAAATTCCCTAAACGAAAATACCAAATATGTGGGGATTGCTTTCAGTTTTAAGGGTTTTCATTTTTTTGCTACAAATTCTGATGTTTTGTATGGAATCTCTTTAAATTTCCATATTTTACCGATTTCTCGGGCAATTTTGAATATTTTTCGAAAAGGTCTTTGGAAATGTGCTAGAAATTAAATTCCCCACAACAAAAATACCAAATATGTGGGGATTGCTTTCAGTTTTAAGGGTTTTCATTGTTTTGCTACAAATTCTGATGTATTGTATGGAATCTCTTTAAATTTCCATATTTTCCCGATTTCTCGCGCAATTTTGAATATTTTTCGAAAAGGTCTTCGGAAATGTGCTAGAAATTAAATTTCCTACACGGAGATACCAATATTTCTCGGCCAATTTTGAATATTTTTCGAAAAGGTCTTCGGAAATGTGCTAGAAATTAAATTCCCTACTCGAAAATACCAAATATGTGGGGATTGCTTTCAGTTTTAAGGGTTTTCATTTTTTGCTACAAATTCTGATGTATTGTATGGAATCTCTTTAAATTTCCATATTTTCCCGATTTCTCGGGCAATTTTGAATATTTTTCGAAAAGGTCTTCGGAAATGTGCTAGAAATTAAATTTCCTACACGGAGATACCAAATATGTGGGGATTGCTTTCAGTTTTAAGGGTTTTCATTTTTTTGCTACAAATTCTGATGTTTTGTATGGAATCTCTTTAAATTTCCATATTTTCCCGATTTCTCGGCCAATTTCGAATATTTTTCGAAAAGGTCTTCGGAAATGTGCTAGAAATTAAATTCTGTTCAGCAAAATACCAAATATGTGGGGATTGCTTTCAGTTTTAAGGGTATTCATTTTTTTGCTACAAATTCTTATGTTTTGTATGGAATCTCTTTAAATTTCCATATTTTCCCGATTTCTCGGGAAATTTAAAACCATTTTTCGAAAAGGTCTTCGGAAATGTGCTAGAAATTAAATTTCCTACACGGAGATACCAAATATGTGGGGATTGCTTTCAGTTTTAAGGGTTTTCATTTTTTTGCTACAAATTCTGATGTTTTGTATGAAATTTCTTTAAATTTCCATATTTTCCCGATTTCTCGGGCAATTTTGAATATTTTTCGAAAAGGTCTTCGGAAATATGCTAGAAATTAAATTCCCTACACGAGAATACCAAATATGTGGGGATTGCTTTCAGTTTTAAGGGTTTTCATTTTTTTGCTACAAATTCTGATGTTTTGTATGGTATCTCTTTAAATTTCCATATTTTCCCGATTTCTCGGGCAATTTTGAATATTTTTCGAAAAGGTCTTCGGAAATGTGCTAGAAATTAAATTCCCTATACGAAAATACCAAATATGTGGGGATTGCTTTCAGTTTTAAGGGTTTTCATTTTTTTGCTACAAATTCTGATGTTTTGTATGGAATCTCTTTAAATTTCCATATTTTCCTGAGTTCTCGGGCAATTTTGAATATTTTTCGAAAAGGTCTTCGGAAATGTGCTAGTAATTAAATTCCCTACACGAAAATACCAAATATATGGGGATTGCTTTCAGTTTTAAGGGTTTTCATTTTTTTGCTACAAATTCTGATGTTTTGTATGGAATCTCTTTAAATTTCCATATTTTCCCGATTTCTCGGGCAATTTTGAATATTTTTCGAAAAGGTCTTCGGAAATGTGCTAGAAATTAAATTTCCTACACGGAGATACCAAATATGTGGGGATTGCTTTCAGTTTTAAAGGTTTTCATTTTTTTGCTACAAATTCTGATGTTTTGTATGGAATCTCTTTAAATATCCATATTTTCCCGATTTCTCGGGCAATTTTGAATATTTTTCGAAAAGGTCTTCGGAAATGTGCTAGAAATTAAATTCCCTACACGAAAATACCAAATATGTGGAGATTGCTTTCAGTTTTAAAGGTTTTCATTTTTTTGCTACAAATTCTGATATTTTGTATGGAATCTCTTTAAATTTCCATATTTTCCCGATTTCTCGGGCAATTTTGAATATTTTTCGAAAAGGTCTTCGGAAATGTGCTAGAAATTAAATTCCCTTCACGAAAATACCAAATATGTTAGGATTGCTTTCAGTTTTAAGGGTTTTAATTTTTTTGCTACAAATTCTGATGTTTTGTATGGAATCTCTTTAAATTTCCATATTTTCCCGATTTCTCGGGCAATTTTGAATATTTTTCGAAAAGGTCTTCGGAAATGTGCTAGAAATTAAATTTCCTACACGGAGATACCAAATATGTGGGGATTGCTTTCAGTTTTAAGGGTTTTCATTTTTTTGCTACAAATTCTGATGTTTTGTATGGAATCTCTTTAAATTCCATATTTTCCCGATTTCTCGGCCAATTTTGAATATTTTTCAAAAAGGTCTTCGGAAATGTGCTAGAAATTAAATTCCCTACACGAAAATACCAAATATGTGGGGATTGCTTTCAGTTTTAAGGGTTTTCATTTTTTTGCTACAAATTCTGATGTTTTGTATGGAATCTCTTTAAATTTCCATATTTTCCCGATTTCTCGGGCAATTTTGAATATTTTTCGAAAAGGTCTTCGGAAATGTGCTAGAAATTAAATTCCCTTCACGAAAATACCCCATATGTGGGGATTGCTTTCAGTTTTAAGGGTTTTCATTTTTTTGCTACAAATTCTGATGTTTTGTATGAAATTTCTTTAAATTTCCATATTTTCCCGATTTCTCGGGCAATTTTGAATATTTTTCGAAAAGGTCTTCGGAAATGTGCTAGAAATTAAATTCCCTACACGAAAATACCAAATATGTGGGGATTGCTTTTAGTTTTAAGGGTTTTCATTTTTTTGCTACTAATTCTGATGTTTTGTATGGATCTCTTTAAATTTCCATATTTTCCTGAGTTCTCGGGCAATTTTGAATATTTTTCGAAAAGGTCTTCGGAAATGTGCTAGTAATTAAATTCCCTACACGAAAATACCAAATATGTGGGGATTGCTTTCAGTTTTAAGGGTTTTCATTTTTTTGCTACAAATTCTGATGTTTTGTATGGAATCTATTTAAATTTCCATATTTTCCCGATTTCTCGGGCAATTTTGAATATTTTTCGAAAAGGTCTTCGGAAATGTGCTAGAAATTAAATTTCCTACACGGAGATACCAAATATGTGGGGATTGCTGTCAGTTTTAAGGGTTTTCATTTTTTTGCTACAAATTCTGATGTTTTGTATGGAATATCTTTAAATATCCATATTTTCCCGATTTCTCGGGCAATTTTTAATATTTTTCGAAAAGGTCTTCGGAAATGTGCTAGAAATTAAATTCTCTGCACGAAAATACCAAATATGTGGAGATTGCTTTCAGTTTTAAGGGTTTTCATTTTTTTGCTACAAATTCTGATGTTTTGTAGGGAATCTCTTTAAATTTCCATATTTTCTCGATTTCTCGGGCAATTTTGAATATTTTTCGAAAAGGTCTTCGGAAATGTGCTAGAAATTAAATTCCCTACACGAAAATACCAAATATGTGGGGATTGCTTTCAGTTTTAAGGGTTTTCATTTTTTTGCTACAAATTCTGATGTTTTGTATGGAATCTCTTTAAATTTCCATATTTTCCCGATTTCTCGGGCAATTTTGAATATTTTTCGAAAAGGTCTTCGGAAATGTGCTAGAAATTAAATTCCCTACACGAAAATACCAAATATGTGGGGATTGCTTTCAGTTTTAAGGGTTTTCATTTTTTTGCTACAAATTCTGATGTTTTGTATGGAATCTCTTTAAATTTCCATATTTTCCCGATTCCTCGGGAAATTTTGAATATTTTTCGAAAAGGTCTTCGGAAATGTGCTAGAAATTAAATTCTCTGCACGAAAATACCAAATATGTGGAGATTGCTTTCAGTTTTAAAGGTTTTCATTTTTTTGCTACAAATTCTGATGTTTTGTATGGAATCTCTTTAAATTTCCATATTTTCCCGATTTCTCGGGCAATTTTGAATATTTTTCGAAAAGGTCTTCGGAAATGTGCTAGAAATTAAATTCCCTACACGAAAATACCAAATATGTGGGGATTGCTTTCAGTTTTAAGGGTTTTCATTTTTTTGCTACAAATTCTGATGTTTTGTATGGAATCTCTTTAAATTTCCATATTTTCCCGATTCCTCGGGCAATTTTGAATATTTTTCGAAAAGGTCTTCGGAAATGTGCTAGAAATTAAATTCCCTTCACGAAAATACCAAATATGTTGGGATTGCTTTCAGTTTTAAGGATTTTCATTTTTTTGCTACAAATTCTGATGTTTTGTATGGAATATCTTTAAATTTCCATATTTTCCCGATTTCTCGGGCAATTTTGAATATTTTTCGAAAAGGTCTTCGGAAATGTGCTAGAAATTAAATTCCCTACACGAAAATACCAAATATGTGGGGATTGCTTTCAGTTTTAAGGGTTTTCATTTTTTTGCTACCAATTCTGATGTTTTGTATGGAATCTATTTAAATTTCCATATTTTCCCGATTTCTCGGGCAATTTTGAATATTTTTCGAAAAGGTCTTCGGAAATGTGCTAGAAATTAAATTTCCTACACGGAGATACCAAATATGTGGGGATTGCTGTCAGTTTTAAGGGTTTTCATTTTTTTGCTACAAATTCTGATGTTTTGTATGGAATCTCTTTAAATTTCCATATTTTCCCGATTTCTCGGGCAATTTTGAATATTTTTCGAAAAGGTCTTCGGAAATGTGCTAGAAATTAAATTTCCTACACGGAGATACCAAATATGTGGGGATTGCTGTCAGTTTTAAGGGTTTTCATTTTTTTGCTACAAATTCTGATGTTTTGTATGGAATCTCTTTAAATATCCATATTTTCCCGATTTCTCGTGCAATTTTGAATATTTTTCGAAAAGGTCTTCGGAAATGTGCTAGAAATTAAATTCTCTGCACGAAAATATCAAATATGTGGAGATTGCTTTCAGTTTTAAAGGTTTTCATTTTTTGGTACAAATTCTGATGTTTTGTATGGAATCTCTTTAAATTTCCATATTTTCCCGATTTCTCGGGCAATTTTGAATATTTTTCGAAAAGGTCTTCGGAAATGTGCTAGAAATTAAATTTCCTACACGGAGATACCAAATATGTGGGGATTGCTTTCAGTTTTAAGGGTTTTCATTTTTTTGCTACAAATTCTGATGTTTTGTATGGAATCTCTTTAAATATCCATATTTTCCCGATTTCTCGGGCAATTTTGAATATTTTTCGAAAAGGTCTTCGGAAATGTGCTAGAAATTAAATTCCCTACACGAAAATACAAAATATGTGGAGATTGCTTTCAGTTTTAAAGGTTTTCATTTTTTTGCTACAAATTCTGATGTTTTGTATGGAATCTCTTTAAATTTCCATATTTTCCCGATTTCTCGGGCAATTTTGAATATTTTTCGAAAAGGTCTTCGGAAATGTGCTAGAAATTAAATTCCCTACACGAAAATACCAAATATGTGGGGATTGCTTTCAGTTTTAAGGGTTTTCATTTTTTTGCTACAAATTCTGATGTTTTGTATGGAATCTCTTTAAATTTCCATATTTTCCCGATTTCTCGGCCAATTTTGAATATTTTTCGAAAAGGTCTTCGGAAATGTGCTAGAAATTAAATTCCCTACACGAAAATACCAAATATGTGGGGATTGCTTTCAGTTTTAAGGGTTTTCATTTTTTGCTACAAATTCTGATGTTTTGTATGGAATCTCTTTAAATTTCCATATTTTCTCGATTTCTCGGGCAATTTTGAATATTTTTCAAAAAGGTCTTCGGAAATGTGCTAGAAATTAAATTCCCTACACGAAAATACCAAATATGTGGGGATTGCTTTCAGTTTTAAGGGTTTTCATTTTTTTGCTAAAAATTCTGATGTTTTGTATGGAATCTCTTTAAATTTCCATATTTTCCCGATTTCTCGGGCAATTTTGAATATTTTTCGAAAAGGTCTGCGGAAATGCGCTAGAAATTAAATTCCCTAAACGAAAATACCAAATATGTTGGGATTGGTTTCAGTTTTACGGTTTTCATTTTTTTGCTACAAATTCTGATGTTTTGTATGGAATCTCTTTAAATTTCCATATTTTTCCGATTTCTCGGGCAATTTTGAATATTTTTCAAAAAGGTTTTCGGAAATGTGCTAGAAATTAAATTCCCTACACGAAAATACTAAATATGTGGGGATTGCTTTCAGTTTTAAGGGTTTTAATTTTTTTGCTACAAATTGTTTTGTATGGAAAATATGGAATGATGTTTTGTATGGAATCTCTTTAAATTTCCATATTTTCCCGATTTCTCGGGCAATTTTGAATCTTATTAAATTTCCATATTTTCCCGATTTCTCGTGCAATTTTGAATCTTTTTCGAAAAGGCCTTCGGAAATGCGCTAAAAATTAAATTCCCTACACGGAAATACCAAATATGTGGGGATTGCTTTCAGTTTTAAGGGTTTTCATTTTTTTGCTACAAATTCTGATGTTTTGTATTGAATCTCATTAAATTTCCGTATTTTCCCGATTTCTCGGACAATTTTGAATATTTTTCGAAAAGGTCTTCGGAAATGCGCTAGAAATTAAATTAACTACACGGAAATACCAAATATGTGGGGTGTGCTTTCAGTTTTAGGGGTTTTCATTTTTTTGCTACAAATTCTGATGTTTTGTATTGAAGCTCATTAAATTTCCATATTTTCCCGATTTCTCGGGCAATTTTGAATATTTTTCGAATAGGTCTTCGGAAATGCGCTAGAAATTAAATTTCCTACACGGAGATACCAAATATGTGGGGATTGCTTTCAGTTTTAAGGGTTTTCATTGTTTTGCATTGTAATTTTTTTGGAAACGTTTATAAAAACTTTTAGAACGTTTTTCAAAACAATAAAAAATTCTAAATGGTTGGAAAAACGTTGTAATTTGTGTGGATACGTTTTACGCTTTTCAAAACAATTACAAAGTTGTAAAGGTTTTAAAAATGTTGTATTTGCCTTGGGAACGTTTTACAAAACTTACAACGTTTTTCAAAACAATTACATTGTCATGGTTTGAAAAACGTTGTAATTTTTTCGGAAACTGTTTTCAAAACTTTTACAAAGTTTTTCAAAACAATTACAACGCTGTAATGGATTGAAAATGTTGTACTTTCTTTGAAAACGTTTTAGAAAACTTTTACAACGTTTTCCATAACCAGTACAACGTTGTAATGGTTTCAAAAACGTTGTAATTTTTTCGGAAACTGTTTTCAAAACTTTTACAAAGTTTTTCAAAACAATTACAACGCTGTAATGGATTGAAAATGTTGTACTTTCTTTGAAAACGTTTTAGAAAACTTTTACAACGTTTTCCATAACCAGTACAACGTTGTTATGGTTTCAAAAACGTTGTAATTTCTTTGGAAACTGTTTTCAAAACTTTTACAACGTTTTACAAAACCATTACAACGTTGTAATGGTTTGAAAAACGTTGTACTTTCTTTGAAAACGTTTTAGAAAACTTTTACAACGTTTTCCGTAACCAGTACAACGTTGTAATGGTTTCAAAAACGTTGTAATTTCTTTGGAAACTGTTTTCAAAACTTTTACAACGTTTTTCAAAACAATTACAACGTTGTAATGGTTTGAAAAACATTGTAATTGCTTTGGAAACTGTTTTCAAAACTTTTACAACGTTTTTCAAAACAATTACAACGTTGTAATAGTTTGAAAAACGTTGTAATTTCTTCGGAAACTGTTTTCAAAACTTTTACAACGTTTTTCAAAACAATTACATTGTTGTAAAGTTTTGACAAACGTTTTAATTTCTTTGGAAACGTTGTACAAAACTTTTACAACGTTTTCTGTAACCAATACAACGTTTTGAAAAAAGTTTCCATAGAAATTACATCGTGTTTCAAACCATTACAACGTTGTAATTGTTTTTAAAAACGTAGTAAAAGTTTTATAACACGTTTCAAAGAAATTACAACGTGTTTCAAACCATTACAATGTTGTAATTGTCTTGAAAAACTTTGTAAAAGATTTCGAAGTCGTTTCCAAAGATATTACAATGTTTTTCAAACCAAAGTGTCCAAACAATAATATTACTTTCTACTATAGAGATATAAATTATATTCAATATCTCTTCAATTTCTTCAATGATGCACCAACGTAATAAATTCAAACCATTTAAATTTAATATTATCAAAGCAGTTCTAATTTTAATATATAATGAAAATAATTAAAAGCTTGAATAAGAAAATAACTTAATTAAGGATCAATTATGTATATTTCCATTTATTGTACAAAAACACTACATATAAAGTAAGAATTATCGAATTGTATCTTTCACAAAGTAGACCAGCATTTAATGCAGAACATTACCCAATTAAATATAAGTATATAATGTTAAAGGATAATTATATTACGACCGGTTTTAGTCACTAGTAACACTACTAGAATTACTAATTTGACTAAAAGCTCACGTATTATATTTGCAAAAAGACAAATTTCTACTTCTTATTAAATGCATAACCAGAAAACGTAAAAATAAAAAAATTCTAAATAGGAAACTTTTGTAAGCTCACATCTTTTGTATAATATTAACAATAATAATAATCCCCTTAGCATAATCAAAAGATATGGGTGTTAATGTTGTACGAGATTCATAAAATATTATGGTTTTTGGTGTTTGTAACTAAAAACATCGGATTAATAAAAATTAAAAGAAAAATAATGACAATTAATGGTATGTTTAGTGTTAATGTTTAGCAACGTTTTAAATTAATTGGTTAATTAAAAAAAAAATTTGTATTAAAGCAGCAAAGAAATAGGTAAAAGTCAAATATATACTGTAACAAAATTTATAACATTTTATCATTATTAACAAAAATATAGAGTTTAAGAATAAAGTGTAGATTGTAATGTATTAACTAATTTGAAGTATATTTATAGTCACAATAATTTGTGAAGTATTATGTTTCATAGATAATTGAAACAAATTTATGAAACATTCAGATATATATCTTGTAAAAGTAAATATAAATTACACAAAAATAATATTTTAATTGAGTTTATAAATCATTTTGCACAGATTACTTAAAATGGTTGTAAGTGATTATTAAACAAAATAATGATGCCGTGACATAAAGCCTTACCACGTAAAGCTATTTAATATAAAACAAAAATTATTTAACATGAAAACGTTTACTTTGGATTAAAACACATTGTATATTTATCTGGGAAATGTTTAAAAGGTTTGAAAACCCTTCACTTACATTGAAAACGTTTAAAATTTTTAGTTTGGCTTATAATACATTGTATCTATTTAACTTGAAACCGTTTAATTTGGTTTTAAAAATGTTACATTAAACTTGAAAATATTTAATTTGGTTTGAAAACTCTACATTTAACTTTAACAGTTTAATTTAGTTTGAAGAATGTTGTATTTAATTTGAAAATATTTAACTTGGTTTAGAAAACATTTAATTTGGTTTAAAAAATATTGCAACTAAATTCAAAATGTTTAATTTAGAAAACCTTGTAAATAACTTTAACTTTGAGTTTTTTAATTTGGTTTAAAAATCGTTGTATTTAACTTTACTATGTTTAATTTGGTTCTAAACATGCTGTACTTTATTTTATAACGGGAAATTTGGTTTGAAAAAGTTGTGTTTAACTTTAAAACATTTGCATTGGTTTGAAAAATGTTGAATTAAATATAAAATCGTTTAACTTTAAAAAATTTATTTGGTTTGAAAAACATTAAATTACACTTTTTGATAATGAATCAAAATTTTGAATTTGGTTTGCAAACCGTCACTTTTAAAAGTTTGGTTTGCAAACATTTTATTTAACTTTAAACGGTTTAACTTGGTTTAAAAATTATTGTTTTTAGTTTTAAAACATTTGATTTGTTTTAAAAACATTGTATTTATTTTTAAAACATTTTATATGATTTGAAAAACTTTGTATTTAACTATAAAACGTACAAATTGGATCTAAAACCTATTCTTGTGTTTAACTTTAAAACAAAGGCACTCCCCACATATTTGGTATTTTAGGCAATTTAATTTCTAGCACATTTCCGAAGACCTTTTCGAAAAATATTCAAAATTGTCCGAGAAATCGGGAAAATATGGAAATTTAATGAGATTCAATACAAAACATTTTTTTCAATACAAAACATCATTTAAATTAAATACATGTTATATACAACAGTTTTCCGAAACTGTATTTAATTTAAAAATATCTCACATACACGGTAAAATTGCATTATGTCGCTTCCAAATTGGATATAAAGCCATTTATGTCACGTCACCTAAAATTATATATAGTTTTGTTTAAGAATTTTAGAAAGTTGATTTAAAATATCTTTAAGTGAAGAATATCCAATTAAGAATAAAAATTATATATGTCGCACTGTCGATAAAAGACTACAAAAATATCTTATCTCAAAAAACTTAAAATTAGAGATATTTATATGTAGGGTAACAATTCCAAGAAATTACGAAAAAATATGATGAAGAAATCTGATTAACTATTAATATCATTTCATGATATAGATATGTTTTAAAATAAATGCTTGAAAATATAATTTGTTTTAAAACAAATGCTTAAAATATAATTTTGTATCGCTCTTTTTAAAAATATGGCATTTTACTATTGGAAAATTTGAAATATTATACATTAATTTGAAAAAACCGTTTTTGACTTTTACAAATTAGTATACTTTCCTCAAAAATCTAAAACAAAACTACCGAATTTTCAAATAAATCCATCATAAGATAAAAATAGAGACTCAAATAATATAAATATGTATGCAGTATATTCAAAAACCTCAGCAAACCTTTTGAATTAAGTAGTGCCACAATTAAAAAAATAGCTTTTATATTTGCCATACAAACTATAGACACGATTTTTTCAAAACTATACTTTTTGAGATAATTCGGTCTTTTGCCGACAGTGCTATATATTATGTATAACAATATAAGATTTATGATACTAATTTTTTATTTTACTTTTTGTTTATGTTTCTTGTTAATAGGACATATGGTATATTTACATTCAACTCCAGAGAAGAAATCTCCTCTGTAGAAGAATAAACATTTTTTTTTCGGAAAACTAAATTGTTTTAGTCGTATGTGTTTATATTCAATCAATTTACCAATTATATTTGACCCATTTATTTCAATCTTTTCATTTCATTCTTTTAATTTCTTTCACTTTTCAATTTTCTGATATTGTTTCTTGGTAAATTATATTGATTAATTTACCAAATATATTTTAGAATTGTTATAAGAAGTGTTTAAGCTTTATTGAAATTAGAATTAACTATATCACTTTTAAAAGTTTTACTTAAATATTCCAGTAAATTTGTATTTAAATATTTAAGTATTATCTCATAAAAATATTGATTAATTATAATATTGATTATCCGTTTTTTTTTTATTACATATTATGAAATATTATTAATAATCTTTCTTATTAATATAAAAATTAAACATTCAACTTTTTTTAAGATTTTTAAATAATTTTGATGACATTATATTTGAAAAATATCTAATAATGAATAAATAATTTCAACAAAATAAATTTCCTTAACATATAAAATATCAAATCAACAACATCAACAACAAAAATGATTAGAATTATTAATAATATTTCGTAATAATATCTAATGATAACAGAAAGTTTTTCTCTAGTGGCTTTAAAAATATAATATTTAAGAAAATATATGTTACAAAACCTTATAATTTATAAGATGATTTTTCAAAATTCATTTTATTTCAGTTTAATTCGTAAAATGAATCATAGTAAAATCCTAGTAATGCAAATCTTAATACATATTATATTTACAATGAATTTTCTCATATCGCTAGCTATTAGATTTCTAACGCAGGCTACAAAAATCATAGTGATAATGAACTTTGTAAATAAGCTATAATAGCAATTAATAATTTTGGGAGACGTGCCTACAGATCTGCTTCTAATTAAAAAAAAAACAAGAGAATTACGTATATATGCTATTATTTAGTCGATTCAACACTATATAATTTAAATGAATATTTACAATAAATTGATTTTATAAGTTTTTTAATAGAATTGCTAACTTCAATGTATTACTAAGGCAAAAAAATTAAAAGTTAAATAATTTCCGAAATTACTATTTGTAGTAATTATCACAATATATTTTCGTATATTTCAGCTTTTATTTTGGAAGTTCCGGCGTATCGTTCATCGAAAATTCATTATAAATCTCACGTTCTAACAAGCTAATTTAAATAAACGTTCTTTATTTACATAATAATTTATCTAATATTTAACTCACAAAAAATTATTGATTGAAATGATTATTATTTAATATTTTATTTCGTAATTAAAAAACGAATTCATAAAAAATATAAACATTTCCTTTAATTAATGAATAATTAATATAAATAAAACTTCTTATATTCATAATCATAATGTTTTATGATAAAGATTTTTTGTTTTATTAACATCAAGAAAATATTAAAAAAGTTTTTCCTTTGAGAGTGTTTTTTTGTTGTTGTAGTATTTTTAGTGGTGAAAAACAATATGTACAACTTTTTCAAAATGATGAATAGCTTCCGAAATTCTGAAGTTTTAATAAATAAAAAAAATATTATGTTAGTAGGTTTTGTATTAGAAAAGTTATTTTTTAGGAAAAAAGGTCTTATCATTAAATGATATTAAAATGTTTAAAAATAAATTTAGGTTTTAATTAAACGAAAAATAGTTAAATATCATTAATCCAAAAAAATAAATAATAAATTTATTATTTTTTTTTTAAATGAAAAAATTTAATATTAAATTTATTTTAAAATGATTTTTTCGAGAATAATTTTAAAATCAGAATTAAATTTCTTTTACAAAGACTTTAAAATCAATTAAAAACGTATACCTGGCCTCGGTTAATATTAAATAATATTAAATAATAATTTAATGATTTTTGTAAATATCGATACTACTCACCTAATAATAAAAAAATAAAGTAAATTATGGTTTTTTGAAAAGAAAATACTTAAATATTTTATATCCAGACATAATAAAAAATAAATAAAAATTACCTATGTCGAAATAATTGATTTTCCATTTTTTATGATGATCAAAATTTTAGTCAATATATTATTAATTTAATTTTCTGTTTGTTTCTGTTTAAAGTCCAGACGATATCGTATAAGAGTTTTACAGACTCCATAAAATAAAACTTTTAAATACGTGACGGAAAAATATAATATCATATATTGTTTTTTTTTTTCTGCACATCCTTAAATAACATTTTATCGACTTACCTTTCCCAAAAAATATAAACGAAAAGGACACGTACTTATCTGGCAATAAAATCTCCAGTAGCCAAATTCAATTATATAAGAAAATAATACAATCATAAGGAAATGCTCTTTATAATAAAAAAAAAATACTTTAAAATTATTATTATACTACCAAGAATTGTCATAAAAATATTTAAGGATATTTTTGTTTTGTCAGTCTTACAGATAGTTTACAATATTAATTTTAACATTTCAAAAATTAATCTTAAAAAAAAAACTAATGAAATTTTTGATTAACATGCATTTTGAGATTATATTAAAAGTATATATACTTGAAAACCTCGAAATATATTTAAAGAATATTAAAAATTTCTCTGAAATTTTTTATTTAGTTTTAATTAAATTTTTATTTTTCTCATATAATATTTTATTTGAAATTAATCTTTTTTTTTTGTATATTCCTTTTAAGGTATTTTTCAGTTATCTTAATTAAAATTTAACAACAAAAAACCAACCCTAAAAACAATGAAGAACACATTAAATGTTAAAAAAAATTAATATATCTTTTTGCTTAAAGGTTGGTTACCATATCACCAATTCATCTTAAAAAAAAAAAACAATTTTTTACAAACACAGAAATATTACGAGGCGTTAAATTAATTGAAGTAGCATTTTCTTTCCTTTTTTTTGTGGTGTGAATATATTCTTGTGATAAATAAAATTAATTCAAGGATAAATGGAAAACACTAATTTTTATTATAAATTAAAATGGTACAATAAAATGATAAAAATATATTTTTATAAAAAAAAAAATACTAAGTGTTAGACCAGGTGAATGAAAATTTAAGATATTTTTATTAGAAAATTCTTATAAAATTTAGAAAATTCGTATAATTATGGTAGAATAATTTATAAATAATTTAATTATAATTTTTTTTTTTCCAATTATATTTTATTATATAATTAAAATATTTAAGAGATTAAATTTAAATTAAATACCTTTAAGCTTAATTCTTAATTTGAAAATTTTAATTAAACTGAATTTCTATATTTTGTCGATAGGAAATCATTTTTTATATTACAAACTTTAAGACTATTAGTTCATCGATGGTATATGACAGATTATAGATTTTAAATGGCTATTTCATAACTGAAAAATAAAGCAAATTAAACAAATCTTATCTCGTAATTAAAATTTTGAATTATTTTTATTAAGTTTTCTGTCAAACCATTTCAAAAGTATTTATTCTATTTTAATAAAATTATTCTATTTTAATAACATGCGTGCAACAATTATACACAGTACTAAATTCTTCAGTTGTTTATTTTTCGATATCCTTCATTTTATACCTCTATAATATCAATATCATTTCAACATGAGTTTTTTATTGATAGCAATGTAACCGGACAAGTAGATGTCCAGTTTTATTTTGTTAATGCCGGACGAGTAGTACTCCTATTTTTTTCTTAATTCATTTTTAATTAGCTAATAGCAATCAGTAATTTAAACACGTCGGTTAATAAAACATAAATTTACATAAATTTACTAAAAATTTCGAGGAAATAAAAAAAAAAATAGTCAGAATTGTAGACTGTAACTAAAAATATTTATGTATGTAATTAAAAATTTCAAACTAGTAATTTAATTATTTTTCCGACAAACACAAATGCACACTGCAGGGTTATGAATATTAATGTTAAACTTATATGAATGACATAATATTTAACTAAAATTTCCAAATTACAAATCATAAATTATTATAAAGAATTTATTAGCTTGGAATAGTCAACATTATTAATATTCCTTGATACTTTTTGATAAAGTCTGAGATAGACAACTTAAGAATATAGAATATAAATTTAATTAATTCGAAATTTTACGGTTTGTGAGTTTTGTTTAAACATTTACTAAATTTAGTATTTCAAATGTTTATATGCACCATAAAATTAATATAATTTATAAAGGAATACGTACATTATGTCAATTTTCATATAAATAATCAAAGTGTCATATAAATAATAATTAATATAAATGTTTATTCAAATTATAAATTCCTTTTTTGAATAACTTATTCCAATTTCTTCTAATTTCCCTGGAAACTATTATACAAAAATAATTAATTCAAATGATTATGAAATTGTGATCAATATACAAGTTGGTTTAACCAATCAATATACAAGTTGGTTTAACAAATAAAAACAGAAATATGGTTTTAAATATGGAATCGAGTTGTTTATAGTTTGCTGAGATTTATCACAAATTGGTCTTCCGAATTTAATTTTTATAATTTACTTTAGATAATATTAACTTAAAAAAACTAGTTACCAATTTTTCAAACATACTTTTAATAAATTTCAAATATTTTTATAAAATTTGCTTCCATCTTTTTAGAAATTTGTGTTATTCTTTTATAGTTTCATAAATTTTATAAATTTAATGCATCACCTTATGCGTCAGCTGATATTAATCGAAATTTACAAATAATCCTTTCTTATCCTTGACTTCAGTTACAAGAAGTAAATTAGTTTTTTTTTTGCTAAATCAGAAAAATATTTTAGTTTCTTTCCTTTCTGATCCGATACAACATTTACCAAGAAAACTTTTTTTTATATAAAATTCAATTTAAAATAAATCATGCTGTTTTTTTTAACCAATCTATCGATAATATTTTTGGTAAAAGGTTTCAGTTTTTCGAAAATGTGCAAATGACAGGTTGATAATTCAAAAAAAAAAAAAAGTCAAAATCTGTTTCATTGAACTTAAGACTTTCTAATATGTATATTGATTTTTATAATTTCACATCTAATAAACTTTAATATTGAAAAGTAAACATTGTTAATAATAACATCAATCAATAACATTTTTAAGCTACATTTGCATTTAGTCAATATAATCAAATTAATTGCTTGTCGGATTAATAGAATCAAAAAATTGATATTGATTTAATCATAATATAATTTGAAAGATTTTGGTACAAATATCTGAAAATATCATTGTAAAAATTCCCCATACATATTATAATATTAATAATTCATTTTGTAATGTTTGTGTACATTTTGAAAGTTACTTTAAGTTGAATACAAATAAATAATATTTATTTTGTAGTAATACAAATAATAGTAATAATAATCGAATATATTTACATCGAAAGAAGAGAATGATAGGGTATTTTATTTACAAAACTAATATTTATTTGGGAAAAAAAAAATCTGTTGTTATGAACATCAATTCAATCCGTAAGTACTGTATAGACTCTTTTGAGTAACATATTGCATTAATATAAACACTTTACACCAGCGATGCCCAAACTACGGCCCGCGGGCCAAGTCTGGCCCGCCAGCTTCAATTTTTTGGCCCTCGAAGGGTCAAAAAAATCATGTAATTTTTTTACCAAAGTGGCTAACTGAGTCACAACAAAAAGAATATCAGTTTTTTTTCCAATATCAAAATAGAATTAAAAAAAACCGGTGAACTAAAAGCTAATATACCAATTGATATATTCAGTGATACAATAAATATATTAATACAAAACATGGAAGAAAGATTTTCAGATTTCGACAATATATCAAATGAAATAGCACTATTTGAAAATCCTTTTACATTTGAAGTGGATGCAGCGTATCTAGATGTACAGCTTGAGCTTTGTCAATTGCAGAGTACCAATAGTTTGAAAGTAAGTTTCAATGAAAAAACTTTGGTAGAATTTTACAAAGGACTATCGAAGCAAGATTTTCCAAACTTGAGAATATTTGCATCAAAAATGTTGTCAATTTTTGGCAGCTCATACATATGTGAACAAACTTATTCAAAAATGAAAAATACAAAAACGAACGGCAGAAATAAGCTATCAGATAATCATTTGCAGGACATTCTTAGAATTGCAACTTCAAGAATAGAACCTAACATTACAGAACTGGTAACTAGACTTCAAGCGCACCCATCGCACCACTAAAATTACAATATATTTTTTTATTTTTATAAAAATGATTTAAATTTAAATATGAATAAACTCTCTTAATTTTTATCTCCTGTATTATTTGGATTTATACTTTTTAATATGATTGAAATAAAAAATTTGGCCCTCCAAATCCTGTAAATTTCATTTTTTGGCCCTAGTAAAAAGAAGTTTGGGCATCGCTGCTTTACACATTAATTTTATTGAATTATTTTAAATATTTTGAGATTACAATGTAATTCTAATATGTTTATAAATGTAATCGTGAGTTAGATATTATAATTTTAAACAAAAGTTAAAATATTATATAATACAGAGTTTAAAACAAATTTCTGGTGTGGTCTTATATCATTTTTGATTGAGAAAATTCACCCCGTCTCAGATTCCCAAAAAAAAAAAAAAAACTGGCTCAGAATCGATTTCTATAAAATAGTAATTTTTAAATTTAAATCAGTACTGGTACGTACTAAAAGTATACTTAATAATTTTCAAAACAAATTCCAATTGATGTTTGTTTTGTGTGAGTATGTATTTCGGGGGAAAAAAACAGCACTGAAAATAATCAATATACCGAAAATATATACTAACCATACAAAATACACTAATATCTAAAACTATTTCTTAAAATATTTATTAAAAACCGACAAGTTTTAATAAGAAATGATAAAAGAAATTCAGTATTCTTTAATATACTTGGAACTGTTGCATAATGAACAATCTAATAAATTGTTTGTTTACAATCTTGTTGAACTTTTCTTTAATTTTATTTCTTATTTATAATTAAAAATTCCAGGAATATAAATTCAAACATAAATTCACTTTTTAATACTTTGTAACTGCATACGAATAGTTGAACAAATTACTTTAAACTTTTGCGCAAAACAAAAAAAAAAATAAAAACCATCTTTAAGTTAAAGAAAAATATTTCACAAAAAAAAAAGTATATTTAAGTTAAAATATTTCTGTTCTTATGAATAGAAAAAAAATCAATTTTTCTTTACCAAGGACAATGTACCAAGTGTAAACATTAATTTTCCAGTTGTGGTTTTAGTGTAAGGAATAGATATTTTGGTTTTTCTTTTTTTTTTGGTAAGCTCCTTAAACGAAACTTTTACTAACACAAAAAAATATCTTTTTATTTATATTTTGTCTAATATATTGTTGGTATTTTGTTTAACTTTTTTTTCAAACTTCGCGAACAACTTGTATAACAATTTTTGTAAAATTGATAAGATTTAAGAGCCCAACAACACATGGTAATAAAATAAATTCTTAAATTTCTTATTGATTTATAGTATAATTTTCAAGGTTGCTAGAGAAAATAATGATTCTTTAAAAGTTAATATAAAAAGAATTTAATAAATTTAAAGAGATACTAAATCTTTAAAAAAAAAAATAGATAAAATTTCGATCTAAACCACAGAATTTTAGCAGAAAAATTTAAAAATTATATATATTTTTTCAGAATTTTCATATTAAAATTTGATAACTTCTCATAGTTATATAAATAAAAAGCATAGTTTTTAATTAAGTAGTAATTTCGTATATAATTCTCGCAAGAACCATATTTTCGTATTCTGAAAACTCAGGAAGGATACTGATGATTAGTTTAAATCATCGAAGACAAGTATTAGGCGTGATATTGTTAGTATCTTGAAAATTAACATAGGAAGATTTTAAAGAAAATAAGAACCGACTTACAACAACAACAAACCGACGCAAACAAACGTATTAACTAGGAATTAGATACAAGCAAATTAAAAATTAAAATTAACTGGTTATCACTTGCATTTGAAAAGAACCCTACTACTTCCCTACACAGTCACCAGCAGTTAATTCAACATAATTCAAGTCAATTATTAGAATAATATAAATGCAGTTCCAGCAGTTCAAAATAAAATAAAATTATCAATTAAACTAATTAGAGTTCTTATTATTTCTGGGATTTTAAAGAATTGTTTAGATGACTTAAAAAAAAGTGCACTGGAAAGCATAAATAAGATTTCCTGAATTATTTAATCTACTATTTCGTGAAAATATTAAATATTCTGCCACTTTTCTCTTTAAACTAAATAAATTTTTCAAAGAAAATTGGAAGATTGAATGATTGTAATTCAATTATTCGTATTTTTCGGTTGTTGATTATTCACATAATTTGATTATTCGCTTATATAAAAATAAAACTATATATGCCTTTCTTATGATTCGAAAAATGAAATTTATTTACAACATAAAAATAATAAAGATAATTATTTTATATAAAAAAAAAACTTGGAAAAAACGAAAAAACTCTATCCATTAAAAACCCAGCAACAATTCCAAATTTTTTTATTATATTACATTTCTTATTTCACTTACTCGCGTAATTTAACTTTACAGAAAAACTTTAAAACTATATTTATTTTTTCATTTATATTTGTAATCTTCATATAAAAATTATACGTGTAATTTCTTCAATTTCAAAAACTACTTTAAAATATTAAACTTTATATAAAATGAAAAACTATTTATTTTATTCCAAAGGGATGTCTTAAAGGAAGTCCAAAAAAACTTCTAAAATATTTTATAGCACCACTATCATAGCTTAATATTTTATTTATTGAAGTATCCCGAAGTGAATTAACAGCATGAATAACAAAAAAAATGCATTTTTCATAAATAGAGAATTTACAGAAATAATAGTAATCGGAAAGGATGTCTACAGTTTTTTTTTATCATCTGGGTTGTATATTTTATGAAAAATATTTAATAATTATGGGTTATGAAAGTTTTAAAATTAAATTTAAAATAACGAAAACTTAGATACTTAAATAAAAAATTTTTCTTTATTTTCTTTTAAATCGAAATTACCTGTCCAAAAATTTCTACAAAATTTAAATTTTTCCGTCAATCAACAAAAATTAATATACATAATTATAACAACGATATAAAAATTAATTGCCTTATATTTTTATTTATTTCAAATTTTCCTAAGATATATTTTTGAAGTTAATAATCACCTTTTTCGATAAAAATTGACAGAATTTTCATTTATAAAGGAGCCAAAAAAAAATAAAATATAATATACATATATTAATATAGTTTTGAAAATAAAGTTATTTACTTGTCAATCATGTAACGTTATTACAAGCAGTATTAATTAAAGCCTATTATGTATTCACGATGAATCGAAATTAATTGACATAATGGAATAATTTATAAAATAAATTTCATTGAATATTAAAGTTCAAGGTAAATCAAGAGTTTAATTATTATTATTTTGTGTCAGAACATTACTGATACTGACATAAGAAAAACTATAGTAATTAATATTTACTTGGAATTTACACGAATAAACAAATTCTCAAATTGGTGTGTGTGTTATCACAGCGATAGGAAGTGATTAATTAAAAAGAATTACCGGAAATAATGATGTCGACAAATTTAAAATAAATCTTTACGGAAAAACCGCCGACTTCACCTGCTTCACTATAACCAACATTTGTAATAAAGTGACATTCCAAATGTTTAAGTCTTCTGTGGCATTGCATCTGGTGGTATTTGGCTTAGTAAACCTACTTGATCTGAAGAGGATGTGTAGAGGATGTATAGAGGAAGAGAAATAATGCTGCAGGGCAATGATTTCTCTTCCTCCACACATCCTCTTCAGATCAAGGAGGTTTCCTAAGCCAAATACCACCAGTTGCAATGCCATTGTACAACTTTCCTGTTCATTTCTTCATTCCTAAAAGTCTAAATTAATTTAAAATTTAAAGTAGAATTAATTAAATAAAGTTTATTTTTTAAAACCTTTTAATTTCCAGTAAATTTCAAAAATATTCAAGTAAAACATTTTTGCAGTCTTCATTTAGATAATAAACTTTTTTTTGCACAAAAATTTTTCCAAATTGCCCAAACTTTAAGTTTAATTCTTTACTTCCATTTTATTGTTTTTATTTTATTGTTTTTTTTTTTGTGGAAAAATTCCTATTAATAATTTTCTTTCATTTTTCTTTCTCTTTGAAATTATTCATTAGGGAAAAAACCTTTAACAAATAAAATTAGATTAACAACTTGATTAATTGCTAGGAAAAATTATAATCTACTAAATTATTTTTTTAAAAAAATAATAATATTTTTGAGTTAAAAATTTATTAAAGGAAATGGAAATTTAAAAGGATTTTTATAATAATGTTCAAACAGTTAAATATCTTGATTATAGTTTGACGGTAACAAAAAAATTGTATGAGAACTTTAGAAAATTATTATAAAAATGAATGAAATTGAATTTACCACAAATTTAAAAATTTTTATTTTTTGGTAAAATATTATATTTATGATGACCAAAAGATTTTATAAATGTTTTATATTTGTATCACAAATTTCTACGAATAACTTTTATGTTTATTTATATCATAATTTTTGTTTTGATGAACTGATGAACTAAATAAAAAATCTTTTTGAATAATCACATATTTCTATTTTGAAATAAAAGCATATAAAAATTGTTTGTCTAATATACTTAAAACATTAAATTTTATTTATGTTATACATATTCTATAAAAAAAAATTGTGAAAAAGAATTTAAGAAGACTAATGTTTATGTATTTAATTTTTATATAACTTCAGTGAAAAATTATAAATATTCAAGAAAATTAAAAAGAATTTTATTTATTAGATATAAAAAAAAGAAAAACAAGTAATTTTTCAAATTAAAAATCATTTCATCTTCAATGAAGTATAAAAATTTGGTGCACAATGTTATTTATTTACACTGCTGTCAAAAACCATCAGACTAAAAATATTTTTTAATAATTTTCTTGTAATTTTTGAAATTATTGAACAATTATAAAATAAAAATATATTTAAATATTTCTTTATTTGTCAAAATTATGAAATATTTTTAGTAGATATTAAGAAGATTTGAATTTGAATTATTTGATATAATCGTGTCTATTCCAACAAACGTGCCGATCGAAATTTTCTATTCCAGTAGCCGCTTCCGTCACCTTGTACAAAGGTTTATTGAATAATATTTTTTTGGATACTGGGCGATTTTTGAAGGAGTTTTTATGAAATGCCTTGTTCTAATATTTTTTTTTTGGTTTTTTTAAGATAATGAAAAAAATATATAATTATAAGTGAATTATAGGACATAAAACTTGATATTTAAAAACATTCTGCAGTAGTTATTAGAATGATTAATAATTCGAAAGTTTTTAGAACTTTACTTATTTAATTCCAGAGACAGTTGCAAACTGCCCGACAGCAGATATTAATTATTTCGAAATATTTATTTTTATTGAAATTTAAAATTTCTATTTCCCATATTTCATTATATATATAGCTTTCCCGCAACATAATTCCTAAAAAGTATTCACAGTATTTTCAAACGAAATTTTTCAATTTTTTTCTTTATTTACTGTCAATAAAAATCAAGTGATTAATACAGAAATGCAGCACAGGAAAAATAATATTACTGAATTATGATTTTTTTTTTTGCTCTGTGACACGTGTCACATAAAGAAACAAATTCTAGTATACATTTCACTACAAAAAAAAACATAAAATTGTATATCCTTCTTAGAAAAAGTTACTTTAAAGAAATGAATTTTATTTTCATAAAGGTTTCTTTAATTAAAAAGATTAAAAATGTAATCAGCTATAAGAAATTTTCATTCAATTTCAAAGATATAATTTATTTATTTTTCATTTATATAAAATGTAAAAAGTTTATAAAGAAATTGGTTTACCTTTTTATCGTTTATAAAATGTTCAGATTTTATTATATAAAATTCTAAAAGGATAAACCAATTTCTTTAAAAAAAAATAATCATCATTTAGAGTTTGACTTATGGTTTGTGAGTTACTTATTATCCTGGATATTTATTTTTAATTTTTTACCTTTTAGTTACAAGTTAAATTTTTCCGAAGATTATTAATGCAATTTTATGTACTTGGAAAATGATTTTCTAAATCATTTTATATTTTCTTAAGAGTATTAAGTTACTATAGCACCTTCTTCTATGGAATTTATTTTTTATTTTTTAAGGATATTAAATTTATTTTTATTCCTTGTGTTGAGAAAAATACGAAAAAGTTACGGAAAGTATGAAAATTAAAATATATTTATACATCATGATTATACAAAACAAAAAAGTTTCATTAAATTGTTTGAATATTTAATAAAAAATTGTTAACAAAAATATTTTTAACATGATAAGTTAATTTTGTAAAATAAAAAACTTTTTATAATTATGACAAATTTTTGATTATTATAATGACAATATTTAGAAATTTCAAATTCCATCATTTAGGTATTTTAATTGATAATTTATTTATAAAAATTCATTCTAAAAAATATGTAATTGAGTTTTCTAAAAATTAATAAATATTTAATTGGATTTTAATTAATTATTTTTGAACATTTTTGTGTTATTCCATTTTTACAAATATACAATAATTATGTTTATAATTTCGTAATTTAGAAATTGTAAAAATGGGAAAATATAAAGATATAAATATGTTACTTAAATAATATGGAAATATATTTAGAAAATAAAATATTGCAAAAAAAAAAATGTACAAATAATTTTATTTAGGTATTTTATTTTGAAAATAACTAAAAAAATGGTTTAGACAAAGTTAATAAGAAAATCAGTTTATAATATAAATCAAATTGAAACCTTTTTATTATTTTTTAAACAAAATTTATATTACTTTTTAAATATGTACCCAAAGAAATTGTCAACATATTGAAAATAAATATATTACCGAAAGGACTCTTCTTTCAAATTATATATTGCATCTAAATTGTATCAATTTCAGACTTTGGGTTTGCAAACCCGGGTATCAGGTTACTCGTATAACGGTTATTTTAATAAATTTTAATATACTTAAAATTTTATCCGCGAATAAAATTTTAAGTATACCACCGATTTACTACACAATATCTATAACTTTGGTTTGTTTAAAGTATCTCGGTATCAAAAAATATAAAACTATTGAGCGTAAACAATTAGAAGCAGGTTTTGTTATCATTCATTGGTTGCTTTACTATATTGTTTTAAAAATAAACTCTTGACACTAAATAAATCTTTCTGTTCTCTAAGGAAGAAATTTTGTCGGATTTTGCCGGATTATTCGAAACCGGTTATTTTCTGCCGGATTATTCGAAACCGGTTATTTTCTTTTAGTTGGATTATTCGAAACCTTACTTAGATTGGTTATTTAGAGTAAGCATTAAACGTATTGAACCAAAAAAAAAGTAGATTTAATAATATTTGTGAAAATAAGTTCTGTGATAAATGATGGCGAGACAAATAAAATTATAATAAAAAATAATAAAATCTGTAATAATTTATTTTCTAATAAATATTTATTTTCAAATGTTGGACACTTTAAAAGAGTACCCCAATGAATTTAAATAAAAAGGATAATAGTATATAAATTATAATTTTATTTTTCAACATAAAATGTTTTATAAAAATTTTATTATTTAAATATTAATTTTTATTCAGAAAAATGGTTACTAATAAACGTATCGTATTAATTAAATTTTTTTATCTATACAAAAATTCTAAGCTAACCATAATTAGTTGGAAAATTATAATTTTTTATTTTGTTTTCAACCATTTTAAATAGTTTCGGTTATTAAACTTAATTTAATTCACATTTTATATAATAATACTGATATACTACTATTTAAATATTAATATAAAATTTTAGAATTCCAATTATAATTTAATATTTCATCATTTCTGTGAAATTTCTAATTTATTATTAGATAAAATTATGCGAATTGATGAATAAAATATAATAATCAAATATTTGATGGTAATATAAATTTAACGTTTTTTTGACTATTTATTTATTTATCGAATTAAAATATAACATCAAATTAAATTATGAAATTTCGCTAAGGGTTTCAATTTTAATATAAAATGGAAAATGATTGTGGTAAATTTTTGTCTATACATATACATAAAATAATCATTATATATATACGTACTGACAGTATAATTTTACGTGTTATAAATTAATACAAAATTTATTTAAACATAAAATGGTAAATTTTAAATAACCAATGAAATTTCCCCAAAAATATATACAAATATTATTGTTGGTTTTATTGCATATTAAAATATTTTATTCAAATTCTAACCACATACATAATTAGATTATCAAAATTACCTAGTTAAATACTATAAATAAATATATTAATAATGTTTATTTAAATTATAATTTCATGAAAATATTTTTTTTTTATTTTTGGTTAAATTTATGACATTATCTTTTAAATTTTAATGAATTTTACTGATGTTATTTATTTGAACAATTCTTTTATAGTAGATATAACTTTTAATATATTAGTTTAGTTTGTAGTATGATTTACTTATACAGTAGTTTTTTACAATGCACTTGTCAATGTAAAAAATTTTATAAATATGGATAAGTTATATGTACTGTAAATACTGTATTAAATATCAAAAGATTGATATTTGTATATTTTCCAATGTACTGAATAATTCAAGAAATTAATTTTATTACCTTTCAAATGTGTCATCTTACATTGTTTTAGGTGAATATTTACTATTTGAAAATTACTTTTTCAAGTGTAATATCTAACGTAACGAAGGTTCTAACATCAGCTAAGAACATCACATGCCTTAAATTACATGTTAAAGATTATCATAATTGAAATCGAGCAGTAGAACTTGAATTGTCAGATATTTAAAATTACAGGAAAGTTCTGTTTTTTACATTCTTCAAAGATTCAATTATCAATCATCAAAGATTCTAATAACAATTTTTAGAGAATGTTTTCATTTTACATTAAAAATCAAGTTTGAAGTATGAAGTATCAAGTTTGAAGGTCTTAAACCTTTATGTGGTTATAAATCTGATACCAAATTCTAAAACTTTTCCAATTATATGTCTGGAAATATTTTATGTGTCCATTTACTATCTAAATGTACACTAATAAATCATAATTTAAAAAATTTTTTTAAAAAAATGTCACACACCACACAGTATTAGCCGAATTTTTTAATTTGCAGTGGTAAATTGAAATATTTTGCATGGTAATAAACAAAATATTTTAATTCAGAGTGAATATTATTAACAGATTTCGTTTGTCAGTGATTAGTGCTACGTCGTCAGATATTTTCAATAATACAAACAATTTTAAAATAACATAAAAAAATAACTCATCACTATTGATTAATGAAATAGTTTTTTCTAATAATTTTTTGAAAAAATTTCATATTTTAAATATTTTTCAATTAATATTCAATGTGATACATAATATTTTCTACATAAAATGGAATATAATTTATAAATTGTTTTTAAATATTATGTAATTAATTATAAATCAACTTCATCAAAGTATTTAAATTTTAACTCATATTAAAAAAACTTACATTAAATAGAAATAAATATCATTTTATTACATTATATTTTTATCTAATAAGATTGTCAAGTTCTCGCCATTTCAATTAAATAGTAAAATATAAAATAGTTTATTTTTTGGCAATAAAATTATTTACAAAATATAAAAGTGTATAATATTTATTATGAAAAACTTCACAAAACATGTAATAATAATAATCATTTGCACATTTAATAATACGTGTTAAGAATAATATTTTATTTGATATCATATATTTAAAAAGGTCACAATGAATTTTTATCACACGAAAAGGATTTCATTATATGCCCATAGTTAAATATATTTTAATCATATATAATTATTGTCCTTTTAAGAACTTATTAAGTTCTTCATAAACAAAAAAAAAACCTTTTTATGAACATTTTTTTATGAAATTATCATAGAAATTTTGATTATTATTTCCAAAAAAAAAAATAATTAAGTATATATTCTAATAATTATAAATATATAAATATTTAACATACATATATTTGTACAGATGAATATTAGTTATATTTGTACAGATGAATATTCATTACAAATTTATATAGAAATATCTATATAAATTTGTAATGAATATTTAAGTACTTCATATAATATACATAATTTTAATAAAATATTATCGTCAGCATTTCTACCTAAATTTCTAAGTTTTCAAAATTATTTAATTGTTATTTTCTATATAAAAAGTATATATATGTACATATATAAATAAGTATATTTCGAAAATATCATAATCAATAATCATTATATCCTTTTCGAATAATATTCCATAGAATTTAACCTTCAAAGTTTTTGGTATACAAAAAGAAAAATCTTCAATATTACCTCAAAGTCTTTAACTTTTTTCTGAACTTTTTTTTTTATCTTTATTTTCTTTGCTTTTTTCAATACTTATGTTCATTGTTGTTTTTGCAACATTTTATCTAAAAAGTTCTATATAACAGCCGAAAATTGCCTATTTTTGCTACATTAAAAAAAAAAAAAAATCACCAAAAATTCTTAATTCTTGTCACGTTTTTTTCATAACAAAGAAAGGACAAAATTTGATTCCAATAATTGTTTACATACCTTCTTTTTATGTATTATTTAATCGAGTTTATTTGAAGTTTACTCTTTTTATTATAATATCTTTTTTATATTGCCTAGAAAAAAATTATATGTATTTCCAAAAAAAAAAATTTAAGATAGAAAGGAGTTTGTATTACTTGTTGAGGTTTATTTCTAAAATTAATATAAAAAATATAGTACTCACAGCAGGACTACTATACAGTAGTTTAATTCTTATGGACTATTTTGAATGTAAATAGTTTTATTTTAATTATTAAGTATACCATATTAATACCATATTAATAAGTGTTAGAAATATGAATTGTAGAAAGTTTTAATTTATCATTTAACATAATTTTCGGTAAAATGAGGATACTATAGTGCAATCAATGTTGATCTAAGTGTATTCAGTTTTGAATGAATACCAGTAATAAAATTGCTATAAAATGTAATTTTAAGACTGAATTACAGAGGCTGTTTGCTAACAAAAATAGTCGCAATATTAAAAACATTATCTTTTTACAATAAAGTTTCTTAACTATAGTTACATTTAAAAAATTGTTTAATTAATTGGTGCTAATTGTTATATAATGAAATGACTCTGCCTAAGGTAGACCGAATCTCTTTACGAGCTGTAATATTTTAAGGTTGCATCTATATTAGCAATTTCCGAAATTCATTCACTACGTTAAATTGCAATTTTGTGGTTCAAAAAAAACATCTCTTTGTAAAGAGTATAATGCCACCTAGCGGACTTTACTTTTAGATGTTTTTCTCTTTTAGATGATTTAAAATCATCTAAAACTATTCTGCACTATTTCCAACGGAAGGTATACCGCTAATATGTTTGGTTTGCCCATTTACTTATATATGGAACAATAATTTGAAAAGCTGACAAACAGACGGACGGCTAAGCATTAAAAAAACATTTTTTTTTCGTTTCTCCAAAAAATTTGAACACGTAAAAGGATATTTTTTATTATGACTTTATCGATTATATTTTTATTAACATTATTATTATTTATATTTTTTATTAAGAGTCCTTAAAATAAAAATAAAAAAATATTGATAATAGATTAAAAGTCTATTTTTTGCTAGTAAGTCTAATAATTTTTTTGGGAATTTTTTCATTTATATCTATATCTCTATTTCAAAAATTAAACTTTCAATTTTTTTTTTCAAAATAAAAAATTTCATTTAACTTGCAAATTATTTTAATATACTCTCGACAAAACTTTTATAGTTCAAATAAAATAATTTATATATGATAAGAAAAATATTATTTTTATTTGATTTTGAAAATATAAATTCAGTATAGAAAATGCATTTTATAAAATTTTTAGTAGGTCAACTTATTTGATACTCAGAATATCTCTTAATTTCTATATCTATATAAATTCTTTAAAATTTGACTTTTCCAAAAAATTGTTACGTGAAAGTATATTGAAAACAAAACTTTACAAAAACTTATTTAAAAATTCATATAACTTATGGTTTATAGAATAGCAAACAAATAAAGGTTGTAGGATATTTATTTACTTACTGTAACTAATATCAATTCGTATTTTACCTCTTTTCAAAATTCATCAAAGAAAAAATATATAAAAGTTTTATGATATTTTGGAAAATAAGCTTTGCTTTTAAGTAAATTTTATTGGTTGAAATATTAACTATTCAAATTTTAATAATTTCAATTTTAAAAGCAAATAAACTAAAAAATATTAAAATTGCAATTTTGATTAAAAACTCTGAGATAGATTTTAGATTTATTAGAAATGAATTATTAAGAAAATTTATTTACTTATTTAAGAGGATAGAATATATTACCAACTAGAAATTAATTTGCTAAAACATCTTACTTACAACATATCAGAGTTGATTTTCTTTGTTAATATTATGTTTCTGTTCAGTAAAATATATGAATCGAAAGATATTTCTTGAGAATTGATAAATAAATTAAGTGTATTTAGGTTTCACTAATTTATGATCAATTTAGATTATTTTCAATTGGAAAATAGAAGAAATTTCGAACTATTAACGATTTTTAATTTATACCAACATATAATCTATAATAGTTTATTTTAAAATTGTAATGTAGAAGTGTACTAAGGTGGAGTGCGGTAGATATTGGTTTCATTCTCAACCATAAATATTTGTCTAAGTGTATTCAGCTTTAATTGAATACCAGTATACAAACTGCAATAAAATGTAATTTTGTGAATTCAGTAATACAAAATTTCTTACTAATAAAAAAAGCTAATAAGCTTGTTGTAATTGAAAGTATCCTTACTATAAAGATATTTATGGTTTGGTATTTATATCAAATTACTTGGTCAAATTGCCATAAAAAATTTCCTTTATATGACCCTTTAATGCTCTTACACTCACGCTCATACACAATTATAGGACGGTATTTTAAATTATAAAAATATTAATTCAAAGTGGGTCTCAATATGAATAAAGACAAAACAAAGCTGATGTCCAATTCTGAAAGAGCGGATATAAATTTTGAAAATGAAAAAATTTCCAAAAGACGGAGAGATGAACAACTGCGGATAAGAACAAAATGGATGGACTTTGTAGAAAAAGCGAAAAAGTCACATGGAACTAAGCAGGATATATTATATGAATACGAAACAATACGTAGACTGGATTCAGCAACTACCAGTAGAGAGATTGGAAGACCACAAACACGATGATGTTTAACCTAATTATAGCATGATGATGTTTAACCTAATTTAACCTAATTTAACCTAATTATCTGGCCACTAATTATAGCGCCATCTAGAGACAAAATAAATAAATTATGAGAAAGATTAAAAAAATTATTAATTAAAATTACTGAAGTCAAACATGAGATTAAAATTAAGGAAAAAAAAGTAAATATAATTCAACTAAATTATACTTAATATAAATTGTAAACTTAGCAAGTGCGAAAAAAGTAATAATAATAAATATTATATTAATATTATAAAAATTTTCATTAAATCATTAATATAGCCAAAGAAATTAATTTTCAGCTGTAAAATGGAAAATATAATTAAAAATATATTTAAATATAAAAAAAAACCTTGACATTTCAAAACAAATAATCTCAGATGAGACATTTTCTTGTTTTCCATTATTCGGAAAATTGAAATCCATTTATCATCACATCTGTTTAACCCAAATCAAATGCACAAGAGATAAATTCAATGATATTATTTTTTTTTTAAGCTACGATGATTTATTAATATTATAGATAACACATATGTGTGGTTACACAAATATAAATCGAATAAAAAAATATGAAAAGCACCAAAAAAAAATATAAAATTAATATTTTATCAAAAAAAAATAAAATTGAATTTTCTTCTGGTTTTTTTTTTTTTGGTAAAACTATAGGAATGAGGTCAATACTTTATCCTGATCTGATTTTAAGTTAGCTAATAATTTATCACTTTTTTTGGGGCATTAATTGTAAAAAAAAGATTTTTTATTTTAAATATAATCTCGATGTAATTGGAATTTTTTTTTTGATTACCTCCTTGCCTTATTTTAATTAAAAGATCCTTTTTTTTTATATTTTGGACAATAAATCAATTTTCTGTTCAGTAAATAATTAAATATTTTTACACTTTTCTGGATTCAAATATTTTTTAATAAAATGTTGACAGAAAATCTCTACATAAAACTGTATAATAAATTGACAGTATTTATGTAATTTAACACAAAATGGATTTCATTTTATTAAATACTTTAAGGTTTTCTGTGTAATTAAAGAAAACCTTAAAGTATTTAATAGCATGTTCTGGTTAACATCGAATCTAGGACACTTTAAGGTTTTCTGTAATTACCCAATTTTCACTTCTTTTTTTTTGAAAAATCTTAATTGAATTTCAAAATATAATTTTTATATAACCAAAAAAAAAAAAATTTATTGTCAGAATTTTAAATCAACATAATTTCTCATTAAAGAAAGTTAATTGGCTAGAAAAGTTGTAAATTATTTGTTTTTTTTTTTTTTTTTACGTATTAAATAGAAAATTTAATTATGAAACCAAAATCATAAAAAAACAATAACAAAAAAAATATTAATTTGATTTTTCTTTGTTTCAAGAAGAAGTTATAAAAGAAAATTGTTAATTAAATTTTTCGCGTCTAATTAATGCAAATAAAATATAAACTTGTGAAAAAGTCGCAGTAAAAAAAAAAATAATTGATTATATTAAATACTTATAACAAGGACAATTTCTCCTTTAGACTTTTCTTTTAATTTTTTTATTTTTTTTTTTTTGGAAAATTATTTATAATTGAATTACAAAGTTATTCTTATTACTGAATTTTACTCAGTCCGTCAATGACTAGATTTGAAAATAAAAATTAATTTGTAATTGGAAAATCGTTTAATATTCAAAAAAAAAATTATTTTATTTTATGAATTTATTGAAATATAAATTGGAAAATTTCTTAATTTGAAAATTTGAATTGAAATTAAATTTAATAAGAAATATTTTCAATATTCTTTATTACATAAATCAAATTTTTCGATTATTTATGAATAAATAATAATAAGTCTTATGGTAAAATTCGACGCATAATTGAAAATTGCGCATATACAAATAATATCAATATTTATTTGAACTTATTATAGAAAGTAAAATTCCTTCAAATAAAAGATATTAATTTATTAAAGGAGCAATTTGTAAGGATTAGAATTTTATACAATTTAGTAATTCAAAAAGAAACAAAAAATTGGAATTGCAAATAGAAAAATTACTACAATATTAAATGACACGTTGAAAGTGGGGCAACTCCATTTGTAAAAAACAATAAGATAATGACAACAATATATATATAGAATATAATTTGATCTTGATATCTGGAAGAGATCTTTAGCCAAAACAGAAAAGAGACATTTGATATTTAAAAAGTTATTAAAAATCTCTAATACAATTTCTATTGAAATTGAAACGTAAAACTTTAAATATCTCGGAATAACAAAACATGGACTTGCCCCACTTTCAAAATCAACGTCTTAAATTATTTTTTTCAGATTATAGAGGGGTGAAAATCTTGAGAGAACCTATAAAACTCGCAATAATGTAGGATCCAACACACAATAAACAGGAGGTGTCATAACTAATCATTTAACGATTGACCCATATTTTATTTATCTTTTTATAAAACACTTGTATCAAATTTATACGGAAGTTAGTTATTATATTATTTCGTAAACTTTGATTTTCATAAATGGACAAATGTTGTTGCCAACAAAAAGTACAGCTTTCATCTCAAAGTTTGCATGTATTTACAAGGCACTGATTATCCGTTAATTGTGTTTAACTGCGTTTCTAATAAAATGTTTATAACCACTTCCGTGACTTGTGAAATTCGTAAGACGCGTTTCAGATCTTATGTTTGAAATGTACCATGAAGAATTTACGTTTTTAATAATTTATTTTATGATAATTAAAATTTTATTACATACTTTCATAAAAAGACAAATTATAAATTATTTTGATAATAGAAAATATTCCTTTTTTTTTGTTTTGATTTTATTGCTAACAGTTTATTGAAACTTTAATTCACTTTACTGGTACCTACACAGGATATAATTCACAAAACAAAAAAAAAAAAGGTAAAAAATTTCATTAATTAATCCTTGGGGCAAAACAAATTAGACCAATATAAAAAAAAAAGTAATTTTGCTGCCTTTTTTTTTTATTATTATCATTTTCGTTTTCACCATTCACATTTTTCCACAAAAAAATCAAGCTCTACACGCCCTTTTGATTGTTAAATTACAATTTCCCTGTTTTTTGTGTCCTTTTGCATGGTTAAGAAAATTAACATTTAGAGAGAATTTTCATCAAATCTATTTTCTTTATTTTGGCTGTGTATAGGAAAAACTTTTAATTTGTAGGCGTTGGAAAAAAGGCTGAATAAAAATCTTTGTACAAGGACTACATTACGAATTTTTGATGTAGGCGTTTGAAAGTAAAAATAAATTTCATTTTATTTTTGCTTTGTGGTTTTACAACATAAAATTTAATAATTTTTTACTTTTTTTTTGAAGCCGAAATTGTTTGGGTTTTTTTTTTGTATCTTGTGCGGTTGTTAAATTACTGCAATGCAAAAAAATTCCATTTAGACAAATTGCTGGAATTGAATTTTAAGTAATGATATTTAATTTCAAAGGTTTCGAAAAAAAAAAAAAGTCGTCAGTCTTTTTCAACTTTACTGACCGCATGACCTTACTTTCCAATAGTAACCTAAATTTTTATAATAATTTGGTTTACTTATATAATTCTCAGCGATTTAAAAAGGTTTAAAAACCTGGTATAAAGTCACTGGGAATTATATAAATAAACCAAATTATGCATGTTTGACATTTACTTGACTTAGTAATTTCGATTTAATTGTACATAAATAATATTAAAATAAATTATTTTAAATTAAATATGAATTTCGATAATATGATGAAAGCAATTGGGAATAGGCTTAAAATATTTTTAACGGATCTGGATGCATTCAAAATTTAACGTAACCCAATTTTGGGTCGGTCTTCATATATTGAAGTAGGATGAGTTACAGAATTTTTTGATTATAGTAAATTTTACGGATGCAGGATTCTGGTGAATTTAATTAACTTAACATAAAAATATATTATTTTAATTGAACATCACTATTTTAAGAGTTATGTTCTAGTCTCGAAATTTTAAATTGGCAAATTTCGAGATAATTTCGGGAAATTTTTAATTGTATGAAACTATCTCGAAATTTTTATAGAAAAATTATAAAAATGAATTACAGAAAATTATTAAAATTATTACTCAATTTAATGACGTATTATTAGGAAAAAAAAATAATTACATAATAATCTCAACTAATAAGATTATTATGTAATTATTATAAAATACTTCATTAAAAACTATGTACATCATTTTATTTCAAATGTTTACTTTAATTAGTTTTATTACTAAATAAATATTTATTTTAAATTATTTTACATTTTCTATAGATTATTTCAATATTGAAATTTATTAAGTTTACAAATAAATATGATATAAACTTTAAGAAAAGTTGTTATATCTTATATCAAATTTACTTTAAGCTTTAATTTCAACATTATATTGTTTTAATATTAAATTTAAAATATATATTTATGTTAAGATTTATTCACAATCATAGTTAGTTAAATAAACAAACCAACAAGTTAATAAATAGAAGAACCAACAAGTTTATTTATATTACTAACAACAACTGTCATTTTATTTGGTATTTGATTTTTCAAATGAGAATATCTATTACAATTAAAATTACTCCAAAGAAAGTATATAGGCATTAAAAAATGTTTGAAAAAGTAAATAATCATAATTTAATGGAAATTATTTATATTTGACACTTTGCTGTAATGATTAAGATATGTATTTATAAATAATACAGGATTTTGAAATTATAAAACGGATATTTTCGATAAATAATTAATTTACACATAAATTTGAAATAAACAAATATTAAAATTAAATATAACACGTCAAAAAAAAATATCAATTACGATGTTCACTTTAAAATTTACAGCGCATTAATTAAATATAAACAAATTTTATGATGAATCTATAGAAAATGTACATATTAATAACAGCATTGAAGGATTTCAAATTTTAATATGTCATAATATTTCTTTTTTAATATGACAACCAAATATGTAATTTGTAAACATTTGATTTGAAAATGAATTTATATGTTTTTTATAAATTTCTAATTTAATTTCAATTCAATACTTTACATAATTTAAAAATTTTTACTTGAAAATCAGTGGTACATAATTTTTTTTATATGTAACTATAAGGAAATTTATATGTATCATGTTTAAAATTATGAAAAAAAAAACAAATGTAAATTTCACTGAAAATTGTATAAGTATTTTGGAAGCAAAGTCAAAATATTTTCCTTATAAATTTTTCTATTATGGTTTTCTTATGAACTTTATCATGGAAATCTAATCTTTTCCAAAACTATATCCTTTGTAAATTTACAAAAACTATATTTTTTTAAAAGTTACAAAACTATTTACACTAATATAGTGAAATGGAAAAGAAAACTCTTTGGTACATACAATCCTTGCACATGTCTAACATGTTTTTTTTTCTAAACAGAATAAAATATTTTTATGCAGACTTTTTGTCATCAAAGTAAACACATTACTATAGTTTTAGTATATTTTAAAAATTCAATTTTCAACCAAAATCCAAAATCCTTTGAATATGATTCTAATAAAATATCGAAAAATATTATTCTTGCATATGTATGTATATATTTATGAATAAAATTTTGTCATTCCATCGAAGTGAGTTGAAATGAAAATATATTTAATATTTTAGAATTAAAATTTGAATATGTATTACCAGTTTTAAAGTTTAGATTTTAATAATCAATTTTTAATATTAAACTTTTTTGAATATTAATTCAATCAAAATTTATAAAAAATTTTTTATTTATTTAATTATTTTTCTAACAAAATATTATATTCATCTTTGAATCGTGAACCCATATGCAATTTTTATTTTCAGATTTGATTAAAATCTTTTAATTTTCGAATTTTTGCGTAGTTTTCTTTTCTTTCAAGTTTTAAATTACATATTTTATTATAAAAAAAAGTCGCGTAGGAAAACTATTTCCAGTAATTTCATAGTTGTGAGACTGTTGTTTGCATCTGAAACTGTATTTCCAAAATAGTTAGTCAGGAAAGTATCATAATGCCTACGAAGATGATATTATTAGAAAGTTACTTATGCTATATGAAAGCCTTGAATTTACTATTTGCTTCAGTACGAGGTGCACTACCAAGCCTTCGCGAATCTTTAGAATGTATTTACTTTATTAAATTCCATGATTATTAAAGCAAAGTAATAATAATTTCGTTAAGATTACAAACTGACTGACAAAACAACTTTTTATTTTTCATATTTTATTTTAGAGATCAAAAGTGTCAAAAGAATAGAGAAAGATATAACGAAAAAAAATGAAACTTTTACTGAACAAAAAAATGTCAAAGGTGCTTAAACATGCCAAAACTAAAGAGTTTTCCATCTGTGAACAAAAAAGAATCTATTTTATTTTCCTCTTTTAAATGAATTCAATATTTCATCGAAAATATTCCTTTTCTATACAATTTGAAGGTGAAAAAAATGAATGTTTTTTTTTGACATTGGTCTCATTTATTTTAAAATAAAATACCTTAAAAAAAACTTGATAAAAATATATATATATTGGTTTATCCTTTTTCTTTTGATTGTCAAGCATAGAGAATAAACTAAAAACACAAAACAAAAGGAAAATATCTAAAATATTATTAAAAAAAAAAGAAGAATATTCTGTTGAAAAAAATGAATATTTTTGTAGACTTTGATTTGAATATTTCAAAAAAAATAAAAAATAATTTGTTTTCCTCCGAGAATGATTGAAAATTTTAATGTAGGAAAACATGATAATAAATGAATGAACAAGAGCGGAAATAAAAGTTATCAAAAGAATTGATTGTCAAAAGGAAATTCTTAGAATGATAAATTAATTGAATATCGAAGGTCAAAATGGAAATGGAAATTTTTCTATTCTATTTTAAATAAAATTAATTTTTATGCTATCAAGGTTTTAATAATTACGATTTATATAATTTTTTGTGAAAGAAATATGCTTTTCAGTAAAAGATATGTCCAGTACCATATGGACCGCTGCAATATATCTATATAAAAGATATATTGCAGCAGTCCATATGGTACTAAAAAACCATACTATATGGGTAGGAATTATGAGAATCTCAAAGAAGATCCTATACTGAGAATTTGAAAGAATATTCCAAAAAAATATATTGTAACCTCGATTCTAACCTCGTCGTCCTAGTCGTGTATGTGATCCTCACGTTGATCGTGGTTCTGATCCTAGGTCTGAACCCGATGCTGATGCCGATCTGACACACCCCGCTCAACTCTCCGTTCTTTTACATAAATTTTCTTTAAGTAGCAACTATGAGAATCTCAAAGAAGATCCTATACTGAGATATCACAGTGTAGACGGTGCAAAACTAGTAGGAAAGATCAAGGCCGTTTGCTAGCAACAAATTATTTACTAATTATTTTCTTTGTCACTGTCTCTCGGTGAGACAAAAAGGATTTCGAATTTTCAGAATGTCAATGTATAGACTATAGACCAAATAGAGCCAAGATCAAGCCAGTTAATCGGATTAAGTTTATTAAGGAAATCGAATGGGTCCATGTGGTAAAAGGATTAATACTGAGCCATCGACGGGAGAGTCGTCCGATTTTTTCAGTTTGCTAGCAACAAATTATTTACCGTTTGCTAGCAACAAATTATTTACTAATTAGCTTGTTGCAATTAAAAATTTTTCACTATGTTATATTAGCTGGGTAGTAAATAATAATAAAATGTTATGAGACCATTCAAGGGAGGGTCTATGCGATTTCTAAGGAGGTTTTTCACAATCTATAGTTCCAAAAAATACTAGATACAAAGAATAAATAGTTGATATTAAAATATATAATTTCATTCAAAATTTTCAAAAATTTTATACAGAATTTTAAAATATTTACATATATTAATGCATTTAAAAGTTCAGAATAAAATATCAAGAATAATTTATGAATACTTTTCTATACGAAAATGTAAGAAATAAAAGATTTTTCTATTTGAAAATTTTTATTTACTTATATATGTCTGCGAAAAGTTACTTTGTCAGCATATTTGCCAGAAAAAAAAAAACCTATTACGTTAAATTTATATCATCAATAAAGATCATTCCATTTATTCAATAATTTGACTACTAACATGCAAAAGGATTTTCGTTAAAAAGCATGTAACTAAAATTTATTTGTCGTCGTATTTTCATTAATTTTATATATAATTGAATAAATTTTTCGAATAAAAAATTTTAATAAAAAAATAATTTTTGTACAAAAAAACTTACAAAAATTTATTGACAAGAATTTTACAATAAGTGCATTTATACAGCGTACATTTACAAGTTTTAGAATAAAATAGAAAATTGGTTGCATAATTAAAATATTGTTCATAAAACTTAAAAGGAAGTTTCTATTATATTGGATTCTGATTTTATTTCATGCACAGTATCTCAAAATATTAAATGTTTAATGAGAAAATATACCAAGTTACGAATTGTTGCCTTTGGACAAAGCTATATGGAGGCAACAAATAATAGTGGTCAAAGTTCTCTGTAGATAGCAGAGTAAAGGTGGAGGAGGAATGTTATATTCATAGTATGAAACCAAATAAATAAGCGCAAATAATAAAGACACTATGACAATTTAAATAGTTTATAATCAAATAAATTATTTTAATTCATTAATTTCATAAACCTTTAAATCACATAGTCTAAATACATATATGAAAATATTTTAAAATAAGATTATAATCAAAACAATTTTACTTCTTGTTAAACATTGATAACCTATTTTAAAATTGTGTTTCTTCCTTGAACATTATTTCCATATATGTCGTTATGATTTCACAAAAAATTTCTAATTTTTATCTAACTACATAGACAAGATTTCAAAAACAAACCAATAAACTATTTACATATATATAAAACTATACGCTGTTCTATAGAATATTATGGTTATATAACCATAACGTTACGTTATATTTCATACACTCTTGCTGGTGTATAACACATAATGGTTAACAATTGTGCTTATGAGAAAAATTGTACAATTTTCCTCGTTGTACAATTCTACACTTTACTGAAAAGTAGACAGAAAAAAAAAAACTGTGTATTTACCATGGATCAAGGATATCCTGTTTTTTTTGGGTAGTAGTTAGAGTATGAAAAATAATCCTTTAAATATATTTTCTTGATACACATTTGTGTTTTGTTGAAAATAATTTTGCGATTCATTTGCTTTGATTACAATTTTTTTTAAAACTGATTTGTTTCGTGTTTTTTTTTTATAGTCATAATCGTGTTTATTATAGTAACAAATCTCTAATAGAATTTTTCATTTTTACGCTTAGTAAAATAACTTGTATACGCTTTTTAAATTTATATAATGACTGTGAAACGTTTTTTTTTTTTTGTAAGATAAATAATCTCAGTCATACAGTAAATAAAGACGAAGTCTTAAAAAGGTAAATATACAAATAAATTTTCTATAAAACTTAATTTTTTACTAGATTTATTATTTAAATATAAAAGTTAAAAGATAAATGTTATTTAGAATAGCTGGTAATATTTTTAGATATAATTGGAGCATAACAAGATTATTTTGTTTTAATTTTTTGTAATTTCGGGTTGTTTTGAAGAAAGTTTAATAAGAAAAACCCAAAAATACAAAATTTAATTTATTGTAGAAATATGAAGTTTTTCCATAAAATTAAAAATTAATTATAAGTTAAATTTTAATGATTCAAATGATATTTTCTATAATATACTTTATATGTATTTCTATTTCTTGGATAGAATTTTTCAAGTTTATTACTGGCATATTTCAAAAATATTTTCAAATATTACTAATCATTAATTATTATTAAATGAAGAATTTCAGTAATTAATTAAATGATAGTGAAAACCAATATGCTTAATATTTTACTTGTATATTTATTTTACTAATAATGGGGGGGTATTATAATATTGATTTTTTACCTGAAAATTATTGAATATTTCAATATACATATCGTAATAAATATATAAAGTCAAAATATATATTTCAATGATATAAAATGATAAATGACTGATTCATTATCCTTTTTTTTTTTTTGGTTCGTAGTAAAAAAAATAAATATAAATTATATAAATATATATTTTATTTTTGTTAATCTTTGCTGAATAGACATTTGGGCATTTAAGGATAGGAGAAGATTTTAATAATTTATATCAGTGAAAAAAAAAATATTTATAGATATTTTGTTTTGTATATACTTTTAGATATATTTTTTTTTTACTTTGTATCTAATGGTTTTATTTTGCTGTTTGTAATATATAAAGGTTACGTCATTTTGGATTATCCAGATTTTCTATATTTTTTTTTTCCTCTCTGTTTTTTTTTTTTTGTTTTTACGTATTTTACTTTGAATACTTTTAGCATTATAAAAGGATAATAATAGCATGCCTACGCACAGTTTATTTTATTTGGTATTATAATTAAAGATTTTTGTTTTTTTTTTATATATAAAAATAGGTAAACAATTTTTATATATTTATTTATAGTCTGACATGTCCTGATATATTCAATTATTTTAGGAACTTCAAAAAATATACAAGTGAAATCATCATTATTCATTTATACATATATGTATATAGTAATTTTGAAATAATTAATTCTTGTAATATATATTTTCCTATTTTTCATTACAAAGAAGAAAAAAAATTAAGGTTTTATTTTAGATAACATTATGTCATATGGGTTAATTTACTCATTATTATCATAGTTTTTCTTTTTCTTGGTAATTGAAAGTTTGTGGTAAGATATAGGTTTTAACCTTTTGTTAGAGTCAATTTCATTAAGGAATTTCGAACAAAAATTAAGGATTATGAAAACTTTTACATAATATGATTCTTATGATTGTTAAAGAATTAATTTTAAATAAGAAATCTTTATACATTTTAAAATTGTAGATTTCCGTGCGAAAACATGTTACGTTAACTCAACGTTTGCATACTAAATGCATAATAAAACTTCTGCATAATTTAACTAAACTACTTAAATTTGTTTTATTTTACAAGTTTTTTATAATTGAATTTATCTAATTTTTCAACAAGTAATAAATTTGATATTGAAGTACAGCCGAAATATTATCTTCTGTACTACAAACATTTCAATAATAAATTTTTTTTTTCTTATGAATATCAAATATAATCTTGGGTAGTCAACAATATATTGAAAAATCCAAACGTCCTAAGTCTATTGGTGCCAATAAGTAACTAAAAATTTTAAAATTTTAATTTCCACTTAAAATTTGAAATAAAAACTCAAATATATTGTAAAGATTTGTATTGGAACTATAAGATCTAGCTTTTAGGAAAACTGAAAGCATACTGATTTCAGTATAGTAAAAAAATTTACTTACTCAATTACTTGTATTGAAATATTTTTTTGGGAAAATATATAATAGGACCTTAAACAAAATTGTGATCGGATATTTTTTTTAAATCAAAAATGTATTTATGCTACTAATTAATTGAAAAATTAAATTAAATTAAAATTAAAGCAAATTTTACGATTCATTTAATGACATTTTTATTAAAAATTTATTAATTACTTTATTGAAAATGATTTAATCTTTGTAGGATGTTTTTTTTCACAATTTTCCAGATAATTAATTTAGTTGCAGCATTATTAACTATAATTACAAAAATACATAATATATTAACTTCTATAGCATAAATTTAACTGAATTTAGTCCACACAATTAATAAATTTTTGTCAGTTTATACGAAAATTTATATTGAAACAAAATTTAATAAATTAAAATTTTTGATTAAAAATTGGTAAACATATTTAAAAATTTACAATATTACATATACGTACTATAATATTCACAAAAAAAAATATGTTTATTTATTTTACTTTTTTTCATTATAAAAAATTAGGTTAAAAAAAAAAATAAGAGAGAAAATAATCATCATATTATTTGTTAAAAACGTGTTGTCCTGTATAATTACTAGTATATATTGACTAAGGTATAACATATTTTCTTAATTTATTTACGATATTAAAATTTCTAGGGACAGAAAAAATCATTCTTGTTGTTGTGTATCTAAGCAAGGTAACAAAATATTTACATAATTTGTGTAACCGAAAATTATTTTTATTTTTCTCTTAGCATAAATTATTCATTTAATTTAACTTATCTTTGGTTCTTTTATTTCAATAATTAATTTCATAAGAAAAACCTACTTGTTTTTGTTTTAGTTTTTTTTTTTTTTCGTCCTTTTCTACAGTTAATATAAAATTGGCAAAAGTTGGACTAATAAAATTTGTTCATGATATACAAGGGTTTTACAATGAAATAAGCTATTTTTTTTTTAATAAAATGAGGAATATGAAGAATTGATTCTATAAACTTGAGGAAGAATATTTTTTAATGATTCCTTGAGGAAGAATATTTGTTAATGATTCCTTCACACATCGATATTTATGAGACAATTTTTAATTATTATTGCCTACTAATATAATTCCTTCACACATCGATATTTCGGAAACAATTTTAATTATTATTACCTGCTAATATAATAAAGATTGATCAAAAAATCTTAGATTTTTTCATGAAAAATATATTAATTTATTTCATACAAAATAAATACTACCAAGAAAAAAGAAAATTTAACATATGTGTTTGTCCAAATTTTCTTTCGTAAAAAAAACTTAAAGTCTATTTTTATTTTCTATCCAAAAATTTCATATATTTATGCATAAACTTTTCTTCCTTTGCCTAAATAAACTTTTTCTCTTGATTACCAACCATTCCTTCTAAATATTAAATTATTTTAATCAAATTTCCGTAAGAAAAATTATTTCATTTAAAAAAAAAAAATTATAATATATATAAGTAAAAAAAAATCTAATTTAAAAACATTCTGGTGACTGAAAAAAAAAAATATAAAGTTTTATACATCATGGTATGATATCCTTTTAATATACTAAAAAGGAATTTTTTTTTGTAGAAAAAATGATGTTGGTATACTTTATGCCAATAGAATTCCTCAATTACTTTTTATGATTTAATCAGTTTTATTAAAAACATAAAAAAAAACAATTGATGCTTCTATATCAAGTAATAAAGTTGCCTGGCCTAAAATATATAAATTTAGATATATATATATATATATATATATATATATATATATATATATATATAGAGATAATAATGTATTATGTAAGTTTTTTTACCTGAAAAATTTCCTAAATGAAAAATTTTTTTCCTAAAAGTTCATATCTTTCAATTATTCGCATAAAGAACGCGTTACTATGTAATATGCAAAAATAAATTTTACATAAAAAAGAAAAGAGAATCTTTTATGAAGACCATAAGGTATACAATTTTATATATAAATTAACTTAAACAGTTTTTTCAGTGTAGGGAAATTGCGAATATATAAATAGGAATTTTTTTTTTTTTTTTTTTAGAAAATTATGCATCAAAGTAAAATTAGATTGTAATAATGTGTTTTTATTTTTGTTTTTGGGTATAAATTGAATTAAAATTGATTCAAAATGACTCTTAAAAAATTTTATTAGCAAAGAAAACTAATTTAGCGATATTCGCTTATATAAAAGCAAGTTGCCACAAATTATAGAAAACACTTAATATTAAGCATAAAAGTTTGAAAATTTGCAAAATATTAAATTATAAATCACAATTCATTTCCAATAATTACCAATTATACGGGTAACGAAAAAAGTACCATTTTCTATTTTCCCGCCAAATTTTTTAATTTAAAATTATTCGTTGTTTTTCTTTATGTTAAAGTTCTTATAATGGAAATTCTTTTAATGGTAATTTTTTTTTTTGTTACCACAAAAATTTATTTCTAATAATTATAACAAAATGTGAAAAAATTATTACAATTATATTTTCCCGCCAAATTTTCAAGTACATATAAAGTTAATCGCAGTTTTTCCTTATTTAAAAAGTTTGAAAATTTCTTTATTATTATTATTATTATTCACACTAAAAATTTTTAGATAACCCCTAAGCCATAAAAAATAATAAAAATTAAACTTTTTTTTTTCTCAAAATTACTAAAAAACAAAAAAAAATTTGTTCGTAAATAAAAATGTAATTTAATAAAATTATTTCTTTTAGCACACAAGTGTGTGTTGTATAACAGTTTACAATGACTGGACTCCATTTTTCTTTCTTATTCTACAAAAAAAAAAAAAAAAAAGTTGCTGTTTTCTTAAAGTAAACTTGTTTATTTTTTTCTATTTTGTATCCTTTATTAGGGTTATAAAAAGATAAGGATAAAATGATTTTTCTTTTTATTGTATATATTTTCTTTATATTTTTCTTTTTTTTTTTTGGGAAATTGTAAAAAAAAAAAAAAAGTCCAAAGAAAAAGCCTTGAATTCTATTTAGTTGGTATGTATAACTAAAAGAAAAATTGGTGATTTGTAAAGGTACCATGTTGTCTTAATAATGATCAAATGTTACAGATCATTAGACACCACATAATTTTCTCAACTTTTTCACTTTTTTTTTTTCGTCCTATTTTTTAGAAAATTGAAATGTTAAAAAAAAAAAAATTTTCAAAAAAACATAGAAAATATAATTTTTATTTTTATTTTTATTATTATTGTTATTATACTTTTTGGTTAGTTTAGAAAATTATAATTTGACTGAACTGAAAAGTTATTTAAATTATGGTGATAATTTTACAGAAATTTATTTTCATTGGTATAAAAGTTGTAAAAGCAATATACATATTCTTAAATTGTTTAATATTTTGACATATTTTTGCAATAATTATTTATATAATAATTAATTTTAAAAAATAACTTATATTAAAATAACTAATAGTTACTTAGCTACAAACAAACTTTTATTCATAAACGACACTTTACTTAATCATATATAAAGTAAATCGCTATGAAATTTTTCATTTGAATTTTGGATTTTTTTAAAAAATATTGTCTTACAACTTATTTAAAGAAGAATTAGTTATGAATTCAGATACAGCGATTTAGACAATCTCACAGCTATGTTAGATTTATGAATTCCAGCATAACTAACATGTATTGTTTAACTAACTTTTACTAATCCTCTTATGCACTACGGTTACATAATATAACCTAATTTTTGGAATTAACTTATTTTCTGCTTAAATTAGATTTTCGAATCAATAAAAATTTTATTTGTTAATTCAATATTAAAATTCGAATTATAAACTGAAATTTTGACTCTCTAATATTTTGACACTCTTGACAGATACACAACTGACATAAAATTGAAAATGTTTTATTTAATAAGATTATTTTAGTTTGTATACCAAAATATAGGATATGGTATGAGAAAATGAATGAATCCTTTATATACTTAATAATAATTATTTTAAAATTAATATACATAATAATATAAAAAAAAATTCAATAAATTACATAAAAATTTTCAATTAAATTTATTATATTAACCAATTAAATTTCTCTGTAATATACTATTCCATTTAATCGAATTCCATTTTATTATCTCCTTAATATTAAATATGAAAATAATAAATTTTTCTTTATACCTTACAACATTTTTTTTTTTTTTGTATTTCTGTAATTAACAATAATTATATCAAAAACTAAATCTCACCTTAATTAATTAATGTTTCAAGGTATATAATATAGAAGCTCATTATCTGTACAACTATTATTTTTATTATCTCATTTTAATATATCTTAATAGAAAATGTTATTAATGATTTTATTATTATTTTTAATGATCCTAAATTTGTATATAAACAAAAAAAAATAGAAAGAAGTTACCATAATTATTTTATTATTCATTTTCGAAAGATTTTTAGATCATTAGATACAATGAAATTATATATATGTATTATTGATTATTGATTAGAAAATCATTAAAATATAATTTATTTAAATTATATTTAAATAGAAGATTAGTTGAAAATGAAAGATAACCATTAAATTTATTACAATTAGATTATTAATAAAATCTATAATTGAATTTTAGTCCTTGGATATATTAAAAATTACCACGACCAAATAAATAATTTTGTAATTTGATTTTTAATATTCATTTTATATTATTCGATGAGTTTACTGGTGGGTAAAAGAGCCATTTATTATATGAATGAAGGTGAAGTTTGGTTTAGGAGGTTGTGTAGCAAATCTATGTTTACATAGTAATACGTGATATCGCGACATATTCAATGTCCATTCATAATTAACTTCATGATCGCAAATACAATATTCTATAAGGTTCGTGTGTTTTCTTGCAAACAGAATCTTGCGAACTAATAGATTCTGGGTTACATCAACAGTTTATGACAACCGTCAAATAGTTTCAATTTAAAAATTAACCCGTCAAGGATTTTAGTAGTAATTTGGTTATGAATTGCATTAAAAACGTATAAATATTTTTATATTAAAAATCAATGTTTTTAAGAAAAGAAATAAACATAAATTTGATGACATTTCTAAAGACAAACATTAAAATCTCAATTAACTTTTAATGACCAAAATTACATTTAATTAACAAAAAACTTCTCAAAATTGACTTACTGAATCTAAAAACACTTTTCAATATAATTTTAATCTTATTTTATTAAAAAATTGTTTTCTAAAATTGCAAACAAAAAAACATTACATTAAAAATTGCTATTGTCATAAGCAAAAAAAATAAAAAGCCGATTAAATATCATAAAAAAAAAACAAATAATTTTAAAAGAAATGAAGAAAATAATAAAAAAAAAAAAATGTGTAAAATAAAAATATCATTAATATAACCGCAGACTTGTTCTAAATTCCAAGAATTATCTCAACCTTGCAGCAGGTGAATTATATATAATCTTTTTTGACTTTAACCTCTCGCACTTGGGAGTCACAAAAGTATTAAATATGCTTACCAAGCATGAATATTGAGAAGGTTTGACTTAAGAATGACTAATGGTTATTCTCTTCCTTTCTTAGTTAAAATTATATTTATGTATATAAAAAGGAAATATATTTTGCTTTTTTTTTTTTTTGTATATTTGTATAGCTTTTCTATATAACAACCAAGATGGAACATTGATGATTTTGATGGATGTTTTTCTATTTGAAATGAATTATTTTTATATCCCTAAAGGTGGAAGATATTTTCTATTAACAATAAAAATAAAAAAAAAAAATAAAAAAAAAATGAAAAATGAAGAAGGAGTTTTCACAGAAATATAGTTTGGGCGGATAATGAAAAGAACAATGTATATTTGAATTGAAGAGGAAATAACGACAATAGTAAAAATAATTTTAATGCAATGAAATATTGATTTGGTTTAACATTATATAACATTTTAGAATTATTTCATTGTAAATTCACTCTGATGAATATGAAAAAATATAAAAATAGTTGTAACTATAATAAAATTTGATAAGAAAATTAACCTTTGGGAAACCACATTGAGATATCACCACTGAACATTTGGAAAACTTCTAATATATAAATTAGTATTTGGTATAGTTCAGCAAGAAAAAGGGGATAGAAGAAAGTTTGGGAAAGATATGAAGTGATATAACCTCTACCTTTATCAATGACGTAATGGAAACGTAGAAAGAACTCTTGAAGAAGAAGTAATAAAAGCGGAAAAGATCTTAGAACATCAAAAGTTTTTAAGCCTGGCGAACGGAAAAATAAATGTATGTAGCTTCTAGAGTGCCAGCAAAAAAAAAAAAAAAAAAGTATGATCCCTCACAAGAGATTACGAAATGAAAAAATCCTCTGCATGGTCAATTATGGGATGGTTTTTTTCGAATCAAACAAAATTAGTATAAATTACCAGAACTTATAATACAGTGGAATTCTAATAGGTTATTTTCGTTTTAACCGACAGATGAAAGATAGATAGGGCTGTCCCAAGTAATTCAAAGAATCAGTGCGCCCAAAACTGATCTTAAATCTCACTCAGGAAAGTTAATCAACCTGAAGAATTTTCTAACAGAGCTGGATACCATATCCTTTAGTTCTAAGAACTCTTGGCCGAAGAACCTGCACTACTAAAAGATATACATAATCACAGAGGGTACCTTCGGACGTATCTATGTGTTATGAAGGTGGTTTGTTCTCCACAGTGGCCTGTAAGAAAGCCAATTAAGAGGCGAACTTGTGGTATATTGAAATTTTGTAATTACCACTAGTAGGTACTAAACTTACTAATTTTATTAAAAAAAGTATTATAAAATAGTGTAAAAATATGAAATTATAGTTATTCATAAAAGTCCTTTTTTTATTTAAACAAAAAATATGCTTTCATTTTCATTTATACTCAAATTTTAATTTTTATTCAAATTTTAGAATAAAATTAAATACATTTACCATTAAAATAGAACAAGGGGGTTTGTTCAATGAGAATTACTTCCCAATTCGTTAAAATTTATAGACTATAATTATTTTTGTTGGAATGAGAAATATGCAAATATTTTACTAATTTGATAAATTTTTATTTTTCTAATTTACATATTTTATGTCAGTATTAAAAAATAAATAAAAATACATAGACCGAATAAAGTGTTAGTAATTTTTTTCAAATATTGCTTTCAAATTTGCTTAAATGTATAAATTTTACACTGTATCTGATGATGTTCATTCATTTTCACCGTATGTATATATAATTTCAATCATTTTAATTCTGATCACGTCACATTTCATTTTAATTTTTTCAACAAAATCTTACATTTTTATTTTGTTACAAAAAATGTTGTATAATCTCAATTCCAAAAAAAAATTTATTCTTAACATGAAAGCGAAATAATAAAAATTTCCATTATTATTGATTTTCACACTAAATATGAAATTTAAATTAAATTCTTTAAATAAATTATTTTTATGGTTTTTGAAATATTTCATAAACAATCTAAGTTCATCATTAATTATGATTTTTTTTTGTATAAGTAAATGAAAATCTAAATATTAATTATTCATTAATTTTTCTGAACCAATTAAAATTATTTAATAGAAATTTAGAAAAACTTCTTAAATTTGAGAGATACTCCAGCAGAATATTAAATAAATTATATTTTTTCACTCAAAATTTTAAAGTTTTTATAACCAAACGAAAATAATTTAAAATATAATTATCCTAATTTTCCTAATGTTAAAAGTTATCTCTGTCTGTCCAAAATATGTTATGCTACGATATGTTATCACTTTTCCGCCTGTAGAAACTTTTTTATGTTTACAGTTTATTGTCAGTCAAACATTTCTTATTTTAACTTTTTTCCATCCGTCAATCCGTACATCCGTAAACTTTTTTATTTAACATAGTAAATGTAAAGAAACGTTGTGATATATTAAGGCTAGATAATTTTAAGAAATTTAATGTGGACGGATATGATGCAAATTTAATGATTAGAGGCTAGAAACTTAATCTTGACCCAAAATATTTTCCTAAAAAGTAGTCGTTTTACAAGGTAGTAGCAAAGTTTTTGATTCAAATTTTTGTCCTTTTTGATGAATGAAAATGTATTTATGTTGCACTTTATAGTATAATTTATTATTTTACTACTTTCTCTTTAAAAGTCCATAATCATAAAAGTACAGAAGAGTAATTACAATATACTTTGTAATATAAATTTTTATTAAAGTCTAATTTAATGACATTCTAAATTAAAATTTTAATAAACTAATACGAAACTTTTCTTTCAGTGTTATATACTAATTTTAAATAACTGAATAAAAGCTGCACAGAGATGCCAAATATGTGGGGATTGCTTCAGTTTTAAGGTTTTTCTTTTACACTTTATTCTTTTTATTATTATTGTAATATCCTTTTACTTGGTCATTCATCATTTATTGTAGTTTAAATATAATTTTCTTTATTTTATTTAATCCATGGAAATTCGTATAAATCCTTATAATATATTCGATAATCTATACACTTTATTTATGTGATCAGTAACCAAAAAATGTCAACCAAGTGATCAATAAAATAAAGGGATTCAAATTTATACAAATAGATATTATATATGTATTATAAAATAGTGTCATCTATCAATCTCCGGTCTAATAGATTTAATCAAATTTATTTATTTTTATTATAAATTCTCAATTTTGTTTACCAATTGAATTAATTTTAAACATTTTGATACAAAATATAATTTAAATTTTTAAAATTTATAGGTGTAAATTGTTAGGATAATATAAAATTATTAGAATTATCAGGATAATATAAAATTATTATAATTATAAAGGAAAAATGTAATTAAATAAATGAATTGTTAGAAATACTAATTGAAATATAAAAAAATATCTAAAAAAAATCAAGGATTCAAATGAAATTAAAATTATTTTTTTTACCTTAATCATAAAAAATTAATATTTTTTTCTAAATTAATTTTCATTTGGTTATTATTTATTAAAATTAATTTTAAAATAAAATAAAAATATAAATAATTCTATAATTTTTCCTTTGTAAATAATATAATATTTCATGATTTTTTTATCTGAAAATTTTTCCGCATTATGACGACAAGGAAAATTATTCAATTTTATTTCTATGATTATTATAATTTAAATATGTCCTAAAGAAATTTTTTTTTTGTTAAATTACACATAAATTTATTTATTTGGAAAACTATTGTTAAATTTAATAATTTAAATTTTCTCGAAACATAATTGAAATCAGCGATTTTTCTTCTTTCTTTTTTTTAGGTTTATTATATCGAAAGGAAGGAAATTCAATTATTTATTCAATTACGCGAATACAACAGAAAAAAAAGAAACTTCTTTCTGATTTTAAAAAAAAAAACTATATTTTTATAAAATTTTTCCGACTTCAAATTGGAAATTCAATGAAATTACAATACGTAGTTTATTTTTCCGTACATTTTTTCGTACGAATAATTTGTTTTCTTTTTTTTTTGTGATTTGTGTTATACTTTTTCAATCAAAATTTCTTTCGGTTGTGTTTTGGAGTATTGAATTCCTAGAAGCAGGACATATTTAGATCAACAACAGTGATTGTCGAGACACAAATGTAAGAGTAGACCGACGGCTGATGTTCCTTAATATTACTATTTACAGTGGAGTTTACGAGTGAAACTAAATATAAGAGTAAATAGTCAAAGAAGATGATAGATTAATATATATTTGTAGAAACAATAAAGTAACCTCTGTAATATTAGACACATTTAAGTAGGGACCATATATTTTACAATATATTTAAATCTGAAACTTGATTATACATTTTACGATACATATTAGCAGCAGCATTTAAAGCCACACTTTAAAAATATCACATTTATACCCTTAAATCTCAGTCGAATAATATGGCTCTATGGCTTACGACATAAAATCACGACATCAATTACATCAATTAATCAATTAATTATAGCTTTTTTCTTTTTTTTTTTTACCTCAAAATGAAAAATCAATTTTCTTTTTTCAAAATGAAAAATTAAAATATTTGCTGTGAAATATTTTTGTTATTTTTGTTATTTAATTTGGCAAAAATCTCTTGAGCTTGAAAGTATTTCAGTCAAATTGACATTATATCTACAAAAAAAAAAAATATCTCGGTTCTAATTTAATATAAAAATAAATAATATTCCATTAAATATCTTAGATAAATTGTTTAGGGATTTTCTTATTAATTCTTGTAAAATGCAACACCATTCAATTGCTAAACGAATCACTGAAATGTCACAAAACGTTTAAATAATGGATTTTATATAGCTGATATTTTTATGTTCAAGAAAATCCAATATTTATACTTTTTTACACAGAACTGAAATATCCTTCTAATTCACAATGGATTAGAAAAATGGAAAATTTAAAATTAAAAAATGAATAGAAAATATAAAAATGAAATTATAATAAGAATTTTCCTTAGAGAAAAAATTAAAATTAATTTCTTTCTGTATTTTTTAGATAGTTGTATGATGTGCTAATGATTATTTTCAATGGCAAAATTTTGTAATCGATAGCTATTATGAAAATTATTATATTTTCATAAACAAAGATTGTAATTTAAAATGAAAATTTATTTAAATTAAGCAAAATAATTATTCTTGGTAACGCAAATAGTGACGAGCAACTGGTAGTAACTTTTTTTAGCAAGCAAATTATAGTAACTTTTTTTTTCATTCTTCACTCCGAATTATCTGTTACTTGAAGTTTCGTAACATTATTCATTGCAATTTGAAACTATGTATACTAATTTTTAATTGATTACCAACCATGAAGAAACGTGTTATTTGCAACAAGCTACTTTTTAATTGATTATTAGCTTGTTGCAAATAACAGTTTCTTCATTAAAGAAAAATGGTTGGGACTCAATTAAAAATTAACTTGTTGCAAATAAGTAAGAGATGTGTTGTTAAAAAATAGCCTCAACCATTAAGAATTTTTTTCAATCATAAAAATCCATTTTACTGTGATATCTGGTACTTATTTAAAACTGAGTAAATTTAAACGAAAATCAGTGCTTCGGATGGACATAGAATTTATTTCTAGTCATAGCGGCGGTTAGTACAATACTAGTAAGCCCCATGGCAAAATAATAATTATTTGTCTTAAATACTAGAAGTAGTATAAATATTTTTTGAAATATGCAATTATGAATAAATTTTTGAAATTTTGAATAAATTTAATAATTTCTATTAAGATCAATATTGGAATATTTCTAGGTAGCTAATTCATATTTTCACGTCACAAATACTCAATGAAACTGGTAGAACATTTTTAATTTAGTAATACCGTATACTAATTAAAAATACTATGTATTTTTTGAAAAGACAGAATAATTGTCAACGAATGAAGTTAAAGTTCTGTAATATTAGTTATACATTTTGTCATTGTAGTTAATTAAAAATAATTACTTTTGTCAAAAGGTTTTTTTTTGTCTCCAGGGTTTTCTGGTTAAATGAAATTAATTTATGCAACTGACATCATAAATGAACTAAATATATCTTTTTTTGTTTTTTTGTTTTGTGATTTGTTAGTATAATTTTTCATAGAACAATGTTTCTGACATTCAAAATAGATAAAGTTTGAATCACAAAAAAAAAAAAAACCAAAAAAAAAATTAATAGAATTTATTCGTGACTGGAAACAGAAATATTAATTACACATTAGTGTCTCGTCCATTAAGAATATGATATGCTTTTACATCTTTAAATCTCATAAAGGGAAACTTCTTGTAATGAGAATTAAGTTTTATGTTAGTTAGTTTAATTTTATTAAGTACTAGAATAAGAAGATTTAATGCTAAATATATTTTTGATTAAAATTTCCCACTGAAATATACAATTTTTTTCGTAAAAGCATATGATTTTATTTCACTGTAAAATAATAGATTTTTTTTTTATAATTAATATAATTAACAAATCGTTATGCTTACAAGGATTGTTAAGTTTAAAAATTATACTTTAAAAAATATTTATTAAATCTAAAATAATATTCAAATGTCAGACATGATTAAATATAGGTGTCCTTTTTTTAACAATTATTGTAAATATCTTATGACTTTTATATGGCATATTATTATACCCTAAAGGACTAAAGCAATAAATATATTATATGTATTTTAAAAGCTATTAAAATCTATTTTATAATGTTGTATAACACACCTTTTGTATTTCAATTTATATTAATATTATATAGTAATATATCTATATCGTTTTATTTCATACTCAATAAATGTCATTTTCAATCTATTTTCATTCCTAGTTGATTATTTTGGTTAACGTTGGCTTTTTTTTCATTTTTCATTTTATGGAAATTCGTCAAAACTGAGTATATTTGTGTGATATTATTTGTTAATCCTGTCATTTCGAATAAAATTACCATTTTAACAATTTGACTGCAAAAATTTCGAGTATTATAGGAAATATGGTAAATAAAAGCTACAGATAAAATATAATAATAATAATGTTATGGCTATTTTTTTTTTTTTAAATTCAATTTTTCAATGTGTTAAAAGTTTAAATATTAAATTTTAATATTTTATGTTATTGAAAATATGGGTATATTATTTAATATCTAAGTTTATTGAAATATAATTTGAAATAAAGTTAGCAAATTTGAACCACATAAAAAATTTCAAATAATCACGATTCTAAATTAGTTTTTTTTTTAAATAAAAATATACAAAGACTGTTTAGGATGCTGACCGCAGTAATATGGTAAATATTATTATTTATTTTATAACCTAAATACATCAGTTGATAGACATATCTGGGTATATATCTCTAACGAGCTATAGGTGCTATCGAAACAATTTATAAATAACATTAAAATTAAGAAACTTTAATATTATAAATTACTGACAATTTCACAATTTATCCAAGAACTTCATCCTGGTCTTATTTAAATTCTACAATGTTGAACATCTAACATTCTTACATGAAATGTCTTTGTCAATCATTCATAACAACAATCAAAATATACTTAATATTTCCGAGAAATAGAAAATTTAATTAAATGAATATTTACCAGTGATTTATTTTACTTCTTCTACTCATTTCACTGCATTTAAAAAATATATATACATATATTAAATTTAAAAATCTTATAAATAGTCCTAACTTTATTTTATGTAAACGCGGAAATAAAATGAAAATCAAATAATCTTTTAAATTATATTATTTTCCTTAAGGATCTTGTCCACTCACTTAAGTACATTTTCAAGTTGTCAGAATGAAATATATATATATCTGATTTGCATTTTAAGAATATATTCTCTTGTATTAAAATTGAATTTCAATTGGATTTATAATAATATACCTTAAAGGATATTCATAAGTTTAAGACGATAAATACTTAAATTTTAAAGAAAATATTTTATACATATTATACTATTTCACTTCTTTTACTTTAAAATTGTATTCTACAAAAATATGAAAATTTAAATGCTGTATATTCTGAATTGTATTTTCATATAAAGTATTATTGCATGTATATAATATATAATTTCAAGGATTTTAGGAAATATACTTGTCGTCTCTTGATATTTAACAGTCAATATATCCCTATTGTGAATATCAATGTAAAAATATATCTACATATTTGAAATACATATTTCCATTTTAAAAATTTTATTTTATAAATATTTCATGATTTTTTGATATTTTTATGCAAAATTTTTTAAGTTGTAATATCGTTTTTATAGCAAGTTTTTTTTAGTATAAATTTAATAATGTAATTGTATTGTAATTTCTATAAATTTTTAAAGTTTGTCAGGATTAAATATTTACACGTTTCTAAAATATATAGTTTTAAGAATATATACGAGTATTATAGTAATTTAAAAAGTGAAATCTTAAAAGGGTCTTGCCAGTCCGTTCGTGTATAAAATATTACAAATTATGATTTAGCAACAGTTTAAAATACCATCAGGTAGGAGGAGTAATTTTCATTTTACGAAAAAGTATTTTGTAGGGAAAAATGGACATTTTAAGATAGTAGTAAATAATTGCCAAGTAATTGACCCTACTTTGGAAAGGTATCACAGAGTAAAGTAAACAGAATTAACATTTAAGTAAAGTTTCTGGCAAGAGATGCTATTGTGAGAAATTTGTATTTATAATAATTTTTAAAATATAATTTGAGGTGTTCTAGACTCATATTTAGAGAAATAATAAAGTGTAGCACTAAATGCTACATAGTGTAATTAACAATTCTGAGACTAGAGGGCAAATTACACTTGAAAATTCAATTTAATATAGTAAAGGTTCAGAAAAAACGACATAAGATGATGAATTTAAAAGTAATCAAGAGCAGAAAAAAATGAAATTCTTGCTTTTGCCACTAGAAGCGCCAATTTTCAATAAGATTTCACTTAGTACAACATTATGAATAATTTCCCATACGTATAAAACTATTTCATATATTTAATATATGTATTATAATTTTTAAATGCTGATGTTTATCATACCACAAATATAATTAAATGAAAAAATTGTTCGGAAAAGGATTAAATTAATGTTATTTCAGCAAACTTAGATATTAAACTTTTTCAATAAAAACAATTCGGTTCATAAAATAATTTTAGTTAGTTATTTTAATTAGATTATCTTAAATTTAGAAGTTAAATAATAATTTTATTATAAATCTTTTACGAATTTATATAGAAAATATAATAAAAATTAAATTTTCTTATCTTTAATACATGATTAAATTTATTTAAAATAACAATTTTGTTAGTATTAATTTTTTAATATTTAACAAATATGTACTAAAATATATTTTATTTAAATTAAATTATATATTTTATCTTTACAATTCAATGATTTGGGTTTTTTAATAATGCAAAATATTCATTCTTTTGGAAAAGACCCGGAAAAACAAGAGAAATAGTAATACATATATATATTCTTGATAATATAATGGAAATATTTTTTTTTGAAAATTTATTTTATAAATCGATTTAGAAAATTTATGTAAGAACTAAAAGCTTTAAAAAGATCTAATTTGTATAGCTATTTAGATAAATGATACATTTCATTGATGTAAGCTATAAATCTGTATACGAAATCATTAATTTATTATTATAAGATAATATTAAAACGGGAAATTTATGTTTTTAAATTATAAATTATTCAAATCGATTTATGAACTTAAATATTTATGAAATATTTCGATTAAAATATATTAAATCTAAAGACTGATTTATATGCTTTAAATTCATTATGTTATACTGAAAACTTCGTAGCATTAATAATTTTATCTAAAAATAGAAAAAAAATTATATTTATGTTATCTAAAATTATAAAGAAAATGTCTGATTACTTTAATAAATTTATGAAGTATATTTTACTAACCAAAAAAAAAGACTACCTTCATCATAACTTTCACCTGACTTTTATGTAAAATTTTATGAGCTTATCCATTATTGGTTCGCTGAACTTTTCAACTTTCTTTAACTTCCTGATATTACGTGATAAATTTTATAATAAATATTTTATATTAATAGCAAATATATCAATATAGACATCGCCAACAATGAAAATTTTTCACTCATCTCATATATAACTCTGTGATAGTCAAACTCAATAATGATTATTGAAATTTTCTGCGTATTACTATAAATCAAATAGAATTTAAAATATAAAATTTATTGAAATATTTATGTAAAACATATATATACAGTATTTTAAATAATTTAAATTTATTATAAAAATATTATGTCAATTTTTAATTTTAAAATTGCAATGATCAATAAATTTTATATAATTAAATTGTTCAAATATTAGAATTTTTTTGTATATACATTTTTAAAGATATTTTAATTTTATTAAAAAATATATAAAAACAATTATTATTTAAAAACCGATTTTAGTGAAAAAAAGAATCTGATTCAGAAAAATTTAAAAATATTAATTACATATATTTATATAAAATTAGTGTTAGTTTTAATATAAAACATTTCAAATTTAATTAATTTATTTACTTTATTTTAAATATGGTATTTTCGTGTTTGATATATTTTTATTTTTGTAATATAAATAGTAATGTGCTACAAATATTTTTTTTTAATTAAAAATACTTGAAATACATTTTGAAAAAATCAAATACATATAATAATTTCAAATTTAATGGAATGATTATAATTCCTGAGTTTTTACAATTAATACTTTCGTTTATCTCTCTAATTCTTACACAGCCTACGAAAATTGTAGTCACAACGAAGTTTCTAATTTTTAAATACTTTGAAATTTCATCTCCGTGATTTTGTGAACCATAACTCTTATGATTTTCAACAGTTTTTACAAATTAACGTATACAGTAAAATAATTAGTTTTAGTAACTTACCCCAAAATGTTAAAAATCCTGATAATGGTCCATGGGCTACAATGAAATCAGTCTACGATTTAACAACTAAATAATTTAAATTCATTGAGGAATTTTTCATTAATGACTTTACACGTGAAAATCTTTCCTAAAAAAATCAAATCAAAAGTTGATCAATAAAAATACTTATTTGAAATTCCGCATAATTTTACTAAATATTCTAAAAATATAAAATTTATATTAATTTTTAATTATTATTCCTGAAAAAATTTATGAAATAGAATATCTAAAAAAATTGTAAGCTTAAATTATTTACATTATTCTGTATAAATTGAATTAGATTTTATGTATATTATCTTACCGTACTTAAATATAATACAAATAAGCATATTTTAAATTATTTTTATATAAATATGCTGTCTAGCCATAAACTGAATTATTTTTTAGACAATTTCAATTTTATTATAATATTTTGAACTGTATAAACTTGGAAAAAAAAAAAATTGCAACTAAAAATATTTACCATTTTATATTTACGTGGCTAGAATTTACTAATAATATACATATATAAATATTTCACAAACATGGATGTGTTAGTATAGAAATTTTTCCGTGAAAAATAAAATTATATTGATTTTATTTTGGAAATAAACATTTCCAAAAACTTTGTTGTTAAAAGTATACTTTTTAGGTAAATAATTATTTAGTTCAACAAAATAGTAATATAAATTTCCGTTTATGTACATTTAGAGAATAACAAAGTTTCAATATAATATTTACAATTTTTCTCTATGTGTAACTAAAAATAAAACCAGCTGTAGCTTAAGGTTCCACTGCCGTCCAAAGCCTGGATATCTACAGAATTAAAAAATTTCAAGAAAGCAAATTTAAGAAAATTCGATTTTAACTTGTCATGATAGTAAAATGCTTGTGAATTCTAAGCTATTGAGATTTGAATAATGTTTTTGTTTTGTAGCTGATCCGTAAACCAAAATATGTGAAGGAGATTGTCATGTTTTGGCAAAGTCAATAAGTGGAGAACTAAAAACATTGGTTTTAGAATTTTTATAGTTTATACCAAATAAAAATTTGTCATGTGTTGATAAATTTTAAATATTAAATGTTTAGCAATTGAAATCAAGACTTTAAAAAAATTTAGATATGGTGCTTTTGCCAACTTCTATAGATTTAATGCTGGGAAAATATTAACCCGTTGAGGCCACATTTGTTAAGAACAAATGACTCACTAATAAAAGTCCCAAGCTGCCATTAAAGTATCCTCACTATAAAGAAATTACTGTTCCGAATGCCTATAAAATTAGGAGATCCAACTTGCAATAGAATGTTACAGAAACTTAAAGTATAGATAATAGATAATACTGATGGCCCTATGCTGCCAAGTTGAAATTAAAGTGTCAAAAAATAATTTAAAATAATAATTTACTAAAATATGGCTACCAAAATTTTTTAAAAATTTTATTAATTAAAAATAATAGTACTTTCTTTCGAATTATGATATTTATTTACATTCTATCTTTTTCTATTTAAATTAAAATCATATCCCAATAGAATCAATATTTATTTAAAATCTAAAATTTTCTTCAATATTATTCGAAAACTAGACAGTGAATAAAAAATTCTCTATGGAAAAATCTTATTATCCTTTTACTTTTATATCATTGCTATAATATATTTAAATAATTAGTTTTTACTCAAATCCTTAATGTTTCAAAAATACATTTTATTTATATTAGAAAATATTTTCTTTATACAAAAATTTTCTCTTCATATGTTTTATTATGCTGTTCATCTACAAATTCATTTTATTTAAGTATAGTTTTTTGGATCCTGTATTCAGGGAATTTAAATAAATAAATAAAATTTTATCCTTTTACTTTATATGTAATATAAAATATATACAAAATTGGAATAATTTTAGTTATTTCACCATAATAATAATACTTTTTATTATTAAATTTTCTAGAATTTTGTGTAATGTTAATAATAAAATAAAAGGCGATCTTTTTTTAAAAGTCCATTTATCAACATATATTTATTAAAAAACTTTCAATACATTAGTTTCTATTTGTCTAAATACAATATTTTACCACATATTGGGACATATTACATTTCACACTATTATTTCACAATACTTACTATATTTGAATTTAAATCATGTGTAAGAATTTATGTAAAAGGACAAAAATTGATTTAAACTTTAAATGAAACAAAAAACTATGTTAATCCTTTACTAAGATATTTATTATATAAATATGATATGGCTAATTTTGGAATATAACTTTTGGATATAGGCTTTGTTGTATAATATGAAGAATTTATTTATATGGATTTAATAATATGATTTATTGTCTGATGTGTTATATATGAATATACAATTTTATATTTCAAAATTCTAAATTTTTAATGAAAATATTGATTATAAGTTTAAATATTAGGTCATAAATGTAAATGAATAATCTATCTATACAATGAAATGAAAATTTATTTCATATAATCTTATGGAAAATCAAAATGGTTTAATATTCCTTTAGCATTTATAGTATATTTAGATTTTATGTCAATTCAAGTAAACAGTAAAATCATTGAAACATTTTTTTATTTTATGTTGAAATAAAGTGAATTAGAATTTATGAGAATAAAGTAATAATAATTAACATACTGTTTATTTAAATTGTTTTATTTACTAAATGCTTACTTATTTTTAATTTCTATTTAGGAATTACTTGAGTTGAAGTATATTAAAGCTATAGTAATTAAAAACTTATGGTAAGTTAAAGTCTTTAAAATTTGTATTCAGAGTAGATTGAAAGTTGTAAAAATATACTAATAAAAATAGTCAAGAGTACTACAAATAATTAAAAGGCATTTGAAAAGATTTGAAGACCAATTCAATAAACTTTTTTGTGGATTTTTGGATAGCAGAGCTATTCAAAATCAAAGTGACACATTGACTTCTTCATATAAAATGGTTTACTTTTTTTTTTATCAAAAGTTGAACTTTTCAAGAGAAAAATTATGTATTTCTACAATAATATTGTATACACATTCCATATTTTGATCACTAGGGGTTCACTATCACCTATTACGTAGCAATGTTTGTTATTAATTTAATTAATGGGAAAAGACTTTATTTCTTTAATTAAATGTAATTTCAGCCTATATGCTACCGAAATAATTCAAGTAAAATTCATAAATTTACTATAAAATATTTATTTTTGTATTTCAAATATGTTTCGGAAATCCTTTTTTTAAAGACAATACTTTAACTAGATTAGTTTCCCTTTCAATCAGTCGTTGCAAAATATATGTCATATCAGTAGGTCACTAAAAATATATTGTTTTATTTTGACTTATTTTTCAGTGTAGGATTTTCAATAAACATAATTTACAATTTTACAACATATATATCATATTTTAAGATATTTCAAGTAAATTCATAAATTTACCATAGCATACCAACCAAATTTTTTGACATTATTTCCAATAAGTCCGACAAGTAATTAGGAAATCCCTTTTTTTATTATAAAGGAAATAGATTTATCCTGACTTTTGGTTCACTCAAATCAAGATATTTGATAATTTAACAAATTTTTAATTAATTAATTAAATTTTAAAGCGTGACATTTTACTGCAATTACCATAAATAAAATATTGAAATTTTTATTTTTAAACTATTAAAAACACATTTTATTTATGTTCATTTTTTAATAAATACAATTTTCGTGGGTTTTTTTTTTTTGTGTATCTCAACTTCAATTATTATTTTTTTTACATATCTTCGTATTTTTCGATTATTATGTACTGAAAATCAAAATAAATTGGTTTTGTATTCTGCTTTTTTTTTACATATTGAACACAGATAAAATATTATTGTTGATTTATTGGTAATTTGAATACCAAAAAAAAAAAATTATGGTTATATGAAAAGAAGGAAACAAGAAAAATTGAAATTTTATTTTTTATGTTTTTATGTATAAATTTTATATCTATTTTACATTTATGTTAATTCATTTATTATCAGAAAAATATTATTTATAAATTGAAATATAAATTTAAAAGTAAATATGTAACAATATTGAATTAAAATAAAATAATAAGATAAAATATAAGAGATAATAATTTGTGCAAAAAAAAAATGATTTGGATAATAATTTAAAGATTTTAAAATTATGTATTAATTGAGTATTTTATTTTTTTTATTAAATTTAATGACATTTTTATGAGTAGAAGAATTTACTGAAGCTTAATTGAGGTAATTTTGAAATAAAAATCATAATTTTTCAAAATACATATTTAATAAATTATATATATTTTTTTTAAATTAATAGAATCTTGACATTTTTTTGCATATTGAACAAAATATAGTTTATGTTTATTTAATATTTTTGCAAAAAGAATAATAATTTTTGATTGTTATTTTAATTTAAAATACTATCAACATTTTGACATATATTTTCAGTAAACTCTCAAATAATAATACAAAATCTGATTTCAATTGATCTAGATTCGTGATCAAAAAAAAACTATAATAAGATGGCATAATAATTTTTTTCATAAATATACTGTGATTCTTTTTTAAGTGATTATGTAAATATAAATATTTTTGATTTTTTAAAAATAACCAAAGAAAGTAAAATCCTTTGAGAGTTTGAACTAAAAATTTTTCATGAATTTTTTTGCAATCCTTTTTTTTTTTTAGTAACTTTACCTTCCCGTTTATGTAATATCCAACGAAACTATAGTAAGGAATATAGTTTGAATAAATAAATTTTCACAAGAATATTGAAATACCAAAAGAATATTAAGTTTTGAAAATGAATTTTCAGTTTTTTTTAACTAACGCAATGGTTTTATTTTATTAAAAGTTGGAAAATGAAAATTATAAAATAGGTTATCAGATTCTACTTAAAATCACCTTAATTGAAGTAATTTTGAAATAAAAAATTTTATTAATTATAATTTTTTTTGAAATATTTAATAAATTATTATGAAAATATTTTTGTATAAAATTAGCCTATTATTTAATTTTAATGTATACAACTTTTACTGTACCTAAAAGGAATTTAACTATTTTGATTTGTAGAGTTATTTCAGATAATTTATTTTATGTTAACACTTTACCGATTGTGTGTCACTTATGACTCCATCGAATGTGTGTCCGTAACTTATGACTCAATAATTTCTATTTCGCGATTTTTTTTTAAGGAAAATCAATGATTTAAGTGACAAATTTGTTATTTTTGTTAAGCTAACATATACACAAAATCACCACATTCTGTGTGAAACTTTCGAGAAAATAAAAGGGTATAAATTAATCAAACGTATAAAAGCTTTCTGGTTGAAATTTTTCACTATTTCAGTGATCAAGTATAGATGTGGTCATAAAATTAGATTAGTTTAGAATAATCAGACTATAGTTCAATATTTATATAATAAAAATTTAGTATGAAATTGATACACAAAAATAATTATTTCATTTAAATTAATTTATTTATAAATTCTATAGATTTATTTTTAAAATATATTACCAGTTTTTTTTATAATTTAGTAAATTTATCTTTCTTATGAAGATAATTCTAGTATTTTCAATAAATAAATTGAAATAATTCATCAATCAGGCAAAAAAAAAAACCAATACAAATTCAAATATATGTTTTTACAAGTAATTAATTAATACAAATATTTATTTAAATTAATATGGTTGATTAAATAATTGATTATATGGTTTATAACTTCAAAGAAAAATTTATATAAATCCTGTATTCGTAATTAAAATATGTAGTATAAAAATTGTAGAAAATTTATTGCATTTAATTAAACAAAACATATTGTATATGAATACATATATAGATTTTATTAAGCTTTTGAGTAATTAAATAAGTTTTACATATAAATTCATTACCGTAAATTTAAAGATAAATTAAAACTTCTATTTTAGAACTCAAATAATTTAGTTTTAGAAGTAAACTAAATTAAGTTGTTTAAGAATTGTAAAAGTACATATAAAATTTTAGATACATTTTAAGGCTAATCTTAATGGAAGTGTTTGAAAAGATAACAGATCAAAAAAAACTTTATTTACAATAAAATACATTAATTTACCTTGGTTTTTATCATGTTTGAAGATTATTAAAATTAAATAACAGAGGCTAATTTTAATAAAAACTTGTTCATAGTATTTTTATTTATATAAAATTTTATGGAATTGGATTTAGAATATGCTTTGTTGAAAAGATATGTTGAAAATTTATTTACATAATATATTCTAAAAAATTTTATTTGCAATTTTCCAAAAATTATTATTTTAAAAAATTCTTAAGTTACGAGTATATATGAGGAGTCAAACTCCAAATAGTTAAATTTATAATTTTAAATAAATCTCAGAATTATTTATATTAGTATAACTTGTTTAATAATTTCAATTTTATCTTCTAAATAGATCCTCTTTTTAAAAAATCTTTATGCGTATATCATAATTTAATTTAAATATAAATATAAATTGACCTATTTATTATTTTCAATAAATTTTCAATATATTCTTTAGATAAAAATTTCCTATCAAGTATTACTACAATAGGTATGATGCCCAGGCATAAAGCAACATTACATAGAGCTAGAATAATTTTTTGAACGTCTTCATAGTCGCATATTTTATTTGAATATTTATCTTTGTTTAAGAAAAATGTTTTAAAATGGGCTCATAAGATTCTTTCAAAAATCGTAAATTCTGCAAAAACCAATTTCTAATATATTCAAAATTACCCAGGCTGAAAATTGCGAAATTCAAACATATTTTTTCTAAAGTTTCTGAAAAAAGCTTGGTTTCTTTTATTATTTGCCTCCAAATTTCACTGGAAGATCTTTTTCAGTTTCAAGCTGTTAAGCTTTGTAGATTTTCTTCTACACTGTCTAACCAACTGTTACGCATTCTACCTAATGCTTTTCCAACATGATCGATCCATTTCATCCGTTAAACTGTATTATATCTTTTTGGATCATGTTATTACATTCGGCATTCGATCTTACTTTCCACTTATTTTAAAAAACTCTGATACGACCATAAATTTTTCTTAGGATTTCAACTATACTTATTTAACTATTTATTTATGACGTCTGATTTTCTATTTTATAAATTTCCATATATAAATATACATATATATCCTTGAACCTTGTTTGATAACCTTGTTGCAGAATACACTTCTGAGAAGTGTTGCTATCTAAATAACAATATGAATAGATAAATAGATAACAAAAAAAAACTAATTATAAGCATAAGCATATATAAGTTTAATTTGTATACAATTTCCTTGTTCTAAATATATGAAATAATTATAATTTTTCAATTAATTTTGAAGAAATTCCATTAAAAAAATAATAACATTATTTCCACATAATTTAAGTTCTTATAAAATCCTCTTAAAAACTCTTCACTTGATGTTGAAAAATTATAATTTAACCTTGATATCGACATGACATATTAAAATTTTATATTTTATGTTGGAAACTTAATCTAATGCAATTTTCTCATAAGATGAAAAGACATGATTTTCCGGATTTAGATGATGATGAATACGTGCTCTGACTTCAAAAATTCAAAATCTCTTTTATATATATTTATTTATTTTATTTTATTTTTTTTACTGAATGATAACAACAAAAATTATGCTTAAAGCAAAATGTTACAATTTCATAGAATAAGATTTTTCTATTAAAAACTATATAAATTTCATATAGATATTCATATTTTTTTATTTTATTTTTTTTCTGTGAACTTTATGTCATTCTTTGGTACTTGTTGATTATTTCTATATACATAATAACACAAAAATTTTATATTGTAGATCATAAAAGATATATGTACATAATATAGAATCTATAGTTTCTTAAGAAAATAAATAACTCTTCAATGAAATTGTTGTAATATATAAATTCTATTGAAGCAATTTGTATATTTTTATATGTAGTTATGACAAGATAGTAAGAACATTTTATAGATTTTTATCATTTGAATTTTATTTGTCGTTTTTTTTTTTTTAATTTTTTTAAATTGCTTATGCAATATGTTGAAATGATAAAACTAAATTGATTTAAAATATTAACCATATAATAATAATTTAGTTTTTTTTTTTTCTGAAATATTTTTATAGTTAAGAAATATGTAAAAGAATTTAAATTATCGATTAAAGTTTTGTAGCAGTAAATTAGTATTTTTTATTTAAATATGATAAATTGTAAAAATATTAGACATTTTAAATTTTATGCAAACATCTGTCTGCCAAATTATGGGTACAATGCATAACAAAAATCCCTTTGAGGGAATTAATTAGAGGGTAGATAATTATGAAACTCTGAAGTTAAATTTAGTAAAACAAGATCGTAAGAAATCCATACGGAGATGAACTAGCAAGAACCAAGCATTTTTTAAATATGTCACCCTCCAGCAACTGGTAAAACCAGTATCTTACGCTCTAGCAACCGGTATTCGAAGACAATGTTATCTTTAGATGGACGGAAATAAACGGTTGTGCATCTATAAAGTTGGAGCACTCCCGATGCAAAAGAAATCCTTAATATAATTTAAAAAAATACTTGTATTGCCCGGGATACTGAGAAAGTCTTCTGTACCACAGGCTTTCTGTGAGGAAGAGCAATATACAATAATTGAATACAACCTTTCATTGTCTGTGAATTCGAAAAAGGCATACCGTTTTATTGTTTATTAAGATAAAGATATGGGTTGACGTACTATAAAGGAACATTACATTGATCACCGATGGGAGTTGTACTGCGAGTCTATTCGCTCAGTGTGAGGGCTTTTTCCCGCGAAGTTCCCAACTTTGAGTTCAAAACAAACAAAAAACTGAGTTTAATACAATTTCAAAACAAAAAACAGATTGTCATGATGCTGTCAACGCTTCAAAGTTAATTTTTTAATTGTTTTTCTTTTACCATCTACAAAGGGCTTAACTTTATGTCACCCCTAATTTTGAGCAATTCACCCAATATTTCATTAATATGTATAATCAAAATATAATTAATATAGCTATTTTATATTTTTTTAATGAAATCTAGTAAAATTTGAAGCAATGTCATAATATTAAAAAAAATTGCTGTTTATAAATAAAATGTTGCAACCAGAGATTTAAAGTAATAATTTTGTTATTTTAATTTTAATTACCCTTAAAATAAATGAACGTAAATGATTCAAATGATAAATTGCAAATTTTATGCAATCTCGTAGGATTAAATATTAAACTTTTTCGACAGAATATAAACATTTTAAAAATTGGTAATTTATTTTACTAAAATTTTGAACAGTATAGTTTATATTGTAATTGAAGTGAGAGGATAAAATTGGATTATTTCTAAAAAAAACATTATTTTTAGTTGATATACAATGACAAAACTGGTTAAAATTTTACAATAATCTTTTTTGTTAGAATCCTACTTTAATTTCATCAAAAATTTTCATTTTATATTGTAACAGTTTTAATTTAAATTTTTTTAGTTTATAAATTAATGTTGATATATTTTGATATTACATAATTATTACTTTTTGTAGATTAATTTAAATTTAATGATTGCTATTTACTAAAATGTATACAAAAACTAAATTAATCATTTTTCCAATCAGTTTGTAAATGAATTGTTTATATATTAATTTGTGGTAATTCTCAAACACTAAACTAATTCGAAACGATCAATTTATTTTTTTTGACTATTTTTGAAAGAATTACGATACTTTTGAAAATTATACCTACAATAAGATTAATAATTAATTTAGATTATTTATTTTTAAAAATTACTTTAAAGACTGAAAAAAATCTATCAGTTAAAAACCTGAATATATTAAATATATTCAGGTTTTTAGCTAATTCGTACCTGTAAAATCCACATTATTTCAACTTTAAATTTGAGAAATATTTCCAAAATATACACTACAAAAAAATATTAATTTTTATTTTTGGTTTTGAATAAATTTGAATGTTCATTTTAAATCCTTTACTATTCTATTTTACCGTATCTTTAGTCCGGTGAATACTAAAAAAAATATTCAATATGTTCAACAATGAATCGAATCAACAAAATCCATAAAAAAAACCATATACATAGATATATAAAAATATAAACATAAAAAAACGAAATTGTACTTTTAAATGACATATTTTCTGTTATGCACAACAGAAAAAAAAAACAACTAGGAAGGATTTTACAGGATATACTTCCGTGCCATAGTGATTTATTAAATTGGATTGTTCAAAATATGCTATATGATTTTTAATGTTTTATTATTACTATTTTTTTTCCTTTTCGTTGTTTGTTTTTAAAGTTAATGAAATTTTAGATAAACGGACAAAGAAAGATTTTTCAAGTATTATTGAGTACAGTATTTGTGAATTGTTTTTAGTAATTTTTACGTTTTTTAACCGGAAATACTGAAGAATGGGAAGCTAATATGAAGAACTTCAATTTTATTTTAAATTATTTATTTTTAATAATTATTTTATGTGGCATTTAAATTGAATTTGAAAAATTTGAGTAAATAAATAATTTTGCTTCTAATAAATTGTATTGTAATTAAAAATATATTAATGTGCTAAATTATGATTACATCAAATCATTAATGAAATAATTTAGTGAATTATTTCATTAATGATTTGATGTGATCATAATTTCACAGAAAACAACTGTACAACCGGAAAAATATTTATGTTTTACCTGTAATTTCATAAAATTTCTATTAAAATCACTTATTTTTATGAATTATATTTAAAACCTCTTTACAAAAATATATTATTTGAATCCTTATATTTTATGAATAAATGGTATAAATTTAATTTCATATTTTCAAAAAATATTTTTTAATTGCAGTTGACAGCAAAGAATATATTTTTTTAAAACGGAAATACAACATAGTTTTCTGACATTTTTATATTACATATATAATAATTATTTTAAATATTTTTTAAAAACATTTTGAAGATTTCTTAATTTATTTAATTCTATAAAATACAAAATATATTTATGAGTAACGAGCAATATTAAAAATTAATAAATGTTAACACAAAAAAATATTATATATAATAATTAATGTATTATTAAATAAAATAATAAAACTACTACAAATTCATCTTGACAGCCAAAATGAAATTTATAAGTATATATTTTTGATTAATAAATTATGAAATTATTATATACAACTTTTGTGGTACTTTATTTATACTTCAAGGATATTTTCAACATAAATATTAAGACTGTTGAAAATTATTATATAAATTATACACAATTTAGAAATAATAAAATGATGATATTTCCTTTAATTATATATGCGTTTTATGCTTGTTAAACTTTAACAATTTTCAACAAAAAAAAATAAAAACAACAAACTTTATTTTTATGAAGATAAATAATGCAAAAAAATAAAAATATTATAAATAGCTTAAATTTTATGTTTTACAGACACAGATGTGTGTTTTTTTTTTATACTATTTTATTTATGTTATGCTATTTATTTAAAAGTTTTAAAATAACTTAAGAACTTATTGTCTCTTTACAGAAAAACTTTTTAAAAAAATGATTTATTTGCATCGTCACTGTTTTATGTAAACAAAATTATTTGACATTTATATTAAATTTTATGACAGAAAATTTAAAATTAAATATAAATAATTATATAAAATATGATAAATATTCACAATAATTGCAAAACATTAGAAACATAAAATTATTAGAATTTAATTTTTGTCAGTCAATAAAACAAAAATAATCAATAACTCGCTTACGAAAGGGCTAGTCACAATGAACGTATTAATTTTTAAATAAATATAATTTTCGTCTGCAGATTATAATTTTAGACCATAAGCCATCTACTCCTTTTAGTTAAATATTAAAATTTACAGTAGTGGTTTCAAGTTAAACAATAATTTAAGTCACAATTAATGAGATTTATGTTATTCTCAGTAACATTAATAAATTTTGTTTGTAAAATCGTCGGCTGACTGCAATTTTGTATTATACGCCATTTTTTTGTGTTTTTTTTGTCGTAGAAGCAAAATAACGTTTTAAGTTGTCATTCTATTAGCAAAAAAATTAACCTTTTTGCATAGTTACGGAAATACTGAGAAAATTGAAAATGTTTCATTTCAAATATATTTTAACTTTATTTTGACAGTTCCAGAATACCGAGAACAAAACGGAAGCGTTTATTAAATACCCATCAACATAAAATTTGATTATTATTGTTCTCAGATCGAAAAAATTAATTTTCTCTACAAATTAAATTTTTTAATTGTTTAATTTCCGGTCAAATAATAAAACTAAGGTTAAATACGATTTATTTCCAAGAAAACTCTTTAACTCTTATTATATAATATTCAAACTATTTTCTGAATAATCTAAAAAAAAAAGTACTAATTAATTATTTTACTATCCAAATATTATATTCATAATTATTATATAATTATTAATTTATGATAAATAACCTTAAGGAAAAGTATATTATTTTAGTTTTAATAATATAATTATCCTTAAAATTAACTTATAAAAATGTTTGAACATAAAATTGTACATCTTAAATTACTTATTATAAAATATCAAAAGGAATGAAAAATATAAAGGTATACATTGAAAATATCTACTTTAATATATATATATACTCGTATTTAATATTATCCTTTTTTTCTCCCATATAATATTAATATAATAAAATTTTTGTTTCATAGTTGCAATTCTGGGATAAAATTATTTTGAAACTATTTAACAAGCAATTTAATGTTTACCAAAAAAAAAAAGAAGAAAAATTCATATAAAACTGCAACAATATTTTTGATATCTGTATAGGTTGTTAAACAATTACACAAACACTCCCTATATTATATTAAAAGGATTTTAGTTTACTAAGTAGTTTTAGTGAGTATATATATATATAGTAGTTTATGGTTTCATTGTAAGTAAGTTTTCGTTGAAAAGTCTGAAAATATAATATTTTTAATACATTTTCTTTTTTTTAGTGTTAAAATGAACTGAAAATTTTTGTATTATAATTTCATATTATTTAGTCCTGTTTGTATATTATTAATAATATATGTATAGAAAATAATAAAACTATATTATTGCAGAGGAAGTTAAAATCTTCTTATTATTATCGTTTGTGGCATTTAGATTTTATGAAAAGTTTTACATTAAAAAACAAATTAATATCCGGAATTATTATATAATAGTGTACTACTAACTACTAACTATACATATAGTTTTTGATGCAATATTATTTATTATAAAGAAAATAATTTGTAATATTTTATATATTATTATGTAAAAGCAAAATTAAGTTTATAAAGTTTTATGAAAAACCTACTTTTTTTTTGTAATAAAGAGTTCAAAAATAAAATATAGAAATAAAATATTTAATTTTCCTATTCAAATTTCAATTAAAAAAATAATATTTTAAAGGATATATGTATTTTATTAGTAAAAATATTTCATATAGCATAGTTTTTAAATAAAAATATTTAAGGCCAGTTTGATAGTCAGAGTTTAAACTTAAGTTAATCTAAACTGAACATATCAGTTTAAAGTTTTAAATTTTATTCAGTAAATTTAAAAATAGAAAATATAATGATTATTTTGATTGAAAATGAAATTAGCTGATATGGTAAAAATTTATAGGACATACTTAAAATTTATTTCAATTTATATTTTATTGAAATTAAAAAGTTTGATTTGATTTTTTATATTTGCATATTCAAAATTCTATATCAATTTGACATAAATTTTGACATTTCATTTTCAATCAAAATAAGAGAACTTGAAGTTGAAAATTTGTCGACGATTTAAACTCGCACTGTAAAACTGATCCTTAATATTATTATTATTCAAATTATTTTATTTTATTTTTCATATTCGTAATTATTGTTCTGTCGTACAATTGTTTTGGATTTTTGATATTTTCTCCTTCAGTTTAATTCATTCCGTTTTGCAGTTTTAAATATTTTTTTTCGGTTTAAAGTTTAATTTTTGTTCTTTTGCTTTGTATTACAGTATAGTAGTTTCATTTTTCATCTTGTGAAATAATTTCACTTTAACTGAAAAATCACCTAACCACAATAAATATTACCATTATTTAAAGTTTACAAAAAGCTAGTTTGAAATTTAAATTTACTAAAAAAGTTTTATTTTATTTAATTTTTCAAAGAATTTATTCAATTTTATTTTATTTAAAGAATTTTTTTTTTTGGACTTTTTATATGAACATATTTTTTGTGGTTTTTAACCAATAAAAAAAAAATTTAAAATATTTTGGTTTCTTTATAAATTTTTATGTTAAAATTTATTTAATTATAATTTAAAACAGAAAAATTCAATCGCCTTTAATCCACAAAAAAGCTAATTAAATTTTAAATTTGTTTATTTTTATATGTGAAACTTTACAAAATCCTTATAGTTATGATCAATTAAAAGCTTGAAAAGGTTATTTGTAGAATTCATTAAAAAAATATATATACACCTAATTCTGGTTTTACACGGTAGATACGTTCCAAACGAAACCGTGTAAAAAAAAAACTGTGTAAAAAAAACCGTGTAAAAAAATACATGAAGTGCACAGGAAATAAATTAGAAAGGGGAATTCCCTAACTAAATTTCTAAAAGATTACGGTTAATAAAAATATTTTTCTTTAAAATTTCAATCAAATAGCTTTTTTTTAATCGTGCTAAATCGAATGAAATCGTGCAAAAACGGTATCAATTTTTTTTTCTAGACCGTGTTAAATCAAAACCGTGTAAAAAATGGCTGTGTAAAAATAGAATTGGGTGTATATATATGAAACAACATAAAATACATATTATATTTAAAATATTATTAGTTACACTGAATGAATGAAAAATGATGAGATGTTAAATAATATACGCGTTCAAAAGTTTGAAATTTATTTTGTGAAAATTACTGTACACGTATATAATATAGTAATAAATGAATTTTAGCTGTTTTCAAAATAAAAGTTATCCTGCACATGAACATAATAATCTCTATACATTACAATATTTAATAGAATTTATTTATGTTGAATATTCTGTTACTGAAGTTTCTCTAGTATATATCCTTTCTCAGTTCTTTTTATTTTTTTTTATTTTAATCTTATTTAAATTTACAGGTCATTAGGGTGCCCTATTGTAATGCTTAATGTTGATAAATTAGTTTCAGTTGAATTTTCAGAAAAATATTATGAAATTTAATATGAAATATGAAAATGAAAGAGAAAATATGAATATTAAATCATTGCTTTGCTATAAAGAACAGTGATGTTGAAATTTATTATACTCCTTTTTTTTGTTTAAGGTAAATTAGGTTTTGCAGGTTTTTAGTAAAATATATTATAACAGAAAATTTAACATAATATTTTCAATTTATATGCAATTTTTCTAACAACATTCTAGTACAGATTGTTATGTTTAGATTAGAAAGTAATTATTTTCAAACAAATATTTAAAATATTAATTATTTAAGGTGTTATTAGCGTATAAATAATATAGACAAGATTAATATCTGATCAATTTTTTTCTTTAAGTATTTGCTGATCATATTAATATGTATCTATAAATTCTCTGTACAATTTTCATTATTTGTTATTAATATATTATCATCTGAAAATATAATCCTTGAAAAGCCAATAGTTTTAAATTAATTATTAATTAGTTTACTAATTAAAAAAAAAAATTAAAAAACCACTTTAGCTTAAGCTGTCCGAAATAATTATCAGCAATATGAAAATTATAATATACAACATAATTTTTTTTTTTTTAATTATGATTTCAAAGGTACTTTATGGTATATATTTTTTATAATTAACTATAATAATTAATATTTATTTCTTCTGTGAAATAAATAAATTTTTAATAAAGAGTATAAACAGTGAAATATATTAAATTATTTCATTTAAAAATTATGAAAATTTTTTTAAAAATTTGGTGCTAAATGAAATGCAAATAATTATTGAAAATATTCAGAAATTTTATAAATATTTTTTAACAAATTCTTTAAAAAATTTTAATAAAAATTATGTTTTATTAATGTTTTTTTTATTAAAGAAATAGTAATTATATTTCAAAAGTAATTTAATTTTGCAAAAATTTATATTTCTAATGCAATAAACAATTTTTAAAAATACATATTAACAAATTTCAGATTAAATTAGTTCTTTTTTAAATAGAATTAATCAATTTTCAAAATATTTTAATAATTTTTTTTAAATATTTGTATTATTTCTCGAATAAAATTAAGCAAATTTTCATTTAAATTAATTAAACTTTATTTTTAAATTTAAATTAGAAGTTAAATAAAACATATCTTATTTTAAATAAAACGATTTCCAAATTTTCTGTTTAATTTAAGTTGAAAAATGATTAAAATATTTAAAAAAAATTTTGTTTAAGAGATTTTTAGAAAAATTATTAAAATTGTTATTAAAATGACTAAATTATTCTAAAAATATTATATGCATTTTAATGATATAACGTAGCTACGATTCAAAAATTGATATTACAATTTTTCCAGATATAATAGATTTTCCATTTTCATGAATAAATGTTGTTAACCTCAATTAGGAAAAAATTTATTACATTTTACATATATGAATAATAAATATAATTTTTAATTGCTATCCAATTTTACGAATTTTTCTATTGATTTTAATTTAAATTTTTATTGAATTTTATGTTTTTAAAATTGAAAAAATATTAATATCTTTTAGTTTTCTTATTTATTAAGTGTTTATTTTCATAAAAATGAAAGTAAACACTTTAAAAAGGATCAATACTACTTAATTTTTCCTAGAATATGAAATCTTTTTCATGCTTTTATATAATTTCAGTGTTTTGAGAAGCTCAATGTACGTAAATAATGATATTATTTATTAATGATTTTATGAAAATCATAAAATAAAATTGATTTTCTATTTTTCTCGGAATTTTCATTTATATATGTTACAAACAAAACACTTCAAAAGAATTTATTCAATAATTTCCAATTCCCTAAATTTTTAAAAGAAATATTGATTATTTATAGAAAATAAATATAATAAATAAATTTATCATAATCCTTGAAATTTATAATATTTATGATAATTTTTCTGATGAATCAAAGATATTACATAATAATAGAATATTTAAAAATATATTTTAAATTATGTATTAAAAATATAAAAAAAATTTATATCAATTGATTATGGTGTCCATAATTGAGTGTATTTTGACATTGATGAATGATTTCTTTATTTTTTATATAATTTTTGGGGTGGTTTGAGAAATTTTGTTGATTGATTTTCATATTAAAAATTAACATATGAATAAAGGATTCTTGTTGGTTTATTTTTAACAATATTAACACATAAAAAAATATATTTTTAATAACATTAAATTATGTTTTAATTCTCTTGAATAGACAAGTTGTTAATTTTCAATATAAATATATTTCTTTATTAGTAAGATTTAAATGACCAGTTTTCAAGTGAAATAGAAGTGGAATCTAAAAATGGACTAAAAATTTGTTTAATATTTAAAACTATAACTCTAGTTACTTGGAGAAAAACCCTCGCACTAAACCAGTTATCATTCCGTAGTACAACTTATTACGGTAGCCATTTATTTTTGCCTTTATAATACAACGATAAATTACAGTCTCTTAATAAACGATAAGGAATTTGACTTCCATTAACTCACCTTTCTCGATCAAATTATTAAGGAGAAGATGTCTAGTGTCCTTACTTTCCTTTCGTGCGTTGGCGGACAGTATAAAAGGACGTTTTTGAGTGACAATTCATTAATTCTTTCATAGAAAATGTTTAGTAACCAATAACAAATGATATTTAATATAATTTCATAAAAAAAAAATTGTACAAGAAAATTATTCCTTTATTAAACTAAAAATTATAAGAAAAACTTATTGTTTTCGTGGAAACTGAAACTTTGAAATTTTGTGTACAAGTTGTTGTCGTTTAGAACCAACCTTAAAATATTATGGAATTGAATTTTCTTCTCAATTTTTTTTAAGTACATTTAATTTTTTTGAATTTATAATGGCTGCTCTAGAAAATGGTTGTATTTTAAATGTAAATTGCTATTTTTATCTGAACATGTTAACTTGTTATATACATTTTTCATAATTTTTTGTAATTTTATTCATTTGTCTGTTCAATTTTCATGCCAGTTTTTCTTTATTACATTAATTGATTGAAAGTAAGTGTGTAAAATAACTATGTTTGAATTTTAAGGATTAATGTTACTCTAAAATGATCTGACGGATTTAATGGTAAGCCCGTGTCCGTTAAATAAAAGATTTATTAAATTAATAAAGTTTTAAATTATTTTACAAAAAATAGTTTTAAAAATATTTTAATTACAAATTTTAAATCAAAAAAATATGTATTATTATGATCTTAAAACGATCTCTCACCAAAATATATATTTTAACATAATTTAAAAAAAAAATTATATCCGTATATAAACCACCCATATTATTAAGGATATTCTAAAATAAAATTTAATTATATGATATGAATATAAGAAAGAAAAATTTGTGTTGTTTTAGTTATGTTTATGATACCCACCCAGTATATGAGGCGTTACATCCTTAACCAAATTCTTCATACTTTTAGGGTATTTCACTAACACACATTTTTTTTTTTTTGTATTCATACCATATAATATGTATCATGAATTATTTATTTGTACACACATATATTTAGTCCTTTAATAACATACTCTTTGGCTTTATGACAATATCATATAAATTTTTTTTTTTTTTGTTATTTATTGTTAGTTTAATATTATCTAAAGGATAAAAATAATCCATAAAAAAAAGGTTGTTATATCTAGGACAATCGTTTGTCCTAGATAATAAAATTATATTTCTTTAAAAAAAAAATACTAATACCGAAAAAAAATAATATCAGGTATTTTTTTAACACTTTTTTTAATCAGTTGTATTTGTAACATTGATCCTTTTTTTTTTTGTTTGAAAATAAATAATATTATTCAACTTTATTATTCCCTACTGTATTCAAAAATTGAAAGATTTTTTTTTATAATATGTACATATAAAATATACATGCACAATAGATCTATAACGTCGCAGTGCTCTATCGTGCTCTCCTCACATATTAGATAGCATTTTCAGATTAAATTAGTCGTTTTTCAATATATTTTAATCTGTGTGAATGAACTTTGCTACTGAATGAACAAACAAATTTCGAATTATTAAAAAGTTTTCAAATTATTCGAAAATTTTATTTATATAGCGATTTATTGAAATATTATTTATATAGCGATTTATTTATATAGCGATTTATTGAAATTCTTTAGATATAATTTTATCAAACGATTTGAAAGCGTATTTCGTCAGCTACTACATTTAATTTAAATTTTTTATACTAATTATGAAATCATTTCCAACTACTTTTTTGTTTTACTGACAGCTCAGTATTCAGTTTTAAAATATATAAATATAAAGACGATATTCGATGGATAAAGTCGCTTCGAATACACTGAAAAAAACACTCCAGTTTGGGAAGTTAATTATTATTGAATCGTTTCACTTTAAATTACATAAATTATCTTTTCAAATGAATTTAAACATTTTACAAATTAAAAAAACATTTAATTTAATTTGAAAAATGTTTAAAATATTTCAAAACATTAAAAATAACTAATTTAATCTGAAAATAGTATTTGCAGAAATTTTTTTGAGTTTAATTAGGATAATAAATTCATTAATAACTATTACTTCGTTTCTACAAATTACAAGTATTATAAGCTGACTCTTTAAATGTAAAGATTAATGAATTTGGCTTATTTTCAATAAATCATTTTTTTTTATTAAAGGTCGCTGATTAATCATGTCCTTGACTGCAGCTGCATTTTCCATATTTCCAAAGATATCTTAACCATATTAACATTAAGAAGCTCTTCAGTGTTACAACACTGGTTGCATAAATATAATAATCTACTTATAAATGAAAATCGATTATTGCTTAACTAATATTTTTCCAAAAAAAAAATAGAAAACTCCTCCATACATTATACTGTAGCTAAATTCTATTTAAAAAAAATCTATGAAAAATCAAATATTATTAAAAAAACGTATAATATAATTCGTATTCATGTTCTAATTTAAAAACAATTTTCCAATTTACAATTCAATAAAATTAAATCCACTTTAATATAAAACAAAAAATTCAAATCAAAATTTATTGGAGCTTAAAATTTTTTTATATAGAAAAGCTCAATTAGTGAAAGGAAAATTTATTGAGTATCGAGAAAAATCTATAAAATAGTTAGGAATGTAAGTTAACTTTTTGTTTTACAAAAAAAAAAAAGTATATTTATAAAATAAAAGTATGTATACAAGTAAAATATTATATTTGGTATTCAGTATAACATTATTAAGTCTTTTATAAAATTTAAATGGGCCATAAAATATTTTGTAACTTTGCTCACAAATATTATATATTTTTTTTGTAAAGCAAAATAGATCAATAAAATATAAATCTTAACAAGGTTATTTTTTTTATTACTTATATAAATGTAAAGTAGGCATTTTATTAAGAATTTTAAAAATTTATTAGGACATGATTATTATGACATTTAAATAATATTATTAAATATGTTCGATATACGAATAATGTAATGGGAAAATTTAATGCAACTTGAAAATATGTACATCGCATACCAAATTAGATTATTTGAATTACAAATATATTCTATATAATCAATAATTCTACTTTGGTATCCGTCTGCTAAAATTATGAAATAATTCAAATAAAATTTTGAACCTTCATACCAACTCTAATTCAAGAAAAGGGTACAAGCGACAATAATTCCAAATTGCAGTTTGTTGCTAGTCTACGGATCAGATCAACTTTGACAACTTTATTTGCTAAGTGCACAAGTTTGAGGGACCAACAAATCTCTTAACTACATTGTCTATCCTGAAGAATTTAATCCTTGTTGATTGTGCCATTTACTTGTATTACTGTCGTTAGATAATTAAAATAAAGTGTCGAATAAAATATATTAGGTTGAATATATTTTATTCGTTGAAGGAATCATAGCATATGTTTTGCAACTTGTTTATATCAAAAAACTACTAAACTCACAGATTGGATTTCGTTTGTAAATTTTGCAACTGTTCAAGAAATCCCAGTGATTTCAAACAATCTCTGTCAGGCGGAGAGCAATTGCTTTCGAATCTACTCTAATTACAGATGAGTTGTATGTTTTTTGTTATCTAAATCATATTTACCTATATTCACGAATTAATAAAATCACAAATTTTTGTTTATCTCAATTCATTGCGTTAACAAAATAATATTTTTCTATTTAAATTTAAAATAATTTTCCAATCATTAATAACCAAAATTCAAATTTTAATTATCTAAAAACCTATTTAAAATCTTTTACTAAAAAAAAAATATTTAATCTTTTATAATTTTAGCATTAGTAAATATTTAAAATAAATAATTCTTTTGGGACAAATTATAGAATAATTTTTTGATAATTTTATTCTAATAGAGATTTTATTAAAAGCCACATGACATGAGTTTATGTATATATTTGGGTAAACAATTTTTCCAAAATACATATATGAAAATTATTTAAAAAGTCTGGAAAAACTTTTTTAACCAAAAATTATAATTTGAATGTTAGAATTTAAAATTAGTTTTTTCTATATAATATTATATTAATACATATAGAACAAAATTTTAAATATTCTAATTGGTATTTAACGAATTATACAGAAGGGAACTTTTAAAATTAAACTTTAACATTGAATATTTAATATAATTCGTTAGAAAATTTGGTTTTTAATAAATTTTTATATTTCAATAGTTTTTTTTTCTTTATTCACTCCACTGAAGAGCATAAAGTCTCATGTGCAGAGTTACCTTGAAGTTCCTTCAACTGGCCTCAACCATTACAAATTTACTTGAAGTTTCTTCAACTGGCCACAACCATTACAATTTTCTCTCCCAATCTTAAAATTTCGTATTATATTGTAATTTTATAACTTGTCCTTATTTAAAGCTGACCAAAATCGATGTCTCGAACTGAAAACCAACCCAGTACCTACTGCAACAAAGCTTAGTACTTCTACCACTAAACCAGTGCCGGTCTTTAAATAATTTCAATGTTGCAAATATTTATTATATCTGCAAAATACGTTAATTTTAAATATTTAAAAAGAAATCCGTGTACAGGCTATATTTCACCAAAAAAAAAAATCTTTAATAATAAAGCTATGCTTTTTATGGATGTCCTAATTTTTCCAATTGTACTGAAAATTATTAAAAAAAAAATTCACAGCACGTACTTGAATATTATTCACATCATCAGCAGGTATTAAATTGATAATCTGTTAATGTTTTATTTTTCTCTCTTTGTATCAATATACCTTAAGGACACGTTGTCACTATATATCATTATTTTTATATTGACCAAAAAAAGAAAAACAACATAATTTTCGAACGAAAAAAACACTTTCTCATTTTGATTTATAATAAATAAGAAATAATTATTATACTGTCTTCGAATAATTAATGGCCTCTTTTTTTTTTTAGAGAATGTTTAGAAATAAACTTGATTACATATTTTTCAATATGATTTATTTTCTTTTGTACATAAATATAAAAAATGAAATACAAAATAGTAGCATAAAATAATTTCATAATTTCATAATTTCCTTTATGTAGAAATTCATTTCGTTTAAATTGAATTAATATATTTAAGATTTCAATTTGTTTAACATTTTTTTAATTTTCAATAAAACCAAGTTTTACTATACTTCAAGTTTTAAGCATTTCCTAAAAAAATATAGATATATATATTTTGGCTAAAATATATTCCATACTATTATTAACATAACTCCCTGAAAATTATTAATTAAAAAGCCTTGAGAATTTTATTATGATTAAATAATGGACTATAGCTGAGATATAATTATGTATATTTTATATGCAATTTTATGAAAAGTGAAAAATATACTAGTAAAATATCAGATTTTATTCTCTACACTATTTTTACTATATGTATTGTATTTTATATTCACTAATTATACCCATGCATTTATGAGATATAATATTTTTATGTATAATTATAAAGGTGATATAGAATATTAAATTAAATTTTCTTTATGGATATAATTTATATATAAATGGAAAATATAATTTAAATTATCTACGAAAATTTTCAAAAACATAATTGTACCAGTGATGGTACCGTATATATTTTCATATTTGCGTTAGTAATTGCTTTAAAAATTAAAATTTAGTTTGATGTTAAGCGAACTGTTTTTGTTAAATATAATAGTTAGTTTTGGGTTTTTAATATCATCGCCAATTTATTGTTGTTTAGCCAAATGACAGCAAACACTAATCCACTTTTAGCTCGTTGGTATATTCTTCTTTAGAAATAAATTACAAAACTTCCGAATCCATGTTGCCTCGCTAACCAACCTGCAAATCTTCATAATGGGTACGATACCTCTTTTAGCCCTCCAAACAGTTGTCCAGAATTCTAAGTCTGGAGTGTCACAGAAGTCTGGAGTGTCACAGAACAACATGTGGCTTCTACAGCAATATAAATCTATTCTGACGGGTTCGATTGAATATTCTGAATATCCTGACATTTCCGATTTATATTCAGATTCACTTTCGTCTGTCGTGAGACCTATCCTTTTTTCCATTTTAACCAAAAGAGAATACCAATCCTAAGTTGTCGCTTATGTCTACTCATTGCAATCCCTGGTCTACTCATTGCATTTAGTATCCTTTATATTAGTTTTTGATAATATTGTATAATTTCTTTTATAAGTATAGAATATTTACGTCCTTATATTTCTATTTTTTCCCTGTTCATTTTTTTGTATAAAAAATATGGTGACCAATTTTTACTATGTAATTTAAATATTATATTAAATTTAACAACCTTCAGTAGTGAATTTCTGATTGATTATTTTAACTATTTAATTATATGTGACAAACCAGAATGATAATGAGTATTAAAGTGAAAATTTACTACTAGCGACAGTAAAATATTAAAAATAATATGATTTAAATTATCCAAAATTGAATTTTTTCGCCAAAGAACAATTCATTTTGGCAATTTAAAATATGTTATTTTCAGAATTTGCCATGAAGCATACAATGTAAAATATATTTTTTAAAGTAAAAATTTGTTTAACAAACGTTTTCGGAAAAATTTTCCATTACATTTTCAACTTAAATTAGTTGAATTTCCCCCCTTTACCAATTGATTATCAATATTAGTTTTTTACAAAACATTTTCGTATTTTCCTTTTAAAACACTCTATTTATTTGTAAAGGAAACTCCATTTTGAGATAAATTTAAATTGGAAATGCTGCATTTTCTTTTAACTTTTTACAAATTCTACGTGTTGATTATTTTTATTATTATTATCATAAAAACTTAATGTTATAAATTTAATTTTTATTAAGAGTATACTTTGCAACCATAAAAATGATTCACAAAATATACATTATATCTACAGAAAACTTGGAAAGCTAAGGAAAACCCATAAAATAGTCTTTATGTTGTTTTTTTTTTTTTCTAAATAAACTATATTATTTTTATGATTTAAAAATATTGAAATTCAGTTAAATTTATACTATAATAATTTACAGATAAAATAAAATATAATTTAAATTTTATGTATTTCGAGCATAAAAACAATCTATCATAAAATTTCTAATATGAAACACATTTAAAAGATAGTCGTTGGTTAAATATTTTAAAATATTCAATAAATCTTTATTAAAAAATATTAAATTGCATACCTAACTGCATCAAAATTTGTAGAAATTTCCAGTTGCTATTTATGGAATGGATATCAACTTGTTAGATATGCTTTTTATTTGTGTTGCCCAAAAAAACTTATTTATGCAAACGTGATATCGTTACAGTGTTTTTTTATTTAAAAAAAAGAAGATTTTTTAAAAATTCCTGTAAAGGTAAAATGTAACTGAGACATAATTAAAATGATATAATTTACATTTTATAGGTTTTGTTACCAAAAACAAATTAATAAAAAAACATATTTATTATTTCCTCGAAACTTTTTCCATAAAAACGGAAAAAAAGCATAAAGTTATGAAATGATAAAGAAAAAATCCTTTTTTTTTGTATCAGGTTTTATATAAATAATATAAAATGATATCAAGTCCTTTTTTTCTTTATTTCATAAAAAGTAAGAAAAATTTTATGCTATAAAAAAATATTTATGCCACAAAAAACATCCAACAATCCAACATTAAAAAAGTGCAACATGAAAGCTTATATATTTTTTTTGTGTTACTTAATAAAAATAAAAAACTTTGTGGTTTCTTTTGGTCATAAAATAAATTACTTTTATCACTTTGAAAATTCTTTACAAAGTGTTTTAATTTTAATATTTTCCAAAAAAATTTTTTAAAAAAATATACTTAGTTAGTATTAAGGACATAGTGATACTAGAAAACATAGACCCAAACATTACTGCATTTCATAGCGATAACACTTTGATGATTTACCAAGCTAATTAATTATAAAGAAAGTTTTCTAAAGTTTAGAATTTTGTAATTTCTTTATTGTCCTATTTCTATGCTGGTCTATCTTCTGAATGTCCTTGCTGTACGCTGTAAAAAATTAGTTTAATTATTATTTATATAAAATAATTTACAAGGATTTTTTCACATACTTTCATAAAATTTAAACAACTTTAAAAATAAATTGAATCCAAAATAAATTTTACTGTCTATATGACATTTAATTAGATGTTCATCTGTAATAAAAAGAAAAGTGTATTTAACTAATTTACATTTTCGATAATTAAATCATAAATTCTTGGAAATATTTTGTAAAGCAATATTTTCTTTTAACAAATTCTGAGAAATATTTTTCATTTTTCATTAAGCCTTATACCCTTCAAGCTTTTTAATGTAATGTGGCTGTCATTAAACATTTTTTGTAATAAATTTAATCTTTTTTAATATAAGAATATTAAAAACAATTCAGATCCTTGTTTTTTTTTTGCAATATATTAAATATTACAAAAACATGCGTTCATACAAAATTAACATGGTGTTAAAATTTATTAAAAATAAAAGAAGGAAAAAAAAGATCCTTAATCTAATTTACATAGAATAAAAATCATAAAATATTATAATTTAGTAAGAATAACCTACTTCAAAAAAAAAGGTAAATCTTATGATTTGTAGTGACATTTTTTTTTGTGAACAAAGTTTTTTTTAAAACGAAAAGGTCAAATGTCCTTTACAATATTGATGGTTTTTTTTCTGTATTTTTTTTTGGTAATTTATGATTAAAGTTTGTCGACAAGTTTTTGTTTTTGTTATAATTACTTTTTGACAAAAATATTAAATTTATTATTTTAGTATTTATTTGGTATTAAACATAAAAAATCTTTAAATATATTTTTTTGACCGCTTTTCAAATAACATCTACAGATCTTAATTTGGAAGAAATTAAAATAATCGTCTTAAAGAAAATTTTAAAAATTTATGAAATATGCAATTTTATTTATGTGACTTAATAATTAAACAATTTTTTCTTCTTACTTTATAAGACTAATTTTAATATGTCTTAAAAATTTTACATACTAATTAAAATATAAATTTACAAATGAAAGATTAAAGTAACTTTTAAAGAAAATTTAATTTAATTATTTGCAAAATATTTCAAATACATACCTAATGCTTCAGATAAAATTTTAAAATAAGATTTTCATAATTTTGTAATTCACAAAAATCAAAAAGAAAATTATATTTTATAATTTTACTTTCATGCTTGAATATGGAAATTATTTAAAGTGCACTTATGTGATTAAATAAATAATTTTTTATGTGTTTATAAAAAATTTTGAATAGCTTTTTTAAATATTTATTTTCTTCAAATGAATTCACATTCATTTAATTACAAATTTGCTGGTTACAATTTGGTTAACCAAACTAAACCACTATGACTAATCAATGAAATCTTAAGTGATACCTTGGAAACAATTTTCTGTATAATATACCGCAAAAGGATTTTTTTTTTTTTATTTTGGTTAATTTTCTGTATAAACTTCAAAGGAAATTATGTTGATTTATTTATCTTATATACTGGGAAATTTTTTTTTACTTTCCATCTCTATTAATGTGTGAAATTTTATTTAATATATTTTTATAAAAATTCATTTTTATTGAAACTAAATTGTTTAGTTACTTTAAAATGGTTTTGATAAAAAAAATTATGTCAAAAATTAACATAAAACTTAGTTTAATTTTTACATTATATACAATATAAAGTTAATTATGTTAATAACGTGAAAAATTCCAATTAAAAGATTCATATTTTAATAAAAAATGAGAAATTTTTAATGAAAATAAAATTATAAAAGTTAGTCTTTCATTTTATTGTGACAATAATTGTTTTTATGTTAAATTAAATTTACAAAATTTATAGACTTTTGATCCGAAATTATAATTAAAAAAAAAAAAACATTATTTTTTATGTACAACATCTTTGATGTTTTAATAATAATTTATAACTCAAAATTACACAGAAAATCTGTCAAAAAAAATCTCTTGAAGAAATATAAATTTGAAATTAAAAAATTTATTAAATTTTTTTGTTAAAAAAAAAGATTATAAGTTTTATTGACTAATAAATATTTTCATCAACATTGAAATTAAGAATGAAATTATCCATAATATCTGAACATTATAAAATTTGAAAATTAATTATGTCTATCTAATTAATTTTTCATATTTCTAAATTAATCAAAATATTATTTTAAAGTTGTGAAAGTATAATTAATTTTCATTTTAATTACTAAATTATTGTAAGTCAATCTTTGTAATTGTTTTAAATTTACTATAAATATATTTAATTTATCTTAAAATACATTTTTCAAAATAATTTCATAACATTTATATATAAAAAATCACTTTTATATAAAAATAAGTAAACATACTTTATTTTATGTATATAGATTATAGTTAAAATTCAATTTTCAATCATAAAATATATTTATATTATATGTTAACAGAAAAAAAAAAGGAAAATCTACAAAGTAAAAACCTTTTATGCAAATATTGATCATAAATATTGCAAAAAGAAATATATAAAAATAATATAATCACAGAGAAATATGTTTTTATTGAAGTTATTGCAAAAATATGATTTCTAGATTTTTTTTTTATATAGGAAATTTTCAATTTAAAAAATACCATCTTTGTTCATTTTGTATAACAACATGGAAAATTTAATTTTTTATGAAACTGAAAAAAAAATCCAATTATGTATGTTATTAAAAGGGTTTATTTTTAAAATAAAATATTCGTAGCAAACATTTATCTGTTGGTTTGTTCATAATATTTTTTAAATTGTTATTTCAAGAAAATAATAAATTGTTACACAAATTACAAATTGTTATACAAAAAATTTACAAATTTATGATAGATTTTTCATTGGCAAAATTTTATTTAAAATCAGAAAAAAATGAAGAATTCTTAGTATTGTCCCCTTGTATCACTGGATTTAATCGCTATTTGTTTTAATGAGTGTTTTTGAACGAAAAGTAATTTAACAAAGCAAATATTCCTCAAAAATAGTGCTCCTAAAATACGTTAAATATCTTGATTTCATTTAGTTCTAATATATAGATATGATTTAATTTAGGATGTAGAATATTAGAAATTGGCAAAAATTATAAAAATATTAACTAGATGTAATATGAATATTAATAGCCCTACTATGCAGCTGAACATAAACCATTATATATTTTCAATTTTTTTTAATTTTTTATGGTGAAGTGATAAGAATTTATTTGATATCAGGATATAACATTTGATATCAGAGTATGAAAAAGATTGGACATTGATCTACCCACCAACCCTCAAAGGGTTAATGAACATTTGATAAATTGATTATTGAGCTATAAAATTAAAAAATTCGAATTACAATATAAAAATAATTATACTAATTCTAGTAGACATGTCACTGCGGAATAAATTCATTCGTAATTTAGTAAATTTAAAATTTACTTGTCTCATACTGACTTTCTGAATTAATTAACTGATATTAATTGACACTATGACAGTTGGTAAATAAAAAATATTATCTGTAAAATTTTATTTGAAAAATACGTGTTAAACGAAAAACTATATATATGAAGGTGTCCGTTGAAAATGGGAAAAAGGATCTGATATATATTTTAATTTTTAAATAATAAATATTTCAATAATATTTATTATTTAAAATAATATATTCCAATTTAATATTTTTATCCTTTTTCTATAAAAATTTTATAATATTTAAATTTATTGTAAAAATTATTAAAATATTGAGTTCCCATTTTTAATATTATTTTATATAAGAAATATATTTGCTAACATCAAAGGTTACTTTTGATCTATTATTATATTTTATTTTTATGGATGTAAAATTTATGTAATTTGACTGGTTCTGTTCTTAATAAAAAATTGTTTGAATTTTTTTTTAAATTTTTTCTTGATACCAAAAATAAACCTAAACTTTTTTATTTGAAAATAATAGCACGTGTTATGAATTATCTGAACATTAATTTTAATAATAGGTTCAATAAGAAACTGAAAAAGTTGTACATAAAATTTTTGTATATGTGTTAAATAATAATATTGATTTTCATGCTAGACATTATTATCCATAATCTATATAGTAAACAAGTATGGTGAAGGACACCAAATTTAATTTTTATATAATAAGGAACAAATCTCAATAAAGAAACACGTAGATTTAGATTCAAATATAACTGGTCAGATTCACCGTTTTTAACACGACTTAAATTAAATGTAAACTAAAAAAGAATCCCGAGTATTGAAAATAAAGCTGTTTAATAGTATCAATTAAAATAGTCAATACTGAAATCATCACTTATAACAAGGATTAGCATACCTTTTAAAAATATTAATCGATTTACAAAAAAAATTCTTACAAGACAATTTTTATTACCATATTTCAATATTTAAAAATATTATATATTTGTTACTACTACAACTATATTTGAAAGGTTTGCTCTCTTATTAACAAAATCTTGTCTTAATCTATTTTCCACAAGTTCTTCGTCAAAAAAAAAATGAAAAACTTTAAAATTTTATACTTTATTTATTTTATATTTTATTGCAAATTCATCTTAAATATATCAGATATGAAAACAAACCTTTTCCTATGCGCACAATATCCTTTTTTCAATTTTTATTGTAAACAAGAAAATATTATATACCAATATAATTACAAAATATATGTTCATACTTTTAAAAAAAAAAAATCTAAGAGATAAATAATGAAAATTTTATTTTTTATTATTGTTATTTTTTTTTTTTGATTGTTTGTCAGTTTTCTTTCCACTTTTATTTATTATTTTTCTTTATTTTCTTCAAATTTTTCATTTCAAGAAAAAAAAAAATATCCAATTTGTAGTATATTTTGAAATCAGTGATATTGTTGAGGTATTTAAACTTTTCAAGTATTGTATTGTTTAGTTAATAATAATTTCAGATATAGAAACATAAAAAATAGGACACAATGATTTTATAAAGTCTGGATTTACTTATAATATTTCTATGATATTGAATTTATGAAAAGCTGAATAATACAAGAATATTTATAACAACAATCGTTTCCTTAATATCTAGAAGTTTTTTTCATTTCCGATTTTAAAGAATATCTATTTTTGTTAAATTGTAATTTTTTTATAACTATTTTGGAGCATAATAATACTACCTTAGTATTACATTTTAGTATCAAGAGGGCTCTACATACTAACGCTCAAATGAACCAAAAAAAAATTAACTTAACCCCAGAAATATTTTATATAAACTTGGTTTTTTGGCAAATTGAACCTTTTTGGTTTTAAGTTCAATTTTAACACCATTATGTTTACGACACCAACTACAATTGCTAATTTTTAAACAGTGAAACGTTCTTTTTGTTAGATCTAGACAAACCTTTTATTGTATGATTATGTAATTATCACTGATTTACTTGCACCTAAATTTGCTTCATTTTAAGTTACTTGCTCCGAATTCACTAAACTAGGCAGGCTACTTTAAATTTTTTCAAGTAATTCTAGTTCACCACATAAGACGGGCTATTTTAAATAATTTCAGCCCAAGCATGCTATACAAATCAGAAAACCTAGAATACAGTTTTGACGCCTTCGTTTTTACTTGATTGCTGATCCATATGCATCACCATTTAAATTATTTTTCGAAGCGTAAAAATTTTAATGTAAAATAATATTAAAAATCTAAATATTTCAAGTCATGTTTTATTTTTATGGATGTAAAATTTATGTAATATTCTGACATATTTATGTTATTGTATAGGTAGGAAGAAAATTCTTTTCAGACCAATAATATGATAAATAGACTTTATATAAACTTGGTTGACTATACGCCAATCATATGACAATATCAGTCAAAATGGATTTCTTCAAATTTTGTTTTTTTTAAGCATTATAACAATTTCTTTAAAGTTGAATAATTTTTCTTTAATAAAATTTGAAAATTTTTGTATTTTTTTTTGTATGATTCTATGTTTTAGCATGAATTTTGTAATCTTTTATTTAATAAATTTAAAATTTATTTAAAAAACAATCTTTTTATATTAATAACATTTTTTTTTTTAATATTAAAATATCCTTTTTATATTTATAAAAAAAAAAATATTAAAAGAAATTTCTTCTCATTAAATATCGGCGCCAACCTAAAAAAAAATAAGAATTTGGGGTTTTTTTTATATATTTTATAATAAATCTTTTTTCTCATATATTAATGTACAATTTAGAATCATGAACTTTGATTTTTAATTTTTTTTTTTTTTTATTATTTCCATTTTTATTCTAAGAGTTCATTTCTAATCGTACATAAAAAAAAAAGAAGAAGAGAAAAAACTAAATCCGCAATATGACAAAAGTTAAAACTAAGCAATTGCTAAAGATATAAAAAAATAAAATAGATCTAAAAGATGAGTAAAAAAGAAATGTATTTTATATGCTGGAGGAGAATACAATTTTATCAAGTGAAATAAACTATAAACAGAAAAATATTCAATTGGCCACAATTGTTAATATTTTTTTTTTTTTTTTACTTATATGGAGCCTAAATTAAAGGACATTTACATGCATACAAGAAGACGAATAAGTATAATAAAATATTATACAAAATAAAAGGGATTTTTCTTTGGTTAAAAGTTAAAGTTCAAAACTTTAACTTTTAATCAATTTTTTATGAAAAAAATTAAGGACTTTCTACATAATTGTTTATAAACTGAAGAATTAATTTTAGCAAAATAATGATTTATATGTTAACAATAAATTCTTTAAATGGATTAAAGTTTCATTGGAGTGTATGAATGAGAATAAAACTGTAAGTACGTCCTAGCACTACTTCTGAAGAATACACTATTAGCTACTGGTAAATTTGTATTTTATGAGTATTCACTAGCATTTCATAGTAACTGGGTATGTATTTAAACATTGTAGAATGCTTCCAGTATTTTAAGGCTTGTTTAGTACAAATACAGCATTTTAAGCCTTGTTTAGTACAAATATTTTCCGAGAAATTATACTGAAACTAAAAATTATACAGGATATTTTCCAAAATTAATTCTATTATTGCTTGAGAAACTTTAAACATATTCAAGAATACTCAAGTATACTGAAATGTCACCGCAACAATGTACGAGATACAAAGTACTATAGTTTGATCTTGATTTTAAGATTTGTTGTACATAAGATAGGTTGTATATTTAAGATTGATTTCCTTAATTTAATTTATTTTTAATTTATACAACATGTCTTAAGATCTTAGTCTTACAGTTTGGTTCTTAATAAAACTATTTATGTTAAAATTTATGCCCTTTTAACCTTAAGTTCGTTATATTTAATAATTACACATTTAAAAGAATTTTTTAAACTATGAAAGTCTTCTTTAAACTATTTATTTTATATCTATTTATTTTATATCAAAAAAAACCCAACTACGGTATACATTTTAAAAATAATAATTCATGCTTTTAAATTTAATCATACTTTAAATATTTTCAAATTCACTAAGAATTATGAAATTTATAATATTTATTATTTTCTTCTCCATAATTCCAAATTCAATTATACGGTTTTCACTCAATGCATAATCATAAAAACAAGAAATTTAATCTAAATTTATATACCAACATAGAACATAGAACGAATTAAACATTGTATAAATATTTCAGATAAAATATTTTCACTAATATTACACAAAATAATAAAAATAAAAAATTATATTATTGATTTAATAAAATATATATAATTAGACCCATTTATCTTTTTCACATATGTTCCAAAAATTCAATTTTATGTGCATTAGTTTTCTGAAATATATTATTTTAGTTATGAAAATTGTATATTTAACTATGTTGGGAACACCTCGAAATTATATTATGATAAATTCTAAAAAATATTATATACATTATACAGAATATTATAATAATAATTCAATATTTATGATCAAAATTAATTGAATATTCTGAAATATATAGAAAATTAGTTATTTACAATTATTTACACTGATTAGCATATAAATTATATAAATTAATGTTTTTTTTTTTTGTAAATTATGTATTCTATATTTAAATTTAATTTTAGGAATTATAATTTAAAACATAAATATAATATTTATTTTACAATGTTTCTATATTTTATTTATCATTTTATGAAAGTTTTAATTGAACGAAAAATTAATATTTTTATAAGTAAACTTTATTAAATTGTAATATTGTACTAATAATATATAACTCTTCTAATATTTTGTTATTTGAAAAGGATATTCATTGATAATAAACATAATTTTAATTTTTGAATTAAACATAGATTGGTATAAAACAAATTTGGTATAAACCATAAATTTTCAAGATATATTTGATTTAGACGAAATTATAATTTAATAATTTTCGTTATATTTATTTGACCATTAAATTTATGTGATAATATTATGAAAAATTTATTACAATTCTCTTCAAATATTTTAACCGCACAGTAGCACCATTTACATAAAAAAAAATTTTTTTTGAAGAAGGGTTGAAGGATATTATATGTTAAAATATCATTATATTTACCAGATTTCATTTGGATATCTAGGTTTTCCGTCTGGTAATTAAGTTAATTGTTTATGGTTTGTAAAAAATTATTAAATCCTTTTCAACGCAAACTATTTCTATTTTTTTTTGAATATATTTAACAAGGAAAAGCTATGTTAGTAATTTTAACTTTTATTTTACTATTATTTTTTATCAAAAGTTATGCTAAATAGTAATAAAGTTAAAATTAAAATTACCACAAAAAAAAATTTTAAATATTCAAAAGTAAAATCTAATAGATATTTGAAAAAAAAATTTATTGAATTAAATTTGTGACATTTTTGTAATTCATATACTTAATATTTATTCATATTTAATTTGTTGTTTCAGAAAATTATTAAATAAATTTTACTAAACATTTTTGAAATAATGATTTATATTTTTTTTTTAATAATCACGGAAATTACCATATGAATTAATGATTATACTGATAATATCAGACTATCATAATAATGTCAAATAATTCACTTGAAAATTTATTTAGTCGACTGTTAGCATATCATAAATATTAACATAGTACATATTATTTATTTTATGTTTATATACATTTGACTTTGGGTTTTTGAATGTCAGAAAAAAGATTAATGTTCTAGAAAGAAAAAAAAAATTAATTTTAAATTTCATTATGAATTTTCAGATTAATTACTAAACACTTTTGACTATTCATTATCGAATGTCATTCAAAATTTAAATAAAAATTGTTATATTTGAATTATGTGAGTTGATGAGTATAATCAATTTTATAGATTATTGTTGAAATTAAAATTAAAATATTAATTAAGATATAAAGATTTATGTTATATTAGTCTATAAATAAAATTCCTTGTTTATCTATATATTTTCCTAACTTTTTCCATCATTCATAATGACAACTTTTCAATTTGAAAACAATGTTATTATATAAAAACTTTTAACAAAAAATTGTCCTCAATAATTTATAACTTTTTTTTTTTTAAATAAACTTTTAATCCGATTTTATACTTTTTTGGTTTTAAATTTCTTTGTAAATATACGAATAAGTATTAAAAAATCCTTTTCCTTGCTTTTTTTTATTTCTTTTAATGCTATTAAGTTATTAGGTAAGTCATTTTGTATTTTGTAAAAAAGTATAAAAGCTGAAAATTATCAAGAAAGCTTTAAAAAAAAATGTACCTTCATCAAATAAAAGGAGGAAATAAGAATATGATTTTGAAAGGATTAATCACGTAAAATAATATTTTTTACAGTTGACTTCAGCATAAAAAAAAATCTTATTATAGGTTTGATCTATATTAAGGATACAAATCTATTAAAAACATTTTATATTTCCATTAAAATATATTTATGCTTATATTAGAAATTTCAAGCCAAGACTTTTGGGGTTTATTTGAAATTTTCGGATTTTGACTTCTATTACCTTACTATTACTAGTAACCCTTCCTATTTTTAAATCTAAAAGTACTCTTAACTTATACTAAACTAAAAGTGCTCATAATATAATCTTAGTTTCTGGAACAATTTGTAAAATTGAATGGCAATTATTGGCTCTAAAATCAATACGCCAAAATATAAGTAATATTTTTTAATTTAGCTCAAATATTATTTTTAATTTAACTTTAACAAATACATTTTTCTGCAATGTACATTACATAATTTATTTCAATATTATTTGGCACACTGGTCTCTATTGGTTTTTTTATCGAATTGAAAATATTTTACAGAATCAAATTATTATGCTTTTATAGTGTAACAAAAGTTAATTTAATATAAAATTTCTCGAGTATCGAAAATTTAGTAATTGGTGATGGTAAAATTTGGTAACCTATATATGATTATAGACTGTGATTGTAAGGATATTAGTATAATTTATATTATTTTTAAACTTTTACAAGCATTATTTATGGTAACCAATTTTGTCTTATCAAAATTTATAGTATGTAAATCGAAAAATTTATAGAGAATATTATGGTATGATAAATATATAATATGTACAAATTTATATTTAGAAAATTTATGGTTAAATAATAATATTTGAGAATAAAAATTTAGCACGTTTTCTAAATAAGTAAATTAATTACTACATAGTATACTTCAAATAAATTAAAATAATTGAAATGAATACGTTTTGAAAGTGTTTAAAATCTACACTTTCAATATTAACTAACTATTTTAGAATTAAGTATTCATATAATATTTCTTCTACAGTCAACATATACCACTTAAATTAGTTGTTTTTCACAAATTATTTTTCAAATTGAAATTATTTTACAAATTAAAGTTAAAGTTTTTCAAAAAATTTTCAGCATTTTACAAATGGGGATGATTATTTTACAAATTGAATTAGCAATAGCATTTTACAAAATGGAAATCATTAGATTAAAACATTTTATATTTAGTGTATCACTTGAAATAATTTATAAATCAAGGATAAATTATCATTTAGTTTGTTTCTAAATGAATGTTAAGTTAAGTTTGTGGTAATTAAAATTTGTTACCTATACTAAAACTAAAATATAGCACAAGAAATCTTAAATTGCTTCAACTTTAAGTATATATGTATATTTTTTAAAATGTCTAGATTTACCTATTTTCATTATGATATTTGAAAGAATTATTACGTTAAATATGAGTTATTACGTTAACTAAATATTGAATTGTAATTAATTTCTCCAATTTGCAATCAACTGATTTTTTCAACACTAATACCAAGTCCACAATTTGCTAAAATTTTAATTTTAAATAAACGCGTATTTAATTTTGTCTATAAATTGAAAATTTTGATGCGCGTACAATATTAACAAATTCCGTATACATTGTTGAACTACTGTTCATAACTGATGTCCTTTAATATACCAAATCTTCAGCAGAGATTTTGGTAATTTAAAAAAATATTTTTATTATTTTATAAGTTTTGAATAATTTTGTTTTCTGTATAATATTTTTCTGTTTAAAAATTAGCTGAACTATTTTAGCTGAACTTATGTAAAGGGGAAAATATTCTATATTAATTCAGTATATGAACGAAGTTAGTTAGCTAAAGCGCAAGTTCTTATTCTGTTACAGACAAATTACAATAATTTTTAAAAAGATTTATATTTCAAATTTATATTAGTATTTTTAATTTTTCTATAGTCAACATACATATACCACTTCAAATTATTTGTTTTTAATAAGTTCATACTGAAAATATTATATTGATACTTAAAAATATGTTGACACTTAGATGGTGCTACTGTACACAACTTACTACCATATTAAGGATAATTGTTAAAATCTACAGAATTCATAAAATAATTATATTTTTAAGATTTTTACATAATTTCTGATTTAGATATCTAAACATCTAAACTGTAAGCTGCAAATTTTTTAAACCAAGACAAATTTAGTATTAAAATTTGAAAATATTGAATTAATTAATTTTTGAAATTTTTTTTTCCGAATACGTCCATTTTTACTTTACCATTAAAAATACATTTACAAAAAAAAACTATAAGTTAAACATAATGTTACCATAAAATTTTTAAATCTTTTAATATATTTTTAATTTACAAATCATAAAATTTTTCTGCTAATTGAATTTTTTATTAATTTTTGTTTTACTACTATGTCATTTTGTCGCAACTCATTAATATGGGCCCTAAAAAATAATGAAAAAAACACAAAACTTTTTCTTTACTTATAAAATTATATTACAAATATCCTAATTTAAAAGGATTTTCTTTTAGCATAGTTAATTATTAAGCTATGTAATATAAATTCATTGTTGTTAAACAGTGAAGTTGAATTTTATTTCCACATCATAAATTTGGTGTTTGCGTATTTATTATAATGATCGTAAATTTCAGTACAAAAAATTTCATTTTTATTTCATTTCCATTTTTCTTGATATAAAATAATAATAATTTCATTTTATATTATATGCCATTAACCCCTCTGTGCATTTTAAGAGGTCAAATTTACATACCGTGACATTATATAGTAAGAAGAATGTATATAAATATGTATATTTCTACACCTCATTTGAAATATGAATAAATTTTACAAAAAAATTCCCCCAAAAAAATAAATATGTAGATTAAAAATAAAGAATAACTCTGTATGTTGTGTCATAATCATAAGTTATTTGAAGGAGATATATAAATTGCGGTCATAAGGACATTATATATAAAAAAAAAATATGAATAAAAGATTTGTCTTTATTTTTATTGTATAATAAAAAAATAAACAATATGAACTTAGATTTTTCTAGACTTTTATGCAGTGATAATTGCTTTGATAATTTGCGTAGAATTGACATAAATAGTAAAAAAAAAAAATTTAGATAAAAATTTTATTTTTTGGTTTAGTTTAATAGAAAATTTTATAATCCAAATTAAATTAAATTTAAATCTTTATAATAGATAAGTGAGAATGAATAGATATTGAAAACGTGTATTTACTAAGAATTTATGGATATATAAGAAATACTTATGCGGATAATAATTTTAATTCTTTTAAAGGAATTTTTCAATGAAAATATTTAAAAATATTTCGAAATCTAAAAACAGATAATAAAATATAGAAGATTATTTATATTTATATTAGGAATTTCTATTTCAAATTTAATATACAATTTATTAAAAATATATCACAAGCAAAAAAAAAAAAAATAACCGACAATGTTTATCTACTTTAAGTATATAAGCTACAAAAAAATTACTTTCTTCCTTATCTAGTTTTTAAAATCATGTAATAATTTTATTAACACCTAATTTTATATTACTATATCCTTATAAATCTTAGTGAAAAAATTCTTAAAATGTTATTCTAATTAAACGGATTAAGCAACGTAAATAATTCAATGGTATTAAAATAACTCAAGTGTTTTAATTTGTTTAACTTTTAATGCTCGCCTATATAAGGACTAAATATTTAAAGCACCATTAATTAGATAATCTTTATAGAAAGTTAAAAAAAAATTGTTGATTCTTTGGTAGTGCATAGAAATTGATTACTTCTTAAAACATTTTTTAGTAATAATTTTTATTATTTATAGATTTTATTTATAGTCTATTATAAATTAATATTTAATATTAAATTAAAAATCAAATAACCAAAAAAAAGAAACTAAAAGGAACTTTTATATAAATAAGGGTATGTTTATAGGGGAGAGTTGCCTTAATCTTAATATTATAGTTTTCAGGATTCCGGTATTTTTTGTGTAGAAATATTTCTGGGAAAATTTGCCAAAACACGATATCTACATAATTACAGATTTTCAGCAGAGCAGATTTAAAAAAATTTGATCGTAACTTGTGATGATAATAAAATGATTATAAATGCTCAACTATTGCGATTAGTCTTATTTATTTTTATTTTCTTTGTAGTTGTTGTTCGTAGCTCTTTCATAAACCAAAATCAAATTAAATCAAATACCATTTTTAGTATTTATGAATTTATGTTTAGTTTATGAAACCAACTATACCAATTTTTTATATATATATTAGTCATCATTAGAGTAGAGTAAATTTTTAATTCAGAATTAAGATCTACTGCAAATTAAGATTTACTACAGTAAATATTTAAATACAAGAAGAAAAGTTTAAAATAATCGTTTAATATATTTACCTTTCGAAAATATAAAAGAATTACATCTTTACTTAATTTTACCTCTAAGAAACTTTTAGAATTCCTATAAAACCTATTATCCGACACACCTAAAATTTAAAATTTTAATAAATAAATACAAATGTTGCCAATTTTGGTATTATACTTAATTATAGTCCTGCACAATCTCCGCTATGAAGTGGTACCATTAAGCCAACTGTCCCCTACAAATAAAGTAATATTATTTTTTTTAAAATTAACTTTTCTGATAACCAAATTAAATATATATTTTTTATTACAAAAAAAAAACATTACACATGAATAATTACCATAAAATTGCTTTTTAATTAGACAGTAAAAATTATGTTAAAAAATATAATTCAGAAACAGAAAATTTTAAAATTTGTTTCCGAAAATTTAATTATCTGTAAAATTATGACAATTATAAAATTTTTAGTTGGTAATTAAATGTAATAGGTATGTTAAAAAAATATATATATTTTTCACAAACGTTTTGAAATGTAAAATATTTTTAAATTATAGTTAAAGTTGATAATTTTATTAATAATAAACTTATTTTAAAAATATACCGTGAAGTAGTTTTGAAAATTTACTGACAATTATTTACTTTAATTGTCAGTAAATTTTTGAATTAGATATTATAATTATGACATAAAAATTATATAATAAAGTTATACTGTATTTTGATAAAATAAATTCAGATTTATTATAACTATTGCTGAATTTTATTAACGTTAGTTATTTTAATTTTATGGAAAAATATAATAAATCAAATAATTAAATGTGTCGGATGCTTATTTAAAATACTTTCAACAAATATTCACTAATATACAATTATAAGACAATATTGAAATTATTGAGTTTTAATCAAACACATGAATCTCATAAATATCTTGACTTAGTACTGAATTTGTAATATTAATTATATTTGTATGCCCCATATAAAATGTAAAATACCACCATGCAAATTAAATAATGTAAACTTAGAATATGACACCATGATTTCTTTGAAATGACTAATGAAATTTATTTACCTTTTACACAAGTAATTCGGTACAAAATTTTAGAAAATCATATAACATATTTACTAATTTAATAAAGAAATTGAATATCATGGAAAAGAGATAATTTATTTTAAGTAATTTTTACTTGTGTTAAATAGTAAATTATAGTTAAATATTTAATTAAATTTACTAATTAAGTATTAAGTACGAAATTTATGTGGTTATACTTGAAAGTTTTTTCAAGAATATATTACAATATGAGCATTTTCAAAAAATTTATTTACAAATTTGTAATATGTAATATTGATTATTTTCATATTAAAGTTTTTAATTTAATCATTATTTATAAGAATTTATATATTTTGGAATTTTCACTATAAATTTTAATGAAATAAATCTTTTTAAAATTTAAATTTAATTTATTTAATTTAATTATTTTGTTAAATTGTTCTTAGATAATTTAATTTCACTGAATTTTAATCAAGAATTTTCAAAAATTTTTAACAATTTTATACAAATTATTTTTAATTAAGAAAATCAGAGAAATATGTAATTAATTTCAAGTTACTTTATCACCAAACCTAAAAAAAATTTTCAACTTAAGACTAATTTTCAACTCAAGACTAAAAAGGTTATTAATAGACTACTTAATACGTCTTGAATTGAAAATTATGTTATTTCGTTTAAAATTCAAAATAATATAAAGTAATCAATGATACATATAATGTAAAACTATAATTTACTCATGCCATTTATGTTAATGTTAACTATCCGAATTACATATTCTATCAAAATACATTTTTAATTTAAATTTTAAATATAAATCAATAATTACCATATCTTAAAAAATTATTTTGCAATTAATGATTACATAAAATTATTAAATTTACGACAATAAATAATTAATTACATAATTTAAATTTAGATAAATGTAATTACAATAATTTTGGTCATTAAGTTTTTGAATATTTTGTAAAAAAAATAATTAATTATAATAAAATTTGACCGAAAAAAGAGAGCAATTAATACATAAATAAACAAAAATTATATTATTTCATCCAAAAATAAAAATTATATCGAAAACATCTAGTATCTATCAAATTTATTAATAGACTACTTAATATCTCTTGAAAAAGATTTATTTTATTATATAAATCAAATTATATTTTTCTAAAATAAAATTCTGTATATTAAAATTACCAATTTAAAATAATTGGAATTATATATTAAATATTATGTTATTTTAGTAATTTATTATAAAACCTTTCAAATAAAAAGATTGTGTTTTTGGTAAATTTTGCAAAGTCTAAGACGAAAATTCTTCAATTGTTCTGTTTTTTTTTTTTTTTTTGAGACAATTAAATAAATATCTGGCCAATCTAATCCTTATTACTAAACTATCCAAAATAAAATCAGCAAAATATCCCAAGATAAAATCAACAAAATATTTTATTACCACTAATATATCCCAAGAAAAAAAAATTGTCAGTAAATTAAGAATTAAATGTTCTTATCACACATATTGGCTTGTCACAAGAAAACAAATTATATTTCTCTAGTTTAATATCACCCCAGTACAACCTATAAATCCTCTTACGCTAAATTAGATTGAAGTCTAGTATATAATTTATTTTTCAAAAAAAAAAATTATATTAATTTATATTTTTTATAATAAAACCACAAATAAAATTTATAAATATAAATTTTAAATTTCAATAATCCTTATTAAAGTAAAATTCTCAAATGACCATTAAAAATTTTCATGTTATCCTAGATGAGGAAAATGTTTATCTAACCGAAATAAATTTCAAGGTTTTTAAGGATAATAAATTTGAAGAAATTTTATAAAATATAATTTTCTGATAAATTGAAATTATATTGACAAATAATGGATTTAAATTTTAACAATCTAAAAAGGTTATTAGAGAGTATTGCAAATTAATGTGATTACAAACTAATATGATTTCCAAGAAATTGAAAATTTGATTTTTATAATTTCTAAATATAGTAAGATATAATATGAAAATTTTCCAATAATTTATAGTAATAATTTTTTAAAAAAAATATTTCAAATACGAGTATATCTATTGATTTTTTTGAAACATTTCAAATTTAATGTTTATGTTTTCGAAATTTATGAAAAAGTTATATTAAAAATATTTCATTTTATTACTAATATATAAATATTATTAGGAAATAATTAATATATGTACAGAATATAACAACATAATTTTAATACCAAAATCTGGTATACATAAGTTAAATAACAATCTGTGAACAACAAAACATCCTGTAAATACTATTAAAATTCATGAAAAATTTATAATAATATTTATTTTTAGAAAATATATATAAATTTCAGTATAATATTAATTTTAAATATACATACATATATACAATATGAAATAACTGATAATGTCTAACACCTTGTTTTTATGTATATTTTATTTAGTATTGTTAGTAAATACATAAACAACATAAAAGTAAAAAAATAAAAAAATTATATACATTTGTGCAATTTACACTTAAATATTTCTAGTTTTATTATAGTAATAATATTTTATACAAAAATCTACTAAATTTATGCTTTGTTTGGTAATTACATTTTTTTTTAGAAATAACAAAATTTTTCATATGGAAATTTAATGTATAATTTTAGAATATACTATGTAGTTGTAAAAGAACTTTACGGAAAGTAAATAATGTAGTTCTTTTCCAAAAATTTCAAAAGTATTTTAAATTTCCTGTGAATTGTCAGCTTTACAGTTCACGATAAAATATTACTTTTCCAGATTAATCTTTGTTGGCTAGATTCTTCTTGAACAGGCCAAATCCAGACTAAGTCTACCCACTAAGATTTTCGAAATATACTATTCCAATTTGTAGAAGCTCATTTTATATGGATTCCGAAACATAAATTTTATAGTGAAGAAACTTTAAATTGCACCAAACTAATGACTTTTATTACTGAGACATTTAAAGTTACTAAATGGCATAAACGCTTATCATTTTTCCCGGTCTTAAATTATATTTTATTGTAAATTTATTACTGGTACTGGTTTAAAGCTGAGTTAACTATAATTTTGGAATATATGTGGTTGTACAATAGCTTACCGAATCGTTTACAAGATTTTCGCAATTGTTAATTCTCTTAATGTCTGAATCTATCGCCTTTAATATATAAGCACCTCTTTCATCGTCGATTTCGCCTTCGGTTAGTTTCGGGTTTTTTTTGTATAATATAATATGCTATATTATAATGCAACGTGATTTAATGACACGTAATTACATTTTCAATTGCCATTAGATTATCTAGCTCTTCGTTATATATCAGTCGTACTGGTCCATGTATAATTTTCGTCGTATAATTAAAGATAGTGGGATGAAATGTAAAACATTTAGTGTTCCAAATTGGCACAAAAAATGTGAGAATTGTAATTAGTATTGTGTGCATTACTTTTTGGTTTATAAATGATGTAGAATTTATTTTTAGAATTGTTAGAATTTACAAAATTATTGTATAATTGATTAATAAAAATACGAAATTTATTTGATAAAATACCAAATTCAATTGCAAAAAATATTAAATTCAATTTCAAATTTAACTATTTATAAATATTGAAATGTTATAATAAAAATTCTTATATTTATTTGGCAAAAATTACATAAAAATTTATATATGTACATTATTTTTAAAATTATATTTTATATATTAAATTATTTTTTTACAAAAACTTTTAACATTCCAACTAAAAAAATTCTTTTTCTATATATTTTCAACAATTTTCTTTCTAACAATTTTATTTATTTGAATTTTCTTTCATTGCCAAAGTTTAAATTTTTTTTTACAAAACATTATTAAATCCTTTTTTTATTTGTTGCAATTTGTGATAATGCAGTTTTGTTAAATCGAAAATTATGTAAAAAAAAATCTTGTACATTTATAGTACTTATTTTTTTTTTTTTGTGGAGGGTAATTCGTCGCAAATATCAAAATATCACTGGGTGATTTTACTATTAAATAATAATTCAGGGTTTGCACGCCAAATTCAACCTTTTCCAATTCAAATTCACACTTTTGCAAATCAAATAAAACCTTTTGCTAATAAAATTAAACCTTTTGCTAATAAAATTAAACCTTTTGCAAATGAAAAATATATTTAAAAAAATTTTAAAAATACAAAAATATTTTAAGAAAACTTGAAATAAATTTTTTTTTTTAAATATATACTTTCTAATGATATTTTCAACATTATTATTACTGTGACATCCTGTAAAAACTATTTACTAAGATTTTTTTAAAGAAATAAAGAAAAACTTATTTTTGGTGTAGAAATTGAGGCCATCTGGATAAATATTAGGGAGTTCCGGATAATTTATAAATAAAAGAAAATATCTTTTAAGTGGAAAATATTTTATAGCGGAAAATAATAATAATAATAATATGAAAATGAAATAATTTTATAGAATACATTAAAAAGTTTTAGTAAAAAATGTCGTATTTCTTATTACTATATTTCACAAGAATAAATGTTGGTTGAAAAAAATATGTAATTATGTTTTTTTTTTTATTTTCTGTACAGATTTCAATATGAAGGACGAAAATTTTAATTATAATTAAACTTTAAAATTTATACAGAAAAAAAATTTTATTAAAAAAATTTATATACATAATATATAATAATTAAATTTATGTAAATATATATATGAAATATATTTGTTTTCATAAAATTAACATAAAATATATTTTATCACAACTACAATTATTCTAAGCATTTATGTTTATAAATAATAATAATAATAATAATAATTAATGAAAACATAAAATAGATAAATTTCCATTATGGACATTTTTTTTTTTTTTTGAAAGAAGAGATTAACTAAGATAGAAAAACAAATTAGATATTAGGTAGAAATTAAGCTTATTACGAGTATAAGATTTTCTATTTGTGTAATCAAGATAAAAAAATATATTATGTAATTTGAAATTAAGTATTATTAACTAGAATATTACAGATTTTAAGTTGTGTATTATATATAGTTTCCATTGTAATTAATAGAATAATTTTATGTAATGATTTAAATAAATTTATTTATAATTTAAAGATATGATAAAAATGTCCCTATTAAATCATTAATTGAAATATGTTAAAATTTTGTGCAATACCACATCATCTTCTTCTCCAATAGCGCAACAAACCAAGTCTTTTACTAAAAGTTTCTAAATATCGACCTACTATTTTCAAGATTTGCAATTCGTAATCTACCTTGATCAAATCTAATAATATTATCACAATATATAAGTGATCTGGTAACTATTGCAATTAAAATCTTTAGAATGCAAAAGAGTAATTGCAAATATTACGTTTATTGTCTTGATTCACAGTTGTTTGTCTTGATCCACAATTTATTTGAAGTGAATCAACATCATTTTTTGCACGAATTTAGGCCGTGAATCTCATAATTTATATTTAATTTAATTTTTTATTCTAATCATGAAATTATTTTTAACAAATTAAATTATTTTTTTTTAACTTGCAACTTTTTTAATTTACTAACAGTCTCAGTATTATACTAAAAAAAAACCCCTTGTTTTGGTCTTTGCAGCTAACGTATTTTTTCGTGTTTATGAATAGCAAGACTACACCAATTATAATATTAATATTTTTATATTTAAATTATAAATTTTGAAAAGTTACAATTGGAATTGCGCATGGTCCTTAATAATAATATATTGATAATGATAAATTTAACAAATTGAAAATACATCAATCATTCCAAACATTTTCTAATATAATATTTAATTATTTATAGTTCAAATATATATATTTTTCAATAAATTAACATTATTATAAATAAAGAATTTAGATATACATACATAATGGTTACAATATCTTTTGAAATTATATGAAACATGTTTAAAAACACTTAGCAAATAAATTTTTAATTACAAAAGTTTTTATTATTATGAATAATACCGCATATGATTAATACCAAATTTAAAGATACAATCTTTTGGTTTTTAAGAATTAAAGAAAATTTATAATATTCTATAATGGTTTTTTCGTGATATGTACGTACAAATATATTTAAGATTTATATAATAAAATTTAGCAAGATAAGAAATTATTATATTAAAATGTCTCTGATATAAAATCGAAATTAATGAGTTTTACAATTCGTTAAATTAAATTTTAAAAAATATGATTATAATGTAGGAGTTAAAGAAAAATGTTTATGTAATAAAATTTTATAAAAGTTTATTTTTTTTTGTAAATTTGATCTTATAAATATAGTAAGTAAATAATATCGGAAGTTTTTTTTTTTTATGTTGCTAATCAAGTAGGTAGTTTGTTAAAAAATTGTCAATCAACATTACTATTAATCTTCTGTTATTAAAACATATTTTGCATAAATTTAAATTTAACTATGTACTTTTATTTTTATTTAAATTTAAATTTTAAATTTTATTTAAATCTTATTTAATTCTTATGCAAGTAAAAGATTAAAAAGTTTTTGAAAACTTAAAAATAGGTCTAATTATGACAAATTTATACTTATGCAGTTTTAGTTTAATCATTTCGTTGATGTTAAATATTAACTGACAGGGTGGAAATATTTTCTTTAATTAAAGCCACATATGTTAGATTCGAATATATCACTTTTACAATGTTATTCATTTTCCCCAGAAATTCTAATCAATGAATAATATTTTAAATATTTACTGAAAACTTTAAGTAGGTAAAGAATCTTGAAGGAATACACAGATTTATTTAAAAATTTCCGAAATTAATATTAACATAATTTACTGACTTAATTTAGGAGGTTATGGCCGACTAAAGTTAAATTAATGCGGTCTGCCGTCAGAAAAACGGGTTACTTATATATATCTGTTGAGAAAACTGAATTGGGTTCACTTTACATATATGCAAAAAAAAAAAGAAGCTATATTGTATTTAAATTTATAATAAAAATTGAAATAATATTTCAAATAAAAATTTATAACTTTTTAGACTTTTCCAAATTCTCCAAATTCATGTAATATTTATATTTTAATTAATACTCTAAAGGATATCATTGTAATTGTCCTTCAATTCAACAACTAAAATCCTAAATAAATAGAATATATGTATTATTTTACTTGTGCAGATAGAGTTGGGTAACATATATAGCTATACTGAGTTTTTCACAGAAAATTTATAGTTAACTTTTACTCGAGCAAAAAATAAGTTACTTTTTTGCACCACCATTCTTATTACTAATTGCCAAAAAGTTACATAACAAACAAGTTTCATGACGTCAAGTCACATTATAAAAGTACTGTTTAGAAGTGCGAAAAACAATGAGATCTGATTTTAAAAATTACATTAATAATTAATAGCTGCAATAGATATTTTAAGATTATTTGAAAGTAATTCAATAAAGTGCTAATAACGTATTTTCGACAGCAACAAAATTTTAGTCTTATAACCAGCTTTATTTGTTTATAAATAAATTGCAGCAGTTTTTTAGTTTATATGTACTGTGTTGACAATGCGGTATTTGAAAACCTCATGAGAATTACCTTGATGACAGTTTATACAATTGGATGGGAAACAGTTTTACGTCAATTTAAATAGTTTTCAAGGTTTTGTCCTTCCAAAAGTAACTAAATGAAACATATTGATTTTACCACATGATGCTGTGATATAAGGATACCAAAAAAAAATAAAATTGTATACTTTAATTTTTAATTTATTTACTAGTTTCTTATGTGGAAATATTTATTTTTTTTTAATTCACAATTTTAGGATGTTAAATATATTATATTATCTTTAATTTCCGTCGATTGAATGTTAATTAATCAAATGATCTAAATTCAATTGCTTTAAAGGATATTAGTGTAATATCCTCCAATCCTCGCAGTTTGTATAATGCTGTTTTCATAACGACTGTACACCAAATAATTGTTCATTTACATAGGATTTGAGTTGATATTTCTTATTTTTAGTTATTTCGATTTCAATTGCATTTTTTCTTAAGCTACCAAAATTAATGAGTTTCTATAATTTTTTCGTACTTTCAAACACAATTTGATTGTTTCATTTTAAGCGATTGCAGTAAATAGATATAGACTCATAGAGACGTGAATTTATTGGTTAGATATAAAATCTGTGTATAAAAGTAATGCTATTAAATTTTTTTTATGATTAGATATTAACGACTGCTCTATTATCGAGGATATATGGTCCGATTATACTGCTTACTTCTAATATTTCTGTACTGTTTTTTTTAATTTGTAGTTAACTAAATTCCAGCCTAAAATTATCGTAGTTTTCTTTCTGTTTATTGAAAGATCTTATGTATCTCAAATCTTTCAAAGTTTTGGTTTTCTAATGTAAAGCTTACAATGTTATAACCTTTAACTATAACTCTTGAGCAAAATCCAGTAGTATAAATTATTATTATTATTCAGAGATTGGATTAAATTGAAAAAATTTATTAATCTATAAGAATACAAAATTAAAATATTTTTAGAATATATGTACAAGAAAAATATATTAATTTAATATTCTTAGAACAACATCTTAATAAATATGGTCAATTTAAAGCGCAACATAAACCAAAATTTCTTAAAATATTCTATAAAAATTTAAATAAATTGATAATTTTGTATAATAAATTGGCGCCAGGCAATTTTCTGTTGGTAATAATTTTGGTGATAATTTTAAATTAATTCTATCTTTAGTAATAATTTTTTAAATTTGTAAAATTATAGAGAATGAAAATCGTACAAATTATATTAATTAAAATTCAAATATATGCTATAAAATTTTATAAATAATATTATCTAGTAATGAAATTTATTTACATCGACTAGACTCTATACATATATACTCAATGTAAATAAATTTGTAATAAATAATGGCCACAAATTGTTTTATACGAAAATTAAATAACAAATGAAAACATAAATGAAAATGAAAATTTGAAGAAATTTTCAAGGACAATTTTCAAACAATATATTATTATTTAAATATTACTAACTTGGGATAAGTTGTGAAGGTTATTTATCCAAATTTATATCAAAAAATTAATACGTGATATTAAATATATAGAATAATTCTATATATTTAATAGTTGGGGGACCATAATTCATTCCAATCAGTTTGATTTTAAATATTTCAAATCTGTGAACTGAACTTTCAAAATTGGATCAGAAATAAATAAAAAAATTTGCTTTTGTAGCAGTAATATTTGAAATGTATAAAAACTACAGAAAAACCAAAAGAATGGAAACACGAATAAAAAGTTTAAAACAATTCTCAAAAATTTTATAAAGTCCTAAATTTACACTAATTATAATTACGTTCCTTTTTTTTTGTAAAAAGCTCACGCAGTTAGTTTAAGAATAAATGTTCACATTTCCACAATTTATAATCATTATTTATTTCAAAATATCGCAGCCAGATTATATTTTATCAGTACATAGTTATAATTTTTATAATCTTGATATTCTATAGTAAAATAAAATTAGATATGACCTAACTATATAAATCTCATTAATTAATCTTAAGAATAGTATATATGTTTTTAAATTCTTTTCAAGATATTTATGTAAAGTAAATAAATAAAGAATTTTATTATTAAATTTTTAAGAAATATTTGGCCAATATATTAAAATGACTGGGAAATTTTTTTTTTTTATTAAAATGAAAATTGTTTTAATTTCTTTGTGGTACACACAGAAAAATATTAAAAGTTTACTAGAAAAATTAAATAATATTTTCTGCTGAAATAATCAAAATAGAAAATTAAAAAAAATTCTGTACAATTTGTAACAACTTTTAATTTATAAGAATCTTGAAAATTATTCAAATAAATGTATAAATTAAAACTACTTTATAATACTATGTCTATAAGCTAAGCAACATAAAAATGTTGTATTACCAATAACATTGCAAAAAGGAAATAATTAATATTTAACTTCAATTTTCATTATTTTAAGTCCTTAAAGTACAAAATAATAAAATAAATTATTAAATTTAATTCAAATTAAAAAAAAAAAAAATTGAAATTAAATCTCATTTATTTGTGAATGTTTTTAATGTATATTGCAACATTTTTGGGATATAAATCACCTTAGGAGATGTTGGTGAACCTCATTATATATATACATTTTTCAAATAAATTTAATATCAACATAGGACTTTAGGCAAGGACAAAATTTTTTATATCCTTTTAATGAATTTTTGAAAATATTTTAACCACAATCAAATAGGTTTTTAACTTAAAATTTATATTATATAAATAAAAATTGCATACACAAGTATAAAATATAGATTTTTTAAATGGAATGCAAAAGTATACCTTTATTTCCCTAAAAATTCAAAGTTATTCCTTTGAATGTAATTTAGTCAAATATGTAACATAATAATTTAAATACCAACCATAAATAAATTTTAAATAAATTAACTATAAAAATCTGAAGATAAACAAAGATATTTCAATAATTTGTTTTTATTTCGAATTTTATTTAAACTTATGAAAATTAGGAAACGATTCAGAACTATAGTTTACTGATGCTGGCTTAACATATCCGCCGAAAAACCAAGAAGTTCGACAAATTCTGCGACGGTTTCAGTAAAGCAATTGATTCTTGTGACGGTTTTCATGGCAGCCAGGGACATTACTTAAAAAGGACGATAATACAAATATTTATTTATCAATTTGAAGCACTACAAGTAATATTACTTATATATCTCGGTTTTTAATTTTATATAATTTTAAATGACGAATTAAATCATTTTTTAGTACAATTATTATTAAATAAATTTTATATAACTAAATAAAATTATTTTTAAAATATCGATAAAATGTATATTTATTTAAAAATAATAATTATATCTAATTTAAAAATTGTCTTAACAAAAAAAAAACCCTATAAATTGTTTTCTTTTAATCATGTCCTGGTGGTTTATAATATTTACTTTGTTATCTATATACACAGTCTAATAAAAATTTTCCATTAAAATTACAAAATTACATTATAAAATATTCAAAAGAAAACAATCTAAAGGATTAAATTTGCGTGACACCGCGAATTTTACTATAGATACCGATAAGATATAACATTTTCTTTTATATAAACAAACAAAAGATTTACATTATAATTTATATCTTTAGATTTTGGAATATGCTATACGATAAAATATGCTATATAGTAGTTTCTCAATTATATGAACTTCTTCATAAAATTAATTTCGATGACAATTTGAATTAAAAATTTAATTATTAATATTTTTTTGATGCAATATTGTTAGTAGCAGAAAAATGAATTTAAACATTTCGTTGGCATAGTTCTATTTCTATTCTTAATTAAGTTTGGAATGTATATTTTAATAACAATTTTTCTAAATATTGTAAAAAAATACTTAAAAATTCTTAAAACAAATTTTAACAAATTACTTTACAAACAGACAGACAAATAGACTGAAAAAGTCTTAAAATAAAAATATATATTTAAAACTTTATTTGAGAGATTGAATTGTGATGTGAGTATAAAATTTAATTGCTTAAAAAAATATTAAATTTCTCTGAAAATATCGAATTGTTTTTCCAGTCAATGGACTGTATTATTCAATTATCCTTATTTTAAAAACAACATGATAAAATCCTACTAAAGAAAATTAGTAAAAAAAAAAAAAAGAATATCAAATCAGTTCATAATGTAATCACTATACCTACATCATTTCAAATTAATTTATATAAAATGTATCAATTATTCCATCATTCAATAAAATATCCCTAAAATTTTCAATTTAATTTTAAATATTTTAATGTTATTCAACTTTCATTAATTCAACTTTCATTAATTCAATTACAAACTGATTTAAAAATATATAAAAATATGTAGAAAAAAATAAATTAATATAATTTTTCTCTGTCCATTAACACTGATTTAAGGATATTGTACTCTAAATTCATTAACTAAAAACTAACACGTGTTTACATTAATCATGTTATACTCTTAACAAAAATATATAAAAAAAAAAATAATTACATATACGTATGTGTATATTAAAAAGGAATAAAAAAAATGTCCTTTTACTATGTTCTTGTTAAAATCAACTTTATGTGACATATTATTATTACATATACAAAACTGCTTTTTTTTTGTGCTTGATGTATGTATGTGGATAGCGTGTCGAAGAAATTAATTTTTTGCAATAGAACATATACATACATATAATATAAAATGAAAAATAGTTAAAACGTAGACATTATCTTGACATTACATAAACGAAACAGACAGTAAACTCTAGCGTGTTATTTTGATTAATGATTTTTACTATTAAAGTGTAGGTTTTTCCTTTTGGTTTAATTGTAATTAAATCTTAGCTCTTATGTAATTTTGTTATAAAAATACTTTATTTTATGATTTATATTTTGTAAATTATTTAATTTCTATATTTTTTTTTTGTACAATAAATTATCATATTATTAAAACAATTGTAGAGGTTAGAGGATAAAGGTGTTAAGTGACATTTTTATAATTTTAAGTGTAAATGAAATTTTTTTCCACAAACCAACTAAATTTGCTTCAATTACTTAACAACCTACATCATGTCAAAAAGCAGAAATCTTTATTACTGATAACGTACAAATTTCAGTGTACAGTAATATCAAAATTATCAAAAATGTCGCTAAATAAATTTTCCTTACTAATCGCTTCATTCTTTTTTTAAGTAATATAAAATAATTCGAAAAATTTTCATAGAATTTCCCTTTTTCGAGTAATAAATAATTCGAAAAATTTTCATAGAATTTCCCTTTTTGATGTTTTTTAAAATGAATGAAAACGACAAAATCTTAATTATCCTATTTTATTAGTTATTTCCGTATTCTAAAACAATCTCACGGAAAGTAAAAAAAAAACAATTTATGACTCTTTAAGTTTCCTATAAAAGTAAAAATTTAATAATTAAATTATTTTGTTTATTATAATATTTAATATTGTTTTATTCGCCAACATTAAACTTTTTGGATGATACTCAAAAAATATTATGTAAAATGGTACGTGACTTAAGTGGGTACATAAAAATTAAAATTATGAAAAAAAAAAACAATTTGCAGTTGGATTGTTTAATTAAATAGATATTTTTTATTTTAAATGGTAGAAATGAAGAAATATGAAATATACTTCTGTATTATGACAAATTTTATTTTCATTTTGTTAATTTCTTAAAAGTTATGTTTTAATAAATTCACAGTATATTTTATAATACATTATGTTAAAAATAATTTTTAAGAAATGAACAATTCTGATTCTGATCGGAAGCCTGATTCTGATTCAGATCCACACTTGATTAACTTATAACTTTTTCACTTTCAAAACATGTTAAAGTGTCATTATTAAAAAAATTTCAAAATCAAAGTATTTTGAATTAGACTTATTAGCTTGAGTAAATCTTGAAACAAAGTACTAAAACTTAAACTGAGACTATAGTTTCACTTATAACCTTTGTTTTAAATTTAAAATAATTTAAGTTTAAAGATTAAAAAAACCAAGTAGATGGCGTATGAGCACTTAGTAGAATCATTAGGTTCATTGTGATTATTCTTAGCGTAGGCTGTAAATCTAGTAAATTATTTTTTTATAGCAAAGACGAGCAAAACTGCTTAAAGCTTAGCTTAAAAATAAATTATATATTATTTAACAAATAGGATTTACTATAATATACTTATACTTTATGAACATATATTATCACAATCACTTTTGGGATATTGTGAAGGCTGTATTGAACCAATTTTATGAAAATTAAGGATTGTTTTATGAAGAGTAATAATCCTGTGAAAAATATTATAGAAGTCACTGTGGTAATAATTGTTCATAATTAATAAAACATATATATATGTAATCAACAGAAAAATAGTAAACTCTGATTTAGATATAATTATGATATAGATGTAAATAACCATAAAATTTATTGAAATAACAATAATGTAATTATTGTTTCTTTAAACATGATTAATTAATAATTATTATTATTATTTTTAACAATAAATTATTGTAAATTTCATAATTTATGATTTATGGTTAACCTTTATGTATTCAATATTATATTGTTTTACATTTTACAAAAAAAAAAAGCGTGCTTTTTATAATTTTTTTTTTGTTTTAAATAATATTATATATAATATTTAAACAAAACAGTGTTTGTAAAATTCTATAAAATACATAATAAATATAATAATAATTTTAGTATAAATTTAAAGGTAATATTTCAATAATAGAATTTAATAAATTATTATAATAAAATATTACATTTCACTCTTCATCCATATTATAAATTATCAATAACAAAAATACATATTTTTTAATTAAAATAATTTTCGTTTTTATAAAAACTTTATTATTAAATTTTAATAATAATAAAATTATAATAAAGTTTATGTTAAATAGAATAAAAAAAATATATACATATAATTATTCCCTCATGGAAATATTTATAATAAATTATTTAAAATTGAAAAATATATGTACAGTGAACCCTTGAATATCACGGCACTTGAATTACTCGAATAACACGATAAAAAAATGCGAGAACCCTCAAATAACACTTTGCGATAACCCTTGAATATCACTTTGAAAGTTTGGGAATTTCACGAATCCCACAAATACCATAGAAATATGTACCATATTGTATTTATATATTAAATTTTTTATTTAATTTAGGTTAAATTAAAAATTAATTTAACTAAATTAAATAATTATTTATTAATTAATTAATAACTCATTAAATTAATAAGTAATTTTATTTAATTAGTTATTAGTATTATTACATTAATACTAATTTTTACATTTTTTTTAATATATAATACTAAACTTTGAATAACACGGTTTTGACTAACACGGTTTTGAATAACACGGTTTTGAATAACACGGTACCAATTAACCGTGTTATTCAAGGGCTCACTGTATATATAAATAAAAATTATTTACATAACTAGAAATATTTATAAATATTTTTAGTTATGTAAATAATATTTATTTATAACTACTATAAATATGTAATTAAAAAAAAATTAATATAATCTTTGTTATTAAATTTTATATTTTGTTAACATAATGAAAATAATGCTAATGTTATAGAAATTTAAATATGTACATAAAGCTATCGTTTAATTTATTTATTTAATTATTCTTGGCACAAACCATCTTAAATAATTTAAAAATACCAACCATACTTGTGATATAAATTTAACATAAAACAGAATACTAAATGTAGACAAATAAATGCATTGTAATAAACTATAAGTTTTACCATTGCAAAACGGATAAATTTATGGATTTCGTTATGAAACCGAATTGATAACATTATTTAATTTTATTATCCAATAACATAATTTCAGGATTATGTTACGTTAAATTCCACATTTTACAAACCCAATAAAATTAAATTCAAAATTTTTCATTTAAATTTATGACAGACTAATATCATTTTCTGGACAACTATTACAGCTTTCTGGAAAATTATACACATTAGAATTAGTGCGGACAAAAATACATATTAATTTTCCAAAGAAATATCATCCTATTGACCAATTCAACCTTTTTATCCTATGTGTCGGTATTTGTTAAACTGAAGGAAAAAACTCGGTACTGAAAATAAAACCAGTGAAGAAAATGGTGGAAAAACTACAAAAGTTTCAATTTTTAGACGATTACAAAAAGAGTTTTTGATCAAAATTTGGCACTAAGAAGGAAAATTCGCATTTCACAATGAAAAATCACTTAATTTCGAAACAGTGTTGTCATAAATCGTTTAATTAAAATTAAAATTTAGGCCATTTTACTCCAGAATATGTTTTTTGTTAACATTGATCTTTTTACACAATAATATTATGAATTAAATTTTGTCAAAGATAATATTTATTCAAAATATAAAACTGCAGGTTGTTATTTTTAATCCAAGATGATTCTTGTCGCAATAATTATTTTCTTAAGGAAATAAATTAAAATAGTAGATAAGTTTTGGTATGACATCACTTTTCAATTCCTTCTTTTATAATTTAAAAATTATGATAATTTACAAATATAGTACATTATCATCATTTTTTCTTATATAATCTATATATTCTACAATTATTTTCTTAAATAATTTCTATTCAATAAAAACTATCATACTTTTGTCGAATTTAAAAATATCAAATAATCCTGAAGAGCATATATGTATATATTTAGCTAAGCTAAATATTTTCTAAATTTATTAAATTAATTAAAATTTTATAAAACAAGGAATTTCCAAAATACTTATTACATATAATAAAATTAAAATATTTAAATTATGTTAAATTTAATTTACAAATTTTTCTTATCACTTATTAATCATGTTATTATTTATCTATTCATTAACACCTCATTTCATTTCTTTTCTATTTATTTGCACATAATACATAATACATATATATTTAGACAAAATTTAATAGCTATTTAGGATTTCCCTATTACTGATTTTTCACAGATTATGTTTCAGATAATTAACTGAAAAGGACATAAAAATCATTCAACTGTTTAATATGGTAACAAATTTTTTTTTTTTTTCTTTTCTAATTTTTTTAACTGTAAAAATAAAATAAACGAATAGATAGATAATTTATCAGATAAATAAATAGTAAAAAAAAAATATGTATTAAAATTCAAATTCATAATATTAGCTATGAAAAATGTTAATCAAATTATTTTCAATTTAATGGACTATTAGGATAATAACAAAAAAAAATACACTGTAGTAAATCATATTTTGTTAGTAAATTAAGTAAATTTTAATTTAAGTTTTATGAAAAATATACGGTACTATATTTTTTAATTAGCAATTCAATTACAATTTAATCTTGATATTTTACTTGTGGAGATTATAAAATTTCTAAAGAATTTAAAAACTTTAAATTTCCTTCCAATGAAATTTTAAAAGTAAATGCAAGTTATACAGAAAATTAAATTTTTCAGTCAGTTTGTATTTGATTTTGTTAATAAATATAAACTTGAATTTATTTTAAAAGTTTTATGTTAAAAGATTATTTAATCGTCTCATATAATTAGTTATCAAAAAGTTAGTAATTATTTATATTTGCCTAAATTTTAACTAGAAAAAAACTACATTATTTTAGTTTTGAAAGCAATTATTTAAAAAAACATCGTAGATCGTAGTTTAAAAATAAAGTTTTTTATATAAATGCAATTTAGTTAATTTGTTAAAATTCATGAAAAATTATTCAAACTTTAAACAGACTTCTAAGCAATTTTTGAAAAGCACTAATATTCACATAAAAATATATTAGGGTAAACGCGGCTGATCAGGCACTGCATATAAAATGGAACCCTTGTAATGTATTACTTTATGAAACCGAATACGTTATTTTCCCATCATTATAAAATCTTAAAGACATTTAAATTTAGTTTTTTACTAGAATTCAAATTGGGGATACAATATCATGCTGATTTTTTTTGTATCTTGTTATTGATGTAACTTGGTAAGCATTAAGTGCCATTTTATATGTTTTTTCTACATTAACACATTCAGAACTGAATATTATAATTTGACTAAAATAGGTACAAGATTGAACTTGTTTGAATACAAATCATGTACTGAAGCCTGTTATTTAGAATACAATCTAAAATAGAACTATCTGTCAAAGCAATGACCCAACAGCTCAGTATATCAACGTAAAAGATATAATATAAAAAAAAAAACTATGGTCCTTTTTTGTGTTATTAAAATAAAATAAAAATTTCATTTGTGAATACACACAAGGTGTGAGGTACTAGTAACCTAAGCAATATGTATAGAACAACATAATCTTATGGAGGGTATGCCATTATCCGCTTTAATTGTAGAAGATTCATGTATTTTTATTAGTTTAATTTTTGAAGACATTTTAAATTTAATATGAATTAAATTTATTTCCTGGGTGATGCCATATCTACCTGACTTTACCCTAAAATCTTGTAAATCATTAATATTATCAAATACAACATTTTGTAATTTTAGAACCTTATAAAAAAATTATTAAAGCAATTTTAAGTAATTATTGTACAAAAATTAATTAAAAAGAAATTCCTAAATTTTTATTATATATTAAATATTTGACAAATACGAAAAAATATAGATATTTATAATTACAGGTAAATAAAATAGCTTTATGTTTTTAAAAAAAAAAAATTTGATACCTTAATTTAGGAATATGTCTACTGTGAATGATAAAAATATTTAAAATGTAATAAAATAAAATTGATAAAGGTTACAAAAAAAAAAATTCTCTAAATTCTGTCTTAATATTTTGATCGAATACAACATTTTGTAATTTTAGAACCTTTTTAAAAAATATTCTATTTAATGATTTTGTTAAAAATTGTTAATAAATCCAATTAATTAGAGAAAGGAAATATTTTTATTTTTTTTTAAATGGACAATAAGTATTTTATGTTGATCCTTTTTTTGTCTTAACAACAAAATACAAGTAATTAACATGATAAAGGATGAGTATTTAAATTTTTTTTTTAATGAAAAAAGGTTTTTTTTTTTAAAAAAAAGTAATAAGATAAAATGTATTTGTCTAAAATCAATTTAAAGAAATGTTGTATATCGTTATTTTTATTAAATCGTATATTTTCTTCAAATTTTTGTCATTTAAGCTTGGTATCATACCGCTGTGAAATGATATTTTCCACGCTCGTGAAAACTATCGAGAAAAAGTTGTGAAAATGTGGTGAAAAAGTTTTTTGAAAACATTAAGTACTATTGAAACACTAAAAAAAAGCAAATTGACGAATTTTTTTAGAAATATCAAAATTCTGCCGTGAAATAATATTTTGCATATTATTTCACCTGCGAAAAATGTTTACACTAAAATATATTCTTAACTAACTTTTATCTTTGGAAAATAAATTATTTCACGAAGGAACAGCGTACCACAAAATGAAATCGTTAGCGTAATTCTTCACGAGATATTAAAGTTGAATGAAAATTACATTTCACGACTTTATAGTAAAAATTAAAAAAAAAAAAATAATGATATTTTATATAAAATTTTTATATTTAGATAAAAATTAATGTAATTTATGAAACTCACGAAACTTTTATAATAACAATTATAATATTATATTAAGTAAATATACCATAAAAATTACTAATCTTCAAGCTTAAAATGTACTTACATTTTTACGTTAAAATTCTTGTTCTATAATGTTTTTACCAAAAATATTTGTCACCAAACCAAATTTGGTATTTTTATTTTTTTTACGAGAAATTGTTTAAAGTGTAATGTTAACGAAATATGAAACTATATGAAATTGTATTAAAATTCTAAATAAATTTTTTATTGATTTTTGTTTAAGTACATTTTAAATATTTTCAATAACTAAAAAAAATAATTTTGATTATAATGTAATAATAAATATTTTACTACCGTATAGAGATAATAATGCAAAATTCGTGACATCTCAAATTATTTTGGATTTCATAAAATATAATAATATAAATCATTGAGATTAAAACTTTGTCACGGAAAATTACTTTATACAAAATATTCTTAAATAATCACAGAAAAAAAAATATGAAAAAATGCTATAAAGTGTATATTCTAAACACTAAACAAAAAATATTTTAATATGTGGTATAATGTTTGAACAGGAACTCATATAATATATTTTATTTAAAAATGTATATATCTCATTAAAAGTAACTATTAGTTGAAAATTAATATTTAATTTCATTGAAAATATTAAAACAAAAAATGGTAATTAAATCATATTAAAATCCATTTACTGCTCTTTTAAAGGTGAAAAATCAATTTAAATTAATGAAAAAATAGGTATAAGAATTTCTCGGCCGTGCTGAATTACATATATCGTTGCAGCAAAGATTGGCTGGAAATCTATTTAGGCAGTGGTTGTAAAAAAAAGCTGAGATTAAATAGTAAAAGTACCTGAATTTTTTTTTTCAAATAAAACATTGTGCGGACAAAGCTTTAGTATATTTTGTGAGTCTCTTTTCTACGCCGGGAAAATATTTTTGTTGGAGAAAGCTAGTAATTTACCAAAGATACAATATTACAAGATAGTATGTTTGACAGATATAACAGAATAACTAACATAAAATTTCAATATGTACAGATTTTTGAAGCAAAAAAATGTAATTAATTAAGAAATATAGGTATTTTAATTCTACTCTTTTCCAGTTTGGGGTCTGTTATTAATTTTCTAGAATATTTATTATGTTAAGTTGCGATTTTTCATTCAGCATATCGCAGGATCTTAAAGTTAATTTTACCTTTATCTCATACTGAATTCTTCATATTTTAGAAGAAATCGTCTAGCAATAATTTATGTGCACATTACATAGAAAATTTTAAAAAGTTTACGGAAGAAACTTAGTTATTATTAAATAGAATTTATTTAAAAATTTAAGCTTAACTTTTAAGAAGACAATACATAGCACCAAAATATTATGATGAACATAAATCAAATTTAAAATTTACTTAATGCAAAAAATCTTCATTAAAATATTTTTTTCTATATTTTCAAATTATCACAAAAGTATAATAAACTTCTCGACTTATTTTACATTTATTGTAGTATCACACTACCAAAATATGAAACCTACACCAATATAAAATTTGTTAAAATTTCAAAATTACATTTATAAAATTTAAAAATAATAAATAATCCTGGAAATCTGAAGCTATATTTTTATTGAAAAATAATTATGAAACCTCACGCCTATTATTATTCATAAGAAAATTCAATTAATTATTATTTGACCTATTTTAATGAAAATTTTTCGTTATTTTTATTAGCTGTAGTTAAAATAAAAATAAAAAATTCTTATTCATTTCCTTTATTTTTTTTATTAAATGAAATTTTAATCAACAATAATAGCATTTAAGCATCCCTTAATAATATTTTTCCAACAAGACCTTGAATTAATTACATAAAAATATACTTAGAACCATTTCTGGAAAAATATATACATACATATTATACATAAAAAGGGAAATAAGAGAAAAATACTAGAATAAAGAAAATTATAAAAATTCCATTAAATTGAAATAGATAAATGGAAACGTGTTCACAAATAATTTTTATTTTAATTAAATTCTTCAATTTTATTAGATTAATTTGAGCCACAAAAGAAAATTTTATAAAATGGAAAAACAAAAATTAATGTAAAAATAAAAAATAAAAAACATAAAAACCACAATTTATTAATATTGTCCTATCAAGGATTTTTCTTATACAAATTTCATTTTGCCTATTTAATAAAAAAAAAAATTAACTGATGGAATACGGAAAACAAATTTGCAACGTAACACAATTTTATCAAAATATGAAAAAATTGAAATTATTATTAAGATTTCGTTAATGGGAAAAATTTTTCAATAAAATTTTAATAATTACAGTAGTTTTTTACCAAGGTGAATTAAGGATACAAAAGGAATTTTTGGTTTTATCTTCGATAAAAATTCGGAATTTTCCTTAATTTTTCTTATTATAAATTTTACAGTGCTTACTGTACAGTATTTTTGTACGTATGTAGCTTTTTACAAAACAACGTGTATTGTAGTTTTTTTACAAAACAATATTACAGTTGTTAATTCTTCATTACCTTTCAAATATGTCAAATTACATCGTTTTTGGTGAATGTTTATTATATATGCAATAAATTGTGCTACCGAGTAGTAGTAATACGTCTACGGTTTTTCAACTATGAAATGAATGTTGTAAAACTTCTACTTCTACGGTTTGGCATCTTTAAAACGAACATCGAACAATCAGTTGTCGAATACCGTTTATGACGTTAAATTACATATTAAATGTTATTATAAATACATTTTTCATAGTAGCGATCAAACTTAGTCAAAATTTCAATTAAAGAAAAACGATGCTATTCTGCTCTTTAATACTTTTCTAACCTGGAGTCTATTATCAATTAAATTTTAGTCTAAAAGAGTTTTACCTTCATTCTTCAAATCTTCAACTCAACTTTCTTCAAACTTGGTACTGTGGTGGCTACAAATATCGTAGTTGTAGATTTACATATGAACAGACAGAAAAGTTGTAACTTAAGAGATTTTCTTTTTGGAAAAAAATGCTTAAAAAAAGAAATTTCTTCCAAAAATGTATACTTCTCCTTGGCAGACTTTAGCAGAAAATTATTCAGATTTCAGAAAATAAATCATTTCAAAGGATATTCATTTTATAATCAGTTTTCAACATTAATTTTTAAAATGTTGTCGTCCAGATTTTATATTATTTTTCTGAATATATTTTTCTATCTCTGTTTAGAATTTAATTGTCGTACTTTGCCAGAGTTAAATTAGATTATGTTATGCATCCTTGCAATTCCAATATAATATAACTATACTTATATACTATTCAGCACTTTAAATGGCTACATTTAGTATGTCACTAAAATATCTTTAAATTAATTGTATATCAAATTATTGGAATATAATTCAACAAATTTTGTGTATGAATTCCATTATTTTGAGTTACCAACAATTGCATTCATCAAAAGTTTATTGACTTTAATAAGACACATTTGATTATTAAAAATTTTTCAGTAATATCATTTTCACAATTATTACCAAAACACATGACCCAAATTTAATTGTATCCCTAAGGAATAATTGAAATATTTCACTATGTGAATATTCTTTGACATTTCTTCTATTTGAACAGAAATAATCATAATATTTGGTTTTATGTGAATTTTCTTCATGATTAATAAATTTTACAATTTTTTTTTGGTTTAATGTTTTTGTTGAACAATTTTCTCCGCTAGAAAAAAAATTGCCAAAAGAAAGCTCGTGTTAAACTATTTTATATAACAAATTTTTATAAAAGATTTATGAGTTTATACAAAAAAAAAAAACTATTAAAAAATGTACACATTTTTTTCAGGATTATTAAACGTCAACAGTATGTAAAATTTTAACGATTATAAAACTTATGATGATATATTTTTCTACCATATTTAAAATTCTTAAAAAGTTTGATATTCCAAACATATATAATTTTTTTTTTTTTTAAAAGAAAAACTGGATGAAAATTTCAAAGAAAATTTATAAAGTTCATAAAACTAAAGTAGTAATAAAAATTTAAAAGTACTATTGCGCTTTTGAAAAAATATATTATCATATTCCCTGCATTATTATTTTTTGATGTCCCTAATTGAATTGAATTAATTATACGGGAAACTTTCTAAATTAGAGAAATGAATTCAAATTTAGATTAGAAAATTAATTCATTTCTTTCTTGTTACAAGTTACTATCTGTGACTAGCTTGGACAAAACTAAGTCATTATATATGTCGTGGACATTTATAAAGGACATTTTTTTGTTGTTGTATGTAAATTGACTTTAGTATGGAAATTCTGATATTAAAATATCATCTAAAAATAATTTCCATACAAACGTAAAAAAAATTTTTTAAAAAATTTAAATAGAAATAGAAATTACGTGATAATACTGTGACTAAGGTAATTATTTTTATACAGTACGTGAAAAGTTTTTCCTCATTCAGGTATATACAATATAGTAAGTAATTAGAATTTCGTATTTTCAATCAATTCAAATTATTTTTAATGAACATAAAATTTTCATTTTAATGATTTATTTCATTTGAAATTTTGTATTCAATTAAAAATTTTAAATATATACGCACAGTTTTTACTTATATCCAAGTAAATGAAAAGTCCTAGAAAAAATAATATTGATTTGAAATCAATATTATGCTTAAAGATTAATTATGTTCTTTCAGCAATTAATTTATTTAACCAACAATATTTAAATATTTTGAAATATATATTTAATTAAATTTATATTAATGTTTTATGATAATTATATCTAAATTGTCTAATATCATTTATGCATACATTAACATTCAATTTTCTTTCTTATCATTTTTTGTATTTAACCCTCTCATACAAGACGGTTACATAAAATACCTAATTTTTGCAACCGCAATTTTTTTTTTTTAAATTAGTATATTCGGAGTCCACCAAAAACTGTAATTTGTAATCTCATTCTTTCGGTTTCGAAATTTTCCTGATAATTCTACAATTGTAGAATGGAATTATGTAAGGTGATTGGTGATAGAAAACTGTCACAATTCACAATAAAAATGCAAGTATGTATTGTTGAAAGTTTTCTATCATCTTATATAAATCTATCCCTAGTTTTTTTTTTCAAGTAAAATATATTTTTGCATTATTTTGTGATATTGTTTAGGAATAAACATCTGAGGCATAATGAATAAAATAAATTTATTTAAAAAATCAATTTTGTTTCCTTAAAAATGAAAATCATGAAATGTAATGATAGACATTAAAATTGACTAACTACTTAATTAATTATTGGGAAAAAAGTTCGTTTTTTTATCACATTCTAAAGGATATTAAACCACAAAAGTCCCAAAAATTATATTTGTGGTTAAAAAGTCATTAAAAAACTCATTGAATTTAAATATTTTTCAAATAGATTTTAAATAAAATGTCAACACTTTGTGTAATAAAAAAAGCATTAAAATTATTTTTTCTGTTGTTTATTTTGTAATCGACGACAATGTTTTAAACATATTTTTTTATGTTAAATTAAGTATTTTGTGTATTTTCTTAAAAAGTAATTAACAAAAATATATTTTCCAAATAGTAAAAATATCTTTTTGTGGTCAATTATATTTTAGAAAGTAATTAAACGAATATAAAATTATGAAGAAAAATTTTTTTAAAAAAATTACCAGAAGTTTTTCCTTACCTATTTTAGTTTGTTATATCAAATTGTATATAATTTAAATATTTAAGAAGAAGTTTTTCTGAAAACTACACCCGACCCGACACCGATATAGTTCGTTTTGTGGCAGTGTAGTTCGTTTTGAAATCGCTTTTCATTGATATTGGTCTAAATGTTCTAAAATAATTATTATTATTAGCTATTATAGAGTAAAAGCAGATTGCCCACACAAAATAATAATATTCACAATTATTCCAGTAGCTTGGAAAAACTTGTCACAGCATATTAAATTGGTAATTAAAATTTATTTATAATTTCAGTTTTCACAAACGTAGCTTTGGTGAAATATTATTCAGCAAAGTTACGGAAAAACCATAAAATATTTCCAATGAATACGGATTAGAATGCTTATTGGAATAGAAACGGTTATAATTGAAAATTTCCACATTTAGATAACTCTGAAATTTCTATAATTTTAAAAATTGCAAAATCAGATTACAATTTTATCTGTAATTTATTTTACAATTTACAAATTTTAGCTTAATTTGGTCATCAAAAGCATCATTATTACAATAAAATGTATCCATATAAAATTAGTTAGTCCAAATTGAAAGAGAAACTTGTGAAACCATTTGAAGAGGTCTATGCCAAACACTAGGACAGTACACCTAGAAACATCTTTTACAGAATTTCAAAAGTCATTTTATACTACAATATTAAACAAATTAAATAAATATTTATTAATGATTGAAAATTGTGTTCTAGATTCTAAAAGATATAAAATAAATTTAAATAAAATACTTTTTATTAATATTGCACTTTTTATTAATGAAAATTTAATATAAAATTTTAATTTATTTATATTTTAGTATATATTTACTATAATCCTCAATTTTTTAAGGCTTATATTTAAATTTAAATATACTTTAAGTACATAAAAAAATTTGACAATAAATATTTTAATTATATAAGTCCATTATCACCATTAAAACTGGTGAACTATAAGATTTATAAATACAATTTATAATAATTTTCAGAAAAAAAAAACAATATACATATTATAATATGTAATAATAAATTATTTATAAATGTGCCTAAGCACAATACTTAAATGCTACGCAATTAAATATAATAATCCAGTACTTATATTTCTTGATTTTGATCCTGAATTATGTTGCATTGCAGCTGGATGTTCACCTAAACCATGAATAATAGTTAATTTTCACATTAAAATTTAAAATTATTAGAATCATAAATAAATTATGATTAATAATAATAAATCAGATTTAAGTAGATCTAAAATTTAAAAAATATGAATTATATGAATATATATTAATTCCAAAAAAAAAATATTGTATTCTTTACACGTAATTGATGAAATATATATATTTTTTTTAATAATTTAACATTGTACATGATTTATAAAAAGTCTAAAAAAAAAATAGATCTATAGACTGAAAACTCAAGTATTCAAAATTGGAATGAATATTTTCTGAATTGATTTCAATATTTTATTGAACTTTTTCTATAAAAAAAAGGAATTTGCTATGTACTACGTATGTTAATAAAAAAATGTAATACTACAAATTAGAATATCAAATTTTTAATACCAAGAATTTTGGTAAAGAGTCGTTGTGGAAACCAATAAACCAGAAGCAGTCACAGAATATAGACATTTTAATAATCTGCCCTAAAATCAAAAATTTTTTAAGGTAATATTAAAATAAATAATCTGATATGTAAACTACAAAACGGACGTTGGTATTGATTTTGGCCACCACAAAATCAATACCAAAAGTTGACAAATTTAGATATTTAAAGTTCGTAAATCCGATATAATTATCATGCTATCCTTCTGTATAAATATATAAAACGGTAGAAGCTCGATAAAAAGTTTAAAAATAGGTAAAAAAGAAATATGTGAAAACCTTTACTTACTAATAATAACATGAACATAAACGCTTGCACTTTTTCCTATTGTTGGTACACAAGTATAATTACCAGTATCACTGGGATTAGCTCTTCTAATTTTTAGCCTGAAGCAAAAATAAAAAATATAATAAAACTTGAGAATTTAAATATTAGAAAATTGCTAAAATATATTGCGCAATATGATATTAAATATTAAAACCAAATTCCTTCCTTAAATTCTTATATAATTTTAACTTTTTTTTTAAATTTATATATGTATTTTTTTTTATTAAATTCACCTTGACATTAAACCATCTTTCCAATCATTCTCAACAGATTTTCTATGAGGATTATCAATTTCATTTTGATTTGTTATTGGATCCAACATATTATCACCTTTTTTTAAAATAAATATTTTAAGAAATTTTTTTTTTTAAGTAAATCTTTAATCGTGAGTTAAAATCAATAAATTACCTTTATACCAAAATATATTACCAAGTTCATGTGGTCCTTGTAAAATTTTACACGATAAATTAATATCACTTCCTAATTTTACATATAAATCATTTGGACCTAAAATATTTGCTATTGGCTCTAAAAAAAAATTTGTTTAAAAAAAATTAAATTATCTCGTCATGTGGTGGTGTATCGTCGTCGACGATATCCACTAAACTAAAATAAATACGATTTTTACAATATTTTTTTTCTTTAAAAAAGCTAAAAAGATAAATTGCACAAAAAAAAAAGTAAGAAACAGAAAAAGTTTTTGTAAACAAAAATAAAATATAAACGAAATATAAATTAACATTTCAAAGTTGAAATATTACCAGAAGGAAAATAGAAAACTCAACAACAAGACAGTTAAAAACAGTAATAATATCTTGATTTAAATTTTATGAATTGGTACCAGGAAAAAAAATTATAGGCCAACAACACTTTATAGACCATAGAAGATGAGAAAAATGATTTTGTTTGTTTTTAAGGGAAAAAAATTTCATAAAATTTGTGTAGTTTTCTATATTAAATAAATAATAATTTGAAAAATATTTATGGACTATTTTGGAAAATATTTTGTTTGACATTTTTAGAATTTGTTTTGGCAATTTTGCTAACTTAAAAAATCCTTAAATTACATAAATATTATTGAACTAGTTTCTACTGAGTTATACTAACCGATATATTGTCAGAAGGGCAAAAATGACCAAATTGATTTTTTCTGTAGGACAGAACTTTGTAGTACAGAAAACAAATTTGCAAAGTTCTGTGCTACATTTATCTGGATGCCAAATTCTACATAAAAAGTATGAATACTTAGTAGACAATAAATATATTTACGAAAAATTTTTTTTGGGAAAATTACTATTTCGTGCAAAAATCAGAAAATCTTAAAAATTAAATTAAAATATGCCATAAACTTAGTATATTTTATTATATAGTTCAATTCTGTTTATTTTAAATTTAATTTTAAATATGCTGAAAAGTTAAATTTACATTTGCCACGAACTAATTTTCACTTGGTCATATTTTCTTCCTCGAATGACAATTTAAAAAAATTCGAATATCCAGTAGAATTTAAAAAAATTCGAATATCCTTTAATAAATTATCGAATCTAAATAAAATTAATTTTATTGTGAACTTACCAATAACATTGAAAATATACGAAAGTGATATTTTTGGTTCTGTATTTATTTGACACTCATAAACTCCTGAATCTCTTACTTGTGGATATTTAATTTGAAGAGTCCAATTCCCTGAATATTCTGGTCCTATTAACTGAATCATAAAAAAATATATAATATTTTTTTCTTATATTTATATAAATTATTTAGTTTGATTTATAAAGAGGGTATGTTGGGAATTTTAAAAAAAAATTTGTCCTTTTTTTTAAAAAAATTAATTTATAATGAAAATTTTCTGTATAACAAAAAAAAAAAATATTTTAATATAATTATTTTGAATCCCTTGTGAAAATTATTATAATATTTAAATGAAAAATCTGTAAAACGTGCAAAATATAAAATAGATTTAAATTTATGTATATATACATATTATAAATACCTGAAATCTTTGGTCGGATGTATATGCTATTGAACCAATTGTAAGAATATGCAGATCACGTTTACGTATCCACGATACCTGGTAAATAAAAATTTCCAAAAAAAAAAAAAAAAATTTATGTAAAAAGGATTTACTTTACCATTATATATGGTGTTACAAATTGAATATTTTTTTTTTATATTAAATCCTACCAATTTCTGGTTTTGTATTTATTTATTTTTATTTTTTTGATAAGAAAAAGCCCCCAAAAGATTTTGAATTATTTATGCATTTATGCTACGCAGCAATAACAAAATTTCGTCCTATTCTAAAAACAACTTTTTTTTAAATAAATACTAATATTTGAAAATATTTTAACTTCATTATGATGGTTTTTTTTAGTTATAACATTTTACTTCACTAGAAAAAAATTATTTTCAGTTTAAGTAGAAAGTTATTTGGAAAATTTTTGTGAATAATTCATATGAGTAGGTGAAGGTGATAATCGAAAATTTTATTATGAATTATTTGACTAGAAAAATTTAAGTAATTCAGTCATCAATCATGTTTCATTTATTATTAAAGTATATATTGTATAAATTTTGTATAGATTGATTATTAGCCAAAATTAGTTTTTACAAGGATACATTCTAAAAAATTGTAAAATAAATTTAAAAACTTTTAAATTTGTGTCAATATTTCTAAAAAATTTTTTGTAATTTTGCCTATTTAATTAATACCAAAATTACATATAAATCTGTTCAAATTTTAAAGTTATCAAGTTGTATTTTTACATAAAAAATTTGAAAATTTTATGACAAGTATATTTTTACGATTATTATTGAAGGTAAAGAGATGTTGTAAAATTACATTACTTAATATTTTTTATAGTGGTAGTAGTAATAATCTTAACTAAAAAAAATATATATTGGTAAGTTGAAAAATTTTGACATATCATTTACGATCTAACAAAAATTGTAAAATTTAAACAAATAAATTTATGTTATTTTTTCAATTATCCTTGCAAATAAATAAATATTATCCTTTACAAAAATAGAAGAAATCTGATTTTTTTTTTATTAACTTTTTTTTGCCTATACACAAATAATATTTTTAAAATCTATTTAAATATTTTCAAAATTAAATTAAATTTAAATTATAAATAAAATTAAATATTTAAATATTTTGTTTTTTGACAATTAACTATAAATAAAAATAAAATTTAATCCTTTTTACAGATCATACTCACATAAAAAAAATATATATGTATATATAATTCGTTATTTTCTGCGGGAATATTTAACAAATTGACACCGTAATTAAAAGGTGTTGAATAAAATGTAAATTAAATAATCAAAATATCCCACGTAAAAGGATTAAATTACATGTTTTTTTTTTCTGTTTAGTGAGACCGACAAGATTTGAATTTTGATTGTTATCTTAAATCCTATTCTATGAGTAAAATTTTTTTTTGTCCTTTAATTATCAATAAAAGATTTTAAAATGATATTTGTTCTAACCAGGATAAAGTCTAAATTTGAACCTTTTTTTTTCTGCTTGTTCAAACAATTAAATTAAAATGTTTTAAAAAAAGAAAGAACAAAATAGAAAATATCCCTAAAAAAAATAACAAATACAGGACAATCATATTAAATAAACAGTTAAATGTTAACCAAAACTTTAAATAACTTTTGTGAATTAATATTAAATGATATAGAAAATAATTTTATAATATTACAAGGCAAAGGACTGTTAAGGTTTCTCAAAAAAAAACTTAAAAATAAAATAAATACAAGTTATTTTTTAATCCAAAGTACAAATTAACTTTTAGAAAAGTTTTTTTTTTCGATATAAAAAACCAATCAAAACTTTTCTTGTTTTTTTTTGGTGTTTGGAAAAAAGTTAATCCTTTATTCTTGGGGATTTTGTATGACAAATCAATGTTTACATAAAATTTAAAGTTTTGTTGGAAAATTTCTAAAATTATTTAATAAAATACTTTCAACTTTAATAAACAAAAATTTAGAACTTTAGACGTAGTAGTCAAAATTTAATTTTATTTTAAACAAAATAAATTATTCGAGTAGATTTCTGTGAACAGAAATTAAGATTTAAGTACTAATTTGGATATCAAGTTTAAATATGTGGGAAGTAAAATCAGGATATTTGTTAGTATATATAATACTTTTCAATATTTCTGTCCACAAATATTTTTTCCAAATGAAACATACACATAAAACAAAAATAAACATCAAATTTATAAAAAATTATGTGAATATTTAAAAAAAATCAATGAAATTTTTATATCAGTTTTACTACAAAAGTGAAGCAAATTTGTTTATAAAATTAACCACTAGAAAATATTACTCAACAAAGTAATGGTGCTTTCTTTAAAAGTACATACTAAAAATAAACGTAATTGACCGTATATAGAGAATGATAATTTAAATAATGAAAGTATATATTAAAAAACATCATTAAAAAAAATAACTATAATAATATTCCTAGCTCACAATTCACAATAGCATAACATGAGGTTTAATGAAAATATTGCTTTTTTACAGCGACTGTCAGTCTTGGTATTATATTGTAAAATATATTTTAAATTAAATTATTTTGTAAAGACTATTATATAAATATATTTTTCAATACAGCGCCATTTTCGGTACGTAATTGAATTACAAATAAACTTGGACGGTTTTACACAAATTTTCCCGCGTAAATGTAAATTTTCCCGCGTAAATGTAACCAACAGGTTAATTGATTAGGATAAATATGTAGTAATACATTTTGCACAAATAAACAAATAAACTTGGACGGTTTTACACAAATTTTCCCGCGTAAATGTAACCAACAGGTTAATTGATTAGGATAAATATGTAGTAATACATTTTGCGGGAAGGTATCATTATTATTATTGAGTTTATTGGTGATTTTAGAGAACAGATATGTTAAATTGCTATTATTCGATAAAAAAATATTTTTCGTACAAAAATGCATAGACGATTAAAAGACAATATTTAGCAATTTTTCACAATTTACAACTACATTAACTATAAAAAATTATTTGATTTAGAAAATAGCAAATAATACAAATATTTATGTTATTTATGTTACTTAATTTGAATTTCATTTTTAATAAATTTTCTAAAAAATATTCCAATTTCAATTTAATTTGAAATTCTAGTCACTTATATCTAATGTAATTATTAATCATGAAAAATCTTTTTATGCTTATTTCTCCAATATTGATTTTTGGTTAAAAAAAATTTTCTCAAATGGAAGATAAATAAAGAAAGAAACTTTATTAGAATTTTAACATAATTATTTTTTTAGACAACAAATTATAAATTTATAAAATATATGAAATATGATTAAATATTTGTTATTGATTATGATCGTACATATATTTTTTTATAAATAATTTGACATAAAAGTATAATAATTTGCACAAAATATATTTTGTAAATTCCTTAATAATAGCTTACATGTTTATCGGCTAAATTTTCAACTCGACAATGAAGAAATCCAGTTTGACCAATAGTTACTGTAACATTACGTGATACATCAAAATTAAAATATGGTACTTGATTAATAGATTGTGTTCCAGTTGATAATGTATTTAAAAAACCTGAAAAAATATTTTTTTACAATATTTAAATGAAAAATTTATCAAATATTATTCAAATTATGAATAGAGTCCTGAATTTATTAAATTACTTTTAAAACAATTTTGTACTTCCTTAAGAAAACAATTTGAATTGCAAAACTAGATTAAAAATATAATATTTTTTTATAATCATTTATCTTAACCGAATTTTTATTTTCATTGGAAAATATATTAGAGTCCCTTAATGGTCATCAGTTTTTCAAAAATTACAAAATAAGTATTTTACCTAACAATTAATATCCTTTTGAATTTCAATATTTATTATATAATGTTATAGCTGTTATTTGAAATTACCCGGCCTTTTTAATGAATTTTATAACATTGCCTAAAATTCTTTGGAAATAATGTTTATTTTTTCAATATTCCCTTTTTTTAACATTATACTAAAAACATGAAAAATATTATACCATCACGTGAAAATTTTATCTATAATCGATAAAAAAATAACAAATAGTATAAAATTAAGAACTGAAAAAGGATATTTTACAATTTTGGAATAATACTTATAATAATTTACCAGAAAATATATATAATAGTTAATGTTTTATCTATTTATGCTGAATTTCATTGAAAATAAGTGAATATTTATGACTAAGGCATGAAAACTCTTGAATATAGTATTCATTTTATTCCCAATAGTAAAGTAAATTTTAAATGTCTAAATAAAAAAAAATAAGAAATTCTAGATTTTTAATATAGTTATATAGTTTTTAGAGGGTTTGTTGATAGTTGTATGGTTTTTATCAAATTTTTAAAATATTTTTATCTATTAGATTTCCTCAAATATTAATGTAATTACAAAGTTTCCTCAAGTATTAATGTAATTACAAACCAATTACTGTCTATACAAAAGAAAATAATTTCTACTTGCCTACTAATAGGATTCACAATAAAATATTACAGTATAAATCTATCATAAGGATGAAAATTTAATGAAATATTTTTAATTTTTTATATTTGACAGTCTAAATAGAACATTTTTCTGTTCCATAATTCTATTTATATTTCTAAACAGACAAAATAATATTTAAAATCACATTTCTTTTAATAAATTTCCAAATGTTCTTAAAAAAAAAAAAATTGAGAAAAACAATTTATTCGTAATATATGAAGTTATTATTTTAACCACACTTGAAAATATCCTATTTTTTTTTTTTGAAAAACATCCTGTTTTTTTTCTTATAGAGTTTATTATCTTTGGAAGAAAAAAAAATTGTTGACTGTGACACGTGTAAGCCCACACATACCAAACCAATAAAAAAAAACCCCAAAAATATTTTCAACAAAAGTACTTTCAAGTAAATATCAAATGTTTTTTAACAAAGCAGATAAAATATAGAAAATTCTAACTATTCTAGAAACAACAAATTACCTACCTTCTTTTTTTGAGTTTGTACAAAAAAAAATTATCTCAACATCGTAAAATTTTGAGAAAGGATGATAATTTCTTTAAAAATAAACAAAATCCTAAGAATTTTTCTTAAGTTTAGGGGTTAAAATTTATTACCAAAATAAAATCAATTTAAACCAAAATTTATTGAAAAAATTCAATAAAATATTTTATGGAAAAAATAAATATGTATCTAATTTTACTTTTATTTATTACTCAATTTTATTATTATTATTTTCGAAGTTATATGTTAAATATGTTTATTACATATTTTATAAATGATTGTTTTGACAACAATTTGTATAATTTTTTCAGAAACATTTTAAATAAAGTGTTTTCTTTTTCTAATTAATCTGTTTACGAAATATACATGAACAGAATTTTATTTAATAAAGAATTCTAAATATAATTTTTATTAATTAGGACAAATGTTAAATTTCTTAAGAAATTTTCCAAGTTAAATACAAATTTCCTGGAAAAAAAGTGTGTTAAATAAAAATAAATGAATTAAAAAACAAAAAGGATTTTTATATAAAAATAATTTGTAAATATTTTATCTGCAATTTCCTTGGAAATTATTTTATTAGAAATATTTTGATAAAATTTATTATTTATCCATTTAATAATTAATCCTTGTTGTTTTTTTCCTTTTGTAAAAATTACTAAAAGGGATATTATGTATTTATTATTTAAAAGTTTACGAAATTTATATAATGAAGATCAAAGAAATTAAATTGAATATAAAATTAATATTTATTTTTATGTAATAGAAAAATTATGGATCAAAATATATATAATATTTATTTATATTTTAAAGAATTTAAATTTATCTTTTAAATCACAAAATATTAGACTAAAATTATGATTAATTGCAAAATAATTTCAAAATTGTGAAAATTTTTAAAATAGTTTTTACAGAGTTAAACTTTATGATACAGTAAGTTTTAGAGGAAACGAAGAAGTGGATCTCATGCCAAAATAAAGAACCGAATCCACATTCAATGGTACAAAGCCCTTTTATATGGTTTGCCAAATTAAAAATTAATAATGATATCATAAAACGGATTTATTGGCTTTAAAGATCTTTAAAGATACTCAAATCTCATTAACCACGGTCTAGAAAACAAACTAGAATACTACTTACAGGACGTACTGGGAACTAAACAAAAATCTATTATCAATTCGCCAAAGTATCCATTAATAATGATATTGAAAAACTGATTCGTTCACTTTCATCTATCGGTACATAGGACTAAACGTAATGAAATTTATTCAGTCGTTTAAGAATCGGTTATAGGCTGCAGTAAAATGAAAACGTCATAATATGTGTTAAATTTTAAATTATATGTGTTAAATTGTATATTATTGCTGTCTAATCATCAATTCTCCGCAAATATTTATGTAGTCTAAAAGTCTAAAAGACTACATAAACATTTGCGGAGAATTGATGATTAGATCACTAAAACGATAACGCATATAAAACATAACATCAAATAATATCAGTCTTCACATATTTGGTATCAAACGATTGGAAATTTAAATATCTATTTTCTAACCGTATGCAACATAACATATGTCGCTGAAACGATTGTACAGCTTAATAACTATTACTGAACTAATCATTTAATCGATATTTTCCAAAAAGTTCTATATTTATTTATATAATTAATGTATTTCTATTTGTACTAAATGATACTGATTATCATTTAGTACAAGTAGAAATAAATGATACTGATTAAAGATATCTTAATAATTTTGAACTCAAACGACTTAAAATTCTATCAAAAAACCAAAAATAATATTAAAGTTAATAAAAAAAAGACAATTCTTTTTGAAAATATTTTTATATTCTTTAATAGCATAAAAATAAATCATATCATGAATTGCTTATTACATCCGCAATCGATTTTAACCGAAAATTGTTGTATTGCGTAATAAACCTTTTTATCATTTAAAGAAAAATCAATATGCCTTTTTTTTTTTTTTTGGTATAATATTCCTTTATATGTTCCTCTTATTATTTTGTTATCGTACGCTATCTTCTTATACGTAACCCATTTAAAGTGGCAACATAAAATATATATGTACAAACAGAAAAAAATAAAAAATATATATTTATATTAAGTACGTTTTTTTTTATTGTATTATAATAATTTGACACAGTATCTTACGTCAATGTATAAAAATGTCTTTCGTCAACAACACAATACACTTTTACGTGGCACAAAAAAAAAAAAAATAAGTGAAATAAAAACGTATTCCCTAAATGTTATATGATAAATAAAAAAAATGCTACAAAAGCTAAAAGATGATTTTTTTTTATTTTGACGTTGTTACCTACGAAGCTATAAAAATTTTTGCCAAGAAAACATTATTTTGTTTCTGTTGAGATTTGTTTGATTTATTGAACATGGTTTTTTTTTATTAGAGATTGGTATCAAAGAATAACTTTACTGTAGGGTAAACAATCGAAAATAGTTTCAAGTCATTAAAATGAATAATAAGATAACAATATGAAAAATATTTTTCGAAATATTTTCGATATTTAGATCTTAACAAATAAAATTATAATATCTTTAAAATTATTATGTAATACTATGTATTTTTTTTTAGTATTATTATGTTTGGATTTGTGTATAAATTCATATGTTTACTTTTGTTATCACCTAAAAAACCATATATAACACATCTAATTCGTAAATTTATGATTTTTTACTAGTTAGATACTTTTGCGTTAAAGAAGATTTATTAGAGACCCAATTTTTGAATATTAAGTGTATACATACATACTATAATAATGTTGAGTTTATATTTTGAAGAAAATTTTTATTTTACTTTTATATAATGTGAGGGAAAATTAAATAATGTACTGGGGAAATTACTTTTTAATAAACTGGATATTACATTTTAATAAATTTAGGTAGAAAAATATAATACATAATAATATATTATACATAAAATATTATATGTATTTGAAAATTTAAATAAAAAAACTATACATAAAAAAAATGAATTGGTTATCCTTTTTATGATTTCGGAAATTAGAGTATATATATAGATATTTAAATTAATATATTTTAGGAAAAGATTTATTGCAGGAAGAGTTGTTTAATCAAATTAAATAATAAAACTGGACGACAAGTATAAATGATTTTAGTTACATTTTAGTTGAATTGAGTTTTGGGAATAGAGTAATAAAGGATTAATATCACGTTTTTGTTCACACCACTGCGGAGCAGTCTCAAGTACAGAGTTACATGTATTTGAAGATTGTAAATCTATTTTTATTGCAATTTGGACCTACAAATTTTATAAGGATTCCAAACCATAAATTTCTACTGTATAGCGAAAATAGTGAAAAAAAAAAATCAATTGAAACTTTTTCTCGCTTAAGTAAATACTACAACTGAAGTGAATAAAAGCTAGAATTTACCTAAAACTAGTGTAAGATTTTTTGGACCTCTTTTTTAGAACAGATTGAAATTTTAATAATATGTAATTAAATTGATTTTATTTTCACAAAATTAATAAATACGGTATATATCATTAAAGAAGTCAAGATATTACAAACAATAATTATAGAAAATGGCAAAACATTAAATATTTTTTTCGGTATGTATTATGCAAGCATATAATTACATTAATTTACATAATTTTTATATTTAATTTGTTGTTGATACTAATCAATTGACTTGAGTTTTATGAACTTACATTTTTACTAATTGCATTGCAGTCTATCTGTAATTTCCGTTCATAGTATTTTTACGCTAGCGTTTGCCTAACTCATTTTTATTCTATATCTAATTAATAAATTAAATTTGGACAATTTTAAATCAATAAAAATTTATATTAAAGCTTAAGGAAATTTACTTTATTAGAGTCATTTTACTACAAGCATTTTTATCAATTTTTCAATAAACTTAATTAAAAATTTATCATCTTTTTAGTTAAAATTCAAAGAATATAGAAAATTTTATATGAAATCATAACTTTAATTGCTTTTATTGTAGTACCTGGATAAAAATCACACAAGAGAAAGAAAAAATATGTTAACGTACAGGGACAAATTAACCAAACAAAAAAAATAGAAATAAAACTTTAAAACAGGAATCTAACACCGGAACAATGTTGGCATCCAAAAATTTCCTGTTTTAATGTTCTCTATTGTATTTTTTTTTTTTCGTTTACGGTCTGTTTACTTTTTAGTTCTTTAACCTAGAAAAAAAAGCACTTTTCATAATTTTTATCCTCACCAACAAAGAATTTTTATATATTTTTTTTAAATAGAGGATCCTTGTGTTTTTTTTTTTGTGTGTTGTAAAAATTCAGTTTGTTGTTGAGTTCAGATTCTTTTTTACATTTTATACATTAAAGAAAATATGTATACATATATATATATATATATATTTTTAACTAACTGAGCATAGAAAAAAAAAATAATTTTCCTGGGAAAATTAACAACATAATCCCTTAAACATAATCAAGGAGATGTGCTAATGTGTGCACTAGATTTTGAATGAGTATAATAAAAAGTTATGTGTGTTGATATAATTAGAAATTTGGATTAATTTTGATTAAAAGAAATTAGTTGTAAGTCAAATGATATCCTGGATTTTAGTAAAGATATATTAAAGGAAAAATTTTTATTTATTTACATACATATATTTTTTAAATTTATTTAATTAATTTTATTAATAATTTATTAAAAGTGGAAGTTAATTAATTAATCTTTTTAAATGAAATTTTTGTTAAACAAATTAACTAATATTTTAAATCTTAATTTTAGAAATATATATAATAATTTATTAAAAAAAATTTTAAAAACATTGCATTACTTTAATAAAAAAATGTCCTTTTTTGATAAAATTTTGTCATAAATTTTTTTTTTCATAAATTCAATTATGTTTGACATTAAATAAAAAGTTACTCCATAAAAATTGATTAAGTTTTCTTTTACTAAATAATATTCTTAACTATATTAAGTAATTTTATAAGTTTACTAAATATGTTCTTGTCAACAACAAATATTTTATATAACAAAAATTTCCAAATTGAAAGATTTATTACTATAATTTTTCTTACACATGTTCATTTATTTAGTTATAAAAGCAGGACATCTGAACTATTTCCTTAAAGATGATATAATAAAATAATTGAATTGTATATAAAATTTTGACTATAGCTTAGTTTTTTGTTTTATTTTATATAATTTATTAAATTAAGTAGTATATAGTTATATTAAATATTTAATTTAGTGAAATTAATGATCCATTAAACAGATTTATAATAAATTTATTACAATTTTAATAGAAATATTTTGAGATTACATTATGGCAATTATTTTTTTTTTTTCAAAAATTTATTAAATAATTGGCAAAATAATCTATAATATTTCCACAATATTGCACTGGATTTTTATTAAATGGTAATATATTTTGAATTTCTCGTTGGAATCAATTCAAAGATTTTCTGAAGAATTTCAATTTGCTTAAAATACACCCATAAATTTTGGCTGTTAAAAATTTATATGCAGAAGACGACAGAAGTCGCAGAAGATGAGTATTTTTAAAATTACCCTTTTAATGAAATCAATGGACTGTAATTACATTTTAATATATTAAACTGGACATATTAAACTGGATTTTATTAATTTCTTAAATTTGAAATTTTGAATTGCATCAATATAAGTATTTTTTTTAAAGAATGTAAATTTTCTAAAAAAATTCTTACCTTTTGATTACCAAGAATTTATTATTTATAAATTAATGTCAATTTATTTTATATAATATATAAAAGATACCAAATTAGTGTCCTTCAGATAGTTTTACTTCCATTTAGAATATATTTAGATAATTTTAGATAAAAACTGAATATAATTTTTTAATCTTTTAAAGTTTATTAATAATTCAAGTTTCTATGATTATTTTGAAAATTAAAATTTTCTTTAAAAATACCTGAATTTTCTACAAATATAAATGACAAACTTATAACACAATTGTCAAGAAACAAATAAAATATACCTTTAGGTAAAAAAAATCATCAACCTTGACATAAGATTATAATGAAAAAGATGACAACAAAAAAAAACATGAAAAACACTTCTAGAGACTGCAAAGAAGAAACATGAAAATTCTTTAAAATATGCAACTTTTTTTTTTTTTGGTATAAAGCAGATTTTCTTCACTATATTTTATTGTTAAAATATATATGTACTTTTTCAATTTCCTTTCTGTGTTCATTCATCCATTTTCTTTTCAAACAAAACAAACACACAGTAAAAAAAAAAAACTTAAATTTTTTTTTAGTCTGTTTTATTTAACAAAGATTTTCTTGTCTCCGTATCTATTGAATTACTATTTTCATTTTTTTCTTTCTCAATATAAAAGTGAAACATATTTTCTTTAAAAAAAAAATATTACACGTGATATACAAATTATTATTCAGGTCAGTTAACAAATTTATTTTGTGTTCACTTTTTTTCTTCATCTTTAACTTAAAAAATTCAAAAAAATCTTTTAAATATAATGAAAATTTTCTTTTGTTACCAACATTTTATATGTTTTCAAAATATACTTATATCCTTTTTTTGTATTGCGCGTATCCACCAGAAATTAGAGAAAAAAAAATACTTGACAGTATATTATAAACATTTATTTTAAGTTAATAAATAAATGCTAAAGAATAATAAAGTTATAATCATAATATCTTATTATAAATATGACAAGAAATTTTGTTGAGGTAAAAAAAAATCTCTTAAAAAGTTTTTCTTTTTTTTTTTTTCTTATTTTTTTCATCGTATTTTATGAAAATATTAAAAGTTTTTCATTTTTGTTGTGTAAATATTAATGACTTTAAGGCATATTTAATATGTTGTTTTTTTTTTTTGGTAATTTTTAAAGAAACTTTCTTAGATTAATGCTTAAATATAGTGTAAAGAAATAATATTATTATAAAAAAAAAAACAGGTGAAAATAATTGCGAAAAAAATTAAATAATTGTTGTGGAAAATAATAAGTAATAAATTAATTAGAATTTTTTAGATTAAGATATTTAGGATTAATTGGAAGATATTTGAAGTAAGCAAAATTATTTTTTTTTGTTGTATCTCTCCTTGTCGAATATTATAAAATTTATGCAAAAAAAAAAAAAAAATAAATATAAGAAATTTCGTTTTGAAGACTGATAAACATAAAAATTAAAAATTTTTGTTATGTACCAAAATATGTTTACCTGCAAAATATTTAAATTTCATATGAAATTGAAATACTATCTTACGTTTTCTAGTATAAATTATTTATTATATGTATAAGATTTTTATTGATTTCAAATTTTGTTTTGAAAAATTCAATTTCACGGAAATGAAATTGACACAAATAATATTATCTCTAGATGAGCATAATATTCTTTTAGTGTTTTGTCTAAATCTAAGTGTAAAAATTCATATATGAAATTATTGGTACGTGATAAATATATTTCATTTTTATTCTTATTTTTGTATTTCCTGCCATTTTTTGTTGATTTCACTTATATAATATGTTAAAAGGATATAAAAAAATATAAGAGCACGTAATAATTCTGCATCATAGTCATTATAGCATAATAAGGAATTATTATTCGAATGGAAAATTGTCTTTATATATGACTTGGATACTATATATTATAATAGCATTATTATTCAAATGGATAGACATTTCATCTTTAGAAAAATAGTTAGATTGAAGAAAAAATAGGATTCTCTTTTGATTCAAATTTTAAAAGAAGTCATTCACCAAAATAAAAATATTTCTTTCTAATATAGTAAATTTAGAAATATTATTTGTCTTTTTCAATTATACTAATTTTAGATATTTTGTATAATTTTCCTAAGAATTATAAGTATCATAATAATAAAAAAATTTTCATCACACACAATATTATCTTCAATACTAAATAAATTAACCATGAACTTTCCACAATTTTCCCTCCTTCAGACAACTAAGAACAAAAACATTGATTTAACATTAACCAAAAACAAACAAATTGAAAACTTTTCATTTTGATTCTCCAAAAAAGTGTAAAATTTATTCAGAGTATATGATGAAAATTTTCACAAAAAATGTGAAAAAAAAAATCTGACAAATTTAATTTGTTTGAGGCGCCAAAATAACATATCGGATATTTTTAAAACTGAACCAAAAAAAAAAGGAGCAAGGAAAAACAAATAAATTGATGATTTTTTATGTGTATATTCGAAATAAAAAATCTGTGCATAAATTAATAGAATTTTTATGTATTTATGTATGAAACTAAACGAAAACATTAAATATTTTAAAAAAATATTTGACAAAAAAAACAAAAAATCTTTCAGATCTTTCAGAAAAAAAAAAATCTTTCAGATTGTTTTTTTCAAACTGATCAAAAAAAATACAAAAAATATATTTTCTTTCTATTTTATTTGGAAAAAATTCCTAGAAAATAATTGATTGCTTGTTTATCTGAATTTGGTTAAAAATAGATTGTCCGGTTCAGACGATTTGTTTGTCGATGCAAATAATTAATAAATTAAATCATAATATATGAGTAAATACTTTAAATACTTTAATCATTATACATAAAACTTTCTATTATCAGAATAAACGTATGAATAAATAATATAAATTTAATTATAATAATTATTTATTACCTTTACATTCCAAGAAAAATAGAAATGAAATTAATCCAATTAATTTTATTCGTATTAAGAAATTCATGATTTAATTTTCATAAATATTGGATTTATCTATAATAATTTTTATATAAATTGGAACATTTTCTTATTTTTTATATATAAATTTTAATTATTTATTATTAAAAAATTTGTCCTTTTTATAGAATTTGAAAATTTTTTTTGGTTGGTTATTAATTCACTTCTGGTAAACTAAACTTTTATACTAAATTAAAAATTTACAAATTTTTTGTATTTCAATAATTTTCAAAATTTATTAAATATAAACACTGTTCGTAAGTATTCGAATAGGTTTGTATAAATATTTTATTTTTAGATATTTTCATCTGATCACCTTAAAAGTTTTTGATTAAATAATGTTTTCATGTTTAATTTTTATTCTTAAATTTCATAAGATTTTCGAATATTTTTCATTAATTAATTTGCAGATATTTAGGCATATCGAAATGTTTTACTTTCACCAAAATTAATCAAAAAAAACTTATATTGTCAATTCGAAATATTTACTTATATTACTTTAATATCTTAATAAATATTTTCTTGTCAATACTTTAAGGACATTATTACGTAATTATTTTTCTAAATATACTCGAAAATATAACAAAAAAACTATGAATTAGCCCATATAAATATTTTTAGTTAATAACAATATTTATTTTTAAATTAATTCCGTCAATAATATAATTATTAATTTAAGTTTTTATATTTTTAATTAATAGCTATTTTTTTTAAAAAGAATTATTTGAAAAATTGTTATCAATTACAAAATCTCAAATGGTAGATATATACGTATAACTTAAACGATGTACAAATCAAAACTGTTTTTTTTAAAAAAATATATTTTTGATTTTGCAGGATTATATTTTTAGCGAGATTCCAAATTCAGTAGATTTACTAAATAATTATATTTAAATATTCAGCATCATTTTATTTTACTTAAATTCAGCGTTTTAAAATAAATTTAACTGAATCTGTAAGGTTTTTTTTGCTGAATATGCAGAGTTTAGAAAATATTTATAAGCATTCCAATTTAAATTCCAAGAAGAGAAAATTGTTGTAAATAAAAATGTAAAAAAATTGCGCAAGTCTAATTTTAAAGGAATTTTCATTATCAGATATTCAGCAAAACAGGTTACTGAATTGCTGAATTATTTATGATTATTATTATTATTATTAATCATTCCTGTAAATTGCGATGTTTTTAGTTTTTAGTAAAAAAAATATGATTATGATATTTTTCATAAATCTTATAGAAAAGTATTTGAAAATTTGAGGGAAAATATGATTTTTCTTATAAATCTGAAAGAAAATATGAAAATTAAAAATTTTTTTTTGTAAATTATGTATATGTATAAGTAAATTAATATATAACTATTTATTTTGAGAAACTATTACAATTTTTAATTGCACGTGAATCAAAACAGCTGGGGCTGCTTTTTAAATTATTGCAAATTTAGCAAACAAATTACTTATGCTAAACTGAACAATTTAAATTTAGAGTTAGTCCTTAAAAAATTAGAGAAAAAAAAGGAATTTAATTCTAGTTTTAAAAATTAAATCCATTAATAAGGTAAAATCTGTAGAAGTGAATTTGACAGAACAAGTTATTGGTTGTTTAATAAAATTTTTCACATTTGATTATTGCTCATAAGTTCAGAGACAGTGTTAAATATTAACTAAGTACAACTCTGTTTATTATCATTAAATATATATTTAATATGGTTTTAAAACATTTAATATAATGTTTTACCAAATATGAACAAAAAAAAAAAACAAAATTCCCATTTTAATTATTTATTATATTTTATTAGAAAAGAAAACTAGAAAAGGATTAATCTTAAATAATTAAACTAAATATTTATACCCAAAAATATTTATGTCTGTAAAAAATTGGGTTATATAAAAAGGTGTAATAAAAGTTATTTTATATATGTATATATATATATATTTAGTAGTTTATTAAGGGAAAAAGAGTGATATGTGTTGAATAAACATTATCTTAATCAGTGATAATTTAAATTTAAAAGGATATTTATACAAAATATATACATAAAATTACTTATGAATTAATTATTATGATAAAATATATCCTAAGTCAATATATAAAAAAAAAAATAAACATCAAAACATGTTATATAGTCAATGTAGGAGACAGTCGTCAAAATCATACCATTGCTGATAATCGAAGATTAAGTAACGTTGTTAAACCAACCAACCAAGTAAGTTACTTGAAATAACGTTCTTGCATATTAATTGGATTGTAAATAACTGGTACCAATATTAAGCGTTGATTAGCATACTATTTTAAACTTTTAAAGGCTTTTAATGAGCCTTGTAATTAAACATTTATTGTAATAAATCTTAACTGGAATGTAGATACCTAAATTGGTTTGCAGAATTTGACCCATCCCTTATGGTATAGGTAAATTGTCAAAATTTAAATTTTTTGGTTTGTACGATTTACAACTCAAGTTTAATTTCACTGTGCCACACCAATTCCACCGATACTTAACATAAAACAGTTAATACATAAATGACTATTCGTAAATAAAGTAAAATTTAGGAATCAGTTTCTCAAATTGTAATATTTAATTTGGATTGTATATTTTGGGAAAATATAGTACACTTTTCTTTTCCTAAAAAATTATTTTTCTGAATTGGAAAAATATTAAATTTTTAATTTATTTAAGTATTTCGACACATTAAATTCCAAAATATTGAAAACTGGTACGCTTAATCCGACTCTGACCTATATGTATTATTAATAAGGTATAATTTATGATAAAGATTAGTTTTTGATGAGTTAGATAATAAAAATCAATAGATACTTACAATAATAATATAGTAAATATTTTAATTAAATATATAGTATCGTTGTGTATAGATGTCTCAACATATAAGACAACATTACATAAATTATTAAATTAAATATGAATTAATATCAACCTTTTTGATATTACATTGTGTAAATAACTTTTAATTTTACTAATTTCGAAATTATTTAGTTTATATATTTCTAATTTATCTGCTATGCTATTTATATTTATATAAAAAAAAATCTTTTAAACTATTATAAGGAATATTAAATTCCAAAAACTATTAATTTAAATGGTATTTTGAATATAAAATTAATTGATATAATATTATAAATTGAAATTAATAATATTTATAGTAAATATATGTATCTAATAAATTATTCTATTTAATATTCGAAATAAAATATACATTAGATAAAATATGTAATCAAATATGAAATAGATTAATCAAATATGAAAAAGACTGTCTGGCTATTTAACTGTCAAGAACAGAAATTCTATACATATTTAACTCACAAAATATCTAATATAAAAATATTTACAAAAACTCTTCAAACTCCAATGTAAACTCAATAGATATTTTAGCTGGATGGGAATAATGAAGTATCATTTTAAAATTGTATCGTTGTGAACTTATTTATATTTTATTTTTGGTAGCCACAAGCGTCACTCTAATTTTATCTGTACTTAAAATAAAAAATTTAATACATAATTTAGTATATTCGTAAATAAAATAAAATTTAAATTAAAATTTTTTTTTAAATTACAAATATATTTTAAGGATAAGAATATTCTATTCAGGTTTAAATAAAATATAAATCAAATTATTACTAAACTAAATACAATTTTTCACCGAATTTTAAATGTGAGAAGCAATTAAATATAGTATAATATCAAGCTGTTTTATAACATTAACGAAATTTTTTTTTTTTGAATATTTTTAAATTTTGAATTAAATAATGTATCTGACAGTTAAAAATGTATCTGACAGTTAAAGTTCAATTAAACGTAAATAAATAAAGTATCTAAACTAAACTATACAGTAAAAATTTCCAGATTATGTTGATTAGGTAAACTGTTATTATTATTATCAAATAAATATAATCATTAAAATTGATTGGCTTGTCAATTTCATAAATTTTCACAGTAAAAAATAAACTAACCAAATTTTTGATATTGAGTTTTTTTTTTTTGGGGTAGTTATGCAATTTAAAATTCATTTTGGGGAAAAAAAATTTGTTTGTATATTTATTTATTTATTTATTTATATTTCTGTATAAATAATCTATGTACTTGAAAACGAAAGGAAAATATCAATCCAGGATGTTAATAAGAAATATTTGTATATTGAAATAAAAATTATACTTGAACATGAAACATGGATATATTTTCCATTTTTTTTTTTTGTATTTTTTTTAATGCTGTGTAAACATAAATTGTTTCTATACTTAAACAGTTATATTTTTTTTATTATTATTATGTTTTTTTTTTGTAATTGAAAAGAAAATATACAAGTTTTTCCTTCAGGCATCGAAAATATATACAACAAAGTGCAAACATTTATTTTTAGTGGTTGAGAAAAGTTATTGGAGAGTTGGTGATATTTATACTACGATATAAAAGTTTTCCCAGACAATATTTATATATTATATTATTGTATATATTTTATGTAATGTTGATATTATATTTTATGTTTGACTTTAAAAAAATTCGCGAACAAGTAGCAATCTTGTTTTGTACATTTTGTGTATACTCAGTTCAAAAAATTTTATTTGAAAAATATATTTATGCTTTATATAAATGCAGTATTAATATATATGTAAAAGGAATATTATTATAAAATAATATTGATGTAAAAATTCCATTTACAAGGTCTTTCTACCAAAAAAAAACCACTAAAAATAATAAAAATAAGGGATTGTACTATAAATTTTAACAGAAATTATTTGCTAGTTTGTTTCTGTACGAATGGAATATTCCAAAAAAAAATTTTTTTTTAAATATTCCTTATTTATATACCAAAAATTCCAATTATATTAATAAAAATATCTTGATATGACATTTTAAATTAATGATCAGATTTAAAAAAATTATATAATATGTTATGAAAATTTTTGTCAACTTTTAGAAAATTTTATTTTCTATAAATTTAATGATTTTTATCATAATTCTATGTTATGTCTATACAAAAAAAAAACATAATACAAACTAACTTAAAATCTTGATTAAAATCTTTAAGAAATTATTAACTTTCATTACTAATATACTCTGTGGAATGTTGTTAAATACATAAAAGTATCATAAAAAGAAATTTTATGAAATAAAATATTAACATTTTGGCACGTGTATCCTGTTTTAAACAATAAATTTTTTTATTTTATTTCTGGTTTTGTTAAAAAATGAAATGTCATAAAGTTTTCATTAGATCATCATTTCCATATTTACAAATTTTGATTAATAAAATTTGTAATAAAAACTTTTTGAACAAATAAATATTATATTTTGTTTTGATTATTTTCAATTTTTTGGTTTAAATAATAATTCTGATTTTTTTTTTATTACTACTTAAGGAAATATATTTTTATTAAAATAACTAAACTTAAATATAACTTTATAAACTTATTTAATATTTTAGATTTCTAAACATATTTATTATCTATTTCTTTAATATATAAAAATTAATAATCATATTTATATTGAAAAATCAAATAATTTAACACGTTCGCGTTCAACTTAAATTGTATAATTCCTCTCAGAAATGTAATTATTTTTTCCTAGCCTTAAATTGTATTAACATTTTGACATCTCCAGAGGTAATTTGCATATGAATTGAAACTACAACGACGTCTTATGCCCCAATTAACGAGAACGTGTTAAGAGATAAATAGTTCTTCATTGAAGTTAGGATTGAAGAAGATGAATATTGTATTTTATGGTTGAAGAAGATGAAATATTGTATTTTTTCATGATTTTTATCTCGAATATAAAAATTTTCTTGAGAATAATCTAAGTTCCAGTTCAAAATAAATTTCTAAGTTTCAGCAATTTTAATTACATATACTGGTCGATTTTCAAAAACGTCGGATTTAAAACTGACATTCGATTGGGTTTGAAAACATATTCTAGAAAACATTCGAATATAGATTTACTATTACCCGATTTAAATCAACAAATCTTTCCGACAATGAGCTGTGATATGTTAATGTATATTTACTTTCGTAATTATTTTCTAAATCATTTATTAATTAATTTTAAATACTTATTTATTTTTATATTGTATTTGCATCAAGGCGAGTCTAACAAAATCTGTTAATCAGGCGAAATAATACAAATTTGCCTTCAGAAGCATTTGCCTTCAGAAGCATTTGCCTTCAGACACATTGAATTGCAATTTGAATCAATTAATTTTATACAAATTCCTAACTATAAATATCTTTATCTACATTTTTAATTTTTAGCAAGACACCCATTTATATTGGCAAAAAACCATCAAATTAGATTTGATTTCTAGATTCGAAAAAATTTTAGAATAGACTAAAATGTTTTTGAAACACATTTTATTTCCGAGTTGATTTGAGAATGAAGATGACAACAATCCAATTATAGATCTTTTTTTTTACTTTACATTTCCATAATTGAGATTTTGCAAAAAATAAAAAATAAAAATTTTCTAAAACCTATACCAATTTTTTGTTATCAAATTATTATTATCAGTCGACGGAGAATTTAATTTCCGCTAACCTTGTATAATTTTTTTAACAGATATAGAAATAGAAAACAAAAAAAGCACTGAAATCTTTAAAAAAAAAAGCATTTTGTATAGTATTCAAAATTAAATTCTACATTCGAATATTATAAATTCCATAATTTGTCTAAGAGTTTTCGATAATCATAATCTATAAAATTACTTTCACATTGAAAGTCCAACTGAATTTATATTTTGGTGAAATTAAATTATAATATTAGTTATGTGATTAGTTAAGCTTTTAGATAAATTAGTACATAATTAAGAAAACTGCAATAGCAAATGAATCGTTTCAATAAAAATAAACTAACTTAAATGTATAATAAAAAAAAAATTATATCAGTAGTAATTCTATTATGTAATATGTATACTAATAAAAAATAACTAATGAATAAAATTTATTTAAATATGCTAATATCTAGGATTCTAAATAGCTCTCTATAAATTCATTTTTTTTTTTTATTTGTTCTTTAAAAAACTATTTAAAACCAATAAAGAATAAACTAAGTAATGAGAATCTATTTTTATTTGCACAACAGGGAATCATCCTACCAGCTTAGCTATAAAAATCCTTGCAAATGAAACATAAAGTTTTTTTTTATTGATATTACATTCAAAGTATAAATATTATATGCAGTATCCCAAAAGTAATATCCGTTTTTTTTTAAATATACATATACATATATGTACAATATACACATTTATATATAATATAGAGAAAATTGTATATTCAACAGGATAAATTTGTCCGTGAGGGTCAAAACCTTCTTATAAAATTGTTTGGGATTTTAATGGCGACAAAAAAAAAAAAAAAGGTTTTTCTTTTTATATCGTAAAACGACTAAAATATTTAGCTATTTTTATGATGCCTTAAAAATTTTAGTAATAAATATTTCACAATAATGATATTAAACCTTAAGCTATTTTAAATTTTTATACATATATATAGATAATTTTGTCAGATATATGAATATATGTTTACTAATACACTGTACAGAATTTTATTTATAAGACATATTTAAATTAAGGATATGTGAAATTCAGTATATTTTATATTAATTTAATATTTAACTTTTGTATAAGAATATAAATATTTTTTGTCAAATAATTACCATCAAACTTCTTATTATTCAAAATTATTATCTATTTAGGGCCTGTTTTACAGTACGAATTTAACTCTCGACAGAGTTTAAACTGCAGTTTTAATAATTTCTCCGTTTCTCAGTATAATTTTAAAAGTTATCTTCACATTAAACTTAAGTTTAAGTTAAATGGCAGAACGCTATGTTTTAAATAAATTTTATGTCAATTTTATAATAAATTAATATAAGGATCTAAAATTATGATATGTAAATGTTCAGTAAATTTCGACCTAAGCTATTAATAAGGATATAATTCAATATAATTTTCCTTTGTTTCAGTACTTTTTTCACGAACAAAATATTAACAAATATACTGTCTAACTGCACCTAAAACTAATCACGATTCTTTTTTTAAATTTTACTCAGAGTTCGACCAGGACCGATTTAACTGGACCAACTGACGTAATCAAAGTATTTAACATTTTTATTTTCAATAAAATATAAAATAAATTTAACAAATTTACATCATAATCAATTTTCCATCACAATAATATTACTTTTTATTTTTAATTCACAATAATATACTTTCACCAGTGTAAGTAAACTGAAAAAAGTTTACAATTGTGAAACCGAATGAATTTGGATAAGCTTAAATTTAAATGCTAGCTGTGAAATTTGCCTTCAGTCGATATTATACATAGTAATATTTCATTAATCATTTTATTGTTAAATAATAATTTTAACTTTGACTTATATTATTTATATTTGTCCTTAAATTGAGTATAGTATGTTCATTCCTCCCATATATCCTTATTCCAAAACAATTTTATTATTTCTTTTCGATATAGTTTAGAAAAAGATGTTAATTATATACCTAATTAATTATTACCCACATCTGTCACTATTTAACATTAAAGAAAACTTTATTTCGCAAGGTGTTTGACAAAGTAAATTTATTTACCATCCAATCACTAAGTTTTTATTTTATTTTTATTTTTTCAAAGAATTAATTAAGCTAATTTTGGATTCGTATACCAAGCATATAAAAAAATTAATTGACATATTAGTCATTATTTATGAAAATGTTATAAATTTTGTTATATTATTTTTAAAAAAATATATATAAAATATAATATATCAATCGAGGACATATGTTTTGTTATAATGAACTTTGTCGTTTTACTTTAATATTTATGTTATATGTAACAAGTTAAGATTTTTAGAAGAAAGTATTTAGTAATTTATATTTTCAATATAATTTTTATACTCAGCCATAAAATAGTTATTTATTAGGTTTTATAACAATTTAATTAATTAAATTAATTTTATTGATACGAATAAATTGAATCTTTTGCAATAAATCATTAAATATTTGAAAAAATTTTCATCTCTAAAGTTTGCTTTAAAATAAATTTACTTTCCCAAACATTGGTACAAAAGTAATTCTTCATTAATTTTGTATCCATTTTTAGGAAAATAAATTTATCATGATCCTCAGCCTATTGATCATCTTAAATTTCTAATGCATTTCTATCAACTAATTGATGTGTAATATCCGCATTACCAAGATATTCTTCATATTTTTATCGATGAATTGGATCAACTGGATACCAGTCATTTGGTTTACATAACCGTCGTAATCTATTTAAAATTCTTCCTGTTGTTGCTGACAATCTAATCACAATATAAATTGGAATTATTAATATTGGTATAGATTTTAGACAAATTGACAAAAGTAGAAAAGTTTCATTAGTTTGAGGTGGTGTAAATAAACTGTATATGGTTAAAAAAATGCTCATAACCTGTAAAGGACATTTTAGTGAAAATTTTCATAATTTTGGTCAAATTTTTATTACTTACACAAGCTATAATAATAAATATCGGTGTAACAAGTCGAATAATGAAAAATTTCCATGTTGAACATTGTATTCCTGTCATAAATTTAATATCACGTTGGAATCGCAGCCTTCCATATATCCAGACTACAATCATCAGTTCAATAAAACATATAAACATTTGCCATATTTCAGATAAACTCATTACTTGGAGTAGTAAATAAACTCCATGCTGAAAATAAATTAAGTAGTAAAGTGTTTTCGAAATGAAAAAGTATTCAAAATTTTCCATTCAATCCACTTACTTTTACAGTATATCCAATTGAAAATAAAGCTAAACATGACAACAGTCCTAATTTTATTGGATTTTTGTAAATTCGTAATTTGACAAATTCATCGAAAATTGCTGTTACAATCGAAAGTATTAGAACAATCTAAAAAATATTAAAAAGTATGATGGAAAAGCTTGTGAAAATTGTGACAAATAATTTACGCAAGATGAAAACTCGCCCAAGAATAACATCAAAAAATATATACAAGACCATAATTGTGGTGCGGAAAGATCACCAAATAAAAACGGAATCATTGTATAAACAGAATTTAAATCATCATTACTATCAAACCTTGCAGAACTATAATTCTCAGCTGAATATTTTTGGATTATAAAATGTATTGCACCAGTAACGACAATTACAAGTAAATGACTTATGCAAATTAAAACCGACATACGTCCAATAGTATTAACTTTAAAATCATTATAACTTGCTAATGTTAAGAAAGTTCCCCATCCTGAACCAAAAGCCAGTACTGATATAAATACTGTACCAAGGCTAACAAATTTATCTGGTATGATAGCTTTCGGTGATAAAAATTCTAATAGTGACATAAAAGAATTTGGTAAACATAAGACTCGAATAAAGAGGATCAATAAAAATATGATCATAATAATTGTCATGTAACGAAGAATTTTTCCAATCTGTAAAAAATATATATTAATTATATTAATTAATATATAAAGAATTTAGTACAGTTTGTATTTTAGTTGATATTATTACACCCAAAAGGACCCAAATGAAAAATGTAGCTGCTAAAAGTGCCCAAGAAATTGATTGATTCATCACTCAGATATGATTCATCACTCAGAGCAATTGTATGTCTAGAAATTAAAAAGAAAATTGATAAAATTTATTTTTATGTATTATAATTAATAAGATAAATTCTGAATAAATCAATAGCAACTATTCATTTACTATATAAATAAATAACAAAATTACTTTATGTTTACCTATAAAATTCTATAGTTGACCAAACTGGAAAAAAGTATGTGGTATTTGATGAATAATTATTATCCTATATTAAAATAAAATTATTTTATTAATGAATATTTAAATTTCCAGGAAAAAATCTTAAATATTTTTCATTAAATTTACCTCAATACAGCTATTAGTATTCCAAGAATTTGAACAACTCATCCAAGGTAAATGAAATGTAAATGATTTAAATAAATATAATAATGGTATTGCTGTAAAAACTGAATGGTAACAGGCTGCAAGTAAATTTATACAAAGTATTACATATCCAATACCTAAAAATGTAATTTGTAAAATTATGAACTGAATTCATAATATATTAAATTTGTACCTTTGAACATTGGTGCAATTCGAAAAGCTGATATAAAACCTGTACTAGAAAATTGACCCAAAAATGATTGTATAAAAATTATTGGTATTGTAAAAAGTATTGATCCTATTATATAGAATATTATAAACAGAACTGCAAATAAATGTATAAAGTAAATTTAGTAAAATAAAAAGGATTTTAAATTCTATGTAAGATCTATTTACTTTAATAGTATATCTTAAGAAATTACAATCTATGCATTAAATTGAAATTATATTAAATTCGAAATTAATATAAATTTTCAAATTTACCTCCGCCTTCATTTATTAATCCCACTAGTATTGTTGAAAAATTCACCACACTAAAAGAATGACCAATACACGCTGTAAGAAAGTCCCAATTCGATGACCATTTTCCCCTCTCTTTGTCATGTTCAAATATTTTATCACCAGAATCATAAGAAATTATATTATCATTTGGCACAACAGTCTTCATCTTAATTAAAATTTTATACGACTTCTCAATAAATTAAATAATATTTAAAATAGACCACTAAAATGTTATTAAATGTTTCAATAGCCGGAATCAGACTGATATTTTATTTTTAATTATTTGTGAAAAAAAATTTTTATAACTGCTAAAAAAAAAGCTTTTAATTTTTTATGACCGCTAAAAAAAAGCTTCTTTTTTTGTGTTGTTCAATAAATGAATTAAGATTAACAAAATTACGACATATTTTTTAATTACTAAATAATATCGAGTAATACAAGACAAATTATATGTGAAAGTGATGTTGAATAATTCTAATTTGAGATATGTATTCTTTTATTTTGAATTTGTTTAAACTTTGATTTGTAAAATTCCAAATTGATACTAAATTTCCTTGCATTACAATTCTATCTAACAGCTACTTTTAGTTAATAAATATTTTAGTGATCACTTCTTTTAGATAATTCTTGATCAATTTACCTGTATCGTTAATTATTTTGTTAACTTTATTGGTTACACTAGTAATAACGATGAAAACAGATTTTAATCAATGGAGTTATATATTCATTTCTTGGAAACAACGTTATATAAATTAATTCCATTAAAGTTTTGTCTTATTAAATTAATGAAAATGTACAATTTTTTTTTCTTGGAAATAATAATGCAAAGTTATAAAAAATTTTCATTTTCTTTATTTATAAAAAAATTTAATTTTAGCTTAAATAAAAGTTTAAATTAAGCTTATCTACAATTCCTGGTTATTTTCAATGTCCATTTCATTCATATCAACTAATTGATGTGTAATATCCGGATTACCAAGATATTCTTCATATTTTTGTCGATGAATTGGATCAACTGGATACCAGTCATTGGGTTTACATAAACGCCGAAATCTATTTAAAAATGTTCCTGTTGTTGCCGACAATCTGATTACAATATAAATTGGAATTACTAGAATTGGTGCAGATTTTAGACAAATTGACATAAGGAGCCAAATTATATTAGTTTCAGGTGAAGTAAATATACTGTATATGGTAAACAATATGCTTATAATCTTTAAAGGACATTTTAGTAAAAAAAATTTTATAATTTTGGTCAAATTTTTATTACTTACACAAGCTATAATAACAAATATCGGTGTTACAAGTCGAATAATGAAAAATTTCCACGTTGAATATTGTATTCCTGTCATAAATTTAATATCACGTTGGAATCGCAGCCTTCCATAAATCCAAACTACAATCATTAGTTCAATAAAACATATAAACATTTGAGATATCCCAGATAAACTCATTACTTGGAGCACTAAATAAACTCCATTCTGAAATTAAGTATAGTGTTTTCGAAATGGAAAATTAATCCAAATTTTCTATTAAATCCACTTACTTTGAAAGTATATCCAATGGAAAATAAAGCTAAACATGACAACAGTCCTAATTTTATTGGAAGTTTGTAAATTCTTAATTTTACAAATTCATCGAAAATTGCTGTTACAATCGAAAGTATTTGAACAATCTATAAAATAATAAAAAGTATTAAGGATAAGCAAGTGAACATTTTGACAAATAATTTACGCAAGATGAAAACTCGCCCAAGAATAACATCAGAAAATATATACAAGACCATAATTGTGATGCGAAAAGATCACCAAATAAAAACGGAATCATTGTATAAACGGAATTTAAATGACGATTTCTATCAAACCTTGAATAGCCATAATTCTCCTCTAAATATTTGTGGATTATAAAATGTATTGTACCAGTAAAGAAAATCACAATTAAATGACTTATGCAAATCATAATAGACATTCTTCCAATATTAACCTTAAAATCATTATAACTTGCTAATGTTAAGAAAGTTCCCCATCCTGAACCAAATGCCAATACTGTTATAAGTATTGTGCCGAGGTTAAAAACGCTATTTGATGAAAAAGATTCCGGTGTCAGAAATTCTAATATTGCTGCAAAAGAATTTGGTAAACATAAAACTCGAACAAAGAGGATCAATAAAAATATGATCATAGTGAATGTCATGAAACGAAGAATTTTTCCAATCTATAAAAATATATACATATATATTAATTATATTGATTCATGTATAAAAAATTTAGTACGGTTTGAATTTTAGTTGACATTATTACACCCAAAAGTATCCAAATGAAAAATGTTGCTGCTAAAAGTGCCCAAGAAATTGACCAATATGATTCACCTCTCAGAGCAATTGCATACCTAATAATTATGAAAGAAATTTGAAAATAATTTATATTTATTAGAGTTAATAACTATTCATTTAAGTAAATATCAAAATTACTTTATGTTTACCTATAAAATTCTACAGTTGACCAAACTGGATAAATGTTTGTCTTATTTGATGAATAATTATTATCCTATAATAAAATAAAATTATTTTATTAATGAATATTTAAATTTCCAGGAAAAAATGTTAAATATTTTTCATTCAATTTACCTCAATACAGTTATTAGTATTCCAAGAATTTGAACAACTCATCCAAGGTAAATGAAATCTAATTGATTTAAATAAATATAATAATGGTATTGCTGTAAAAACTGCATGGTAACAGGCTGCAACTAAATTTATACAAAGTATTACATATCCAATACCTAAAAATGTAATTTGTAAAATTATGAACTGAATTCATAATATATTAAATTTGTACCTTTGAACATTGGTGCAATTCGAAAAGCTGATATAAAACCTGTACTAGAAAATTGACCCAAAAATGATTGTATAAAAATTATTGGTATTGTAAAAAGTATTGATCCTATTATATAGAATATTATAAACAGAACTGCAAATAAATGTATAAAGTAAATTTAGTAAAATTAAGAGGATTTTAAATTCTAGGTAAGATATATTTACTTTAATAGTATTTCTTAAAAAATTACAATCTATACAGTAAATTTAAATTATATGAAATTCCAAATTAATATAAATTTTCAAATTTACCTCCACCTTCATTTATTAATACCATTAGTATTGTTGATAAATTCACCACACTAAAAGAATGTCCAATACACGCTGTAAGAAAGTCCCAATTCGAAGACCATTTTCCCCTCTCTTTGTCATGTTCAAATATTTTATCACCAGAATCATAAGAAATTATATTATCATTTGGCACAACAGTCGTCATATTTATTAAAATTTTATACAAATTTTCAATTAAATAAATAATATTTACATTAAAATATTATTAAATGATTCAATAGCCGTAATCAGACTGATATTTTATTTTTAATTATTGGTGTCAAAACAATTTTTTACGGCCGCTAAAAAAAGCTTCTGCAGATTCATTGTCAATAAAAAAATGTAAACAAATAAGTATATATACATTCAAAAATAATTTTACTTACATAAGAATATTAAGAGTTGCCAGTGCTGTTCAATAAATGAATTAAGATTAACAAAAGTACGACATATTTTTTAATTACTAAATAATATCGAGTAATACAGAACAAATTATATTTGAAAGTGATGTTGAATAATTCTAATTTGAGATATGTATTTTCTTATTTTGAATTTGTTTAAACTTTGATTTGTAAAATTCCAAATTGATACTAAATTTCCTTGCATTACAATTCTATCTAACAGCTACTTTTAGTTAATAAATATTTTAGTGATCACTTCTTTTAGATAATTCTTGATCAATTTACCTGTATCGTTAATTATTTTGTTAACTTTATTGGTTACACTAGTAATAACGATGAAAACAGATTTTAATCAATGGAGTTATATATTCATTTCTTGGAAACAACGTTATATAAATTAATTCCATTAAAGTTTTGTCTTATTAAATTAATGAGAATGTACAATTTTTTTTTTCTTGGAAATAATAATGCAAAGTTATAAAAAATTTTCATTTTCTTTATTTATAAAAAAATTTAATTTTAGCTTAAATAAAAGTTTAAATTAAGCTTATCTACAATTCCAAGTTATTTTCAATGTCCATTTCATTCATATCAACTAATTGATGTGTAATATCCGGATTACCAAGATATTCTTCATATTTTTGTCGATGAATTGGATCAACTGGGTACCAGTCATTTGGTTTACATAAACGCCGAAATCTATTTAAAAATGTTCCTGTTGTTGCCGACAATCTGATTACAATATAAATTGGTATTACAAGTATTGGCAGGAATTGCATTAAAAGTGACATAAATATCCAAAATCCATTCGAATCAGGATAAACAATAACACAGTAAATAAAATTTGCAATAGAAAGTAACTAAAATTAGATATGATTAGCTACATAAATATTTAATATCTTTTAATCGTAATTTTTATAACTTACAAAAGCTATAATAACAAATATCGGTGTTACAAGTCGAATAACGAAAAATTTCCACGTTGAATATTGTATTCCTGTCATAAATTTAATATCACGTTGGAATCGCAGCCTTCCATAAATCCAAACTACAATCATTAGTTCAATAAAACATATAAACATTTGTGATATTCCAGATAAACTCATTACTTGGAGCACTAAATAAACTCCATTCTGAAAATAAATTAAGTGTAGTGTTTTTGAAATGAAAAAGTAATCCAACTTACTTTGAAAGTATATCCAATTGAAATTAAAGCAAAACATGACAGCAATCCTAATTTTATTGCATTCTTGTAAATTCTTAATTTTACAAATTCATCGAAAATTGCTGTTACAATCGAAAGTATTTGAACAATCTAAAATAATAAAAAGTATTAAGGATAAGCCTGTGAAAATTTTGACAAATAATTTACGCAAGATGAAAACTCGCCCAAAAATAACATCAGAAAATATATTATAGACCACAATTGTGGGGCTTCTAAATTACCAAATAAAAATGGAATGACTGTGTATACCGAACTGATATGATAATTTGTCTCATAATATGAATTAATCACAGATCCATATTTGCGAGTGATGAACTGTATTGATCCAGTCACAACAATCACAATTAAATGACTTAAACAAATCATAACCGACATTTTTCCAATATTAACTTTAAAATCATTATAACTTGCTAATGTTAAGACGGTTCCCCATCCTGAACCAAATGCCAGTACTGATATAAATAATGTACCAAGGCTTGCAAAATTATATGGTATGATAAGTTTCGGTGATAAAAATTCTAATAGTGACATAAAAGCATTTGGTAAACATAAGACTCGAATAAAAAGGATCAATAAAAATATGATCATAGTGAATGTCATGTAACGAAGAAGTTTTCCAATCTGTAAAAAAAATTATTTATTATACTGATTAATGTATACAAAATTTAGTACAGTTTGTATTTTCGTTGATATTATTACACCCAAAAGGACCCAAATGAAAAGAGTTGTACCTAAAATTTTCCATGAAATTGATCCATGTGATTCACTCTTCAAAGTAATTTCGTGACTAAATATATAAACATAATTTTAAAAAGTTAATTAAATAAAAATTTTAAAAAACTCACTTGAAAAATTCATAGGCTGAGATTCTAGAGTCTCTCGCCTATATGGAATTGAAAAACTTATCAAATTACAGAATGTTATTTAAGAATTTAGTTACAGCATGTTTCTTTAATTCAATCCCTGAGTGTGAATATTCTATTTTTAATTTATGTGTATACATAATTTGAGGAAAAATTTGTAATAGAAATAAATAAACGAATGATAAGGACATTTATTAAATGTTATTCATATGTTGTCAACTTTTAAAAAAAAAATTAGTCTTCAATCAAAATATATTTTTTTTGGCTTAATGTACTGGATATCTGCTAATGTATTCTGTAAAACTAGTTAATAATTTAATGTATTTTTCTAAATAAAAACAAATTTTTCAAATTAAATAACAGTTTCATTTAAATTAATTCTATAATTTGAATATCCAAATTTCAAATTACAGCATTATCGTGTAATACTGAGGATTTCGTAGGCTTAATAATAAAATTATTCATAACTAAATTTACCTCAATACAGTATTTATTATTCCAAGAATTTGAACAACGCATCCAAGGTAAATTAGGTCCAATTGACGTAAATAAATATAGTAATGGTATTGCTGTAAAAACTGAATGATAACAGGCTGCGACTAGATTTAAACAAAGTGTTACATATCCAATACCTAAAAATATTATTTGAAAATTAAGTATGTACTTCTAAATATTTTATATAATTTGTATATAGAAACCTTTGAACATTGGTGCAATTCGAAATGCTGAAATATATCCTGTACTAGAAAATTGACCCAAAAATGATTGTATAAAAATTATTGGTATTGTAAAAAGTATTGATCCTAACATATATAATATTATGAATAAACCTGAAATTGATCATTAAATTAATTATCAATAAACATGATAAAATTCTTAATCCTATAAAATAAAATATCGTAAATATTGCTTAATGTAGTTTATAATAATGATTGCTAGTTTCTAATTATATTTTAATATAATTTTAAAAGTGTTTCGAAACTGTATGAATCTTAAATGTATATTGAATCAATTATACAAAAATGCTTTAATATATACTAAGAAAGAAGACCAACTTAATCATTAATATTATAAGTTTAGCTTTCTAATTTTAAATTTACCTCCACCATCATTTATCAAATCTGATAGTGTTACTGAAAAATTCACCACAGTAAAAGAATGCCCAATACAAGCTGTCACAAAATCCCAATTTGATGACCATTTTCCCCTTTCCTTATCATGTTGAAATATTTTTTCACCAGAATCATAAGAAATTATGTTATCATTTGGCACAACACTCGTCATATTTATTAAAATTGTATTGCACAACTTTTCAGTAAAATAAATAATATTTAAATTAAAATATACTAAAATATATTATCAAATTATTCAATAGGCGGAATCAGACTGATTTGTTATATTTTATTGCTGATTAATTTTATGAATTGCTTGTTTTTTTAGATTATTTTTATCACCACTTAGAAAAAACTGCAGCAGATTCATTGACTATATTAATAAAATTGTAAAGAAATAGTTTCAAAAAATTATTTTAATTGAATCTGAATATGAGTTGCCAGTTGTGTTCAACAAATATTAAATTAAGATTACTAAAAGTTTATACTGAGTAATATAGTCAAAGAATTTATTCAAAATAATTACTTGCAAATCGCAATCTCTTTATAACTATAAAATATTAATTTTGCCGTGGTTGAGTATTAGAGCATTTATTCAATTTTTGATTAACTTCTAAGAATATCTGCTTTAACAAATTTTTAGATATGGTAACACCAGCAGTACTCATAAAAACATATTTTAATTAATGTAGTCTAATAATATTAATTTTTTGGTAAACCTCTTATCAAAATTAATTAGAATAAAATTGTTGTCGTGTTCAGTATTAAGGTTTTCTTTGAAATTATAATGCAAAATTAATAAGTCTTTCAATTTTTTATTTCTAATATCAATTAATTTTAGCTTAAATAAAAGGTTTAATATAAGATTATCTACAATTCCAGGTTATTTTCAATGTCCATTTCATTCATATCAACTAATTGATGTGTAATATCCGGATTACCAAGATATTCTTCATATTTTTGTCGATGAATTGGATCAACTGGATACCAGTCATTTGGTTTACATAACCGTCGTAATCTATTTAAAAATGTTCCTGTTGTTGCCGACAATCTGATTACAATATAAATTGGTATTACAAGTATTGGCAGGAATTGCATTAAAAGTGACATAAATATCCAAAATCTATTCGTGTCAGGATAAATAACAATACTCAAGATAAAATTTCCAATAGAAAGTAACTGAAATTATAAATCATTAGCTACATAAATATTTAATTTCTTTTAATCATAATTTTTATAACTTACAAAAGCTATAATTACAAATATCGGTGTTACAAGTCGAATAATGAAAAATTTCCATGTTGAATATTGTGATCCTGTCATAAATTGAATATCACGTTGGAATCGCAGCCTTCCATATATCCAAACTACAATCAGTAGTTCAATAAAACATATAAACATTTGAGATATTCCAGATAAACTCATTACTTGGAGCACTAAATAAACTCCATGCTTAAATTAAGTATAGTTTGCGAAATGAAAAATTAATCCAAATTTTCTATTAAATCCACTTACTTTGAAAGTGTATCCAATTGAAATTAAAGCTAAACATGAAAACAGTCCGAACTTTATTTTATTTTTGTAAGGTCTTAATTTTACAAATTCATCGAAAATTGCTGTTACAATCGAAAGTATTTGAACAATCTATAAAATATTAAAAAATATTAAAGATAAGCCTGTGAAAATTTTGACAAATAATTTACGCAAGATGAAAACTCGCCCAAAAATAACATCAAAAAATATATTATAGACCACAATTGTGGTGCTTCTAAATTACCAAATAAAAATGGAATCATTGTATAAACTGAATTAATATGATGACTTCTGTCAAAATGTGAAGTATAATGCGCAAAACCATATCTATGAATCATGAAATTTATTGATCCAGTCAACACAATCACAATTAAATGACTTAAACAAATCATAACCGACATTTTTCCAATATTAACTTTAAAATCATTATAACTTGCTAATGTTAAGACAGTTCCCCATCCTGAACCAAATGCCAATATTGTTAAAAATACTGTACTCATACTAAAAATGTTGAATATATGTAAATCTACCGGTCCTAAAAATTCTAATATTGCTGCAAAAGAATTTGGTAAACATAAAACTCGAACAAAGATGACCAACAAAATTATGATCATAGTGAATGTCATGTAACGAAGAATTTTCCCTATCTGTAAAACACTTCTAGTAATATTAATTATTGTGATAATTATATAAAAACTAAAATACGGTTTGTATTTTGGTTGAAATTATTACACCCAGAAGCATCCAAATGAAAATTGTTGTAGCCAAAAGTGTCCATGAAATTGACCAATATGATTGACTTCTGAGAGCAATTTCGTGACTAAAAATATAAAGAAAAATTTAAAAATTTATAAATTTAATCGAATTACTATAAACTTGCTTGAAATAATCATAGGTTGAGTATGTAGAGTTTTTAGTTTCCTATAGAGATAATAGAAAAACTTATTAAATTTAATTATGCGAAAGTTATTATTAAATTATATAATACTTATTATTTTTCAAATTATTACTCAGTAATTTTAATGTTCATTCTAATATTTTTTTTTTTAATTTTAACCCATTAAAATTATACTAACTACATACAGATATGTTCATATGTATTTTATAAACTTAAATATTTCAACATATATATGTTTGCTTAATAAAACCAGGCTTCTTAATTTAAATAAGAATCTTATTTTAATTAATTCTTAAAGAAATTTACCTCAATACAGCGTTTATTATTCGAAGAATTTAAACAATTCATCCAAGGTAAATTAGGTCCAATTGATCTAAATAAATATAGTAATGGTATTGCAGTAAAAACTGAATGATAACAAGCTGCGACTAGATTTAAACAAAGTGTTACATATCCTATACCTAAAAATATAATTTTATAAATTAAATTCATATTTGCAAAAGATTTTATATAATTTGTATATAGAAACCTTTGAACATTGGTGCAATCCGAAATGCTGAAATATATCCTGTACTAGAAAATTGACCCAAAAATGATTGTATAAAAATTATTGGTATTGTAAAAAGTATTGATCCTAACATATATAATATTATGAATAAACCTGAAATTAATCATTAAATTAATTGTAAATTATAATAATGATTGCTAGTCTAAACGTCTAATAATGAATCACACATGTATATGAGTTTGATGTTTGAATCGTTATTCAATCATTAATATTAATTATACTATTTTTAATTATTAAATTTTCTTAGACATTAAGTTTTGAATAATAAACTTACCTCCACCTTGACTTATTAACTCTGATAGTATTAATGAAAAATTCACCACACTAAAAGAATTACCAATACACGCTGTTAGAAAGTCCCAATTTGATGACCATTTTCCCCTTTCTTTATCATGTTGAAATACTTTATCACCAGAATCATAAGAAATTATATTATCATTTGGCACAATATTATGAATTGTCATAATTTTGTTAAATATGTTTGTTTTTTTTTAAACAAAAATTATTTACATAAAATTTTATATACAAACTTATCATACAAATAATGTAAAAAATACTGAATTAATATTTAAATAAATTTAGAATTAAAATTCATTATATGTCTATAATAATTAAGAATCCAATTTCAACTAATAATTATTTAGAATATTAAATTTCATTTGTGACCGCTGAAAAAATTCTCAAATATATTATTATCCCGTGTTATTAAATGCGAAATAACAACACGGGATAAAACAAAATTCATAATAACTTTGATAATTATATTCAAAATAACGTGTTGCCACTTTAGTATATAAACTAAATTTAGATTATAAAATGATTTAATTTAATTATTAACTTAAAAAATTGAAATAATTTAAAATTGTAGTAATTTACAAATGGCTTAAGTGGTAATGTGCTAGGCTGTGATGCATTATGCGTACTTGTTTCAAGTCCCGTCATCGATGTTGGTCTAAGTTTACTTAGCTTTAAATTAGTACCAGTAATAAAATTACAATAAAATGTAATTTAAGACTGGCAAAAATATTAACGGTCGAGGCCATTTGTTAAGAACAAATGTTTCAATTATTAAGCCATTAAGCTTGTTGCAATTAAACTTTAAAGAAAATTATATTTCGGAATCCATATAAAATTAATAGGTCCAAATTGCAACAGAAAACCCTTATTGGGAGGCTTAGACCCGAATTGGGATATTGCGTCATTGAAGAATGCTAAACTAACTCAATAAATAAATATCAAAAATTAAAATTTTTAAATATTATTAATAACAAAACCTTCAATGTTGGCAACACGATTTAAATTATAATAATAAATAAAGCATCTTGTTTTGATTTCTTTGAAAATTATATTATCTGAAATATACAAAATAATAATTTTATTTCTTAGAATTGCAATAAATAAAATAATTAATTTTTTTTTAAAGAAAATATTTAAAATATTTTCTTTATTTTTAAAAAAAATAGTGAATTTTGTAAATAAAAATATTATTATTTTTCTACCTTATTTTTGTAAAATATATTTAATTAATTTTATAAAGTAAAACTTAAGTTATGTATATATATGCTACAATGCTATGTACAAAAATATTAATTAAAAGTTATATACATAAATATGTTTAATATCTGTATCTACAGGAAATAAAATTTTTGATGGAATTTATTTATAGCTGCTGACATGCTACATAAAAAAAAATATATATATAATTTTTTTTTCCAAAGGAAACCATATGATATAGAATATATAAAAAAAAAATATTGCTACAACCAAAAAAAAAAAATAAAATAAACTATAAATTTTAATGATAAAAATCTTTTAATATCCGAAAGTTACAATAAAACTATATAATATTTTTTATTACGAATTGAATTTTTGGGTAATGGTGTATATAGTATAACGTGGTGTATATAGTATAAAAAAAATAATAATTTAAATTAAATAAAAAATTTAATAAAAAATTCAATATAAAATTCCATTCTAAGAAAATATGATAACTTTAAACTCATCTTTTTAAAATTTAGTCATTCATTTTTTATTGATAAACAAGTTTAAGATCAAATCAAGTTCACAATCAAGGCTAAATATTTGTTTATAAATAAATATTGAACTTTATTTTTTTACAAAAATTGACATGATAATAATTATTTTGGAACGTTTTCGAATTTATTATACACTTGCACTAAGTGAATTTTGTATTCGAAAGTTTTCCGCATTGCTCGCATTGAAATTCTACTAGCATTAGTCTTACTTGTAGAATTCTGTAAAATTTTAAGTCTATTTTACACGAAATTCTGTAAAATTACAAATTTATATACTAATTACTACACTACATTTGAAGTTTTTTTTTAAAGAATTTTATTATCAATGTTATGTGTTTATAAAATTATAACATTTTATAATTTAATTGATGGATAGATATTAGATGTTTACTGAACAACAAGTGAAATGATTTGTATCCAAACAGTAGCTTTAGTTAGAAAATCTAGTATAACTTTGAAAAATATTAACAAGTACAGTGAATTATCAAGTACAGTGAATTCAACGAAAACGTTCTAAAATTTTATTAATAGTTTTTTTCAATTATAAGAAATTTATTTTAGGTAAATTATAGTAACATAAATTTTTTTTTATAGACAAAAATAATTTATATTTTTATCATAATAACAACATAAACAACATAATATGAAATAAGAATAAAATTCACTCGACAAACTGTCAAGAATAACTAAAACAACAACTATATACAATAAATAATTAAATTAGTAAAACTTATCGTAGTATGCAAAATTAAATGGAGTAAAACTGTTGACAATATTATTAACAAAATATGATTACACCACGCCAAGAAAAAAAATTCTTGATTATTTGGATTCTACTATTATTGGCTAATAAGAATATTTCAGAAAATTGGATACTCTGATAGGTTAATGACAATATGAGTTTTCTTTTCCCTACTACTATGTAGCTTTAATTACCTTTTTTGAAATTTTTATAGATGGTAGAAGTTGAGCTATAACTATTGTAAATTATAATTATTAATGTTTAATTAATAAAAATATTAATTTAAATTTTAATTTATGAAATTTCAGTAGACGTGAAATTAAAATCATAAAATTTTAATTCAAACAATATTTAAATTATTTTAATAAATTTTAATAAGTTGTAATAAATTTACTCCATTTTGTATGTCATGTGGTAAGTCTGATTAATTGATTAAAAATAACAAGTCTATTTTTTAAGTATATTCATATATAAAAATTGAAAAGCTCTTCTTTTGCGGGCGATGGCTGAATAACTATTTAATAATAAAAATTTTTTTTGAAATTTTGTATACTTTTAGGAGTTAATTACATAAAATTTACAACATATATATACAAAATTTGAATTAATATTATTTTTAAATTAAGTAATTATTATCAATTAATTGGATCACCTGGATACCAGTCATTTGGTTTACATAATCATCGAAATCGATTTAAAAATATTCTTGTTGTTGCTGACAATCTGCTCACAATATAAATTGGAATTACAAGTATTGACAAAAGTTGCAATAAAAACTTTATTCATTTCTGGATCAAGAAAAATATTTAAGATAATATTGAGAATATTAAGTAACTTCTATTAATTAACATTAGCTATATCAATTAAATTGTTTTAATGGCAAAAACTATAAAAAGAAAGATCGGTATTACAAATCCCATAATGAAAAATTTCTAGTAAAATTTCTAGTGTACTCCAGTCATAAATTTAATATTACGTTAGAATCACGGCCTTCCATAAATCCAACCAACAATTATTAGTGCCAGAAAACATATATAAATATTTGAGATATCCTAGATAAACTCATTACTTCGAGTAATAAAATAGCTGCGTTCTAATAAAAAAAAAAAATATTTGCAATAATTTTGTAACAAATAAGCATAAGAAAGTATAATACTTGTCATGAATGTTGGTTTACTAATATAAATGTAACTTTTTAAACATTAAAAATTCAATCTGCTTGAAATTTTTTTAATGAATTATTAATTATAGTGTACAAACTAATAAACCTCAACAAAAATGATATTAGAACCTTAATAGGTCTTATGCCATGTCACAGCCCAGAACTCTACCAGCACGAGAAAATGGGATTGGCTGAAGACGATACATGTACTCTTTGTCAAAACGACTGTGAAACGACATAACATTTAGTATGCCTTTGCTAAGCAGTAGCACGTAGAAGACAAAACCAACTGGTCTTCCGAAAACATGTTAAGGGTCTACAGATCTCTTAAAATTGTCTAGGGACATATAGTACATTGAATCTATAATAGATCTTTCTCGCCTCTACTTTTTCTTTCCAAATAAATTTGAAGACATACAAAAAATATTATTTTCCTTAAGAAAATCTTCTTAGAATTTAAGATGTCCTTTTATATTTCAAAGTTGTAATTATTTTTATCATTCCTATTTAATAAATTTTAGTATAAAATCTGAAAATATTAGACAGAAATAATATAATTAAAAATTTAATTTATTTATCTAAAAAAAATTAATTATTAAAATTTTCATTTATAGTGTTTTTAGTATATCGAAATAATTCTTATAAAGACTTATAGTAATGAGTAGTTAATTTGTCAGAATATAAATTATCATTATTATTGATGTGACACAAGTATTAAATGTAATTATATTTACACAATTATATACCTTGAACAATACTCATAATAATAATTGTATAGCTGACAAAAATTAATTAAGCATAATTTAAATCATAACAACATAGGTATATTATTATATACTAATATGGTATTTCTATTTTGATAGTTTTTTAATAAAGTGTATAAATCACTTCACATCAAAATAACAAACAATTTTTATATGTTTATTCAATATTATTTTACTATACAGGAATTAAAATTATGGTAACAATTTTTTAATATAATTTATGGTTTTGAATAATAAACATTTTATATTGATGAATATATAATAACAAAATTTCAAATTATTTAGTAGTACAAATTGCACACATAATTTCTGATTACATATTATAATACTATATATAAAATATGATTTATACAACAATGAATTTTGAATTAATTAAAATTATTTGAAAATTTAAGAATGATAAAGTGAAATTGGAAGGATGTTTAAAATATATTATATATAATAGTATTATAAATATTTAAATACATATTATTATAATATAAGTAGTTTTTTTTTTATATATAGAGATGATGGTTTTGTATTTTCAGTATATTTTGGTATATAAATTTATTATTAGCATAAAATAAACATAATATAATTGAGGTGCCATTAACTAATCTAAATTTTATTTATATTATAGTTAGATTTATTATTTTATTTTTGAATTTAGTTTTGAATAAAATTGTAATATGTATAATATTATTCTAATTTTGTATATATCTATCATCTATGTACAACTATTAAATAAATAAATTAAATTTAAATTTAAACATTTCAAATATATCCACCTATAAAATTGTTTAAATTATAATTAGATGAAGATAATAATAATATTTCAATTTATATATAGTTTATTAATCTGAAAAATTAATGTTAAAAGGTAATGCGTTAGCATTCAAATGAATATCTAATTGAAAAACAAAATTTAACTATCAATTCTAAAAGAATGAAGAACAGAAAGATTAAAAATGCTGATATTAGATCGCGATAGACTGGTATGATAAATGTAATTGAATCTACAAAACCTTTAAAAGAGGTCATATGACCAACTAAACAATACCACTAGAAGTAAAACGAAGAGTAGGTCAACGAAATAAAAGATGGCCAGATATTAATTAATTGTCAAAATAATTGGAAATATTTGAGACTGGATTATATCCACATTTTAGGATGGAATAAATTATTAAACATTACAATATAGAAAGAAATTAATTATTCAATTTTAAACCGAATGTAAATATATATTTATAAAATTATCATGAAAATCACCAAAACTTAAAATAATAATATGTAATACTGTATCAAATGTTTGATTTAATAATACATATATTAAAAATATTACACCAACAAGACTTATTGACAGAATTTATCCAAAATTAATTACTTAAAATAAATCTAGTAATAAAAAAGTTTAAAACTAATTTTATTGGAAATTATATTTGGTATATTGCATAATTGTTACATTAAACATAGACAGAGCTTATTTTTATTAAATAAAATGTAATTACTAAGCAATCTCATTTCTCATTGAATTCTCTTAGTGAATACCAAGAATAATGCCAAGTTTAACCAAGTTTATATGCATAACAGTGGTAAATTTTAACTTGAGACTGTACAGAAGTTTATTTTAAATTTCTAGTAATGATTGTATATTAAAAAATTTTTTCAAAATTTGTAAGCCTTATACATTCCATGAAAAATAATATTCAATATCTGTCACTAAATATATTTTAGTTTGTAATTTTATTTTATATTATATTTTATAAATTTATCTAACAAAATAAAAAGAAATACATTATTTTTGTTACATACAAAAAAAAGCATAAGTTTTGTACATTAAAATTGTGTATCCACAAAAATATAAAACTTGAACAATTTATTATTTGACTTAATATAACACTTAACCAAAATTGTTGACTAAATATAATTTTTTTTTTATGCAATTCATTTAATTATAATGAAAACTTTTATTATCCAGAGATTTAACCTACTTTATTTTTGATATTTTTTTTGCATTATAATCAAAGAACTTTATATAAAAGTTTTGCATGCCATTACTTAATTTAGTAAATTTTTGAACAAATTTAAAAGTTTTTTCTTATGCTAAATAATCTAAACAACAAAATAAAAAAAATGTTGGTATTCACATTAAAATATTTACAGGGAATTTAATTTGTTTGACATTTAGTCAACTAGAAATTAAATATAATAAGATTTATTATTTACATTTTCATCAAAGTTACAATTTCAATCAAATAATTGTTAAACATATATATGTACATATTTTAAAAAACATAAAAATTTGGTCTTAATAAACAGAAAAGTTCATGTTTCTGAAAAATCAAAAAATAGAATAATATTATAAAATAAAATTACACTAAAGTTTTGTAAAATATTTCATTCAACATAAAACTTTTTACCTACAATTGCTATAGTTTATAATGGTAAAATTACGAAAATAATATTGAAATAAATAAAATTAAATCTAAAATATTTACAAGTCAATTCAAGTCATTTGAGGCCAATAAGTTTAAAGTTTAATAAACTTTTTCATAATTTTTTTTTCATAGAAAATCTGAAAATAAAAAATAAACTCTTTTAATTCTAATCACTTATATATATCTGATGAATATTTTTTTATTTCCATAAATCGTTAAGGGGTTTCTTTTTTATATTATTATTTAAAAATATCAAAAGCATCATTTATCATGACATATGTTCAACCCAAATCAATTGCATAAAAAAGTTCATATATTTCTTCCTTTTTTTTTTATTATATGAATTTTTTCTATGATGATTTATTAATGAGATTCAATTTTGTGATTTTCAAAAAAAATCTTTATGCAATGCGTACATTTATCTTTTTTATTTTGGAAAAAAAAAACTAAATTAAAAATAAATTTTCCAAATAAAAGTATATTTTCAAATCAGCATATTTCTGATCTACTAAATTATAATCTGCATTATTTTGTGCAACATATAATTATTCATTAAAGTATATTTTTTCAATAATTATCTGTAATTTAGGTCTCAGATAATTATTACTAAAAATTTCTGAATAATTCCTTCTTTTTTTTTAATTATTAAATATAATAGATTTTACAATAAGATAAATAATTTAGCATAACATTTTACTGTAAAATTCAAAAACGAATTACATAAATTATATTATTACAAAATTATGTTTTACTCGTATTTATGATTATTTTTTAGCACAAATGCACAAAACTATCTGTTGACTGTGATTATGTGTACAAAGATGAAAGACTAAGTGGACTTGATTATATGAAATTTAATTTTAAAAATACATTTAACTTATTAATTTGACATTTTTAAATGTTTAAGGGGGAAAAATCTTGAAAATTATTTTAGTTTTTCACTTAATTTTCACTACATTTAGGAATTTTCCTGCAAAAAGTAATAAAATTCTTTCATAATTTTTAAAAATTCTAAATTATTTCATAGTAGATAAATTTTTATACCAGAAACTTATTCATTAGTGCAACATAAGTAGATTAACTTTTTCCATTAAAATTGAATTTAATTCGTAGCATTCTATAAAAATTTTAATAAAATGTAAACAATTAATGTAATAATGATTATTACATGTAATTTTTTTTTTAAAAAAACTATATTAGTAATAAAAACTTTTTTATTTTTTACTTTTAAAAAATTTTTTAAGGGGGATTCTTCTATATTGAACGTAGGAAAATCTTCAACTTGTCGTATAATTATTTTGTATTATTTATATTTGTTAGATGTTAGATCAAATGTCGAAGTAATTTAGATACCTAAAGAAAAATTGGAAAATTAAATGACTGTCAAGAACTTTTTAAAAATTCAAAATATCTAATGATTAAGGTGTAAATTTTATATGCAACAATAAATTTATCATATAGAAATATTTTTAAAAGGATCAAAAAATATAAAATATTTGTGAAACGAAAATTAACATTTTCTTATCCCTTGGAATTTATTTTTCCTAACTAAAAACAGAAAATTCAAAAAAAGTTAATCCCTTTTTTTCTGCATTTCGATTTAAACAGAATAATGAAATCCATATATTTTAAGAATTTTTCTTTTATGCGCAATAATTTTCTAATTTTCTATAATATAGTATCATAAGTTATATATAGAATTATGACACTATTTTCAGTTAGATCGTATTACAAAAAATATTCTTGAATTTACCACCCAGGATATTTATATAAAAAAAAAAAAAATTTAGCTTAAGAATCCAATTTACATACTAATCTCAATTTCAAACTATCAAAATATATAAATATAAATAAATTTCTGGTATACACAAAGTATATAAGAGCTATTGGGCAAACCGCTTTTGATTCATTCATTATTACACATTCCTTACTTTATTTTTATTTTTTTCGATTTACAAACAATTTCTCCAATAAATATATTACCCATCCAGTGAGAAAAACAATTCCAGGATATTCCTTGCATTATTTATTAAAAGGATTCTTTTGGTTACAGGCAAAACACCAACAAAAAAAAAAAAAAAAAGAAACAAAAAAAAATTTTCTCTATACAAATATAAATGTCCTTGGGGAATAATCGAAATAAATAAATAAATACACACAACAACAAAAAATACGTAATTTTATTGTTTACTTTTTTTTTATACTCAGGTAATAATTTTCCTTGACAATTTTATTTTAAATTGTTTTACATAAAATGCGGAAAAACCGAGTAATAAATATGACATTGTTTCTTTATTTCGTTTTGTAATTAATGCTATTTTCATAAATATTTACGAATTGAAATTACACAATCTACCAATATATATAGTATTCGAAGGAATGGGCACAGAGATGTAAAAATATCATTTCTGGACCTTTAGTTAATATAATATTTATGTTCAGCGAATTATCATTTTAGTTTTATTGTGAGAAAATGGGACTTTTATTGTTACGTGTAAGTATAGTCGAAAAATTGTTATTAGAAGTATGTACAGGACTTTAATCAATGCTTTTTTGATAATGATGACTTTTTACTTAAAAGTGAGGTAAAACTTATTATACCAAATCTTAATTTTTGAATTATCTATTTATGATGTCATCCACTGGGCTAGTTTAACACTAGCCACATGTATACGCCATTTTCGTGTTATTTTGCCAAAATCAAGTATGGGCTAAAATTTCACTCGATAGACGAATTTATTTCTTGGATAATAGCATCGAATAGGCGTCGAATACAGTGTGAAATGAAAGCGTTTATTGTAAATCAAGTATTATAGTTTTAATCTGTTGCGAAATATTCCAAAATTCTATATTCGTTTTGATAATGTCACTAGATTTATGCCTAAATTAAACTTTCCGTTGTAAATTCACCATTTGAATTATCAATTTATGCTGGTGATGCTGACATCGTTCCGAAGCGGCGGGTCGTCATGATGCGCCGGGTCGTCATGACAAAAAATTATGTTGTCAAATTAATTTATTTTTAATAATTTTTCTTGAAAATCCGTTTTTTGTATATTACAATTTGGTATTTTAATTATTTATTGAAATTTTATATTGACAAATGTCCATATAAAAGCGGCGCGGCGATAAATTAGAAATAGAAGTTATTTTGGAAGCGGCAGAGCGCCATGAAAGTAGCATATTTGTCAACTTGCATTCTTAGTTTTTAAAAAAATTAATCTAAGACTGATTTATTTTATACATATACATAGTTTTTTTTTTAGGAAATGACATCACATTACCAAAACTTTAAAACACATATATAAAAAATATATAAAGTAAAATAATTCAACTACCAAAATCATATATAAATCACTTAGAAAAAAAAAAACAACAAAACTCTATTTATTCTTATTATATTATTCTGTTTTTGACCCGTTTTCTGGTGAATTTTTGATTAACAATTGTTATCATCGAGGTTTGTTGGGGGTCAAAAGCAATAAAAATAAATCTCAGTTTGAAAAGAAAGAAAACACATTAAAATTCTTTCATATTCATGCTCCTTATACGATTTTAGCTTGGTTGTATATTCCTTTTTTTTATTATTATTATTATTATATTTAGTATAACTATATGAATTTTATGAATCTTCAATTCCAGTCGAAATAATAGAAACTTTTGTCTCTGGTTTTTCCAATACTATTATATATATTTCTGTTCAGATACCAAAAGAAAATTTTTTTTTTTTTTGGTAATATAAGTCAATGTATTTATTTGTTGGGTAATGGTAATAAATTATCAAGAAAATTGTTTAAATTTTGGCCGAAAAGATTACAAATAATTGAAAATTATTGAAATTCCAATTTTGAAAGTTTTATTGAAAATTCTTATATGTATTTTATGTATAATGGGGTAATAAGAGAAGTAAAATTTATAAATTAAATATATATAGTAGAAAATATCCGGTATTCAAGATATGATAACATAAAGAATTTTTTTTGTAAATTTACATTAAATTATTTTATTATACATACATTTAGAATTGAAATTATTGAATGTATAAAATTTTATATATATATAGAAAAATGTTAATAATTATCAATTAAGGTCAAAAATTTCATTCAGATATTATTTTGAAAAAAAAAACATTCTATTTTAATAATACATATTAAATTTATTGGAATTTTTAGATAAAAATAAAATAATAAAATTTTATTTATTGAAAGTTTTGATTATTTCAAAGTCCAATACTTACTGATAAATTTTATATTGATTTACATAATTAATTAAAGTATAATAAGACAATCTGTAAAACAAAATATTTTAGTATAAGACTGTCGCCAAATAAAAGAAATACAAATGGACTGGATAGCATAAAAATTAAATTTATTTTACATTTTGTTGAGAAACTGAGATTGACCTCAAAAGCTATGATTTCGGTCCATTTTCTATTCATAAAAATGAGTTCAGCAAAATTGTTTTGATCTCAACCTCTGAGATAGGAAATTATAAATTTTCCGGAGTTTGAGGATGAATGATGAAATTATTTTATAGCACTAATAGCAGGAGAAAAACATTTCTTTATGATAAAAATAGCCTGCGCTGCTTGAGAGGATTCTTCAGCACTTGAATATATAATCCACAAATTTTTTTTTTTTTAACAATTTTTTTGGGCAGTTGATTGTCAAATTTAAATCCTGAGTCAGCAGGTAATCTAAAAAGAAATTAACATTTCCTTTGGTTTTTATTGAGCCTTTTCTTTGTCTTACTCCAAGAAAATTATTAGCTATCCAGCTAATATTATTTTCTTCAAACCGATATAGCCCTTTTTTTTTTGCACTAACTCCCAGGTTATTATTTGGATCAAACTATTAAGCAAATAAAGAGCTCTCTTAATAATTTTTAACAGTTTAACAGTCTTGACAGTTGGTTGACTTGAGAATAATCTCTTTTTTATGCTTACCATTTAGTAATGTAGCTCAAGCAAGGCATATTTTTAAAATGAGATTTATCAAAGTGACTGAGTTCCATTTCAAACTCTAAGGTTCATCTAAAGTTTTCCAGATTTAGTATCAATTGTTGAAGGAAAATGGGAAATTTAATATTAAAAAACTTCGTACAATTTATTTAAAAGATAACAGGACAACACTCTATTTCGCCATCCACAGATTAAATACTGAATTTCAGAAAATTATAAAATATTATTTTGGTATAATTTGTGACAGTATAAATAACTTGTTTTTTATTCTTATTCTGTTTTTTTCGTAATGAATATATTTAAGGACAAAATTTTTTATATTCCTACAATTTGTGACCATATTATTTTATAATTTTAGGTAAAAAATTTAATTATATTTTACTGCAGGCACAGGAAATCCTTCCAATTATTTTATTGTAAATATGTATTTTTATTAATTACCATTTTTTTCATTTTACTTTAATATTAATATTATACTTCTTCATTTTTATGGATGATATTTAATATTCTGGGAATAATTAAATTTACCAAACCGAAACTTAGTTTAAAATAGCTATAGTTTGCTACTGTATGCATCCTTAAAATTACATTGCAAATATAATTTTAAGGAAGTTTTACTTGGTTAAGAATTTATTATGCAATTCTATTATTATTTTACCAATTGGTATAAATGTAAATTATATATTATTACTAATTAATGCTATATAATTTATATTAAAATAATAAAAAATTAATGTTATATCATAAATATAGCAAATAGATATACACTAATTTTAAAATAAATTATTTTATTCTCAATATTAAATCTAGAAAATAAAATAACTTTGCTTAAATACAAAAAAAATTCAAATTTGTTTATATAAAATTTAATTATTTAATTTAAAAAATGTCCTTTTTCAATCTTAATTTAATACACAAAGAAAAAAGTTGTAAAATGTTTAAAAGTAAAATTAACATAAATAATAAATTTATATAAGAATTTAATTGCATTTTGCATAATTTAACAAAAAATTAACACAGACATGTTTTTCGTATTTTATAAATTTCATTTTAAATTTTAAATTAATAGAAATTTATGAAATATATAAAAGAAAATTAATTCTACTAAACAAAAATGTCCTTAATGTAATTTTCTATACCATAATATTTCATTAATTATTTAAAAAACCATACTTCATTTTTTTTAAAAATAATTTTAATTCAAAAAACGTGCAATATACTGGAATTTCCATTTAAAAAATCACTGTCATCAATTTATAATTAATAATTATTGATTTTTTTATCTTTTTTAACATATTTCCAGAAAAATTTGAATTTTATATTTTAATTTTGATAAAAATTCAACTGTCATAAAAACAAATTTCTTTCAAGTTTCGAATCCTAAATAGAAAATGGCACGTATTATAAAGCATATATGTTGTATGTTGTATCCTATCTTAATTTACAATCTCAACTCCTTCTAATATGCCATAGAAAATTGGCAACTTTTACTTTTAACATTCTAATATGAATAAATTTTTTTTTCCTATTTTTAAAAAAAAAAAATTGAAATTTTTTTTATATCCTAGAAAATTCATACTTTTTAAAGTTTAATAAAAAATTCTTGAAATTTAAAAGAAAAACCTTAAATTTATGTAAATTGAAACAATAAAGTGTTTTATTTTTTTTATTTTTCTTCTTCTTTAATAATTTTCTTTTTGCTAAACGCCTTTTATTATTTTAAATATCATTCAAATGATGCTTTAATATATTTTCCATTTTTTTTTTTGTAAACTTTTTTTGTGGGTTTAAGGAAACATAAAAAAGTATATATTGCTTCTTTTATGTATCGCATAATTGTATTTGAAAAAAAATATTTTTATTTTGAAATGGTAAAGTTTTGAAATTTGAATTTTTGGGAATCAAATCGCGAATAATGAACATTTTATAATAAAGAGAATTTATAGTAATTTAAAGAAAATTTCGTTATTAAAGAGTGAAAATTGACTATTAATATTACCGTCGGTTTCTTAGTATCATATTATACTAAATAATCTTAATATACCATTAAGAAGGTTTATCAGCTTTTTCTAGTAGTTTCTTTATGCTACCGGAATGTCTGTCTGTTTGTAAAGTTGTTGTTTAACATAACAAAACTTAACAAATTAAAGGTATAACAATACTGCTAAACTACTATTTGCATAGTGTGAAATGTTTATAATTAAATAAATGGGATAAAGGGTCAAGAATTGTCTGTTAAACCCTTTTTACCTTAACTAATTTTTTTAATAAAAAGTTGTAATTCCATATGTGAAATATTTGACTTTAATGGGCATTAATATCTTAATTTTATCTCGTCTGTTATGTTTCATTATCTCGGTTAATAAATTATAGCGTAAATACAGTCTCAGAATATATTTAGTATGAAAAATCTACCGATAAATTTAAGATGATTTGGAAATTAGTAAAAATGTCAAATATTAAAGTGTGTTGCCAAACATTAAAGATCATTAATGGCAACAAAAAAGTAGATATAGCTTCCTGTATTCAAAAAAAGTTAAATATCAAAATTCTGCACAGTATTACTGCTTCGCAGTATTTTTTGATCATAATTATTGTGAAAATTTAAAACAAATATTAAATAAAATTTATCTGATATTTCGAATATAATTAAAAAGTGAACCCTTTCCGTATAACTAAATATTTTAAACGAAATTCACTTGTATTTAGCTTTTATTTCCATAAAATTAAATTTATTTATATTATTTATATAATTATATAAAAACTATATATTTTAATTTCAATTGATTTAATTTATTCTATTTTAGAAATTTAATTTTAAATTTTCTTTCCTAATGTAATAATTTTTAGAAAATTATTTCATGGTAATTACATAAATTATTTTGAAATTAGGTCAAAAAAATGTTTTTGTTAAATTAAATTTTCAAGTTCATAAATATAAAATCATTAAAAGTTCATTGCTATTTAATTTGAATAATAAAGTTTATAAAAAAAATTCTGTTTTCAAGAATAAAGGATATTATGGAAAAAAAATATTCAGGACAGAAAAACTTTAAAAACTTATAAATTTGAAAGAATAAAATTAGTACTGTTTGCCTACATTTTTACTTATTTGCCTAAAATACCAAAAAAACTAAAAAAAAATGGAAAAAATTTAAATTTAAAATGTTGAAGATCCTTTAAAATAGTTTATTGCTTCCTTTTGAAAAAAAGAAAAAAAACTTTATAATATTAAATTGTTTTTTAAAAACATTTTTATAAAGGAGTACTTTTTATTTAAATATTTATTAGCTAAATAAATATATGGTAATGTCCTTATTTCTAATTTATATGTTGACATTCATTTTGTATAAAAATTGTTATATTAATTACTGTTGAAATGTAAATTTTACATAAAAATAATTCAATTTTACTTTTATCTATTTATTTTAGTGCTACTAGTAAGTAATTTGTGTAGTAATTTTTATATTTTGTAAAAAAAAAGGATATTTTTTATTTCAACTGAAAAGTATATAAGTTAATCAAAATATGTCAGTCTAACCGACTTTATTAGATTTAATATAAAGAATGAAATATTTTCTAGGACTAGTAAAAAATTAATGTTAAATCATAATATAGGAAATAGAAATACAATAATTTTAAACTTCAAAAATATGAAATATAATTTATTTAATTCTGAATATTAAATCTAGAAAATAAAATTACTTTGCAAATTAAAATTGTTTACATAAAATTTAATTATTTGATTTAAAAAATGTCCTTTTACAATGCTAATTTAATACAAAAAAAAAGTTTTAAAATGTTTAAAAGTTAAATTAACATAAATAATAAATTTATATAACAATTTAATTGCATTTTGCATATTTTAACAAAAAATTAAATTAGATATGAATAGTTTTTCATATTTTATAAATTTAATTCTAAATAAATTCATAGAAATTTAGGATATATAAAAGAAAATTAATTCTACTAAACAAAAATGTCCTTAATGTAATTTCCTATACTAAATTTTTTCTTTAATTATTTAAAAATCCATATTGAAAATTTAGTGAAAATATTGTAAACTTCATTTTAAGACTAATTACAGACTTTAAGACTGAATTTAATAAATACTTATTCGTATTAGAATGTAACAAAATTATTTTAATTTAAAAACGTGTAGACTTTTCGTTTAAAAAATTACTGTCCTCAATTTATAATTAATAATCATTGATTGTTTGATCTTTTTTAAAATATTTCCACAAATATTTAATTTATATTTTAATTTTTATAAAAATTCAACTGTCTTAAAAAGAAATTTCTTTCATGTTTCGAATTATAAATGGAAAATGGCACGTATTATAAAGCATTATATGTTGTATGCTATCTTTATTTACAATCTCAACTCCTTCTAATATGGCATTGAAAATAAGCAACTTTTACTTTTAACATTCTAATATGAATAAATATTTATTAAATTCAGTCTTGAAGTCTGTTGCAATATTTTGAAAATTTGGTGAATATTTTCACCAAATTTTCAAAATATTGCATTCTAGCGGAAATGATTTAAATAAAATGAATATTTATATTTAGTGCTAGCAAATCTAAAAATACATTTTATTCATATAACAATTTTATAAGTTTAATATAAATAAATAGTTAAACCCTATCCGAGGTAAACTCTATAGTTTTTCCGACCTAAAGTAATTTTCTTACAGTTTTTTTACAGTAAAATTTCCATATGTTTCCACCGAAATTACTGAAATGTTTACTAAAAATAAAATTGTTGCCAATTTGTTTTTTCTATTAAAATTTAATAAATTTAAGTGGGCTTTAGATGAATCCTTGTAACATAATTTTTTAATAATTTCCCTCAAATAAATTTTTCTATAAGAAAATTTCTTTAAATATTTAAATGTGTTTTTTCTTCTGTTAAATTTGGTTATTATACATTAAATTTATATGCTATAATGGACATAAACATTAAAATAACATGTTGTGTTGTAATACGTGATTTCTATTATTTCATTTAAATTTAAATAAAAAAAAATAATCATAACTCTGACAAGGGTCAAAAAAATTTACTTTTGATTTTATTTATGTTTTATGTTACTAGTGAATAAATTTTATATTATTATTTTTTTTTAATGCTTGTTTTATTTATCAATCAGTTATTTATAAAAAAAAAAATGTCAATGTCAAATTAAAAAAATTTTGTAAATATTTTTATCTTCAAGAATAAATTTTGAATATTTCTACAAATTGTAATAAAATTAAAAAAAATTAAAGAATTTTATTTTAAAGTCCTTAAAAATATATAATATTATCCAAACAGTTTTAATATGTTTTATACTTTAATACTTTTTTTTTCAACAAAATAAAGACTTTTATTAATTTTACTTTATGTTTTATAAATGAAATATTATGCATTAATTATATAATTTGTAATATACTGCTTTCATTACGTAATTCATTAGAATTTACAACGAATATTTTAATAATTTAATATAATTTTTATTTTAGGAAATCATAACAATCATTATTTTCTTTTATGTAATTAGATAAACAAATACGAAATATTTTAATATTTTTAAACATGAATCCCTTTAAAAATTTAGATTTATTTAACTTTCCAAGGTTTTTTTTTGCAAAAATTTAGCTTTATTTGTATTATCGAAGCATGAATCGTATTTCAAAGAATTATATAAAAGGAGTAAGTATTAAAATTTAAAAATGTATTTCAGTGGCTTCAGAAAATACTAAATAAGTAAATTAGAAAAATTTTAACATTAAAAATCGAAATTTATAGTGAAATTAGATTAATAATATGAAATGAATTTAGAAAAATATATATTTTAAATTGCAATTAAATAAAATATAAATAGATTTATATTATGATACAAACAGAAAGATATCGATAAGAAAAATCTTATATACAGCTTTTATTACATTTACATTTTTACAGGATGCTCGTTACAGTAATTGTATTATTAAGTAGTAAATTACTACTGTATAATAATTTTTTTAGCTTCTAAAAATATTATCTAAATCTTGTGTTAATCTTTCATGTAATTTCGTTACGTTAAGGACAAACATATTAGTCAAAAAATTCACAATAAAAGTAAAATGTATTAGAAAACTTATAATCTTCATTCTTATCAACAAATCTATAATTTACCTAATACGTAATATATCTAAATACTAGAATCACCTTGTAGTATTTATATATATATATTTTTATTATTATTATTTATGATGAGTAAAAATTGCTTATATGATATTTTTTTAATAAGGACATTGTTTTGTTTCTTTCATACTATATTTAAGTTTGTTGTTATTTTTTTTATGTTTTAATGTCTATTGTAGAACAACATATGCTATGACATAAAAAACATATATTTATGTATATATATTTTTTTGGGTATAGTCATGAAAAACTATAAATAAATTTTTATATTCCTAGGCTATAGCATGCCAGTAGAAAATTAAATATATATTTTAAGTTGAAAGTTATGTTAATTTATTAAATTGAATTTTTTTGCTGAGTGATATTATACATATATAAAAAAAAAATATGTATATATTTATATTTCAGAATTTTTAAAACATATTATTTAACATTAAAGTAAATATTTATATTTTATTTTCGAAATTAATAAAACAACAAAATTTGTTTTTATTTATTTATTTATTTTTAATAAAATTTAATGATTAAATAGACCAAAAACATATTTGTATATTATGCTGATATGTTTGAAATAATTTCCATAGATTTTAACAGTTTTAATACCAATTTTATATTATTTATTTATATATCATGAAAATGTATTGTATAATTTTGAAAATTCAATTTTCATAATAATTAATGGTTGTTTTAAAAAGATTTTATTGCATTAGTAGTAAGTATGCATGTTATAAGTAATAAGTAATTATGGATAATTTTTCAGGCAAAAATTTTATGTATAAAAAAAAACATAATTTATGAAATTTTTCATTTCAAAGCAGGTATAGATTTTAGTAAAAATACCAATTTATAAAAAGAATTATTAATAATATGTACTTATAAAGATATAATCCTACCCAGCTATTATTATTGTGTGGATATTTGATTTTAGCTGGAAAAATTTAAGTCCACACAAAAATTAAAAATGTTATGCTGTGCAACCAAAATATTGAATAATAAAATTAAATTGCTACTGTCTTCCCTCGACAATAAAGCCCAGTCCTTGTAATGGAGTTTCCTTTTTTTATAGATGTAAAAAGTTTAACTTTCTTGAATATAAGGACTTTCAAATAGAAGGAGTTGGTGGAAAGAATGACAACAAAATGGCTCGTTTTATTAAACTTTTTATGAATTATAAAATTTTACCTTGGATAACTTTTTTGAGGATACAAAATGCTTACTTTATAAAAGCTTTTGATAAAGAGAGGGACTACCGTACCGGTCCCTCTATTCGTTTACAAGGACTGGGCCTTATTGTCGTGGGAAAACAGTAGCTTAATTCATTGAAATGAAACTTAATGTTGTTTTCTTATTTATTTTGGACAAGCAACTGAAGTATTTGACCAGCCCAGTCTGTCATTGTTTATCAAAAATTTTATTTTCAAATTTTGGCTGGAATTTAAGGAATGGATACAAAATCGACAAAAATAAGAGGCTGATAATATTTACAAAACAAGCTGTGTGGGATCAGGACAGGATCCTACGTACACTGAATTCTATATAATTTTATTTTATATTTAGAATTTCTGTCCCTTCGAATGTCCTTTAATTTTCAAAAATTATTTCATTGTAATATTAACAAAGCATTATATTTTAATTCTGAATTTTCTACTAATATGAGGAAAAAAAAAATTCATATTTGTATAAATCTTTATGTAAATTCCAACTCCTACAAAGTATATTTTTAGATTTTACATAAAAAGATTTATGAAATATCTTTCTAGAAATTTCTTTACACATGTGAATATTTAATTCCACCTGGATTTTGTAAACTTTTTTTAATTGAAATTTTACATTTTTTCGTTAAAAAAAAAAACCAAATTAGTGATAATTCTTTATGATTACATTGAAATAGTCCTGCATTTATTCTTATGATTTGAAAATTGTTGTATAGTAATACACATAATTATATTTGTAAATATTAAACATTCTTATAGAAATTATAAGTTTTTTAATAAAATTGTATTTCGTTCAAAATTCGATAAGAAATTTTTTTACAAATATAATTATGTGATCTTTGTGATTTTATCTGAGAAATCATTATGAATTTAACATAAAATATTAAGATATTATATATTTTTAAGATATTTGTATCAGGAACCATTCATTATCGAATTATCGAATTGTCATCCTGACAACTCAATTTTTTTTTTTAGAGGGGAAACATTGGCGTTCGAAATTAAATGTCCCTTGATTTATGTTTTTATGATAAAGTTTTAATAATAAAACTATTTTTATGTGATGGTCAAATTTTTGTTTTTGCTTTTCTAGTGTTTCTAATTTTAGCTTTTTAAAATAAATATTGTTGTATAAAAATAGATATGAAAATTTATTAATGACCCCAAAATGACATAGCAATTTAACAAATATTTCATTTTGATGTTTCTCTTTTTTTTTTGTCCAATTTCGATCAAAAACCAATTTATATTAAATAAATAAAAAAGATAATGTTGTTCTATATTTTTTTTTATCAAATAATTCAAATATCCATGGTATTTATTTATATATGTATATAAAAATATATTTTTAGTAATTTCTCATATTTTTTTTTACATACGTATACGTATCTATGAAATGTAAACTCAAAATATTTTTATGTATTTTGTGATTTATCAGTATAATATTTTTTTTAAGTTGTTTTTGTATAAAATTTATTATTTATTGGTGAATTGTAGGTGGATTTTTGGTATTTATAAAACGTGTCGGTTAGCCCACAACATTATCAATAAATTTTTAAATAATTAAAAAAAAAATCTTGTGACAAATATATATGTCTTAGCTTGAAATGCAATATTTTTATTTCATTGTTCGGATTAATGGAAATTCTGATTATCCCACAGCAAACGAAATAGTTTTTCAGTACAGGCATACCTCATTTAGCGCTCAAGATGCGTTCCTGTAAAAAGAGCGTTAATTAAAACAGCGTTAATAGAAGCACTATTTGTATGTACTAAACTACATACGTCCCTTCTGAATTTTTGAATTATTAAGGCAAATTTTAAGATTAAAATAAAGTTTGACAACATATAATTGTTGTCAAACTTTATGCGTTCCTGTAAAAATGCTAGGTCAAACAATTTTCTCCATTTTTTTCTACAAGTTCTGAAATTAAAGTCCTAGCTTTTTCCATTATCAAGCTCTGGTTGAGCGGCATGTTTCTCTGTGTTTGATTATCAATCCAGAGTTGTAACAACTTTTCCATTTCTTCAATTTGAGTATTTCTCGTACGTGTAACTTTTTTGGCAGAAAGGGAAGCTGCTGTAAAAACAGATTTCTTAATTTTATCCGAATTTTTGAGTATGGTTCTTATAGTTGATCCAGCTAACCCCATACAAGAAGAAATATCAGATTGTCGTTCACCGTTTTCAAAACGTCTTATAACATTCATTTTCAAATCCAATGTCAAACTTTTTCTTTTTTTTCAACACTGCAAAGTGGTTAACTTACCTTATCATCCAATTGACACCATTAACTTAACTTATCATCCAATTGACATCGTATGATTGAATATAAACTTTAAAACAAATTTATGACATTTTGTTTAAATGGGAATGTACCACTTTAAATGGGAACTTCAAATCAACATGATTTTTTAAAAAAAAAATTTCCTGGAAATTTTTTTTTTTAATTTTTATGATGGAAAATTTGAAAAAATATATTAGCGCTATAACGAAACAGCGCTAACAGAGGTAGCGTTAAACGAGGTATGCCTGTAAATGATTTCCAGTATAACGCTAGCTCATCTGTATTATAAATTTATGCTGCAGTAAATCCTAGTTTTTCAACGATTACTTTAAATTTGATAAGCTCCTCTTCGCAAATTTTTAATGTTCTTATAATAAACCTTTATTTAAATCGTCGTCACCATATATTAATTCGAACGCACGTTCGGATAACCGCGCATTCGGATTATTGTACGTTCGGATTATAAAGCATTTGGATTAACAAACTTCGTTCGGATTAACAAACTTAATATATGTCAAAGTATCACATATATATTGCAGCAAATATTAGTATAGCAAATATTTTTTTCAACTGCTGCGGATGCTATTTAAAAGAGTATTGAGAAATTTCCATAACAGCTGGGAATAGCTGTTTTACATTCAATTTTATATGCACAGTTTTTGTATCAATCCAATGATTTCGGTGTATATTAAAAAGAACACTTGAAAAGCATTTTTTAAAGTAGAACATTAAAACTATGAATTTAAACAAACAATGAATATAATTAATAATATTAAATGTAGAAATTTTCGTGACCTGATTTGCTAGTTAAATTTGAATTCATTTATCTGCCACTAACAAACCAATTTTCAGTTTTGTTTTGAATAATTTCCTGGTAGCTTCTTTCACTACATTCTTTCATTTGTCCAATTATCTTTATCGATATAACACCTTCCACCTTGGAAGAGATTATTTTTTTTATTTTTTTCTATGCTCTGTGAAGATTTATAAAAATGTTGAAATTAGTAATTGCTTTTTATTTCATTTTTTGCTTTATAAAGTGTTTAATTAACACCATTCATAATTTTTTCTAAAACAAAAAACTATAATTTTAATACAAAAAAAAAAAGGAAATGAAATTATTTTAGGAAGTGAATAATTATTGAATGTTCTTGACAAATTTTAATAAAATTACTGACTTCTTTAATTAAACAATTTTTCACGTTATATAATTTTAATTTTTCATAAAATTATAAAGTTTAATTTAAATCATATATATATAAAAAAAATTGATTACTTAATAGCAATTCAGCTGGAAGCATTATTAGTTTAAAAAATATATAATATTAATAAACTTTTTAACATTGCGCGTTAAATTTTATTTAAACTACTTAACAAGGTACCAACAGTAAATAAATAGTGAAACTATTCCTTATGTTGCAACTTAGCCGTCCGTCCGTCCGTGTGTAAACTTTCGATTTAGCATAGTAAACGTGCAGATAAAATTTTGCGCCATACCACATTAGAAAATTTGAACAATTTTCTGTAAGATTGACGTAAAAATTATTTACGTCAATCTTACAAACAATTGGTATTAGAACACAGGTTGGAAAGGTATTGAAGTGTAGAAGAGTACAATTTTTCTTTAAAGAACTTTTTCTTTAATTCAAATTTCTACCAATAATGGCTCTACTGTGAAAAATGTATTTATAATTATCTTTACAATATAATTTAAGACGATATATTGTGTACGTAAGCGATGGTACAGCCTTCATTAGAGAGATAATAAATAGTAGAACTAAGTACTAGTTAGTATAATTCAAGATTCTGTGGCTAGAGGCCGCAATTTATGTTACATTAATATTTTAATTTATAATAAGGTTGCAACTATTTAGTACTACTATATTTTTGGTTGATTTTACTTTGGTATATTGCATACAAGTGAACGAAAAGCATACGAAAGAAACTACTACGCAGTAGTTCTGTTGCTTGACAGATTTTCTTTGTCATTTAAATAATTGAATTATTTATTTATTTTGGTGTTAAAAACTATATTAAAATCCTAATTAAATAATTAGAAATATTTTATAAATGTCAAATAATTAAACAAAGTTTTCTATAAAAATTTTATATATATTTAAAGAATTTTACTAATAAAAATTTAAATTTATAACTAGTAATTTTTTTAATATGAATTTTCTTTAAATCTTATTTTCTTTATTTGGTTTATTTTCTTTTGGTTTTTTTTTTCTTAAATTTAAATATAAAAAAAAGGAAAATTTATTTTTTGCATTCCAAGAAAAATAAAAAAATAAAATGAAAATAAATAACAATTTTCTTTTCTATAATTGTACAACTTCTATTTATTTCTTATATATATACATATATAGAGAAAAAATGTATAGAAGAAAATAGTGAAAACTTTTATTTTAACACACAAAAAAAAATAATAATAATAAAACTTGTCAAAGGATGCTAAAACTTGTCAAGAGAAAAGAATTTTTCATCTGTGAAAAATTCTATTTTTTCAGCGCGCATTGTACTATGGTGAAAAAAAAAAAAAAGAAAATGAATTTAATTTTTCACCAAAAAAATGTTTTTCTACCAAAAACAAAAAAAAATCCTTCTTTTGACTATCCTCATTTGATTTTTTTTTCGATTTTTTTCCTGGAATTAAAATACCTAAGAAAAGTTTTATAATATATTCGTTTCCTTGTATGTTAACAGAAAAAAAAAAATAGATAAAATATGGTATACGATTTTGAGTGCAGACAAAACTTAAAATAAATTTTAATTCGAGTATGACTCTATAGAAATAATTTTTTTTTTTCTGTATCCTTTAAAAGTTTTCTAATTCATTAAGTATGTCCTATGGAAATAATATTAAATTTATTCTAAAAAAAAAAGGGAAGAATAGGATAATAGAATATAACTATGGCACTGAATATTTCTTGTGATTCACAGAATCAGAAATTTAAATTATATGAAAAAAAAAATATTATTTCATTGTATAGATTTGTTTAAATTTTGACCATAATGTTGAGAAATTTTATTATATTTTCATCTTGAACCAAATAACCTTTTTAATTATTACAACCAGATATGATTCATAATTTTCTACCAAATTAGGAATTTTAGTTTTCATAATTAACTGATATGAAATTAACTGATATTTTATTTAAATTTTACTTTAAAGTGAACATTTAAATACAAAAAATTTTTAACTTATTTTTCATTTGGCCTCTTCACAGCCGTAATTGCATGAAAATAATATTTTTAATATTTTTGTTACGAAATGACATGAACGAAGATATTCTGCTAATACCAATGCTTTCAAATTTATTTATAGAATTTATCTAATATGGTAACACTTTTATAATTTTTTAATAATACATTTATGAAAATTACAAAAAGGAGAATTACAAAAATATTTAATTAAATTAAAAAAATGGTTTAGTTCGTTTTTACAAATAAATATTTGTTGGTAAACAAAGTTTACCAACAAATATAAAAGTTAACATAACTTAAAAATATGACGTTACACTGTTTGACAGATATATCAAAATATTATTTTAATAAAATTCTAAACTGAAAGTTTGATATTGTTTTTCAATGAAAAAATACCATTTTATTTCAAAAAAAATTATGGTCGTGAAGAGGGCAATTATAAATTCATTATAATTAATTATCCTTTAAATTTCCACCAAAAAAATGTACACATATTCATATATATTTGAAAATCAAAAATTGTAATTATTTTAATTAGTCAAATTAAAATTAATTGATTAAATTATCAAATTAATTGGAATTTAATCAAGATTCATATATATTTTTGTTAGCCATTATAGTAATTCAATTATAAATTATTAATGTGTTTAATTAAAATACAATTTATGTTTTTTTTATGTTATTATAAAATATATATGTAATATAACTTTCATATTACCTAAAAAAATTCCTATCAAATATTTTTATTTTTGATTTCAGTTTAATTTTAACCATCATACCAGTTAGTCTATAGTAATATTTATATAATTATGATAGATAAAAATAAACCACAAACAATTTATGAATGTCTTTCACTTGTAACAACAGTACAATTTTTATTTGCATCATTATCATTTCATAAATTTCATAATAATAATAAATTTCAAACAACAAAATTTACAACAATTTATACATTAACATTACAAATAATTGCTGTATTTGGTATTATATATGGTATTTATATAAAATTATTAAATTTAAAATATTCAAAAATTTTAAAAAATATAAGTCCATTAGTATTATTTATTGGTGTAATGGAATGTATAATATCAATAATATCATTTATAATAACATCAATATCAATGCATTTATATCGTTATAAACATATTCAAATGTTTAATAATTTACAAAATATTGATATAAAATTAATTAATGAATTTAATGTAAATTTAAATTATTATAAATTAAAAAGAAAAGTTATATTAATTGCAATAATATTTATTACAAATTATAGTTTAACAAATATTATTGTTATAATACAATTATCTGATAATGATTTTTTTAATATGTTAAATATTGGTATTTGGTATACAGTAATAACAATTGGTCCACATACAAGTGGTTATGGTCAATTATTTACAGCTGATTTAGTACGTATTAGATTTAGATTATTACAAAAATTAATGAAATCAAAATATTTATTAAAATATTATAAAAATATTAAAATAAGAGAAAAAAAAATTTATATATTAATTGAAATACATAAAGATTTATTTAATATTATTGAAAATATTAATAAAATTTATGGTCCACCATTAATAACAATATTAATACATGATTTTACATTAACAACAAGTGAATTATTTATAATATTTTGGAAATCAGCTGATATAAATAATAATGATAATAATACAACTGTCTATTTATCAATATTATTATTTATGGCAATGCCAGTTTATAAAATATTTTTTGCACCAATGTATTCAGCAAATTCATATAATGAGGTAAAATTATTTAGAATAATTTTTTTTTGACATTATATAGTTATAATTAAATTAAAGGATATTTATATTATTTTTTTTTTATAGTCAAAAATATGTGTTAATTTAATAAATAGAATGGATTTTCATACAAAAACAAATAAAATTAAAAATTTAGTATTTAATTTTATGTTATGGAATAAACATAATACAACAACATATAATATACTTGGAATATTTCCAGCTGATATGACATTATTTTTTAGGGTAAGTGTTTATATTATTTTATTTAAATAAAATAAAAAAAATTTCATATCTAATTATATCTATCTACTATAGATATTTTGTGGCAGTGCATCATATATTTTAATTTTATTACAATTTAAAATGCAAGAAGATGTAATGAGAAAAGTTTAAAAAAAAAAAAAAAAAGATTATATTGGTAAAAACAATTTTCATTTAATTTAAAATTTTAAATAATAATAATAAAAAAAAAACTTAAATACTTAGTTGCAGATAATTTTATTAATACAGAATTATATATTATTTTAGATTGAGATATTTTTTATGATTTTAATTTTATTAAAAAAATTTTATATAAAATTAAAATTTTATCGTAATTTATAGAAATATACAAAAACTTTATATCAGATTTTACCAAAATTATTATGCAGTATTTATAAATTTATGAGAGTTTTTGTTTATCCAGATTTATATGCAAAAACTGTATTTAATAAAATATGTGGAAACTATTTTGATATGACTAGTAAAATCTATTTTAATAAGATATTAAATAATTATATATATATAATTTTCGATGCAAACTGTTGCAGTAGTAATCAAATATTTTACAATTTCTCCTAGTCATTACCTACTTTTAGGACACTTGAATTATACTAAACTACTATTTTGTGTTAATCGTTTTAGTAATGCTGTTGAAATTTGTAATCTTTAAATTTAGCTATACACGGCTAAGTTGTACCAATACATACCTAATCAAAGAAAAATCAGTTAAATGTAAAAGTGATTTTTTAATATTAATTATCTTTGACAAAACAAGTATTAATATTTTTTAGCAAATTATTGATGTTCAAGCTACTTTAATAATTTATCAAACCATGATCTACGATCTCCTCCCATTAAATTTAGATTTAAAATGATTTAATGAAAAAATTTGTTTAATATTAGTAATGCTACAAAGTTGTAATTATGTAGATAATGTGTTTTGGCAAATTTCCATAGACTATATATGTGGTCTATTACTAATTTTAGAAAATATATGTTACGAGTATGTTAAATTGTAAAAATACGTATAACTTTCTACCGAGGTCAATCTTCAATTTTGAATTTGATTTTGAAATTCGTAAAACATTCTAGAATATCCTAAATGTTTTCCAGATTTTTGTAAGCAGTTTATTCCTTGTCAGACTACCAGACAGTAAATGTAAAGTATTTTTTAAAATTTAATAATATAAAGTATTTTTTAAAATTTACTAAAAACGTTTTAAGAACTGAAACATATAAACTTTTTTAACATTTTTAGAAAATTTTCTGTAAATATCATAAATATGAAAATATTTCTTTATTTATTTCTAAAATTCACATAGGGTCTTTTAACAATTTGCAACATAAACTCAATAAAAAAGGCATTTTTTTTTATAAACTAACAATAAATTTTTTTATTTCTGTAACAAAAATGGTCAACCATTTTTTGGTTTATTTTATTGTAACCCAAAAAATATTAAGATCCTTAAATTTTATTATTTTAATTTAACCAATTTTTGTTTATTTGAAGGCAAATAATCATTTACAATAATGATTTGAATTTGCTTTTAAGGAAATTACTTAAATTTTATTTTAAAGTACATAATTGTAAAGTGTAGATTTAAATAGTTATATAGATATAAAAAATACAAAAATTAATAATTTAAGTAAGAAAATAATTAATTATTTTAATATATACTTCATTATGGTTAAACATATTTTCTTGATAGAATTAATTGTCCTTTTGTTTTTTTTGGAAAAATTAAGGTTAGTCGTATTTTTTGGAAAATAAATATTTAATATTTCAATATTCTAAAAAAAAAAATTTAGAAATTAATTTAATATTATTTTGTTTAAGACGATTTAGTTTAATAATTTTGAAATGAAATTATTTGATTTGCCTTAAAATTAATAGTTATAATCGAAATTATGTAACAAATATCCTTAAAATATTGAAATTTTTGTTAAATATATATTTCAAAAATTTACGGATTAATGATTCGTTTAAATTTATTTCCTTATTATATAATTTATTTTAACCATAAAACCTTAAGGAATGAAATATAAAGAAAATAATGTTTTTGATTAATGTTTTAACTCATTATCCTTTTTTTTTTTTTCTTATATTTTTCCTGGTCAAAAACCGAAGATTTTTTGTAATAACATATTTATAAATATAATATTTATTTTTTTTGGTTATTGTTCATATTTCTTAAATGGACACTCGGGATACTATTGCCTAGAAGGTGTAATATATTTTCCAAAAAAAAAAATATTACATATTACATATTATGGTTTTTTTTTGTTGCTATGAAACTACATAAAAATGTTTTTGTATATAGAAAATTAGAAAAAGCTATGTCATTATAGCATAACATAATTTTTTTTTATGCTGTAATTTATTTAACTTTTTTTTTGGTTTAGTCTCTAAGGATTCACAAAAAATATATATATAGATTTATTTTTTATACAAAATTAATCTATGTATAATTCTTTTTATTTATAACACATATATTTATGGGAAAAAGAATGGTATTACCTTAATTTTCTGATCTGGATTTAAATGAAATTTGAAAAAGTTTTTCTATAAAAACAATATAGAAAGGAAAATCTCCCAAAAAAAAAAAAAAAGATGAATAATAATGATATATTTAAATAAGGATATTTTTAAAAAGTTTTTTTTACTATTTTTTTTTTGTCTACAATTATAGTCAAAGTTTTGGTTAAATTAAACTTTAAAGATTTTTCTAATAAAATATTTAAAATTGGTTTTAAAAAAAATATGCTTTATTCAAAAATACTTCATTTAAAAATATCCTTTTTTTTTTCTTCTAATCTACAATTTAATTCAATTTTTAAAAAATAATTATATTGTTCTTCTGAATATATTTTAACCAAAAGCACTTAAATAATCATTTTTATCTAAAAAGCATGAAATTATTTTTGAACCATTTTTTTTTTTATTTTTTAAATACAAATCTGAAATTAAAAATTTAAAAGAATAATTTGTTAATTATATACAAAAAATAACAAAGCATGAAAAAAAAGGTCAAATTAAATTGATAATTTTTATGTTAATGTTACGAGTTTAGAAGGAAAATTGTATTTTTTTTTTATAGTTCTTTTGACTTTGGACTTCTTGAATAATTTTCAAAATTGTGAATAAATTACATATAAATTTATGTTAGACTAATTGAAAAATTTTAAAGGACATCTGTGTTCTTGAGGAAAAAAATGATTTTATTTTTATTATAATAGTCAAATAAATTGCATATATGCAAAAATTAGTGAAATTTAATTATTTGAAACTTTTATGTTAATTGAAATTTAAATAAATTTATAAGAACTTAATTATATATGGAATTCAATCAAAAACTTAATTATTGCAAGCAATAAATTTATTGCATATTTAAAATACTTAAAAGTTTAGATAGAAAATCCTTTTTGAAATTCATATAAATTTAGTTTTGTTGTATGTCAGTTAATTTACAACTGCCTAGTTTTGTATGTCAGTTAATTAAAATTTAATATTACAGGAAATGTTAAAAGTTTCCTAACCTTAATTCAACAAAAATTCAAAATATTAAATTTAATTTAAAAATTCGTTTCGTTCTAAAAAACTGTATTCCAAATAAATATCTAAAAAGCATTATAATTATAAAAAAAAAAAGGTTTATTAAAAAAAAGTATCTTAATAATTGAATTATAATGCGTCATTTTGCTGAACTCATTAAAATATTTGCCAAGAAAATTTTTTTTTTGTAACATAATAAATTCAAGAGAATACATATTCTTCTTAACAGATAAAGAAGAATGCTGTGCTGAATAAAATATTAAGAGAATGTAATGTTTATCCTATTTTTGTTGGAAAATCTGCAAATAACTTTATAAGCATTTTTTTTTTGGTACAGAAATTTATATTCAGCCAAATACGAATTAAGAGATTAAAATAAAAATTTATACTCAAAATTTTAATCAGTATTTCAGCATTTCAGGAAACAGATGTTTTCTGTACAGATAATTATTTAAAGGATATAGAGAGTGTTAAAAATATTTTTCATTAGCCTATTAAATAAATCAGGATTTCTCAAGGACAAATAATAGTTATTTTTTTACATTTTTAAGGAGATCAGGATATTCGTGTATTGAGACCTGTTAAGAAATTTAAGAAGCATCAGATAAACATGTATATTATAAATTAATTTAAAATTATTGAAATTTGATTTAACTAATTAATTATATTAAATTATTAATTTAATTATACTGTCATTTAAAATAGCATAATTTTAATATTAACTATCCTGTTTTATTTGCGGGAAATTTTTTTGTAAATTGATATCCTAAATTTCCTTTATCTTGTTATTGAAATTTATTATTAGAAGTATTGTCTTTCAAAATTATATCGTTATAAAACATAAAATATTTAATAAATAACTTTTCACTTAAATACAATAAAATATCAAATTTAAAAAGGATTCTAAATAATCATATATATATATACATACATTTCTTATTTGTATTCAAAATTCCTTTTGATTTTATACCTTTTTACATAAAATTTTCAATAAATAAATATTTTTGTTTATGTTTTTCAACAACAACAAAAAAAAATAATTAATTAAAACTTTATCCATCTTGTCATTAATTACTAATTCAGAATAAAATTATATATATACATATAATATGTTTTCATGATTTCAAAATAAATTTTATTTAACAGAATTTTCAAAATAAATTTCCTTTTTTTTTTTTAAGTAAAAGAGGTTTTCAATTATTTTAACATCATAAAAATATTTATTATTGTATAATTTTACTTGGTGTATATTTATATTTAAATTGAAGAAAATTTTAATTTGAAAATTTTCACTAAATGCTAAATTGAAGCAAATGCTAAATATCTTTTCACTATATTCGTTAAAAATAGATTATTGTGTTTTTTTCTTATGTACAGCTTGACTGAATTTAATTATGCAAATTTTTAGTAAATTGTAGATATTTGTTGTTATAAAAATAAAAACAATTTGGAGCTAATGACCTACTACAACTATCCAATTTTATAAATTTACAAAATAAGAGCAAATAAAATGTATCTTTCTTACATACTTTTATGTTACCAAAATCTAATAAATCTTTAAAAAAAAACGTAATAAATTTAAATTCTTTAACTAAATTGTCATTAATGATTTGGTATTCTGGTATTTAATTATTAATAAATTTCATAAATTTTAAGTAGATTTATTTTAACCTTTTAGATTGCATTAACAATAAGTTATTAAGATAATATTTATATATGTTTTAGTTGAAAACTATACAACATGACTGCACTATTTTATACAAAGGTCAAGAATTTATGTACAAAATTTATTTTAGTTCAAATTTATATTAGAAAAGATATTATTTCTTAATATGATTGTCTGTTAGTATAATAAAATTGTCAATTATTTTCTACTTTATTATAGTTAATACATATAACATAAAAATAGAATTCTTGGTTATTTATTTATTTATTGAATTTAGAAAGATTTTATATTTATTTGACAATATTATATTTTTATACTAATAATATTTTATAGATTATATTTTATGATATTTATTATAAAAAGTTTATTTTTAGTTCTGGGTATAAATTTTTAGAATGTGGGTACATCAAATTTTGTGAAAGTTGATTTTGGTAGCTTATATTTTAGACATTTATTTAATTACAAAATATATTTAAGTAATTATTTTATTATTTTATCATTACTTAAAACTTTCTTAGAATTACAATACCGTCTTAATTATTCCCTCGCACTTTGAACGCCATTTAAATATACCACAAATTTCAAATTGCTTCTAATGCATATGTTTACATAATATAGACACTTTTATGCAATTTCGTGCTTAGAAAATTTTTTGAACGTGTATTCGTATTGGACCAGAGTCCTGTGGAACGTATCTCCTGCTTTTTACGAGAGTTAGGACTAAATAGAGTATAAAATTATACATTATTTCGTATACGGATGCCAGTTTATGACGAATATAACCTGTATTATCAATATTACTGGTTTTAATACTAAGAATTAGTTTTAATACTAAACAATTACTAAGAATTTTGAAAAATACAAAGATGGATTATTTTCCATCTTTGTATTTTTCAAAATTCTTGATAAATAATTACATTTCTCAAAAACACAGCTTCAGTTATTAAATAAAAATATTGAACCGTGCACTTAAATTTCCATGAATAGTCAATTATTTTAAGGGCTGACTGCAAGATTACACTAATCAACTGACACTGCATTTATGTATACAATTATTATTTTTTAGTTTGCAATTAAAGGAGTGAAATCAAATTAGACATATTTGGCCCATATTGAAGAAAGTAGCTCATTCTGCCTTACATTAGAGTATAATAAATATTTATAAAATTTAAAAATATTGTGGTAAATTTTATATTAAATGTTATAAAGTTTACAAACTACGATTTATGAATTAAATTTATAAAGTATGTATACATGTCTTAAATAGATACACGTACATGGATATATGAGTTCAATGTCTTCTATCTAAATATACATATATTTTATATATCGTTATTTTTTTTCATAAATTTTTATTTATTTTGTTATTTTTGAATAAATTCTGTTCGATTAAAGTATCTTTTTTTATAGTATATAAATGTTTTACAGGGTTTTCTTTTCGAAACAAAAGTAATCTATATTCCGGTCTATTCGTGAACTGTAATTTAATACAGAAAATATATGTAAAAAAAAATTAGACGATAAGAAAGCTTTAATAAAAATTTTCTTCTGGAGATGGTGATGGATATTGAATTTGAATATTTTCTGTCCCAAATTTGTATTTTTATATATTATTACTATTTCACTAAATTCGAAAAGCATACAATATCTACATATTTGTAATTTAGGTGTCTGCTACTTAGATTTTTCTCTCTACAAACTATATAAATGAAAGATTCTTTATTTTATAATCTAAGAAAATACTATAAAATGAAAGAACTTTCGAAAAAATTGTAGAAAAATTCTAAAAAAAATTGTAGGAAAACAGCACCAAAATTGACTGTATTGGCAAGATAAATCAAAATCGTGACTGAAATAGTGCACAGCATTTTGTTTTTAAATTAAAATTATTTTTAGGAAATTCTTGAAAACTTTTAACAATTTTAAATTTTTTTTAGGAAATTCTTGAAAACTTTTAAATAATAAGTAAATATCTTAAATGGGTTGTAAATATTTTCTTAATATGAGATAAATACTAGAAATTATAGTTTTTTGAAATATTTATACTGAAATCTAAATTAAAAAGTTTATGTCTTTACATTTGATCAATTAATAATATGTACTTATAAGAAATTTTATTTCCAATTTTTATATGTTGTACAATTTTTTGTGCCATTTATACTAAAACATAATAAAATAATTATATACAGCGTCTGTCACAACTTTTTGACGTTGTGAAGTTTTTTAAATTTCAATAAATCAATTTATGATTATTTGCCTAAATAAATTTAACAGACTGTGTAAACCAGATTAATTTCTACAAACAATTAATTTATGAACATTAAATTCAATGAATCTTTGAAAAAAATAATTGTGATAAAGCCTGTATATTTTATTTTACAATATTAATTAAAATTTATGTTTATGTTCCAATTCATTTAATTACATATTAAATATTTATTAAGTGTTTGGCAATTATTTCTAAAAGGTTTTTTTTGTTGAACAATTTCATAGAAAATTAAACTAATACATTATTTATTAGGTAATATACATTAATATTAAAGTGTGATGCAGTACGTGAAATTTTTAATATATTTTGGACAAATTAAATGGAATTTTCATATAATATTAACGAATTAAAATTTTACAAAATAATTTCTAATAAATAAGAGAGAAATTTACAGTGAAAAGCAATATTACACTAGGTGTACACTTTTTAAAAGCCCTTTATTTTAGTAATACGATACGGGTTGATAACGCTACCGGATTTCTTTACCGAAAACAGGATAACTTGCGGTTTTTAGGTCCTCGTCGCTTAAGTAAAAAAAATTAAAACACATTGAATAACAAGGGTTTTCATTTTTGAGCAACTACCCTGCTCGAGTAAAAAATTAAAATGACAACCTATGAAGATTTATGAACCAGGACAATAATATGTAAAGAGACTAATTCAGTTTATATCAACTAGTAACTAGTTTTACGAATACCCTTAAAACTTTATTTCGCTGTAACAGCTACTCCAAAATCTAAATGTTTTAACCCTTGTTTCAGAGATTTCTTTTCACCAGTCAACCTTTTTCCGACTACCATTCCATACATTTCTTTATAATTTTCCACAAAATTACAATCTACAAAATTTTACTATTATAGTTTAAAGGCTTTAAAAGTGAATTATTAGGTAAATCGAACAATGCTCTAAAGTCTAAATTATAAAGAGTTTTGTATGGTCAGAGAATGACTAATGGTAGATTAGATGGTGGAACAGTTTAATTCGATTCATGGAATAGTAATTTGCCACTTAAAGAGCTGGTTGCAAAAGGTATACGCAACACTATAAAAAATTAATGATTAAAATTGGAAGCAACCTAATATATTGTGGGTCCGTTCAAATGTGTCATTTCAAAATGTGATTTCAAAATTGTTTATTAGGAAAAACACTGAACACCCCACGTGAAGTTGAAAATGAAGTTGCTGTATTTCAACTAAAGTCTCCGTCAACACCTACACCAATCAGATCAAAAAATTATGTGATGAGAGATTATTGATTAAAATAGTAAATTATGTTTTTAATTTACTTAAAATGAAAATTAAATTTATTTAAAATATTTTTGATATACAAAAAGGATATTAATTTAAAAATTATAATTCATTATATTACACTTATTTTCTTTGCTCCTTATTCAGGAGAATAAATTATTCAAATATATTTTTATTTCAAATTTATTAATACATATATTATATTATATAAAATAATAAGTATATATTTATATAAAATTGTACATAATAAAATTTATAGCTATAATTTGTATTTAATGAAAACAAACTATATGTACTATAATATTATTTGTTTATATTTCATAAATTTTGTGTGGTCTATATTTCAAATAAAATTATTGTAAAATTATTTCCACCCTAAATCATATAAGTTTTATAAAGTTTATTTTTTTGTTTAGTTGATGATTTGCAATTCATATTAATTGTGAATGATGTTAAAATTATTCACATTGTTAGTTTCTAGTTATTTTAGATATAAATTTGAATAAATTTTTATTACCGATTTAGTTTAGCTATTAATATTTATTATCATTTAAAGCTTTAAATTGCTTTGAAGTAATTTAATTAAATAAATATTTTTTATAAATTTATTTCCTTTTAATAATAATTGTAGAACTTAGAGGATGAAAATGTTAAGTGATATTTTAATCATAAATCAAATATGAAGATTTAACGTACTAAAAAAATGCTATTTTAATTACGATGTTTTCCGGTTCAAACCGGAATATGTAATTTCAAATATTGATGTTAAATGCTACTAGTAATCATTACGTACTTTTAGCAAATTGAGAAATTTATACATGATTTACTTAAAATGAAAATTTCACTTCTAAACTTTCCAAAATTTTATTTATAAATTTTCCTATTTTTAAATATGTAATAAAATTTAACAAATTGAAAATTATTTTTCATTAAATAACTGAGTGAAAAATTATTAATTATTAATTGAACACAATAACAATTAATATATTTTTCAATTAATTTAAAAATTAATTATTATCGTGTTCAATTTTAATAAATGTAATTGCTTAATAATTTAAAATACAAACAAAATCAAACTAAAAATTTTATTTTATTGAAGTTAATTAATTATTTTTCATTACAATTACTCCTGAGCTAAGCATTAAATAAGTTTTATTTCACATAAAAAAAACCAAACTAAAAGCTTAAAAATAACATAATAAATTATTTTGTCAGCAAAACTTAATAACAAGAAAAAAAAAATTACTAGCTTGCCTTTTGCACTCTTGAATGTTTTTAAAATAATTTTTCTATGTTTTTTTTTATAAGCAATTTCTAAATACCATTAATTTTCTCATGTGAATAGCGATTTTCTGTAAAATGTTAAGTGTAAATAGAAAAATTTTTATAAAAAAAAAAAGCTAAACAGAAAATAACAAAAGTTTATTTTATTTAAGCATTTCCAGTGATGCCAATTAAACAGTACTGGTTAAAAAAAAGGAAACTTAAACAGTACTGGTTAAAAAAAGGAAAATATTTATTAAATGAAAATAAATTAAATATTTGAAAATATTTTGAGACGTCCTTTTTTATCCGCCCAAAATTGGCGCAGTATTACTTCATTGAAATTTTATATTTTTTTTAGTACTAAAGTATTTTTATAGGTAATCTTAATTTAAGTCTAAAATTACACCACAATGTAACACCTATTTTCCGGTACAAGTAGGGTTGGTTGTCAAAAACATTAAAACCTTAAGGATCGCTTGAAATTAATTTGATTCTTTTCTACGTAGGACCGCAAATTTTTAAAATTCGATTCAATTCATTAAAAATTTAGTAAACTGAATTACTTAAATAAAGTTTATTTGAAAAATTTGTATTCTTCATTTTACCGTAAAGCAAAACTCCGCTATTGCGGAACCGGTCTTACGTGGCCGGTTTAAATTTCCACGATAACACTGGAGCAGTACTAAAGGAGTTAAGGTTTTGAATGGTACTGGTATGATGATGAAGAAATCATTTTCCTACATTTTACATTTGGAATCTTTTTTTATTTCGGATTTTGCGGAAATACTGCAATTTTCTTTTAGTAAAAATTATTTTTCTAAATAGGCAAAACATCAATATTTAAAGTTTTTTGAAAATGTGAACGTTTCATTAAATATTTTTACACATAAACACGGAAAACTAAAAAACTAATCTGATTTAGCCTATTCTTTCCTAAAATTTTTAATGCTGAACTTTTATAAGTTACCCAAAAACATTTACTTAAGTTAAACATAATTGTGATGATTATGCTTAGGTCACAATGCTGTAACACAATTTTTTCGTCCAATACTGTACTATTAAATCTTTACAAGTTTATATGAAAGTTACATAAAAAAAATATAATTCTCTTTGGTTTTAACACATTCTAAGTTTTTTTTTTTTGCTTCCTACAAATTGTAAATCTAACGATCTAAACACAATTGTTAGGTAACATTTTTTTTATGTATAGAATAGAAGAGCATTGCATGGTGTCCTGTGTGTATATATGTTTTTTTTTATTCGAAAGCTATACGGAAACAATGGTAGGAAAACAAAATAATTACTTTACGAGAATGAGTATCAAAAAAATAAAAAAAAAATGTGCAGGAAAAAAAAAGGGAAGTGAAATGATTCCGGAATATAAATCCTTTTATAAGAAGAATACAAAAGGATGTGATAGTTATTATTAAGGATAATCCCCTGCAGTATTAAATAAAGAATATAATTTGAAAATCCTTTTAATAAAATTATGATTTTTTTTTTGTTAGTCTTTTAAATACATTTGTAGATTTTTTTTTTATATAAGGGAAATAATTTAGTTTCTTTTTGTAAGGATTTAAGGATATACATATACTCGTATATATATATATAATTATAATTAATTACGCGAAAATATTTTGTTGCTTCTTGGGTATTTTTCAAATAAATGTAATAAAATTTTAACCAAATTGAAAATAATTAATATTATATTGATTTTTAAAATTTTAAAGATTAAAAGTGATTTTAAATTAAGATTTTAGATTAGTAATTAAGTTAATTGCAAATATATATTAAGATGAATAGCCGATTGAATAAAAAGTTGATTCACGTACTGAAAATCAAAGTTCTTCACGTACTGAAAATCTTCTGACCATTGTACTCTCCTATCGATGATCTTGATTTGTCCTCTTTAATTCATCGAGCCACCCTATTTCCTTAATGAATTCAATCAGTTTTACCGGCGTAATCTTACAAGCTTCATTAACATTTGTCATAAAGTCAGTACAACGGCATAGAACGTGCGACTTAGGAATATTTCTTCAATTATCTCAGTAAATTTAAATTGACTATTCCAATCTTATGCCGCAGATTTAATTTCTTCTGGACTTTATTTTAAAAAAAAGTATTTATTAGGATTTCGTTCATTTTGCAAGATGCAGAACGATGTACGAGCATATTGTTCTCTTCTACGTTAATTTGGAATCCAGGATCTGTTATAAATCTTAAATGTTCAATCTCTCGTTGGAAATAAAAGCTTCATCGGCAATTTTCCCAAATATAACCCAAAATATATTCAGCAAATCATAAATCTATAGTATATTAATTTTTCCTACTTTTAAGGTAGTTTTTCTTTTGGAGAAAATAAATTCATTTATAATATATTTTTAAAATTTTAATCTGGTCTAACAAAATACAAATATTTCAAGTTTTTACTTAAAATTGCTAGACTTTATTAACCCTAAAATAAACTATTATGGTCTTTAAATACCCCATGGCCAAGAGTACATAACTATCTGATAAACTCTTTATAGCTTTATCCCAATAGACCAATTAACATATAAAAATGTATTGGTCTATTTTAGAGTTAATTTTACTTCAAATAGAAAATAGTAATGCATCTATTAAATTATCCAATTTATAATTTATATAAAAATAAATATGGTATGTATGCACATAAATCTAAATTTTACTTATTCAAATAAAAGCATTTACTTTATTTTATTCACTCGTCCTAATAAATCAACGTAATATATTTTAATTATTTTGAATAAAATATTAAATTCAAGCAATACAAAATGAATTCTTTCATAAAAACAGAATTAGTTTAGTACGTTATCCTTTTACGCAAGTATTTCTATAAAAGCTTTTACTTACATCACTGGTAATAAATTATTAAAAATTTTAATATAAGAATTAATTTATGTTATTTGCTTTAAAATATATTTCTCTTATATACTTTATAATATGATTTATTATTTTAATTAATTTAGCTTATAATTATGTATAACATTATTATGATTATTATTATTTTTTTTGTGAAAAATTTATACAAATTCTGTGTTATTTATGTTAATTTAATTTTTCAATTTAGTTTATTATGTAGTTACAAAAAAAACACATAATATATATTACAATTTCAAAGGAATTGTATATATTTTTAATTTATATTTTATTTACTTTGATACCATGAACATTACACTTGTAGTTACACTTGTCTAATTAAAATTCTACAAAACTTAATATTATTAATAAAATTATTATGTTTATTATATAGAAAAGAATTTCATCATATATTTTTTATTATAATTAAAAATATGTTGCCAAGAATCATATAATTAAAAACGACATAAATTCTGCAACAAATTTATAAACAAAATATTAATTTTGTATTAATGTAATAAAGTTTATAAGGATATCAATTTTTTTATATAATTAAAAAATTATTTTTTATTAAAATTCTCATTAAATTTATCTTTGATAAATATTTATTTAAAATAAATATTTATCTTTGATAAATATTTATTTTGAATTATATTTTATGGTATATACTTAAAAACTATATTTATAATTTTGACGATTTTTATGTCCATCCTAAAGAATTTTTGAAAATTTATTAATAATAAAAATTTGAGCTCGTTGAAAATTATGCAAAAGCAAAAATTTATTAAATTAAATTCAGTATAATTCTTACAATATCAGTGTGCTACTATTTTCTTAATATTATTAATAATTTAAACGAGCAATGAACTTGTTTTAATTAAAATTCATTTTATTAAATCGTTAAATTTATAGAAATTCCTTCCACTTTGTTAGTTTTTAAAAATAGGGGATAGTTGACTAAATCTTACCACTTTTCAGTATTCCGGTATCAAAATCATACCAGTTTTCAGTATTCCGGTAAATAGTTCATAAAATAGCTAATAAAAAATTTGCTTTAATTGTACGGATAAATCATACCGACTAAGGCATTGCCGGTTATTGGTAACACAAACTGAAATTAAGATTTACTACAAAAATATTTTAATAAAACGATTTTTAATGAAATGAAACTTTAAAATAATATTAACATATATTGCTAGCAATATTGACATATGTTGCTAACCAAGTAATAATATATTTACTGATGTATAATATAAAATTATTTTTAAATCAAAATCTTTGATATTATATTGTTTCCGAATACATTATATTGTTTCCGAACATTGGTACAATTTATGAAGTGGTACGATTAAACCGACTGCCCCCTATTTCAAAAATAAAATTTAATTTTAGATTTAATTTTTTTAATTAAACTGTGTCTATTCAAGTTCTGTTTGAAATTTCTTTTATAAATCTGTACTAAAACATATTTTCTGACAAAAAAAAATTCTTATAATTTCCAAATATGTACCACACATATAAATGAAATTTTCCATAATTTTACATTTATTCTACATTTTTACATAAACTTAATTTACTTTATGTTCATTTAAACAAAATCGAAAATTAAGATTAATGATAAATTGATTACTAAAATATCAACTATTTATTTTCTGTAAAAATATACTAACAAAAAGTGTCCATAAAATAATTAATTATAAATGATTTTAATCAAATTCTTTATTCAAATTTTCATATATAAAATATTTATTGAAATAAAAAATGATTTCGTGTTTAAACTAATTGTCCTTCAGAAGTAATTTAGTATTAAATTTTAATTTACAGAATTATTAACTTTGATTAATTTGATTATTGTACCATTTAGTACATTATTAACCGTCACATTTAATATTTCGGATTTATTTTTAATTGGTATTGGTATTAGCATTAATTCCACTTGTATTAAGAAAATGACATATGTAGCTAACCAAGTAATAAGCTAAAAAAGTATAAATATATTATAATAAATAATTGTAAAAAAAAAATTATATTATATTACAGCTCCTAATAACATCATATCTAATTCAAATATTCCACAAGCTGTTTGTACACGATTTCTAACCATTAATTGCAATAAAAAACGATTAACCTATAAAATAGAAATATGTATTTAAATTTAATAAAATATTTTTCAGGGTGATTTCAAAATATTTAAATTAATAATTCTAATATTGAAGAACATAGAATAAAAATTTTGAATATAAATTAGTAATCTATTTTACTTCAATATACAAAATCATGTTTATTAGGCAATATTTCAATGTATTACCTTCTCTATAATTTCTCTAATAAGTAACTCTATAAATCAATTTTGTTGGACCACACTAGTGTAAAAAATATTCAATTATTAACAGGAAAAACGACTTACCGAAATTTCCGTTTGAGCACTTAAAAATTTAATTTCATTCAAAATCAGACCAGTTTTAGCTTTCTATATATAATTTCAATATATAAACAGAAAATCTAATATTAATACTTTTAATCCAATTTACATAAATATATCTTTTTCATATATAATCAATTCTGTTTTTACACCAATTTAATTTAACAGGATTTAGAAAGCAAAATATTATTCTCTTTTTACGCGATTGATTTTTGATTTTACATGATTTTTAAATTTAAATTTTTTTTGGAAATTCTCCTCTTTAAAATAGGTCTTTAAATTAAATTTTTATATGTTTAGTTTTAACGATATATTTTATCATAAAATTGGCCTAATCATTCAAAATTCTTTTATACTGGATTATATCTTTAACTAATAAGTATCACTGTTTTAATGGATTAATTTTAATTTTAATGTGTTAAATCACACAAATATATTAAAAAAATAATATTAAAAGTTAAAGAAAACTAATTAAAAAATAATTAATTTTGCGAAATCAGAAAGTTTTGTAATTTTTTTTAGATCTAGAATCAATTTTCCATTTTCCAAACATTCGGTATCTTTTTAAGGATTTTTACAAAAAAAAAAAACCTTATGTTAGCGATGTCTGTTCATTTGTATGTAAACGTTTTTCAAACTATCATTTAACATAGTAAATGTACACATAAAATATTACTAGAACCCTCATTGTAAAACCTGAAGAATTTGCTATAAGATGATGGGAAAAATTACTTTCAGACTATACTGTGTAATTGGAATTTTGCAAAAATACATTTCTTTAATGAAAAATTGCTATTTAATATAATGAAGAGCAGAATATAACAGCACTTTTATTTAATTTAAAGTTAAGTGAAAACGTATTTATAATAATCTTCAAAATGTAATTTAATAGGGTAAATGGTGTACATATAGCTTATGTTAGACTCTTCATTAGAAAGATAATAAATAATAGAACTAAATACTATATAACAGAATTCAAGATTCTGCGACTACCGTGGAAGTTATATTGCACTTGAAATCACAATTTCACACAGTAAACATTCACCAAGTACAGATGACAAGTTTAAAAGGTAATTAAAAATAGAATAATATAAAAAGTTATGCAATTGATGGTTTTACTAGTTCGGGCCCAAGACTGTAAAATATCAAAATATAATATTTAATTCTTAAGACGGTTTTCACAAATACGGTTTTTACGGTTTTCATAATCCATTATGTATCTAACTACAAAGTAGTTCTGCTGTGAAGAATTTTTGTAGAAATTATCGTGTAAAAACACAATTGTTATTTTTTTTTACAAAAATATAAACATATAATTAAAATATGTATTTTACCTCTCGTATTAATCCATTATTAACAAATAATACCAAAAATATTTTACTAAAATGTAATATTATCCATAAAATTGTATTTAATAACCAAATAATATTAATATTATGATATTGAAATATTTTATATAATATATATATTTGTTCACATAATATTAAAAATGAACCAATAAATATTGTAAATATAATTTTATCAAATATTGTTGTAACATTACCAGTAAATATATCTAAATCTGAAAATACAATACGTAATGAATTCAATATAAAATATAAATCATTATAATTATTATATTTAATATATTTCTTATTAATTTCAATATTATTCATTTCAATATTAAGTAAATTACTAGCACTAATAATATTACGATTATTATTATAATTTTTATCATTATTATTATATTTATTAGTTATTTTTATCATTATTAAATTAATTTGTTTATATCTTATTTCAACTGAATATATTAAAAACCAATATTGTGTTAATATTAATAACATTATAAAATTTGGTATTATAAATATTATTAAATATTTTAAAATTAATATAAAATTATATTTTAAATAAAAATAATTATTAATTATTAATATATTAAAATATATTATATAAATTATTAATAATAATTTTAATCTATATTGTATATTATCAATACCATTATTAATATTATAATTAATAATTTTTTTATCAATTTTTATTAATTTATTAAAAATCTCTTGATATAAATATTTTTTAAAATAACAACCAAATATTATTAATAATATATTAAAATTATTTGTTAAATATTCACTAATTATTAAAGATAATTCAATTGGTGTTAAATTATAATTAATTTTAGTAATTTGATAATATGTTAATATTGTAATTATAATTGATATCAATAAACACCAAATTATATGTATTACTAAAATTATATTAAATTTATATTTAATATTATTTGATTTTATTAATTTAATAATATTTATATTTATAATTGGTGCTGAACAAAATATTTGACATAATATTAAAAAATATTTTATAATTTTTAAATAATTTTTATTTGATTTTAATTTTATATTATTTATATTTTTATTTAAATGAATTTTAGTCATAATTTTTGATAAAATATTATTTTAAATCTTATCTTGTTCAATTTTTATTCAATACTAAAAATTATTTTAAATTAAAATTATATGTTTTTAGAAAATAAATACAATTTGTTATAATTAAAATTGGAGGTTTTTTACATATATTTAGTATTATTATAAAACCATTTATCATAATTAAATATTTTAACATTAGTCTTTTTATAGTCATATTTAGAAACTAAATTAATTACTAAAATAATTTTAATCAAATTATAAATATTTTTAGTTGCAATTGTTTTGTGGATTGGAAAATAATTTCGAAAATTTAATTTGTTATTTATTTGACTTAAAATTAATGATTTTACTGTCTCGTTATTAATTTAAAAAAAAATTCATCTTGCTTAAATGTTAATATCTAAGACAATATTCTGAATCATATCATACCGCCAATAAAGATTTGTATTAAAAGCAATATATGAAAAAAGGACTTTAAATATCATTAATCGATGAATAATCCACAATTTTGATATAAAAATAAGGTAAAAAATAATAAATTTAATAAAAATGAATAATGGTATTAAATCTTAACATAATCAAATTACGTTTTTGATGTAAATTATTCATAAAAACATAAATTGTTTAATTAATAACCATTAAATGAATCTCTTAGAATCCTTAATAAAACTTTAATAAAGGGAAAATTGAAAAGTATTTAATTTCACTTTAAATTATTTTAAATATAATTATCTAACAATTAAATAAATTTAAATAAACTGAAATAAAAATTATTTTATTAAAGAAAATAAATTTTATTCCAGTAAACTTTAATAAAAGTTTTCATGTTTATTAAATGTCGCGTAGTCTGATGACATTCTTTTACTTAGATTTTTTTTTTCTTTTTTTATTTCAAGTTTTTATCTTTTTCCCTTTTTCCACAAAAAAAAAATTATGTATTTATGTATATAAAAAAAATAGGAATTCTATTAAGTTGGTGACATGAAGTCGAAGTTTCAACTAAATTAAATAGAATAATTTATATATTAACTCTGAATGAAAATAACGTCTCGTCACTTATTCAAAAAGATTCAATTTAACTTTTTCTTTTCAAATTTTTTTTTTTTTCTTTGTGGAAATTATATATTTCATGAAAATTTTTACCATAAAAAATTTACTGAAAGTTTTTCATTAACTGACAATTAAAAATATCACAAGTATAAATGTGTTACTTTAATTTTAAAATTTATGAAATTTTCACTAATTTATTAAATATATTAATTATGTAATATATTTTAATAAATAGTATAGGAATTTTCAGTTGTTATAAAAAATATCGAATTTAAATTAATTTTTAAACCGGAGATTTATTAGGCCAATACAAGAAACAAACTTACTTAAACAAACCCCCAGATTGGTCACCACGTATGTTATATTATGTTATTACCTAAAAAAATCTAACACTAAGCCACTACTTGGCCCATATGTATCCCTTTCCAATGAAACGCTACCTCCCTATCCCTAACCATCTCCATTATGAGGATTTACTACCTCTTCTAGCCCTCCAAAGTAATCGTTGCCCAGAATTCTAAGTCTGCTTCTGCTGAACAGTCTAAAAGCATGTGGCAAAATCGTGATATCCTCGACAGAAATTTACTGTCAGCAACCGTAGCTTTTTTCCATTTTCTCCTCATGACTCATTGTGTTTGCTGTAAATTCAGAGCGGCATAACTAATCCGTCTGCCTTCTCAAACCAAGACCAATTACAATTTGAACTATTTAAAAAAAAATCCTGTTCGATTATATAGTAGATGTTAGTTGATATCTTCGGGAAAGACTTCTTAGAACCAGAGGATATTGCATCTAAATCTTTGAGGGAAAAGGTTTCTTAGCAACATTACTTTATCGAACCAAATTCAACATAATTGTTACAAAATTAAGCAAAATAAACTTTTAGTAAATTACACAAATTTGTAATTTTATTGGCCAAAATGGATTTTAAAAAGGAACAAAAATATCTATACAATCTTGATTTACTATGTATATTCATTTTCGTCTGTAAATCAAAGGATTTATACAGATTTGTAAATTTATGATTTTTCTTCTTTTTTTTTTCTTTAGGATATAAATCTTAAAAAAGATTGTACAAGGAATAAAGTAAAATAAAAAAAAAATGGTAAAAGCTTACCTAATAACCTTTCTGTATCCTTATATATATATAAAAATAAAAAAAAAAATTGAGTATATCAAATAGTAAATGTCATTTCATTTCAGTTTATTGAGTTTTGAAAAAGTAAATTCCTATACACTTCATTTTTTTTGCCTTCTGTATTGTATATAAAGAAAAAATTTTTCATACATAAATAATAAAGAAATCCAAACAGAAAGGATATCCTTATTTCTGTTAATATTTTACCTATTTGTTAAGGTTATCTTTATACATTTATATATATATTTATATTCCCTTGTTGGTGTAAATTTTTCAAATATTGACATATATCTGACAGTTTTTTTGGATTTATGTATTTTATACAAAGATATTTTTTTTTGTAAGATTTTCTCATCTATGTTACCTATGGTTGGAAAAAACATATTAATGCAACAAGGATTGAAAATCGAAAAAAAATATATGTATAGTATATGTACTGAAAATGTTTTAAGGATTCTTATATTTCTGTGACTTATTTATATAACTTTTACTGTATTATAAATATTATTCAACATATTTATGTGTATGTTTGTATTGATTTTAAAAAAAAAAATAAAGTAAAGTTGAATTTTTAATCCGTACAAGAAAGAGAGGTCCTTCAATCATATATTATGTACATTATTTTATTATTATTATTATATCTTTTTATGATTTATTACAAAATTATTTATGTTTTAATCAATATTATTATTTATTTTAAATGGAAAAATTGACTGAATTTAAAAGAAATTTTAATATTTTAAAAGAAATTTCATTAATAAAATGTATTAAATATTGTGACATTTTTTAGATTATATGTTAAATAAATGTTGAATCTGACATTAATATATTTAAATGAGAAATCTAAATAAAATTAATCAAAAATTATTTTATAATATTGCAGTGCAGTATATATATTACGTATATATTTCATTATATACGTGCGTAGTCTTTAAGATTTTTTGGTGAATAATAATATTTACGTAGATAAATTAAATTGAATTTCAATCGTGCATAAATGTTCAAATATTAACACATTCGTTTCGGCTGACTCAAATATATGTCTTTATTTCTTTCCTAAAACTTTTAACCTCTTCATATATTTCAAAATAATTTTGAGAGCACAGAAACATGGGAAAAATCTGAAGACTCCTAAGGTTTTATAATCCGTTTATAACTCTTTCTACATTTTGCAAAATTGCCTCGGTGCATGCCCTTAGACTTGCCTGGAAATGCCCCGTCGCAAATGTGTTAAATCAAAAATATCATATTTAATTTTATTTAATTCAACATTATTAAAATTTACAGAATATTATATATTTTCTACAAAATTACTATGCAAGTTGAATTTAAAAGAAAATTTCTCTTTTTTTCTTTTTTTTTTTGGAAAAATATACTTTTCTTTTACTTTTGGACATTAGGTTGATGTGTTACTCCGGAAATTGTATTTATTATTATAATATCCGGTAGTAAGAAAAATATAGTTGCTTTTTTCTGGTGAGGTTTAACGAAACAAAAATTTTTTTTGAGGTTTCATTTTCAATTTGGTTACTCTGGAGTAGCATAGGGTTTCAAGTGCAAAATTTACCTGTACTTGAACATATTTTTATTGCAATTTGGACATACTAATTTTTATATGGATTCGAAAGCGTAAATTTCTTAATAGTGAAGAACTTAGACCAACATCAATTTCGATATCTCGTAATGGAATATGAAAATCTATCTATTTTCAATAATAACGATAACGAATTATAACCAAGTCGCACATAAATACTATTAAGAATTAACGAAGGAAATAAAAATTTGAAAATTCAGAAGGATTGGCAATTAATTCAGGAAAAACCAAACTGAACTATGTCGTGAAGCTTTACATTGGAATTGTCAGTGTAGCAAGAAACAATAACACTCCAATACCATTTGGAAACTAACCGTGATTAAAGAAATCGAAGATTGTGGAAAGTCATAGAACGAGATCAAGCAAAATCGAGTTAGGTGAAAAACTGATACCAATGCTCAGTACTCCTGAGTTAAACGAGAATTTTGAGTAATTTCTCAGGTTGCATTCATTTATTCTCTTCAAGTATAAATTTTTTGATCGAAGGCTAATGTTTCATCGCAAAATTTTAAAGATTTTGATCAAATTCGAATTCTAAATTGCGGCAGAATTTGTATGATTGTCTTATAAACAAAATTATGTCCTTTTTCTTTATATATATCATAAAAAATTATCACGATTTTGAAACGTATAAATATTGCTGCAGTATGTTTAAACTTATAGTTCTTCTCTGTTTGAAAATTGAAAATATATATATATATATATTTACATTTCATATTGTTATTCATAACGAAGATGCAACAGAGTACAGTAGCTATGCATATAAAAATCGACAAGGATATAAAAGTGAATTATCAAAATATCTTTCAAAAATATACTTTTATATATGTATATTATATTTTTAAGTTAAATACAATTCAGAAGACATAATGTTTATGTTCATATTTTACAAAAAAATTTATATACGGATACGTAACGTATTACTTATCTAGAAAATTTCATTTTATTTTCCGACAGCAACAAAACCAGTGTAAAAAAAGTTCTCAATTTTTTTTTCTGAAACAGCATAAAATTTATCACCAAAAAAAAACTAAGATAAAATTTCTTTTAAAATTATTTTATTATATCCTATGGAAATTGAATTTGGAAAAACAAGAAAATGTACTCAAAATGCAAATTAGTTTTCAATTTGTTTGATCATGTTGACTAAATATTTTTTTTTTCTTTAAGCAATATGTTGTTTTTTAAGAGTTCTTATTGTAAGTAAATGACTGGACAGATTTGTTATATCGTCACAAAAGTACTTTAATGTTCAATGTAAAATTGTAGTTTATTTTTGGTGCAAATTTAATTCAATTATCTTACAGAAGTTGTACAGAAGTTTTCTGTTAAAGTTTTCGGTTGAGTTTTTATATTAAATAATATATTGCAATTAAAATTGTGAATATAAGACACAAAACTATACATATTTGAAATATTCATGAAAATACTATATTTATATATTATTTAACATAAATTTGAATAAAAATTTCTTCAGTTGAATATATTTTTGAAATAACAAAAAATTCAATTAAGATTATTATCTTTATATAAATAATATAAGTAATATATTTTATAAATTTATGTATTGAAATAATTAAATTGAAATCAAAAGACAAAATCTGTTTTTATTAAATTAAAATATAAGTACTTAGTTTTTAATGAAATATCCTTTTTTTGTATTAGGTATATTATTTTAAAATTTCAAAAATAAATTTGCAATTTTTCATTTATTGTTTTTTGTACAATAATTAGATTAAATTGAAAATTTACACGTATTACAAAAAAAAAGAAGAAGATAATATTAAACAATTTATTTCATTTTATTTTTTGCATAAAGTACGCTAAAATGTTATTTAGTTTCTATATGCATTTTTTAAAAATATCATAGTACTTCTATATATAAATTTATATTCAAAATGTGACAAAACATGATGATTATGATTGAATACAAAATGATCTACAAAAACTGTGTATATTCCTTTTTGAAAATAAATCTAATAAACAAAGAAATATTTACACTGAATTCTGCAATAATATTGAGAAATATATATATGAAAATTATTATCATGAAAATTCCGTAAAACTGAAGAATTTAAAAAAAAAATATAGTACACATAGTCCTTGGTATATTATATAATTGGTGAAAATGTAATAAACTTTAAAGGTCAGTTTTACAGTACATATATAAGTTTCAGTTTAAAGTATTTCTATGTTTCTCAGCGTTATCCTTGGTTTTAAAATTAAGTTTAATTCAAAGTGGAGATAACTTGAGTAAATATACACGATAATTCGGTTCAATAAAATTCTGAATAAAGTATTACATTGAACATTGCTCACATTACAAATTATATTGTTTTTAAATTTTACTCAGATGTCGGTCAGTTTCACTGGACCAACCCTGGAAATAAATTGAAAATTTTAAATATATGTCAAAATAATATCAAAATTAAAAACAGTCAACAATTTTAATTTTAACAAATTATAAATTCAAACAAATTTAAATATATGTCAAATCAATTTTCACTACTACAGCAGCTAATTAATTTTCAATAACAATAACAATATTTTCTAATTTTAATTTGCAATAATATTCATTATACAATTTAACTGAGAACCATTTACAATTGTAAAACCGAATTCAATTTAAATTGAAAATTTAAATTATGTACATATTCAGTTTAGTGAAATTTAAATTAAAACTCTCACTTTAAAACTGACCCTAAGACTATTTATTCATATCTACTACAAATTGAATGGAATTTTGATGGTAGACTGAATGATCAAATAACAAAACGATAGATTTTACTATATTCTTATATGTAGAAAAATGAGAAATTTTTCATTAAAGGATATGAAATTTTAATTATACATTTTTTTCTATTATTGTTTATGTGGAATAAAGTTAATAAGTATAGACATGGAAATTTTATACATTTCAAGTTTTTCACAAATAATACAATGTTACAGAATCTTTTATTTTAGTACATATATATGATATTTTTTGCAGTTTTGAAACAGAATTAATAAAATTTACCATTGAATAAAAAGGATAAATTTTCTATGAACTATGATAATATTTTAAGATTATCCTAGGTATTCTTGGTTAATAATATAGCTTAACTCTATGTGATATAAATGGAAAATGAAATATTACAAATAAATCTTATATACTACATATATTGTAGAAAATTTTTTTAGTTGTGAAAATAATTCATTTTGACAATAACCCAAAAAAAAAAAAACTTTTATCAAAACTATGTATATGTATACGTATATGGTTTTTCTTTAATAAAGAATTAACCACCTACACGCACACAGATCAATTTCAGGTATAATGTCAAATTGATTTATGCGAAATGTTTTGAGAAATTATAACAAAAAAAAAAAACCTTTACTAAATAACATGAGATATTTTTTTTTTTTTTGTTATCTAAAAACAGTTCATCAGATATTATATCCCAAAAATATTCAAAATCAAGTTTTATATCTTTTTTTTTTTTTTTAGATAAATTCTTGTATATTATGTTTAGAGATGATAAATGGGGGACAGTAGTAGTAGAAATTTTATTGAAAATGACAACATTTTTACAATTCTGTATACGTACATATATATATATATATATAAGTTATAAATAAACATATAGATTGACGTATTGCCTAAAAATTTTGAATAATCAAATAATCAACTAGGATAAAATAGATTGACAATGACAGTTATTTGGTATGAAGATAAATTTGTATATACACGTATTATATACTACATTTATATTTATAAGAAAATTTCTGTTTTTTTGTATTTTATTGAATTACATACTTCAAATTGAAGCAATGTGGTTAAAATAAAATTTATACAAATATAGGAACTAGGAAAATTTTATGTTGTATTTCAATTATATATATATATAGACATTAAATATTTATTTTATAAATATTTTAGTATTTAGATTATAAATGGGTTAACGATTAATTTCTATAAATGTCGATTTAGAAATTGATCTGTTTTATTAGAGAATCATATTTCATTAATTTATTTTGAATTTTATTATAGAAATTTAATAGTCAATTTATTTTATATATTTTATATATTGAAGTGGAAATATTTAAATATTATGTCGTCTGAAACATAATTTTCATTTTGTATAGAATAGTAGTTTTCAATTTTGGTAGTTTATTTTAAACAGCAAAATTAATAAAATAATAAGAATTATTTTCAAATATTTTGTACATATCTAACATAGTGTAAAAATAATGTTAAAATAATTCATTTATAAATATATAGTGTCTGTAACTTAAGGGAATTTGTATTAATAGTGATTCATCAAAAAAGACAACAATATAATGTGTATATAATAAGATATACACTCGTATATATTACCAAGCTGTCAACAGTGTTTCTGTGCACAAAAAAAAAAAATATATTTTATATATTTTATATATAATATGAGAGGTCATGGAAACTTTCAAGGTTAATAAAAATATCTGCAAATTTTCCCAAAATCTTAGTTTCCAAAACAGAAACTAAGATACCACATATAAAATTAAGAAAAATAAAATGTGGGGAATAATCTGAAATAGAGAAATTTCTTCATTTTCCCCAACTGCTGAATTTATTCAGTTGAATCTTACAATAAAACTATGTAATATGTATTATACAATAATTTTTTAAAAATTAAATTTTCTTTTTTTGGTAATTTTGGAGAAATAGTAGCTACAAAAAAGAAGGATATTATTTAATATTATTATGAATTATTATTAAAAGGTTTATTTTTATCGTTATTAACTAATATTAAGTCATTTAATTCATATTGTAAATAACTCAATCATAAATTTCAGATCTGCTTTAGTTAAGCCTCCTTCAATCTTTTCCAGCGTTCTCTATACAATTCTTTCTCATCTTGGATATATTGTTATTGCATTTTACAACATCATCAACCAAAATTTGTTTTTCTCATACTAATATCTTCATTTCATACTCTTTGCATTCTACTTAATTTTAAGATTGATCATTCCATTTTTTCTTCCTTTTTGATGCAATTTCTGATTTTGATTTAATCTTGACGACGTACTCCAGGTTAGAGAGCAATTTGTCATTAAAATCGTCATATCGGAAAGTAATAATCACGAGTTACTCAAGATTTGAGCTCCAATCATCTTATCAAAAAGTAATTTTCTGTTCTAGTTGCTGATGTTCAAATTTCATATATTTTTTACTCCCCAGAATTTCTTCCGACCATTTGTTAATCGTCGTTCTATTTCTTTTTCTTCCCTTTTTTCTTGTCGTTCTATTTCTTTTTCTTCGAACCATTCCTTAATCGTCGTTCTATTTCTTTATCTCTCTTATTTTTGAATGACATTAATTGACCCAAGTAAATATATTTTTCGTAGTATTTTTTTTCATCTAATGTGATTGTTTATTGACTAGCATTTTCCATCAGCTTAATTTTTGATTTGTTCACTTTTACAAAAATTCTTAAATGAATTTAATTTATATTCTTAATACATCATCAGTCGATAAACTTTTAAATACAATTAAAAATCTAGTAATATAATTAATAATATATGTATATACATATTATATTTTTGTTTGGTATTATAGAGTCATGACTAATCTCCTAAATATTTAATAATTTCAATTTCTTTATAACATCTATCTACTAAAATATTTATTCCTGATGAAATTTATCCAAAAAAAAAAAACAACCAAAAAACAAATTTAGTAAAAACAAATCAACTTAATACATTATGTGATATATGTCACATATATATATGTTTATGAAAAAGATACTAATTTATTATTGAGACTGAATTATAACTATATCAAGAAAAAAAATATAAAAAAAATTTCTAATTAATTGGGAAAAAGACTTTTCCTTTAGATTGTCATGATCAGAAAATATAGTAAACAAAAACATAATTCAAATTTAGTTAATGATAAAATAACCATGACTGTAATATGTCATTGGCATACCAATTAAAAATAATATTATATAAATTATTTTATCACAAAATAATTATTATCAATTAATTACACATATTTTAATGATAAAGTAAATCTAAATAAATTAATAGATTTTCAATATAGATACTAGATACTAGATGTTTTCATTGTAATTTAATATTATTATTATAATTGTAGTTTGGTAAAGTATTTCTTAATTTTCTCCCAAGTAATTACAAATTGATAAAAATTTAACCCTTAAATGCCCAACTGCTTCGATTTGGCTGAAAAAAATATATTGTAATGACTCATGTAATGTTTAGTAAAAACGCTGAACTTTAAGCCGTTTTGGGCTTAGAGCTATACAACTGAACTATTCCTTTAAGTAATACCTGGATATTTATGATTATATAATCATATTATAATTATATTTCATTTAGGGCAAAAAACTATTTTTTGAATCCCAATAAGTATTTTTTAAAGAAGTATTTTCCAACACAATTTTATTACATATGTGAGACACGATTTTTTTTAAACAAATTGCAATATCAGTGGGTTGATCTCAAAGTCCTGTGGAGGTAATCTCAAAGAAGAAATTATGAGGTAATCTCAAAGTTGAAATAAGCTGTTAAAGTAGGCTTCGAAGTTTATAAAAAAAGGCCCATACAAGAATAACTCAACAGAGAATATTAAATATATCAACTTAAACGACAGTTCCTATAGAATCTGGGTCACTTAAGGGTTAAATAATGTAATTTTCTCAAAAATTTTGATATTATTTAAGAAAATATTCTTAATTAATTATTTAACATTTCACACAAAATATTTAATTTTTAGAAAAATTTAATTGAATGTTCTATAATTGAATGTTGTATAATCTATTATATATTTTATGTAAATTATTAAACCTATAAAATTTTCATTGAAATGAAAAATATTTAATTTTTCCAGTGTCATTATTTATTTTCCTATCTGTCATTGAAAATTTTTTTTATATAATAATGTACCAAATATTTTTATTTTTTTTTGCATAAAAAAAATTTTATATTCGACATTAAATCCATTATTTAATCTGGTTTGACATTTACTTATGCTGGTTACAAATCAAATGATTCTATTTCCTTTTTTTTTGTGTGTTATCTTAAAGAAAACAGTACCGGAAAAATTCCCTTAACAATTGATCAACTTGAAAGGATATTTTTATTAATGGAAAACTTTTGATTTTATAAAAATATATAAATATAAAAAATTAGGTCACATCGTGTTCAATAAATTTCAATAAAAAAAAAACGAAATATAACCACGTCCTCTAGAGATATTTTGTTTATTTTCATTGGAAATTTAATAAATTATTTCAATATAGACGAAAAATAAAATTTAATAATTTCTATCAACATCAATAAATTTTAAATCTATTAATTATTTTTTTAAAAAGATAACATAAAAAGAAATATTTATGGTAATTTCTTGATTACGAAATTATATTATGATTTTAAAGGATTAAAGTTTAATTTATAATTTTAATACAATAAATTTATTTAATTTTCAAAATATAAAAAATTATTGAATAATAATCTAGAATAGATTTTTAATTTGATATACAAAAATTTTCATAATTAAATTTTGACCGATAGACTTCAAAAGTTAGGGTAAGCTCATATTTGTTAAGAGACGTTTTAGTAAAAAAAATTATTACTAGAAAAATAGTTTGTGAATTTTTTGTTAAAATATAAAATTTATTGCTAAAAAACCTTAAATATTACGCTTTAATATTAGTGGAAGTGATTTTATATTATCTGTAAGACCAGATTGATACGATATAAGGCTTTAATTGTACAAAAAACTAGCAAATGCATGGAAATTTATGGTATTTTTTATTTATAGCTTGGAAAAATTTTGACATAGTTACAAATTTCCAATTTTTATTCTAAATTACATAAAATTTTAGGACCTAATTTAAATATAAGTCAATTAAAATAACTACAGTTCTCAAAAGAAAATTTACCAAGAAAATAGTTTTACATTTAAAAAAAAATTATGACTACTAGAACTAATCTATGGACTACTTCAACAATTTTATTGCATTTATGAACTTATTCAAAAATATTTTAAGGATTTTTAAAAAAAATTATATTTACAATATTGTATATTATATGTTAATAATTCAGTAAAATTTAACATAAATTTAAATTAAAGATTTTATTTTAAATAATTATTTCTGTAATTATGATCTTACTTTATTTATGTATATATTGCCACTATAAGTCAACAGAATAATACGAGTATAAATTAATCAAACATTAAATGCTTAATTATACAATTATATTATTTATTCAATTGACTTTAATTATTAAGAAAGATATTTTTCATTAAAAAGATATATTAAAGCATCTCGCACAAAATAGTATTAAATTTAAATAGTTTTAAAAAACCAATTTGCCTGAATTTGGTGACATTTAAATTGATTTTATGATATTGAATTCAATTAAATATGTTTTTCTGAAAATTAATTTGATTAAATTTGTATTGATTTCCAGTTATTGATTTCCAATTATGTTTTTTTGCGTAAAAAGAAACTTTTACAAATAAATTTAATTTTGTCTCTGTTTCAGAAACAATTCAATGTTTATAGTAATTCAGCAGAAATTCTATTAAATAGTAGCTACATTAATGTGAAGTGTAATGTAAATAATTTATACTTGAGCTATTATTGACCGAAATAATTTATACTTAAGCTATTATGTTCCTTTAAAATCCATTTGTATGGAATCCAATTTACGTTAACTGGAGTATACCATATGTAACGAGCTATTTTGGTTTTGCTTTATCCTAAATATGACATCAATGATGAATTATTCATAATCCAAATTTTTAAATCCAGATAAAAGTTTTTACGACTGTTTACTTGATTCCAACTCCGTATCTTCCTCTTGGTCTTGAATAAAAAGTACTGTGGCAGCTTTCATTAATGTAAATAACACGGTTTTCATTTATATAAGTAATATTATCTGTTATGTAAATAATATCATATTACATTAATAAAAAAACTTTTAATGTAATATCCTATCCTGATGGAGGTACTCGTTTCATTTCCACTTCCAGACTTCGATGGTCGTCTAAATTACACAGCTTTAAATGAATTTTTTTACTGTAACTATTAAACTTACAGTAAAAAATGCAGCAAATTACAAAAACTGTAAAGAAACTTCAAGTACAGATAATTCTGCACTATGCTGCGTAGTGGAGTGAACAAGTAAGAACACTGATTTATCTAAAAAGAAAAAACACAGTTGGTATTTTGTGACCTGTGTAATTAACACCAATGATATGAAGGTAAATGAATTACATAAATTAATACTTTACACAAGTAAATATCATAGATATTAGTATAACCTGAAATATATTGTATCATATCGATTAATATTGACCTCTATCTTAAAAATTGGTAATATATATAATTTATTGACATATTTATAATATAATCATTTTTCCTAATTTATAGAAAAAGGCTATTCATTCGACACACATTTATAAAAAGAACAAAAAACTTTTAGATTATATATTTTTATTATTAATCTTATAGCTACTTTTATTATAAAGAAAATTTTTCATATAAATAGTTTAAGATTACTTTTCAAGTTTTTCTTCTTAAAGGATTTTCTATTATTGATCTTTTATTTCCCTAAGGATTCAAAAAAAAAAGGTAATAGGTAAATATCTTAAAGAAATTGTCGATTGTAAATAATTTCATATCATATATCAAGATATTTTTTCTTTGATAACATCGAAAAATAAAATATCTTAATATGAAAAATCTTATGTAAATCTCCACTCCAACATTTTCATAAAATTATATTTTTGAGCAAAATTTTTAAAAAAAGAATATTTTTTAATATATAATATTTTTTAATATTTAATAATTTTTCGCAAGATATATCCCTACATTAAAAGTATCTTGTAGATTATTTTTTTGTTTTTCAATAACAATGAACATTAACTCTACCTGTAATTTTCATATATTTATATTTTAAGCTTTTTAATGAAATAATATTCAAAAATTCACCTTAAAATCTTTGTAATCTCGTATTGAAATTTTGGATTTGATATCGTTTTTTTGCTGGGCGATTTATTGGACAAAATTTGTTATGAAAAATTATCCAAATTTATGGGAAAATATTGCTATTTTTATATTTTATGTAATATTTTTGACAAAATGTTCCTAATAACTGCTTTTGCAGAAATTAAAAAAAAAAAAAAAGGGGAAAAATCAGAAAAACATTATAATTTTAAAATTTCTAAGATTTTTCTCCAGAAATTCCATAAAACTTATGTTTTGTCACTTTTAAATATTAATTCAAAATTTCTGGAAAAGCTGTAATAGAGATTAGACAATATTGGACTATTTTTTTGGAATTTTAATTTTTATTGTGAAATATTGCTGAAATTTTTGATGAAATTTATTTGAAAACATTTCCCTGGAACATTATTTTATTAATTATATTTATTTTATAATATAATATAAATTTAACATTTATTATTATTATTATTATTATATTTTTATTTATTTTTTTTCGAAATTATATTGTAGGTCATAATTCATTATAAAATATATATATACATGAAAGGATATTCTCTTTTATACTCTGCAGGACACTTTAATATTTATTGGACTAGGGGTTTAATTAAAAATGATTTACAATGAAAACGCTATATGACTATAATATAGAACCACATACTGTGATGAACTTTAATGATGTTGGTGTATAGTTTTGCCATTTAATATTTATAGAAAACCTTAAAAAAAAGTATGTATATTGTTTTTTTTTTGTTATTAGAGATTATTTTGAGGTTTGTCATGCTATTAAATTATGAAATTAGTACTAGAAATTATATTAATGAAAAAGAAAATTATTGTTAATTTTTTATTAGATCTAGAGAAGCATACTTTTAATTCTTGATCTTATTACAAAAACTATAACTCTCCGTAGAATTAGTTTATTAAAAATTCATTAACTCTACTTTTTTAAGGTAACTTGTTAAAATTTAATTCTAATATTTATACAATTACATAAAAAAGAAATTGAAATTACATATTTGAAATAGATTAGACTCACTCACTCACTCGATATGTCAGCTTCGGATTGGACATTCTTTACACTAAAAAAAACTTTAAATTATAAAAAGCTAATAACTTTATTAGTGAGACATTCTTTTCTCTATTGTTGTCTTCAATTTCATCAAAACCATTAAATAATATTTCAAGTTGAATAAGTAAACATTTTTTTTCAAGTACATTTTTAAGTTGCAACACAGAATTGTTGCTACTTAATCACATTTTCTATCAAATAATATCACATGTGCTTCCAGTTTATTATCATATTTTATCATCCGTGAATTATCAATTTTTATAAAATCAACTCAAATAGAGGACAATCTAATACATCATTCTGTATTTGAGTTAATTTTACAAAAATATGACCAGATTATGTGGAAATAAAATATATTTCCACATATTAATCGTTTCGTCATCATTCTTGTTCATCAAATATTGAAAAGTTGGAACCAATCTGCACGTCCTCACTAAAATTAAATCATTAAAATTAAGATGTAAAATTTGTGTTTTTGTATCTCTTAGAAAATTCATAGCTTTTATTTCATTAGCAAATCTTTGTATGTTTGTAATTTGAGGAAATTTTTCTGGTCTAAATGCTACAGCAAAATTATAAGAAATATTGAATTTCACGATTTCTAAATATTTTCTAGTATCATCCAGGTAATATATTTTTCCAAATTATTATTTTTTAAATTAATTCATCTCAATACTTTTGGATCTTAACATTAGAATCTTCATTTCTATTTATGTATGTTGGTAAAAATCTTGCACAACAGTTTGTTTTGTAGTTGTTTTTTTAATATTCAACTTCTAACTAAAGAAATACATCTTTAGTTACCACATAATAAAAGTAATCAAGAGAAGAAATGTTCTCTAATGACTTTTTAGGTGATTTACAAAAATATAAATGAGACCTCACATTTTAAATTTACTTTCATTTTTTATAATATATTTTTATTTTCAATATGTTTAATCATTTAGCTGAATTCGGATAACCAAAAACTATTTTTAGAAAAGTCAACGCATATTTCGAATACATTGACTTTTCTAAAAAATTGAGTTTTTTTCTCCTTTTAATTTACCTGCAATATTTTGTTCATTTCAAGATTTAAAACAATCATTTAATTTGAAACAATCATTTAATTTAATACGATTTTCCAAATCGATATCCGTACAATTAATTAAATTTTCTGTTTCACTGTCGAATTCTAAAAAAAAATAAAAAACCAATGCTCAGAAAAGTCAATGCATATATTGAATACGTTGACTTTTCTGAACATTGATTTCTTTATTTTAAGATAAGATTGGAAATATTTTTCTACATTATTTTCGGTATATATATTTAACGTGAACCAAATGCACCTTTAACATATCATTTTGATTTTGTTGATATTCTAAAACCACATCAACTAATTTTTCCGCATCTTTCAGTTTTTTGGTTAAGAACTGAAAGAAGCGGAAAAATTTGCTGACGTAACGAAACGAAAAATATTGATTATTACTTTTTTTTTTTTGCATGCCCATAACAATAATATTAATAGATGTAATTGAGAATTAATTCCAGATATTATATTTTGTAAATCCATAGTTTGTATTTCTCAATTATTTAAATAATTTTTATGTTTTTCAGTACGTTCCTAAATAATTTTATAATTAATATTTTATTTTTTAATAATTACTTCATTACACACTATCTTGATTTTGCTTATCAGTTCCACCCTTTTCGTACAACTTTAGTTAAAATTTAATTAGAAAAAACTTTTTAGAAAATAAATTAGATATTACAACTTAACACAAACCATAAAATTAAATTAAATATTTCTCAATTAATGATTTCAAAATGAACTAAATATCAACAAAGCTGCTTAATTTATACTTTATGATAAGAACTATTTTTTAATAAAATACGTGTAGATAAGAACGTTTATATTGACTATTATCTAATCTACCCGAATATGGTGTTGTATAGATTGTATAGAAATTCGATAAAACAAATATTAAAAAAATTAAAGATTTCGTATATAAAATTTAGAATTACTAAATATAAAATATAGAAAATATTTTAAATTATATAAAACCTATTATTATTCTGACCTCAGCATATCAAATAAATAATTTCTTAAGTAATAGCTATTTATATTTTTAATTAACCATACGCATTTTCTTAATCATAAGAATATTGCAGATATCGTGGACAATAGAATTTTCAATTTTCGCTAAAACTTTCATCATCTCTTTATTTTAAAAGTGAGCCACAAATGGATTAAAGAAAATACGAATTTAATACGCGATTTGATGAAAATATGTTGAAAATTTCAAATATAATTAATGAATATTTACAGCATAAAGCTTAGTATGGTATCCGTCGTGAAATGAAATTTTTATACAAATTTATCATCACGTGAAAAATTACGCTAACGATTTCATTTTGTGGTACGCTCTTCTATCGTGAAATAATTTCCTTTGAAAAGATAAAAGTTAAAAAAATTTTCAGTGTAAAAATTTTCGCTTGTGAAATAATGTTGGAAACATGTTCAACACATTATTTCACGGTAGAATTTTCACATTTGATCATTTTTTATAATTTTTCAATATTACTTAACGTTTCCATAAAAAATTTTCACAACATTTTCACAACTTTTTCACGAGCTTGAAAAATTTCCTTTGATGGCGGTACGATAATAAGCTTTAAAAATTTTTTCATTAACTTAAATAGAAAATTTGTAAATCCTTTTCCTGATTTTCTAACAACAACAAAAAAAAAACAATTCGCGCCTAATTTTAAATCCTAATTTTTTTTTTTTCATTATATTTTCTGTACCATTTGAGTCAACAGGAAATAATTAATAGTCAATTTTAATAGTTCCAAAAAACAACAACAACAAAAAAAGGACGTTAAAATATATATTGTGTATTTAAAGGATAATAACTTTTCTTTTGTCGTCCATTTTTTATATTAAAATATTCTTTTATTTTATTGTTTCTTCTTTTTTTATTATTATTATCAAATCCATTAATTTAATTGCATTGGCAACCCATTATAGTAATTTTTGATTAAATCTACTTTAGATTGATAGATGAATTTACAAAGTAAATCCTTTTATATATATGTATATAAATATATTTTGGTTAGCTTTTATTTTTATTGGTTATAAAAGTTCATATAATGAAAAACAAAAAAAAATATTGTGGATTTATATGAAATATTAAAGAAATACAAAATGGAAATACAACAAAAACTCTTTCCAGGACAGTGATGAATGAAGCAAAGGATATCACCAAAAATAAAATAATGCATAAAAATAAAAAATATATATTGAAATAAAATTAAATTAAATTACGATAATAGTCAATGTTGTAATATTATTTTTAAAAAATGTGTTAAAAATTTGTTAAAAAATTTATACATATTTAATATTTATATAATTTTTAAAATATAATTTAATTCATTATGACGACTATTATAAACATCAATCATTTTCAAACCTACGCGAATGGACGAAAGACATAGAAATGTAATATGATTCGTTACAGACTTTTATATTTAATTAAAATTCTTTTTAAAGTTATTGATTATTAAAATTAATTTGATAATAAAATATCAATAATTTCTTAAAATTAAAAATTTACGTGCTAATGAAATGCTTTGATAATCGTATTCCACGAAACGTTACTAAGAAATATTTAGATGTAGATGTAAATTTGGTTGTAGTATTTTACGAAATAATTTCTTCTACCCGTCAAAATTTATAAATCTGTATTATTCAATTTTTTTCATGGTTCCTATAAGGTTTAATTATGTACAGAACGGACATATACGAACGAACCATGCTTAACTTAAATACACTTTATTATTAGAATATTTTCGTCCTTCGATATTTGATATATTTTTTTAATTCTGCATCATTAAAATAAGAATGTAAATTATTTTCAAATTTTATTTTTAGTTTAATACCGATTTTTATAAAAATAAAAATATAAAAAACTCAAATCCCTTTTAATAATCGATAGTAATGTCAATGGTAATTTCTTTAAGGGTATATTTTTATGACAGTTTTATTTTTTTAACATCGAATTGATAATTTGATTTTATTTTTGTCTGTATAAAAATACTTACGTATCCATTATTTTCTCTATAGGTTAAAGTAAATTCTGACGTGATCAGAATTAAATAAAGTACATTGCAAAAGGCACAACAAAAAAAATACTCAATTTATATGTCAGTAAAGAAAATAATTTGAATATATACTTTTTGTGATATTATAATACCTTTAAACTTGTAGATATATCAATTATTATAGTTCTGGCATTTGAAATTCAAAACAAAAAAAAAGGATATTTCAATATTTACTAAAAAAAAATTTAAAAACAATTTAATATTGGTTTTATAAAATGAAATCAATAATAAATTTATTTTTTTATTTTAGTGTCACATAAAATTGTTAAAATAATTATTTGAAAATTATTTTTTAAGTTAATTTAAGTTTGCATTTATGTATATGTTGTTTTTTTTACAGGAATGAAAAAATCTGAAATTAATCTTTATTTTTAAAATATTTATTATTTTAGTCACGTTTTTGTTATTGTTTTTTTGGAAAAATTAAAAGAAAACATCAACAAAGTATGATCCTTAAATTTTTATGTTTATGGTTACTTACGGCGAATTTCACACTCTTAACTTAAGTTTTTACAAACTGAACATTTAAATTGAAAATTCATTTTCACATATATATTATATGTAAGAGTTTCTCGGTTTAATTAAGGTTTTTACGTGAAAATTGTATAAAAACGTTTTTACGTGAAAATTGTATAAAAATGGGTTAGGCTTAATTTTACAAATACGTTTGGCTTAATTTTGCTGAACTTGGATCGGTATACCTTAATTTTTAAAATTGTATATTAATTTATTTTTTTTGGAAAATTTGACATGAAATTTTGGGTTTATCTTATACTCAAGTAAACATAAGATAACGTTTAAACTGACCAAAAGATTAGTAATTTAAAATAAAGATAAAACGCTGTCATAAACTCCAAATGGAAAAATGACGGTAAGTATTTCATTGATTTTGTATAAAAAGTTTTCAGTTTTTTTATTCAATTATTTATTGATTTTATTTATTAATCAATAATTTATTTATTTTGATTACTTTTTATACCACAAAAAATTTGATTATTATTTTTGACTAAATTTTATCTATAAGATTTATTTTTTCAAAATAAATTTATTTCTTATATATTTTATTTCTTAGAATTTTAAAATATCTAATGACTCTTTTAGTTTAAGTAGATAAACTATATAAAAAAACTACTGAATTATATTTAATAGGTGAAGTCTAAAATGTTGAAAATTTTAACTATAAAATTTTTTTGTTAACATCGAAAAAAAAAAATAGAATACTAAAAACGATGACCAAAAGTTCATTCCTTTCAATGTTCATTCTTCCATAAACATGAACACAGTATAATTGATTAAAAAAGTTTAATAAAATAAATGGACAGGATATTTTATAGTAAAGAAAAAAAAGTTATATAAATACATACTTTTTTTTTCAAAAAAATAAATATAAATTATTTTTAAAAAGAAAATTTTTCCTTATTATTATTTTTATATTTTTTTTTATCTGAAATTGAAAAAGCTTGAAGTATATCAGAGTTAGAAAATCATCACACATTAGGAATAAATTATTATTATTTTTTTTATATATAATCTTGAAAATTTCCGGAAGACTTAAATTTTGATTTAAATTTTGAATAATTTTCTTTTTTCATTTAAATTCATTTTTAAAGATTTAAATTTTTGGTAAAGAAAAAATTAAAATCTGGTAATTTTACATAAAATATTATTGTTTTGATTAAAGATATTTTAAATTTATAAAATGATTAAATTTCTCGAAAATCATTGTCATATAATTAAAATATTTTTTAGAGCTGTTTTGACGAGAAATATAATTCTGTAATTGTTAATAATTTTTCAACTGTCTGTGTGTCTGTTAAACATACTATCTCTTCTTCTTCTTCTTCTTCAATGGCGGAACAGGCCAAATTGAGCTTAGGTCTCCCACTAAGAATTTTGAAACATTCTATTACAATTTAAACCTACTAATTTTGTATATGGATTCCGGACAATACATTCCTTTATAATGAAGAAACATTTAATTACAACCAGCTAATGAGTATAATTGCTGTTAGGAAATGGCATTAACCATTAAAATTTTTCTCAATTATATTTTACTAAACAAATTTATTACTGGTACTCAATTAAAGCTGAATGAAGTTAGATCAATATCAATGGCAGAGAGTAGTATATAGTACCAACTGCTCAAATGACAGCAACAACTAACTCTACCAGTGAGCCAGTGACTTCTGATCAGCAAGTATTTCTCCAAAATTTGTATTTTGAAAATTTAATTGAAATTCCTAAATTCGAAATATTGTTACCAGGGTCTTAGAAAAACGTCCTTTACATACCAGTAGATAATCTATAATAGCAAATGACATAGACTTTATTTATAGAACTTTGGAATATATCCCAATGTCGCCTAAGTGTGCCAATTTAAAAGACTCCTTAGTAAAATAAGCAGTCCTTTAAATTGGCACATTTAGGTGACATGGGGATATCCTTAAAACATTTATGTGGTAGTCCAAGCTTTCGACAACATAAAATAAACTATGGAGAATAATTACGCATTTGAAGGATCAGAAAGAATTTTAATTTCTCTTAGCCTATTTATATGAAACTACTATACGCTATCCTACATGCAATTTTTCTCTATATAATTAAATAACCAAAATTTATATGAATAAATTAAAATATACCTATTATTAAATTTTGCAATTATTAAAAAAATAAATATATATATAGCAAGAAAATTATATCCGGACATATTTTTTTATGGTAACCAGAAACCATAAGTTTATATAATCAAAATAATATTGCCACATCATTACAATATTTTTTCTATTGTTTTTTCTCCCTAAATTTTATTACGTAATAATCCCTAAAATCATCAGGATGACTTCTTTCTAAATAATAATAATAAAAAATATGTATACGTATGTGTATAGAAAAAAAAATGATTTATTTATTTAGCATAAATTTGAATTCATAAGAACAAAAATACCATTAGTCATTCTTAAGTCAAATTTTCTCAATATTCAAAACCGTTTTACCAAGCATATAATATAATTTTTTTTTTAAATTCTGTAACTTTCAGTCTTATTTAGTCCTTAAGTTATATAGAAGATTAAATGTATCACCAACAACTGTAAGGTGAAGATATCGTTTAAATATCCTTTTCAAAATTCACGTTAATAAAAAATAAAGATTGTTTTCTTCTCTTTTTTATTTTTGGGAAATTATATTTTGGCAAAAAAAAAAATTAATTTAATCGGATTTCGGTTAGTCATAAAACGACAAAAATATAAAATCTGTTGGGTTTGGTTTTATTATTAAAAGGGGGAAGTTTTTATTTATACGGAAATTAATTGACAAAATTATTTTAGAAGAAATGTTAAAAAAAAAAGTAAATAATTTTAGTATTGTAGTATTTATACCATATTATTAGATCCATATTTATATCACCCCTAATTTCTAATTTAAATTACTCTAATTTTATCATAGGGGAGAGTCGACGAAATCGTACCACTTTTTAAATCATAACAGTTGTTTTAATTCATAAACTGAATTATTGATATTTTACTGATATCTAAATAATGTTTTTTTATATCCAGAGGTGTTGGTAAAAGTGTTATAAGTCAAATCAACATTAAAAGTTAATACTTGACTTTTATTGTCGTATTTTTACTGACATTTGAACTTATAAATCGGTCCGACAATTATTTTAATACAGATTATCCTAAGAGTTTTTCGATTTAAAACATTAAAACTAAGTAAAGATTTATTTTCTTCATATTTTACAGTCAATATATTTCAACTATTATTTCATTAAAAAGGTTTGCAATTATCTATTTATTGTAGTCAATTTTTTGCAGTCAAAATTGTATCCAAATGATAAGGAAAAATGTCAATACATTAAGTTTTTGGGTGGAACGATGTAAATAACCCGTTTCGTAACTACATGATTAAGTAAGTTTTTAGACCTCTCCCCCCTATATAGACAGTATTTGAAATAATTACTAAGTAAACTTTAAATTACAGCCAAAATCTAAAATTAAATCGTTTTAAATTAGCAAAGAGAGTCATACCATAACAGAGTCATACCAAATCTCAGAAAATACTACTACTTGGCCATAATTATTAAATTACCAATTATAATTATATCTATTCTATTAAACTTAATCTGTATCTTTTATGAAAATAATGATTTATCTCCATTGATAAATCTAAAGACATGTCTCCTATTTTTTGACGCCATTGATAAATGTAAATTAATTTTTTCTATAACATAAAAAAAAAACCAAATCAAGACTAATTTAAACGAACATTGCCCTCTCTTGTCATATTTGCTCGTTAGCATTTAAAACAAACAATTAGAACCACCAAAATCCTTTGTTCAATATTTAAATTTATATGTATTTTTTTTTTTCCATTCATTATCCTGTGAACTGGAAAAAAATATGTTTTTTCACATAGAATTTTTTTTTTTTTCATGTTATGATAAAGCATAGAAATATTGTGAAATCTTAAAAGAAAAGGTTTATGAACTCGCACTTAAATGAAAAAAAAGAATAACATTTTCTTTTATGGTTAAGTAGCATATACATATATGCATAGAAGAAAAAAAAATAATAATAATAAAAAAAAAAAGCTTTTTAATGAAGATTTTTTGTATGTTTTGTAATTTATGCAGTAAAGTGTTCTTTGAAACAATTTTCAACAATTTTTAATGGATGCAAAGGTAAACTATGATTTCTATTTGCATAGCACTCTTTTTCATAATATGTACTATAAGATACATATATAAACTTTTATATAGCTTTTCTTAAACAACAATATTTTTTTTTTTTTGCTACAATTTTTCAGTTTTTCAAATGAATTTATAAATAGTCTATATATATATATATACATATTTAAATGTGTTTACATAAACTTAAAAAAAAAATTAATTGTTTTGCATATAAAAAAAAAGGATATTTTTTTATTTTATATGTTTTATCTAAATAGTAGAAAATATTAACTTTTTGTTAATTATAAAATAAATAATTATTTTCTGTTATATAAATAAAATAGGAGTAATATTTTTTTATTAGAATACAGTCTATGATCAAATATGTTTTCAAATATGTCATTATTTATCTGTTAATCTACGAGATGACTGTAATAAATCTGTGAATTTAACTGAAAGATATTTTTTTTAATATGAATATTATTTGTTTTCCTTTTTCACTATAACTTGGTGAACAGAGAACTTTAGTGCAGAAATATCTCCACTTAAAGTTTCTTAACAATTTTAGTACAAATTAGAATTTGAACCTAGGAATTTTTTATGAATTTCGAACAATAAATTTCTTTATAGAGAATCTTAATTGTAACAAGCTAATGACTTTTATTTATGTTGTGAATCATTGTTATTAAGAAATGGTCACAACCATTACCATTTTTTGCAAACATAAATTACATTTTACTGTACAACTTTATTACTGGTACTCATATAAAAACTGAGAAAACTTAGACTGAGACTTGTTTAATTCAAGAATATTTTCAAATTATTATAGTTTAATAAATAACTTGTTTGATTTCACTATCAGCAAATTTGAAAGTAAAATTATTAGACGAATATAAAGATCAGTCCAGTTCAAAATATGAATAGATATTTTAATTGTTTTGAAATTACAAACTACAAGTTAAATTATTTTAAAAGGATTCATATTAAATAATATTTCCGGTACTAGCAACTTTATTACCGGAAATGATTAATGATTAATAATTTTCAGAGAATTTATAATTGTGAAATTAATAATTTTCAGAAAATTATGAATATAATTTTAATAAAATATATCGAAGTTTAATATCAAATAATAATATGTACTAAAAAGTTCAGGAAAACTTAAAGATTATACTTTTCAAAAAAATATAACTTCACTAATTCTCAAATGGATTTGTATTACTTACTATACCTTCATGTTTAAAAATAAGTAGATTCATATCAATTTAATAAGGATTTATTTCACTTTTCCAGTTGTGTAAATTCCCTTATGAAATTTTCTAATATATATAATATAAAACCACTGTGTTTTTTTATTTAATCAGAAATATCTTTTATTTTGACAGTCAAGAATGTTATTTATGGTTCAGAGATATATTTTTCTGTATAGATTTATTTCTATTAATTATTTAATTACAAAGTATTTTAAGGATTATAGTAAAAATAAATCATTTAAAAAATTACAATAAAAAAATATGTTAATAGTTTCATAGTTTATAAAGTGAATTTCCAACATTTTCATTAATTAATGTTTTAAATATGTATATAATATTTTTTCGAAAAAGGATAATTATTAATTTTCATGGTTTATCTATAAAATTTAAATTTAAATTACATACAATAAATTAATTTAAATAAATTATTCTAAATGTTTTACTAATCAAGATAATAAATAATTTTCAATTTAAAAAAAAAAAACGTATAAAATGAAAATGAAGAGCTTCATTTCATTTTCCTTCATTTTCAATAATCATTAAAGTAACAATAAAATCATTAATAACATTTTCAATTTTCAGTTAGTTTATAAATTGTATAGATTATGTTTTATTATAAAAGGATAAAAGTAATATACCCACATATAGTTTTTTAAAATCTATAATGAGGTTTTTACCTTTTGCAATTATGTTATATAATTAAATATTATGTATTATTATATTAAAATTTTTGGCTTTTAGAAATAATTATTGTAAATTGTTTAAAAGCTTTTAATGAAATCAATTAGTAATATTATTTGATTTTTGCCGCTAATATATACAAATTTATTGAATATAATTTATATTATTATTTACCAATTCTGAATAATATTATTATTATTATTTTTATTTTTTTTTTTTGATGTACAATATTATCGATAAAATATACTACAGATTATAATTATAATAAAATTGTTTAATATATATTTAAATATTGGAATTAAATTTTAAAATATATTTATTTACAATTTGTCATTCGGACCAGTTAAGTATTTAGTAACCACGAATCCAATTAAAATTTTTAAGCTTGGTAGTTTAAATTCATAAAATGAATATTGATTCAAATAACAATTCGAGTAAATTTTTCGTAATTAGAAAGAATTATCTTACTGATAGCAGTTCGGCAGATAGCTGCAACGCTTTTCAATATTAAATAGAATAAAATACAGAGGGGTTGGCGGCAACTAAATATATAAAGTAGAAACCAGCGATAAAATTTGACGTAATGTAAAATAAAGCTTATTAAAATTAGAGATTTCAGCAATAAAAAAATTAAATATTTTGTTAATCGAATGTGTCAAAACATCATAAAGTTTTTTGATTCGTACACGTGGTGGTGTGTTCTGAATCTGGGCAGACCTCAGTACTCACAGAGAGTGAGGTCGACTGATTCTTCTTCATATTCGAAGATCCTACAAAGTTTGTCCGTAATAAGCCCCTCTTATGAAGGTATTTTTTGTGGCCAGTGACTAGACCGGTTATAGTGCGGACCTTAGCAGAAACTCAGGTATTCTATTAAATTGAATTTCCTTTCCATGTGATACCAAATTTATAGGGGTTCAAAACAAAACAATTTTGAACCATATTCATGGTCTTTTTTTCTCCTAAGCCGTTTTAGCCGTTTTTGAGAGACATTAATTTTTAGATTGCTCAGAAATATATAACTACTTATCTGATAAAATTAACATACTATATATTTTATTAATACAATATTAAAATTCAAGTCCATTTTTCAAAATATCTTTTACACAAAAACCATTTTCAATACTTAATGATTAAATAAATGCACATCCTACTATTTTATATTTTAATTACATATATTGAATATTCTAACTTTTTAATCAGGGAGGACAACATTACTTTCCATATCTCTACAGCCATTCGGCTTAATGTAATATTAAATTATTAAATGTTAAATTATTAACTAAATTGTTCAAATTATGTTATGTGTAATGATCTGTAACATTTACTAAAACGAAGAATTTAAATTATCCTCTCTTTTTTTTTTTTGAAAATTTTAAGTCATTTTTGTTTTTTTGTAGTTTTAAAAAGCTTAAAGTAAAATTTATCTTTTCTGGACATTATTCAATAAATTTCATTGTATAACCTTAAAAAGGCCAAATCTATAACAAAATAAGAAATTTTTCTAAATGAAAACCATCAACAAATGATTGAAAAATAAAGAAAAAGAAAATCTTCAACAAAAGCATATTTATCCGGAAAATCTTTTAAATATACAATTTGAGAAATTTGAGAAATAAAGAAAAATTGACATAATTCTTTTGTGAGATGTTGTTTTGTAGTTTTAATAAAATACCAAATATATCTTATAGTAAATTGTAAAGTTAACTAAGGTCTCTAATTTTTTTTTTTTGTATAAAGCTTTTAAATTGACTAAGAAAAAAAATAAAACTTTAATAATCAGCTTATTTGTGGTTGAATTAGACCAATTAGGATCAATTTACTTGAATTTAAGATAAAAATACCAAAAAAAGTTACTTTAATTTTTTTTAATATGTAGTACTATTTTTTTATGTATGGATCACAGTTGGATATTTTTTTTAACAAAACTGATTAAAATATTAAAAAAATAAAATAAAAATCAATATAAAAATTCTTACAAAAAATAAATTTTGTTTAATATTCATTTTTTATTAAACAAAAATTACACAAGACTTAACTTTATCGTTTTACCGAAAAAAATAAATACAAGATACAAATTTTCTTTTAGTTCCTAAATGTATGCTTTTTTTTTCTTGTTTTGATGATATTACTTTTTTTTGCTTCTACAGGATCTTTACAGATTTGATTACATAATTTTGAAATATGTATTTACATATTTGGAAAGAAGGAGTAACTAAGGCAAAAAAAAAATTATATTTTAATATAGAAAATGAAATATTTCATTGTGAAAAAAAAATATTTCAAATAATATTGATTTGCATACGTGTTTTATGAAGTAAAAGTTTTTTAATATTTTTACGTCGGATATATATAAGCGGTTTTTAAGTTTTTCCATTTTTTTAGGAAGATTTCACCACAAATACGTGAAAAATGGAAATTTTTGGTGGAAAATAATATTTAAAAATGATGGTTTTGTTTAGAATACAAAATAAAATAAATAATTTCTATATGTATGCAATTTTCGAAAATACTGATAACATAAATTAATTAATGTATTTAACCTCAATTAAATCATCTATTAATATTATAATTTTATTATGATTAGCATGGTTTTTCTAGTAGTTCAACGAATAAGTACATAATATAATTTTTTTAAATTAATCACAATTGCACAAATTAAGAATTTCTAAATTAATCACAATTTCACTAATTTTTTAATAATAATATTTTTTTATTAGATTTGTTAGAAATTTTAATATTTTTTTAAAACAAGTATTAGTTTAATTTAATTAAAAACAATTTAGAAATTACATTGCTGTCAAACGTTGATCTTCTATAGCTGTTTATAATGAGGAATTAAATAAAATTTAGTTTGCTGTCAAAATATGATCTTTTACAACTGTTTATACTAAATCTTTAAGTTCGTATGTTTATGTCGGTTACAGTTTCGAACTGAAATTACAGTATAAAAGCGACATTTTAAGAGCGCAACCAGACCACTAAATATTATTATTAAAAAATTAGTGAATTGTTATTAACTACCAAAGTAGTTGCTCCACTTTTCGGCCATTTTGTATATGGTATAAACCACATAACAGATGCTCAACTGTCAAAGGTGTATTTTTATTTTATATTGAGAATAATATAAAAATCGATCATAATTACGACATAAATAATTGCGACATAAACAAGTTCCACCATGGTAAGAACTGCTAAGACATAAACGTACCAAATGACAATTTCACTAAAATTAAAAATCAGTCAAATTAATAATTACTTCTCTAATGCTGACTTTCTGAATTAATCAACTGATATTTATTGGCATGACAGTAAATAAATAGAAACACCTAAGAATATGCAAAAAATATTTGTTAGGGAAAACTATATAAGAAATGTCCAGCGTAACGTTTAATTATTCTTGGGACTAGCTACTGTAAATAGGACATTATGATACAATCCAGATAATTTCGTTCAGATCGTTTATTGGAATCGATTATGTGAAGAAAATCACATTTTAATACTAAATTTTTTATGTTAGCCTTGACAGTCAGACAAAATATTAAATTAAATTTCATGTTTTTTAAAAAAAGATATTTACTAAATAAAAAATGAACTAATAAAAACTTTCATTATAAACAGTAACTGAAATATTAATAAAAATACTTGATAAAAGTTAGAATATTCTAAGTAAAAGTTGATATTTTCATACTTAATGGTGAACACATTATTTAAAATTAGAATATTACCATAAAAAAATTTTTGTAAAATAAAAAATTCTGTAATTTTATAAGTTTAGATAAAAGTTTGGCTTATTTTTTTTTTACATCCTTTAAAAAAGAAAATTAAATTTCATTTTAACAAAATTGTTTGGATGTGATCGGCAAGTTGACATATTATTTCATTTATTTAGGTGGAACTCTTATAGTACAAGCAATATAAGAACTTATTAAAAAAATATATATTTACAATTTTAAAAAATGTTTATAAATGTTTGGAGAATTTTTATGAAATATTTCCTCTGTGCAATTTTCAAGACATATTAGTAACGTAAATTATTAAATTTCGAAATATGTGTGCAAATTGAATGATAATTTAAGTTAAAGATTTTTAATATAAAAATAGAAAGGATGTAATTTCGATGATGTTTAGTTTCAAAATTTTCTTAATTGTCTACAGAAATTCAAATAAAATTCAAAATGACATCAATATTATATCATTTAACAGTTTATATTGTAAGTTTAACATATTTCGTTACATATTGTTGAAAACATCTTTTTGTAAACTGGTACAATTATTATTCGAAAATATTTATGATTTTATTAAAATATTTAATAAATTTACACTATAAATTATTGAAAAAAAATATCACTTACTTGTGGATAAGAATTACACCAGTATGAGAATGTGACACCATATGACATTGTCATTATTTTTTTATTACATTTTTAACACAATTCAGTTTCACACAATTTTAAACAATGTCACTAATTTTTTATCATTTTTTATTATTTTTTACTAGTTTAATATTTTATTCAAACAAATATAAGTTTAATTTAATTAAAAATGAATTTTGACACTGACATATTAAATAAATATTATTTTACTGTCAACAGTTGATCAGCTACTAAATATTAAAATGACAAGTGGGCTGTACCAAAATTTCTCCTTAAAAATTTATATGTTTAATTTTAATATACGTTATGAATAACGAGTGTAACCTTAACCAGCGTTCCATAGAAACGCTATGATGGACATGAAACGGAATAATGTTAAATTTAATGTAAAAAACAAGGATATAATGTTACCCCTCTGAGAACGTAATTTATGAAATATTCAATTATGAGAGACAATTTCAAGATTCCCTTCGAATTTGTTCTAAAATATTAATTATGCGGCGCAACATATTTGAATCGCAAAATATGACTTACGTTAATGCATAACATTTTATTTATGCGCACGTTATTTAAATTCATTGAAAATATAATTATAAATATAAAATAGCTTTAGTAGTGTCATTAATGCATTAAAAAGAGAATCGGTCAACCTAAAATATTTCGATTAAGTTGTGCGTACGCATGAGTTGCGCCTAATAAATGAATGGGTTTGTGGGAGGAAGTTCCCCTCATAATGGAATGACAGATCATAATAAACCGCGGCCATTGTGATCTCTCAATTTATATAGAAAATTTAAAATATAGATTTTCAATATTTTTAGGACTTTGTTGGGAAATTTTAAAATAAATGTTCTTATATCTAAAGATATTGTCTGTTCGTTGCAAAATTTATTTTAACACAAATTTGTATCAAATTTAAAGCACTTTGAAAGGTAAAATAAATGCAAATCAGACGTTAATATTTAACACGGTAAATGTGCATCAAATGGTATAGCACTCTGAAAGACAAAATAAATGCAAATCAGATGTTAATATTAGCAATTCCAAAACACACCGCAACTGGTTTTTAAGATAATATATAGGAAAACAAAATCAAAGTAAAATAGCATGTAAAATACAGCCTATGAGAGGTATTCAAGAGAAATTTTAATACTGTTTACCAAAATTCAACCTACTAAGCTGAACTACATCGCAAAAAATATCGCCAAATGAAAAATACAAAATAAAAACTTCAGTAATACTCTACTTGTAAAATATACATTTTATACCCAATTACAGAATTGAATAGATTTTTGAAGCACATTCCTTGAATCGAGGAAAATATAGTTTGGAAATGAGTTGGAAATGAGTGGAAAATATTCAATTAAGACTCATTTATCAATTAATTAAACGCATGCGACATGTTTTAATATGAACCATTTTTGTGCATTAATAAAAATAATAAAAGTTATTTTACTATTCTAATTACATTTAAATTTTTTAATGAATTTAACGTACGCATGTATAAATCGTTAAGCATCAACATTCCATCAACATTAATAGAGAAACTTGTCATAATATTATATCGACGGAGAAATGGTTTTCTATGTCGATATCAATAAAAACAAAATCAATAAAAACATATATTTTGCGATTTGAATTTTTTTAACTTTTAATTATGTATAAAAATAATTTTAGAATTATTCCTGTTCCAATTCCAAAAAAAACATCATAAATTATAAAAATCAATTAGCGATTTTTAAAAAACCATTGTTCCATAACCTACTTGGTTAATTATCCTCTCTCATTTGACAGTTTCAGTGGAGAATTTTTCATCTCTGCTATTCTTGAAAAAAATATAGCAAATTTTATAAAATGGGGAACAGAGAATATTATTAAAAAGCAAAATCAGATTTTTATAACGACAAATATCTAATTTCTATTTTCGTAAAATGCTAAATAAAATTTCAAAGTAATTTTTCTTGCAGGTTTTTTGTTTTGGGATAAATATTATAGTTCCTAAACACATTTTACTTATGTTTTAATAGCATATTTTATAAAATGAGGAACTGAGAATATTATATAAATTTAAAAATGATCTTTAAAAACTCTTAATATTTAGTTTTTAATTTCTAAAAACATTAAATTATATTTAAAATTATTATATTTATCAAATCCGCTTATTTCTTAGTAAGATTTTCGTCTATTTATGGAATTTGCTCCCGAAATATTATCAATTCCTTCATTGCTCATAAAATGTATATTTGACAAATAGAGTAGCTAACATAATTTTTTTTTCACATTTTTCATTTAGCCAATTTTTGTATAAAATTTGATGGAAACATATTATTTATATCCGTTGCTGCATTTAGAATTCTTTAAAAGTTAATTTTAATACATAATTACTAAAATAAACAGCAAAAGTTAATATAATTCCATAACTAAATTTTATTATCAGGAAGAGAGAATATTACTAATTTATAAAAAGGGTTTTAAAGCTCAAAGTATATATTTTTTAAGTTTTAAGAACACTAAATTATATTTCAAATCATCATATTTATCAAATCGGCTCATTTCTTAGCATATTTATGGAATTTGTTCCAGAATTATTTTCATTTCTTTCTTTGTGTATAAAATGTATATTTAACAAAGAGTATGATATGAAATTTTTTTTTTTTTTGGATTTTTAAATTAACCAATATTTTAAAAGCTCAAAACAAAAGGAATTTTATGACATATTTACCTAAATGAACAATTAAAGTTAATGTGATTAAACAATTAATGAATAATAGCATAACCTACATCGACAGACGATTCATATTTTACTTAAAGAAATATTCTGTATGTTGGCAAAAGCGTTGCGTTTTCAATTGCTACAATAAAGGCTTTATAAATTTCTAGGTTAAAATTCAACATATAGATTTTTAGTGATGCAACCCACTCTAGTAGGCGAAAATCAAATTTTATTAAATTTCTTTTTCAACACCGTTCCAGTGCTGTACCTTATATTATTTTTGATAGTGTTTAGCTAAATATTATCATAAAATGACTTTCTTCGGATAGATGGACGAATAATAATATTATAAATACCAAAAGTTTCTGTTTAGCAGAATATAATATTACCATGTACTTTGAATTTATTCCTTTCCAACGAGGGCTTTATTCCTTTCCAACGAGACCAACAAATTTGGGAACATTTACTGTGTTAAAAAAAATTTTGCAGCAAACAGACAATATGTTTACATATAAGAACATTTTATTTCAAAGCTTCCAACAAACTCCTGAAAATATTGAAAATCTTCAAATTTTCAATATAAATGAAGAGATCAAAATGGGCGCTCTCGTATTGTCATTCTTCAATTGAAAATATTCAATTAAGAGGGGAATTTCGACCCACTGACCAATTAATTAAACTATAGCATGAATTGGCGCAACGAATGCGATATACATTAATAGGACATAATTTTTGTGCATTAATAAGAATAATAAAAGTTATTTTTCCTTTATAAGAACATTTTTTCATGAATTAAAATAACGTACGCATAAATAAACCGTTATGTATCTACATTAATTAATTCATTTATATTTCAAGTGTAAATGGCAGTGAGAATATGTTGCGTCTTGTAATTAAAATATAATTGACGTAGCGAATATGTTGCGCCGCGTAATTAAAAATTTTTTTAAACAGGTTCACAGGAAGCTGTAAAATTCTCTCATAATATTATATTCAGAGAAATGGTTGTATTATAGAAGGGGAAATTAATTTACCTAGCGTCATTTTAATCTCACCAGACAGAAAAAATATTAAATTTTTAAGTTTTTAATTTTGCGATTGAAAATAAAAATCAATAAAACAAAGATTTTGCGATATCTTTGATTTTTTTTTTTACTTTTAATTATGTATAAAAACAATTTTAGAATTAATCCTATTAATTCCAAAACAAAAATCGTAAATTATAAAAATTAATTTACGGAATTTAAATTCACCAAATTATTAATTCTAAATCAATGTTTAATAACCTACTGGGTAAATCATCCGCTCACATTTGTCATTTTATATGGTTAAATTTAAATTGAGTACATGATGGATACACATAGTTGGTACAATAGAATTACTCCCAGCACATTACCTCTGATCACATTGCTAATAATTAAAAAAAACTACCATAAATGGAGGTTAATTATAAAAATTAAACAACTAGTTACAACAACTATGTAGATTACAATATTAATTTCAGTGTAGCACTTGTAGTGGAATAAAAAATTTTACGCAATATTTCTCGTTCGGGCAGAGTTTTATGGTCCCTGATACGTTATCAAACATTTTGTAGAGAAAGTAAATTCTATTAAATGAGTAAGTATCATTTAGAAAATTTTGCAATATAACTGAGTACAATCAAATAATGAATTTACTCAAGTAGAGCATTTTTCATCTCTGCTATTCTTCAAAAAAAATATAATAAATTTTATAAAATGGGGAACAGAGCATATTATTAAAAAGCAAAATCAGTTTTTTATAACGACAAATATCTAATTTCTATTTTCGAAAAATGCTAAATAAAATTTCAAAGTTATTTTTCTTGCATGCTTTTCGTTTTGGAATAATTATTATAGTTCCTAAACACATTTTACTTATGCTTTAATAGCATTTTTTATAAAATGAGGAACTGAGAATATTATATAAATTTAAAAATATTCTTAGAAAACTCTTAATATTTAGTTTTTAAGTTCTAAAAACGTTAAATTATATTTAAAATTATTATATTTATCAAATCCGCACATTTCTTAGCAATATTTTCGTCTATTTAAGGAATTTGCTGCCGAAATATTTTCAATTCCTTCATTGCTGATAAAATGTATATTTGACAAATAGAGTAGCTACAAAAAATTTTTTTCATATTTTTCATTTAGCCAATTTTTGAATAAATTTTGATGGAAGCATGTTATTTATATCCGTTGCGGCATTTAGAATTCTTTTAAAGGTAATTTTAATACATAATTACTAAAATAAACAGCCAATATTAGTTAACATTAGTTCAGTAAAAGAGAATATTGTTAAATTACAAAAAAGATTTAAAAACTCAAAGTATATATTTCTCAAGTTTTAAGAACACTAATTTATATTTCAAATCATCATATTTACCAATCTGCTCATTTCCAAGCCTATTTAAGGAAATTGCTTTCAAAACCTTTTCAATTCTTTTTTTGTTTAAAACATGAATATGTATTTACATATTTCATATGTATACATATTTCATATGTATACATATGAAATATGTATTTTTTTTCATTTTTAAATTAACCAATATTTTGAATAACACTTGATGAAAAAACGTTCATTTTGTGTGGCGAAACATTAAGAGCTCAATAACAATTTATTTTAATACATATTTAACTATTTACCTAAATGAACAAATAAAGTTAATCTGATTAGACAATTATTGAATAACAGCAAAAACTACAACAACAGAAGATTCATATTTTACTTAAAGAAATGTATTGGCCAAGATGTTGTGTTTCCAATTACAACCATAGAAAATTCTAGTACAAAATTCAACTTAGAGATTTTTGCTAATGTAGCCCACCCTGGTTGGTAAAATATTTTTTTATCAAATTTCCTCTTGGCTATCTTTATAATGCTGCATTTTCCATTATTTTTGATGCTGTTTTACTATATATTATCTAATTATCACTTTTGAACAGATGGACGAATTACGCTTCCAATCGGAGAGTTATGGAATTTCTAATGTTACCATCTGATTTGAATTAATTTTTTCTTACCAACGTGGCCTTTACCAACAAATTTGATACACTAAAATAAATTTTGGAACGACAGACAATATCTTAACTTATTAGAACATTTTTTAAAAATCTCCCAACAAAGTCCTAAAATATTGAAAAACTCTACTCCAAATTTTCTATATTAATTAAGAGACCACCCTTTAGTATGAATTGCAAATATTCAAATATGAGGTGAATTTGCACCCACAAATCAATTTATTTATTAGGAGAATGAGCGCAACATATTTTAACCTGAGCAATTCTTTTTTTTATGCGTTAATGACATTAATAAAGCTATTACATTCATAATGAATTTAAATAACGTGCGCATAAACAACCTGTTTTAATCACGAATGATGACGGCCATCTATAAAATAAGGAGAAAATAAGGAGAAATTTTCATATTCAAGAGAAATTTTTACGAAAGAGAAATTTTCACTTAATGTAAAATATTAAGGAGAAATTTTCATCTGTCATTAAGTGACTTAAGTGGATTGACATTCAGTTGAAAGCCGGCAATTTAAGTGTTAAGTGTGAAGTGTGAAAAGTTAAAAAAATATTTAATTATTGTACTTCTATTTTATTTAATTTTTTAAAGTAATTTTTTAATAAAATTAAAGTTATTTAAACATAGTGATTAAAATTTTATTAATAAATAATTGTGAAACTTTGTTTACTTGTCGAGTTGTTAACGTGCGTGTCTTATAAACTTTTTATTGCCAGAATTCCAATTGTACGAAGTTTTTTTAAAATATTTTCCTAAAATATTATTTTCATCTGCCAAGAAAAGCGCAATTTTCATCAATCAAGAAAAGCGCTATAAAGTAAGTAAACTTTTCTAGAAATATAGAAAAAAAATATTTTGAGTTAAATTAAAACCAGAAATTATTATATGCATTGGTTTTTAATTATTGTTATGCACATTTGCATTTGTAAGTTGTTAAAAATTTTTTTTGCATGCGGTTAGGCACTTCAATATTTACATGGTTCGGACTTCCGACTCAAACTATAGTTAAGACTTAAGCTATAAATTTCAAATAGTTAAGACTTAAACCATAAATTTATATATATATCTTATCAAATACTCAAACCTCAAAATAGTTCTATACTGCGCCTACAGATCCGTTTGCGCTTTTTTTCTCATACATATTTAATTTAGTAACGTAAATAAAATTGCAGTAAAAATTATTTTTTTGATTACAATTTTTTTCTGATTTTGGGTATCTTGGACGGTATCTATTGTTTGTATCTATATTTACATAATCTAGACGATATTTGAAGATTGAAGCTTTCTTTTATCCTTCATGTGCTCCTTTAACATTTTAACAGCGGATCCATATTTATGCTTTTTAGAGAATCGATGCTGGACACGAATTAATACGTAATATGTTTCCTGTGAATATAACTGCCGGAAAAACCTTAACTCGTTGAAGAAAAAATATTTGCCTTTTGAACCATAAGTGGTACAAATTTGTATATCCATAAATATTGTCCCTTCAAACACAGCCCCGTAAAACATATTCCACAACGTAAACATAAATTAATTTTTGACTAAAAAATATTTAAATAATTATCTGACCAAGAAGTTTTATATAACAAATTAATGCTCATTTAACATTTTAAACACTGTATAATAATTAATGAAAATAAATTATTTTTATAATTATGGTCCTCAAACGACAAAAAAATATATAAAACCCCAATAATTAATATCAAAATATAATTATAAAATTATTAATTCAAAATATTAATTTAAAAAATTGTATATTTAATTAAAAATTTGCAAATCTGTTTACAAAACTTTTAATAAATCAATTTAAAAAAAAAAAATGTCCAATGGAAAACTATAAAAAAAAATGTTTAATACAAAAATATTTATATTCACAGGAAACGTATGGTTGAAAAAATTCCTGTTCACATCATCATATTGTCAATTCAATGATAAAAATCTCTCAATTTCCGATAAATTTCATATTACAAATAAATATAATAATCAGATAGACCGATCAATTTATGTTTCAAGTTAAATTTCCGCACTTATAAAATTTTTATATAATATATTTCTATAAAGGACCAATAAATGACAGAAAAAAGAAACATTAAATATTTTATAGCACATAATATATATTTTTAAGTGATTAAATTTGCATATAAAAAATTGAAAGTGTTAAAATACGTTTGACAACAAATTACTTTTTTTTTTTTGCAGTAAATTTTTAGATTTTAATATTGTCCTTATTTAACGAGTTAGTTGAACATAAAAAGGATTTTTTAAATTATTGTTGAGATTTTCTATAAAAATAAAAACAAACTAACAATTTATTTCACTAATATATTGACAAATATCCTTTCTTTTCTCTTAATATCAGATTTTATTATAATCCTAATTTATATTAAGTTTTACATAACATTAGAACCATTACAAATATATCTTATATTTTAAAAATTTCGTTGAATATCCTTTTTTTTATAAAAAAAAAGAGTAAATAACATTTACACTAAATAATAGACTATTAAGATTATTTTAAATGATAAGGAAAACGAATTTAAATATTATTATTGGGTTATACTGTAAATAAAAAGGATTTTGTTATATTTTTTTTTTACCCTTTTTTTGTTTAGTTAAAAAACAACTTTTTATTTACCTTTCTATATAGATTATTAACTAGTTACTTATTTGTATAGCTTTTATCTATACAAATCCGTAGCTCAACAAGTAAGCAAAAAGAAAAAGAAAAAAAAACACTAAACTTCTGATAAAAAGGACATTAAAAAAAATTTTTTTTGAACTCTGTTTCTTAAAAAAATAAAATAAAACAAAAATCCTTTTTTTTATTTTGTGAAATTAAAAGTTTTACTTTTTAACATTTTTTTTTTTTATTACAATTTATACAAAAAATATATTTATTCCCTGAAATAAAATATTATATCCTTTCTATATTTAATATCTACTCGTAATTTAACAAAAAATAAATTATTATATCCTAGTTGGCTTGATTATTCTCTGTTATACATAAAAAATAAAAGGAAAAGATAATTCAGTAATAAAAAAATAAAAATATCCTTATAAGTAATTTTCTATATATTTATATGTATATACATAATTATTTTTTTTTTTGTTAGTATTTTTTTTTATACATAACTTTCCTGTCTCGTTAAATTCAATTTACTAACAGAATTACGTCCTTCTATTGAACGATTAAATGATTTATTTGATATACTTTCATTCAATTGCCTAGTTAAATATGATATATCTTTACTATATTCACAACAATTACCATTATTACCATAAATTTCATAATTTTTTATAAGATCCTGTTCAATTTTTGTAAATATTGGTATAAAATTATTTTCAAGAATTTCTTTACCCACTAGAGATTCATGAATCAATCTTTGGTAAATATGTAAAATTATTTTAATCGTTTTACGGTGAGCTTCAGATTCAGCACGTGATTGAAACTTCTTATAAAACTGTGATTGAAATATGTACGTGATAAAATTTATAATAATTTTATTTGCTAAATGATTATGGCATTTTTTATTTGATGACATATTATAAAGCATTGTTGTTATTTGTTCCTGTAATATAAAAATATAAAAATTTCATAATTTTTTTTTTTATACAAATATATAAACATAATCGTAATAAATATAAAAAAAAAAATAATATTGAGAATTTTGCATAAAAATTTTTAAAAATAAGCTTTAAATAAATAAGGAATTTAGAATATAAATCTTGAAAATAATATATTAATTTGAGGTGGTTTTTGATTCAATTTGATATTGAAAGTTTAATTTAATAAATTTAAGATTTTTTTCGAACAAATACTGTTCATTATCTTTCAACTCGTTATCTAACATAATATTTTGTGAATTTTTAATTAGGGTAATTGGATTTTACAGCGCATTTAAATTTTTAAAACTCGTTTCAAATAGATTAGCATACGGCCATTAGGTTCCCAATATAAGATATGAACTCCATACACCATTTTAGCAGAAATTTTAATTACTGAAAAGTACTGATTTATTCTACTATTTAATACCGTTTCAATATTGGGTCAATTCTCACTGGTTTTGGAGAATATTTACTATCTTAAATTTCCATTTTTAATTAAAAAACAGATTTTCCCGAAACCAAAAATAACGCCACCTACCGGCCTTAAACTAGTGTTTATCAGAATCTATTAGAAAAATTTTGAGGAGTCTATATTTTATTATTACATTTGCCATAGTAACTAGTAATATGATAAGTTTACACAGAGCCAGACAGACGAATTATTAACATAAGGGATTATTTTTATAAATATCCTTAAAAACGTCAATATTTATATCGTCATTTTATATATAAAATTTCAAAAAAAAATTCTACAAATAAAAATATAACTCCATTGATTTTATTACTACAAAAATAATATATATTTAACTTACATAAAGAAATATCGATACACCCGGACCACGTCTATCAACTGCTTCCTTTAATTTAATGATTGTTTCATTTGACATTATTGAATATACTGAAGTCATTTCCAGACGACTCATATTGTTCAATGAAGCCGCACAAAGTAACAACGTTTGACAACAATTCGTTTTTACTATTAGATCTGTAAAATAATAATAATAATAATAATAATAATAATAATAAAATATATATTGAAAAATATAAAATTTTTTTGTTGTAATTTTTACAAAATTGTTATTTGATTCTAAAACTATTCTAATATAATACTAACCAGTAATTCCTTCAATAATAGTTTCAATACAATCTTTAAAACCAATTACTTTATGTTCACTACCATGCCATGGTGCTGTTATTTGTGTTAATAATGATACAGCTTCACGTTTTTCTGGTTCATTTCTTTTTTTATTATTTTCAATATCAGATGATAATATATCTTTAATAATATCAATACCACCAGCTAAACAAAATTGTTGAATTGATTTAGTTGTTGAACATATTGTTGCTAATGCTCTTAATGTTAATGCTCTTACAGATGATAATTTATTATCTAAACATATTAATAATAATATTCTTTCAGTTTCATTATTAATAAATGCTTCTGTTAATGAACCAAATCCAATATAATCAATATTTGATAATGTTGCTATCATATTTAAATTTGCTCGTAACATTAAATCACATTTTGAATTTTCAATATTTTTAATAATTATTTTAATTAATTTTTCAAATACTAATCGTATTGTTAATAATATATAATTTTTTATAACTTGTATATCATCATATATAAAATTAAATTCTAAATAATGTTTATTTTCTAATGATATTTTTAAATCTTTTGATATTATTTGTATATTTTCAATATTTATTTCAAATTTTTTACGATCAACACGATATTCTGTAAAAAATACACTACGTCTTTCAATAATTTTAACAAATTCTGTAATTTTATTAATTAAATCAATTGAATTGGTAATAGCATCTTGTAATGTAATTTTATTATCATTAGAACATAAAATTTTTTCACAACGTTCAAATTCAGTTTGTAATTCAAATGAACGGATTTGTAATTGCCGAATAATTTTTGCAACAGCATTTGTTGTTATTTTTAAATTACGAAATGCTTCTTGTGCTATTGATTTTGTTTGTAATGTAGACATTACTTCATGATCATATAATTTCCGGGTATCATCTATCCAATATTGTACTGGTAATGAATGACCATTTAATAATGGATTTTCATATTCATAATAATATGGTAATGTATGTAAATTATCATTACTATCAGTATCACTTAAATTAAATGAACCATTAAAATTATTATTTATAATTTTTGGTATATTATTATTTTTTGTTTTAAAATTTAATTTATTAAATGATTTATTTGTTAAATCATTATTAATATTATTATTTTCACCAACTAAACCAACTAAATAAATTGTTTCATTTTGATAATTTTCAAATTCTAATGATTTATCTGACATATCTAATGTTGTATTTTCATTAAAATTTTTACTAAATATATTACGTTTAGTTTTACGATTACCACTAACACGTCTTCGACGTATTGAACGATCCTTAATATCCTCAGATGATGATGAAAATTTAAACAATATATTATTATTATTATTAATATTATTTAAATTTTGATTTGGTGTACTACTATTAATAAAACTTATTCTATCAATTTGATTTATTAGATCACAGTTACTATTATTATTAATATTTTTATATTCGAAATTAGGTGAATTTGGTGCACTAAATGATATTCGATTTGATAATGATATTGGTGATATTAAATTTGTATTATTTAATTTACGTTTTATAACAGTTGGTGGTGTTTCAATAGTTTCAATAGATTGTGGTGAATCATAAATTTTTTTTGTTGGCGTTAATAATGATGATGATAATGATGATGTAGTAGAAAATTTTGATATATTAGATTTTGGTGATGATTCGTCATGATCAGAAAATCCAGAATCCTTCAAATAAAAAATGAAAATTTTTATTATTATCTAACAGATTTTTTTTATGTTCTTGCTAATAAAAAAAATATATATTTTTTTTTATTACTTTAATAAATTATTTAAATTTACTTTATTTATGTATAAAATAAAATTTTTGTTAAAAAATATTATATTTTTTATTATAAATATTAAACTCGTAATTTTTTTTATTTTATTTTATTTTATTTTGTTTACCTGACTTTTTAAACTTCCAGGACTATCATGACTACGCCAAAGTTTTGAATTTTCTTCAACTTCCTGAATACGTGATAAATTTCCAGAATAATTTATATGATGTTGACTATCTAAAGAATAAAAATCACCACCACTACAACTAACATCTTCAATATTATTATTATTGTTGTTATTAGTATCGTTACGATTATTGTCAATTTTCTCATAAAAGTTGAACGTTGCTGAATTTGTAATATTATCTGAACCCCACCAAACTTTACTATAACTACGTTGAAATGCCATATTCTTTGGTAAAGTTTTAAATAATTTTTTATTTATTTTTTTTTTACTTATATTCTTTATGTTGTTGAATGTATTATGTATGGTCTGGTTTTAGCCTCTATGCTGTGTAATATAAACCAAAAATGAAAAAAAAAAATTATATAAAATTATATATTTTTTAATAAAAAAAAAATATTTTAATATTTTCTTGTATAATAAGTAAAAATTTATATACAAAAATACATATAATAATGAAAAAATATCAATTTTATCAAATTATTGCAACTGGTGCACTTTGAAAGTTTATAATAAATTTAATGAAAAAAAATATCCAGATTTATTTGAAAAACACATTTTTTTTTTTAAATTGAAAAATGACAAAATGTAGTGGTTGGTTTCGACTATAAAAATAATATATAATTATTATTCTCCGATAGTTGACAGTAAAATAAAAATATATATAAATAAATAAAATAATTCTACGAAATCAAATTGTAAATATAGTGTACGTACTTGGACGTATTCCAAATTACAATAAAAATTAAAATTACTTTTACATCGCCTTGTACACATTTCAATTCCAATTAGAAAGCATTTTATTGGTATCATAGAATTATTGGAGGATAGATTATGAAAAATATTATACGTATCGGAATAATACGATATAGAATTTTGTATACAGTGTGAGTTTGAAATAGTTGAAATTTGTCAAAAAATACCTTGGTGCTGAAAAAAATTACGACAACCTTTTTGTCAAGAAAAAAAGAACCCCATCTATCTAATGCGTGAATAGGTTGGTCTAAAATCATAGAATAATTAGGCACGGAAGCGTTTTTTCCAATACAAAATGGGCAAGCAGAATTAGTATAGTTCTCTTCCTAAGTACTCCCCGAAATATTAATGCCATGAAGTATTAATTAAAAAAATTCAAATAACATGACAGAACAAATCATATATTTTTTAATATATATTTTGAAATTGTTTTTAAAAATTCGGAGAGTTAAAATTTCAAAATTTCAACTGCCATTTCTATATTTTCTATATTTTAAAATTGTAAATAAAAGAAACAAATATATAGAATGAAAGTTGGACAATTTTATTCACTTAGGATGTTTCCAGTGCTATTTATTCTATAAAAAAATATACAAAATTTCAATTTCGATAATTTAATTTGGTATTACATATAACGTTTATAGTTAATACAGACCAGTCAATAGTAGTACTAAATAATTATAATATATCAGAATTTACTAGAGAAAATTACTAGCGCCTTCTGCTAGTTTGATTTAGACTGTAATTGAAAATTCTGAAATTCTGAAATTAGAAATTAACTCTAATCGTAACTCATTAGACCATAATATACCTAATTCGATATTTAATTCCATAATTTGTCCACCTTTTAATATTTTATTGATATTTCGTTATAATATTTTACTAGCCTGTAACATTGTAACTAAAATTAGACTAAAAATAATTTGATCTAGATAACGAAAAACAAAAAAAAATAAATATATAAATAAATAGAAAAAGGATTAAACAATTTAATTGAATTTGTTGTGTCTCTTTTAATCCGTATTTTGTTGTGAAAAGTTGGCATTTTTTTCAAACTATATTTATTTAACATTTGCTATACATATATAATATAATGTTTATAAATTTAGACATTATATACAGATTTGTAAATAGACAGAAAAAAACTAATCTGGAAACTAAATTGTAAAAAGATTATTTAACAGTATGAGGTTTATTTAAAGCTTTTTCCACAAAAAAAAAAAAAGTTTTGTCATATGTATATATGTATATAAAAAAACATACATGCCACAATAAGGTTATCCTATCAAATTCACAGAGACACAAATAAAATAAGGATTTGTGGTATATAATTATATTTAGAACAATTTTTATGACTAGTGGACAATTTACTTTTCTATTTTTTTAGGAATTTTTTTTTTTTTAGCAGTAATGCAGTATTTTGAGTTAATTTTATTGTAGTAAAGTGCTGTAGTAAATAAATAATAAGGTGACTACTTTACTTAACCTGGATTTTGATATTTAGAAGTACTTGTATATTGCTACGAGTATATATAGTATTTTTTTGAAATACTATTGAAAATTAGTCACTATTTTTATCTTGATTGTTTTTTTTGTTATAACTGAGGTAAAAATTTAATCTTAAAATAATTTTACCTTAGACAATGTCTAATCTAAAAAAAAAACTGTTTTTGTTACACATGTCGATAAAATGTGAGCTAGAAAAATAAATTTCAGTGATTCATTTAGTGAGGCACACTTAATTGAAATATATAAATGAATCACTTGAAAAAATATGATTATATGTTAACGCATTTTATGGTCAATAAATTATTGTATTTTTTATGGTAACAGGTGGTTATGTCAATTTTAAGATTATGAAATAAATATATCTTAAAGATATTCAAAATAGTTCAAAAGTAAACTTCTATTAAAGTCTCTGCCATTTGATTTTACTTGGATAAACTTTAAAAACAACAAAAAAAAAATGTTTCGTTCTAAAACTTTTCTAAGTTAATTTCTAAATAGAAAAACTTTGTTGATTTTGTAAAACATAAATTAATTTTAAAATGTAGAGAAAAAAATAAGGATCTGTTGATATTCATATGTTTTCCCTATCCACAAACTAGAATTTTCACAAAATTTCAAAGATTGTTTTTATGTGTAATATAATAATACGGTAGCATAACTTTGAAAAAAGTCTTTCTGTTCATTATTTATATGTTGATTTCGACAATTTTATTATTATAATATTTTACAGACATATAAAACATAGTTCTTAAAAAACATAGTTTTTGGAATAAATTTTTAAAGTTATTAAAAGTTTTTTTTCAAATTTTAATTTAATCCCAAAAAGTAAACTTATTTTGTAAATTTGTAAAATTTTGTGAAATGGAAAATTCTACTGGATATAAAATATCAGGGATAAAAAAAAAATTAAATTTCAAATTGAATCAGCGCTTAAATCAAATTCGATCTTTATTTTTGTTCTTTTCCAAGATCGAATCAGGGTTTGGTTCGAATGCAAATATGATTAAATCAAAATTTGAGTTGAGTCCTGATTCGATTTGAATGAAATTTCGAATCAAATTTTCTAATAATTTTCACAAAAAATTATTTTCATCACTTACACAATCTGTGACATAATCATTAAAGTTACTAATTATACACAAAAATATATTACTTATTATTACATAAAGTACTAATATTTTTTCACTGTTCGAATCAAAATATGATGGAATCAAAATTTTATCGAAATCAAAATTGAGTAGAATCACAATTTCATCAATTAAATATAATATTTTGGGGTTTGATTCGAACCTTTTATAATTCGCGCGGTAATTTGATTTTAGGTATTTTACAACCCTAAAATATTACTGAAATCTTTTTTAACTGAAAAAATTTTTTAACTGAAACACTGAAATTTTAATTCTTGAATTAAATTTTCTTTTTTTCAAAAATTATTCAATGTTATTTTTAGATTTTAATTTTCCACATAATGAAATTGTCAACGAATAATTTCCATAAACATTATTGTAAATTTTATATTTGAAATAAATTTTCCAGAATTTATTATTCTTACAGTAAGTTAACATTTTATTTAGCCTAGTATTATAAAAATGTCGATTAACCAAAAAAAAAGAACTTATTTAGCATAATTTAAATTTTCTACTTTTTGTAAATAATTTTTAAAAGGTATTTTTTTTTTGTGGAAAAATATTTTTTTTTTCGAAAGAATTTTCTCAACTAAAATATTAGTTGTAATGTTGAAAATTCTTTATAGTCATGAAAATTTACTTGAAATATTTTATATAGAAAGTAATTAATGGAAATTAGAAGAATTTTTTAAGGCACGTGTAATTTTCTTAAAAATATTCAAAATAATATAATAACCTGAAATACCTTCTTTGTAATGGTTTGTAATTTTTTTTTAATGTCCTGTAAAACAATACAACTTTTTTTTTGGGAAATTGAAAAGGAAATGTTAAGATGGTATATATAAATTGTTAAATAAATTATATATAATATAAAATATTTAGAATTATTTAAAGGAAATATTTTATTTAGCTAAGGATCAGAGAAGGATATCTCTAGCTTTTTTTTGGTAAAAAGAGATATAATAAGTATTATCTCTGGTAAAAGTAAAATATATTTTCAATAATATCCATACAAAAAGTGAAATTTCTCATTAATTTGACGCCTGAAGGTATGCTAAATACAATTATTTATATAAATAATTTTGAAGTCTAAAAAATTTATATATAAATTTTTTTTTCAATTATTTAAAAAATCAATAATTTTGGACTTTTTTGAGGTTTTTTTTTTCGAAATTTAATTAAAATATTTTTAATTAAATATTTTATATAAAATTTTTAATATTTTTTCATGAAGCCAAACCAGCTGTTTAGTAAATTTTTATAGCCTCCAGAAATTGATAGTTCTAAAAATAATTTATACATTATTTTCTAGAAAACTATTAAAATAAAAATTTTTCCAATAAAAACTTTTCGAAAATATAAAAATATAGCTTTGTCTCGTCGGACATTTTTTTTACAAATAATATTTGAAATTATTATAAAATCGTTTTACAAATTCTTTGAACTTTAGAAAAAGTAGCAATTTTTAAAAATTCAACTCTCTACATAAACGAGTACATATTATATTTAGCTTCTAAAACATTTATACTTAAATTACGTGCTTAGAATTAATACAAAATGATGATAATAATGTTTTAAAAAAAAAATATATATTTTTAAAAGTTATATTAAAAATTTTCAACTCAAATATTTTACTTATATGTATTGGTTTTATTTTTTTTATAAATTCATTTTAAATTGTTGGTTTTTTCCCTCCTCTGGGGCCAACATATAAAATTGCATCAAATTATCCAATATTATTTGTAATCTATCAGGATTTTATTAAATTTTCATACAAAATATACTTGAAATTTTGATTATGTCGAATTTTATTATCCATAAAATCGAAAATATTGTGATTAAGTGATAATAACATTTTTGAACATAGTGAAAAAATTAAAAGATTTTCCGGTCAATGATTATCAATATTATATAGGATTCAAGATTTATAGAATTATCGGATTGACACAAAAAATATTTTCAATATTTACCACAATATTTACTCAACAAACTTTTCAATTTAAGAAAATTTAATAATTTTTTCTTTTTTTTATTATTATTTGTGACCGATTCATATAAAAATAATATAAGTAAAAAAAAGAAAGAAGTGAAAATCAATAAAAAGAAAATGCTCTGGCATCAATTACCAATTCCTATTGGAGGTCATCGGACATTTGGTGGGTGGAAAAAAAGTATATATAGTAATTTACGGAAAAGTGTTGATTTTGCAGTATTTTTTTTTTATTATTTTATACTTATTTTTAGTTTTACGAAAGAAAAATGAAGAGAACTTTTTAGTATTTTCGTAGTTTTTCTTTACACTTAATTTATATGTTGAGCAGGTGGTTTTTTTTAGTTAAATTTGTTAGTTTTATTCCTGTTGAATAGTTTTAAAGATTTTTTGTTCGAAATTATTTTATCTTGTATAGTTAGTTTAAAAGAAATAGTTTTGAAGTATATTGTACTTTCGGTAAGGATAATTATAGTTTTCTTGATATATTTACAATGTCTATAAACGCGATGTTTATTTTCTATAGGCAATTGATTTTTTTTTGTAAACTGTACCTTAAAACTAAATTAAGATTCAATTCATAAATCGAATTTAGCTGTGAGACTGTCTTAATCGTTATTCGTTATACAATTTATAACTAAATATGTGAAACGATCTTAAGTCTAGCGTGTAAAGCAGACTAAAAGGCCATAAAGAACTAAGCATTGCAGTCTGTCGTCTCTTGTCGAGTTCGTCGCCAATAATCTTGACGTTGTCGTTGTTTTGTCAAACCCGGAGATAAATGCCACAAATTAAGGTTTTTTTTGTTTAAATTTGTGTGCTTCAAGAAAATTTGTCACCCAAAAGAATATTTGATTGAATTGCAAAATATCAAATGAATTTTAAAATATCAAATGATTACTATAATAACAATAAATATTGCTTTAAGAATAAGGCAAGCATATTAAAATTCTCCATATAACAAAAAAATGTCAAAATGACAAGAAAAAATGTCAAAATGACGAAAAAAATGATAAATTATTCTTACAAAAATTTTAAAATCAAATGAATTAAAAAATGTCGTTTATGAATTCCAGAATAAAGTCTATTTCATTTTGAAAATATTACAAATAACACCCCTGATATTACTTTATGATGTTAATATAATTACCATAAAAATTATACAAAAAAATAATAATGATTTTGTTTACGTTGTGGTAATTTAAAAAATGATTCACCAATGAGCAACAAAAAGTGTTGTAATTTTAATATAATTTTACTCCTTTTCAACATCATTATTTAATGCTTAATTAATTTTACTGATTCATCTTGTTGATTCATTTGAAATTCTTTAGAAACTATTAAATACTTATTAACATTTATAAAAAAAAAAGTGTAATAATTCTTTTTAGCCGATTATACTTCCGACCTAATCCTAAACTCATAATTAACAATTTTATTCATTTTTACTCTGTAAATTACATAATCAATAAACATTACTTTGTCTTACACGTGAACATAATAATTTTTCTATCTAGAATTGAATAATTTGTTGTATATACAAGTATAATGAATTGTACTATATTTGTAATTTCCATTAATTTTTCCATAAATAGAATTTTGAGTTTAAAATTTTTTTATCAAAACAATTTAAAGAATTTGAAAATAGTTTATAGTTTTTGGCCATATAAACAGTTTATTTATGATTTTAATATTACAAAACAATAATGTAATTATAGATTTTGAATTGTTTCGATTAAACCAAGGATAAATTGTCACAATAAAATATTTTAATTTTGTGAATAGTTTGATCGAATATACAAATTACGTTTCAATGTTCCAATGCGAATATTTATGCTCATTATTGAAATAAATTTAGTTTAATATTATTGAATCATTTGGGACATAATATTAATCAAATTGTTAGTATTATATAAAAAACCATTAAACTATATTTCAGCAACAATTACGGACAGAAATTCATTTGGTATTTTACAATTCAATTAAATATTTTTAACTGTATGGGTAATTTTTGGTATATGGTCTACTAAATTGTTTTCCAAAGCACTACATAGTCAAATCAAAGAAATATATTTAGATCTTTGTAGAAACAATTTCCAATCAATATTTATTTAAATCTGAAAATTAAATTAAATTTCTAATTCTGTCAAATTTCGTAAAATATTTTATTAGAAGTCATTGCACCAATGTTAAACATAAAATTCTTACTTTGTTTTTGAAATATAAAATGAAAATTATTTAAGGTCTTTTACAACTAAATTTAAACATAATTTGGCTATGCGGTTAATGGCAAATGACTTTTTAATTAAAAAAAAAGTAATATTTATATCTAAATATATATTAGTTAATAACTTTCTTATTTATGTTGTAGTCATATTTGAAATTTATTTAATGAACAAATATGTTTTAGTAAAAATATTATGGAATTTAGAAATTTTTTTTTATAAATATTGGTTATTTAGGTTATTTTGTAATAAATATACAATAAATTTAATGTGAATTTTGAATTTTCTCATAAATGATAAAGTAAATATGGAAATAATAATTTATGTATTTTGTAAAACAAAAAACAATTATGCTTTTTAATTGAAAAATCTTATTTGGTGCAAAATAAATGATCAATCAAAATTGGCATTAATAAATATTGAAAAATAAGTAGTAAATAGTAATAAAATTTTGTTAATTTTTCTGGCATTTAATTTTCATTTTCTTTTTCTTTTTTTGACAACTTTAGGTTGTTAAGTATTATTGCTTTATTATTTTTTTTATAAATTTGTGAGAGTATTCACGTGCCATTTAGTAAATTCATCAACTTGACTAGACTACAGAAATGATTACTTTTTTATTGATAAATGAAAATCTTGACATACTTATACTATGTACTTAATCAATTATAATTTGCTTGAGTCTACTTAATTTTAAATGTTCAGATTATATTAAAAAGTTATTGACATAATCTTAATTTTAAAAAAATTGAAACAAATATAAAACAAGAATTCCATTTATTTTATTAGTTCAATTTAAAATTTGTTTGTGGTACTCAAATAAATCAAATTATTTTCAAGTTAATTTACTTACTTTTAAACATTTTTGTCTACCAATTAGCAAAATAAATTAAATAATTTAAAAATATCAATCAATAGTTTAAAAAAAATAATATCTCTAGTTAAATATTTCGGTAGTCAAATCATTGAAGATTAAAATATATAAATAAATAAAATATCATAAAAATCTCTCCACCATAAAAATTGCAAACTAATAAAAATTTCAAATAATAATAATACTTTCATTTACAGCGAATCAAACGGGTGTAGTAATTTAATTTTTATGGACTGTGTATCATAAATACTTGTAACATAATTTTATAATAGAGTGTTTTTCGTAGCAAAAATTTGAAGAATAAAAATTTAATTCTTCACTATATATTTATTAATGATCCTTAGAAAATATATACAATTTTATGTGGCAATTTTTCCATAATTTCTCTTTTGAAGTTTGCGGACAAATATAATAATGCCATATAGCATACAATCTTCCTTAAACATATGCCTTTTGCTACTAATTCCGTTCAATCAGTCTTTCAACAATTATGGTTATTTCAATGCGTATTCTCTCAATAAGCTATAATACAGCCGGACAGACTAAACGACAAGGCATAGTTTAACGAATAAAAAGTGAAACCACAAACTTATATTGTTACAAAAAAATATTTTTAAATATTTATATAACATTTTTCTGTTGTTAACTTTATCACTATCATAAAAACTATTAAATTTATTTGTTTTTAACATCATTTTTATTTGTCCTACAAAATATGTAATAACATAAATTTAAAAAAAAAATATATATTTATATTATTATCGAGGAATGACCTATTTTTATGATATTAAACAATAAATTTTCCTGCATCAAAAAAAAAGGATTGATTACAATTTTTTTGAAGTCTCAGTTTTTTTTTTTTGATTCATTTAAATATAGTAAACAATTAAAGTAATTATTACATTTACATGGTATTATAGGCTGATGTATAAAATTCAAATATAATGTATAACCTCAAGCTGAAACACTTTATACAAAACATAATATTCTACAAAACATAAATAGAGAAGAATTTGTGTATTATATTTTTACCTATATATATATACCTTACCTATAAGCAAAATCATTGTTTTTATGGTTAAATAAATATTTTACCCGACAGATTAAAATTTAACATATTATTATATTTTTTTTTTGCTTCTTTAAAAATCAATAATATAAAATTTCACATGTAATTATCATGTAGTTAATTATTGTGACATTAAACATTAATGATATATAATAAATTAAGAGGAATTTCGTGTATTTTATAAATACAATTTTGGTTTTTTTTTGGTAGTAGCAGTTTTGTTGTTAAATTTTAATTCATGCCTAAAGGAATGGATTTGCATTAACTTTAATTAATATGTTGCACCATTAATTTATATATAAAATGAATACATATATACAAGTTTATATATTCATTGATTATTTTCATTAATACTACATTCAAATAGTTTCATTAGTATACAAAAGTTTTAAACAAATTTTTGTAAATAAATTTTTGATACTAAAACTTTAATTTCACTTTATGTACAATCAAATTTTAAAGACAACCTGTTATGAGTTATGATATAAAGTTTAACAGTACGTGTACTTGAAAGCATATATTTCAAATATGTCAAAAAAATATATATAAATTTTCCATAAAAAGTTTCACAACTGGATTATTTTTCATGGTTGGATCGTTTGAAGGGAGTGAGATTTAAATTGGCCCCTGACAGGATTTTTAGTCGCCAATTTAATGTTTCACATATTGTACATTAACCCATCCATATCCCTTAATGAACGATGACAGTTGGGCTGGCCCTTAACTTTTCTTCACACCCTCTGCATAACGAGTCTGGGAATAGACTCAGCTGTACAGCGTGTTTTCTCAATGTGTCGTGAAGCAAGTCTGGAATTTTGTTTAGTCATATTTCTTAGCATCGTGAGTGCCACAGACCAGTTTAGTGTTTGCACAACAATTTGACTCAGACTGTCTACAGATAACGTTGAGAATGGAATTCATATTTGAGTACGAAATTTTTTTATTATTTCACTTAAATTGTAGAGAAAATTGAAATTTTAAGTAATGTGTGTGGTTAAGACTTGCAACATTACAATTTCCTTTAATAGTTTCCTTAAATCAGGAAATAAACTGTTAACCATATAGGAAATAAATGTATAAATTTGCCTTCAACCCTATTTATATATATAACTACTTTAAACTACGACTAGTCACATTTTTATTTATGAAAATAAAATAACGAAATATTATATTTCAATTAATGAATTTAATTTTTTGTTTATTCACATATTTTTTTGTTCAGTGTTTTATTTTTTGCTAAAAAAGCTTTAAAACAAAATTGTTGAATCAGAAACAAATTATCTGTCTACAAAAAAGATTTCTTAATCGAAAAAATTCTAATTCATTTTTTTTGTGACTTTATCAACATTTAAAAAAAAAATATATATTAATTTTACTTCTTTATCAACAATTTTAAGTATAAATAATAATATTGACCCAGTAAAATGATTTTAAAGACATTTCGAAATCGTGGATTTATAATTCAAATATACACTAAAAAAATCATTTAGTTCAAAGTGAAATATGTATTATAAAAGCATAAATTATGAAATGAAATAAATTATTTTCAAGTTTTTTTTTATGGAAATTTTGTCAAAATAAAGGAACTAGTAACTTGAAAAAATAATTGTACCATACCCTTGATTGATCAAATACTGATCTAGTGTCATACGTATACCAAATTTAACTCAACCCAAAATTGTTTCAAAACTAAGTCGTCAGGAAATAAACTGTTAACTATATAGGTATTAATAGATATAATTTCAGTGTGCATTAATGTTAATTCAAAAATTCATGTTTTATTGAAAACTATTCGATGCCAGTTATTTTCAGGAAACTGGTACGGAGCTTGTTTTGTCACAAAAAAAAAAATATTTTAAAATTTAGGTAATAATTAATTATGATTAGTTATAAACCAGAAATGTTGGTGATTAAGATTTCAGAAATTTTTTATAACTATTTTTAGTAAAATTCTTCACGGTTTATTCAAATTTCATCTTTTACATGTTAAATTATTCTAAAATTTATTTATTTTTTCAGTGTATACGAATTTTCCTTTAGATATCTAAAATATTTACAATCCCACGAAAATGTAAACAATTTATATTTCTTTTTTGTTTAAAATCAAAATTAACTTTTTAAATGTCAATTTTAAAACTTGAAATTTTCATAAATTGAAATTTTACAGATTTGCAAATATTTATTTTTATTAACTAGAAAAAAAAAATTTAACTCTTTTAAGAAGTTATTTTATGTTACAAACAAACTAATAATACTCGTTTAAATAGTAGAAAAAAAAACTTTCATCTACTCACCTTAAAATGATTAAATTTTGGTTTTTTTTTGTTGTTGTTAAATATCCACTTTATATTCCAGTAATTTTTATCCCAAAATAAATAATTTAAAATATTTTATTTTGTTGAAGTTTTTTTTTTTAAAAAAAACACACAAATAACAAAAAATATATTTACATATTTTTTCATTAAAAATTCAAATCACATTCATAAATGAAAATATTTTTTATTAAAACTATGATATTTTTATAAAAAAAAATATTCACAATTTATTTATTTATTCACTTCATATTTATAAAAAAAAAATAAACACTAATCATAATAATAATATAAAAAAAAATTCCATTTATTTATTAATCATCAAATATTACTAAGAATTTTCATAAATCATCAATAAAATTTAATTATAATCCATCAGATATATTTTATCATTTAAATTATTTTAAAATAATCTAAATTATTAATTAAAAAAAATTAAAAATTAAATTAAAAAAAAATCAGTTTATTCAAAATTGATAATAATTACGACACGATCACTAATTTATTACAATACAAACAAATTACACCTTGAACCTTTCGAAGATTCATCGAAATTAAAATAAAATATGCACATCGTTAAAATATTCCAGAAAAATATATTCGAAATTCTAGTTTAAGACGACCAGCTGCTTGCTCAGACAACAAACGATTAAGTCGCGCATATATTTCAATTTTAAATTTACCATACCATGTAGTCCATAGTGTCTCAGTGTTTGTATTAGTTTTAAGGTTTGGTTTTTATCAATGTTTTTTTTTTTTTTTATTTATTTGTGTTTCTTGCTCTCTCATTACTATATAGAATAAGATCGTCAATAGCACGAGTATTGCACCCCTGACTAACTATCGCATAACGTCTAATTGGATATAAAATTTGTGATATGCCGGGTGTTTATTGGTGTTTTTTGTAAGTGTATGGTTATATTTTGGAAAATACACCAAAAAATAATCAACCCTTCGTAAAGTAAATCTAATTTATTTATTTACATAGTTTTTGGACAGCTGCTGTTCCATTTTTTGGTCTTCTTGAGATTGAAAAGGGATTACAGAAAAAATGATTTCAAATTATTAGTTTATATTTTCATAAAATGCGTAATTATTACAATTTATTATAATTTAGGTTTGCCACATATTCTCAAATAAAATTTTCTAAGTTTAATTAGCATTGAATACCAGTAATAAAATTACAATAAAAATGTAATTTTATGAATGATAAAAATGCTAATGGTTGAAGGCATTTGCTAACAAAAAATGTCTCACAAAGTAGGTAGCTCGTTAATAAAAAAGAAATATATGATTCAGAATTCCTATAAAATAAGTTGGTTCAAATTGCTATATAATAATGCTATCAGGCTCTTCTAACGTGGCTCACTTCATGAGTCTACCGTTAATTGTGGTAAAACATAATATTATTATAATATTATTTATGCGAATTTCTGATAAGGTTTTTTTGAAGTCATATTATAAACTAACCAGACTGTACATAACATCCGCAAAAAATACTAGTATCGTCAACACACGCTCATACTATAAAAAGCGGTAAAATAACAATTTAAATAGAAATTTATTAATCTATTACTATTACTCTACTAGTATTAATCTATTACTAACTATTACTCAAATCTACTAGGCAGAAATTATTTATTGACAATATAATTGACAAACATTCTCTAGGTTCTATTAAAATCTATAGTAAACCACTCAAAGAAAAGTAGGTTTTACAAAAACCAGTTTAATTTTGACATATTTTTGTATATGAAAAAAACCGACTAGTTTTGTTTATAAAACAAGTTTCACAGGTCAGAGGCCAATCGGAACATTGTATAATTAAAGCATACTTAATTATATAATTAATTGATTCTTAATTAAATAATTAATGAATTGGTAAATTTTATTCAATTATCAGAAGTGAGATAAGTTAGACGATTGCTTTAAAAAATCTCTACTTAATTTATTAAAATTACACAAAATTATTAGTTTATCTTTAAGTTTTTTTTATAGTAATTTTACAAAACTTGAAATTAAAAAGCTTAGTTTTCTCTCCTAATTATGAAAATCAAAATTTATTTAATAAATTTATTGCAATAATATATGCGGAAACCCTAATTTAAGTAAATACCTTTAAATATTATTGTTTTTATCTTTATTGGAATTATAGTAAATTGTCGTCATCGTCGTGACTCTCAAATTTAATGACGAATAATCATTTTTTTTTGTATTGAATAATATGAGCGTGAATATTATAAATACATATATATCTGAGTCATTCACTAATCAAGCTCTGTATCTTTTTATATTCATTTTTATTAAGTTTTTATTTACCTGTTCATATTATTACTGTACGAAATTAAATATTATTCATCATAAGTTTTGTTTAATTTCTGTTCATCAGTGCAAAACATACCGAACTTCTGTGGAGCTTTTAATGATTACTTTTTTTTTATATAAATTTTTTATTATTTAATGACCTAATGGTTCATATTATCTACGGAAGTTCTTTAACAATTTGTAATATAATTGTTTAATTTTTACAATTTAATTTGAAAAGTTTTTTTTATTTCATTTATAAATTAAATTAAATTTGGTTTATTATTATCTTATCTTTAAAAAATTAATATATTAAGTTAATTTTAATTCAAATATAAAAAAATCATCGCCCAAAGAGTAATCATTGATTAGGTAAAATTTTACTCTTACTTTATAATTATATAAAATACATAAAAAGCATAGAATTACCTCAGCACATAATATAGTTAATTTCACCTTGAACTTGTGTTGTTAATGTCAGATGTATACAAAGTAATAAAAATTAAAATTTTTTTAAATTTGAATAAAGTCAACAAAAAAAAGAAAAATGAAAGCAAAATAATATGGAAAAGTAATTTTAGATTTTCAAATTACCTTTTTGTATGTAATCATAAAATTGAAAATTACATTATATAGCTTAGAGGTTATTTTGCTCTGATAATGTTTAGTTACATGAAATCTGACGGTTTTCTGGTTTTTTTTTTTTCTTCTTCTGGAAATTGCATGAGAATTTTAATATATATAATTGGATTTGAAAAATTCTTAGAATTCTATCATGAATTAATAATTTACAAATCTATAGATAAATTATAACATTATTTCGATTACTTTATTTGTACAAGAAACTAGATCGATAATTTACTGATAGATATAATGAAAATTGGAAAATTACAAAAATAACTTTAATCTAAACCAAAAAGATATCAAGAAATAAAATTTTATTTTATGTGAAATTTGTGTTTTTTTTTTTGCTTTGGTAAGAGCTAATGTAGTGGAATAAATCCATCAAAATGAATTCACTTATTTCTTAAGCAAAAATGTGTAAATTAATTCTATGGGATTTGCACATGATGCATAATATTATATTATGCCGGTTAATTGCAGTTTTTTAAAAGTTAATTTTGGTAAATAGTCTGTAAGGTACAAATAGTCTATAAAGTAATTAAATATTAATTATGTTCGAAAAATTGAAGTTTATAGAAAATTTTCGATTAGAAATACATGAACATTTTTTGATGAGTTCTCTCTTCTTTTACATACTTGATTGATATTTGGAAAAGTTTCGTGAAGAGTTATTTCGCTCCGCCTAACTTTTGACGATTTTGTGTTCGTTAAATGACTAATATTAACTGCACTCGAATTGCAGCATTTTTGTTAGCTACTCAAAAATTTCAATTATATATGTTATAAATATTTATAATTTCTTTAATAAAGTATAATTCTGTAAAAAAATGCCATAACATGATATCTACATAATTACAAATTTTCAGCAGAGCCAATATAAGAAAATTTGATCATAACTTGTCATAATAAAATGCTTATAAAAGGTTGAATTATTAAGATTACTTTAAGTTTTTTATGATCTTGGTAGTTTTTGCTTGAAGTAACTAATTAATCCACCAAAAATTTGTCAATTTTGCTTTTATAAGGTTAATTGTCACTCATTTTATTATTTTGACAAATATGGCAACATCAATTTGACAAAATATCATTTTATTATTTAGCTTGTTTTGGCATTGTCAATCAAGACAAAAACAAAATATAGATTTTAGATATAACCAATTTTTCTTTGGTTTATACCAATTAAAAAATTTTCAGGGTATTGGTAAATTTGAAGATTAAATGTTTAGCAAGTAACTACATATCTTAAGTTATTACAAAATTTCAAAAAATGTAGATTCGTGTTATGGTAAAGTTAAATAATTATAATTCTGTAAAAATTTACCAAAACATGATAATTACTTTTTAATACTCTTAGATAAATTCTAATTTCGATTGTTAAACATAAAATTTTAAAATTAAAAACAAGAAAAGTTTTTTTTTGCAATAAAATAAAGTATCAAGTTTTTCAAAATTTTAGAAGATTGCATATTTAGTAATCGAAATTAGTACTTATCTAAAAGTTGCAAATAATAATTATTTTGTTTTCAAAAATGTTCATAGAATTATTAGAATCGACTTAGAAAGAAATTACAAATTTTATAGTATTATTTAATTAATACTTTATTATGATCAAAAGATTGATCTATATTTAATATTATTCTATAGAAAGCTATAAAGCATTATAGCTCTTCATTATATATTTATTTAATAAATATTTGTTATATTTTTAAGTGAATAACAAATAAAAAATTGTATTTAAGTTAAATTTTCTATTTACGTGTATTAAAAAGGAAAATTTAAAATAAACGGAGAAAATTTATCTCCGCTTATTTTATCAATTTAAACATAATTTCATTTTATTTAAATAAGAAATATAAAAATTTTAATAAAAATATAATTTTTTTATTTTTTATGAAATATAAAAACTTTATAGAACATAAATACATAATTTTTTTTTATATTTATTTAACATAAATTTACTCAAATAATTTTTATTAATATGATTTTTTATTTAAACATATACTCTGTTCCGTATATTAAAAAAAATTATTATCCTTTTTTTTTTTTAAAAAAAAAAATTATGTTTATGCTGAGACTAACAAATTTTTGTACAAAATTGAGTTTTCAATTATATATTTCCTTTTTATTTATGCAATGTCAGTTGATTTTTTTTTCATTCTTAAGAAAAAAAAGTATTAATCAAAAAAAAAAAAAGGATAGAAAGAAGAAGGAAAAAAAAAAGTTTATATGTATGCACTATACTTGGTTTTTTTATGCTCATCAAAATAAATATTTTTTATATCTAAAGAAGCTTGAATTTATGATTTTTTTTTTTGTATTGCTATGTTACTAACTAAATATTATGCAAAAAAAAAAAAAAAATAATAATAATAATGAAATATGTGTAAATAATAAGAAGAAAAAATATGAAAATGTGCAACACCAGCAAGATAACGAAGCATAATTTTTTTTAAAAAAAATATTTTGTTGTTGTTTATTATATTATTATTTGATTTATGATTTGATAAGAATATCAAAATAAAATTTATATAATTTAAACTTATTTTGTATATAAAATATAAATATTATAATAAATTAGATATTCATAATGTTTGAGTAATTTGATCTTCTTGTTTATTGAAGAATAAAAATTGTATATATATAAGGTGATTTCGGGAAATGGTTAGTTGGAGTTTAATTTTTATATAATTACTGAATATGTCTGAGGACTAATATGATTTAATTCTAGAAACTTCAATTTAATTAAAATTAGATGAATTGAAAATAAAAATAATTGTAATTACCAAACCACCCAGACCAATTTGTACCAATTGTTAATTCTAAATGAATAAAACCGATATAGATCAGAAACATGGTCTTGTTGACTTTTAAAAGTTCAATTCTCAGGAAAATATTTGGATCAAAAGTAAATTATGGGTGGATAAATGAGGACTAATCGCGAGATGGAACTGTTAAATGAAACATAGTTAGGTTTATAAAGTCGTAAGGTATACATGATCAGAGCACTTGCTTAAGAATACTAAGAAAAATTGGAAAACTAGGCTGAACAATTCGCCCTAGTTTTCCAATTATCCTTAGTATTCTTAGCCAAGTGCTCTAACCATTTATACCTTACGACGAAAATTTATGGTGTAAAGGGGTGAAACATTGATTTTGCCACATAAAAAATATTATTTTAAAACTTATTTACACATAAATTTCTGGAATAATTTAAATTATAATTAAATTGTAAAGAAGATATTATTATTTTTAGAATTAGCTTGAATTATGATAATAAAATTATAATTTTCAAATTGATTAAAACATAAATATATCTAAATTATTTACAATCGATTAATTTAATATCTTAACAAATTTATACATTTTTAAACAATCTTGTGATTGTGAAACATCTGGGTATCTTGTTGAAATAGAAATCTTGTTTAAGATAATAAAAAGTATATCATTATATGTACATAAATATAAAAAGAAATCACCCTGTTCATTTATTTCAAATGCAAAACTATAAAATTAATTGCTGAACAAATACAAATTTATTACCATAATTTCAATTTAAATGCAGTTTTTTTTTTTTATTTTTCTGTCATATACGGGTGCTGAATTACAATTTTATAAGCAATAATATTAAAATTATTGTATTCTTAACTACTAATTGTCATATAATTAGATATACAAATAACTTTCAATATTTATATACCCGTATAATACATTTATGTTTAGGTAACTATTAATTTAATTCTATAAAATTAAAAGATTTCAGTTGATATTTAACCATTAAATAGAAAATATAAAGATAAATTTTTTTAAGGAAAATTTTAGTTTTTTTTTGCTTTTCTTATATAAATTAAACAAAAAAATGGATAATGATAATAATTTTAATTTAATTAATAATTCAGTATATGTATCTTTAGAAAATACATCATTTAATTTTATGGATATTAAAATTAATTTAATTGATAATAAAATACCAAAAGCAAAATTAAAACATCCTGGACAAAATATTTATAATTCTGAATATGGTGTAATGTGGATTAAAAATAAAGAAATTAATAATAAACCATATAAATGTTTATTATGTCAAATATATTTTGAACGTTTATGTGATACATATGCACATATAAATAAACATTTTAAAATTAAACCATATAAATGTGAATATTGTGAAAAATGTTATTATGGTAGAAAATCACTTGTTTATCATACAAAAACTGGTCATTTAAAAAAACTCGATTGAAAATCTAGAAAAACTTAATTGGAAAAACTCGATTGAAAAAAAAAAAAACAATCAAAAATAATAAAAATTTATAAATTAATTAATAAAACTAATTAAAGTTAAAAAATTAATTTTAATTTAATTGTATTTTTTTTTTTACTTAATTTGTTAACATAATTTAAAAATATTAAAGATTTTATTTACATAAATTTCAATAAATATCTTTTTTATGTTGAAATTATTACATAAATTGCAAAATTCAAAATAAATTTTTAATTAAATTATTACACTTCAGTAATATTTTAAAATTGATAATTTAATTTCAATTTTAACAAGTGATTTATGTATAATAAATATACATAAATTGTTATTTTTAAATGATTGACAAAATAAAAATATAATTTAATTTAAAACAATTTTTGTTATTTTTCCTTAAAAATTCTTGTTGTTGGGTATTTTTATGTTAAATCTTTTCGATTATTATGTACCCATAAACAAATAAATTGCTATTTTTACATATTGAACAGCAAATTATGTAAAAAAAAAAAAAAGATATATACATATATGTATATATGTATTATTATATTCGTTTTCTTTTGATATGTATATGTAAATATGTAAAATTTAACAAGGACAAGAAAAAAATTTAGCATATCATGACTGTTATTAAATAGTTACAATTTTTTCTGGCTTTTTTATCTGAAAATAGTTTTGTCTACCAGCGATTTAATTGTTCTTTTTTTAATTATACATTATTTCAATTTAATTATATTATCAATATTAAACTATCTTGTCGATTACAAATTATTGTCCATTAAAAAAATGATTTTCAGCCTGGAACTCTAAGATATATTTAGAGTAAACAATGCTTCGGGAAAGCATATTATGAAATCTTAAAATATTCAGCAGCACCAATCAAAATTCTTGACTAAAATCCTTGAAGTACAACCTTGATTTACCAAGAATTTATTGTAAATTACCTAAATAACAAATTTGTTAAGTTTATGGAGTAAAGTTTAAATAACAAGTTTCAAAAGTTGACGGAGTGGCAGACAAATTATATTCGCTTTATTTCCAACATTAAATTAGTTTTAACGAATACTTAAATTTTAATTTGACATATTTTTCCAAAATTTAAAATTTAAACTTTACATTAGAAAAATTGTTATTTAGAAAAACTAATTCTTCCAGAAATGATAACATGAAATTATTAAATATTTACCTACTCAATTTCAACTACAATTATTAAAGTAAATACAATATTTTCAACTGATCTATCAATAATTTATATGTAAACTTAATAAATTACAATTTAAAAATATTGACAATGTGACAGACTGATTAAAACATTTTAAAATCATATCAAAAAATATTCCTACAAATTATAGTCTTTATAAATATTATATATTTAATGCTTATGCTATTGACATTTCCATAAATATATAACAATTTTTCCATAAAAAAAAATGGAAAATAACAAAAATACTTAAATTGCAATAAAAATATTGTAAATACACGATTATATTGGAAAAATGTTTGAACATAGGAAAAACAAAAAAAATATCTTGTGAATTCAATAAATGTAAATTTTTATGTAAAATAAATCATTAAATTTTTAAAATTTTTATATATTATCTTTGGTGATTTTTTACAATGTTATAATAAATGTTTTTTTTTTTTAAACCCAATTTAACGAAAATTTCATTTTATTAGATCAGTCAACCAAAATTTTCCCCATTTTCTAAATTTTTTATTTACACAAGATATAAATTTTTGAGTGCGAAAAACCTCAACAATCAAAATGTAAAAAAATCCAAATAATGTATTACATATTACATTAAATATGATATTAAATAATATTAAGAGTTTTCAAATTAAGGGTTACGTTAAATTTAGAAGGATGTGAAGTAACAAGCTTGTACCACAACGCCAGCCATGTCACATCATAAGATCCATTTATTTCCTACAATTTTGATTGCTTAAAATAGCTGATTATCAATGAAAGGTTCTGTTCTCTTGAATAGAGAATTTGATTGATCATTACTTTAATTATGCTTAATACTACAACTTGTCTTATTAGTTGACCAGAACGGCTGTAATCTTTTATTAGAGAATTGTGGAACCAATCTCAAATCTTGTTATCTACGTTCTAAGACAAATTTGGCTAGCAACACTCTTAAAATACTAAATTGAACATTGAAGCAACTAAGACTTTTTTGAAGGAACTAAGACTTTTAGTGATATTATAGTTATATTTGTTAACTTATAATCTTGCATAGGTAAACTTAGAAGTTTTGCATGTTACCTAGGGTAATAGGCTAACTTTACATAGGTTAACTAGAAAGTATTTTAATATACTAGATAAAATAATAACTTTAGTCGAAATTTATAAGAAGATGACTTCTATATAATAAATCGGTCAAATTACAGAAATCTGCCAAATTTAAATGCTTAAAATCATAAACAAAATTTTTTTTATATAAATGCAACATAGAAATATATCTATAAAAGTTTTGTACAATAAACTCTGCAATATGATTTTCTATATACTATCGCATCCCAGCAACCAATGTATTACAATTTGTTTATAATTTTCTCCACAAAAAAGCATGTATTACGATGCCCTGAAAACATATCGTCATATCAACATATATAAAAAATATATTCACATATTGCCGTGAAAAAATATACAATATCGCTCGCATCCCTTAAATTAATGGAATTTCTTTCTGTTTTTTTTTTTTTGTATAATTTGTTCACGCACCAGCAACATCTGCTCACCCTGCAGACAAAAATATATATAAATACCAGTATTTTATTCTACTATTGTGTCTGTCTACTTCTCTGACTACTGGCATTTTATGGTTTTGTAGACAATATCGTTTATAGAGGCAGAGGCACAAAAATATTTTTTTTGTTAATATTGATATTTGTCGCGTGCCAAAAAAAAAAATTAAAATTTTTTTGTATCTTCACTAGAATACATAAAAAAAATATATTAAAATGTGCTCATATGTGAAAAAGGTGCAGTTAAAAATTAGAGGGTGAGTTTTAAAAAACATTTTACCCGAATAATGTTATCAGTGAAGCGTTGGCGTGTAAAATTTTTTTTTTTTGAATACGGTATACATTTTTAGGTATTTTCTTTATGTTATCAAAAAATTGGATAAATTGTTGTTCAATTTTTATTTTTTTTTTTTCAATTGTAAACTAAAATGGATATAAAGTGGGTAAAATATTTTTCCAGATGGTATTTTCAGGTTTCCGACAACAAAAATTTATATAATAATTTTAAAATTTTCTTGTAAAAATTTACAATTGATTTTTCAAATTTCGGTGATGAATACTTTAGTGAATGGAATAAATTGTATAAGGAAAGTGAAAATTTTATAATATATTTACAATCATAGAAAATAGGACGAAATCTTTTAATATTGGGAAAATATTAAGGGCTAGGAAAACAATGTCAAAAATATCTTAAAAATAGTTTAACTACTACATAATTTGTTATATATAAATTATATTTTTAAGATTAGAAAGCCAGGAATGAGTTAATTAGAAAAAACTATGTTATTACGATAGACATAATTTGATCATAAATTAATTAATTGTGAAATTATATTTATTTACTTTTGACTCCTTGCGGAGCATAATGTCTCTACCAAGCCTGCACGGTATCATACATATACCATTTCCTGGACTTTTTTTTAGTTCTCTCCGATTTTTACCCAATCGACAATGTGACGTACCATTTCTGGGAAAATTTCTTAGTTCTGCAACTTCCATCTTTTTATCAAGCTGTCTTAGCTTTTACTGTAACTTTTATCTTCTTATCAAGCTGTCTAAACTTTCTGTAACTTTCATCTTTTTATCAAGCTGTCTAAACTTTCAAAATTTGTCCAAGGAATGAGTTCATTATCAGATATTGAAATTGAAAGGTTTTTGTACTGAAAAACCTTTCAATTTCAATATCTTTTTCAGATTTAGCCATAATAGCGAGTTGTTTACCGCAGTTAACTAACTAACAAATTAAGTTTTTTAAGATGTGACGGTCTTCTTTTACGGTCTTCTTTTTTTCAATATTTTCGAAATATATACATATTTTAGTAATAATTTTAAATTTCATATTTGTTGGATATTGACATTTAAAATACTGAAAGATGAATGACCGAGAAATGATTCCCAATCTTCCAAAAAAAAAAAAAAACATTTATTGACAAATTTATTACAGCAACAACAAAAAATAACGGTTTTTTTCGTTATCAAAATGACGTATTTGTGTGTATCATTGTATTCAATAAAATTTTCTGATAATGATGAGGGTATTTTTATCCCCACTCCCTTAAAATCATATAACACATCACAAAAAAAAAGAAAAATAAAGTTCAACATATTTTCGAGTATACAACGTATGTGAAATATTATTGGGCAGATGTTCTGATCAATGTATACGTTGATGACGGTTTTATATTATTGTTGTTATTTTTGCTATTTTGTTATGTTTCTATTCACCCTTCAAACGATTCATTAAAATTCTTTTTCAAAGAAACATAACTTTAACGTGATTTTTTTTTATCATTTTCACCTATGCAACAACATTACAATATTTTCTATTTAAATAAAATTTGCTTTTACGTATGAATAAACTAGGGAGGGGTTGATTTTATAAATGACTTTTTTAGTTGGTTTTACGAGGGAAAGAAAATTAACTATAAATAAAAGGTAACCAGAGATTTTTAAATTTTTCTATTTTACGAATCAAAATTTGAAAATTTTAATTTAATGTTTCAAGGGTAAGTGGTCTGGTATGTATGTTTAAGTTGTCATGTTAATTTATATTTTTTGAAATTAAATTACATTGAGTGGTTTTTCGAATAAATCTCAGATTTTTTATTTTTATTTATAAGTGAAGCTGATTTCATTTCAACCTCATTAAAAAGTAAATCGCCATACTGGACTACATACTCGTAATCGCATGCGAGAACTTTCGAGCGGAACGTTTATTGGAATAGACCAGAATAAACATTTATTATAGGTTTTCAAATCCTTCCAAAAGGGTGTAAAAAATTCTAGCTGCCTGCAAATCAATCCCCAAAAGGTAGTGAACTAGATAGATAATTAAAAAAAAATTGTGTGGGTTGTATCTTGTATGGGTTTACTAACCCTTAAGCTATTAAATAAACATTTACTAATCCAATAATAACATTAGGTATTTCCATTGTACTTCAAATCAAAAATACAGATCCTTCATACTAAATGAATTTTTTATTTTAATTTAAAAAAAATATTTTTACCATTTTAATTATCTAAATATTTTTAACTTAAAAAAAAAAAACAGATTTCTTTCATATTTTCAAATTATAAACAAAGATATTGAATTTTAAAAAATTTCTTTATTTAACTAAAATCTAAATCTTTGTCCCTATAGAATTGCAGCTAAAAAAAAAGGTGTTAAATTTCATTAAATCTTCAACACCTTTTCCACAAAAAAAAAATATATATAATCTCTATGAATGTAAAATATATAATTTTCTAGCAACAGGTTTATATTCTTATACTAAATATTACAAATATTTAATTAAAAATTTCATTATAAATGAGAAAGGATAATAAATGTCCTTTCTAAAAGATAAAAATAAAAAAAAAAAATCAAAGAAATTATAAACAAAGTGAAATTATTCTTTAAAAGAAATCTATGTTTTTTTTTCTCTATTTCATTTTTTTATTTTTCTGTAGGACTAAATAGAATCGTTTAAATTTGAATAAATTTTTATCCTTTTACTCTTATATACGTTTATAATGAGGATTTGTATATTACATCAAACAGAAAAAAATAAATAAATGGATTTTCAGTTCATCACATCACTAAATTCATAAAAAATATACCGACCGACAAAGTATATACACATATATATAAAAAAATCACTGAATCCTTTAAGCCATAAAACATATATATATATATATAAACTAAAATAATATGTATACCGTATAAGGAAATTTTTTTTTTAAAAAACAAAAAAGAAATAACGCTTGCAAATAAATCCTTTCTATGGTTTCTCACATATTTTAAGAAAATCGTTATACAAAAATCGTTTTTACTTTAACAACGAACTAGAAAATCCTTTTTTTTTTTTGTTTGTATCCATATATATGCAAATCTTCAATGAAATCGATTTCATTCAATCCGGATTTAAAAGGATTTTCACTTAACAAACTCAAAGATTCGTTATTTTTTTTTGTTTTTTTTTTGCTATTGCACACATTTCAAATAAAAGGATCTCTTTTTAGTTATGGATGGTTTTTTTTTCTGTGTTGGTACTATTGTCGTCTAGTTTATAATATTCTAGAACTTATGAATTTTTTATTGTTTCAAATTCTAGAGGTATATAAAAGGTGTACAGATTAAAATTAGCTTGGTATGTAAGTATCTCATTTTCATTTAAAGTCATCAGTTTAATTTTCATTATGAAAGCTTTATTTAAAGGATATACATACATATATGAGTTTAGTATTTGGTTGTTATAATAGTAAATGTTTTTGAAATGGTTTTGAAATAGAACTGGTAGTTACAGTTGAATAATTAAACTCAATATATATCTTTAGAATGATATTATGTTGTGAGTTTGTGTAAAAGGTATTTTTTTAAATATTTTTCATAAATCATGTTTTTAAGGAAATATTTGCTGCTGGTTCTGTCAAAAGAGTAAGATTAAGTTAACCCAAAAAATATAGTTGTAAATAATCCTATAATTTTTTAATTAATATAGTTTTAAAATTGACTGGACACTATGTAGGCATCAAAGGTAATGAATCGACCGAAGCTTTTGTTAGACAAGGTTCGGAAAAACACATTCAAACACCCGATATCCTTTACCGGAATTTCAATTAGTATGGCCAAAACTTCCTTTTCCAGAATTTCAATTAGGATGGCCAAAACAACAAGTGGCTAATGTAAAATTAAATAAGATTTGGATTACTACCAGTATTGGATTACTACTAGCCAAAGAGTTTATCGCTTCCATATCTCAGAAAAGAACATTTCAAATCTTAAAGATTAAGATAAAAAACTAAGTCTTTTAATACCGGTTTCTACACTGGACACTGTCACTTAAAGTACCATCTTTAAAAAAATGAATAGTTCGCTCAATGATAGATGCACAATATGCAATGAGGCTAACGAACCGGCCTGACACATTTTATGTAAATCTGAAGGTTTGGTTCAAAAGAGTTGGAACAATTTGTTTAAATAGTCTTTGAACCTTTATTAAAAATTTTAGGTTTGCTGAAGAGCTTTAACCAATTAAATAAGTACTGGCCGTAGTGGTTTCTGGGATATAATTTATAATCTTATTATAAACGCTATTTTATAATTTTATCTAATCTAATCTATTATTTTAAAGTAGGTCCAAATATACAATAATTGGGTACTATATCCCTTAAACGTAAACAAGTCAATTTTGAAAGTTTTTACAAGCTAATTGTCCAGTGAATATCAAGAAACAAGTGGAAGTATTCTGTAGAGCCAGATGATGATTAAGAAATGTAAACGAAACAATTTTATGAAACTAAGACGATTATTTGTACAATTTCAGGAAACAAACACTAGGTACAGATAGAAATAAAACTACACCATTTATAGTAAATCTCATTTTAATTAAATTTCAATATTTTAGTCCGTATTATTTCAAAATACTATGATACATTAGTTAGAAATCTTTCTTTATTTAAATTATAATTGATTTAGAACTATAATATCTTTCTATCAAGCCTGACAAATATTCAAAAAATTATAAGTACCTTTCAAAAATACCACAAAAAAATATGAAACAACAAGGAAAATATTCAAAATGATAAATTTATTTTCATTTTGTGTGATTATAGTAAAATATATGTGAAATATTATATATGTATATATCCATATATACAAGAAAATGTTCAATTTACTAAGATAAGGATTACCTTTCATGAATCTACCCTTTTATGTTATAGAATTGATAAATTGCCTAAGGATTAGTCACAATGTTTTGTTTTTCATTCATGATTTAAAGTCTTATTGTTTACAATACAAGGTGATTTTTGTGGATACTCATTTTTGTGATAATTTATATTATTTATATAAGAAAAATTTCAAAATATTTTATCAAATTTGATTTTTTTTACATATTTTTTTTTAATAAATTTATAAAAAATACTTATTTACGAAATATTTTACATTTAAATTAATATTATTATATATATTTTAAAAAAAAATTAAATAAATTACCATTATATAGAATTATTTATATGTTTATATGTGTATATTTATTAAAAACCACATATTATTAAATTAAATTTTATGTTTAAATATTACACGCAGCTGAATAAATACCAAAAAACAATTTTTTTTTATTTGAATAACTAATGAGAAGTCAAACCACAAACTATAAAACAATTTTTTTTAAAAATATTTAGGATTTAAAATTTAAATATATATAAATATAGTAATTAATTAAGCAATACCATAATATTTATTTACCAAAAAAAACATAAATATACATAAATAAATAAATATTTTATAGTACATATTATAAATAATAATTTCAAGTAATTTTCTAGTCAAATATTTATTTACGCGAAATATTTTGACAGCAGGAACAAAAAAAATATGTATTTACTTTACACCCTGTAAATAAAATTTGGTTGACCAAGAGAGTTGTTGACAATAATCAGAATAACAAAAAAAAATCCTTATTTATTTTTTTTTCTTCCCTCCAGTTTTATGCGAAATAAACAGAAAAATCTATAACAACAAACCATAAACTTTAAAATTATTATAGTCCTTAATAGAAAATATAGAAATGAACTTTATGAGATTAAAAAAGTTTTTCAAAATAAAAAAAAAAATTGAATCTCCAGTTTTTCAGGTAAACAGAAGAAGACCTAATAAATTGAAAATGTTAAATTACAAAAAAAAAAAATAGTTTTTTCTTGTGGTTTTGTTTAGATATCCTTTTTATTGGTTATCATTTTTGTTCACACAACAGTAACATAGACTATGAACAACAAATCAACTATATACTACAATGATTTTTAATAAAAACAATTATTATCATCTATCCTCACCCCCCAATCCTGGAAAATAGAAAAAAATTCAAAAAAAAAAAAAAACAAGGATGATAATCCAAGTGCAAGGTAATCGAATAAAATAGTTTTTTTTTTGTCGTCATTGTTTTGTATGTTTAGTACTTTAAGAAATCTAAAACTTGATGCCTGATTATATCCTTTTTTTTTTTTGCTCTGACTATTTTTTGCATAGAAATTTTATGTAAAACGATATAATCAGTCATTTGCATACATAAAAAATAAAAAAAATAAATGTTGAAATTCATTTACAGGTAAAAAGAGATAAATAAAAAAAAAAATTCATTTAATATTTTTTTGTGTATAAATGAAAGGTAAAAGAGAATAAATCCATAGAATTTTGTATAGTTTAAAAGTATTACATATGTGTATATATAATAGTACAAACTGAATAATTTAACAATAGTGAAATAGTCCAGATAAATCCCATCAGGTAAATCGAAAGGATAGCATAATTACAAAAAAAGAAAGCAAATTACAAAAAAAAAAGTATTTTGAAGTTATGCAATATAATAGAAAATGGCACGTGATCAAATTGTGTAGCAGAAAGATTTATATTTTTTTTTTAGTCATAGATCTATTACAGATAATATGTAAATAAATTTTTTTTCGGCTTTCACAAGCTTCAAAGTTTTGTAATTATGTTTTAATTTTCAAAAATAATAGACTTCAATCATCAAAAATGTTCAATAAAATTTTTTTTTTAATTAGTTATTAAATTGGTTCTCGGAAAATTTTGATAAAATGTCAGGTCAAAAATGTAGATTAGAGAAGCAGATTATTAACCTTATTGGCCGCGTAACCCAACATTTTTCTTTGGAATAGTATGGTGATGTTTATAATATTAAATTTGGTAAAACCTGGTAGACTAGGGTCATTCAGAAGTAACAAATAAATGAAATTATCGATATTTGACAGTAACTCCTACAATCTGTAAATTCTTTGCTCAGAACGGTTCAGATGAATTTCGATTTTTAATAAATATACTTTAAATATTTTTACATATCGAAATATGCAAGTTTTAAATAAAACACGTTCCTTCGTCAGACTACGACATTTATTTCAAATTTCTTAAAAGTGAAGAAACATTTTAATTGCAACAAGCTTTTGTTCGTGGGTCATTGTTGTTAGCAGATGCAGATTAGAAATTTAACTACACCCAATATTGCACGTCACCCCGTCGAGAACGGCCTGGTTAGAGCATTTCTTGATAAACTAAATTGAGTAACTCATTTTTTTAAAAAAATTATTTCAATAATTTAGTACAATATTAAAAATGAATTAGTATATAATTATCACTAAAAGTGCTCTTCCTAACCTAAAATAAGAAATTAATCTATTTTTAAGAAAAATATTGATTTTAATATTTTTATATTTTTTATAGTCTCTTTTTATGTAAAATAAGTAAGTAAATAAAGTGTTGTACATAATCTTAAATATTGAATTTTGACCTTTTTTTTTTATTGTGTGCCGTCACACCAAGAAAAAAAAATTCAGAGTCGTTACAATATAATTTGTTATCTTTAGAGCTTGAAGCAAGAAAATAAACTTCTTACATTAAATATAATTTTAGTTTATCAGAGCGATTTTTTTTCATTTTTTTTTTTTTGGGTCAACAAATAATTTATTAGATTCACTTCCGCCCTTAAATTATTATTTAAGATTAAATTTATATTTTTTTTTGGGGCCAATTCGCGTATGTCCAAAAAAAATTCGCTGTCGTACGAAAAGAAGAATATATATAATCTTCTAATACTATAATGGTATATTCAGGAGAATCACTGTGTACACGAGGCACTAGCCAATTGGCGATCATATGACTCATATGACTAAATGAAAACAAGACAATAGAACACTTGTGTGTTCTTGTATTCAGTGCAATGTTATGGAGACATTATTTGGAACACTACCTCAGCTGCGAAGATCCAGCAAGCCGGTAGTCACGAGAGTTGGTCGTGTGTAGCAGCAAAACGGTATTAATTAAAGTCTCCGCGGGGGTTCGCCACTTATACCAACTAATCAACCATATTAAAAACGAATCTTTAATAGATTGTTACAATTTTTTTTTCCTGGATTTAAAGCATTTGTGAAAAAAATATGTTACACAAACTTTTTTCGCACGGTTGAAGAAAAATTAAGTATGATTTGTCACTAAACTTACATTTGATAAAAAAATAAATTCTGGTATGCTTAAGAATAAGTTTTTAACCATAACTTTTTTTTTTTTTGTGATAAAAATATATAAATTAACTGGGAAAATATCAATGGAAAAATATATTCTGATAAAATACAATTTTTGTCGATAACTTAGAAAAGTTTCTTTTGTTGTCAAATACATAGTTATGTATATAAAAAAAAATACCTTGTAATCGAAACGAAATTATATTTGAAGTTTACTTTATTTATATTTAAATACGTCTTACGGTACGTTAAATAATAAAACTTTTTAGTTGAATTTTCAAATAGGAATTTAAAATGATTGCAAAAAAAAAAAATTTAAATAAGAAATCCTTTTTATATATCATTATTATTTATGTAATTTAAAAGGTAAAACTTAGCTAATAAAAAAAGTAAAAGAAATTTGTTACTCTTTTCAAAATTTATTTGAAATTTTATGCTTAATTTAAAATGATTTTATATAGTAAACATATTTGTATTGATATTAATTTGTACAATTTTGTTGAAATTATGTCACACTTATCTTTTGATTCTGACAATGCTAAAATGTTTCAATACATAATTAAACTTATTTCTTAATCTGTAGGGGACAGTTAACTACAGCGTACTAGTTTTCAGTAGTCCAGAAGTCTCTGTAGTAAAATATAATCCCAGTAAAATATCTTCTCTGAATTTTTAAAAGCCGACTTAGCTACCATTCGTTATTGGGCTCAATTTAATGACAAAAAAAAAATTTCTCAACTTTAAAATCCTTCCATCCCTCCCCAAAACCAAATACTGTGTGTTCACAGATAAAGGAAAATTTTCTTAATATTTGTTGATTAATGTTTCACTTTATTATTTATTATGAGAAATTTAAGGCAAAATTTTTTAAAGCCCATCTGTTAATTAGTTACTATACATAATTTTATAAAAATATATGTATACATATATCTATAATCGATCAATTTTTGTAAGATAATAAATAACCTTATTTGGCAGAATGAAAATGTGTTAATTTCAATTAATTTCATCAGTTGATTTGGCCAAACCTTTATAATGAAACCTTTAATTATTTTACACATCTACAATAAAAAACAATAAAATAATATCCTTATTTAAATTTATTGATTTTCTTTTCAACTTAATTAATGACTTACATTTAAAATTTACACTTAATTTAATCAATTTAAATTTTGATCCTCAAAATAATAAAATTGAATTAATATAAAAATTAACATGAAATAATTTTGATTAAAAGAATTCATGTTTTTTTGTTTTTTTTTTTGGAATTCAAAAAATAATTTCGTCAGAAATATGGTATAAAGATAAGAATTCTGTATTACAGCAGAATAAATATAACAGAAACAGTGTTAATAAATCAACAAACACAAAATTCCACATTTTTTTTTCAATATTTACTTAATTACACATCATCAAAACATTTCACAAATGATTTGGTTAATTGACTAAATGTATGGGATTCAATATTTTCTTCTTTTTTTTTGCAGATAGATTAATATCGAAAAGGGTGTAATAAAAAATATTTTTGCTTTAATTATGTTAAATAAATAAAGGAGGATTGTATTTATTTTTTATTTATTATAAGTAAATATAACAAAATATTTTTAAAAGCTTATCTTTATTTTGGTTCAAAATTATTTTGGTTCAATTAAATATAACCAGTAAGCAAGTAAATTAAAATTTTATTAAATTTATTTTTGGAAAATAAACTTCAAATAATTAAAGAAATTTATAAAAATTAGGTTCAGTTTCTTAGTGCGTGTTTAAATTATTCACATCCTGGCCACCAGAGTTTTAATTATTTCTGGGTTTCTCAGTGTAAGTTTCTCAGTGTAAGTCTTTCTCTTAAGATATATACATACATGTTGAAAATAAATTATAGTCCTTTAGTGCTAAGTCTGGAATGTGTGGTGTATCATTGACGTATGATTGATTTGTGGTAAGTCTGGAATGTGTGGTGTATGATTGATTTCAGTGAAATCCTGGCCAACAGCCATAGTAATTGTATCAGTATAGACTGGCGCAATGTCATACAAAATATGACCATTATTAACCGTATCTAACATTACTCACATTACAAACTACCTTCCTATTTTGAATTTTACTCAGAAGTAGCTTGATGAAACTGAACCAAGATCGACGACATAAATTGAAAAATCAAAATAAATATTTTTAATTTCAAAATTACGACTGTGAAAAGGTACGGTTTTAAAGTTAAACTTTCATATTCACTAATTTTGATAAACTTAAGCTCTGACTGTATTTTAGGACGAAATTAAATTTGTAAATTACAGATTTTCTATTAAATTTTAATAAATAATTTAATAATTTAATTTAATTCCAGACTTTTATGTCTTTATTTATAATTTAATTTTTTACTAAATTCATTTATTTTGTTAATTTTATTTATTTTATTGGTTTATTAGTCGACCATCACTCTCATTCATCACTCAATTTATTTTTAAAGGCAAAAAAATAATATTTATTCATTTATTTTGTTAACTCAGTAAATTTACTGAAATTTGTAAAATTCTAAAAAAAAAAAAAATAAAATTGGTCACTAAAAACATTCTTCCATAAAGTTAAATCATAATTTGATTATTCAAAAATCGTGAATTTTATGTTTTTGTTTATCAAAAAAAAAAAATGTTTTTTATGACAACATAAAAAAAATATGAAAAATTGATATTTTTTATTATAATAAAAAGTTTATGAGTTTTTTTTTTTTTTTAAAGTAATAAAAACAAATACTAAAACATAATTTAAAAGGATGGATAAAAAAAAATAAAATATCCTAATTATATTTTTAATAGTAGTGTTGTGTTTTTTTATCGATTTGATTTTGTAAATGGATTTGTTTTCGAAATTATGTTTGAAATTTTAGAATTCACAAAAATAAATAAATAAAGTAAACTCATTTCCTTTCAAATTTTTGAAATCAGATTGTAATAAAATATCAATATTTTCCAAACTATTTGTTTAAAAAGACTAAAATCATTTACTTGATAATATCATTTCTATGCTTAATTAAAATTTATAGAATTTATAATAATTTTCAATAAAATGTTCATTAAATTTTAATTAAGATATAAACATTTTCTAATTGACATCCTAATATATAATAAATTTTAATTTATTTCCTAATTTTAATAATTAAAATACTATTAATATATTCAGAATTTCAATAAAATCAATATTTAAATTTATGATTTGATTCAATCTTCTAAGAAATTTCATAAATTTCATATGAAATTTTAGCAATATGTTTTAGTGGAATTTTTTTTTTATTATTCACTGTGAATGATTTAAAATTTTTTAGTGCAGAAATTTAAGTATGCACATGTTATTTTAACAGATCATCAAACAAATAAAAATGAAAAGTTAATTTATAAGCCATATACATCAGAAAATCATTAAATTTTCTTCTTACTATTACAAATAAAATCATAAAATTTGCAATTTCATTCAATTATTTAATCCTTTAGATTATAATTTTTAATCTGAATTGACGAACAAAGATGACACTTTTATTTTATTTTTTTACTTTTCATGAAAAATTTATGAAAAATATGCTACCAAAAATAAGAAGTTGGAAAATACTTTTATAATAAATAAAATATTTTTATATATGTGAATAAGAAAAAGGATATTTACTAAAAAAAAAAAAACTGTATATACAAAAAACTATAAGGATGATCATTGATTTTCTCGATGATTTAGGATATAAAATAGAAAGGCTTTTATACAATTTGTATTCCATTTAATATCCTTCGTATACGCTGGTATATAATATAAAGGATATATATTTATGTATAATATGATAGATAATGATTTTATTACACAAAGGACATATTCTACCATTCATGAAATTCTTATCATGTATATAGTATATGGAATTGTTAAAATTCTAACAGACATCCATAAAATAGAAATAGCTATGAATTTTCAAAAAAAATTTATTGCTAGTAAAATATTAAATAAAAGATATATCTATTTATATTATCCTCTCTAATGCATTCCTTCAGATAGTTTGTTAATATGAAAATTTATTATAGTAGTATTAAAAAAAAATTAAAGGAAATATTTTTATAGTATAAAAAAAATTTTTTTTTTTTTTTGCATTCATAAAGAGTAGATAAATAATCATAAACATAAAAATTGTAAATAAATTTTATGTAAAAAAATTTGTGGATTTTTTTTTTTTTTTGAAAATTTCACCTGAGATTTAAATATTTTTGGTATACAATGTACATAATAACGATTTCAAATTAAATTAGTCAGTTTTACAAATTATCTTTTTCACAATTTTTGGAAAAATGATCATTTCAATTTGAAAAATGTTTAATTCAATTTGTAAAATTGATCATTTCAATTTGAAAAATGACTAATTTAATCTGTAATTAGTATACATACCAGAAAACTAAAATTATTTATTATAACTAGAAAAATTTAAGAACCCTGAGTTAGTTTAAGAGCTATTTAAGAAAAAACTTGTATCAAGTACCTTGCAAATAATTGTTTAACCATAAGTTTTGATCATTTTTATTATATTAAATTCAAATAAATATTTTCAATATTGTACTTATATATCCTTGCTTCGATTTTTTTCTTTATAATCTTCTAATATCCTCTTAACTCGTTATTTTCTTATATAATCTTGAAATCATTTAACCTTGATAGTTCCAATACTCCATCATAGTAAATTTAAGTTGAAAATTTTTATATATAAAACGAGATTTTTTCCAGTTAGTCGAACTGAACAGAGAGATATTATGTCTCCGGATGATGAAAAAAGACGTGATACGAATAATAAAATACAAAACATAAAATGTAAATAACAAAACTCTTTAAGAACCACTGCAAAATATTATGCTGCAAGCAATTTCATAAAATATTATATATGTATATGAGTGTAGTAAATTTTGTCATCGTTATACATATAAAAATACTTGTTGAATATTTCAATAAAATTCATTCTTAAAATATAATATTACATACTTAATATAAAAAAGTTAGTTTTTTTGTAATGCTGCCAGCATAATCAATTTTATGGTTTTGTATATGGAAGAGTGAATCCTCTTCATTTATGAATTTAGTTTAGTCTAAGATTGATGAAAAGTGCTATATATATATATTTGGTTAGAGATGTGAGATTTTATAGTAAGGATAATTTTTTTGAAATCTACATGATGAAATGATAAGTTTTAATAAATCGTGATGTGGCATTAATTGGCAGCATATTTAAATAAACAAAATATATTACAACAGAATTTTTTAATGTTTAATTTAATATGCCAGCTTAGAGACTAGCTAATAAGGATTGTTAGGATTTTGAATTTGTATTCTACGGTATAAAAGTTAGTGTAGTAAAAAATTGAATATAAAAATGTAGTAGAAACTTAATATCATTTATAGTCCTGATAAAATTGCTTTGACAAGTTAATCCAAAACGTTTTTTTTTGCATTTAAAAATATTTTCCTAGCCCTTAAGGATAATTTTTAAAATTTTTTAAAAAAAATCATTATATTGCACGTGTAATTTTAATTAATATTTTAGTAAATTACATAGTTATTGATCTACAATAATCCATAAAAATTAAAATCCTTTTTTTTTTTTTTTATAATTAAAATATAAATTTTATGTAATAGATAGAAACCTAAATAAATAAGAAAATTTTATTTTAATTAGCAAAATAAATTATTAAAATCTTCATCAACATTTAATCCTTTCGATATTAGCACCACCAAAAAAAGCCCAGAAAAGAAAAATCAAAAATTCAAACAAGAAAATCCTTTTATATTAAATAAATAAATTTTAATGTCCTTTTGAACCATAATCTTCTTTTCAAATGTATATTTTCAAATATTATTATATACAAAAATATTTTTCAAAATAAAAAAAAATACAATTTTCCATAACCAAAATCACGAATTAAAATTTTAATCTAAAAACTTTTTATCTAAAATTATATTTGAAGTTAAGGCTTGGAAAATTACTTGATTTTCACAAAAAAAATATTTTAACTTTTAAATTTCCTTATATATTCATAAAATTTAAATCCTTTTTAAGTCAATTTTATTTTATTTAATTTTTTTTTGTATTATTTCTTAAAAAAGTAAATAAATTTATTTGATAGAACTATTTTTATTTGTATAGTCGTCATTGGTTTAGTTTTACAATTTTTTAAAACAACAAAATCTATAAAAAAACGTATAGGAACAGCATTTCGTATACTGTAGACCAGCCTGTATCAACCTTATTTGACGCGTGATCCAACATTTTTCTTTCTAGAATAGTACAGCCTACTAATAGTAGCTTATAATATTAAATTTGGAAAAACTGGGTAAAATTTATTTGAATAGAAATGTTTGACTATAACTTTTACAGTCAGTAAATTGACCAAACCTTTTACAGTCAGTAAAATTAATTGTGCAGAAGACTTTTTAACCTTCTGCACAATTAATCTCCATTTTCCGCTATCCTTTGCACCTGATTTCCATTTTATTGCTTGTAATTTTCTATGGTTTTATACTCTCATCTATTTCTTGGTCGGCCTCTACTTCTTTTTGAAATTTTAAGATTAATTTATGCTGCGGTCTTGTTCCTGGAATTCTGATCACGTGACGAATTTTGTCTGATTTAATAAATCTGACAATATTTACGAAGTACTATATTTACGAAGTATCCACACTTCGCATCCTTACGCTACAATCGGTCGTATTATAATTTCGTAAATTATTATCTTTGTTGTTCGCATTAGCAATTTTAATTTCATTAAATTCTAGTGGGGAAAGCAGCATTTATTTGGTACCTCTATTCTTTCCCGCACAAACCAATAAATACTGTTGTTATTACCTAGCAATACACCAAGGTATTTAAAGCTGGCAACACGTTCAATGCCATATTCGTCTATTATCGATGAACTCTATGATGAAAACATTCCCAAATTTGCTTAAAAACTTTTCAACCGTTCGCGACCCATTACAAATTTAACCCTATCCAATATTGTGTCGGAACCCCCAGGTTGAGAACCTCTGCTATACAAAACAAAAATAAAACGTATATCCGGATATAAAATTTAATATTATGAACTTTAACTGAAAAATAAAATCCCACCATCATCGCAATTTAATTTTTGAAATAACAACAAACAAAAATTACAACAATTTTCCAAAATAAAATTCAATTTTCAACTTTTCTTACTTTTTTCTTTATTTGTTGTTGTATACACACAAATATATAAAAAAAATGTATTTATTCTCAAGGATAATAACAACACAAAAATACAATTTTAAACTAAACATTTGCCTTAAAAAAAAATGAAAATGAATATTACTACAAATACAAAAAAAAAATCCATGGCAAAATGAAAACTTTACGAAAATTTAATTTTCAAAGTAAAATTGTAGTTTTCTTCAAAGAAAAGAAAATCCTGACAAAAAAAAAACAAAACAAAATAAAAAGACTTTGTCGTGTTGTTTTCAGTTGCAGCCACCCACAAGAATTGATATAATACTTTAATACGTTAAATCAAGTTTTTTTTTTTTTTGGTTACCTGAGGTTAAATACACATCTTTGTATTAGGTTTTTTTTGTTATTGTTATTTTCTTGAACAAATTTTCCGAAATAATGTTGGACATTTTTCATCAAAACGAAAAAAAAAAAAAAATTAAATGAAAATTTTGTAAGCAAAATACTATTAGGAAAAAATAAATCGATGGACAAAATCATTTAGAATAAATTGAGTTTGAAATTTTTTTTTGAATTTCACATATGTGTTTAATTTTTCAAACTTGTTGTTGTAAATAAAAGAGTCATCAGGAAGGATTATGTTTATTGATTTAAATATATGGATATGTTAGTTTGAATATTAACCCTTTTGTTTGTATTTTATTTACGTATAGGATATGACATCTTAAAGTTGACAATAAAAGGAAATTCAATTGACGAGAATTGTGCTATAATAGATACCACTATTTGATTTTGAGCGGCTAAATTACTAATTACTATTGTATGACTGAAATCCTTGTACTGCATTATCACAAAGGGGTTAAAGAGACAAAAAATACAATTTTATTGCTGAAGAACAATCCTATAGAATTTTTTAGTATCTCATCGTTCTTACAGAAAAGCAATAATCTTTCATGAATTTTCAAATATAGAACATAAAAGCAAACCTACTCAAAGTTTACAATAAATTCAAGAGTGAATGAAATGTGATAGAATTGAAGATGAAATATAGTAAGAGAATAAAGTAATATTGGTATTTAAGTACCATCAGGTGTCAAGATTTGATACAAGTTTTTTGTGTGAAAGAAAGTATTATAATTTTTAGTTAAATATTTAAAATAGAAATCCAAACCAAAAATTGTAATGATTAATGATCAGGAAATAAGAAGATCAGAAAATATTATATCCTTTACAATCACGTAGTTTGAAATTTTTTTAATATATACATTTTCTCAATATAACATATTTATATGAATCAATGTAGCATAATATATAAAAAAGATTTTATAATTCTAGTGATGCAAAATCATTTTGACTATAAATTTTATTGCAGATGTCAATATAATACGTTTATTTGAAAAAAGTAGTTAAATTATATTTTTTTTATCGGTTTTGAGATTTATAAAAAATAAGTGAATTTTTGATTCCAAATCAAGTAGCGTACTGATAAGGATATTGAGTGTTCGTGAATATAAAATTATTAAGAAATTATTAAAATAAATATTTCTTTCGAACCAATAAAATCATATTTTCAATTACAATTTTTCCAAAAATTCAAAATATACAATTTTCTTATAGTAAAATAATAGTTTGCAGATAAAAAGCTTTTATACAAAAGCTCTTTCACATAAAAGTTACTTTTCTCCTATTCTGTTCATATTCCAACTACCAGCACTAAAGTAATAATTTAAAAATTATGTACATTGACATTTTCTTGCGGAAAGTTCGTATCATATAAAATATTTTCCACAAATAATTAATTATATTTTCTTGATTTTAATTTAAATTATAATTTTATGTCAAATTTAAATAAATTAATTTAAAAAATCTCCTAAACAGTAATAAATTATACACGTTCGGTAACCCTATAAAATAGTTTTGTCATTTGCAGACTTAAAACATGTGGTAGATAAAAAATATGACAGTAATTTGTTTACAATTTCAATTGTCAAAGGTGTTTCTTTTTTATTTTTGATTAATCTTATAATATTTAATAAAATATGTTTAATTATTTATATAAAAATTATTAAGTAAATTGCTGAGTGGATAGGGTTATAGATATAAAATTCTTTATGCAGAATTCTAATTTTATTCTACAATTCAATAAAAGTTATTATTAATATTTAGTAAACTCACTATTTTCTGTAGTGAAATTTTATATACTTGAATTATTATATTAATTTAAGAAATTAATTTGAATTGTAAATTTAATTTCTTAGTTTTTTAATGTGATACATTGTGGCATCCATTTGGAACATGGAAGTAATCTAAGTAATTCTAATTAAATCTATGAACACCAATAAATCTGCTGTCTACGTGCACAAACAAAATGGAAAAAATATATGATTGTTATTTTATTTTTATTTGCATACTTTTAGGCAACTGAAAAAAAAAATCTGCTTTTACAGAGTATATAGATTAAAAAATTTCGGTTTAGGATAATTCTATAATTTCATAGTCTTTTATCTTGTGAAAATTATGATAAATATAATTTAACATTATTTTTTTGGTGATAAATCAATTATTCGTACTATATTTAAATTTTTTTCGTATATTTTTCTATAATTTAATAGCAAAATAGAGTTTGAAGTTCAAATTAAAATTAGAAAACATTTTATAATCCTTGTCCTTTTATACCAATAAAAAGTATTATGTAGTAGCAAATATTATTTCACAAAATTCTACATTTATTATTTTGTATTTCAAATTTTCCTATAATTGGTAATTGGTAAAAAATTGGTTATTAATTAAAAGCAATAAAAGGACTTTTACAATTACTTATCCTTTTTTCCTGAAGTTGCCAATACACATTTATGAAATATAAATCCTAAATAGTCAATTAACAAACTTTAATAAAACTAATTAAAATAAAATATTGAATAGTTTTTTTTGTTTAAATAAATAATTTTAAAATAATTTGGCCACATAAGGAATTTCAAATATGACGTTCTACATATTTTAATACAACAAAAATCCTTGTAATAAATTATATCAAATTTTTGTTTAACTTTATTTATAATAACTTTTTTTTTATTGTGTATGCCAAACTATATGTAATATCCTGTAACTAATCTTTCTAGGATAAAACATAACACTGCTACAAAGTTTTTTTTTTTATCTGAATGAGTAAAGTTATTTGCCAATTTATATCCTTTTTTTTTTTACTAATATACTAATATAGAAACACGGATAAATGGATTTTAGCCAAATACAGTTGATATATAGAGCCGAGGGCAATGCAAATTTAGTATTATATTTACCACAACTAAAAAAAGTTTTAAGGTTGCCAAAACTTTCTATATCATCTCCTTCATCTACAGGATCCTTAAAATGTAATTTTTATTTATTAGATTTTATTTATGATGTTATTTTTTTTTTCCGAAATAATTTACTATAGTAATTTATTTATTTTGTATGTTTTTTTTTTTTGCATTTGTCTCTTTTCACTCTGTTCCTTGTATGCTATAAAATAATAGTAAATGAGGAAATTTTAAATGCTGAGGATCATGTGGCTTATATAAGTTTTATGGAACATTTATTAGGTATAGAATATATTACCAGACCAGAAATTATTATTATATCATCTGATGAACGCGACAAGCTAAATCGATTTTCTGCAAAATTAAGACCAGGTATGTATAATTTTATAGAGATTTTTGTGTTTTTATTATTTTGCACAGTTTAAACTGTGTCTGTGTGTGTGTGTTTAATCCTTTTTTTTTGTATTATGAGTTTTGTAACTGTAATTTATTACCAAAACAAACAATAAATACAAAAAAAAAATTTCACATTAAATAGAAATTATATTCGAGAGAAAAATTTATAGGGGAATATATCCAATTATTTGCCAAATATATTTCAATATTTGCTTTATTATAATTTTAAATTATATTTTGGAAAATTATTTACAATCGTAAAAATTACTTTAATTAGTAATAATTAATAATTTTAATAATTTCTGACAAAAATTAAGTTTATCTGTAATGGGGTTCAAAGTTTATTGATTTGAGAAAATTTGGGATTTTGATTATAGCTACTTTTCTTTTAAAACTAGGAAATTTACTAAAAATTTAATCCTATTAAATATGCAAATGGGACTAAGAGAATATCCGAGAAAAGGAATTAACTAGTTTTAAAGGGAAATAAGTCCCCCAGTTTATGTGGACTAATTCCTAATTTAAAGAGGATATTAATTCCATTTTTAGTGAGATATATTGTCAAATTAGTGAATTGCTTATATTTTTTCCCATGCTCACTCCACTAGGACGCATATGACGTCCAGTGAAAAAAGTATTTATACCTAAAGTTACTGAACATATTCACCTACTAATTTTATATAAATTCCAAACCATGTTTCTTTATAGTGAAGAAATCTTAATTGCTACAAACTAAGAGCAATTAAGATTTCTATAGTGAAGAAATCTTAATTGCTACAAACTAAGAGGAGTTACATACTTACTGCAGAAAGTTGTTAGGTTTAATATCAAAATATAATTTTCCTCCCAACCTGTTACCCTATACGTAATATTAAAACATAAAAAATAGTGATATAAATATAGTTATTAATATTTCACCATAAATGCACAATATTCCGATATTCACATCTGGCTTCACTTGTTTCTGCAAAAAAAATACATAACAACAAAAAAAGAGAAATTCGAAAAAAAAAAAAATCATATTTTATTTTGTTATTTATAGTTGAGAGACTGGACAAAGAATTTTGTGGGCAATTTGGTCTATTGTTTCCAGATGCTACATATCTTACAGATAATATTGATTCAGCCAATATTGAGGTAAATACAAAAAAACAAAAAAATTGTATTGAAGTACCTAATATAAAAATCTATAAATATAGATATTTTACATTATTTTACAAAATACTATATATTTCTATGTTCTATAATGTCTATATTTTGCATAAACTTTACAAAAACTATCATATCCTTGAATACTTCTATAAATTTTTATATATATAACTTAATCCTTTCTCTTTATTTCAATGCTATTTCATCCTTTTTGTATTTTCCGTTTTTATTTTTTGGTAAATTTCAATCTGATCCAATATGTTATTTTATTGAATTTTATTTTGGGGACAAAAATATTACCACACTCTTACACAAAAATACGTACACATACATAAAAATGTAAACCAAAAAAAAAAACTACATATAGCAAAAACAGTTAATATCAAGAGACACATTTGCTGTTGAAATAAAACCAAAACAAGGATGGATGTTACAAAATATACTTTTGTCCTGTGGTGATTTATTAGATTTAAAAGGATCTACCAGGTGTCGATATTGTAGTATGCAATTTTTAAAGGTAAAAATTGATCAAAAATATATATAAATAAATTTGAAAAAAAAAGGTATTGATAACCAATCACTTTAAGTGCATACTAAAAGTTATTTTCTCGTTATCATCATTTTGTTTGTTTATTTTTTTTTTTTGTGGATAGCTAAAATGTCATAAAATAACAAAATTGAGCACATATTGTCCAATGGATTTGTTTTCAGGGTAAGCCGAAAGTTTTTATAACAAAATTTATTTTATATTTTTTTTTAGAAAAAATATTAATCCTTTTTTTTTTTTACAGAAATTTTGAAAGGATGAATAGAGCATTAGATAGTCTTTTTCAATATCCACAAAATAATTTAAGAGTTTTCAAAAATGGTTTACTTTATTATGATGGACAAAGTGATTCTTTTGATTATTTTCGTGATCAATTTTTAAATGGGTAATTTTTATGATAGTTTTTGCAAGTTTTTTGTTTTTAAAGGAAATTAGGGGATAGTGGAAGAAATTGTATCACTTTTTAAATCGTATTATTTCTTGTATTCGGAAACTAAATAATATTATTAATATTTAATGTTATAAATATTGAAAAGTGTGACCACTTGTATTTATTTATTGGCATTTTAAGTTTAAGGTGTGTGAGACAATATTTTTTATACAGATTATCCTAATTGTTGTTGAGTTTAAAATTATGTAAAGATTTATTTTTATCAATTTTACAACGACCAATATATTAAGGATTAAGTTATTGTTTTAAAATTTCGTTTTAAACTTTCAAAGGACTTGTAATTAAATATATTTATTGTAGTAAATATTAAATTGAGTTTAAATACCTAAATTGGGCCACTGCGCTATAAATTTTCCTATAATGTACGGTACAGTAAATTGTCAATACATTTATTTTTTGTGTCGACCAAGTTTCGCAAATTGTTCTTAATTTGGTGTCCTTTTTCTTTCGGCTTTTACAGGCAAACTCTTCTTTCTGTAAAAAACTAATCTGTGCTAAGCAGAAAAATCATCAATATTTAATTTTAGTTAAAAAATATAAAATTTTTATTAAAACTTTTCAGTTTTATAATGGTTACTTACCATTAGTTTGTATGCTGCAATTCTTCCCTGCTTTTAAATTTTTAAGTGCAGTAACAAAAGAATAAGTATTACCTTTCGGGCAGCTGTACTCATTGCCTCCATGACAGCAGAGCAAGTTAATAATTGAAGTTTTAGTTGCTTTGAATCAACAGTTTTTTTTTTGAGTTTTTTAGGGTACAGGATAGATAGTAATCGGTATGAAAGTGAAAAGTGGTACGATTTCGGTAGTTCTACCCTATTTAGCTTATTAATTGCTTTTTTTTCTTTTGTAGGCAATTTGAATTATTGAAAAAATTATTAATAAAATGTTTACTAAAAAATTATAATCATAAGAAAATTAGTAATAATATATCGATAAATAATTTACCAAATGGCTGTATATTAGAAAAAATCTTATCACTTCAATTATTATCAAAAGTTTGTATTAAAAGAACAAAAAATCAAAATATTTTCAAATAATTTTTTTATAATTATTATTTTGTTTAATTTGGCAGAAAAATTTTCAATTTATGGCAAATCAAAAAAATTATGATATGAATAAAACATATAAATATTTGAAATCATTGATAAATAAAATTGGTATTGATAATATTGATAAATTGACTGAATATGAACAATATATGTTAGGAGGAACAGCAATGGATTGTTCTATAATGATAGCATTTAAAGAAATCCAAAATGATGAAATATTAAAGTAAAAATTTAAAAATTTTCCTTTTACTTTTATATTTTTTTTTTTTCCATTTTCCAGATCAAAAAACAATTTCGATTATGTGAATATTGAAAATAGAAATTTTTTAACTAAAATTACTATTCTGGATATTGATCCAAAACCTGACAATCATTTCATTAAATTTATTAAGAAATCAAATCAAGCATATTTAGATTTAATTTCGAATAATATTTAAATTTAAACTGAACATAAAAAATTTAATAATTTTATTTTTGTTGTAAAAATATTTTTAAAAATTAAATTTATAGATTTTTTTAAAAATAAATAAAAATTTATAAAAAAAAAATTAACAGACAATTTTAATAATTTTTTTTATTAGCCAAATTTCAATCCCTATCATTGAATAATATTATTTTTCCAATTAAAAAATTTGCAGGCCCGGGGCTATAAATCTAATAATAATTTGGACAATATTTTCTTTTCGTTACATGGAAATTTATAAGTCTAGCATATTATAAGTGTTCTGCTTCAGAAGATGAAAATGGTCAAATCACTTTGACAAATAGCGATTGCAAATAAATACTCTACACTAGTGAACGAAAATAAATACTCTCGACTATAAACGAAAAACTGGTTGAATATTCTAAGATCGTAACTATAAATTGGAATAACTGAATATAACAAAATCAAATAATATTATAATGAGTAAAATGGTGATTGGATCTGGAAAAGACCGACGAGACGATGTCTGCCATAAAAAAAGGAATATCAACTAAATTTAGTAGATATTCTTTAAAAGTGGCTGCTCACGAATACACTAGTGAAAGTACTATTTGTTCAGCACGACATATGGAAGGAAATTGATAAATAGACGCTGAACAAATTGAAAAATGCCAAGACTATGTAAAAATAATAGAATGTTTTTCCACACTAAAATGCTCCAAAGCAGGAAAAAAAGAACTGACACCGTCAAAACCTAGTAGCTTTATTTACGTATGTGACAGACAGAATTTTCCTTGACGATTTGTTAAGAATGGCTTACACTTCTGTTGGAATTCAGCCTTGCATAGTTTGATACATTTCTTTTTCTTTTAAGTACGATTTCTAAAAAAAGTCTTTTATAAAGTTGATCTATTCATCTGTGACGAAAATCTGTCGTGCAAGTCGTGTCTGATTGGATAATATCAACCGTGACGGCTTTTCTTAGAATATTTCTTTTAAATCAATCTTGTGGTTGATTGAAAATTGATGCAAGGCAATTGTTTTTAAAATCAATGTTAATCCTTGTTTTTCTATTTTATGAAAATTTTATCAATAAACTCATATTTTTTCTAAACAATTATTTAAATTCGGTTTTTCAATCTTAACATAAATTATATAAACACAGATTCATTTATTGACTTCTTAATAATATTGATTTATGAATCAAACATACTCAACATAACATTTTTCTTTATTTATGCTCAAATCTTTATATAATAGGAAAATTCATATATGTATTCAAACAAAAACATTAATAAATTATTAAAGATATATTTTCTTTCTTTCGAAAATATATCTATAATAAATTTCTTTATTAAGCAAACAAAACTTATCTATACAAACTTATTAGTTTTTATTTTTTTAAATTCTTATATGAAATGTAGTTAAGAAATCTGGCGCCCTTAAAATAACATGTTCAAATTCTAACAATGATAATTGTCCATCACCATCAACATCAGCTTCTTCAATAACTTTATCAGCAATCTGTTGCAATTCCTCTGGTGTTAAATCATTTTTTGTCATAGTTGTAAGAATTGATTTTAAATCTGCTTGTCCAATAAAACCATCCTGATCAAAATCTATATAAACACATACCAACCAACACAAATATACAAAAATGAAAAAAGAAAATGAAAAGAAAATCAATTTTTCTTTAAAAAAAAACAAACAAATGTTTATTTTCTTTTTTTTTTTTTTTAAGTTTCATGTTTTTATTTTAAAAAATACAAAACTCTTACCATAAATTTTAAAAGCATAAAAAACTTTAATATCTCTTGGTGATTGTTCACTGAATACTGATAAAAAATCTAAAAAATCTTCAAAAGCTAAATTACCTTCACCATCACGTGAAAATGCTTTACAAATTCTTGTACGAAATGGATTTTCACGTAATTCTGGTAATTTTTCAATATTTTCACGTGGTACCTTAACTGATGCTTGGCCTTCGGTCATTGTCATTTGACGTGGTACCAAATCTGGTCTTAATTCACGAAATCTTTTATGAACTCTTTATAAAATATATACACAAAAAGAATAAAGAAATTATATACGTTTTTTTTTCTGTGTCCTTCAATTAGGAATATATATAAAAAAAAATGCAGTTTCATATTATTTAAGGATGGTCAATGTTTTGATGGAAAGTAAAAAAGGTTGTGGGGCAAAAAAAAAAACTAAATATATTCTTTATCAAAAATATTTTTTTTTTTAAAATAAATTGGGTAATTTACCGTAAAATCTCCTTACGAGTAAAAAATGTGCAGTCCTTTTTGGGGGTAAATTGAAAATATTTTTATATAAAAAGATTTTTTTTTTGGATATATATACGAAAAATTTTCCCAAAGTTCATACACAATGGCGTCATTCCAGTTATGGGTGGCACAAAAAAAAAGGAAAATTGGAAAGAAAAATGAGAAATTTAAAGTTTAAAAAAAAAAGTATATAAGAACATAAAATACATAAAAAAAAGATAAAAAGTTTATTTTAGAAAATAAAGTTGGTTTTTTTTTTTTTTTTGAAAAAAAAGAAAAATGTGAAAAGATATTTGCAGGATAATCGAAAGTTTATACCTGATAGTCGTCAAGCTGTTGTTCAGTAAATGTTACTACTTTATTACCCATTTTCAATTTTTTTTTTTCAATTATTTATCCTAATCCAGTAAGTAAATTCGGAAAAAAACGTATGTAAAGACCAATAAAAAAAAAAAAAATTAAATAAAAATACCGAAAAAAAAGTGTGGAAAAACTTTTCACTTTTATAATTGAAATTTTAAAACCTTTGTGTTCCAAATAAAAAAAATTGAAATTGAAATTATTTTTTTTTTTGGTTTTTCCTTGTTTTTTTTTTAATGGAATTTTACTTTTTATTTTTGTGGAAAATAAACCATTTAACTTCTGTCACAGCTTAAATTATACTGAACTTAGTAAGATAAAATAAAAAATATATATTAATAGCAGCATAGTATATAAATATGTATAGTTAAAGGAGTGCCAGTTTTATGGAAATTACGATAATGTTCTAGTTTTGTGTTATTAAAAGGATGTTCTTTTACGCTTTTGTTAACACACACAAAAAAAAAAAAAAACAAAAAAAATAATAATAATAATAATATGTGTGGAATTATTATGATAGTCGATTAGATCTAGGTGTGGTGTCCTGTTGAGCTTTATAGTATATGCTTATTTGATGTTTTATAATATTAAAATAGACCAGCAGGATAACGATAATTGAATGAAAATGAAAAAAAAAATGTATATGTATTATTAAAGGCTAATAATGGTTTTCTGATAGAAGGAAAATACATTTTTAATCAATCAATAAAAATTGAGTTTTAGAAATTAAATAATTTTTTACAATTATTGCCAATTTGAAAGAGAAATTAATTTTTTTTATTAGTCTTGGCTATTGATATGAATTATCCTACATTAATTTTTTAATCCTGTTTGAAGCTAAGTTGAAATTTATAAGTGCAGTAGATTCAAGTAGATTAGACCGATGAGAGGATAAAAGAGAACTGAGTAAAACAGTTGTCCCAGAAACAACCGTGGCGAATAATTGATCTAGTATAATGGCTTTAATTAATAAAAGCTAATCAGTGGACTTTATATTTTTAACAAAGTTATTTCACTGTATTTCACTAGATATTTGATATTTTCGTTCGCCGTTGTGTTATGACAAATTGCAATTTAAAAATTTAAAATATCGCAAATTGAAGAAAAATTTATTGAATTTGCCAACCACTGAAAATATTCAGAATTTGTGGAATTTATCTTCAAGTTTGCTGCGAGATATTCTAGGGAACACAACGACAAGATCATTAGCGACGAACTCGATCAGACAACATCAATAATGACATATTCTGTTAAGCTATTTGAGTGAATAGGATATAAATATCCTTGGGCTTTAAGAATATTGACTGAACCTTTTAATCGGTTTTGAACATTCACATAAAATATGCTTGGCCGATTCGATATCCTCACTGCACTATTCGCAGGTATAGGCTTTCAGCGGAGTAAAAGGCAATTAAAAACGCAAAATTAATTGTAGTTATGATCCAGATGATTTAACATAATTATATTCAAATCATTTGGAATAAGAGTAGTTATTTTATTCATTATTTTAATAATTTCATTAATTATTGTATAATACAAGTGCTGTTCTAACGTTTTCTCAGAGCAATTATTTAATATTTTACCATTGGAATAAATTATTATCAGATTAATAAAAAAAAATAGTTAAATTATTAAGGACTAGCGTCTTTGTAACAACAAAATATGTAATATAAAATATTTCGAATTATCACATTAATTGGAAGATCATTAAATTTATTTATTCTATCAAAAAATTGTTTTCTTAAAAAATATTTTTTTATATAAAAAATTATCGACTTTTATGAAAAATAAAATATAAAAATAAAGAAAATTTTCTGATAGAATAAAAATAATTTTTCTTTTCTTATGAATTCAGGAAAATCTTGTCTAGACAATTTAATTCTTATTAATATTATTATTAACCACAAAAAGTTAAGAAGTCTCTTTTTGTTATTATTCAATCAATTTGAAAAAAAATTATACGTACTTAAAAATAACATTAAAAAATAACAAATCTTAAAGATTTCTTTAATAATTTTATCAAAAAAATAAAAAGAATATTGATGCAAAGATTTAATTTCATCACAAAAGGAATATTTTTTTTTCTTCTAATAATAGAAAATTCTAAATACTGATTTAAATGAATTGTTAATTAAATTTTGATAAGTACCACAATAATTTTTCAATGTACCAAATCCAATTAAGCAACAAATTCAATCCATTCTGTAACATAATCCTTAATAACTAAATTTTCTTCTTTAGTAATTTTCTAAAATCGTATGAGTTACACATGAAAAGTTTTGTTAGCATTTTTATAGAGCATATAATCAGCCATTAATTTACATTAATTATATGTTTTTATTAATATTTAATTAACAATTCAATTATTACTTTTATGATTCTCCTAAGTTCTTCAATACTATATTACGTGATTAAATACAATTTTTCATTATTTCGGACATTACTCTTCTAATGTATTGTTGAATGGACTATATCGCAGCCTACTCTGTTATAAATGACCATATTAAAATTGGAGTCTAGTTTTTACGATAGTTCATAGATTAGAGAAAATTTACAAATGAATTTAGGTTCGCAATTTGCAAAAAAAACTTAGGTTCGTAACCAGTTTTGGGAAACGATTGCGAAACTAAATACAAATTTGAGGAGTGAATGTTAAATGTATAATAATGTGATATCGAAAATTAATCAATACGACTAGAGAAGATAAATATATTAAACAACAATATATTAATAGAAGCTATTTGTTAACAATAAAGTAGTAGTTTAAAATACGTGCCATGTTTTGGTCTATCACAAAAATAATCAATTTATTTCTCCTTGGCGCCACAGCTCATAGAGAGCCTACGTCTCCCTTAAAGGATTTTCAAACATTCTATTGGAAATTTGACTTACTCATTTTATGGATTTATTTTTGTAGTTAAGAAACATTATTGCAACAAGCTAATGGCTTTCCTAGTGAAATATTTGTTGTTGGCCTCGACCGTAAATATTTTTCCCAGCCATAAATTTCATTTTATTATAATTTTATTGCTGGAACTAAACCTGACGAAACTCAGACCTATATAAATGTCTCCTATGGGAGTTGATCCCAGTACCGCATCACAGCTTAGTAAACTACCACTAAATCGCTGATCTCAATTTATTACTAATACATAATAAAACATAAAACTGAACATGTAGTTTTTGTTATCTCCTTAAATATTTTGAAAATCTCGCTTAATACTTTCTTCTGGAGGGGTGTTGATTTATTATGTTAATTATTTATACCGGATTATTTATCAATTAATTAAATTCATTTTATTTGACCATAAAATGAATAATCCTTGCAACATTTATGTTAATTTTGTATTAATTTAGTAATAATGTTGAATGAATAATTTAGGAAATTCAAGTGGGTACTACTAATAGACGACCTAAAAAAATTATTATAAATAAAAAATATTTTAAATTTATATATTTTTTTTCTACATTAATTATCATTTATATAATATATTTTTTTTTTTTGTATTTTCTTATGTAAATAACATAAATTTTATTTTATATATATATATATATATTTAATATTTTTTTTTTAATATAATTAATATACAATTATAATTAATTAGATGCACAATCATCGTATACGAGTTTTGAAATACTTTTTTAAAAGTTTTATTTACCACTTATCCATATTTTAATTTTACTAAAAAAAAATATTTAATTTTTTCAAAAAATTATTATTGTATGTTTTTTTTATTACATAATTAGATTTAATTACTGTACAATTATCAATGTTTTTTTTTGTTTAAGAAATATAATTAAAAATAAAATTTAATTATTTTTTTTTATTTTAATTAAAATGCTTAAAGTTTGTTTTTAATATACTTAAAAATTTAATAGTATACGAACAATTCACATAATTTACTAAGCTTAAAAACTGAATTTTATGGAATATCTATTTAATTTTTTTTTCACATATTATATTTATTTTAATTATTATTATGTTTCTGTTTTTTTTTTTTGTGAAGTAAATTTTAATATTCTAAATTACATACTTAATTATTTTTGCTTTATTTTTTTAATAATCTTAATTATCCTAAAAAATATGGTTTAAATATAAATTTTAAATTTTTTTATATAATTTTTTTCGTATTACTACTTTTTTTTTTAAAGGATTTCCTAAACCAAAGCGATTTTTTTGCACCGTCAGCGATACGATTTACTCGCCAACTTTTTTTCCCGCCATTTTTTGATAACGACTTTTTTTCCACAACAATCTTTTGGATTGTGTTGACAAAATTTGTCGGAATTAAGGACAATTTTTATGACGTACTATATATATATTTAATTGTGTGTAATTATGAAATTCTTATTTGTATTTCGAAAATAATTTCATAATTGGAAAACAAATTAAATTATTTCTAATAATTAATGTTTTACTGACAGTTGATTAATCAGTTTCAAAATTTTGTTTGACATTTACAATACGAATTATAAAAATGCTCGTTTTTCGTGCGACTTCGCAATGAGGTTTTGTTAATTGTGTCGACAGCATTTTTTGGCGCGAATTATATTTAATTTAATTTTAAACTGTCTAATTATGAATTTACTTTTAAATATTCAGTATGAAAATGTTGTTTAATATTTTCAATGATACTAAATTGTTTCGCTATGAGCACATATCCGATATTTGCAAGAATAAGTTGTGTCGCTGCCGTTTTGAATAAACCCACCGGTTTAGATAATCCTTAAGGGTGGAATTTTATTTAAACAGAATTTTGAAATTTTATTTTCTTCTTATTTTTTGGATGAATTAAATTTATTTTTTAATATTATTATTATTTTTTTTATAATATATTTTTTTATTAGTTTTAACATAATTTAATTTTTAATATATTTTAATTTTTTTATGTTTGTTAATGTCGTAAAACTTTCGTATACATTTATTAAGTCTTTTATGGTTTCTTCGTAAATTTATTATTTAAATTTTTTATTTAGTTTTTATTTTTAATTTGTCCTTTTTTAATTTAGTAAAATATTTAAATTTATAGACAAATAGTTTTTATATATATTTGTTAAATTTATACATAGAAATACTGTGATTGGTAGACATAAGTAAAATTTACAATTTTTGACTTGGTTTTTTTTTAAAAAAAAAAAGGATAATATAGAAACCTAAAAACAAAAAAAATATATATATTTAGAATCTAAATTTAAATAAATCCTTATTAACAAAAATTATAATAATTTTAAAAATTTTTTAAAATATTTTTTTAAAAATAGAACAAAAAAAATTTAATTAAATTTAAAAAAAAAAATAGATTTTGTGTGTTTTGTGTCCTTAATATTCTGAAAAGCTTTCAAAGCTTTTCATTAAATTTCAGTAGACCGAATGATGTTCATATGAATGAGCATGCAAATATGAAGGTATTGAAGATGCATTTAATTCAGATGCTCGACGTCGTAGCGCTGCTATACTATGTCCTCGCCAAACATCTTCATCGCCACCACCACCACCAGATGAACCATCTGTTGGTGATTGTAAATTATTTTGACAATTTGAACCATGATGGTTTGTAGATTCGTGTTGTTGTTGTTGTTGTTGCTGTTGAAGTTGTTGTTGCTGCTGTTGTTGTTGCTGCTGTTGTTGCTGTTGCTGTTGTTGCTGTTGTTGTTGTTGAGAATTCTAAACAATAAAAAAAGGATATTCATTTAAAAAGTAAATGGTTAAAGTCTTTGATAAATTATATATGAAAAAGGATATATTTTGTAGAGGTTTGAATATTGAATAATAATATCCTTTTTTCATTAAAATGAATTTTTAAAACTTATATCTTATTTTTTCATCTATACTCACCATTTGATCACCATTCACCTCATTTTGTTGACTAGTATTTTGTTGTTGATTACTCAGTGGCGGTGTTACAGATGAGCATGAATTTAAATTTGGGGGTGTTGTTGTTGTTGGTGAATTTCCTGTACATCCGCCACTAACTGAATGTTGATACATCATTGAATCACCTATAAAGTTTAAATTAAAATAAGATATTTTTAGAGCAATAAAATTAAATAATATTAGTTGTATACTAAATTAAACAGTACACTCTCACAGAGTGTTTAGGTTGTCAAAATGATAGAAACAAAAATAGAATAGAAACGCTACTAGTTTTTTTTCTGTTCTTATTGTTAAAAATTGTTTTCAAAACAAATTCTGATACCCATGAGCATGAGTTACATTTAAACCATTATAGTATGATTTTAAAACTTTAAAAAATTGATAAAAGACAAGAAAATTACTGTGAAAGGACATTACCTCGTTGCAATTGAAAATTTCATGACTATTGGCGAATCTATGATTAGAAATCCTTAGATGTTTTTGTAAAGAAAGTATTTTGAAAACATTAAAACGCTGTTTAGTATCAAAAGTGTACGTGTTTAGTATCAAACAGACAGTAGTTACTGTCAGTTAAAATCCTTAAAACCTGAGGAGTTATCTTCATAGAAAATCAATAAAAAAATTTAAATGCTGACAAAGAAGATATAATTATTATTTCTTTTCTAATTAACTATCCGACTTTTGGGCGCCAAAGCCTTTATTTAAATAAATATAGGATCTTCTGTCATCAATGCTATTTCTTTTGACTTTTAGAAAAAAACGTTGTATAAAATAAATGTTTTGAAAACAATTTTTTTTTTTGTAAAAAAAACAAGAAATAAATATCATCAAAAAAAAATTTTGTCTCCAAACATCACTTAGCATCTATACATGAAACACAATAGATGCTAATTAATGAATCAAACAGAAGTCAAAAAATCGTGATTACCAAATTTTTTTTTGTATCTTTTTCACTGATTTTTTTTTTTTTTCTAAATCTTCTCACATATTTTTTTGGGGATATTTCTGTTTGTTTTTCTTGAGTGCCAACAATTTTTATTTTTATGCTAGTTTTTTTTTTTTTTTTTAATTTTTGGGTAAAATAATAATAATTTTTAGGTAATTTTCCACATATAAAAGAGGATGTCATAAAAAAAAAATTTTTTACAAAAAAAAATCGCAGTTTTTTTAAGTGATTTTGCTAATAGATTTTCATGGTTTTTGGTTTTTATCAAAATTGTGAGATATTGTTTTTTATGCTCAAAGAAGAAAGCATTTATAAGTTATAAAGAAACCAAATATAAGCAATTAAAATTAACGAAAAATGTTTTAATTAAAATTTAAAAGTGTGCTTCCTTTTAGCACAACATACAAACAAACATAAAACTAATATCTTTATTAATTTTTTTTTATAGAGTTTATTTTTTTATAACCTGGTGTAATAAAATAAAAAAAATTAAATTACCAAAAATAGAAACAAAAAATAATCGTTATATATTAATTAGCACAGATTTAAGAAATATAAAACGAATAAAAACAAATAAGTAATCTTACCCAATGCATTTAATCCATAATGTTGATAACTTCCAGCACCCATAGCTGAACTAATATTAATACTTGAATTAAGACCACCATTTAATGTAGAGGAAAGTGAAGATGATTGATTTAGTTGACCAAAACCTTTGGAAAAGTAATAAAAAACCATGCAGGTTTTTTAGTAAACAGAAATTTACAAAAATAAAATAAAAATTAATTAATTTTGTTAATTAACAAAAATAAAAAATATATAAAAAATAGAAAACAATTTTATGATAATTTCTATAAATTAAATTTAAAAAAAAAAAAAACAAACCTGCTGTCATTGGATTAACACCAACACTCCATCGATCACCACCAAACATTGATGTACCACATAAACCTTCGCCCATTGCAATATTAGTTATATTAGCTCCAAATGGTGGTAATCCATGTGATGGAAGCAAAGCACCAGGTGTTCTAAAAACATTTGTTGTCTTCTTTCGTTTTTTCCATTTGGCTCGACGATTTTGAAACCAAACCTGAAATAAAAAAATTTAAATAAAAATTAGTTTTTTTATAATTGGTAACTTAAAAGCATAACACTGATATTATTGGTAACTTGAACGCATAAGGTATTTTACAAAAGTTTAACAAGCAAATACATTAACTTATTAAATTTTGTAAATTATCTTATGCTTTGAAGTTACGCATAATATCAGTGTTTGCTAAAATTCGCGGTTTACTTGAACTAGTCTGTATCATTTTTAAAAGTATTTAAAGCTGTGGCAAAAGAACTTGCTTTTACAGGCTAAATTCTTTTTTCTTTTGTAGCTTTGAACTTATGAATGAGCTACATTCATGTTTAAACCATATTCAGGATACAAAATTAACCGTCTAATGATATTTTTCAAATTAAAATTTTTAGCGAGAGTGTCATCCAAAATTTAGAAAAACCTTTATTATCTTCTGCCTCAACATAATTTTCACATAAATATGCAATAAGATATTAAAAAAGATAACAGGTGTTTAATATCTTTTTCATAATGCACTATTAATGTATCAAAAATAATCACAAGGGATTCAGATTTGTGGTTGAACGTCGCTCATCAATGGAAACATTTAATAAGCAAATAATAATAATAATAAAAATTGGGGGAAAAATACGAAGAAGAATCATTCTCTTTAAAAGCAAATATATAATAATGCAGCTTATTAAATATGAATCAGAGTTAAACTGAACGTTAATAGTGTTAACTAGAAAATGAACCCACCCACTCCATGACCTTAAGAAATTTTACAGACGTTTTAAAATTTGAATATTTATATAAAATATGCTTATATATACCTAAATTATATGTTTAATATTAAAAAGTGTGAAAGTACCTTATAACAAAAACATTCAATCAAAATGTCAAATCAACTAAGGGATAATTTTCATAAAAAAATAAAAACAAAAACTAAATATATAGTTCATTAAAGTCACGGAATTAGGTCAAATTTTCGAATAAAAAATTATCTAACAAATTAAATTTTAATTATATATTACCACTAGGTAAAGTATAGATAAAAGTTTGTTCAAAGTTTATTAGGATATTTTTAAAAGAAATTAATGGAATTATGTAGAGTTTTTTTCCAAATTTTTCAAGTTAATAAACCTCCGATAAGAAATACACCATTTCTCTAAATCGTCGAATTAAATTATGGATAATTAAGCGACAAATATATTTAGCTACTAAATAAAAAAGTTATAAAACTTTCCATTGCAATTTGGTACACCAAATTTTCTTAATATACCGAACGCAAAAAATTTCTTTTACAGAAAGAACCTTTTTTAAAGACTCTATCTAACAATTTGGAAATTGAGACATTTTTTTATCATTAACCAACTTAATTTTTAATTATTCAATTTGATTTAAGACTAATGAGTGATCATTAAATTAGTGTCAACTGTATCGTCCAAAAATAGAAATCCTATCTGTAATCGCATAAAACATAAATAATTTCAATCATAATTCCCATTTCTTTTAAACTTATATTTTAATTATTCATAGTTCAACTTAATAAAATAAATTATTCCAATTTTTATTTATGAATTTTTCAACTACAAAATGTCCGTCGGCGAAATGAATTTCGATAAAAAATTACATGTATACTTCAAATGGTCTTTATTTATAAGTTCTTTAATAAAATATAAGATGAACATTAATCGGAGGGTAGGTTTTGATTTTTGGTTCGTAATAATTTATTCATGAGGCGAAACGAAGAAGGAAGTCGCACCCTAATTTCTTTTTTTTTCCGATTATTTGGGTGAAAAAAAAAAAACAACAATAACAACAATTTTTCTAACTGACTTTTTAACGCCTATTTGAATGCGGTGAAAAACGATTTTCACACAAAGATAATAAATATTATGGAATTTTACTTATATAATATATAAGGGGTTGGAGGTCGCCGGATCACCTCCGTAATCATTTCATTCGTGTCAGAAAAGAGGGTGGTGTGAAGGTATAGACATAAAAATTTACTCTTAACCTAAAAAAGAACTGTTTTTTTTATTCTTAACACAAAACAGACATTATCAGTGCAGAATTGATATGCTTTTTTATGTGGAAAAAGTCAGGGGGTAAATATACAGTTTCATAATGAATATTCTCATGTCGATATAAGTTTCTGTATCGCAAAATAAAAATGTTTATAGTTAAAATACCAGTATGTGAAACTGTGCTGTTTGCCGCCGGTTAATAATTGTGATAAATAATTTCTTTTTTTTGATCCTGAAACATAATTTTATTGTATATTAATTTTTTGTTTGCGTAATTCATTATTTGTGTTATTAGATTTGAAACGAGGCAGAAAAAAAATTTGCAGTTAACAGGAGGGAAAAATTGTTTTTCTATTACAGTCAGATTTTGTTTTTTATTCAAATCAGAAACAGTGAGGATGAATTATTTTTTTCCCTTGTTTTTCTTTAACACAGTAATACCAGTTTATTAGATGTATCTTTGTTTTTTTTTGTTTTTTTTTGGGAAATGTTTATATGGAAAGTTGAACTACATTAAAAAGTCATATCCTAAGTTAATCAATTATTTATGATGACATTGCATAATCTTTATTTTTGGTTTAATTTTAGATAGAGTTTGTTTTTATATAATTTGTGTATATAATTTGTTTGGTAAAAGCATAAGGATTTTTTATTTTATTTATTTTATTTTGGAACAAATAAGGAAAAATTAGTAAAATTACAAATTAAATGACATTAATTTTTCTGGTTTTAGTATTAAATTAAAGTTAATTTCTGTTAGAAAAAATAAATATTTTTACTGAAATTGTTCATATCTTCTGTTCCCGAAATACTTTTCCAACAAAAACATTTAATTTTTTATATTTTCGAATAATAAATTTTACCGAAAGACCACTGTATGACCATCAGATTTAAAGCTATCCAAACAATATTATTGAAGATATTTCGAACACAAAAAGGACAATTTATCCTAAAATTCTTATTTATTTTTATACTCCATTTTACTACTGAAGACTTAGACAATATTTTTCAGACATAATAAAATTTTATTACAGCCTTTATTTTTATTACTAAATATCCTTCTATATTACGTTTATGTACCACATTTAACTTAAAAATACCAAAAACAAATTTCACATAACCTACAAAATAACGAAGAATATTATTTATAGTAATTTACTAGAAAAAAAGGGATAAAAAATAAAAAAAAAACCTAGAGAATCAAAAATAAAATCTAATGTCTGTGTCTATACTATAGTATTAATTCTCTAAGGACATTTACAAGGATAACAAGTAAAATTACTTTAGTTGCATTGTAATTTTACTTTATTTTTTGACTGACATTCTTATGAAATTAATTTTTCTTTTATATATACTTTTAAACAATTTAATTTTTGTTTTTTTTTTTTGTGGAAAATTTTAAAAGAAAATTCAGAAAATTTATACACAAAAAAAAATTTAAATAAAAAATATTATGAACTTATTGGTAGAATAAATAAAAACCAATAAAATTATTTATATTTTTATTATGAAAAAATATTTATTTGTTAAATTACAGAATTGGTTTTTTATTGGAAAATATTTTTTATATTATATTAATTTTTATCTGGAAAACCAATAACGTAAAAAAAAACGTCCTGGTATCAAAAGATAAAATATGGGAAAACAAAATTTTTACAATTTCAATATTTAAGTGGATATTTTTGAATTGCCAATAAAAAGTCTTATACGTATATATAAAATAATATAAAAATATTTTACAGAGAAAATTGTTGAAATTTTTTACTGAAAATTTGAAAATTGAAAATTTTATGTGAAAAAAAATTTATATTTTTTTTTTTGCTAAAGAAATTCCAACAAAATTTTCTTTGTCAAAAAAAAATATATAAATTTTGTTAAAAATAATTTTTAATTTTTCAAATATTAAATATTTTATTGATTTTATGTTGCTTTTGTTCAGAGATACATAAATAGATATGTGTCAGGGCTGGGCAAGCTTAACTGAAAAAGCCATTGTAACAAAAATTGATTTGTTCTTGCATTATACTAATTTTAATTTTCACGAGAAAAAATTAGGTTCATAATTAACGTCAAGAGAACTGGATGGAATATCATCTGTTCTAGGAATCCTTTTTTCCGTAGACCCTGTAATCTGCTAATAGATAAACCTTCAAGGAGGATTTACACATCCGCCAAAAAACTTGTGACGTTCGGCAAATTCTATAACCTTTTTATAAAGTAATTTACTCTTTTCACGAGTAAATTACTTTTCAGCCACACACTAAATTATTATAGTTTTTTGACAGTTCGTGCAATGTACATCATAACGAAAACCTCAAACATTGAAAAGATGATAAAGGTGCCGGAAATTCGTCGCGTGGACTTTTCTGATTGAATATAATAGGTTTTTCGGCGAATGTGTAAATTCAGTTTCATAGTTGCAGTAGATGTCCCTATCCCTATCCGTCTAGTTGTGTTAACCACAAATTCTACAGAACGAAACAACTGATCTGTCTAGAATATTGAGGTAGTGGTAATTAAGTTGACTGTGGCCGGTTAAAAAGCTGATTTAGACACGAAATTGTCTAATATTGAATTTTTTTTTATTAAAATAATCAATTAAATATTTTTATAAAAATTTGATTATAAATTATGTCTAAAAAAAAACCGAAATTATTTTTCAATTTTGTTAAATAAATTTTCTATATATAAATTCCGGTTTCAAGGATTATTAAGGATAATGGATTTTTGTAGTAATAAAAATCATTTGTGTTACGTATTAATTAAACTAAAAACAACAAAAAAAAATAAAAATATAATTCAATCAATCATTTTTTAAATTTTAAAACCAAAAAATCAGAGTACGAAATTTTTTTTTATTTTTTGATTGACATTTTTTTTTTTGGTTGATTTTTTATAGTACGTGCGCAATTAATTGCGGGAAAAATTCCCTGGGGAAAATTGATATAGAAAAATCATTCAATTGATAATGAAACTTTGCAAAAAAAAAAAGCAATTATTTTTGCATTTTAAATCAGAGAAACTTTAAAAAATAAAAAGAAAAATGGATGGAAAAATATAAGCGCATGACTGGTGGTATTCATTTTTATTTATATTAGCTACAAAAATATTTATAACTTTTACGACTTTAATTCGAATTTTTTTTTGTTGTTGTTGAAAAATCAAATTTTCTTAAATTAATTTTTTTATTTAAAAAAAAAAAAAAATAAAAGACATTTTATATTAAATTTTCAGCAAAATTTTTCAATATTTATTTTTGTTTTTTGAAGATACACCTGCCCACTTCAAATTTTAAAATGAATCTTCAAAAGAAGAATAATTGCTACTTTGAGACTTTATTGCAAAAAATAAAAATAAATTCCTTTCAAAAACATTTCAAATTCAAACTTTTTTTTAACAAAAAAAAAAGGGAAATTTCTTTTTATTGAAGATAATATTAACATTTCCATTAAAGTTCCATAAAGAAATTATTTTCATTCTAAAGATTTTCTATTTTTTTTTTTTTTTCGTATACCAAAATTCTATAGGGAAACATTATTTCCCAAAAAATATATATATTTTTTTTTTTGGAGTTTTCCACACGAAAAACAGTAACAAAAGTTGAAAATACCTTAACATATTAAAGTTATATTTATATACAAATAATATATATATAGATATAAAAATCCATTTAACGAAATGTCCTAAAAATAAGGCCGCCCATTTATTTATTGAATCCTTTGGGAATATTTTCTTTTAAGAAAAGATTTAACTTTCTGGTTTTTCCTCTTACGTGATATATTAAATATATAGTGTTATAGAGATACCAAAAAAAAAAGAAAATGTTAAAAGAAAAATTTTTCTATGTTTTCATTTTCACAAAAAAGAGATATACACAATAAGAAAAAAAATATTTTTCTTTTAGATTTAAGTGAAAATCAACAAAAAAAAAATAAGGTGGAAAAAAGAAAAATTATATATAATTTTTATTTTTACTTAAAGGAAATAAAGAAAATGTTGAATTTTCATATACTTATATTTTATTTAAGTTTTTCTTATTTTCCTATGAGAAAAATTAAATGTTATATGCTTTAATATTATTCAGATGTTTAATTGAAAATTTTCAAGAATAATTAAAGATAGTATTTATGTATAAATACACTTATGTTTATATTTTACTACTTCCGTGTCTGAATAAAATAATTTACTTATATGACAACATTCGGATGTTATATTTTTTTGGTGCTTTGTTCTTTTCAACTTTAGAAGCATAAGGTCTCAAGTGTAGAATTATGTCGACTTCAAGTTTCTTGTAATAATTTAATTTTGGACCTACTTATTATTTTTTTATATGGATTCCGAAGCATAAATATCTTTACAGTGAAGAAACTTTAATTGAAATAAAATAATGATTGCATTGTCCACGACTGTTAGCATTTTTCAGCTTTAAATTACATTTTATTGTGATTATACCATTTAAAACTGAGTATACCTAGCAATGGTTAATAGTACCACAGCAATGGTTGCTAGAACCACAGCAATGATTGCTAGAACCACACGCAATGTTTGTTAGAATGATACCTAGGCAGAGACTGAAACAGTGAAAGAGACAGACTGCAGAGAAAAAGATAAAGACAGCCGCAGAGCCAGAGACAGAGACCCACTCATAAAAATTAATTAGTAAATTAGGAAATAAGTAGTATATTTTTTTTATCTTTAAAAGCAATACTTAAAAAAAATTTTTCCCAAAAATAATTATTGTAGCCAAATAAATTTTTCTAAATATCTTAAAATAATTTGTAACATCAACATATAATTTTAATTACATTTTATACATAAATATTTTTCTTTGATTTATGATTATAATATAAATTTCTCCAACTTAAATGAAAATCGAAGTGCAATTAATCAAAAATTGTCTTTTCAGCATATAACACAAATTATTACAATGTTTATATAAATATATTTCTCATCTCACTCATATTTTTAATACAGCAAATTGGGTAAAATTCTATTTAATTTATACATGTTTATACAATTTTATTGGAATAGTGGTTGGATAAATTTATTTATCCCATCCAAAAATATTAAAATATTTGCATGATAAAACCTCTTCTATTATTACCTCAGACAAAACTCATTAACATCTTGAACTTATATTCATAAAATTCCTTGCATATATCAATGATTTTATTTTGGAACAAGATATGCACTATACACTCATATAACCTCGGTAACATAATTGTATATAACATAATATAAATGGTTTTTTTTAGATTTTTATGTATATTGGGTTCTAAACAACATATTGCATAAATTTTAATGAATATAATTGCAGTTGTTCATTATGTTGAACATGATATTTAATTGATGTTTATTATATTTTAATATTATATATAATATTAAAAAAAATGTTTATAAAAATATTAATATAATATGGAACTTTAAGCGTATTGCATTAACTTTAAATTATAAATATTTAAATTATTTTTACAATATTTTATGAAAAGAATCAGTAAACTTTTAAAAACTGAATTTATAAATTTTTTACTCACTTCCTTACAGTTCAATTTGAAATCTTGTGGTACAAGCTTCAGTTTTATTAAACGACTGTGTCAGTTTTATTAATTGTGTCTTTTTTCATTTATAAATTCAGTTTTTAATTTTCTCGGTACAAAAAAGATGTATACAGAAACTAAATTGGAAAGTGTCGTTCCTCTAATATTCAATTCCTTGAAAACAGAAGCTATTTTAAAATAAAAAAATGTTCTACTCTTCACTCTAAAGTCTACACTACAGTATTATGCTTTAATTAATTAAGTTTTGAAATTGAAATGAAACAGAAGAATATTTTCCAATTCTGGAGTTTTAAAAAAGAACTCTATTCGAAGTACAAAAATATGTTATTTTACTGATCAACCAATCTAATCATTGTTAGAATTAGAACTCATTTAAATTATTTATTTGAATTTTAATGATCATTTAAATGATATTTTTAATCATAAAATTTATGAACATTTCAAATTATTTAAATATGAAAAACAATTTTCATTAAATTTAATATATTTTACAAGTTTTTCAATTTTGTTTATTATATATTTATTAGCATAATTTTTTGGCTGATTTATTGCTGTTAGAGTTATGAGCTTTTAATGTTTAAATAGTTAAATTATTTGTATTAATTCTTAATTTTACTAGATATTAATGATTTTGAACTTAATTTAAGTTTAAATAAATTTGAATAATATGTTTAAGTATAAATATCTTTCAAATTTGTAAGCCCCTAGAATTACAAGCATTTTATTTTGAAAGTGTGATGTCAGTGCTACTGCTGAATATTTAAGATTTTATATTAAAAATTTAATAGAAACTGCATCAGGAATTGGTGAAATTTTTTAAAATTAGGTATTTTTTTAGTAACTTTTAGCTTTCCAGATAAAAAGATGTTATTCAGTTATATCTGTGGTGATCATTACCTTAAACTTATTCAAAACATACTTGCCTCACTTTAAAAAAATACGGTATAATTAATTACAATCCGCAATTTTAGGATATTCAAATTACAGCTAATAAAATAATTCTTTAATAATTAATCGTTTCACTTTACATATAACTTAAAACAAAACAGGAAATTAAATATTTTCCTTAAAAAGGAATTTCTTAATTTTTATTTTTCATATTTTTTAGAAAAAACCAAAAAAATTTTTTATGTTTATTTCCTTTTTCATAATTAAATTTCCAAAAAAAAATATTTTCTAAGAAATTCCAATGAAAAAAAAATTATAAAAACCACTCAATTTAAGAATTTTCTGTAAAATATTTTCTTACCAAAAAAAAAAAAACAACAAAAAATATAAAAATTCATAATGAAAATTGAAAATATTACCAAAACAACAAAAAAAAAATAAATATTTTCCACAAAAAAAATATGAAAAAATTCAACCAAAAAAGTTAAAAAAATTAAAATGAAATTTTCACAAAAAAAAAAATAAAAATATATTTTGACTCTCACTGGAAAATTGGTATCCAGGGGTTATAAAAGAATTCTAAAGTGTATCTATGGCAACTCCTCTGATAATAAACATTTTTCCTATTTCCTTTTTTTTTTGGTATTTCATAAATTTTTTATATATGTTTCGTTATTATGCTACACGAATACATACAAACAATAATAACAACAAAACACAAAAAAAAAATTATGGATAGAAAATATCATTTAAGTAGAAAAAGATTCTATATATCCTTTTTTTGTTGTTGTTGTTGTGTAGTTGTCGTGGGGGGATGAATATATATATAAAAAAAAATTCTTAAAATATTTTCCAATAAGTGAAAAGCATGCGCTTTAATAGCCTAACTTAAATATTAAAAATAATTTCTATTAGCCTCCCACAAAAAAAAAACAAAAAAAAAATTTATAGGAAATTTTTTTAGATCAATCCTGATCCTAAAAATATTTATTTGTTAATTGAAAAATATTTTTTTTGTTATTTAATAGTTAGAGACTTGAAGTATCTTTTAACAAAAATTTCCCAAAAACAAAAAAAATTTAAAACTTTTCTTGAATTTTTCTTTAGAAATTTTCTTTTTTTTTTTTCGAAATTATTCGATTCAACATATATATTTTCCATTCAACAATATTTGTCTCATAATAATTCATTTGGTGGAAAATAAATGGAAATTTCCCTTTTTTTTTATTTTTGAATTTAATGGTAAATTATACAAGCTCCTAAATTGCCTTCCTCTGGTAATATAAAAAAAATTTTTTTGTTCGTATGCCTTTATAAATTTTTATTGTTAATAAAATGAAAATGAAAAAGATTTTCTTTATTGCTTTTAATAGTATGGTTAGAATGGTTGGAGTTGGGGGGTTGGTTTTATGTTGGTCGTCGGCGATATCAATGACACAAAAAAAAAAACACTTTTTATCCTAAATAACTTAAAAGATACTAAAAGTGAAAAAAAAACCAACATCGAAAAGTTGCAAAAGAGAAAGAAAAATTTATCCAATTTTTAAGGTTCTTTTTTTTTTGGTGTGGTGATTCGATTTTTCCTTGATTTTTTTTGGGGGATTTTAAGGAGGGATCGATGGCCACCCTAAATATAGTAAAAGCCAACCCAAATGTTCATTTTGTATTTATATGTATAGAAGGGTAAAAAAAAAATGACATCGAAAACATTTATTGGATTTTCGATTGGATTGTGTGGAGGTTATAAATGCTTACCTTAATATTATTTTGATAGCCATTTTTATGTTCTTTTTGGGTTTATATTAAATAAGCTTTTAAAAGATATTTTTCAACTTTATTTGATCCGGATAAACTATAAAAAATAATATTTTATTATTAAATCATGATTTTTATGGGAAATTTTTTTTTTCTAAATATGTAATACTGTTTTGTGAAAACACGTTTAAGTTACTGATGGGTTTTTTTTTTTTTGGTGTGTGAACGTTTTATTGCTTTCCAGATTATTTTATTTAAATTTTGTTATTTTTTTTTTTTTGAATTGGATTTAGATTATTTTTATGATCTCTTATTTCGTTGGTTTCATTTTAACAGTAATGGAGGATTTTGAGTTAAGTTGATTTGTTTTAAATATTATGATTATATTCAAATAAAAAAAGATTATTTACTAATCGGGTAAACATTAGGCTTTAAAAATAACATTTTCGTTGTGTTCCTGACTGTTTTAATGGATTTCTGACTACCTAATGTGTTTTGATGTGCTTTAAATCATTGCAAAGGCAATGAGCCTATTAAAAGTCGTAAATGTATGCCTATTAAAAGTCGTAAATTGGCACTTATGCAGGCCTAAAGTGAAGAAACACTATTCCTATTAAAATTGCTTGGTAGTTGAAGAGATGAATTATTTTAATTTTAATTTAAATGAAATTAGATTTCACGTCAATTAGATTTAATTCGCCACTGAAATCAAAACATTATTTCACGGATAAGTTGTATTCAATTACTTAATTTTTTTAACTTTATTTACGATAATACACGATTTGAAGCGTCTTTATCTTTTAATGGGTCCGTTGAGGTCGAACATTCTCCGAATGCCTCGAACTTTACGACCTCATTGCAAGTCACTCTTCTTGCACCTAGATTGAGACAAATCTTCTAGAACAAAATAACGAAACCAAATTGGAATCGTTATGGACTCGTTTTCATTTACGTTACACAAAACTGACAGTTAAATTTCGTACATAAATTTATAATCGTAAAATAATAGCTTAAATTTCTATATTTCCATAAACTTTAATGGATTCTGACCTCACTCGAGTAAGACCACTTACATGGACCTCAAAAATTTCTGAACCAGTCTGGCTGCTCAAACTCCACGAAAACAATTCTTCTTGTTCGGAAATTGAGAAGAATTTTCTGGGATATGAAAACCAATCCGATTTAAAATCGTTAAGCAAAACCGTAAGCTTAAACGAACAACTTAATACTTTTTATACGTTAAGTGTTTGGATAGAAAACTTTATTAATTTTTAACTAAAAACATTTATATCAAAATAATCCTTATAATTAATTATTTACTATACCCATTTTTAAGATATCACGCTTTATTTATTTACACAAATTCCATTTTTATAAAAAATTACAAAAAAAATATAACAATAATAATTTTATAAGCACTTCAAAGAATAAAATGTTAAAATTTAATCATAACATCCTTAAAAAAACTAAGGAAAAATACGCAACCAAAACAACCGAAAAAAAAAATTGTCTGAAAAGTTAGTAAAACAATGGTTAAACATACCTCATACGCTCCAATTTTTTTACCCATATTGTAATACAAAAGAAATATGTCTCCCTCACTACTAACCAATTTAACCAAGAAACAGGAGAGAAAAAATCATAAGGACCAAAAAAAAACGTAATAAAAGGATCGTATTTTAATTTAATTTTAAATGAAATGCCACAAAATGGAACATAAAAGATAATACAGTAAGCCTTACAAAAACGTTGTTGCTATTGAAGCCATTTTTTTTTTCGTTTGCAAAAGGATACGTATATACATAGATGTTGTAAATATACAGAATTTAACTTAACGAAACTGAATGTCGCAACCGTGGAAACGTTGAAAAAACAAATACTTATATTTTTATTTGAGATGAAAAGTTTTTTTTTCCAGATAAAAAAATTTGTAAAAATTTATTATTAAAAATACCAAACTTTAAGTGAAATTACTTACAGGTATTTTTTTAATAAACAAACAATTTTTCTTCGTTTTTATTTTTATACATCAATTTTTTTCCCTAATACGAAACCAGGAATATTATAAATATTAAGTATTTATAATTAAAGAAGATGTTGAATCTAAAAAAAACAGCTTTATAACAAAGTTTATTAAAGGATATTGAAAATCATTCAATGAAATTAATTTTCGTATAGGTGTTAGTAGCTTATGAACTTTTAATAATCGATACTGTTTGATTTTGTACGTGATTAATATTGACCCAATACAGATAATATCTTACCTATAAATACACAATAATTTTAGTAAAAAAAAAAAAGTTAATCAATCCCAAAATGAATGTTTGTATAACTTTGATAAATAGTTTTTCTAGTAATGTCCTTTTAATACTTATGTATCAATTTAAGATTAATGTTTCATTGATTTAATAATATAGTGCCGAATTGTATAAGGATAATATTGAAGAAGATACTAAAATAAATATTTACAATTTACAGAACAAACTGGAGGGTTAATATTTTTTGTTATGAATTTTACCTTTTTTCCTGTTTGAAATATATATAGAAATATTTTTCATTAAGTGTTTTCATACAGGATACAAAATTTTATTAGTTGTTCCAAAAATTATACAGACAAACAAAAAGAAACTAATTTTAGCTACGAAATGTGAAAATAAACTTTTTTTTTTAATTTGCTAAAGTTCTGCAAAAATTTCTCTATTGCGGAGCAGAGTTAGCTAATATTGGATGATTGAAAATTTTAATAATAACTTTTCAAGAAGTAATTTACTACTCCAAGCACTCGTAATCCCGTATACAGATTTATTAAAGTCAAATATGGTTGAATTCCAAGACCAGATTTATCTGGGCATGTCATAAACACAAGGGAGAAAAAATATCTTTTATTTAAGTCCATGCTTTTTGAATTGTTATACGAAGTATTCCGCTTCTTTATGATCCTTTTTTTTATTTAAATTTTTTTATTCAACCTAAACATTAGAAAATATTTTCTTCTTCAATGGCAGAAATTGTCCAAATTAAGTCGAGGCCTCGCACTAGGTCTTCGCAAACATTATATTGCCAACATTCTATACGTCGTAATTAATAAAAAAATAAGTAATTTAATTACCAAACAAGCTAGAGTTTAACATACAACTTTATTTAGAAAGATATTATAATTTTGAAACTGAGTTTTTGAAGTTCCATGTCATGAAATCAAAATAAGACTTTTTCAGTCACGAAAAAGTGCACAGAAACAACGGATATGATAAATTTTAATTGATCAGCGAAAGGATGAGACATGTACACTTTCTGTCACAATTTTTTTTTCCAAAATTTCCTTAAATGTAATTTACTAAAAAAAAAACAAAAAAAGGAGTACAACTAAATTCATCTACAAAAACTAAATTAAATTTACAGATAACAAATCTGCACAAAACACACATTTTTTTTCAGTGCCCATTTTCAATTTGTTATTACCTGCTGTGAAGTTAAACAGTTTTTTTATTTATTTATTGAAAATCTAATTGAAAAAACAATAAATTTATACACCTTTTATTTTATTTTTAAATGCTTCATCACATTTATTTGGATAGATAGAAAAATTGATTACAAATTTATTTATACACGCGTATTTGACGGTAATAGTTTGCCAGATAAAATCTTGGACACGTGTCATTTAAGACTCCACACCCTGACCATAATATTTATAGTTATCAGAAACTGCATAAAGGTTTTTTTTATAGTTTTTATTAAATTCTGTATAAACAGGATGTATTTTAGGTTTTTAGAGGAATTTAATTGAGAATAGAGGGTTAGAAAATTAAATTCAATAAAAAAAAAACAATCTATGTTTTTGATGGATTATAGCCATAAGTAGTTGTTAATTAAATTGAAACGTAATGTTTTAAATAATAAAATATTGAAGATTTCATTTATGTAGATTTAATTATCATTCGATTTCATACGAAAGATACAAAAAAAAAATTTAAAGATAAATATATGATTTAAAAATGATAAATAAATTTTACAAAATATGTAAAAATTGATAATTGATAAGCCATTTAATTTAATTGAATCAACTTTGCACTATTTATAGTTATTAGGAAATTATTAGGATATTAATTTATAATTTAATCAATGTTAAAAAATGCAGCACCTCACAACACGTAATTTTTAATATTTAAATAAATAAATATAACTTTTAATCTAAAATACTTTCTTATTGAATTTAATTTTCGCGTAATTATGTTCAAGTTTCTCCGGTTACGGAATTTAATTAAATTTTTTTTTACTTATATCTGCTTTTGCAACAAGTTATCTAGAAAAATTTGCCTTATTTACAATGTGAAACCATAATTTGAAAAAATTTACAAGCGGACAGACGAATGGGAATGTGGTATAATAATCTCAAGAAATGAGATTTTTCGTAAAAAATCAATTTGTCAAAATTCTATATTTCTGTTGTTTTTAACGCTTACCAAATTTAATTGAAAATATATATGATTTAAATATTTTTCTGACGAACATTTATGTCGTTTATCTCCTAAATGAATATTTAAGAAAACCAGAAATCGCAATATCCTTTCAATTATTTTAATTTTGAACTTGAAATCTTTACTCACATTTTAACTATTTTTTTTTGTACAATAAATTTAAAAGTTTTACAATTTGATGAAATTTTTTAATAAAATATATTTAAAAATAATTTTTTTTCATAATACATATTTTCTATCACTATCCCCCCCAGTTCAACTATTCAACTAATAAGTTAATTTTCAAATAATCTTCAATATGTTTTACCATAATATAATAAAAGTAAAATCTATAAATTTTATTACCGCACCCTATTTTGATCAGAAAGAGGGTATTTTTACAAAATAAATAAAAATTAATTCATTGTATATGTTTTCCTTATAAATAAATACAAATACAGAACAGTGAACAGTAAAACAGATTGTTCGTTTACTATATATACTCGTCAATGGTATTTATATCAAAAGGGATAACACAGGATTAAAGGATTACATTTACGAGTCAATTCTTGGCAGACATTTCATTCATTCCTTCAGATTTATTTTTTTCTCCCCCTTACCATTTATAATTTAACATTATATTATACATAAACACCTAATTCCAGGATATTCACAAATCTTTGTTTTTTTTTTCTTGTATGTGTTTTAATATTTGTTTTTCTAAAAAAAAAAGGACATCTTATTAGAAAATTTCATATTGTAGAAATGTTCATTTTTTGGTTTTATATAATATATAAAAATTTTCAACTCCTGCAGAGTGAACAACGGATGGCCTTTACACTAACACACCACTAAGTTTTTTTTTTTTTTTGATCAAATTTACTGCTTCATTAATTGTCGCCCTTCTTTTGTCCTAATTTTCTTAACACTAATATTCAAAATGATATTTTATATTTTATCCTATTTGGTTTTTATTCCTTTTTTTTTGGTGTTGTTGTCTGTATCTTATGGTAAAAATATATGTGATAAAAGTTTTTGAAAAGAGTAGTTTTATTAATAGCTAACCAATAATACTATAATAGACTATTTTAAGTATTATATTGATAGTATATAATTAAAACCACATGATAAGAAAACAATTATCTGGGTTGTAAAAAGTAAAAGGTTATTACGTAATTATAAGGATATTAATTAAGTGATTTTTATTTATTTATTATCACTTTATAAATTTGTAAACTTTTTTCAAAATTAATTTAATTAATTCTTTCTACTAACTAAAAAAAAAAATTAAAAATATAATTTTTAGTGGAAAAAAAAATATTTCTTTGGAATTTTTTAATTTGACTGTTAATTAAGAATCTTAGAGGTTTTCAATCAATTAAAGTAAATTATTAATAGAAGGATCATGTGAGGTGATAATTTTAATAAATTAAATACTTCATTTATAATATCCGCTAAATTATGTAGAAAATATTGGCGAAACAAACTGTGCATAAAAAATATATAGGTATATTTAAAACTTGTCTCTCTTGGAATATAATTTAATTTGCAGTCATTACTGAAATATTTATTAATCAAGGATTGATAATTTTGATTTGTTTAGCAATCAGAAATATAATTGAAAAGCTCTTCAAATATAATAAATAATAAGATAGAAAAATTTGAAAATTGTCTTGAAATTTAATCAAATAATAGACAAATTGAAATTGACATTTTGTTTTATGATTCAATAATAAATTTTTATTTGTAAATTATGTCTATTTCAATAAGTAAATATAAGTATAATCTAAAGGTTATCAAACTTCTGAAGATTTTACAATAATTCCACAAAGCATACTGTGCAATACTTTTATACGTATGTCATTTTTACGTGTACGTGTATGTAAACCAAATATAAAAATGTTTTACTATAAATACTTTTAAAAAGTGTTAAAAATAAACAGATTAAATAATATTTGTATGTTTTACACTGTAGAGCTATTACTACCAAAAACAGTATCGTAATCCGATATTTGTTTCTCCTGGTCATTACATTTTAAACACGCCATCTTAAATTATTTTAGGTTATGTTTGCTATCTAAAATTACATTTCCAAGTTCAATATTATATACTTCCTCTGTAGAACCAGGAAAACCACGAATTATGCCAATTCGTATTCGTAAGGTTCTAACATCAACTCTGAACTCCCTATACCATTAAATTCTGCTTAAAAAATTATAAATACATTTTTTCCGCAGTAGCGCTGTATTTTTAACAATTGCTAATTTATTCCACTATTTAATACCTTTTGACTAATTTTCAATTTTGCAGAAAATTTACTATTTTAAATGGAAATTTTTCATTAAAACAACGTTTTAGGAAAACGTAAATTACGCCACCTAGCGACTATCTTCAAATATTTTCAACTTTTCTAACGAGTCATTTACCAACATTTTACGTGTATTTTTACTATGTTAAATCATAAATTGAAAATTGGTCAGACGGACCCCAAAGTGCTAACATAAGGAATTGCTTTCCGAAAGAAAATCCCACAAAAATATCTTAAATCATAGGAATTTTATAACTTCTACTTTAACTGAAAATTGTTAATAATCGAATTTTTGGAAACAATTCTTAACACTTTCTATTCAATGAAGTTAACTAAATATCTTCTGACATCACGGTTTTAAATATTTAAATACATAATCAGTGTTATATATATATTTTTTGGTACTAGGTTCACATATATAACCTGATGATTTTTAAAAATTTATATATTTCTTCCTTTTTCTATTTTTTTCTAAATGGAATATTTTTCCTCTATTTTTCCTCTTCCCAAAAATATCTTGTTATTTTGATTTTAGAAAGATACAAAAAAAAAATATGCTTGTGTTATGCGTTTTTGTCACTTATTTTTTTGGTTATTGTGTCTACACTGAAACTCAATATAAAACAATGAATTTTTAATACACTTGTAAGGATAAGGATAATTTTTTTATATAAAGATTTACAGAATAATGTTTTTTTATTTTTTTGGTTTTTTTTTTTAATAAATAACACTGCAGGATGATGTGAAAAAAAATCGATTAAATCTCATATTTGTATATGGTTTTTTTTTAGGATTTGTTATATTACCCATCAAATTACCCTAAGGATAATTTTCTATATAAATTAGAGGTTTTTATTTTATTTGTAACGTGTGGTGTGATTGAGAAGACTGACGCGACGGGGTGTAAATTTGTATTTATTATGATAATCTGTTTAATATTTAAATCAGATAAAGTATATAACAAATTAAAAATAATCGACATTGTTCTATTATAATAATAATAATAATAATATGGAAAATGGAAAATTTTTAAAAAAAGCTTTCATAATTTCGAAGAATTTAGATTGAAATTAAAACTTTATAGTTGATGAGGTGAAAAATACATATGCAAATGAGAATGATAAGTAAGAACAGAGAATATTCGTAAAATTCAAATTTAATTTAATGAAAGAAAATTTCGAGAAAGAAAAGAAAATTTAAAAACTGAAAAGAGAGAAACGAAAATTATAAAATATTTTTCGAGAAAACCAAGAGGATCTTCCCTTGGATTCTTGAGCAAAAACTCTAACCAGATGTACTTTGACAACAAAATAACAATAATAATAATAATGGATCCAAGTTGGGTATTAATTAATAATTGGGATAAGACTTAGTGACTAATCTTGCTTAATTCACCCATCTAAATCAGATAGATATTCCAAAGTTCTCATTGATAATTTCTTTCAATATTCCAAATTTGATTGTTGGTATCCTAATTTTAGGGAACCTATATTTCTAAAACGGATTGTTAAGTTAGATTGAACAACGAATAAACCATCGCTGGTCTTAAGGATGCCACAATTCGGGAATGATTAGATTTTCTTGGAGGATTTTATTAAGAGGAAACTAGACGAGATATTCTTGAGAAGTGCAAATGTATTTATCCTTGTTCCTTACAATATCTGCAGATTTTAGGCTTTAAAAAAGGATACGTACAGCTTTAATTTTTAGAAAAAAAAATACTTAAAATTATATTGTCAAAAAACTCCCAAAGTCCTTTTTTTTTAAAGAACACTAATATTATGCTAATCTTTGAACATCAAAATTTCATATCAACATAAACAAAAAAAAATATTTTGTAAATTCTATCCTCATAAATCTTGAATGCGTACACGTACGAACAAATCAATTTTTGTAGATTTTCTTGATGGGAATAAATTATATAAAATGTTAAAACGTTTTGTTGCCTAAATCCTGCTATGAAAAATAAATCGTTAAATGTTAGTAAAAACATGATCTATTTTCACAATTTTTTACGTAAAAAACCAAAATATTTAAATATAAATATTTTAAAAAAAATAACAAATTTAACACCTTTTTTTTAAAAAAAAATTAGTTCAATAACGTCATACCTTCTCATATACAAAAAAAAACCACATTTTCAACTTTTGACCCTCTTTAAATATTCACAAAACCATTAAATTTGTCTGTGTCTGATGCTCTCTGTTCCTTATTAATAATATAAAAATTATTTTGTTTATTAGACATAAAAACCAACAAAAACAAAAATTATTATTTTATCGATTTGTTTAAATGTGGTGGACTATCCTAAAAGTCCTTGTCAATTTTTGGTTTATGAAAAACAGTATAAAGAAAATACTCGTAATTATATAAACATTTTAACTATTATTATATAAATTTTTACCTAAGAATATTTAATTTTCATTGAATGTCCTTCAGAATTTATTTACGTTTTCAGGATATCGTAATATTGAAGAATTTTTTTGTTGAACATACATTATGTCCAGGTAATTTTAATTATTAATATTTGATAATGTTTATCAATAGATTTCTAAAAACAAAATTAGTTTAATTTTGGAATAATTTGAAATTAAGTATTTTCAAGATGAAAAATATAAAATTCAATAAATATTTTTGACGAGGTCATTCTCAATAATTTTTCCAATAATTTAGAGTTGCTATTTGGTTGTTGTTAACTTAGTTCGTGAGTGTGAGTTACTCATAATAAATGTTTAGACATAATATGGGAACAAAATTAAAAACCTACACTGAATAATAAATCAAAATAAATAAAGATATCTAATTAAGTTTTAATTTTTTATATAACATAATAAATAATATGTACTGTAGTGCGAATGACTCTTATGAAATTCAGTGCCTCCGATTCAGTATTATTTTTAAATTTTCCGTCAAACTATCCCAAAAGCATTCATTTGCTAGAAATTAATTTCCGATTTTAATAACATAGATTGAATAATTACACTATTAAAGACTCCTTTTAGTAACTTTTCTATATCATTTACTTTAAATACCACATTTTGCATCCCTATTTGATTTAAAATAAGTTTGTGGTTCCATTAAATATTTCGTTTTTGCTTCCAATTTTAAGTCGAAATTTAAATTCTAATATTTTAGTGTCCTCACAATTGACGTGAGTAAGACGACTAGAACTAGATCCCATTTTTTTTTCTAAATTTATTTTCCCTTATCCAATAGGATTGCACAAATCAATCAAGTGGGCTAATAAAACATAAATTTGCTTAAATTTACAAAAATATTCCAGGAGATAAAAAAAATATGTGAACTAAGTTACAGAGTTTCCATAAATTTACATAAATTTATATTTTACAAAAAAATGTTCTAATATTTCAAAACTCTAATTCTTTAAAAAGGATGATTTGCAGAGCAAAGATGATTTTCGTAATATTACCTTTCCTAATCCTATCGCCATATAGAAAAACTATGTTTTTAGAAAAACTATATTTTATGCTTAAATTTAATAAGCTAGAGCTAAATAAGCTATGTTTCTCAATAAAAATATTATCTTATTAATATATTATTCCCTATTTCATAAACATTCGGAAAACTATTTATATAAACCTTGTAAAAACTAAAAATATTTCACAGAATACAAAAACTAAACTAAATAACATATTTTGTTGTGGTTTTTTTTAGATTCTTTTTGTAAAATTCTATTAAAAATTCATGTATACGTAAACATAACAATTTATAATAAAACCAAAAATATTCAAACTTTTGGAATTTTGTTGTACTAATTAAATAGAACTTTTTCTGAAAAATATTTAGTTATACCTATACGTATATATAAATTATATTGTTTAATTAAAAAACTTACTTGAACTCTGGATTCAGTTAAACCAATACGCATTGCAATTTCTTCTCTCATAAATATATCTGGATAATGTGTTTTTGAAAAGCATCTTTCCAATTCATTTAATTGGGCTGGTGTAAATCTAGTACGATGTCGTTTCTGTTTACCCGATTTATCAGAATTCTGAAAATGGTAAATTAATTTCGAAAAGATTTGCTACGGTTTTATATATTTTTAATTTTTGGCTAACGAATATATCATACCTGGTCCTGTTGCATATTATGTGGATCACATAAATTACCAGATACATGTAATCTACCATTACCACCACCACCGCCGCCACCATTTGTATCCGAGTTTGGTGTATTTGGTACTTGACCAAAATTATTATTTACATGTAATGATTGTAATGCTGATTTTGGTAAATCACAATCTTTTGGACCTTTTAATTATAAAATTTTTAAGAAAATTAAAAAAACAAAATATAAGTTATTTGTTTTACTATAAATAATTGAAAGTTTTTTCAAATTTGGAATATTAACAAAATAATAAATACAGTAACTGATTACGTAAGTACGTAGTGAAATTAATCAGCCATGAGAATAAATTTCACTTAATGAAGAATTAACCAAGCAATTGTACAAATTACACACATATTTTTTAAAAATCTAAATCGTCTTCCAAGTCTTTAGATTTTCTGCACGTTTTTCGAAAATATGTAGGGGTTAAAAACTTTTTTGAACTTAAGGTAATTTGGCAAAATTTCAGAAAATGACCCTGGTACATGCTTAAGACTTGCCCCGAAAGCGGATATGTTAACATAAAACGTAACTAATTTTAATCACTTTAACATTAAAAACTTGAAGTGGGAATTATTGGCTAGAAAATCACTGTTTAAATGTTGATAAGTTAATTGACATATTAATCGTGAAACTGGGAGTTTTAATATAGGTGGGAGGGACAATAATTTCAATTGTTCCAGCGTGCATATACATGATTACATCTTAAATTTGACTTAAAGGGTTATTTTGGTTTGTTGTTAGAATTATAGTAAGTAAAATGTTTCACAATATTTACAAAATGGTTAATGGTTAGAGGCGAAAGAGACAGACTATCATAGCAATGGAAATCATTGCCAACTATACCATATATGAATCATTTGCAGCATAGAGTACAGAGAATATATTAGTCTCTGAGCAGATGAAACATTATAATTCTGAGGGCAATAATTGTCGAAAGGTTGTAAAAAATAACCGAAATCACAATAATTATAATTTTTTTAAATTGACATGTCAGGATCTGAAATTGATACAGGAACGAATGATACTACTAAACTATACACAATTCTTGATTCATTGTTTCCATTCGTAAAATTCGATCAGTAAACTGACAAACCACGAAGTGACAATTTATTCAATAACTCATAAATAAAATCAACTTTTCTCCCTGGTTTATGTACTTAAAAATCTATTGAATTTAAAAATCTATATTTTTTTAATATTCATTTTAAAATGTTTAAAATATGTGCAAACATTGATTATTTATTATAATTCAGTGAGTGGGCTCATACACAAACTATATTAAGTACATATTTATTTTAAAAGATATATATATTTTTTTAAAATGTAACTTTATACAAAACAATACCAAAAAAAAAACTAATAATTTCAGAAACTCTTCTTCCAGATTATTTTCACACATTTTGTGATTCTCCAAAAGCATGATTTTGGTAAAAAAAAAAATAAAAAATAAAAAACATATCATCAGTTTTAACATATACGTGCGATAGACGAGTTTTAATATGCGTTTTTTTCAGGTAATTTTTTTTTATGTATTTTTTATTTTATTTCGTCGGCTAGTCAAACATTTACACAAAAATAATACCAGAGTCATACAATAACACAAATTCTATAATACACATTAAAATATATAGTAATGTTCGGGATTGTTAAGTACACATTATATCAGTTAAAAAAAAAAATATATCAGACTAAATACAAGTTTAATTGAAAGGATTTAAATCTAGAAAAAAAAGTCATAGTGGGAGCATTTTTATTCATATAATAATAAACAGAATCCTGACTAAAAAAACTGCAATTTCAGGTAAAAATAAAACAACTAAAAATCAAATAAATATGGGAGGTCATTATTTTATTACACCGCCGTGGATTTTTTTTTTGGTTTTGTGCGCAACTATGAGCTATTAAGGATATATCATAAAAATATTGACTTGAATTGATGTAAAATAAAATAACTTTTTAACTTATCATTTTACAATGCCTAGGAAGTTCACAGGTAAACAAATCATAAAAATAACAAATTTTTTATTTGTTGGATTTAACAAATTTTTTTTTTATATAAGTGCAATAATCAAAAAGTTAATAACTTTTTCAAAACATTTATATACTTGTAGATATAAATTTAGATCAAAGGAATATACCGAAAAATATTTGATATGATCTTTCAAATATTTGAATTTCGGGCTATTTTCGATATAAAAATTAAAGAAACTTTTTAAGACTGTGGCTTCAGCATTGACTAAACTGATTATTTTCAATATATCGATTCTTTTATTTTTGTACCGTTTAGCCAGGCTGACTCTTAGCCCAACCCGACAAAAGGATATTTGCAGTACATGAAATTTTTCGCAATAAGAAAACTGTATTTGTGGCTATGTATGATAGATGTGAATTGGGTTCGATTATAGTCCGAGAAATTTCAGTTGGTCTAAGTTTAATCAGCTTTAAACGAGGACCAGTAAAAAAATTACAATAAAATGTAATTTGAAGACTCGGAAAAATGGTAACAATCAACTATTTGTTAACAGCAAATATCTTAAAGTTTCCGCAAGTAAAGGTTTCGTCACTATAAAGAAATTTATGGTTCGAAAGCCATATAAAATTAGTAGGACCAAATTGGAATAGAATTTTACAGAAGCAGAATGTTCAAAACGAATATTAAAGCAAATTTTTAAGTTACAGCACTATTATTAATTTTTAGATTATCGTGGTACATGATTGAAAAATATACTCTCAGGGTTAATGGACAAAGGACAACTAATTTGTAGCCATAAATTTTATTTTACCTAAAATTTGTTTTTCTAGAGCAAATTACTGCAAAGAAAATTGATTTTTTAGTAACTATAAAATATTTAGAATAAACGTTTTTATTGAACTGAAAGAAATGGGAGGCGAGAAATTATTTCTTCATTTAAACAAGGTTCAAAAACTTCATCTGCCTTTAAATAAGATTTTAAATAATTTATGATTTGTTCTCTGGCTATTGACCTATCCACATTATTATGTTTACTATAACTTAATTGTATATAATTTTTCTTATATTTGAATTGTTCATTTTTCTAACTACTATATGTTTCCCCAATAAGAAATTTCCATAATTTTCAAAAAAAAATCTAGCCTCAATGTTTTATAAGATTTTATTTACTATTCGTTAAATAAACTTGTACCAAATTTTAAATTATATATAATACAGAATATCAAAAAAAAAACCTATAAATTTATATGGAAAATACCTGACACAATCGCACCTTTAATTTGTGAGTCACGAGAATAAACTTTTTTTTTTGTTCTTTTTATGTTTTCCTTTTGCCAGGTTGAATATATAAATAACACTATACTGTTGAATATAGAGTTTATATTAAGTTTAAAATCAATATTTCTTCAGTTTAAACGCAATTAAATTCTAGAAAATTTAAAAATTTCATTTGAAATTAATTGAATTTTTTAGAGGAATATTAAAATGCTACAAAAAGATTGTATAACATTTTTCATTTGAAAGTAGATTTTTAAACTATGAATTGTTTAGAAGCTCCTGTTTCAATCGATACATTATGCTGAATAGTTCCAGAAAAAGAAAAGAAAGATAATTTAAGATTAAAATTTCTTTTCATAAAAATCATTGTAAGACAATATTTCTGACCAAAGATTTTTGTGTACAGAAGCAGTGAACGGTAGCTCAGATCATAAGAATGTGTTAAAATTAGCACTTAGTACAGCTTAAGAATTGTTTATTTTTTCTCAACATTTCTTTTTTTTTTTTTTTTGGAAATATGAAAAATAATATCTGATTTTTTGATCTGAATACAAAGCTATGTTTTAAATCAGAGTTCAGTGTACAAATCAGTAAATGAGACACAACCAAAAAAAAAAAAAAAAACTAAAAAAAAATTTAAATTTAAATATCGATTGAACGGCGCTAAAAAAGTTTAAATGTTGTCCAAAAAATTAGAAAGCCATAAACTTTATGTACAATTATTTATTGGTATATTCAAGATACAAGATAAATATTAAATTCTTTAAAAGCGATTTGAATTTATGTTTATTTTAAGTTACTATTGTAGTCAACAATTAAAATAATTTGTAGTTAGTTATATAAATAAGCACGAATTTCAATGTTGCATTTGAAAAATACTTCTTTATACCCTGTTAATATAAGAAAAATCAGGTTTAAAACCACGAAATTTTAACTTAGTACCGGCATGTTAGTGGCGCTATTAATTGGTTAAATTTAAGAAAAATCATAATTTTAACACAACATATATTGCACTCCGAATAGACGAATGCCATATCCTAATATTTATAGTTGTTATATCCGATTCATAGTAGTTACAGCACTATGAATACTTTAAACGCTGAGATAAATGTCAACGGTCGAAACTATTTGGTTAAACAAATTTATCTCTGATTATAGCTCCTTATTAAAGTAAATTTATTTTTCTAATAAAGCCAAATATCTGTTTCTAATAATTCTATAAAGAAATTTATGGTTCGAAATCTATATAAAATTAGGAAGACCAATAAAACTCTGAGTGATGGACCCATGCTGTTACACTATTCCCAGTTTTTTTACAGTAGCTAAATAACTAATTTTTTTTAGATTTTGCAGTATTTTATTACGGGTGCGAAGTATACACTATATTCGTTATTGTAGACCTAGAATTTAACAAACTAACATAATTTATATTTAAAACTGGTAAATGCTGTACCAAAAAAAAATTATTATAGTCCATGTTAGTGACAAATTATCAAAAAAAAAATACTCTAAAATTAAGACAGCTTATTCTACATGTAATTCGTTAATTGGCATAACTTATTTTGACATCTCTGCATACCAACTCGAAATAAATTCTGTAAATAATTTATTTTTAGCATAGAATAAGTAGCCAAAGAATTGACTTAATGGAATAAAATTGTACAACTTGTCTTCTATATTTATCTCTTTCATTTACTGCACAACTTGTCTAAAAAATTACATGGATGACAGTTGAAATTTTGAAATTTGTATTTGACCTTTTTAATAAATAAAACTTTATTTCGTGTTAGCATACCGAAATGTCAAAATTCGTTATACCAATACGAATTATTCCTAAATACTAAATTACCAAAATAATGTAGAAAATTGATATTTCAATGCTAAATAAATATATTTTAATGATCCCAGCTTTAATGTAGGACTTAATAGTAAAAGATACGAATTGATTTTAAACATTTATGACAGACAATATATCTGTTAAAATCAATTTTACAATTTTAATTTTAAAATAAAATTTCAATTATTATTATCAATTTAAAAATATAGAGAATTGTTTAAAAATTTTTTAAGATTAATTATAAATATTTTATAAAAAAATATATAAAATATTAAGATAAAAATATGCTTAATTAACCTGACAGTAATTACTATAGTAATTAGGACTGAATGACGATACAAATTAATTTAATCTAAATTTATTTCCTTATAATTAATTTTTATCCTGATTACTAAATTTCAATAAACAATAATTTAATAATTTATTTTTATTATTTATCAGAAAATTTACTAAAATTCAAATTTGATTATTTCAATAAAATAATTATAAATTATACCAAAAAAAAAATAAAATAAAAAATAATATTAATTATTGAAAAATATAATTAATTAATTGTAAAATACTATTCAATTATATTTTCTCTGCACCTGATGCATTTTACAAAATATTGATTTATATTCATAATAGTTAAAAATATTTTGGTGACTATAATTTTATCACGAAGGACTATGAACTAAATTTAATATATATATATATATATAGAACTGAATAATGAACATTATATACCTATATAATATCTATAGTAATACAAAAATATTACTATCTCATATTTAATTTACAAGTTAATAGCAAATTGTTGAATTACAATTAATAATTCTTTTATCATTACATATATACGTATGTATAGATACAAAATTTTCTATATAATGTTACACCAAAAAATCCATTAATAATAATTTAATTACCACAAACAATTTACAAATATATCTATATATTAAATATAAATCAAATCAATATGAAAATTTATTAAATAAAAATTGGTTTTATTAAATGAAAATTAAAAAAAATTTTTTACAATTAAAATTTATAAAGATTTTAATTCTCTTAGATTTAAAATGAAAACATTTAACATAAAATAAAAAAATATAAATTTAATTAAATAAATTTGAATCCTTTAAGTTGTAAAACTTTTACATAAAGTTTGTTTTTGTGTAATTAAATTTTTTTTTTTTTTTGAAAATATAAAATTTGATTAGAAAAATTAAATTGTATTTATTCAAAAAAATAAATTTTCTATATAAATATATTAATTATTTTCTATTGCTTATGGGATTTTCAATATTCAAATTTACAAAATATATATATACATATATACATATTTGAAAATTTAAATATTATCCTATTAAAAGGACATTTTATTTAGAAATTAAAAATAAAAAACAAATTTATACAATTTTATAAGCTTTTTAACTTTTGCTAAAAATAAAAAAAAAAAAACCCATTGCGACGACAGACAAAAATTCCATGTCGCAAATAATATTAATTATAATATTTTTTATTGTATTGCTGCAAAAAGCTTAACACTAAAAAAAAAAAAGGATTAGTGGGTATATACATATATACATTTTTTTTTTTTAGCAATTTCAGAAAAGTCTCTGGTATTTTTAAACGACGATGTTGATGATGTTGATTCTGGTGTAGGTATATAAAAAGGATTTAAAAAAGGACTTAAATCTATTTATGTGACTGGAAAATTTTGTTCTGTTTTTTTTTTTTTTATATGATTTTAAATGTTGTTATAATATCGCAAAAATTTATATTGATATATTAGTATATGTATGCTGCATATGAATTAAAGGATTTTGTTTATAGGCTATAGTCTTAAAAAGGTTTTATAAATTATTCTTCATAAAAAAATATGAATTTTAATATTTTCTGCGGCTAAGGATAAACTGAAGATAATAATTTCATTAATATTGTTAGTTTTTTTTTTATATATTTTAGATAAAATTTATATAATAAATATATTTAGAAAGGATATTTTTGTAGATTTATATTTATGTAGTAATTTTGGATTAAAAATCTTTCTGAAGAATTGTTTTATTTTGTAAGCTATTTTTGAATCTAATGGAATTTATTCTAATGAATTATGTTATTTACGTAAAGTGAATAAATTTTAATGAATTATTTTTAGATAAATTCTATTGCTCTGAAAGATAAAAATTACTTAAATTAATTTGTATAAAAATTTTCAAATTGATTACTGATTACAATCCTTTAAAATACTGAAATAAATAAACAAAGTTTTGAAAATTTTCTAATTTCTAATTGCAATAATAGTATATATATCTTTTTAATTTAATATTATGTTAAAAGCTGATATCTAGAAATTGTATTTCATATTATTATAAGCTATTAAGTTTACAATTATGATTATTTTTTTTGTATTTATCTAAATGTGGATAGATTTATAAAGACAATTGGGACATAACATTATGAAATATGTAATCATAAATATTTAAATCTAGAAAAAGGACACTGTGGAGATGCTTGAAATAATTAAAGATAATTTATTTTTAATTATTTCAGATATATTAAAAATAATTTATCTATTCATTCAAATTGAATTCTAATTAAAATCCTAATTGACCTTGTGAACGATATATTTCAGAATCCAATAGGATTCTTTTTAAATTATATACAAAGATAGAATATATAAAATATGAATGATCTTCCATTAATGTTTTGGATAGATTAATAAAAGTAGATAAAAAAGTGATGTGCAGATTAAGGTATCGGAGTCGCCGCTAGCTGAAAAGGTTCCAAAAATTAACTGGACTATTAAATTTTTCTGTATGATGAAACAAGTATACTTTCAGGTATCCATTTTAATATAAGATTAAGCGTACTAGGACCAATAAAACAATAACGATCTTATAGAAATTAATTGAATTCTAAAATGATGTATAAGTTGTAGGGTTTTTATACGGAAGATTTTACAATTTATAATTTTTATAATTAGAGTTCTTCTTAAAATTAAAAATGATCAAACTTATACAAATTTCAAATTAAATTAGTTGTTTTTCACAAATTATTAATCATTTTTCAGTTTCAATTAAACGTTTTTCAATCATTTTTGAATATTTTGCAATTTGAAAAACGACTAATTTAATCTGAAATTGGTATCAAAGTTTATTTACATATTTATGTTTTAATTATGATCACATATATGACTATTACTCTTAAAACTTCCATAAAATTGAGTAAAATTAATTACCAAAAGTGTAATAAATTTCTTCAGTTCAGAATATGACAAACTTTTGGATTGTAAAAAGTGCAATTAGTCATAATTTTTTTTAACTCGATTAGTAGGTACAAAACAGTTCTGATATTATTCAATGTAAAAACTTGAATAATACGGTATTTAATTAAAATTATAATAATTTATATTTATAAATATAAATAAATTAATTTAATTATTCTTACCGCCACCAAGTGCAGATGAACTTAAATTGTTCAGCATATTTGCCGAAAAATTTCGGATTGATAACGTCGACAGTTTGACAGCTGATAAAGTTTTTTCTTGTGCAATATAGCTAAATATGTTTAATCACTATTAGTTTCTTTTTTTTTTAAATTATATTTTATAATATTTGTAAATTGATTTCAAAATAATCCAATTAGGCCATTTTTTTAAAAAAAAAAACTAATTTTTTATATAAATATAATTAAATTAAATATAAATTTAATCCTTTTTTTCAAATTTTTTTTATTCATGTCTTATGATCACAAAATTTTCCAGTTTTTTATATCACATATTTTCAAATTTTTAATGTTTTAATATATTTTAATTTGATTTTATATTTCTAATTGTATTTTAGTCATAATGTTTAGTTTAAGGATATAAGTGGAATTTTTATTTTTTATATTTACGGACTATATTTTATTCATGTTTATCATCTTTTTTTAAATATTAGTTTTTAATTTATAATTAAAATGTCCGACGGAAATTATGTTATTTAGCTAAATTTATAAGAAATTTATAAGACAAAATTAATTAATTAAACAATCGTTTACCAATTTTCATATTACAAAGTAGAATTTAAGTATATTTATAAGTTAAAATTATTTCTATAATTCAAAACTTCTGTAATTCATCTGACTAATTTTCCATTTTACTTGACTAATAATAAAATCTAACAACTACAATTTTATTGACTAAAACTCTGTTTTAGGAAACTAAAGAAATCAATTAAAATATCATCGTTATATATTAGTTTTGTCTACAAGACGATAAGTACTTCAAGTCATTTTTATGCAAATAATAACATTGAATTAATCTATTTTGACTAATTTTTACATCAGCAATTACAATTCTGTAGAAATTTAGCAAAACATGATATTTACATTTTTTGGCATATCATTATAATTTCTAAATTTCGTGATAATTGCTGAACATTTAATCGTTAAAGTGATCAATAAACATGACATTATTTGGTATCAACCATTGAAAAACTTCCGAAAAATACAAAAAAACATTGATTCAGATTAGGTTTAGATATTCAATTACTAATTGAAACTATCTTATTCTAATCCTAATACGGGTAGAAAACCTCGACAATTCGATGCACGGATAATTCGATTTTCCCGTTTAATTCAATTTTTTTTTCAAATCTGTAGAAAATTTTATTTAAATTATTTTGCTTTAATAATTCAACTTCCTTGTTAATTCGATTAAATTTTTCAGTCAGTTAAAGCATTGAATTATCGAGGTTCTATCCGTAGTATATAAGCATTTTCTTATGCTAAGTTACGATAAAATTTTCTTAAATATGATCTTATGAAAATTTTATAATTATGTAAATATCATGTTTTGGTAAATTTCAACAGATTTTAAATTAGCGAAACTTTGAAATATTTACAAAATAAAAGCTGTACGTAAAAAACCCAGTTTCACATTATTGGTAAAATTAGCAAATATTGACAACGACTCCAGTTCAAAATTTGTCTGTTTAAAATTATATTGAAATAAACATACTTATTTAACCCATTACTTCCACCTGTTCGCATTAAAACTAACTAAAATAAATCATTTTACAAATATAATTATAACTTTAAAACTAACTAATATTAAAGTTTTTTTGGCATATTTCAAAAAAAAAATTTAAATTCCAAAATAAAATTTTTTTTATATAAAAACCCATAAAAATAAAAAAATAAATATTTAAAAAAAAAATAGAAATTAAACCCTATTTTAACATAAATTCTAATTTGTTTGAAATTTTCAGTCTAGTCAGTTTTAATTAAATTAATTATAATGTAGGTTAAGTTTCAATAAAACATTAATATATACATATAAACACCTACGTTAAATAGTCTATTAATAAAAATTAAAAAAAAAAAAAGTGAAAACAAATTTTATAAAATATATATATTTTACTATATAACTATTATAATATATGCTTAATAATAAAACTATTTATGTATTAATTAATTAAATTTAAATTCCAAAAAAAATATATAAATATATTATAAATAAACTTTTTATATAAATATTTCTATAAATAACATAAATATAATTCACATAAATGTTTGTAAAATACATAATCACCCATAATTATATTTCTATATACACAACCAAAAAAAAAAAAAAAATGAAATAAAATAAAAATTGTGAAAAAAAAAAGTATGTAGTATGAGATTAACCTTCAACTTGTGCCGGAAGGGCCCTTAGCACTTGTTAAGTTTTATTAATTTAATAAGTAACTAACAAATTTAATTTATTAGTATGGGATTCAGACTGACTGCAAAAACCGAAAAAAAAACAATTTTTTTTTTATATATTTTTCTTTTTTTTTTGAATCTCGTCCTACACAATAATTTTCCAACACATTCATTTACACACCCATCAAAATACACCCATATATATATATATATATATAGTATACTTAAAATAATTGTGTATATGTATATATAAGAAATTTTTAACACAAACACACTTATAAGAAAATATACATTTTCATTTTATGCTTTTTTTTTTTATGTTAAGACAACACATTTTTTATTTTTTTTTTTTAATGAAAGTTTCCTTTTTAAGTTAAATTAGTAAATGAATTAATAAAATAATTTTTATTTTATAAAAATAATTAAATCACAAACCCCACATTTTGATTTATTGAAAAAATTATTTAATTTGATTTGTTATCAACAAAAAAAAAAAAAAAATAATTAAAAAAAAGTACGCGCGGAATTATAATTTTCCCGCTGTAAAAATATTATCATTTAAAAAAAAAACATTTATAAACTTTTTTTTTTATTTTGGTAAGAGAAATAACACACGATCCGCACGATAACTTTTAGCAAACTAAAGAGATCAAAAAATTTCATCCTTTATCAAGCTAATGTCTAGCCAAGTAAAAAAAGAAAAAAATCTTTCTAAATAATTTTATGGATTTTTATTATTTGATTTGGTGTTTTTTTTTTTTTTTAATGTTCACCAACAACAAGTCAAACGGAGGGAATATTTTTTTTCAATACACTATACAACTTGTCATTATTACTCTTAGTGAGACAAAGATAGTAGATAACATTCTTTTTTTTTGGGTTTTTTAGAGATATTGGAATCGGATTGGACGCTAGTATTAAAATTGAGATTATAAATGGTGATACGACCCAAACAGCATCCACAAAAAAAAAAAATATCTATATCTATATTCACAAGCAAATAATATGATTGAAATTTGAATTTGTTGTTTTTATATTTTAAGATTTTATTTTTATGGAATTCCATTTAATGTTTCAGAGTATTTGAAGATGATGAATGAATATTTTGTTTTTTTTTCCCTGAAAATAATAATAAAGAGATAATAATGATATCTCACTCCCACAATAATTGATTTTAATACAATATAATATAAGATCCCACCCCTTCATTTAGAAACATAAAAAAAATTATATCAAATATGGCAACGAAATGGGCGTTTCATACTCAAATTTCAATGCTGTTTTGTTTTTTTGTTATATGAAATTTATGTATTTTTCATAAATATTTTTAGCTTTTTTAGAAGCTCTCTCAGTGAATATGCGCAATCACTTATTATGCTGGAATATTCCAGCTTTATTTAATTTACTAAGTTTTTTTTTTTGGTTTGGTTTTTTGTTGGGAAAAAGGAATTCATTGAATTCCTTTATCCTGTGAAATTTTGTTGTTATTGTTGTTTTTTGATTGCCAGGAATATTAAAATATTTATAATAATAAGTGAATTTTTGATCAAAGGAAAATAGAAATTATTTGTATATGTATTTTAGTTCACTTGACATATTTGTAGGCTCTGACGTAAATGTTATGAAAAACTTTATTGATAATTTGCAAATTATAGGTTTGTTGGCAGTTGTCAGGATTTTTCAGTTAATTTGTTTTGAAAATTTGTAATGTTTTAATAAGAATAATGAATGTCAGGATTTTTCTGTCATATTTAAGGAAGAAGGAGTAAAATAAAATACTTGTTATAAGATTTAAATTATTTTTGAAACTCTTTTTATGGTACATTTTTTCTTTTCACATAGTGACACCTTACGTAAAGAAGCACTACTCTATTAATAACATTGTTACCTAATTAGCGTAGCATTAGACTAGAAATAATGAAGATGTGGCTTTAACTAAGTGCGGAATAAAAATCATAAGGATAGTTTTGCTCCAAATGTCGTCAACCAAACTTTTGTAAAAGAAAATCTTTTGGAGGAAAAGAAGAAAATACTTAAAAACACGCGGAAACTGCTGTAGCTACAACTGGATTGTTTTTGCTGGAAATAAATTTCAATTATGATTATCCATTCTCAGCAGAGGCACATTTTTCTTTATTGAAATTTACTTAAGTTCTCTTTTCCTATCATTTTAAAATTATCTCAACGGTTAGTATATTTTTTCCCTGATTTTTCCCTATATTTTTTAATTATCTCAACGGTTAGTATATTTAACCATTTGATTGGAATTTTATTATTAGTTATAATATTTAAGGCCGAAATCGTTTTCGATCATGTGAATCAAACCTTATATCTTCTGCACCACACATAGTAGAGTAATCCCTGAGTCATTAAAAGAAGGGTTAATTGCGATCGATAATTCAATTGACTATCTACATGTAAACGTGTGGTTCACATTGGGTGTATATATTATCTATTTATTATTTGTTAATTTACCTTAAACGAATATTCTTTTGGCACAAATGTAATTTACATTTACTACTTGTAGTAATGTTTGAAAGATTACAAGAAAATAGAAATAAGATTGTGTCCCAGTACTCTTTGCTAACTGCAAATAAATTTCATTTCTGTAAATGTCGTATTTTTAGAAAATTGTGATCTTAGCAGGATTTAAAGAGTATAGATTTGGTGTCTCCCTTATATACTAATCCGGAAAATTTGTGATTATTATACCCTATACCATTTAAAATGTTTATTCTTCTAAAATTTAAACCCTACTCCGGGTTTTCTTTCATTCACCGTTTCATAATGATTCATGATTAATTGTGAGAAACGTTACAATATAACAATTTTTGTTCATTTATCTTATAAGTCCTACATCAATTGAATGCTATTAGCGTAAGGATGTCTAAGCCATCAGATTATAAGTATAATTCTGATTTTATGAATCCTTATTGAAATAACTTCTCAGGTAGAATAATATTCTGAAATTAAAATAAATAAATCGTAAAAAAAAAACAAACAATTTCAATAATTTGATCAAAATTAATATTGCCGCGTGCCATTAATTTCATTTAAAATGTTAATTAAAACATAAAGATACGGAATTTCATAATGAAAATTTTATCTCATCCTTTTATACTAAAATATATTTTGAAAGATTTTTAATAAAAAAATCAAATACCAGGTACATAAAACTATACAGTATATAATATTATTTTAAGGTGGAAATCAAAAAAAAAATTATAAAAATCCCCTGACACACTTTACACGTGCTTAATAAAATCTCAATCCCTTTTCAAACAGAAAAATATATATTTCACATCATATCGAAAATAAATTTACAAAATGCAATTTTTTTTTTTCATTACAAAAGAATTTAATATCGAATTTACTATTTCTACTTCAAAATCAAATGATCTTTTTTGCTATAGATTTACTTTATTTTTTTTTTAGTAATTTCAATTTTGTGTTGCTCAGGTAATAATATTTCAAAATGTTGTACTATATGAATTTTGTATCTTCAACGATGTAAAACATTGAAAAATTTAATATCAATTTCAATTGAATAATGTTTGAAGTTTTATAGAGAAGTAATTCTTTGTTAAAATCATATCTTCGCAATAATTTTAGACTAACAATAATTTTTGAATACCAAAAAAACAAATTTTTTTGGAAATTTTATTTTCTATTTTGTTATTTTGTCGAATTAAAATTTAAGTAATTTTCCATAAAATATTGTAAATATTAATTTGAAGAGTAGAAAAATCATATTTTCTAATAATAATTTTCATTTTAGTTTTTTTTTTTATATTATTATTTATAATTATTTTTTATGGAAAAATTTCTAAGTTAAAGTTATATAAATATTATTATTATTTTGTTCATTGACCATCATTTAATCGTTAATATTTAGTATATATATATTTTTATTTAAAATTATAATCATAATAACCATAATGGTAAATGTGGTAAGAATAAATTGAATGGTAATGTTATCACAAAAACCAAATTAGGCTATTTTTCCCTTACAACAAAATAAAATATCAAAATAACAAAATAACAAAAAAAATATTTTAAGTTTTTCCATTTGTATTTGATTTGCCTTTTTATAACAACATTAAAGAAAATGGAATTATTATTATATGTATCATAATTTTCTTCTTCAATTTTTTTTTCTCTTTGTTTTATTTAGAAGGACAAAAAGGATATTTTTGGAGGGTGAAAAATATTATGAATGAATATTATTTAGTTAAATATCATAACAATAAAAATGATAATTGACTTTAAAAGGAATAAGGAAATATTTAAGAGGGGTTAATTTTCCTTTTTTTTTTAAAAAAAAAGTTTTTGTGCCGCAGGTTGCTTAAGTATTGAAAATTTGTGATTTTGATTAGGTATTTAACAAAAATTTATTAAGTTTTAATTAGAAAATATATTTAATTAGTGCTGGAAAGAAAATTTTCTATAAGTACATTTCTATAACCTGAATAAAATAGATAAAATAGGAATTAGTTAGATTAATTCAACAAATTGTTAAGGAACACCAAATATTCTGTTGTATTGACTTTCCAAACTCTTAGTTTTCTCCAAAATTATTTTCTATTTAATTATAATCATGACTATACCAATATTCAATTACAAGGATCTTCTTCAATTTACTCGGCTTTGGATTTGTAGTTCCAAAGTCAAACGTAGAATATTCTGAATTACTAAATATTCCAGCTATTTATACTTGAGAAATTAAGTTACGTCCCGCTGTTGTATTTTAACTGTACCAGAACGTCATAGTAGTGCAATAATTTTAATTGTCCTTTGAATTTTATTTGCAAAGTCATTGAATTCAAATTAATATAATGCCCATTTTTCAATATTAGCATTTTCGGAAAATTTTTAATGCTAAAATTTTCATACAAGTATTTTTCTGACTATTAAAATTTATAAATAAATCCTTTTTTTAATGAAGGTACTTTGTGTAACAATAACTCCAAAATAGAATTTATTACAGAAAATTCAGTTTACTACTAAAGTGTACTAAAGACCACACAGAAATTCAAAATACTACAAGAATTAGAAAAATGTAAACTTTTATTTGTAAGGTGTGATAGACGCCAGTTTAACTACGTAAACATACATTTTTCTGAGAATTAAAATCAATACTTTTTTTTATTGTGATGAATCAATATTTTTAAAAAATTTCAATTTCATTACTTTTGTCATCTTTCAAAACGAATCATAAAAATGTTTGAAATTTTTTTTTTTTTAATAAATTATTTAAACTTTCAATTATTGTCGGTGCAGGTTTAAGTACAATCATCGTAATTATACCTTTTGTCATATATTAAAATTTATAAGAAACAGACTTTACAATTTAATTTACATGTTCTTTAAAAAAATCTGCAACATAAAAGAAGAAATGAATTTAAGATGTTTTCGAATTTACTTATATTTTTTTTCTAAGTACACTAAGTTTTCATACTACGCCACTGTTTGGAGAAATGGCTGCATTTATTATCCGGTAAACATATAAAAAATATGCTTCTAAAAATATGTTATTTGCAGTAAACAGATATATTAGTAGTAAACAAATTATATTTGCAAGCAATATAATTTATTTGTCTGTGTAGGGCAAGGTATTCTATATACGACATGGTATATAAAACAAAAGAATTTGTGCGTCGATTTTGTGCTACCACATTTTTCTTGGCATATCTATGTCAAGAAAAAATGTGGTAACACTATTCATTGATTTAGCAACTTGTAATTAGTATATCATTTAAATTAACTCTTATTTTGGGTAAATTTTTAAAAAAACGTACATTTTTTATTCTACAATTATAATTAATAAATTTTATTTATTAATTATAATTCTAGAATAATTTATCTGATTTGTTAGAATGGAAAATAACTTAAATTCATTACAAAAACATAATATCTGGACAATTTCAAAAAATCTTTTTGAAAATGCATCATCAAAAAGATTTTTTGTAATTGTCCAGATATTATGTTTTTGTAATGAATTTAAATTATTTTTGATTCTAACAAATCAAATAAATTATTTTACAATTATAATTAATAAATAAAATTAAAATTAGAATTATTATTAATTAAAAATTTCAAATTTATATCAGTAATTTAATAAAAAAAACTGGCAATTAATATCATGACATAGTTCAAAATAATTTTTCGCCGTATAATTCAGCTTAAAGATTGAAAAAAAGAAGAAATTGATGCTGGTAGTACTGCAAAATAACAAATAAATAAGCTCTAATCTACTCTATGCCCATTTTTTTTTATAAAATTCTACACAAATTCCAATTCTACACAAATTTTACATTATAAGCCAAGGATCAAGTCCTAGCATTATTAACAATACAAACTATTCAGAAAACTTTCGGAGTAAACCAAGTTTATTCCGAAAAATCATGTATTTAGTACAAGTGTAATGAATTCGAAAAGGGTGTCTTAATTTAAAATAATTTATCTAAAAAATAATTACTTTAAAACATATTACATATATTGAAAATTATTTTACCACCCACAGTTTATTTCACTATTTTTGTTATAAATTCAAAATGAAATCATAAAAAAAAAATATATATTTAGCAAAGATGAAAATGTTCACTTTTTTTTTCTTCATTTTTTTTGACTAATGAATTTAATAAACAATTCGATTCAATCTCCAAAAAATTTATGTAAACAAAGAAAAGGTGTTATATTCAATATTTTTTTTTAATATTTATCTTAATATCTTATTCCAGTAGCCAGATATAATTTTAGTTTTTTTTTTTTGGTAATGTGTTATTTTTTCTAAAAATCAAATAAAATTGTTTTGTGTTAATTAATAATTTTTGGTGTTTTTTTTTTATTTTTATTTTTTTTTTTTCGGTGATCTAAAGTATGATTTCGTGATGAAGAAATTAAAAAAAAAAAAAAACAAATTCTTTTGCGTTTTTTTTAATTTATTGTCACAATACTATCAAGTGGATACGAAACCTTGAAAGTCGACAACATTATCTTTTCCAAAAAAAAAAAAATTAAAAAACATATTATAACCACGTGTTTATTTTTGGATCCTTAAAAATTGTGAGATGACTAAGTCAAATGCATGAATATTATCATAAAAACACTAGCCAATTACATGCTTATAGCCATTTCATTATCTTTAATATTGATAATAAATAAATTAATATAAACTATAGTAAATGTAGAAGTAACAAATTATTATCCTTTTACAGACGTGACACATACACAAAAAAAAAATTTTCTTTTAAAAATCCAATTTGGTGCAACCATTTACGAATTTAACAAATAAATAGGACATTATTATTATTATTATTTTTTTTTCTACAAAACTTAGTAAAATATACAATATTTTTTTTTTGTCAAAAAATAAAACCCCAAATAAATTGTCCTCCTAAATACAATTTACCTATTAAGGTATTATAAACCTTTACTGTACTAATATTAGTATATACATATATAGCTTTATAGAATTTAAATAGCTTTATACCAATCGATGTTAATGCACCAATATAAATTCAATGTTTTTGTTCCATTTAACTGGCTAACCACGTTTTAATATGCCATAAATAAAAGACAAATGTCCTTAGATATACATTAAAAGGATATTTGTTTTTTTTTTTCGAAATACACATATGTATATGCAATTGCTATAAATTTTCTTGAACCAAAAAAAAAAATACTATTAAAGAATCCTTATTTTATATATGTTACTAAAAAAAAAATATTCATGAAAATTTCACACCACAAAGAAGAAAAAAAAAGGAAAAATCAAAATTTGAAGAAATTTCAGTAAGAGACAACATTTTTTTTTTTAGCTTTATAACAAGATTAAAAGCTTAGTAAAGTGAAAAGTCATTCGCGAACTATAACATTAAAAAAAAAACAAAAAAAAAATTGGAAGAAATTTTTAACCCATGAGACAGCCATAAATCAAGTTCTTATGTTCGGCAGAAATTCAAGTAAAGACAACACCAAAAATAAAAAAAATATAAAAATTCTTTTAAAATCCTTATACGACAAAAAAAAAAGGATATTATTAAAGTCTCTTCCGATCAACATCACATAAACTTACTTTCTTCAATTCTTTTTCTTTTTTTTTGTGCAAATCGATGTGAAGCAATTATATTTGGTATAAGGATTGCATTAAAACATTTTGACTTATCTTTTTCCTTTAATTTCTAAAAACGAAAAAAATAAATTTATTTTTCATACATTTTTGTAACTTTTCTTATGTCGTTTTGTCAAGTTGTCTGTCAGTATACTATAAAAGTTATTAAAGAAAAGACACATTGCTCCCGATAAAGCAAATTCAAAAATGGCATATGAGAACAATTGTTGTTTACTTGATGGATTCCTAGGATAATTAAAAATTAGAGAACCGAATACTGTTCCGATACCACAACCAGCACCAGATACTCTAATTTGACTGATGAAATCTGGAATGATCGGACTCAGGAAAGCAATTTAGATTGTGTTTTGAACAGCAAATGTTTGACTAATTACTGCGCTACTTAAAAAGCTATAAAGGACAGTAAATGCAACAAAAGCTCACAAGTAAGGAAGTAATTAGCGTACTGGAGGCTTTGAAGAATAGTGAAGGAATTAGCAATGAAGTAATTAGCAACAAAAAAAGGTAACTCCAATTTGAAGCTCTATGGAACGAACAAGGAAAAATAAAGGAAAATACTGATAACACCTTTTTAGAATGTTTTACTTATTTGAGGTTAAAAGCTTAAAACCGGATAACTTACCGAAGAACGAATATACTATGAATGTAAGAAAGCACATTAAAAGTCCTTAGAATACTAAAATTAAAATTCCGAAAACTTGAAAAATCTTTCTAAACAAACCCAATTTTTTTTATCTTCGCTAAAAAAAAATTTGTTCAACAGTACGTGCAGATTGAGTCAATAATATTGTAAATCCTTTATGGAAAATAAACTGCGCGAAATCTCTCCATAAATCAACTGTGTTAGATCCTTGTTTTTTTTTTTATTATATATTAAATTTTATTTATATATAGATAGGACTTTATTTGGCTTGTTCTTTGAAATATTTTTTTACCATGAAGCCGTTTTTTATCCATGAGGCTTTTAAATATACGTATATATCTAAATTTTATGCAGGTTTTTTTTAGATAAATTTAAACATACCAAAAACTAAATAGATAGATGTTAAAATTAATTTGTTTTTTTTTTTTTTTTTAAATTAATTGACCGACAAATAAAATAACAAAACCCTTGAGAAGAAATTTTTTTATGTATTAGTTTATCTAAAAAAAATATCTTATTAATATTAATACTATATATGTTTATTAAACTTTTTTTTTTTTTTAAATGAAAGTTTTAATGATAACACTATGTTTTTTTTTTGCAGTAATGATCTGTTGCAAAAAAACAAAATATTATTATGTTTATTATGATAGCCATCTAGGATTACAAGAAAATCTAACATATAACTTTATAATATACCCTCTTAATCGAAATTCTGTCATCCCTATTGTGTGATTTTTAGATTATAATAATAATGATGATGTTGATGTTGATATTCTCTCACATTATATATTTTCGCGTATATATATAAATATATATATATATAATTGTGTTATTTTTACACATAGAAAACTTGAAATTCCATTATCAGTTTGACATAATAATAAACCGAAAAAAAATATAGATATGTATATATACTACATATATATATATATAACCAGCCAGTAAAAGAACCATTTTTATATATGTATATATATAATAAATATACACCGATAATCCAGGAATATTGACTAAACAAATAATATAACAAGAAATGAAGACATTATACTGAAGCCCAGGACAGATGTTTCACACTAACCAAGAATAATGTGTACATGAAAGTGCACTAAAAAATTGGAGAAAGATGAAAAAGACAAATTACCCAAGGTTTACTTTTTCTTTATACAAGGACAAAAAATGATATATATATACATATATATTTAGTTTAATATAGATTTTTTATTTTGTGTAAAAATGTTTATGTATAATAATGTATAGTGCAAATATATATATATATATTTCTGTATATTCCAAAAAAAAAAAGGATATCCCCAAAAATATTGTTATCTCTAAAATCTAGGGTAACATTCAATGAAATTTACACTGAATTTTTGAAAATTTTATATAATATTATAGAAATATTTTTGTGATTGATATTATTTTTCATAACATTTTTTAAATGAAATGAGGAAATCCTTTTAAAAGGATATTGGTAAAATTTATATTATTATGACAAAAAATGTTCTTATGATTTTTTAAAATTAGTATCATTTTAAATAGATTAAGTGACAATGTTTTATATAGTGACTACTAAAATATTTTGAAATATTTTTTCAAAATTGTATTTTAAAAAACAGAAGGATATAAAAGGAATCTGTATGAAAATGACTTTATATTTGAATTTTAGTGGATAAAACTTTGGAATCATTTTAATGATTCTTACCGTAATTAACAAAATCTTGTCAATAATTTTTAATAATTGAATATCGTTAATTTGTTTCAAATCAATCCTTATTTTCAGTAAAATTCAGTATAATTTTAAATTAAAGCTATTGTGAATTTATACTAAAAAATGTTTTAAGTTGTATTTAAGTTTTAAGATATGCTATATGGATAGTAATTTGGTTAATACCATCAATACTATAGTGCATCATGATGCAACTAAGAATGAAGCTACAAATATTCAATAGTTTAATTTTTTTTTTGAAATTTTTCGTTATTTGGTTTCCTTCATTCTACTTTAATAAAAGTATGACTGTAAAAAAAAATTGCTTTAACACTTTTAATCAATTTAGTTGCTTTGACAATTTTAATTTTTTCTCTCAGTTGTTAGTTAGTGAAATTTAGTTAGTGACTAAATTTTTGATGCTTATTCAATTTACAGATAAGGTTAAGGATAAGGTACATAATCATAATTAGAAAAAAAATTAAAAAATTATAGTTCGAATCATAAAATGTTAAATGACTAAATTACAGTTTGATTCATAATGACACACTGCGCATTTACGGGAACATTTCTAATTAAAATTGTTTGAAATTTCACTAAATCTGTGCATTTTTTTACCACTCTTATTACATCATATTGCTTAGAGAAAAATAAAATTTCATAGTGTTAAGCGCAATCGAAATAAATTGAAGCGATTCAAAAACTTTATATTTATATTTAAAAAAGGATATTATTAACATTATGCCTTATTCTTACAAAAAGTGTTGTTTTTATTATTATTGTAAAAAACACGATATTACTTCTCTTGTCATTTTTGTTTTATAATTAATAATCAACTCGCCATGATGGAAAATATTTTCTTAATCACTTTTAAATTAATTTAATAATTAGAACATCCAATTTAATAATTAGAACATCCTTACCAAGTGATATAAATTGCTTAATTTTCTTTTTAAACTTAAAAAACTTAATAAATAATTATTTTTTTTTAATAATTTGTATAACACATAATCAATTTTCAAATTTACAACTTAAATTAAAACTTTCATTTATGAAAATATGTACAATCAAAATTTGATGTAATTCTGGATAAACTTAAATAAATAAATTAGGAAAAAAAATTAATTTCGTCTATAATAATAATTACGTCCTTGTCTTATTTATTTACTGAAGACATTTCCACACTAATGACTACGACTTAAGATAGGTAAATGAACTTCAAATGATAACCCAGATTATAATCTTAGTCGTTGCAAAGTTTAAACTGTAATTCAACAGTGTTACATAAAGATTATTTCCGAATTATCTTAATTTTTTTGATCAAATTATTTTAGAATAATTTGTATTACATAATTCTGTTTCAATTATCTCGCAATCAAAACAAAATAATTAATATAAAGTAATAAATAATAATTCAACAGTTGACTTATGAGTCAAACGTACTGTAAAATAATTTAATTTACTATCACACTAGATATGACGTAATGAAACAGATATGACGTAACAAATATGTCGTACCAAATTCCGATAATTATTTATAGTATTTCAACTTATCCTGTTTCGTTAAAATTATCATATCCTTTTCGTCAAATTTTATATCCGTAGAAGAACAGGATATCCGATATACTAAATTTACAAAACAAATGAACTGCATAACCTTCATATTTAAGAATAAAAATGATTTCGAATAAAAATCTTTTAGGTTGGTGTCCCGAATACCATAGTTTCACATTAATAATGTAGAGTGCGCTAGAATCGCGAAAAAAATTCAAAGATTGTGAAAATTAATTGAGTTTAATAAATTGTTTCTCAAGCTTTTAAAAATTTCATCATATCCTGTTTCGTTTTATAAATTTTATAGTGGAAAAACAAATCTTGCAAAAAAGGATATGCAGGAAACAAATTGCGAAAAATGGCCCTCTATAAGGGTACAAATTTCAACTTTTAGTAGAAAAAGTTTGCCAAATAATTTCGAATATTCGATATTGTAGGTCATTGTCCAGAATATAATAGTTTGACATTATTAGTATAGGCTGCGCTGTAATCTGAAAAAATGAAATAAATTCAAAAATTTTGAAAATTAATTGACTTTGAAATTTTTTTTCGTTTTTGGAAAATTATGGGTTGATTTGAACTCTAGTGTAAAAAATTAAATTTAAAATATTTTTTCAATTTTAATTTTAAATTTAAAAAAAATTATTCTAACTATACTAACTGTACTGTTTAAAATTATTCTAACTATACTGAATTGAGTTTCACTTCAGTATAAAGTGAAACTCAATTCAGTATAGGAATAAAGTTAAATGATCCCTAAAAAAACTTGTTTTAGTAATAATTAAATATTAACTGAATTATTCCCAGACTTATATCATTTAAATAAACACAATTACAGTTACAGTTTTAAAAAAAAAATCTATTTTATCAATTTTTTAAGGAGGTGATGTCCTTTATAAAATACTTTTGTGTAAATATTTCCAATTGCAAAAAAACATTAAACCAGTAATTTTGTGTTTCCTGATTTGATTTTTTTTTTTATGTTACAAAATAAATAGATATATCCTGCTGTGAAAATTATAAGGCTGTATTTTTTTTTATGATTTATATACACATATAAATTTTCAATTGAAAATAAATAATTTTTATTCTACTTTAAAATTCCACTTTATGAATTATTTTCTTGTTTTAAAAAAAAAAAAGATATATAATTTCAATTTATGTAATGTACTTATAATAAAATTGTGTTAAACACTAATACATATTTATGAATTTAAAATTTTTATGTTCCCTTCAATATAATTCATTTAAAATTTTTTGAGTATGCGTTACATGTACTGATTTTTTTTTTTTTTGCAATTTGATCCTTACTGTCGATTTCAATAATATTTTTTTTATATGTATATGTTGTTTAATACCCAACCCTAAATGTTTTGAACATGTTGTCACAAACAAGAAAGTATTTTGTTGTTATTTTTTTAAAAATATATAAACAGCATGAAATTAATATTTTAATAAAAGTAAATTTAACAGAAACAAATTAGATGTGTTAAATAACATACAGTAAAGAAAATAAATATAAGGATAAAAGTAGTAATATTTAAATTTATGCTGCAAATTACTGTCGTAGTAAAGTATGTTTGCATATATCCTGAAATAATATATAATTTGATTTGAAATTGTAATTTAATAATTTTGTGGAACTGTGCCAAAATATAGATATCTGTATGCTTACAAAATTTTCATCATAGCAAATTTAACAAAAATTCTATCGAAGTTGTTGGGATAATAAAATGTTTGTTTTGTAACTGATTCGTAAACCAAAATTTATGCAGAAGATTCAGTTGTCATGTTTTGGCAAAATCAAAACTTATCTCAAAATGTCAAAAAATGTAGATATCTCGTTTTGGCAAAGTTCCACAGAACTTATATTACAATTGTATATAGAAATCTACAAATTTAATATAGACTACAATAATCTGGAATAGAAAAATTGGATTAAATAGATTTTCAGTCCAGAATTTGTGTGCTTACTAACACTGTATATATAATAAATCACTTTACTATAAATGTTTTACAAATTATGCTTCAAAAAATAATTTAGATTATCAACTTGATAATTTTAGTCGCTTTTTTAAAAAAAATATTTATGAATATTACTTTAGTTAGAAAATCATTTGTCATAACAATTTCGATAATTAAATTTCCTGCTATTTTTTATAATATTATAATTAAAACTATGACAAAATAAAATAAAATTGTTTATAAAAAAATATGATAATTTGGTGAATACAAATTAATTTATGGTCAATTTGTGAAAATTTGTTATATTTTTCTAATATTCTTTATATAAATTTGGATTAAAAATTACTAAAATATTTCTAATCTAAACTAATTTAATTTACAAAAATGCCTTTGCTACAGAAAAAACTAACCAAATTACAAATTATGTTTTCCATGAACATTATTAACTAAATTTATTAAATTATTAACTAAAAATATTTATTTATTTTTCTCATCACTTTTTAACAATGGGATACTTATTACAACGTAGTATCTTAAGCGGATTAGTTAAAAAAAAAAAAATCGGTAGTCAATTTATGTTTTTTAAAATAAAACATTTCTATTATATTTAAACTAAAGCAATTTTTTTTTGTGTTGAAAAGATATTAGCAATTCAAGGGCATTTTTTTTTCAATATTTCACACATTTTTTTCAATTCATGAATTTATGATTAAACTCCTGTAATATTCAAAAAGAAAAATACAATACAGGATTAAGGATATTTATAAAACGCAAAGTGAGCAACGCCTGCGCTTTTAAAGGGATAATAGATCAATGTTCAATCAAAACAGGATTCAAATAAATAATAATAATAAAAAAATATATATATTTTATAATAAAAGGATATTCGGTTTGATTTAGTAAGGACTAAAGATATTTATGTTTCTATTTTATGAACTGAATTGGAATATGATTTTATTAAAAAACTTGAAAAGATAAATTAAATAAATTATATTTAAATTATATTATATTTTCCTAAAAAATATATTAATTAATTTTTTTTTCTTCATAAATTTTCTTTAAGAAAATCAATTTAATTTTTGGAAAATTTTTATAATTTCCTTAAGAAAATTATTTATTGTTACAATAATTATTATTTTGTAAAAAAAAATATATAATATAAACTTATATAAATATAAATTATTTTTGTTTAAAAATCTTATAATTATGAAAATATTTAATTAGTTTGTATAGTATATTAAGAAAATGTCATTTTCTATTTATATTTATTATTATGAATAGGAAAATTTTGTTTTGTTTTTGTTTTGTTATAACTTAATATATATATACATATATATGTATAGATATAATTTTCCTTTTTCCTTATTATCGTTAAATAAACGGACGATTAATAATTATAAAAAAGGAAATTAATTTTAAAGGAAATTGTTTTTGTGTTTACATTAAAAAAAAAAAAAAAAATTATGTTTAATAGTTAAATAAATTTTGATTGTTCATGTTTTTGAATTATATTTTAACTATACATAAATATATATGTAAAAATGGAAATTATTTATTTTAATTGTTTCTTGGATAAATAATATTTTAAGGATATTAAGACTTTTATTAAGGATATTAAGACAGAATATAAAGAACGGAGCTATAAGAATTACAGTGAAAATTGGTGAAAAACTAATATGTTTCTAAGATCGTTTAATATTATTCAAAAATTAACTATTTTTGATTGTTTAATTTATTTTCGAAAGAAACACTTTATTCGAACCGATTTAAATGCATTTCGAACCGATTCAAAAATTCGAACCGATTTAAATGCATTTCTATATTTTGAGTAATTTTCCAACTTCAGAAAATCAATTACAATCATTGAGTAAATAAAGACCCAGTGGACATATAAGGATTTAAAGAATATCTAAATATACCAATTTCGCAACAATGACTGAACAAGAGGTAGTACCAATAAATGCTCCAGTAAGGGACATTTATCTCCATTTAAGATAGAAGAAGCCAACTTAAGATATAAGACCCTGCAAGGAAAACTGACAAGATGTATACCCAGGATACTGACTATTTGGTGAACTATTCCAATTTTAACTAAATCATCTAAATTCTCTTATGTTGGCACTGCATTCGCGATGATATTCAATTCTGTGCTATTAGTACTTGATTTAACTTTAATCCGTACTATTTTCCTAGGCATCAAATTTCTATAAATTGAAATTAAACTAAATTACTATTTCTCATACAAAAAAAAATTGAATAAGAAATATTAAATGATAAAATTTCTTACAAATTTTTTAATCCAACCTAATACTTACTATAAGAATAAGAAACTTCTGACCTTTACCTAATTTATACTAAAATCTGTATTAGTATTCTAATTCCTGCCTGTAGACTATAGTATTATATAATAACGAACAACTGCATACGTATCATATTTCTATGAAAATATTTTTGAAAAAGTCTTATAGTAATATTTGTTTATTATTTTTATATATCTTTTTTCAATCCGTTTTTGTTTGTATTATATCAAATGTAAATACAATTCCTACCAAAAAACACCCGTCGACCTATTTACGCAGTCTCATTTTTGCGTAATTTCGATTAAAGTACTTAACGTATATACAGGAATATTCTACAAAAAAAAAAACATAAGTATATATAAAATAACAAAACGTATTGTAGTTTTGCTAATTTACACAGAGTGATATTTTAGGTGTGAACTAAAGCACATTTTTTTTTTCTTTTTATCAATTGTCCTCAAAACAAATATAAATAGATCCCACCTCTCCTTTTTAACCATATAAAAAAAAACTCTATTTTTTTTTTTTTCAAAAACCCTGACTGAAAAATATATTTAACAACATTGTGTTATTACGAGTGTCACATGTATTATTATAACATAAATGAAAAGAGGATGATATACTCAAAAGTATTTTTTTTTTTATTTGTTTGTTGTTGTTTTGTATCCTGAAAGTCCTTATGCTTAGAATATATAATAAACAATAATCGTCAATTTTACACCTAAGTCGGATTATGCGGTTGGATGAATTTTAAAGTTCTATTGTCTCTTAGGATGGCGGTATATTTTTTTTTTATATTCAGTCATTTTATGCTGTTTTGCACTAATTTTTAACACCGAAAATCTATCTTAACAACAAAAAAAAAATGTTGTTATTAGTTTTCATTTAAATTGAATTTTTTCTTTTACTATAAAAGTACTTTAGTGCATAAATATTGAAAATAAAATTGAATTTCCTTCTCAAATATTTCAAATATAATTACATAATAAATCCAATTTTATACTTATTTTCTGTTTTTGGTGGGAATTTTGCTGTATTTATACATAATACAGATTTTGAAAGATTTTAGTTTTCTTTAAGAAAACACATAAAAGAAATGGAAAAATTGTCTAGTCTAGAAATTAATCGATTATAATAATAGAAATATTTGATAAAAACGCCGGAAGTGTGGTTTTTTTTAAAAAATATAATAATAATTTTTTTTTTAATCTTGTCTATTTTGTAAAAATAACTAAATTGAAATTATTATATTTTTATTATTTAAAGGATGTGATTTAGACCTGTTGAATACTAATTAAAACGTAATAATGTGCGGTCTACTTTCAATTCAATTAGACTTATTTTTAATTAAAAAAGTTAGAATTTTACTTGAATATATTATTAATAATTTAATTATCTAAAAATCACCCGCGGTATAACTACTGGATTACACTCCAGTCCAAGGAATTGATTATGGTCTAAATTTGCGAAGTTTTAAATATGTAAATTAAATATAATTTTAAGACTGTGCCAGCAGACAAATTGGGAGAATAATGAAGCTGAATTTACACATCCGCTTAAAAACCATTTCTGAAAATAAGAAATATCCAGGTCAACGAAATCCGTTTAAAAGCCAGATCCTGGACTATCCGAAATGCCTGGCGGGACAGAAGAGTGAAACCAGCTCTTCCGGAATTAAGTCACGCCAGGCATTTCGAATTGGCTAAAATCCAATCTTTTCCGTCACAGCTCACAAGATAGTGGCCCCATGGGCACCAGAAAATTTGATTTAACAACTAACAATTTTTATTTAAAAAGTTAGAATTTTACTTGAATATACTATTAATAAGATTGATTTAATAACTAAGAATTAATTGGACGAACTGTCAAAAAATAAAATAATTTAGTGTCAATAGGAATTTAAATTTTAAAAATTTTACTGACCTGTATCGACATAAAAAATATAGCACTTGTTAGTCTATAGATTTTATTTCCTTAATTTAATTTTGTTTAGCCAATACGAATCAATAAATCTATCATGTGGCCTAATAAAACATAAATTTGCATAAATTTACAAAAATATTTGTGAACTGAGTTAAAAAAAAAAAAAATAGACTGCATAATTGAAATTTATCAAAAAAATTATACAAAATTTTTAATAATTTATTGAATATAATTCTCATTTCAAACTTTTCAACAAAATATACTATGATTCCTTTTTTTAATCTTCATATCATTTTATGATTTATATTTACATAATAAATATATGAAATTTTTTTTTTAATTAAGCTCACTTCAAACTAATATTCTATCATTTATTTATGTAATAATTCCTATATACATATATAATATTTATAAAAGCAGATTTTAATTAAATTTGCAAATTAAACCGCAAAGCAAAGTAATGTATTCATCATGTTTATATATTTTATTATCTAATGAATGTTCACTTTATAAATTCATTAGAATGACTATTTTATTTTATGTAAATTTACATAAAATATTTACTCTTATAATACATATATACCTATATATAGTATGTTATATTTTAATTTGATGTGATGATGTTAGCTAAAGAAGTAATTTTTTTTTTTCTATATTTATATTTTAATATTATATTAAACGTAGAAGCAATTTTATATGATTTTTTTGCCTGTTACTTTCAATATATATATATACTCTCCTTAAAGTTTGTCAAAATTCAAAAGATTATTAATATACATAGATGTATGTATATAACATAAAATGATAGAGAAATATTCTTAAATATAAAAATAAAATTTGCTTGATAGCCCGATAAAGTGAATTAGATGAATATATATAGAAACAAGAAGATAACTGGTTAAAAAGGATAATTGAATAGCTACAGGGAATATTTTATATATATACATACGTATATTACTTTATATAATCATTTGTTATTTTAATAATCTTATATTATGTTGAAGGAAATTTTTTTTTACTGATATGTACGTATACATATATGAATTGATATGTAATTTTAAAATTTCATTAGTTATGTTTAAATAAAAGATTGATTTATTAATTTAAATTGTTAGCGTTATTATATAAAAGAAAAGAATTTATTTTTAATTAAATTAATAATAATATAAAGATATAAATAAATTTAGTAAATGCTTTTGATGATGAATTGTTCGTGTAATTTTATGAAATTTGGAAAATAAAATTGAATAATTTTAGGAAAAAGAGTGTATTACCGAAGTGGAAAATTATAACAATAATTAAGGGCTACAATTTTATTTGTAGACAAAATTTATTAAGCATTAAAGAGAATTGATTATTTTATAAATTCTTAAAAAATATTCAATTTTTCAAATTCTTAGATTGATTAAAATAAAGTCCTTTTGTGCAATTCAATGAATACTAAAAATATGAATTTTTTTAATAGCTCGTCTCAAACAAAGTCACCATTTTTCTGATTCTCTGTCAATTATTAATTTTAGTTTTTAAAATTATACTTGCGTATAATTTTAAAGCTGTATTTTCATCTAATTTCACTTTTTTGTAATTTTCATATTTCCATGAAATATACTCTATGTAGTAAATACCAATTTTACAGAATTTATGTATTTTTTTGTTTATTTTTATTTCAAACCAAACTTTGCCTCCATCCTTAAAATTTTATCGAAAATATTTAGTTAATCTAATACATTTCATGTCTCAAAAACAAAAATATTTGTATTAAAAATATTTCCATTATTTATCAAAATATATTAAAATAATAAGATAATATTAAACAAATGTGTTAATAATGTTGTAAATATTTATGTAATGTACCATTTACCCAGCATAATACAAAAAAAAAATAAAGTACTTATATACTTTTCGTTGAAAAAAATTTTTTTCTCTCAATTTTCTTTTTATGCTTTTTTTTTGTCAACATCAATAATGAAATTAAATGGAAAAAATATTTATTATAAAAATATATATATGTATGTATATCTAAAAGATAAAAACAGGATAAAATAAAAAAAAAAATACACGAAGGCAATAAATTATAATAAAAAATAAAAAACAAAATATTTTATTATCCTTAAATTTTTTACTTTTATTAAGAATCTGTCGTTACTGTTGCAATAAAACGTAGAGAAAAAAAATATAAAAATTCAATTTAAAAGTAATTTAACGTAGCGAATATTTAAAAGTATTATCTAACATTGTTTATCAATTTTATTTTCCTATGAAAAAAATAATAATAATAATAAATAATAAAATTTAATATGATTTTAATATAAAAAGTATATAAAAAAAAAAATTATAATTTTATATTGTTAGACATTAAGGATACTATGTTTAGCGGATGGGCGATGGTAATAAGTTCCATTTTGTAAAACAATAAAAAAAAAATGGAATATTAGAGGAAATTTAATTTCTAAAATAATCAGACTTTATAAAAAAAAATATACTTTATTAGAAAATAATAATTTATTGAAAGCTATTAATTTATAATTCTCAATTGAAAAAAAAATATAGTATACTGCAAGTCCTGTAGAGACGAGCAATACTTTTGAAATCAACATAATTTTATAAAATTTTCATATTTATTAAGATCTAGCTACAATGCTGGCCTAACACTGGAAATTTTGGCTAAAAGAAAGTTGAACATATGAAAAACAGTATACTAATCTCTTATTCTGGTCTTTTCTTGAAACTCTGACTTAAAAAAAAAGTTCAGCAATTTTCAAAAAAATACTTTTAGTTGCTGAACTGTCAATTGTAATTGGGAATTTTGTATTTGTAGCAAATAGATATTAAATTGATATTATTTCTTTATTAAATTTACTTAAACATCAAAATGTAAATTTTTTAAATTTTATTTTATAGAAGAAATATCCATTTTATTTTAGTCAAATTCGGCAAGCATTACCAGCTATATATGCTTATTTAAATTATTTTATAATGTTGGCTAAACTATTTTGTGCTTTTTAATTTTTAGCCAACGCTGACATTGTAGAAAGGCTTTTAATCTAAAAACTATAATAATTATTATAATACATATTCAAATTGAATAACTCTCTCTCAGGCATAATGACAAGCATTTATTTATAGCTGAGGGTAAATTATATTTAAAAACAAATATTGTTCTATAATTTTCTTTTTGCTAATAAATTATTGTATTTGAATGAAAATGAAAATTATGAAAATGAAAATTATAATTAAACCTGTCCATCATTAAGTAAATTTGGTAAATCAAAAATTTAATTAAAATTTTCACAAAAATGTTTTTAATATTTTATTTAATATATAGTATGTAAAGTTTATAATAGTTTTATTAAATAATGGACAACTTTTTCAAATAATTTCTAATAGCTAAGTAAATATTTAAAAAATGTATGATTTACATTTTTAAATGTATATTTAAAAATGTATGATTACCAAATAACTCTTAAAAAATTTCTATTTATATAACATTAGTTTTATAATTTTGTAAATTTAATAGTTTTCCCAATTTGAAACTTACCACATATTTCATTTGAAGCATTACATTTCATCAGCCATTAACTGTCAAATTTTATTGCTCTTGAAGTTTACTTAAGTTGGTTTCATTTCAAACTCTTGCGATTTAATTCGTTTCAAATCAATTCCAATCGCACCTATATGTCCACCCAACTGATTCTCTATACTAAATATAGGTGGATATCAAATTTGAACTTTACGTAACGATGGGATCCTTAACTGACACATAAATTGTAACCCAACCTTTGGTTGCTTTGAAAGGGGGGAAGGAATAAAAACCTGCCGCGCACCGAGACCTTGTACACCCCAAACGATATCTCACTCTACCCTATCCCAATTACACTGTTTATAAATTTTAAATTTCGTATTAATAAAAATATAAAAATTTGTTATCATATTTTCTGTAGGTGATATACTAAATATAATTTCTCATCAAATAAATTAATTATTTGATGAAATCCCCTTTTTAAAACATTTCTACAAATTACTTTGTATCGAAATATTATTCAATCAAAATGTTAACCAATAATTATTTCTAAAAAATTAAACAGATGTTTGATAACATGCTGATTACAAACAGTTGGAAATACTTTTGTTATTTGATTATTACGATAACACGTTAACATGCTGAGTATCCTGAGCATAAATGAATCTAAAAAAAAAATTTCCTTAATGTCATCAAACTATATATATAATCAAAATCAAAATGAAAATTAGATTTTACTTTAAAAAAAAAAAAAAACTGAATCACTGCATGATAAAAAAAATATTAAAAATTAATAACAAATTTAATAACAATTTTTAATATAATTTGTTTTTTTTTTTAAGGACATTATTTAGTTAATTTATGTTTTGAAAAAAAAAACTATATAATTTAATAAATTAATTAAAAATTCAAAACAAATTATTAATATTATACACAAAATTATAATTAATTTTTTTTTAATAATCAATCTATTCTTTAATATCTTTTATAATCTATGCTAAACAATTAGTATAATTATAAATATTTACTCTTTATAAATTATGAAAATATTCAATTAATTTTCTAAAATAATATGAAATAAATAATAATAAAAAAAAAAATTTATCATAAAAATTTAGATGAATTTGATAAACAAAACCTTTCAATTTCAGATTTTATTATAAATTTTCATCATAAAATCGATTTAATAAAAACAAAAATTATGTTTTACATGACTATATGAGCATAAAATGTTCTATTAAAAAAAAATATATTCATATCTCTTGGTATACACAGGAATAGGAAAATATTTAAGTTCTTGATGGGTCATGTTTATATTGTATTTGTCGTCATAATAAATAACCAATTATAGCTTCAATCTTCAATAAAAGGGTAGCTTGGTTTTATTCTCAACCACAGAGAAATTCAAATATCAAAGTGTATATATTTATGTTTATAGAGAGATCCAATTCAATTATTTTAGTTTAATTGGCCATATACTCTGTTTCTGGTTAGTTTAATATATATTTTTGTATAGGTTTATCCAAAAAAAAATAACTAAACATATATCAATTTTTGCACATTTTAAAATACATATATACATAGATGAAAATAAGATATACAGGGTGTCATAAAATTAAAATATTGTGAAAAAAGATTTTGAACTAATTTAAATTTTAATTAATAATTAAATTACGAATTGTTATAAATTTTATAAAATATTAAATTAATATCGAATTCTACAAACCGGTACGATTTTTTCGAAGCAGCATCGAAATTCGCAAACTTTAAGTAAGCGACTTATCGCAATATATTTTTCGTGCTAAATTGAAGTGTTTTTTCTCAGTTATTTGGATGAATTTTGTCTTGTGGAAATTAAATTAATTTCAGATATTTTAGATATTTTAGAATTTTTTAAAAATTAATTTTTATAAATTTCTAATTGCTGTATGAAAAAAAAATTTCAAATATCTATTGAAACTTAGCGGCAGACGACATCGATAGCGATATATTGGCCCTTGCAAATGAGAATGTTAGTATTCAGTTTCAAAATATTGTTAGAGATTTTCAAGACGGATAAATTGACTGGGTATGAATACGTAGCAAATATTCGCACAAAGTATCCCTTTGATGCCTGTTTGGGGAATCCTTTATTTATAAAGGATTGATATTTTTTAGAGAATTGAAGATTATATATATTTTCATTTTCTTATAATTTATTGAACCACAAATATTTCCCCATTGTGGCTTAACTGGAAATTTATTAGAAATTATCAAATTCAAAATCTAAATTTAAAAATATTTTTACCTAAGAAGGAAATATTGAAAGTTAATTTCAAATCCAATAAAATCTATCAATAATAATAAATTTATTAATAATTCTTATATAATCAATTGAAATTTTATGTTGTGTATATGAAATCAAAATAATTTCTTTATTAAATATTAAATCCAAAAAAAAATTAATATTTAAATCCATGTATATAAATCAAAATATAATTTGGATAAAATAAGTGGTTTATTAAGATAAATATCGTAAAACTTTATCAATAGGTCATCAATGATATAAAAAAAAATTTACTTGAAGTTTTATTTAATATTTATCCCTTAAAAAAAATAGAAGTAAATTTTAGTACAAGATTTGGTTATAGAACCAACATCAGCAGGGGTAGAAGAATATGAAAAAAATATAAATAAAAAATTTAGGGTAATAAGATTTTTCTATGCAAAAACTTTTAATGCAGTAAAGTGAATAAATTTAATAAAATCAACATGAAATCATAAATGATATTTAATTTGCAACAAAATCTCTGGTAAATTGAAAATTGACTTATTCAAATTTTATTAAAAAAAGTTTCCACCCATCCGATATGTTAAGATTTTTTTTTTTTGTGAAAAATTTATTAATTTTGGTAATGTAAAATATGAAAATTGTTTTATTTATTATTCAAATTTATGAAACTTAATATATGTTCAACAAAACTTGTTATAAGTATAGCTACTGATCAATCTGAAGCTTAACTATAATATCTTAAAATAATTTCATGGTTAAACACTAAAAAGTTTCTTAAAAATATAACTATAGAACCGAAAAAAAAACAAAAATTATTTAATATTAGATTTCCGATAATAATTCCTGTTCAAAGGAAAAATCCTCAAATAAAAAAAAAAAACTGAGAGGTAAAATTTAAATGTTAATATAATTTGAAATTTGTTTCTATAAAAACTTATACCCACTAACTCTGGCCCTTTTATTTTTCTTGGGTACATAAAATATAAATAGGAACATGAAATACGCACACACTTATTGCCTCAGGATAAAAAATGAATGGAATCAACTGTGAATTTTTAGCTATAAAATACAAATTTTTTTACAAGCATATAACTTTATTGAGATTGTATATAAATATATATTTATGATGTTTAAATAAACAGAGATACATTTTCAATTTACATTGTGATTCGGTTTTACAATCACCATATAACAAGTAATAATATCTTGTAGTTTGTATTTTTTCTGTTGGACAAAAACATAAAAAGGGTCGCGCTAGGACATCATTGAATCATCATCAATATCATCATCAGCAAATTTTACTTTATTAAGATCCCATTTCTTATATATTTATGTATATACATAGTTATTGACAAACACTGAAAATATTTATAATGAAAGGATAACTAGATTTATTCGATCATTTTTTTTTATTATTATATTTTTTAAGGAATATACAAAATATATTTATTTATATTTTGTATTGATTTTTTGTATTGACATTATTTTATTTTTAATTTAAATATTTGATGTGTTTTGATATAAGTCAAAATATATATTTATCGTTAGGTAAAGAGTATCATTAAGAATTATATTGTAATTAAATTAGTATAATCAAAAATAATATAAAAGCAAGATATTGCATCACATATAAAATTTATTAACAAAAAATGTTATATGGCGGGTCGTAATATTACAACCCGCTCTCCCAAAAGAATTTCTAAAGAGGCGTTGATGACAATTCGCTCTCAAATTGTTTAATTTTTATTTTCATTTCCTTTAATAGTTGGGTATAATTTAAATATTATAATAAGGCAATGGTCGCAAAAATCTAATGTTTTGGAATACAACTTTGCATTTGTTGTAATCGATCAGAAAATAAATTTGAAATTATGAATGAAAATAATTATAAATATATGTACGACATAAAAATAAAAATACAGCATAAAAATTATTAACACTTATTGTGAAAAAATAATAATTAACATAACAAAAACTGAAAATACAATAACAATAAACAAGGAAAATTCATTGAAAATATTATACTTAGTTATATGAAGGAAAATTCAATCTAATATGAATTATGTTGTTTTAAGTATATTATTTTTATTCTAAAACTTAAAAATTTATATTATTTTGGTTATTGTACTATTAATGTAATCTAATTCGAAAATTACTTTCATTTAGGTATTTAATTAATACAATTAATACTGTACAATATTAGCATTATTTCATTTTGATTATATTTATGTAATATCTTTATTTGAAAAATTGTTACTTAAAATTGTAAATTAGATTTCTATTGCTAAACATTTAATTTTCAAATTTAGCAAACCTTGACAAATTTTTATTTGGTGTATACATTTTTATTTCCTTAATACATCAGAGGGAATCCTGAGACAAATTCCACAATTTCTGAACACTTGTATTGGTATATTATGCTATTAGTAGTTTTGATTTTAATTTTGACTTTTACAGCGACAGACGACAGCGACTTATTTTATTTGGATCTTTCAATTTGTTCTGTTAAAAATTTAATTAAGTAGATATCGTATTTTGGCAAATTACATATTTGAAATTTAAAAATCAATAATAATTTATAAGATATTTAAATTAGATCGAACTGAAAATGTTATTACTATTAACTTATTCTTAATTATATAAAAAAATATGTACATAATATAAAATTTATGGCAAATTAACTAGTTTACTTATATTTAACCCATAAATTATAAACTTTATAAGTAAATATAAAAAAAAACTTTCACCAATTTCAATCTTACTTGCAACAAAATTCATTTTTTTTTTATTTCTACTTTTCTTTTAATTTAAAAGTAATTTTCTTTTACTTTAATTACAAATATAATTCGTATATAAAAACTATAAAAACAAAGAAATTAAATTTTTCTACCCTTACTCATCTTCTTAAATTATATACTCCACCAAAAAAAAAAACACAAAAAATATTATGGCCTCATTATTTTGTTGAATGACATTTAATAATCTGGCAATTAGTGAACTCTTGCTGTGAGTTAATTATCCCCTAAGTATATAAACAGTTTTTTTTTTTTTTTATAATCATTTGAGTTTTATACTCCAAAATCAAAAACAAACATTCTAACACATCTATATACACTAAGAGGAAAAAAAAATAAAACATAAGATTATTTCTGCACCGAAAATCTAACAAATACACAGGCATAAACAAAAATTTATAACATAATATATTTATGTATAACTTGAAAAACAAGATTTAATTTCATATAAAATTATATACATAAAATGGAAATTTTTTTTTAGTACTTTAATATAATATTAGTGTGTACCACAATGTTTTTCTTTAAATAATTGTTTTCCATTCATGACACGTTCATTTTTCACACGATCTTATTTCATTTTTTTCACAGCATATTTTTTTTTTTTCGTGTGTGAACAATAAAATGGAATACCAAAAAAAAAAAAAAATCATAGTTATTTGGTGAATTGAGCATGAAATAAGCATAAATAAATTAGTTTATCTATATATATATTTTTTTTATGTGTTATTATAATATTAGTAAAATTAGTACAGTAGTAAAATTATTTGTATAAAAAATAAAATTTACCTAATTTATTTATATATATATATTTTTTAATTCAAAATTAAAATACAAATTTTTATATTTTGTACATTTATGTTTTTATGTAGAGTAGTGCCTGGTGCTTCAAAAAAAAAAAACGTTCCATTTTACATCATTTAGCAATTATGCGAGTAAGGTCAATTGAACCTGTATAATATAATCGAAATAATAACTTTTATACTTTTTCTTTTATATATATACATTTATACATTAAAAAGTTGCAAGTAACTGGACTAAAATTATGAAAAAAAAACATAAATAAATAAATAAAAAAAAAAACAATCAACAAATAAAAGTAACTATAAGATAAAAAAAAAAAATTGTTGTTCTTATTTAATAATGGCAACCATTAAATCAACATTAAAACAATATTTTTTTATTTTATTAGGCTATTTTCAACCATTTTCGGAGGGGAATTACTAAAATTAATGTTGATTGGTTGGTAAAATACCTAAGAAAACATATATATATATATATATTTAAACTCCGCCTTATACCCCTACCACTTTTGTGAACATTTTTTTCACAAAAGTGACCTCTACAGTGAGACATTAAAAAGTCTATATTTGAGAGAAATAAACCTGATATATTACTAAAATTATAAGAGGAGATTATAATAGCGTTAAAATAAGCACTAACTTGTTTGTTGTGTGACTATGTATTTGTGTGAAAATTACTTAAAATAATTCCCAAAACAAAAAATTCACTTTAGAGCTTTTAAACAATTTATTTTAATTAATTACTTTAGTAAAATATAATTAAATTTTAATTTACAAAAAAAAAAAAAATTTTTTTTTCTGTGTAAATTAAAATTTTTCAAAGAAATCAATTAATTTATTGATTGTTAAAATAATGTGAGTATAAACATAATAATTACATATTATAAACATTTTATAAATTTTACTTATTTTTAATTCCCCATTTAAGATTTTTATGTATTATACATATACATAAATATATTTTAGATATGTTATCCTTAATAGAATATTTCCCTTGATTCAATTTGTTATTATTTATAAAGAATAGCAAACCAATTAGTAATATAAAAAAAAAATCCTTTTTTCTGTGTGCCTCTGTAGGTGTTTAAGATGTATATGTATAAAATAAAGTAGTATAACCAAAGTAATAACGTTTAGAAATTTACAAAACATTTAATGATCATTTAATCATTTTATCCTTATTATATTTATGTATATATCCTTTTATATAAAAACAAAATTGATGTGGTAAAAAAACAACAATTTTGTATTAACATTTTGTGTCTGTGTATATATATATATATATATTCTTGTTGGCGTTAAATTGGGCTCGTAATTAATAAAATTAGAAGTGTTTTATTAGTTTGTTTTATGGATCGTTACATTTCGTAAAATAGATTTTAATTTTTTTTTGGATTTTATTTTCTTTTTATTTTATTTTCTGTCTCGTTCAGGGATTCTTAATAAAGTGTTTCTTTAGTATATTTTAAGGAGTAAATTATTTTATAATAATTACAACAAAAAAAAGGATTTAGTTAAATTTTTGTGGTTAATTTTTATAAAATTTAATTAAAATTTAGATTTAAAAATATTTGTTAAGAAATTCAATTAATTAATATTTTTATATTAGGTTAAAGATGTGGCTTTTAAAACATGGGAGCGCTGGAGGATATAAGCGAGTAGAGATTTTTAAAACATGGGATCGTTGGAGGATATAAGTCACATTATCTGTTACGGCCAATTTTTTATAAGGAGCAAGCTATGGATTCTGAGGAAGCCATAAATTTCAAGAACTATGCGAGGATGCAGACTGGATTTACAAAGGTAAGTCAATTCGTTCTGGAAATACGAAATGATACTTACTCGTCAATCTCCCAAAGCGGAAGTAACCGGCTAACCTAGATTGTAGATTCAAAATATTAGAACCATGAATATGACAGAGGGAAATTTTCTAGGAAAATACTGCTTATAAGTTGATGAACTAAAATTTGTTATAACAATTTGATCTTATAATTTTAACTATTATTTACAAAAACTTTAAACTCACCTTTGCTTATGTCAGTCAGAATAATATAGCATAATTTAACAGAACATTCGTAATCCTCAATTTTGAAAGATAATTTTGAATTTTGCGGATTTGATATTTGCTTTCTATTGATTCAAAGATATGGGTAATCTTAATTGAAGTAATTTTGCCAGTAAATATTTTCATGGCAATTTTTTTTCCCGCTCCGCTTGTTATTCAAAGATATGTGGTTTTTAAATTAAATGGAGTTAAACAAAAAGTATTTACAAAAAATTAATCGAAAATTTGTTACATTCTTTCTCGGATCCATCAAATATGCAAGCATATAATTGTTGTTATTATATGTAAAACATTAATTTTCCATTTTTTTATTCATTGACAAAAAAAAATCCTTTTTATTATTATTAATCCCATATAATGGTTAATTTTATTTTCCAATTTATATTTTCATTTTTATTTAAAATTTTTATATGTAATTGTCTGGAAATAATTATATATACAAAATGGTAATAATATATTTAATGAAGTTTAATTGATTTATATTTTCCAACATTGTATATATACAAATACTTTTAAATATGATAATTTTTCATTATAATTAAATATCCGTATTTTCTTTCCGTATTTCGTTGGAAAATATAAAAAATTTTTTTTTTTTTGGAAAATATTTTTCATTATAAATTTACATAAATTTTTTATCTCATTTAAAATAAATAATTTTAATTAATATTGGATATAATTTTTGATTAATTTAAAAAAGTCTTTTTTTTTTTGTTAAAATTTATTTATTTATAAGATTAAATTTAATTTATTTTAGTAATTTTCATACATATATCATTATTTCGTACTTAATTCTAAACAACAAGTTCTCGTCTCTAGAGATTTCCTTTTTACTCACCTTAATCTTAATATTTACATTAAAATGATAACATAAATCTTAAAATTTATCATTATCCTTGTACAAAAGAACAAGAAGAACCAAAAAAAAAAAATCAATAAAACCATATATACTAAAATCATCAAAAAATTCCATTAGTGCGACTGTTCAAAATTACAGCCTAATCTGTCGATCTAAATAAAAATTAATTCTTTCATCCATTTTGTATATATGTGCTATGGTTTTTCAATCTGTAAAATTTATTTTTTAAACGTATAATATATATGTGGAGATATTTTACAGTTGAATTGACATAAACCACAAAAATATATCCTTTTATATTTTATATATATAATAATAGAATTTATATCAAATTGGCAGCCGTTTCTGATTTTTTATCTTTTTCATCTCAAAATCAACTTAGGATCATTTAAAAAAAATTCTAACAAAAAATTCACAAAAAATAATAAATAAACAAGCATTTTTCAAAATACAGAAAATATACCACAACAATCTATTTTTGCTCAAAAAAAGACAAAAAAGGAAACAATAATTTTAGCCATTTTGCAACCACATAAAAACATTAATTCATTTCGTATATCCTTTTTCTACATATAAACAAACATATAATATAAACCAGGATATATGTACACGTGCGATATGATTTTATTCAGCAATTTGATAAAATTTATTGCTTCATTTGCTTCCTGTATATGTTATCCTTAAAAATTTAAAAAAAAATGAAAATACATTTGACACAGTAACAAAATACAAAATATTATTATACTCAAAAAAAAAAAAAAGGAGAGTATATTAAGGATTTATAGTATAATCAAATTTTCCCCATATACAAAAAATAACATTTCTTATTAAAAATCAATTCTCTCTCGTCCAAACACAACATTAAATTTAATCCTAACTATATATGTTTATGTTTGTAAAAAAATTCTCTCATATTTCGAATGAAATTTTCTCCTCCTGATTCCTTTATATTATGAGTTTTTTTTTTTAGGTTAAAATTTTAGCACGCGCCTTGCGCATCATCATATTTTTTACAATATTTCATTTAATTCTCTTCAAAAAAACCCAACCACAACAATACAATCAAACAAATAAATTATCCAAATTTAATTGTATTTGTAAATCTGTAATCATACTGAATAATAAATTGTATTTGTATTTTTAATATTATATAGATGTGTTATATATTAAAATTTATGATATGAACCAACATAAAAAACATAAAAAAAAAAAAATTATACATTTTAACGACCGCCCCAATTGATTTACTTGCCTGGTTTGTTTATTCAAGGAATTTAAATTTTTTTTACCTTCTTATTATAATAGACGTCGGTTTACCTTTTACGTGTTAAGTTCGATTTCGCCAGTAAATTCGGAATTATTTTATATTAAGATTATTTTTTCTTTATTACATATTATTTTTGTATTATGGATTAAATGCCGTTGTTACAACATTTTTTTTTTTATCATTACTTTATACAAATGGATTAACACTTGTAAAATATACACAGAACAACAAATTGATTGGATTTAATCAAGTGTTTTTTTTTTTTGAAATTTCTGGGAATAAACATAAATAAAAAAAAAATTATTTGCATAAAATTAAGTGAAAAGTGGAAAAATTATTATTAAAAAAAGAAAAATTAAAAAATTAATATTAAAATAAATAAAATTAAATTAGAATTTAAATATGTTTTTTTTTAGTGAAAAATAATCATAATTTTAGTGTTAAATTTTTTTTTTACATATTTTTAATATTTAATTTTTATAATTTTTTATTTAATTAATTCATTTTATATAAAAATTTAAAAGAAAAATTATTATAATTTTCATATAACATATTGGTTTTCTTATAATTACACAAAAATAAAAAAAACCAAAATTCAAAAAAAATGGACATTAAAACATCAATGACAGATGTACAAAAACAAACATTTCAACATATATTTGAAAAATTAGTTGCTAATAATAATAGTAAATTTCCACAAAAAGAAATTGAAAAATTTCGTAATTTATTGGAAAATGTACGTGATAGTAAAAATTTACAAATAATTATGGAAAAATTTAAAAATATTGAACATTTTGAAAATAATATATCAAATGATTCAACAAATGAAGGTTAGTTAAATAAATTATATAATAAATTTTACTTAACATAATCAATCTATTCAACATAAAAAAAAAATCATTAAATTAATTCCAAGAAATTTAATATTAAAATTACAAATTTTTATTTCAAATACATATATTAATTTCAAAATTAATATTAAATAAATATGTATTTAATTGTAATTTAAATAAAATTAATTTTATTTACATTAAAGAATAATCATAATTTTTTCATAGATCAAAGATACCGAAAATAATTGAAAAATTATTTATAGCTACTTGTAAATTAGTAATATTTAAAAGAAAAAAAAACCGACGGACATTTTAATGATTTAAGTTAATTTTTATTACTTTCAATCATTTCTGTCTATACAATATGTCAAATAAATTTTTTATGACAAATTTTTATATTTTATTAATTAGTTAACACAACTTTCAATAATTTTATTATTATTATTGTGATTTAAACAAAAAAAAAAAAGGTTTTATGACGCGGTTAATATAATAATCATATTAATTTTTGGGTAGCATAATATGATATAATAAATTTTAACCATGACAGACATTGATCGCCACTTAAAATTTGTTAGTTTTGTCTCGTCTCTGGGTATTCCGACGATTTATAATACCAACGAATAATTATTACATATTTTTATTTTGGCAAAAAAAATTTGTTAAAAAGGAAGTCAAACAATGAATATGACTTTTAATGTTTTATCTGCGAAAATTACTTTAAAATAAGATTAATTTAATTTAATGTCGAGCATGAGAACACGTTTTTCTTAGAATTTCTGTTAATAACAAAATAAATCTCAAGATTTTAATTAAATTTTTTTACAAAGTTTCTGTAGTAATCATACATGAAATTTGTACTATCTGATCTAAACAATGTCTTAATCATTCTATAATATTTTTTATAACTTTTAATTTTAGGTGAATTAATTCTAATTAACTATTTCTAAATTATAAATATAGTCAATTCCAACCAAAAATAGTTTTTCAAATTATAACATTGTGGATACCATATTACAGAACCAGAAAATCAAACTATTTAATTAAAGAAAATTTTTGTATTGTTTGTCGATTATTATCCATTAATAATAAAAATTTATAATTTTCAGATCAAGATCTTACACTTAAGGATACATCTAGAAAATTTAGTTCTAGTGGACAAACATTAACACCACGTCATACTATTGATGCTATATTAGGTTTAAAAAATCAAACAGATGATTTAGCTGGTAAGTTAATATCAATATTATTATATAATTTACCAAGAAAAATTTATTCAGATTCATTTTCCAAATTATTACTAATATAATTATAATAATCAAAAAATAATAAATTTCTTTTTTTTTGATAAATAAATTTATAATTTCCTTTATATTTTTTGGAGATTATTTTTAATCATTTTTATTATTATATTAAAAAATTTCCCATCAAATATATACATATATAATAATAAAATTATTATAGTTAACCTTTGCTACTCTCCAGTTCATTAATTTTAAACTAATTTTAAGTGGCATAAAAGATATTTAGCAGCAGCCGACGCTGCTGTTATAAAATCAACGGGTGATGATCATCCCTTGTCCTGTTTGATCATTAATTAAGATTTCACGTAAAGTTTTTGAATTTTGTATATATATTTGTCGGAGGCAAAATAATTTTATTTTATTTTGATTAATGGTTATTTTTTCTATCTTATTTTGTAATTTTGATTATTAGGTTATAATTAAAATTTATTCAAAAATTTATAATTGATGTTTTCATTTAATTGAAGAATAAAAATTATGTTTTTGTTTTTTTTTTTTTGTGGTAAATTAGAAATTTTAATAGTAAATAAATAAGAATATTTGTCATATTTTTTTTATTCAATCTTTAACAACTTATTTAAATTTCCAATTAATTTCAAATGTACAAAAAATACTTGTGAAACAAAAAAGAAATTAGTAATAATTCAATGAACTTTAAAATAAATTTTAATAATTTTTTTAAAATATGTACAAAAAAAATACAAATATTAACACCAATTTGCGTTGCGGATATAATTTTTATCTGAGAAATTAAATACAAAGTTAGAAATAAAAATTACAAATTTTGGAAATTTAGTATCTAAATTTTCATTTCATAAATTTTAATATAGAATTCCTATATGTTTCTTAATTAGCGAATTTAAAGTAAATGAAAATTCTAGTGTTCTAAGAAAAGTATTATTTTTCACTAAAGAAAAACTTCTTCATTAGAGTTCTGTCCAGCAAATCCTAAGATGTAAAGAAAATTTGAATATGCAAATCCTAAGACGTAAAGAAAATTTAGCAAATACAGTAGTTAATGCAGTACTTAATCCGAGAAATAATTTTATATTAAGAGATTTTAAAGTACTAGAATAGAGTTGAAATAGATTCAGATGAAACTAACAAAAGTTTAAAAAATAATATAGAAACTATCACTTTTTTTGTTAATAGAAATTTTGGGGACAAATTTTAAAAGCATGCACTGAAAAATAATTGAAAATGAAACAAATATATTTTTCAGATTAATTACATATTTTTATTATCAATAATGCAATCAATAATCACTATACAGTCTGAATGAGTGCTATCAAAATTTATTGCCTATTGATTAATAATCACATGTTATTATTAAATTTTCTGTCAAACCACTTCAAAAGCATTTATTTGCCATAAATTAATTATATATTTAACTAACATTGATTTAATAATTACATTACTGTTCTTAACTTTTCTACATTTTTCATTTCAAAAATTTTCGTATCATTATTTTACCTTACACAACACTATATTCATAATATCATTTCAATAGAATTGAGATCCTATTAAATATTTCGCCAAATAAAATATTTCACCAAACAAAATATTTCAGTATAACTACATACTTTGTCTTCTATACAGTTTATAAAAGAAAATGTTTTCTTAAAATCAGTATGCTTTCAGTTTTCATGGAAGCCAGTTCTGATGGGTCTACCACAAATTTTTACAAAATATTTTTAAGTTTTTTGCTTTTAATTTTAAATCTGTATGGGTCCTACATAATTTTTTTACAAATAATTTGTATTTTTCCTTTTAATTTTGAATCATAATTAAAATTTTAAAAATTTTAATGTTGTATTGACAGTACTATAGATATAGGACGTATAGATTTACAGATTTATTTTTTCTTAATTTATTTTTTTCGAATAAAAATCAATCATATTTAGCCCACGTTAATTTGCATAAATATACAAAATTTTTAGAGGTGGTAAAAAAATTAATAGAATGAATTAAAACCCAGATATTAATAATTAAATTATAATTTTTAAAATAGAATTTATTAGAAGGCAATATTAAATTTGATTTAAAAATTGAGTTTTTTTTAATTAGAGTTGATTTAAATTTCTAATTTTTGTTAAAATTAATTTTCAATTAAATAAACTGAACGAAAATAAAATTATTATATTATTTTCACTTTTTTATTTATTTTAATTATATACTTTTACTTTTCATTTACATAATCTAAAAAAATTTAATCTTAAATCTTTTCAAAGTTAAACCATCAATGTTCTACATATAAATGGCAATCAAATTTTAATAAATTTTAAATAAAAAACTTAATCATTTTAATATTAAATTAAATTTTTACTATAATTAAATATTTTTTTTTTAATCTGTAACATAAATTTTTTTTAAAAAAAAAAACAAAATATAATTTAACATAATTTATTTATTAATTTTTTATGACGCCTCTTCAAAAACAAAAAAAAACCATAATTTTTCAAACTGATCAATTAGTTAATTATTATGATTTATCTGTCAATTAGACAAGGGATTATCTCGTCATGTACATTAATAGCTCATCAGCTTTAAAATTTGGATTTGATTTTTTTTTTATACATATTTATATTTTATGTATTTATCTATCAAGGTAATATAAATCATATCAGAACTTGAAAATTTTGAAATTTTTTGAAATGTTATTTTAAAAAAAAATGTTGATCCTTTTTCCATTAATGTACACTAAAAAAAAAAAAACTATGGTTCTTTTTTTCCTTTTTGTTATTTCCAAAAAAAAAAATTTTTTTTAAAAAATAACAGTCGAAACAGGAACGAACAGTCGCAACAAATTGTTTTATTTTTACCTTGTCATTGAGATTGCATCTTGTTTTTAGTATCTTATTCTTTTTAGTATCTTATCCTAAAACAAAAAATCTTGTTTTTTTTTTTTTATTTTTAATTGAGGTTAAAATATTTTCTTATCGAAAATAAATTAAGTCAGATTACAAATTGCTTTGTTATAATATATTCGTAGTATCGTAAAATGGGGTATTCAGATATTTATGTATACAAGGTCTTTTTTTGATTAGAAGAGAATATTTGAAATTATATTAAAAGCTATTTATTTTATTTTATTTAGTGTTTTTAATTATGTATATGTATACAAATACATATTCATTATTGACTGTAAAATTTTTGGAATTAAATATGCTTGATATGTTGATCGAACAATTTCATATGTGGAAGTATATATGACAAATTTTTCCTTTAAATGATATAAAAAGGATTTTCTAGTACGATAATAGGATATGGTTTAATTATTGTTATAATATAAAAATTACTGACATAGACCGAATAAAAGAATTGAGATAACTGGGAAAATTTTTTGAGATATCCATGTACGAGACTTGAAAGTCAAATCTATTTTTTCTAAAAAAAATTAAACAACCAATAAAAACGCATAATTTATAGTAAAATATACTATTAACATATTAAAAAATCAGTTGTCCTAATTTATCCATCATAAAAATATGCGTATGTATATATTTCCAAAAAAAAAAACCATTCATTAATGTTGCCTAACTAATGGAATTTAATGTAAATTTTTTAACGCCCATTTGATTGATATATATTTTACATAAAAAAAAATCTGTTTTATAAATTCCAAAATAATTATTCAATTTTTCCATAATATAAATTATTTTTAATTAAAAGCTGATTCATTAATTTTCAATTAACCTCGAAAAATGAAAAAAAAAAAACCAAAATACTAAAAATATTATTAATTAATTTTATTTGTTTGTATATTTTTTGTTTATGTAAATGCAATCAATTTTTATGTTGATATAAATTCTAAAAGATATACAAAGAAAACCTAATAATAATTTCCAATTTTAATGGAGTTTTTTTTTTAGCAATCTTTAGAAAAATACAATGTTTTTTTTTAGTTATATTCAAAAAAATAATAAGTAATTTTCTTAGACACTAACTTCTAGTTAAATTAGTTTTTATTTGAAAATTTTCCAAAGACATACCAACCAAAAAAAAAACGAAATCCTTAAAATATTTCATACCGCCTACTCAAAATTACATTTTCAATTATCTTATAAATAAAATCTTTACTTTTGTGTGGTAATAAAAGTTTTTTTAAAGGAAAATTTTTATTATACATTTTCTTATTTACCACCACTATTAAAAAAAAAAAAAACAATCTTTACCAGCAAATTTAAACCAATTCAGATATATCTATATATTTTTTTTACCTTTTACATTTACATGTATATAAGCATAAAAATATAACATAATCGATTTCAATTACTGAAGGCACGATCGCACGAAAATAATTTGAAAATAAAAGAAAATATTATTATAAATTTTCATTTATTTATTTTTTTGATGCATCATAATTTTGATTCCAATGAAATAAAAAACGACAAAGTTTTCTATTCTTTTTGGTAAAATTTTATTTTATTTGTTGTTCTTCTTGAAGAAAATTTTTCCACTTATTTTTTTTATTATATTTTGTAATTTTTTGTCAGATGCACGACAACTGATAAGAACACCACCACCTACCACCTAAACAATTTTAATCCTTACACTTAAATTTAGTTTTATTTATATATTATTGTTCCTGTTTGGTTTGTTTTGTTTTTGTTTTTTTTTTTTTGAAAGAAATTTTCCAGACAAAAATATCTTCATTTTTTTTTTTATCATTTTCAAATTTGATTTTTATGTTGTATAGGTGTTTGTCCTTATACGTTATAATCCTTGATTGTTTCTTATCATAATAGGAACATCAATAATGAAATTGTAAAAACTTTAAATGGAAAAAAAAAATATGTTGATTAAACAAAAAGAAAATTCATTCTGAAAAATGTGATTTTTTTTGGAGAATTTTACAAAAAATAAATTAATGTTAGAGAAAGAAAATAAATTGAAATACGATAATATTTAATTTGTTTAAAAGAAAATTTATTTTTAGGTTTAACATTTATGTAAATTATTATACATATACCAATTTCAAATTAAATTAGTCGTTTTTTTTTCACAAATTATTAATCACTTTTCTAATTATTAATCACTGATCATTTTACAAATTAAATTTAACATTTTTAAACAATTTTCATATTGGATTTTTTCATAACTAAATCTAATCCAAATAGCATTTTTATACTGCTTTCAGATTAAATTAGTCGTTTTTCAAATTGAAATGATAATTTTTCAAATTTTTTTTAACATATTTTAAATTTATTGATTTGTAAAAATAAATGACTGAAATACTATATTTAAAAATGATTAAATAGCAACATGATCATTTCAATTTGAGCAACATGATCATTTCAATGTTTAAAAATGTTTAAAAAACTTTAAAAATTTTTTAAAAAAATTATCATTATAATTTGAAAAATAACTAATTTAATCTGAAATCGGTATAAAAATTCTATTTGGACTAATTTAATCTGAAATCGGTATAAAAATTATATTTGAATAAGAAAATTAGTCTCGAAAAAATTATATCTTAAATTATAATTTCTGTTTTTTGTATAAAATTGAATTTATAAAAAATTTATTAGCAATTATAAAATTTACAAATTTTGTTTTGTAAATTATTTTGTTGTGCTAATTACTACCGGAAGTATATTCCTGTTTTACTAAAATGAAATACAAAAATTTAAAAAAAAAATTGTTAAAAACCCATTAATAATATTAATTTTTGACCGGAAATGTATAATAAAAATATTATTATAGTAACTATATAGGTGACAAAAATCTTTGTTTAGTAAATTACCATTACCAAATTATAAAATTTTATGATTTAAAAAAAAAACTTGATTTAATATATTTATGTTTACCTGAATATCTTCATTTTAAAGTATTTTCACAGATACATAATGGTTTAATAATTAATGCAATATTTTCACAAATATAAAACTAATTTTAGTAGAAGAATTTTATAATATAGTGAAAAATTTACATATTATATAATATATTATTGAAACATTTAATACGAATATTACATTGTTTTCTTTGAGTCTAATAAATACTTTACAATATTCAACTTCTCGTGTTTTTGAGCATAAGTAATTGGATTTAAGCCATCTTGATTAACAGCATCAATACTAGCTTTCGCACTAATCAAACAAGCTAGGATCAGTGGCGTAGAAAAGCGGAGTTAAACCTTTATGATCAACAATATTGACATCGGCTTTCATACTGATCAAATATTCTAGTATCTCTAACTTATTTCCTTTAATTGCATAAAAAAGAGGTGTTAAACCTTCATGATCAGCAATGTTAATAGTTTTTTTGATATCTAATATACCCTCATCTTCAATAGAATTAAATGAACTACTTTCATCAGCATAAGTCGAACTTGCACTTCCAGAAGAACTTGAACCAGTTTCATCAGAAGAAGTCATTTTATCATTTTCTTTTAATAAGTTCTCAACAATGGCAGGGTCGGTGTGCATTGCACAAAAATGTAGTAATGATACTCCATTATTGTCAACCAATCCAATATTTTTTACTTTTATTATATCAAAATAATTTGCACCCGCTTCCAATAGTATTTCTGCAATTTTCCAGTTAGTATTTTGAATAGCATAAATCAAAGGCGTCCATTCAAAATTATCATAAATATTAACGTTATTTGTTTTCTCCAGCAAATAATTAATTATATTAATACAATTATATGCCACAGCTAAATGTAGAGGTGCTCTGCCAAGAGAATCCCGTATATCAATTGAACAGTTCCCATATTCTTCACATTTAAAAAATTTTTCGTTACTATTTAAAATAGCGTTGAATATTGATGCTTGAGGATGTGATTCTGCCAATATACGATCAATAAATTTAATAATTATTGCTCGTTCTTTTTTAAAGAATTCTTCTCTCAAAAGATCGATTGCTTTTTTATAATTAGAATTTTTTTTATCCGTTTTCAAAAATTCAGCTATTTGATCTGCGACAAAATATTCAGCAAAAGTTCGATGTATGAATTGAAGTTCTTTACTTTCCCCTTGTACAATTCCTATTCTTTTTAACAAGTCTTCGTCTTCAGGAGTTATTTCATTGTGTTCTAAAAATTTTTTATTTTTAGGAAATAATACCTTAAATGCTAATCGGCGATGTATGATTGTATAAAATTGTCTTAGCCCGTTTTTTTCTGCTTTACTAAATTCCGATTTGGTTTTAGTTTTAAAATAAATTTCATATTTAGTATCAATAAATTTTTTATATAAATATAATACATTAAAGTTTTCAGGTAAATTAAATTCACATCCATGGCAAAATTCTAGAAAATTTTCCTGAAAAGCTTCAGCTAACATTTTAGTTTGCAATGGTATACTCAGAGAATCGCCATCATTTGTACTGGTATCATTTTTAAACCTATTAAGTATTTCCATTATAAATGTATTAACTTGTGCGTCTTTTATATCTGTAATATTATTTTGCCCCTTCCATATTTTTTTAAATAAATTAATTTGATCATCTTCTTCGAATGGCTTAATATTATAAGACAATACATTTAATTCTTCTTCTATTTTCATTTTTAAGTGCAGTCGGGTTGTTATCCACAATTTTTCAATTTTGTACTTCTTCAAAGCTTTCAACAATGCAATAATTTTTTCTCTATGGTTATCTTCAATTTCATCAAAACCATCAAATAATAAAATAATATTTCCACGCTTTTCAAGTTGAAAAAGTAAATATTTTTTTTCAAGTATATTGTTAAGCCGCAACAAAGCACATAGAAGACTTATAATTTGGCCTAAATTCTGAAATTTTCCATTATACTCATCCAGCTGTTTTTTACAATTGATCAAATCTATTTTCACCACCCATTTAAATTGATGCGAACCTTTTATGTGATCTGTTAGCTCTGACAATAAAGTAGATTTACCCATTCCGGGCTGTGCAGCAATACTCACTATTTTGTCCATTACTTTAGTTGATTTAAATTCTTGTGCGCTTTGTTCCAAGTACTGGCGTAATTTGGTAATTGAACCTTGGGTAGATTGCCAAATTAATTTATCATTTTCTGTGTTTAGCCAATGCATAGTATAATTTGAATAATTTTTATAAAATTCATTAATATCTTTTCCATTTGCATTCTCAGAAATCATATTTTCCAGAGGAGATTCACGTGAGATGTTTAAAGGTATAGATTTACTAAGTTCTTCTTCATCAACTTTTTGAAGATTTGACCTTTTCATATTTTCCCACGACTCTCGAACAAATACTAAATCAGTAAAAAACTCAGATAAATCCTTCTCAGAAACAAAGGTTTCAAATTTATTCCAATGTTTTACTATAATGCTGCATACTTCTTGTAAGGCTATGGAGTAAAGCATTTTATCAAAAAAGAACTTTGGTTCAAACTTCTCGTGAATCTCCTCTGGAACATATGATTTAAATATCATTAATGAAATTTTATAACATTTCATATATGATAAATTGGGATTATTATCTAAAAACTTTACTTCAACTTCCACTGTATTTAAATCTGCATCGCATTTATGGCTACATATTTTATTGATTTTTTTACGATACACATCTGCTATAAAGTCAAAAGTATCATTTGCTGATTCTTTGAAATTATTACATAATACCAATTGAATATTTTGTAATTTAGTCCATATAAAATGTTCAGTTAACGTTATATCTCTCATGAAAATTCTATAGGCGCATATAAAAGATTCTCGAAATATTTTAACTAAAGCAAATACTGACATATTATGAACAAAATTATAATGCAATCTTTTTTTTTTTATGTCTATAACTTCAATTGATAAGATTTCATATAATTCATTTTTTCTAATAAGCTTATTATTACAAATGCAATTAACCAAATATTTTGCTTTTTGATGTAATATACTATTATTTTTGGTGATACAAAGTGACATTATGATATTAAATAATTTATTTGGCTTATCAAAAACCAAGCTATAATGAGGACAATCTACTCCCATATTTAGGATATCATCTTTTTTATTTACTCTCTCAAGTTTAATATTATGAACTTTTAGATCTTCGATGTCAAAATTTGCATTAGTATAAATGAAAAAAAAATTCCTGGGATTAGCTTTAGGATCACAATTTTTTGATTTTGAAGATAATACCAGATACCAATAAAATAAACTTGATGATAAAAAATATGATAATAAGTCACAAAAACCAATTTTGTGACGCTCTTCTGCCAACATAACACCGCCATATATTTGGTTTAGCTGTTCTTCTTTGTCGACGTATGTGCAATCCACAAAATTGAAATCTACACTACTTATAGAGTTTGTGATTAAGTAAAATTGTTTTAACTGATACTTTTTCATTTTATATAAGAAAAAATTACTTAAATAGTTTATATATGCAAATGTTGGATCCATTTTAGTTACGACTACCCATTCATTAGCATATGAAACATCAGAATCATTTTTTTTTTTTTCAAGCATATTGTGTATCTCCCAAACATCATGCTTTGCTACTTTAAAGAATAATTTTTCAAAAAAAAATAATAATACACTATCATTTGGTAAACTATGACTTTTTTCAAAACAAATTTTCTTGTTTTTTTCTTTAAAAATTAGGTCTTGCAATTCAGTAAAACAGTTATTTTTACACAATTCTTCGATTTTTTTCCAGATATCGGTATCATTTTTTGACCATGCGCTTTTATTGTACGTTTTTCGAACAATACCCAAAAATTCTTTCCGGATGTTTTTAGCAGCTATAGAGAGTGATTCATTATAAATAAAATTGGGGTGAACATTATTATTTGCAACATCAATTACTTCATGATTTAATGACCAAACATATGTTTCAAGTATAGCAGAATCTTCACGGAAAGGTTTTTCAAATATAGATTTCACTAACGCTTCCGCTAATTTATAGGCTTCGGAAAGTTTACATAATACTTCATATATTTTATGCTTTTCATTAACAATCAATCTATATGTTTCAGATACTTGGGTTTTCTCCTTTATAAAATTTAAAATCTCTTCAACTTCTTTTATATTTTCTTCCACAATGTAGCCAGTTTTGACATTATCCAGGTCAACACTACCATTTGTATAAATAATGAAATTTATTGCTTCCTTTTTTTCTTGTAAATAATAATAAAAATACCTGTAAATTAAATCGGTTACATTACTAGGAATCAAATTTCCACTCTCCCTAAAATCAATAGCTAATTCATTAACTGAAAACTTGGGAGTTAAAATATATAATTGATCTTGATACCTTTTTAAGTAACTAAATTCATGGGAAAATAATCTGTGGTAATCTTTGGAGGTTAAATCGATCGCAATAGGACGAAAACTTTTTTTAAAACAATATGCCGATGTATATAAACTTCTTGTTAGGTAATTTAATACAGTTTCTGTCTTATTATTAATAACAAATAAATCAGTTTTGTTTAGTCTAATGCCATTTTCATTTAATTCATTTTGTAGCTTAAGATCAAATGTCCGATCTACAAAATATTCTGAAATCTCATTTAAATTAACTAACTTATGTGGACCTATTTCCAGTTTATAACTTCTCATAAGTTCAGTTAGTATTTCCGTATCAATAAATTCTATTGATTGCTGATCCAGTAAATCTTTTAAAAAAATATTTTGTCCTTGAAAAATAATTTCCTTTTCCAAAAGTAGTTTTTGCGAACATTCATTTAAATCACTGAAATCACTTTTATCGAGTTTATATTCGTATTTAAATTTTACAAATTCTTCTGATAACTCATAATTTTCCTGCGAAATGAAAATTATTTTTTTGTTCGTTTTCTTATGTAAAATATTGAATAATTGATCTACTAAATTTTTATTCATTTTTATATCACATTCTATTACCAACACATTTTCATGTTCAATATTGTTAATGCATTCAATTAAATCAGTCTCTAATTGCGTTAAGTAAAGAAAAATATGACCGGATGTTAAAATATATTTACCATACTTGGTTTTTCTATTCTCACCGTTGCTGTCAATTAAATGCTGAAAAGTTTGCACTACTCTTGTACGACCTAACTGCAGATCTTTAAAAATTAGATGCAAAATTTGTTTCTCTGTATTTTCCAAAAAATTGGTAATGCATTCATACTCATTAAATGTATAGTTTTTTATAGCATTATTAAAGTACGATTTAGTTAATCCTTCCAATTGGGAAATAATTTTTTTATTATTTATATTATTAAAAAATATTTCGGTGTTTCGCTCTGTAAAAAAACTCGTTTCTTTATCTTGCAACCAGTTATTTAAATATTCTTTACAAAGTACTATATTTTCAGCAATATTAAATGATTTGTATTTAACTTTCATCTCTTCACCAATAGCATAATTAATATTTTCCGCATTTGGATAATTCACTATAATTTTAAATTTACTACAAAATTCATTCAGTTCTGTATCTTCATATAGACTAGGTAATTTTCTACCTAGTGCTCCTTCTTCACACGTTTTAAATAATTTACAATCAATTTCTATGTCATATTCAAAAAGTGTATATAAATTTTCGCCTAATTTCTCCTGTAAATTCGTTCTGAATTGATCCAAATTGCCTGGAAAATTATCTCCATTCAAAAAACCACTGCTAAACTTTAGTTTTTTATCTTTTGTAATTATTATATAGCCAGCAAGTTTTCGAACATTATTTATGAAATTAGTTTCATTTTCATTTTCAAAAATTTTAACAACTTTGTTATCACTTTTCTCAAGAATATTTTTGAATGTGTCAACAAAATTACTCATATCTTCAATTAGTGGATTCAATTCAGGTATAAAGATTTCAGCCAAAGATTTAGAAACACTAAATTTTAAAGTTGTTAATATTTCTTTAGTATGATTATTTGGAATTATTTTATCAATTAGTTTATTTCTAAACTGCTGTATCTCATAATTTGAATCTTCTGTTCCATCTATAAATTTAGGTAAAAATTTTGCATAGAATTTTTTTTGTTTTGAAATGTGCTTTTCATTTTCAGAATTGTCTTTTTCTATAAAAAATACATGCCTAGTTAAACTATAGAAATAATAATCAAATGGAGAAGTGTTCGTTATTATATTTTTTGCTGATATACAATCAGCAAGTTTATTAATTAAGATAACGAAATCTGAAGTTATATTTATTGCTTGTTTAAGCTTTATTATGATATTATTGCTTGCGTTATTTTGTAACATATAAATGGTGGTTTTCTTTGTTTTTTCTTTTAAATCATCAGTTAATTTCAATAGTACATCTTCATTAAAATCAGTTAATTTCAATAGTACATCTTCATTAAAATCAACTTCTTTAAAACAACATTTTATACGGGAATCTAAATCAATATTTGTGCAAATAATTAAGTCCTCTATTTGACTGCCTGGAAATATAGAGTATTTAGATATTTCTGAGCATCGGTTTTTAATTTTACGATAAGAATGGAAATATTTTTGTAAACTATAATCATCATTATTTATTGTTACCAAATCTGATTCAGAAATAATATTTTCTTTGTTTTCCTTATGTTTTACTTGAACAAGTCGTAAGTTCGGTTTATCATATATATTCTTTTGATATTGAAGAATTCCATCATCAAATTTTTCAGCTTCTGGCAATTCAGTAGCTAAACGAAATGAATAATATTGGTTTTTATTTGCACGCCATAACATTAACATTAATATATGTAATTGAAAATTGGAACCATGTAATGATTTCAATCCACCAGTTAATATTTTGCTATTATCTAAAAATTTCTTGAGTTTTTCTTTAAGTTCCTAAAATAAATTATTATTTTTAGATAGAAAAGTATTAATTTTTCTTAAACAATTATTTTATATTATGTACCTGGTTATTTTCTTCGTCCATCACAATGATTATATAATTAAAATTGTATCACAAAAAAATAAATTAATTGAATTGTTTCTAAAAAGCAACATAATCTTATGTACTCTTACATTAAACTGAATAAATTTTTGGTATATAAAGTACTAGAAATGTTCTTATCGAAAAGTTGGACTTATAACTAGATAAGAACATTTCCAACTTTTCTATTAATAACATTTTTTTTTTTTTTTAAATTGCTAAATATAATAATTCCATAATTTATGAGATACACCCATCCCTCGATTTATGCGAAATAGAGGGTAATATTTTTTTTTTTTTGTTAAACCGCGTAAATCGAAAGATTATGTGAAAAAATATGATAGAAATAAAAATATAAACCTTTTTTTAAGAATTTATTTATGAATATTACAGGGTGTTTTTAAACAATATTTATGTTAATTAATTTCTTAATATAATTTATTATGGTTTTAATTAATTATTATAAAAAAAAACACTTAAATGACTATTTTGATTATAAACAACAAAATTTTTCTTTAAAATTTAAGATTCTTTGCCAAAGCATTAAAAAAAATAATATAATATCAATCTGTCAATCAACTGAAGGATTTTTTATTTATCAGATAACAACAAAAAATTAAGAAACAAGTTTTATTGATTTGTGTTTTGGTTGTTTTTTTTATTTTTAATTCAAACCTTACTTAAATTTTATAGACAGCAACTGCATCTTAACATAATTTTAATATTATAGAATAAAAATTAAAAATTTCGATTAGTAAAATAGACAGAATTCTAACTTAATTGATATGTGCAACAGTGTGTCTTAATATTTAACAAAAAAAAAAAAAAAACAACAACATAAAACCGAGATGTATATAATTTGTATAATAATTCCAACATAAATTTTTTTTTTTTTCAATTTCATTAGTTTTGTTTAAAGTCTTAATGGCTTTTAAGACATAACTATGCAATTTACTTTTCATCTGAATCATACAAAATAATCAAAAAACAATACCAAAAAAATATAAAAAAATGGTTGAAAGTTATAAACATGATTACTTAAGTCAGTCAGTTTAGGTTTTTTTTTTTAAAAAAATTTCACGCAACATTATATTAATTTAGTTGTTTTGAAAAAGAAATATAGTTTGAAATTTATTATTATTATTATTATTATTTTAGAATAAGTCGATTAGCTACTGAAGTAAAAGTATGACTATGCGAAATTTTATTTACCTACATTAGCTACTTAACGCATAAGAACATAATAATCAACATAAAAAAAAAAAAATTGACTGACAAGAAAGAAAGAAATACAAAAAAAAAAAAAAATTGGAATAGCATCAGCAGCAGCGTACTATAGTTCGACCATAAAAAAAAAAATAATATCAAATTAAATGAAATTAGCTTTGTAATTTAATTTATGACGCGTTTCTTTTAATGTGTTCAATTAACCACTTAAAAGGTTTTTATTCGGTTTTAGTTTTAATGATTAAATTAAAAGTTTTCACAAAATAAAAACAAAAAGCAGAAAAACATTAAATTAATAAAACAAAACAACATAAAAAAAAATGATGGAAAGCTCTTTGTTTAATTTTAACGCATTGCATAAGTCATGTAATAGAGATTTTTTTTTTTTTTTTGTTGAAGGGGGGTTGACCTACTAAGTGGATAATAAGTATATATGATTGGTTGATTTCTTTTTTTTGTTTCTATTTTTAATAATTAATAATGTTTTTTGGAGGAATTTTTTTTAAATAAAAAGATATTATTATTTAATAAGATTTATTAAATTAAAATGGTTTTTTTTTTGTTGATGTTCAATAAAAATTGAAAAAAAAAACTTAAAAAAATGATTAGATGAAATTATGTATTTTTGAAAATATTTAATTATTTATTTTTAAATCTTCAATAAATTTTAGAGGATCAGGGGATCACATTTTTAAAATAATAGTTTTTGTAGTTTTATTAGAAAATTGTTAAGAACTAAAAATACTTGAAAGAATTATCTTATTTAGTATACTGGAAAAGTTAATATTGTAAACTGTATAATAAGCATTATTAATTGAATTTAAGTTACCATTTACCTAAACTGAATTTTATTTTCCCACAACATAAAAAAAAAAATATTAATTCGTTAATAAATTATTATTTATGTTTAGAATACGGTTTTTAAAATACTTATATAAAAAATCGATAAATTTTGGTAGTTAAGGGAGTTTTTAAACTTTATTTCGAAATTTGATGTCATTGCCTCAGATACTATAAAAAATATTCTTGTCATTGGAATTATTCTGTTTTTATGAATTGATAATTAAAGACAAATACAATAGAATAAGAAGGAGTTTATAGAAGATCCACGACGTACAACACAACAAGAAATGTTTAATTTGGAATAAATTTAAGAACTGAAGTTAATACCTTCAATACACTACTAATGATGTTTGAATTTCACAGTTTTTTTTTTTTTATATTTGAAGTTATTGTTTTTGGGCTTATTTCCAAATCATTTCCAATTTTGTGCTTATTTCCAAATCATTTCAAAAGAAAAGTTACAAATATTGATAACTGTGTGCACTAGGATCGGTAGATACTAAATACATTCTGTGAACGTAATTAAATTATGACCGTTAATCGAGTGTTATTAAATATGACAAACATAACGAACAAGAATTATATATAAGGCATTAATGATCATTAAGGTATATTATCTGTAGACCCCATATAAATTTAAAATGTTAGTACCATTTAAATTTATTATCTTAGTACCATTTAAATTTATTACATTTTATAAATTTATTGTGAATTTAAAATTATGATTAGATATTGATTTTTTAGTGTATTTACGAAGCAATTTAATAAATAGAATATTGATATAGTTAATTATATAATAAGTATTTTAGAGCTAAGAGTCATCATAATTTATTAGGGTAAACGAGGCTTTATCCGTGACACGGTTAATTCCGTGATATTAAATGAAAACGGTATCCTGAAGTGATATCCTCGAATTTTATAAATGCATACATGTTATATCTGTTAGAATAAACTATATTCCCCTAACAAAGACACTTGCTGGTGTAGGTTCTTGATACTAATTTGGATCAGAAACGCAGTTATTTAATTCTTCTTCTAATTTAATAAATTTTAGTGAAGCTGAAAGGATCAGTCGCATTAATGCTAGAAAAATACTTGCTTATCTGTTGCAAAAATATCTGTTATCCGTTTCATAAAGTAGAAGTTCAGAAACATTTCCTTAAAATAAAATTTTCCGCTAGAATTAGGTATCATGGAATTAGACTTTCTTTATGACGAAGTTAGCCGTAAAGAACCTAGTCTATTTCTAGACATATAGGTTAAAGGTGTAAAAAAATTTACAAATTTTACATTAGATATTTATGAACGAATCTTGTACCTGTAATTTTATGTAATTTTCTCATATCTATATTTTTATTTTCTATATATAAAATTACAAATATCCCTTAATATCACGAAGTTAGCTGAGTTTACCCTATAGCCTATATATTTAAACATAATCAGAGCTAATAAACTCCGTAAATTTATTATTTTATGCACAAATGTCATGTACATATTATTACAGAATTCTAATTGTCATATATGTAATTATACCAAATAAAACAATTAAGTTTAAATTGTATATACATATTACTTTCTGTCGTGAAAATATTCCTATTAAGTATTCACCTTTAAAGATTTATGTCTTTATTTTATAAGTAATTCAACAAACAAATTTAAACTTTTGTTTTTTAAACGGAAATGAAAATTAACTCTTTTATTAAAACAATGTGCAGTGAAACAATTGTACAAACATTACATAAATCTAAATAACATTTAAATTAAGTTGTTTTACTAAATAGTTATCATCATTTACCTTCTTTCTAACCGCACAACATTCTTTTTACTTTAGCTATCCGATTTAAAAGTTTCGACAATAAATTAAACCTTATTAAAATTACGAAAAGTAATTGTTGATTATAAAGAAATAGTACAAAATAATTCAAATACAAAGTTAACTATAGAAATGTACATAAAATTAAACTTTAATTATTATAACCAGCAGGATTATTTACATGTAAAATATATATAAAAATAAGAAGGAATTTTTGAAATGTAAATTAGTTTAGCTTATTAGAATTATCAAAAAAATAAAATCAGCTTCATCATTTCCTCAATCTAAAAAAAAAGGAATACAATTAATTTTACAAGTTTTGGCAAATAGTAAATGTAGTGTAAGTCAAGTATTTTTAATTGAGTTTACCTTTAAAATAAGTGTTTTTTTTTTATTAATTTATTAGACATACTAGTTAGTCGTAAATTTGACTTTATAGAAAAATTATTATTCCCTGTACAATGTTACGAAGGATTTTATTATTGCTATGTAAAAACTAATTAACCAATTTTGTTTTCTTTATAATTCTATAAGAAATTATTTAATTATTTGGAATGTAATGTTTTAGTAAGCTTAATGACGATTCAATTAGAAATTAATTAATTACATAGAAATTAATTATTTTAGTTTCAATTTTCTTGTCGTAAAATTGTAATGAATTTTAATATAAACGAATATTTCTAATAATATTACAACTTTCTCAAAACTAAGTATCTACTATTGAATCAGTTTAGAAAATACATAGAACGAATAGCATTGGAATTGCACAACATATTTTTGTCTATTTTGTTTGCTCAATGAATTGTCAAACAAAAATTCAACATATACATATAATGACAGTTGAAATATTTAATTCTAAATTATTTAAAAACACATGTTATGTCAATTAATTATGTTCGAAATTTGATTTTTTTTAAATTATAAAATATTTCATAAATTTCCATTGACATTTAGAGTAATTTCCATTGACATTTAGAAACTATTATAGTTTTGTTTGGAACTAGTATTTTTTGTCAAATTTGTATAGAAGATATTCCTGCCATTGCTCCTTATTTTATGAAAATGATACTAAAATCTTAATAATTAAAGCAAAACGATCTAAAATGTTATGTAATACTTTATTCATGCCTATTAGCAAATTAGAAAGTTATTTTCCTCGCAGTAATTTTCTGTATTAATCAATTAATTTTTCTTGACATAAATAAAAAATTGAAATCATCAGTGCATAAATAAAAAATTGAAATTCAAAAATTTACATGAAAACACTTTATCGGGTACTGGAATAGAAAATTCCAATTGAATACGGCAAATTGTGCGTGGAATATTTATTGGAATAGGCATGAATATTTAAATTTGTTATATTAATTTGTGATCGAACTCAAATGACCAAAAAATTTAATTCAAAAGAGCAAATATTTCTGTCTATTCAATAATGATGATATCTTTTTATAAAAAATTAAGTTATATATTTTAAATAATAATTGAAGTAAAAAAGTTAAATTAATATTCAATATATTCAATCACACCCCATTACTTAATAGCACATAATTTACTTTAATTCCAAAAACTTTTAATAAGTTATTTAATCAAATTGAATATTAATTCTATTCCTGTTGGTTTTTATATCACATAATGATAGTTTTTTTTTTCACTTAAAAATTTTTTTTAGATTTATTCAACCTTTAGAATTGATTTTATAAAAATTTCCCTAAATACAATTATGAAATCAATTTTATTTATTCTAAGAAACTTTCATAAATATAGCATATACATATATATATTTTTTTTGTTGAAGTTAATGGCTTCTTTGCATGTTTAGTCACCCTACCTATTTACAATTTTAATTACAATTCAATATAATTGAATTTGATTTTACGTGATTAATTGACTTGAGCTTTAAAAGTTATATACATTTATACCACAAAATTACTGAATAATTAAAATAAAAATTATATAAATCCCAAAAAAAAAAATATTGAAATTTAAATCAAATTATTTAATTTTTTTTTTTTAGGTGAATCAAATGATGCTACAGATTTACGTTGTCCACCATTAATTAATCATAATAAATTAATTGATAATCATTCGATATTATTAAATCATAATAAAAATCATACAAATAATTCATTTCAACAACAATTAAATTCTGATAAATTTAATCAAATAAATTATTCTGGACATTTCAAGGCTGCAGCTTCTATAACCACCGCCGGTACAAATTTGGATCTTAGTAGTAATAATAGCAGTAATAGTAATAATAATAATAATAATAATAATAGCAATAATAATAATGTACATTTATGTTCATCAACATCAATTAATTTAAATACATCTACAGCACCATCAACATCATCTACAACAATTCCAATTTCATCAGCCCGTTTAATACAATCACAATGTTTAAGTCCATCTGAATTAGATTATTCTAGTCCATTATTAGCAACAAGTTTAGCAATACATGAAGCTAATCAAGCAGCAGCTGTAGCTGTTGTTGCCCGTGAAATATCATCAGCAGCTGGTGTTATTGCAAGTGGTAGTAATGGTGGAAAATATTTTGTAAATGTAGGTAATTTTGGTAATAATAATCATCATCATAGTGATATGATAATTGGTGGACGTAATAATCTAGAAAATGATCATCATCATCATCATCATAATCAACATCATGAAAAATTAATAAAATCATCAGGAGGAATAACTGGTTATTATGAAGATAATACACATGACTATGATGATTCAATGTCGGCAAATGATGATAATAGTAAGGAGCTTATGTCTAGGACAATAGATACAACAACACCGACTATATCATTGGCGTCAGGTCAAAATCATCAACATAACAATGTAAATATTTCACAATCTGGCCAATTATTATTATCAAATAATAAACGTAAGACATCATTTGATAATTTAGAATTGGAACAAAATGATATTCCATCAGCTAAAATGCAAAATGGTAATAATGATTCAGCAGAATCTTTATCTGGTATACAACAACAGCATATAAAAAATAGTTATGAATATATAAAAACATTTGAAGGAATACGTGCAAGAAATTTTGAAGATTTACAACAACAGCAACAACAACAACAAAACTCATTATTAGTTAATAGTGGTACACGATCAAATGAAATGCATTCACCTCAGTCACATCATCATCATTTGCATCATTTACAAATGCAGCAGCAACAACAACAACAACAGCAACAACAACAACAACAAAGAAATATTGATGATTATCGTGTTAATATCATGGATCAGCAGCAGCAGCAACAACAGCAGCAACAGCAACAACAACAACAACAAGATCGACTTATTGACAATGACAGTGGAGTAAATGGTAGTTGTGCATCAAGTGAAGATCTTAATCAAACAAATTCAAGTGAACAAGGTGAAAAAATTACATCGGGAAGTGATGATGAAGGTAATCAAGGTAATTTTTTTTTATAATACACAATATGTGGGACTAATTATTTTAATTTCCATCAATTTCTTTAAATATTATTTTTATTCTTTAAAAATTCTTTTTGTATTTTAATAATTTTATATTTTTTATTATAATTTTTTTTTTTTTTTAGCCCAAGATGATTGTTCGAAAAAGAAACACCGTCGGAATCGTACAACATTTACAACATATCAACTACATGAATTGGAGCGTGCTTTTGAAAAATCACATTATCCTGATGTTTATTCACGTGAAGAATTAGCAATGAAAGTGAATTTACCAGAAGTTCGAGTACAGGTTAGTTTTAATATTATTACAGAAATAAAAAATAAATATTAGTAGATAAATATTACTCGGAGACAAGTACTAAAACAATAGACTAATACTGAAGAAAATTATATTAGATTTGTATTAAATTTCTATTTATTACCTTTAACCCTTTTATTTTCATTTCATGATATATACACACCAATTTTTAACCATTTAATAGTAAACGAATATTTGTTTTTTTTTTTGGTTTCGTTATTATTGCAACAAAATTTACGTTGACAATCAATAAATCTATTAAAATGCCCTAATAAACAAGGACTTTATAATATCACATGCAATCTTATTATTTTTTTCCCATATTATATGTTTTTTTTGTGTAATTCTTAAATTATATTTCAATTTTTTTTGAAAGTACATGGTGTTAAAATTTTTTAAACGAAATATTATTTGAGGAAAATCTGGTAGAAAATGTGATATTCTTCAAATATGTAACGTCATTAAAATTTGATGACATTATTTTAATGAGGTTACTGAGGAGAAATATGATGAGAATTGAAAGTTTTAATTAAAATTATTTACTATATATGAGCAGAGTAAGAAAATGCTTAAATTTGGATAAGAACTTCTTATTTATTTTCTTATGAATAATTCAAAAATATGTAATTTACTTGGAAAAATTTACTAATTTTTCTTTGGTAATCTTCAAAACGTTTATTATTGAAGTAAATAAAGGGTTGTTCCCTAAGATTATGATGCAAATTAATATATAGTTATAATGAAACAAAATTCATCTATTTTATTTGAATAATATTGTATTATTGTGTGAGAACTGCGAGAAAACATTAGCAATTAAATAGTAATGCTTTTAACCGTCGGCATCTTATTGGTAATACCGGTATCTTATTGGTTGTTTTTTTTCTATTTGAAGCATCAATTTCATTTTAAAAGCTGAAATTTATTCAGGTCTAAAATGAATATCAATATAGTAAGATGTAATTAGAAAATATGTTAGTGGTGGAGGCCATTTAATAACCACAAATGTCTTTTTAAAACAATTCGTTTTTTGCAAGTACAAGTTTCTTCACTATAAATAAATTTATGATTAGGAGAATCAATAACAAAGATGTTAAAAATAATAAGATCGATAAATTCCAACAAAAAAAACCGTCGGTGGCTTAGTAATGATGTACTAAGCTGTAGTTCGGTAGATATTGGATTTAGCACCAGTTATCTCTCAGCTTTAAATTAGCAACGGTTATAAAGTCTGCGAACAATAATGATTCACGAACAAAAACCATTAGCTTATTGCGATTAAAAAAGATTTCTTTACTTTAAAGAACCATATGTTCGGGATCCATATAAAGTTAGTAGATCAAAATATCAATAAAAAATAAGTTAACAAACTTTAAGGATACAGAACTTTAAACTTGAGGCTCTATCCTCCTCAGCGGAGTTAAAGTTGAATTTCAACAGAATGTTTCAAATATTCAAGTTAGATGAAAGGTTCTTGACTGGCAGTATCACCTTGATTAAGAATTGTATAATTCGTTAACTTTTAAAAAATACAAAATTTTGTCAAAATGACACCCTATCCTTATTATTATGAAATATATTTATATTTCTTCCGTATATTTATAGTCAAAAGAAATTTTGTTAAGCAATTATATGTGTTTATATACATAAGTATATATATTACAAATAAAATATGGAACACATATGACCTAGGATCTAAATTAAATATTTTGGTTTTTTTTTTATTTTCCTTAACATATGTAAATATATATTTTATTATTATTATTATTATTATTATTTTTATTATAAAATAATATATAATAAAATGTTAAAAAGAAAAACTCAAAAACCACATAATATTTTCTTTGATTTTCTTTTAACCAAATTTTCTAATATCAAAATATGGTAATATATAGTAAAATATGACATGTTAAATGATAATATAACCTTTAAATACTATGACAGTATAGTAAAATCAAGAATGACATACAGTATATATAAATACAAAATGAATTGTTATTATTTGGTATATAAATTCGATTTGAAAAAAAAAATCATGATATCCTTTTTATGGATTTGATTACATTGTGATTTTTCTTTTTATATATACATATATACATTATTTACTTAAATAATATCAGTGTTCAATCAAAACATTATATTTGATTTTATTTAAAAATATAAACATTTCAGATAAAAAAATATAATATTTTGGTATACAAAAATAGAATACAATTTATGGTCTGACAAAAATTAATTGAAGAAAATTTCAAATAACAAATTCAATTTAGAAAATTATGAAGCATTAAATTATATTTAAATAATTATATTCTTAACCCTTAAATATTTCCTAAGTAAAATATTATTTCTGATTTGTGTTTAATCAAGGGAAAAATAATTTTTAGGGAAAAATTATTTTTGTCATTTATAGAAAAACCAAATATAAATTTTCTCGCAATAAACGAAATATATTATTAAATTTTAACTTTATAAATTATGCAATGGATAATTTTTTTTTTTTTTATGAAATATAAAATTATTTTTATATTTACAATCATTTTTTCGATCTACAATAAAAAAGTGAACTGAAAAAATTGATTTTTTTTTTTATGAAATTTTCAAAAAAAAGTTTTCTTTGAAATTTTCAATTTTTTAGTTGATTTTTGGTTGGTTGTAAAATAAATTGGAAAATAAAACAATTTTTTCTATTCTATAAATTTACGTGTTTTTATAAATTTTTTATCCTTTTTCAATAAAAATAATTTTGTTTCAATTTACCATGCAAAAAGGAAGGATTGTAATGATTGTAATATAATAGAGTTTTTTTTTTATTTATGTGTCCTTTAAAGCTTAATTTAAACATGAATAATATTGTTTTTTTTTTTTTTTAATTTAGAGTTTTTTTTAGTAATAATTAATGTTTGTAGTTTATTTATATTTAAAGGATATATAATCAAGAAATTTTAAAATAATTTTAAAAGTTTACCTTTTTAAAATTTAACATTTATTTTTCATTTATGAAAAATAATTTTTGTAAATTTTGGAAAATGTTATAAAAGCTATTAGATTGAGTCACGTTTGGAATTAGAATCATAATAAATATTAAAATCATATATTATTGACTAAGATTTGCAAGTCACAAAAGTTTCCTTGCAGTGGCTTTAAAGATTTTTCCAAAATACACCAACATAAAAAACTACTAAATACTTTCGAAAATTATTTTTGATCTGAAAGGAAACTTCTCAACAAGTACGGTCGACTAATCTCCATTAAGTGTTTAAATAATTTATTAAGTAATATTATCATCAGGGTTACAAAATTATTTATACATACTTTCTAACATAAATCAATCTTTATAAGCCATTATGGTCAATATTTTTAGCTCAATCAACATTGTACGTCTATTTTATTTTTTCCTTACAATACTAATTAAAAAAATTGTTTTAATTAAAACATTAAATTAACCAGAACATAAATTATTTAATAAATATCTTCATTATTAATCTTAATTATTATTAAAAATTATATTAAAATCAATTTAACAATAAAAATAATATCTAAACACTTTTCCACTTAATCAATTATTATTCTATTGTATATAAAAGTAGGAAAATAAAACTTCTAAATTACCTTGAATATTTTAAGATTAAATATCAAAATAGAAAGATATTTAATATAATAAATGATAAAATATGAAACTAAAAATATATCGACTAAAATGCATTTAATTGATTCAATTCGATTGATATGACAGTATATATAAGCCTATTACATTGACGGCTTGTCTAATTGTAATCTGACACTAAATGCAATCAACATAAAAAAAAAAAAAAAAATTCCAAATAAATAAATATGTATCTATATATAAAAAAAAGATATGTCAAACAAATTACATTTATGACAGACATACAAAATAAAAATATGTATATGTATCAGATATTTATAAATCAGATAAAATATTTTTCATATTAAAAACGGAAATAACATGAAATATAAATTAATTTAGCTTATTAATATATAACATAAAATATTCATTTAAATTGAATTTGAGTAAATTTAAGATTAAAATTTATTAACTAATTTACATTTTTTTTTTTGTATTTGATTTCGTTAAAGTATACTAATTGATTCTATTCGAATTTTAATTATGTATTTTGAATCTGTTCAATAGAAATTTTAATAAGTAAATTCATAGAAAATATTTAAAATTCATCTAATTTGTTTGGATCTAAAATGACAAGCAGTTTTTTTTCTAAAAAAAAAAAAAATACAAAAATTTATTACTAAAAGATATTTTTTTATTTAGTTGAATAAGAAAATTCTTTGACACAAATAATCTTAAAACCATAAAATTTATAATATAAATTACCAATTATTTTCTTTTACTTGGATAAAGCAACAATCTGGCTTTATTCTCACCAAATCTACCATACAGCTAACAACAGAAAAAAAAAAATACTATATTAAGAATTAAGGAAAATTTCGCGCCGACTTACCAAAAAGGATTTAAGGTTTTTTTTTATTTAACGAAAAAAAAAGAACAGGGATTCAAAAGAATAAAAAAAAGCGTAAATAATAAGCTATAATATTATCTAAAATGCGATGTTATCCTTTTTTAATAATAATTGTTACTTAAAGATTATTTCTTTTTGTTTTTTTTTTTTTGGTTTATAGAAATTAAATTTATGCTTAAAGATATACATATTTATGTATAATTAATATGAACTACAAGGTTTACGTATTATATGACTAGGATGAATCAGTCTGGAATTATGTCTGTTTAACTTTCGCATGTTTTTAGATATTCTTCTTTTTCTTCGATAGCGTAATTAGAGCATAATTAGAGCCTAACATTCTATTAAAAGTAACATTCTATTAAAATTTCGCCCTACTAATTTTAGATGGATTCTGAACCATAAACTTCCTTATAGTGGAGAGACGATAATTGCATCAAACTAATGCCTTTATTAGTGACATATTGGTTGTTAGAAAATGGCCCCGACCGTGAAAATTTTTTCTAGTCTTAAATTACATTTTATTATAATTAGGTCTCACTTAAAACTGACTAATTTTCTTAAGCAAACTTTTGAAATTTTTGTATACCAACATTGATACCTCGTAAGAGATTCGAACCAAATAGCTTCCGCACCGTAGCCTAGTACACTTCATGTAAGCCACATCCGATTTTGTATTTAGATATTTGTGACTAAATTTTGTTCTCAACATATTAGACCTTATACTCTATTCAAACTGAAACTTATTGTTAATTTGAAACACTTTATTTTATTGTACAAGTATTGGTAAGACTTCGCGGATGAAATAATTTAATATGTAAATATGAATTTTTAAATTGTTTGTTATGCTCCGCTTAATATGTGTCACAATATTTTAGAATTATTAATGAAAAAAGTCAAATTAATAGAAACTGAAACTTTATGACAGAATAAAGAAAATATACTTTATAATACCACTTAACCAATTACAAAAATCTATTTTTTGGTGACTATTATAATTTTCACTAAATCCTTAATTTTTCAATCGATAAAAAATATATTTCTATTCTTAAAATTTTAAGTTAATAAAAAATCAAACATCAATAAACTTCAAAAAAAAAATAATTTTTAACAAATAAAAACCCCTAACATTTTAATATATATTTGAAATTAATTCAAAATATAATTAAATCCTTGAATATGTCAAAATAAATGCTCTAATAAAAATCAAAAAAAAAAAAACAAACAAAATTACTCTCACCCTTAAAAAATAATAGAAATGCTTGACTTTCTAGTATTTAAAAGTTCAAGTATGTTAAACTTGTATACAATATGAAAAATAAAAAAAAATAATAATAATAATTTTATTTTAATCCTTAGGCAAATAACAAAATATATAATAAAAAAAACATTACACACAACATTAAATTCAAAACAACAACAACATGAAAATCCTTAAATAATGAAATTATGACCGTTTTATGATTTAAATAAATCACCCCCTCGAATTAGATTTGGAATTATTATTTTTTTCACATTTATTACTCTATCCGTTTTTGCTTGGCTAAAGTGTCATTAAAAGGGTACTTGATAGGCACAAAAAAAGGATTCTGAATAAAATAACGTATAAAATACAAGGACTATAAATAATATTAGACAGCGATTACAACCGCATTGGACCATAACATCTGAAAATATATATATATATATGTATAATTTTCAAATTCTGAGCATAAAATTGCTTCGGGCGCCTTCAAAACAAAAATAGGATAAAAATATATAAATCGAACAACAGGGGCTGGCAATTATACATCGCACATTACTCAAAAAACAAATTGATGAGAGGGTGGATATTTTTTTTTTCACTGTAATTTTCTTTAAATAAGATTCAATTTAACATAACACAAAAAAATATAAAAATTTTTTCAAACCATATTTTTACCACCCATAATGTCATCCTTATTTGTCAACAATTTCAAAAATACGTTTGTATACGTTTTTATAGTTTAAGGATCTTTGACTTTTATTATAATTCAAAATTTTGTGTGTACGTTTTTTTTTTTATTGGCGACAATAGAAAATGTTCTTGTAAATTGTAACAGTTTATATATAATAGAAAATCCTTGTTATAAGTCCTTTTATATTTTTAGTGAAATAAAAATGAAGAACCCATCAACGTATACGAAAATATGAAAATAATATTTAATATAATAATAATAATGCCCTCTAATGACTTGTACATCTGTTGACTATATGTATATTGTATTGTGCGTATAGCATAGCGTATAAGAAAAGTTGTTTTAAAAAATTTATTATATATGTATATAAATGCAATCATAAATGTTGCGGAAAATCAGGACAAATTTGGTTTTTTTTTTTTGTTGATGAAAGGCGACAATGATGAGATGAAAATTATGATAAAGTTATAAATGAATTTAGTATTTTTTTTTTTGTGTAAGTGGAAATTTTTCCTTTTTTTTTGTAAAATGGAAAAAACAAAATTGTTATTTATATAAATATTTTAAGAGGGGATGAAATTTAAATTGAATTTGTTTAATGACATTTTACATATAAATTTGTTGTCTATCTTTTAACAACAACATTTTATTCAATTATGCAATTTATATAATTTAATAGTTTTTGAGGAGTTCAAATTGAGAAATTACGATTTTTAGTTTGTTTAGAATGTTTTCAAATGTATATTGAAAATGACTAATTTTTTAATAGTAATTGAGGTTATTTTGCTGTTTAACTGAAATTTATAGTAAACTAGTTTCAAATTAAAAAATATTAAAAACAACTAATTTATTTACTAATTTATGTCAAAGGTAATTTGCATAAAAATAATTTAGAATTAAGTGTATACATTTTATTTGTATAAAATGCGACTCTCGAAAGATATGATAAATATTAACCAAAATGTAAATAAAAATAGAAACTCCACTTTTGCGTCATAGTTTCATATTTTAAAATTTATGTGTAGGAAGCTTGAAGATTTATGGTATATAAACAGTAGAATTTTGGTAATTCAGTTCAGTTCAAATTTGAGCTCGAAACTATATGGTCGTAAGACTTAGAAAAAGATTATAGAAGAAAAGTTTGTAACTGAAACACAATTACTCAGCTTTACTTAAAAACACTATTTAGTATTGTCCTGGGGGCTTTAATACCAACATAATATTTACTAGCCTATAGTACATATCACAGCAATGCGAACATAAAAATAATAATGAAAAGTTTTATTAGTTTTATTGAAAGTCCTTCTTTCCTTCTTAGTTTTATATTTTTATTATTATTATTTTACAGTGTAGATATGTTATGGTAATTTAAAAATTTTTTTTAATCTTTTGTCGGCATAATTGCTAATTAAGAAAAGCTATTACTTTTTTGGTTTTTACTGATAAAACAATTAAAAAAAACAACGTGAACAGGAAGAGTTTCAAATTACCAAAAATTAAAAACATCAAAAGTAAAAAGATCTTTTAAAGACGGAAATTTAATTTACAAATAAAAAAATTATGTTTTTTGTTTTTAACCTTTTTAATAAATTACATAACAATAATAATAATACTGGATGTACAAAGACATGTCATAACCTTTCAAAAAAAAAAAAAACAACATTAATTCATTTTCAACAAAACAAGCAAAAAAAAAAAAAAATTATTTAACCCACCCGAAGAGTTTTTCGTCCTGTGAATAATTCAAAAACATAATTTCTTCAACATATTTGAAACTTATACCTGTACACGTATATAAAGAATTTAATATTAAAAATTATGAATTTGGCTATGTGTGTCGTGCGCATTAAACCGACAAAAACATAAAAAAGAAATATGTACATATTTATAAATTAAAATATATATTATGTAAAAAAAAAACAATTTTTTGATTTCCTATTGTGATTCTTAATTGAATTAATCCTTTCAAAGGATTTATTTGCCGTGCTCATATCTATATATATATGGTTTATTTATTAAATTATACCTGGATTTTTTTTATGAATCATTAAAATAGACGTTGATACTCTATTTAATAACTAGTTACCTGATATTTTATTAAATTAAAAAATTATATATATTCAGAGTAGACTATAAAAATGTATTCAAATACAAATATATAAAGGATAATTTTTTTTAGTTAAATTTGTATAAATATTAGAATTCCAACTGTTTGCCAGGATATTTAAAACTAGTAATTATAGTTAAAGAAATATTTCTGAAAATAAAAGGGTTGAAAAAGTTAATTTTTCAACGAAAGGATAAATATTTTTTATTTCTCACCAAAAACATAAAATGTGCAAAATTCAATTATTTTAAATTATAATTTGTATTCTTGTAAAATTCTAGTTTGAAACATAAAAAGGATAATTATATTAGTTTTTGAAAAAAGGTTAAAAGAAAAATATTAAATATTTTAAGTGGTAATAAATTGTAGAACATGGAAAATCATTTATTTTTATTCAAAACCTTAATAATGTGTAAATGAAAATATTTTATTTGGATCCTTACTTAATTGATTTACTTCAACTTCTCGAAGGGACTAGTTTTTGCCTTCATATTATTTTCGCACATTTCTGGTAATCAACTTGTTAACAATTTTTGTTAATATTCTTACATTCTTCCATTACTAATCTGTGCCAATTTTGATTAGTATGACCTTAAAATGTCTTAAATATGATACAAGATTTCAGAAAAATACCAAATCTTTTGACTTTAAATTAAATTTAACATAATTAAATTAATTTTTATTATTATAAAATATAATCCTTATACTCCTTAAAATAATTAAATTACTTTCTTTTAAGATACAAAAAAAATATACTTATAAAAGAAAATTTTACTCCAGACAAATAATTATTTACGGAAATTATTTAATTTCCTTTTATTATCCAAGTTTTATGTTAATTTAACAATTTCAAAAATTTACAATTCAAAAGAGATATTTTTAATGGAAAACTTTCAACATATAAATTTTCTTTTATAAAATATTTTCCATTAAACATATATACATATATTTTCTTGCACTGGTAAATTTATTTAGCAAAGTAATAATTTATAATAAAATAAATTTATTATAGTTAAATCCTAAGTATAATTTTCCGGAAAAAAAAAATTCCACATTAATAAATCTAACATAATTAATCAAAACGTGCAAATTTAATCTAAGTCTAACAAATTATTTTCACAATATTTTTATATATGTATAAACACTTTGTATACATCAAAATAAAAAAAGATATAATTTTCCATTCCATTAAAACTAATAAGACTTTTCTGACACAACAAAAAAAAAAAATAAACTCATTCTGATTAGTTTTGAAGATTCATTTTTATATAAACAATTTAGATCTTGTTTTTTTTTCCTCTTGTGGTAATAAACATCAAAAAATGATGATTTTTATTATGTGACCAAAGCATATGTTATTACAAAAATTATGTATATAGTTTTTTTTTATTTAATCTGTCAACTGAAATTGAATTTGTCAAAAATTAATGTTTATTATTTTTTTCGACATATTTTTGCCACAAAAAAATAAACACTTTTGCCAAAAAAAACACATAGAAATTCGATCTTAAAAATATATATAATAATTTATCACATAAAGAAAATGTGCAAAATAAAAAAATTTCACACTAAATTTTTGTAATTATCTTTTCCATATCATCAAGTATTCTAAGTTAAATTGTAATTTGTTGTTTTTTTGCCTTCTAATCCTTGAAATACAGCTGGAATAAGGGGTTCAAATAAAAATAAGGACTGTATGTTTATTAGCTTGAAATTAGTCAGTTTAAATGTATCGAAGTTGATCAAAATCATTTAATAGACTAATATAACCAAAAAAAAAAGGGTTAATTTAGGATATTATATTTAACAATAAAAGATTTCAATTGAAAGAACTTAAAGATTGATTAACTGCATCAAAATAAAAGGGTTTCAGTTTTAGATAAAGTACAACAAGAACAAAATAATAAAACATATGCCTAATTTTTTTTATATAAAAGAATTTTTATAGAGACAATTTTCTTATAATTAATTCCTATTATATTTTACGTATATAAAAAAATAAGGATAACCAAAAAGGAAAAAAAACAACGAAAATCCTTTATTTCATAAAAACAATTTATTAGATTTGTTTAAAAATTATATTTGAAAGTTTATTTTTTCAAAAACCTTTAAAGAAACTTTTTTTTTTATGATTTTATATTTTTGTCTGGAAAATTAGACATCCGGAATAATATCTTTATATTATTACATTGAATCATCTTGATTTATTGCAACATAAAAAAATATAAAAATATTTTTATACGATGAATGAAAATAAATTTGCAGTAAATCGAATTTCCGAAAAGTTTTAAAAAAAATCATTAAATTGATAGAGAAATATATTTTACAATTTTATGAAACTAAGAAATTATATTTATTATTATTGGTATACCAATAAATAAGATTGTTTTTAAGTTTCAATGTAATTTTTATTTTTTTATTAAATATGTAATTGAGAATTTTATGTAATAATTTTCAATTTATTCGTCTGTAAAAATATTTATAAAATATAATTAAAACCAAATTAAGTTCATTAATTTATATGCACAGTGTAACTTATAAACATGGTTTTTTTTAAAAAAAATTTCGTTATGTTAATAAATTTATAATAGCTATAATAATCATGAAAATTATGTTGATTATATAGAAAATTTTGATATATTAACAACAATATAAAATTATGTATATTTTTGGTGAATTTTGAACAAAGTTTTAAAAGTAAACAATTTTAAAATAATTATCACATAAACTACAGCACACTTTTAGGAGTCTACAATATAAATTTAATTTCCAATAGCCATTACTTGCTATATAATAATAATAATTTAATTTTTTATTATCCCTTTTTTAATGAAAATACTATTAATACTATTAAAAACTAATAATATAAAAAATGTGTAAATATATTCAAGTTAGTTTTGTGTTAATTTAATTTATATATTTTCAAAATTAATTTACATATTTTCAAATTAAATTAGTCGTTTTACAATAATCATTTTTCAGATTAAATTAGTTTCTTTTTAAATAGAATTTAGTCATTTTAAAATATTTTAATTGTTTATCAAATTAAAATAAAGGCAGACATTAGAATTTGCTAGAAACACTGCATTAGATTTAAAATAATGTTAATGCTGTAAAGATTTAAAGTAGAGTTTGGTTTGGTGTAATTTTACGTAGCTTTACATAACTAACATAAAATTACAGGAGAATGTCAGATCAAAAAGTAAATGTGTCTCACTAATAAAGAGACCAAAGAGTAAGGATACTAAATGGTTTAATATTGTATTTTTTAATTTGGAAAATGATTAAAAATATTGTTAAAAAATAACTAATTTTATCTGAAAATGATCAATGTAGTATATTAAAATTTATTATGCGAATTAAATAAAATTTTCTTGTTTTCCACAACCAAAAAATATAAAAATAATGTATTTTAATAATAAAAAAAAAAATAAGTTGATTTTAATCAATAAAGCATGCAACAATAAATAATAATTATCATGACAAAAACATAAAATAAAATTATATTATGATGTATGTTAATTTTGTTTACTAACAAATTTTTTTTTTTAATATTATTACATAAATTTCAAACTAATTTTCATTCATACTATATAATTGCACATGAAAAGTTTTACTGATTTTAAAATATGGTACTATATATAAATGTATAATAATTTTTTTAATAAAAATAATACTTAAATTTATATGAAAAAAGTAAATTTGAATTTAATATTATTATGATTATTTTTTTTTTCACTTATTACAAAAATATATGAAATGGTAATTTATAGTTAAATAAATCAAGAATTTAAATATTACATGCGACAAGTTAAAAACACGGAAATATATATATTTTATATAAGTATATATATATTATAAATATTTATGCTATTTAGTTTAAAAACAAAATTTTCTTTATCAAAAAACACGAAAAATATAAATTAGAATATTTAGATATTTAATTTTTTTAAATATTAAAATAAACAAGCACGCAAATAAATGATTTTTATATTATAAATTAATTATTATGACAAAATAAGAAATTATATTTAATTGAAATGTTAGATTAAATTAATAGGAATTTTTTTTTTTAACATAATTTATTTAATTTTCATATTTTCATATTTTTTTTTTGGGTAAATTAAGTTATAAGGTTTTCATCACAGCACGAAATTAAGTAAATATAATTAATTATATTTCTTTGAAGTTAATTGCTTTGAATTTATGAATGAATTTCTTAAAATATGATATCCTTTAATTAGAATTTTTAATATTTACTCTAAAAGCAAGAGTGGGTAATGAAATTTTTTTATAAAATTCTAAAAATTTTATAATTGAGTTTTTGTGGAGAGAATTTTATTTTATTATTTTGGTACTGTACAATGAAGCCGACGGTGGCTTCGTCGTGGAGTACCAAACTGTGGTGAGATAGGTACCGAGTTTAATTTAAGGCATCGATTGTGGTTTAAGTGTATTCAAGTTTAAGTGAGTAGTAGTAATAAAGTCACAATCGTGAATGTAATTTTAAGTCTAGGAAAAATGCTAACAGTTGAAGCTATCTGCTAGCAACAAATATTTCGCAAATAAAGCATTATTGCGATTAAAGTTTATTAACTATTAAGAATTTATGGTAAGGAATTAGTAGACAAAAGAATGTTACAATTTCAAGTATAAATAGTTCTATACTTAAGACCATATGCTCGCTCTTAAGGGGAGCGGAGAATACATATTTACCTTGTTAATCTTTAAAAAAAAATTTGTATATAAAATAATTGGTAGTATTCGCAGTAAAAGGTACTAAGAGGCAGTCTCTTACAATTACAATTTAATTTATATACTAGTTCAATACAAAATGAACACTTAATAATATATAAATATTTAGTCAATTTAAAAAAATAAGCATTTTTCACTTCGCTCTTAACTTTCTTAATTATTTTTTTTTTATTTATTTCAATTTTTTTATTAATTCATTTTTATCTAATTCATAATATAAAAAAAATAAACGAAATTACATTTCACCTTTTTTCTTATCCTTAAACATAATTTTATTTGATTTATATTATTTGTTCTAAAAATGAACAAGTATAATAAAAATTCATTCAGGAAATTACAGATAATAATTTAAATCTAATATAATTTACTTTCATTTATAATTTTTTTTTTTATCTTTTTTATTCTTTCTTATGTTTCTCTCCTTTAAAAGAAAATAAACAAAAAAATCCTGGTCTTCATAATCCGATAAAAAAAAATCCCTCTTCTTCATCTTCCATTTTTTTTTTTTTTATATTATTTTCATTTTTGCCGACGACCTTAAAAAAAAACCTCCCGAGACCCGTAACTGAACAAACTCCTTTTATCCTATTTAAAAAAAAATAACAATGCCACCGCCATTCTATCCGGCAATCTTTTCTTTTCATATATATATATATATATAGAGAGAGAAAAATACTGCCATTTTCAATTTTATTACAAATTGGTTATATTGTTACTCGCTACGTTAAACAATTTTCTGCCACATAACAAGAATATTTTTTTTTTTTAAATTTCCTTAGGATTTTCCAGGATTTTCATCTTTACAGATATTTTTTTTTAAAGTATTTTTATTATTATTTTATATCCTTACTTATCTTTCTCACATACAGTAAAAATTTGCTCTCTCAGGAAAATCTTGAGGGGGTTTATTCAATTTTTCTTTGATAATAGATTTGGTTTGCTAGGTGGTTTTTATATAAATTTTCTGTTACGGATTAAAGTTTTTATTTTTTTTTGTTGGTTTGTTTTTCTTATTGAAAATTTACATATACAATCAGACAAATTTTATAAAAACATTTGGTTTAGGTTTAGGATATTCGTTATCAAAAATGTTCAATATGTCGGGATCAGGACATTTTTCTAGCAATAATTTAAGTTTAAGGTGGCGAATTATAGAATTACTATTTTGTCCTAAAACTTTTATAAAATTAACTTTATTTTTTATGAAGTTACGAAAAGAAATATTTGAAAGTTTGACAATGATAATTGCTAGTTCAAAAGTTATCACTGGTAATTTAGTAAAATTTAAAATTTTACTAATAATATTCCTACGCAGACTACTAATCTTATTAAATTAATACAAAAATGCAACAATTTTAAATTTTATATTATTATTTTTTTTTATAAATTTATATACTTTTATCCCTTGTGATATTTTTTTCGATATATCCTTACCAAGAGATTTTTTATAAATATATACATATGTGTTTTTTATATATATAAAAAAAAGGAATTGTATTTTCATTCCTTAAGACTTTTCTCTATCAAATAATAATAAAATTTTAGGTACACAATATAAAAATATAAAGCATTTTAGTTAGAATTTTCCTTGTTACCCACCTTCAATATATATTTTTTTTGATAAATTGCTTTTTTCAAGTATTTGTGTAAATATATTTAAAGTTTCACAAACATAATAATATATCCTTGATGGTTTTTTATTTGATTTATGTTTATGGGTATGTTTTAAATTTTTTATTTTCTTTTTTACACATTTATATAAGTAATGCTATTTACTTAATTTAATAATTTTATTTTAAAATTTTGCCAAGCATTTTATGTATTTTTTATCGAAAATAATTCTTTTTAAAATTTTTGTAAATTTTCTATCAAGAAGTAAATTGGCGTATAATTAAAGTAAAAGTATTTTCAACAGTTTTTTTTTGTTGTACGTCTGATTAAATGTAATTATTTTAAACTGTGAAAACTTGAATTTAATAAAATAATTTTATGTTGTATTTTTGTTTATTAACATTTTGATTATAAATAATATTCAAATTAGTAAACCAACATAATTTGTTTGATTGAAGAATCATTTAAAACCACACGCAAGAATCTTAAAACATGTAATGTTAAAAATGTAGAAATTAAAATATATATAAAATAGGAGTGGAACATTTATAAGAATCGTAAGAATATTTTGAAATTTCATAAGAATATGAAAAGTTAATTTAATAAATAGTAAATTTTACTTAACATTCTTACCGAAATTGTAGGTATTTTGATATATATTTGTTATAATTAATTAAATCTGATCTTTCTGCTTACGTCTTGGTTATGTTACAATTTTATTTCATATTGTAGGATTTGGTTATTAAATTTTTGAGGAAAAAAAATTATTAACTATATTTGTAAAATTTATTTCAATTCTATTGCAAAATCACTACAAGAATGTAACTAAAATATTCTGTTGAACTTTAAAAATTTGTCGAAAAAGTGTTAAACGATTTAATTGTTTTACTTGTCTTACTTTGTTGGAAAATTAAACTTGGTAAAATTTTAGATTAGTTCTATTAGTTTTCAATAGGTGTGTGGTTGTTTTAGTTCTTATTCGATAATTCGTAGCCGCAAACTACCGATTCTATAAAAGATAAAACTGACAGAATGCTTTAGCAGTCAAAGATATTTTTTAATAAATATATTATGTAAAATTAATTTAAAACATATTTAAAAATACAAAATTACTACAAAAAAAATAGAGGAAAATTTAAAATATAAAATTTCTAATTTATGTTTAAAAATTTGACTTTTTACCAAAACTTTTAATACTATAACTTTACTACAAAATTTATCTATTTTTAATCAATGCTTATATTGAAATTTATATATGATTTATTATAGCTAATAAAAAATCATCTTTACAATTCTCATAAAATAATTATAATCTAACCCTCATATTAATTTTTATTATATTATATTACTCCACTATAAAAAAATAATAATAATAATAACAGAAAACCAACATTTTCTTGGTGATATCTCTGTAAGTTACCCATGTCACCCTTTTGTGCCCTTTAATTTTTTTTTTATTATGATAAAATAGCATATAATAAAATAGAAAACTATATACCCTTAAAACTACCTTGAAATTGAAATTATGATGCCAAAAAAAAAAAAAAAAAATAGAAAACAAATAATCAAATTATAGTGTGACGCGGTAAATTGAAGCGTTTGTATATTTTTATTCTAATAAAAAAAAAATTTTTCACCTGACAATTCATATACCTTTTTTCACCTCAGTGTCTTAAAAATGAACAAAGCAATTGTTGATTCCATAAATCAAACTATATATACATCTACTAAATAAAATGAAGCTATGTCTCATAACTCCCTTATTTGTGAAAATAATACTATCTCTCTTTTTTTATATATATTAGTATGTATATTGAAAACAATTAAGGTTCTAAAAACAAGGATACTACGTGTCAATGATAACAATTTAAATATTGGTGGCAAAAATATATTTATAATCACGATTTATATATTCTTTAATATTAATACGTAAATTTCTTTAACTATAAAATTAACTATTATAGCTTGTATAAAATAAACAAACATAAATTTATCCATAAAAAATCATAAAGACATTTAACAAAATATGTTTGTAATAATATTAAACGTGCTAAATAGAAAGAAAAAAAAAAATTTATAGCTCAGTTGATTAATAATCATCGCGTTGCCACAATTTACCTCATAAAAATATAATTTCACCTTGTTTAGTGTGGCAATTTATTACATATATATTTTAAAAGTTGGAATATCATAATTTCATGATAGAAAAATTATAAAAAAAAATAAAAACGAACTAAAAGGGAATACAAAATTTTATTTCATCCAATATAAAATTTCGTTTTGGATTACCCCATCAGAAATATTGGGGGGGGGGTAGAGTGAATAAAATTAAAAAAAATTATACAACACTGAAATAAATTTGGTGCTAAAATATTAATAAAACAAGGGAAACACAGAAAAAATTCAAATTATAAATAATATTATATAAGAATTAATTGAGTTTTATATTTTGTGACAGGCACTATGATCCAATTAATTTAAAGTTAGATTCTATCAAATATATTTTTTTTAAAGTCACAAAAGTATAATATTGAAAAATATTCTATTTTGGATAATTGCGAAAATTAATTATCCTGTGAGAATAATTGAAATAACACATCAAAAATCTCAAAATTGTCAACAACTCTGTGAAAATTTTAATTCTTTAGTAATGCCACCAACGAAAAATTAAACTTTTTAGTGGGAAAAATCTATTTAGATAAGAATACTGGAATTCTTAGTCATAATTATCTAATAGATATTAATTACCAATCAAATCTTTAGTCAGTAAGGAGTTAAATATTTCTCCACCTGATTCAAAGAATTTAAAATAATGGTTAAATTTCAAATTTAAATTCCATAATATCAATATTACCTAAATTTTTATTCACTTTTAATGAAAATTTCGCATAAATTTTCAATGTTATTACAATATTATGAAAATTTTAACCATAATTATTAATACCAATTAATAATAATTACTCAACAAACTCAATATTTTCTTTAAACCCTCAAACTAAAAATATTTTAGTAAATTTTAGTAAAAAGGTAAAATAATCTCATTTTCCAACAAAAAAAAAAAGTATTTTCCTATTCAAACTTTTTTTGTCGTTAGTAAAATAAAAATTGGTTCGTCTTACTTAAGGGTTACTTAATATTTATAAAGAAAAATCATTTTGACTTTGCTTATTGATGATAATCACGACAATTTGTAATAAATTTGACGGTTCATAGACAAATATAGTTTTTATTTTATATATATATTTACCTTCCTTGATTTGTTTACCAATTTTAATAGACTTTCTAGACTAAAAGTTACTAAATCTAACTACAACAAAAAAAAAAACAACAACAACAGCATAAAAAAAAAGGAAAGAAAATGAATTTTCTTATCAGGTGTGTCGATATTTTCGCTTAATTTTTAATTCATTCCGGCGCGATTATAACGACAACCAAAAAATGTTCAAATTGGATAAGGAAATTGTGATCATACTAACTTACACAAAAAAAAAAGTTAATAAAATCAAAAATATAAATGAAAATTCGTGGTTTTTGTTTTTTTTTTGCTTTACGCTAATAAAGTTTATGATAAGAAAATATAATAATAATAATTTTCTTGTTTTCAATTATAAATATCAAAATGAAAAATAACAATTTAACAAGTTAATGCTATGCCGTGGTTTGTATTTTTTTATTGTTGGATCAATATCGTGCAATTGAGACATTTTTCTTATGTATTTTTATGCTTCTTATAAATTATTATATTATAAAAAGTTAATTTTAGCTAAAAATTTATAAAAATTTAAGGTGCTAAATGTCTGATTTAGTTTTTTTTATTTCTATGTTATATTCAAAAATAAAATATACTTACATATAAATATTAAATAATTAGTAAAATTATATTTAATTAATTTAAATTTATTTTAGTCATGCAATTTTAGTAGTATTTTAAATATAGAATTTCTGTGACAATATTTTTAAAAAATTTTGTTATTGAGACTTAAAAATTGTAAGAATTTTTTACGTATAAAATGAAAATCTATGAAAATAAATTAAAAGTTTGTCTACGTTTGTTCGATGCAGAAACTAATCATATCATAGATTAAAATTATTAGAATAATTCTAATTCAAAAATTATAACTATCTATAAAATTCACCATCAGAGAATAATTGAAATTTTTAACTGGAAAATTCGTACATTACGTTTATAATTATGTTAAAGTAGTTTTTTTCAGTGTGAACTTTAACAATTTAAAAAAGAAAATGAATTTTACACAATATTCCTAACTTAGAAGTCATACAAACTAAAAAAATAGTATATAATCCGGGAAAAAAACGAATTTTACACAATATTTAAATAACATTTTATGCAAAATATAAAATAAAATTATGTTTCAAAAACGAACTGAAATTTAAAGAAAACGTCATAAATATTAAATAAATTAAAAAATATAATATTATTTTGTTTACCTTCCTGATTAAGGTTCATTAAATTTCCGTTGTAATTATATACATATAATGAATCTAAATATTCTAATACATATCCTAGTAGCTGAAATGTTGATGTATGAAATTTAAATTTAATTGAATCTAAAATCGCATGACATAACAAGTGGTAATTTAGAAATAAAATTTTAACTATCATCTATCGATTTTGAAAAAGTGGTTGACCTGAAATTTTTTAAGTTTTTATTCCTTTCCATAAAATATTTATTCTGTAATCCATTTCTTAAAATACCTTGCAGATATTTCACATTAAACTGAGTTTATATTACGTTTCTTTGTAAACAGAAACAATAATCAGTACTACTATGTTTTTGGAAAGAGGTATGCAGAATTTGTTATGCCTTTGTGGACGGTAAACGTTATACTATAGAGCTCAAAAAATATATAATCTAGGAAAAGGAACCGAAATTCAATCAAGTTTGAATCCAAAAGAAATAAACAGACCGTTTGTTCTGAAAACCGTTTAGATTTTTAGTTACTTAAGAAATTACTTGGATATTATTTAATAAGTAAATCATGCAATCAAAATTTATGTAATCCAATAAAATTCAAAAAATTGTGGCCTATTAAATTAGAAATAATATTAATTTTGTCCTTGATCTTTTCTTTTTTTAACACGAAAATGCAATTTTAATTAAAACTTTCGACATGAAAACAAATTAATTTTCTATTTTTTTTTTTCTTGCATAATTAATAGTTCAAGATTTTATACTCTTTATTCAGTATATTAAGTTTGAAATTTAATCTAACTATAATTTACCAATTATCACAAATTAGAAAAATAAAATATAATATTATAAACATACATATATACATATATATATATTTTTAACTTTCTTATCGTGTACCTCAATTGCTTTCTTTTACGATATTAATTAACTTAAATAAAAACAAAAACAACGTAAACATGCAATGCTAAAAAACTATGTTGTACACCTTGTATAGGTCTAGTTAATTTCTTTTGTTTTTTCCATAATTTTCATACTTTAAACAAAAATTTATATGTAATACACAATACCCCAAAACAAAAAAATTACGAAAACGTTTCATAAAAACTGCAATTTCGTCCTTATAACTTTAATTTATTTTATTTTGCATTTGAAATGCATTGTTTATTAATTTTGACGTGATCCTGTTGATTTTTACATGTAATTTTAACTATTACAAAATTTTCAACTGTTTCTCCTACTCTGTTAATTTCATTCCACATAACCAATTCATATAAATAGGTCTTTTTTTTAAAGCTTTGTTAACACAATATATATACAAGAAAATTGTATTATAATTTTTCTAACCCTTTCCTTCATTGGCTATATAGAATTAACTAAGAAAACAATTAAATTAGCATTTTGCGTTTATTACTGCTCACACGTTAATTAACTATAATCAAGATTAAAATTAGTGTTTCCAACATTTTATTTTACCTTATTAAATAAAGTGTTTTTTGTTTTTTTTTTATTATTATTATTATTATTTTATTTAGGGAGCTCAATGTTGTAAATTTAGTAAAACTTAAATTAAATTATGGTCACCTTGATTGTGGGTGAACAATATATACAGATTTTATTTATTTTTTTTTATTATAGGAAATCATAGAATTAATAGAAAATAATGTAGAAAAGTCTTATAATAAAAATTAAACATTTACTGGTATATACACGCTTTATGAATATAAATTACATTTAATAGGTAAACTTGTCACGAATTTTAAAAAGAAATTTATAATTAAAAGGGATTTGTAATTAGTATTTTAATACCTTAAGGATATTTAAATGGATATTATATAATTTTGAATATTCATTAAATAATATACATATAATATTTAAAATTTTACAATTTTACAAATATTAAATAAAAGTAAAATGTAAATAAAATATATTTATAATAAAATTAAAATATTAAGAATTTAATATTTATGAAATTTATTTAATTTACAAAAAAAAATATAAAGCATAAAAGTTTATGTAAATTAGAAGTTAATTTTTTTAATAAACGGATTTCAAAAATTTATTTAATATAAAGACAGGTTAAATAATAACGATTGAGAGAAGATATTAATTTAATAATGATCGATTTAATTTAATAAATTATTAAAATCGGGGTTACACTGTAAAATAAGTACCTTCTAGTCTTACAGAGCGTGAATTAGGCCACAAAAACCCAGCAAAATAACTTAAGTTTAGATTAAAATAAAACGATTGAAACTGGACCACTGATTATGATGTAGTTCTGATCCTGATCCTTCATTTCATTACATATGAACTGACTCTTAATTACTATCAGTAATGTCTCAAAAATATATGCAGTTTTTTTAATCTTCCAATACAGAGCGATTTTATCTTCCAGATACAGCGACAATAGAGCGAGCGACGTGTTAAGTCATTTGGATATTCTTACTATTTTTTCCGCTTAATCCTATAAATGTCGCTGGGTTTGTCACACACGAGTAGTAATAGTCCATTAGTCCAAATACAAGTAGAGTACTTACTTGAAAATTTTTATAAAGACCTACAAAAAGTCTGATATTTGTGATATTCATACTATGTTTGTTTTCTGGCTGATTCCGGAATGATACTTTCCACGCAAACCTTAATTACTACTTCCACGCGTACCTTAAAATTTCCATTATACGGTTCTCTCCCATCTTTTTCAATCCGTTAAATCCATAGTATGGTAATCTATTTCTCTTAAGTCTGGGACAGTCCCATAGCATATTCCTTATATGTATACTGTCGTGCGGCCGCTTAAGTGGTTCTTAGTTTTAATAATAGTAATACAATTTGAATTTACTCTCTTATTTCGCCGAAAACTTCAGTACATTTTGTAACCTAATTTTTCTAAGTGTTATTAAACTAGTTTTGATTTGAACCTCATGAAAGAATTTTTTTAATCTCTATCTGAAAAATTAATTTACATATTTGTTATACAGAAGTTTATACACCATATAATCCAACTATTTCCATGATTCACCTAATTTATATTTCTACCATAAAAAATATATATTCATAAATAATTTTTTTTTTCTTGATCAAATTAATAAAAATATATGTTTTTACTAACTAAATATAATTTGAATTTATTACAATTAACAAAATTAACATTAACACTCTATACTCCTATATATCCCAATCATTTACTACCCCGACCTCCCCTAAAAATTACTCTTTCAACGATAATTTAATCATGACCTAATAGTAATTTTTCTAAATGAAATTAACATGTAAAATACAAAAAAATGGTTAATTTAAATAGCATATAAAATGTTTTTCTTTTTTCCAATTTTCTTTTTTTTTTTAAATATTATATTTTCTATAATTATTTTATGAAATTATTATTTTTTTTGAACATAAATCACGCGATATACAATTTTTTTTTTTTTATCCCGGCGACATTAATTAATTTAATTATTTGAACTAATGTTCACTCAAATAATTTACAAGAAGGTTTGTGGTGGGAATGGACTGATTTTTTTTTTTGGTTAGTAAATTTTTATTAATATGGTTGGACGACAAGGATGGTGAAAATTATGGGTTTATTTATGTGTTTTTTTTTTTTTTTGGTTACACAAAAATAAAAAAATTATAGTTGATTTAATCTTAAGTATTGACTAAATAATAACTTAGTAACTTAAAACTATTCTTACTTTTTATTGACCATCAAGTAAATAATATTGTAGTATAAAAAAATTAAATCTCCAAGGACACTAAAATGGGATATTATGTGTTGGGGTTTAATTTAAACAATTTAGCAATATAGGTAGTATATGAAAAATGATATTAAGTATTTATAAAGAGAGAAAACTATGTATATATACTAATTTTATATTTGTCTAATAGTTAGAGTGTAAAAAAATAAAAAGGAAATATATTGTCCTTTAATTTTGATATGCATGTCCATACTAAATAAAAATTTTATATTTAAATAAAAAAAATTTTTTTTGAATACTTCGTATTAATTTAGGTCTGATATGTCGGTATACCATAAAATGTAGTACATTTATGCATGTTTAATAAATCGCAAATAATGTTGGTGAGTTGATGATGTATAATAAATCGACTTTGAACATATGTCATACAATTTATTAAAATGAATTATAATTTCTTGTTTTCATAAAAAAAGGAATTCAGATACATGTATGTATATATTTTTTTTGTATACATTGTATATTTATTATAATTATAAATACGGTTAAACAAAATAATTATTCATTTTTAATAATTGTCCTTTGTCAGCATAAATATTTATTGTATTATTACTTTACATATATGTATAATATTTATGTATATTACATGATAAATGCATTTAGTTTTATTATCTTTTATTTACTAAAATTACTATATAGAGTCTGTCGTTATTGAAATCATTTTGGGAAATATAAAATATAATATAATTATGATTAAATATATTAAACTATTTAAATATATGGAGAAATAAAAATGTCCTTGTAATTATTTTAGGATTGTTATGTAAAATTTATATTTTCTGAATTATAGTTGTATTTTAATTAAATAATTAAATTAAAGGCTAATTTTATACTTTATTCAATACAGATGTTTATTTGTTATTGAAATTTCTAGTTAATTGTATAAGATTTATTTAGACTTTATATTCAATTTGGATAGTCACTTTCATCATATTGCAAGATTATATTAGATTAACTTGCTCATCAAGTATACAAAGACCAATGATTAAAAAACCTAAACGACATTTTCAAGTTTTGTATGTTTCAACCCAAACGATCAACAGTGATCAAAACTGCAACTGATAATTTGGTACTTTTAGAAATATCAGAAATTTGAAATTGCTACTAACGCGAGTATTTTCATAGCAAAACTTTGAAAAACTAGTCTGGAAAGCCTTTCAAAACTTTGAAAAGCTTTCTAGACTACATATAAAATCAACAAAAAATTAGTTTCTGAAATGGACGTTCATACTATAAAAATTTTGTGACACTTTAAATTATATCTCAAAATTTAATTTATGCATTTTAGTTTCTTAGTAGACTATTATTTCTTATGTATAAATTATTTCTTATGTATTTTATTATGGTTTTTTCACCCTGATTATTTGATTTGTGTCGACATAGTTTCTTAAAGTCAATCTTACGACCTACAACATTTAATTTTGTGCGATGAAATTGTCTCGGTATAAATATTTGTGTGACAAAATCGCTACGAAAAACCACCTCGCTGTCGCTGCAAAAAAAAAAAACGATCCGGTATGGGAAGTCTTTTATACGAAAGTATCGTTTAATCATAATTTTTCTCGTCATCATTTCAATTAAATTTCCATATATAAGTAATTATAAATTTTAATTTAATCAAGAAAAATTTAAATATTTTTCGAAATATTAATTTATAATAAATTTCAAGCCATATTTTTTACTTAAATTTGTTTATTTTATAACATCATCCAAAACGCGTGTTCCTGATTAGTTAAGCATAATTTTGCCTTTAAGACCTTTTAGAAAAGAGCAATAATCAAAATTAATCAAAATCATTGAATTTGTTCACCCTTCTTTATTGTGGCATTTTTAAAATAGTATCCCTTTTTTTTCCTTTATTATATTGAAAATCTAAAATAACTGAAAATAAGGGATATGTAGGAAAAAAACCACTTGATAGTTTTAGTTTCCATCCCCCTAAGAAAACGTCTTAATTTACATATCCTTTTTATTACTAAAATATAAAATTAACCAAAGATTTTTTTTTTATATACGAATGTAAATCAAAATCTTATTCACTATCTAATTAATCATGACAAGAATATGTCCTTTCGGTGAACTTTTGTTTTTGTTAAAGCTTATTATATTCTTCAAAGATAGCGGCTTAACATAAAGACCAATTTCAACACCATATTTTTTTTTCGACATAAAATATCTGCACAAATCCTTTTTATACAATTATTTTCTAGATAAAATGAAATTGCTTTTTAACCTACATTTTGAATTAAATTAAAATTATTTTATTTATAATAAACCGCGTAATTCTCACAAAAATAATAATTGTAATTTAATACACAAATTTCGTAATTTGATATTAGTTTTAAGAAGAACGTACCGTCACAGTCGAAACTAAATCTTGAACGACTGCCGCTGACAATGAGAAACAGAAGAAAAATAAAACGTCGGTTGGTTGTCGGTAAATTGATTATTCAAAAAATCCTTCGTTGATATCATTTTATATATAAAAAATAAAAATTAATTTATATTTAATTATTATTTATCCTGCAAAAAAAAAAACAAATAACCACAAAACCGAAAAAATGAATTAAAAGATTTTTTATTTTTAATTAAAATTCAATAAGTTTTTTTCACATTTTCTCATAAATTACATTATTTAAAAAATAAATCTGTTATATATTTTATTATCCTTATAGTTTTTTTCCGTCCTGTCACATCAAGGTAATAAAAATATGGTTCATGTGGCATTAATTAGGGTTCTATTTTACATTAAAAATTTTTACCATTATTAACAAAAAAAAAAATTTAATTCAATCAAAATGCAAACAAAAATTGAAATGTCTACCTTCTGTACAGTTTCAATCAAAAAATTTTTTAAACGCAGATGGTAAAAAGGATTCAAATTAGCCACTAATAAATGAAAATATGTAATTGAAAAACAATGTAAAATGACAAAAAAAAAAAAAAATGTTAAGAGCGATCATAATTAAAAAATATATTACATACATACACATAAAAAAATTTTCATAAAATAATTTTCTGACATTTTTCTCTGACATATATATTAGTTTTTATGTCCTTTAATAATAATATTAATGTATATGTAATTTAATAATAATATACTTCCTTATCAAATAAATTAAATTTTCTGAAATTGACAGCATTCTAAATTATATTTTTTGTTATATGCTTTTGAATGTATTTTGAAAATTACTGTCATTATTATTATATCTTTATTTTTGATTACAAGTAGATGGTGTCCAAAAACATTTCTGACAATATATCTGTATTTGTGAAGGGAAGAAAATTTAAATAATACAGCACCGTATGAAATATTATTGGCAAGACTTCAAAAAATTTGAATTGATTAAGCGAAAAACCTCTTTGGAAGCCATACAAGTTTTTTCGAAATTAAATTCGAAGAAAATAGAGCTTAAGAACTATAAAATACTGAATACATATCCGGTAGTGACTTAGTGATAGTGCAGCTATGATCCAGTAAATTCTGAGTTCGTTTCCCATCCAACAAATGTTGGATCTAAGTTTAGTCAGTTTTAAATGTTGGGTCTAAGTTTACTCAGTTTAAATGTAATAAAGTCGCAATAAAATGTACTATTATGATTGGGAAACATGCTTACGATTGAGTCCATCTGCTAACAATAATTCCCGAACAAAATTTATTAACTTGTTGAAATCAAAGGTTTCTTAACTATAAAGAAACATGTTTTAGAATCCATATAAAATTAGTAGGTCCAAATTGCACTAAAAATGTTAACAAACTTCAAGTACAGATAATAATAGGCCCAGTGCTCCCCAGTGAAGAGAGCAATGAAATAAAAAAAAAATACGTATCCTTTATCTAAATTACATAAGTTAAGCAAGTAACGTCTGCAAATTAAAATACATAAAAATTTACTAAAATAATTTCTAATTATAATCCCTTCTCTCATCCTGGAATCAAATTTCAACTAAAATTATGAAATCACCTTGTAAAATCTCTATTTTTCTTTTTTCTTTTTGAATATTTAATTCTAATGTTTGTCACATTTAAAATTAAATTGTCTGCAAAAAAAAAAGTCCTAAATTAATAGACCAACAATCACAAAAGGGTGGATAAAAATTTTACAAAATTTTCTATAACTTTTTGATCCACCAACAAAAAAACACACAACATTTTATCAACAAAATCTTAATTTGTATCATTTTATATACAAAAGTGTACCATAAACTTACACAAATAATATTAAATTTTTCTTCTATATATATTTTAGCAAATAACAATTTCCATAAAATTATCATCTGAGAGGGTGAAAAATTTTATTTTATGTAGACACAATAACAATAACAACAAAATTAAAATATGTTCTCAAAAAGAATGTTTATTGTCAACCTTGTTTGCAACCAACAGCCTTACACGTGCTCAGTGTTTAATTAACCTCCTAATAACTAGTTAAATCAGTTACTTAAATATTAATACTAAAAGAAAAAAAAACGAACTTTTAACATAAATATAATAATAATATATACAACTACAAAATAAATAGAAGGATAAAAAAAAACTTTGATACATCTATAAAGAAACAGGCTATTAAATTTGATATAATGACATGCGCATCGTTCCTCTCCTATTACACAAAAAAAAATAAAGAAACAAATTCTTTTCATGTAGAAGAGTGCAATTTTGCCTGAGGTGATCCGCAAAAATTAGGTTTATTTTATTCTGGGGTAGGAAAATAAATTGAATGGAAAAACGATTTTTCATCGTGTGAAATTGTTAATTCAGTTTTGTTTTGTAATTGTATAAGTAAAATGTCCTTTTTTTGTATGTATACATAATTGTATTTTTTTTTGGGGAACTTATTTCTGCGCAAAAATTTTTAGTGTAATAGTATTTCAGCAAAAAAAATTTAATTGAGGTTTTATGATTTTGGTAGTGAAAAAATTTGTTTGGATTCAAACTGAAGGGGAAAATTATTTTTGCAATTTTATTTCTGAATTCTTGTACATGCGCTGATAAATAAAGAATTTCGCCTAAATTTTTATAGAAAAATGGAAAATATATTACAAAATTTTGTTAAGTATTTGAAAGATATTTATTAGAAAACATACAAATTTAATTTAAAATTTTCTGAATTATAATCGCTTAATAGAAAATTATTAAGATTTTAATTTTTGGTAGACAAATTTTTTCATCATTTGTGTCTATATGTATGTTTAGTTAATAAATTAATATTCCGGAGCTTGTTGCTGAGTCTACCAGACTGTACACCAAACCTATAAGCAATACTAGTTTTGTTAACACCCATGCTTACTAGAAAAGCCGCATAACTTTGAAATCAAATACAGATAAAAATTATTTCTCAGATTTAATTTAATTTTAAATATTTAGATCAATTATCAAATATATGATTCAAAACGAAAGTTTGATTCGATTGGATTTAAAACGGTTCAACCCAGCCTAAAAAACAGCCTGTTAATCCAGAAAAATTTGACTTATAACAACATAAATAAAAAAATATCTATTTTTGTTCAGTAATAGTATCAGCATCTTCGCACATTTTTGTATCTTTTTATTCGGATGGCAGCTCAAATGGTGCCTATAGACTTTTGGAGCATTCAATTCGAACGGATTTCAGATTTAAAGGGACAATAATTCTAAATTCGGTTTTTTTGAGAATGAACGTGAATATCTTTATATGTATTAATCTAGTTCTAGTACTTTAGTAGAAGAACATAATTTATGAAATATATTTAATAAATTAACAGTAATTAACAAATATATTGTGGGGGTACATTGGTCCAGTGCGAACATAGTATAATAAGTAATTTAATAATTTTCATTATTAAATAACTTAACAAATTATTAAATTAAATAAGCAATGAACAGATAAATTAGCAGATTAATTAGTAATATTTTATATTAAAAAATCGTTGGGTTTTATTTGCTATATATTTCACTAAACACTAAAAACATATTGAAATCATTAAAAAAATAATAAATTCTCTTAAAATAAACATTTAACATCCAAAATAACCTTCAAACAATATACTAAATTTGTAAAATCTAATTAGTAAAAATATTAATTAATATCCTTCATATTAAATCCTATTTATTTAACAAGATATTAATCATCAAAATATAAATAACAAAATTTATTTCAATTATATTTTATTTTATTCCATTTCATTTCTTAATTAAATACAAATTACTAATCAATCAATATAGATACATATATTAAATTTTAGTTAATCAATAAATAATTTATAAAATTTTATACAAATAATAATAAAATCAGTAAAATAAATCAGTAAATAATTTTTCAATTGAAATGTAATTTTCAATTAATTATCCAAAATTAATAATAAAAATATAAATTTTCTATTTATTTATTTGAAATTAATAGTTTTTTTTGTTGTTGTATGTTTACATAAATTTATATACATAAAAACATAAAACATATATATTTTTAATATATTAAACCAGACATATTATCCTTTATAACTTCCCATATACAATTATCCTTACAGCTATTGATTTAGTGGAGTGGTTTTATTTAAAATGCTTCAATTTATTTATTGTTGAATGAGGTGGATTTGTTGAATGAGGTGGGTTTTTTGTATTATGAATATATACAATAAAATCAAATATCAAGATAAAATATATTCTAACGAATCATAATAAGCTTTAATTTTTCCAACAAATACATATAAATATATAAATGTGTATATAAAAATTATACATTTATATTAAGCTAAAAAGATAATTAAATTGTAATTACGATTTGTTACTCGTTTGCACAACATAACTAATTCTATTTCCTATTTTTTTTTTTTTTTTGTGTAATTTCTTGTAAATGTATATAAAGGAATTTTAATTTGTGTTGGTTTATATTATATTTAAGATAAATAAAAAGGATATATAAATGTATTTAGATAAATTTGTTGTTTTTACACAGGTTAAAAGGTATAAATCTAACTTTTAATGATATATCCATTAAGTTGTAAATAAAAGAATAAATAGAATAAAATAAAATTAAAAAAAAAAAAACAACAAAATTAATTATCCTTTTTAGGTAACATTAGTGTGGGAAATAATATTATTAAGAAAAAAAAATAATTTCGTTTTTATTGGAATTTTATTGTTAAATTACTTATATAATTATTTTTTTTTAGTGGTAAATTGAATTTTTCTATTAAATAAATTAGAACAACAAAAAAACTTGTAGATTGTAGAATTATAAAAATATTTATGAATATGACTGATTAGTGTAATTAGTTATTTTTATGACAATTATATTGTAACTAATTTAGCAATTATTTGAGATATAAATCTATTTAGATATTCGATTGTAGTCCTTACCTTATATCGTTGGCTTATAAATACTCCTAATAAGGACTAAGTTAATTAAAAAAATACATTAAAACAATATGCGACATGTAACATTTATTTGTATCAGGTGAAAAGTAGATAACAACAAATTTTTCTGGATAATAAGCCGGTGGCTTAATGGCGGTGTACTATGCTGTGGTATTGGGTTCGATTCCAGTCAGAGGCATTAATTTTCAATACGAATTAAGTTCAGTTTATTTGATCCATTAATTTAATTTAAAATAATTTGAAATATACAATATTAAATAATACTTAATATATTTTTAAATTCTGCCTAAATAGTCTTATAATCAAAATTAGTTCAAAAAAACTATATAAGAAGTAAAAAGTGATCAATTTGATTCAAATTAATAGGAAAAGAAAAAGAAAATATTAAAATATCTTATGCAAATTTCCATTTAAATGGATCTAGAGAACTTTATTTTTTACGTGCTGGTAAAACGATCATATAACTTAAAAAATATTTTTTTTAATTTCAAGTTGCCAGTAATTTTGTATTTACCATTATTTTCTTTAAAATGTCACACTTCTAAATTTATTTACATAATTTCCATTTTACGATTTAAGAAAATTATCATTATATTCTAAAATAATTTCTATACCGTATAAATAAATATAAACAGATTTAATTAAATTATTATGCACTTAAGACTTATTATATAAAATAATTTCAATTTAAAATTAATTCAAAATTGTCAACCACAATACAGGAAAATATAAAACTACTGAAATATAATTATTCTTGTCTGATTTTCCTAAAATATTGTGGTTGAAATTTTTTTTTTATAATAAATGTTTTTAATTAAATATAAAATATATTTCATTTTCAATTAAATTTACATAAAATACATACATATACATAAACTCATATATTATTATTTCTGAAATTTTAAATGCATATTCCTATTTCATATTAAAAGTAATTAAATTTACCAAAAAAAAAAAAAAAACTTGATTGCAAAATCAACAAAAATACAAACAAAAAAAGTAATTTGTTTAAAAAATTTTCACCATTCCAATATTTTTGAAAATGGGTAAATTTTAAAGGATAATTGAAAAGGATTGAGTTCAGTTTATTTTTTGTAGAATACTAACAAGAATTTTTTAATTGTTATTTGCATATACACTTAAATTAAATTATTCACTAACGGCATGATCATATAAATTCGAAATTTATTTCATTATAATGTATGTATATATGTGTGTGTATATTTTGTTTTTTTTTTTGAATTTCTGCCCCCCATTTTTGTTCAAATCACTATGAATTTTGTATTTATGTATGTATCTGTTTTATTTGATTATTTTCCACACCTTTCGATAAAAACTTTTCAAGCAAATTTAATTAAAACACTCAACGCATAACAACATAAATTTTTAGATATTATGTGTTTGAACAGTGAATATTATTTTGTATGGTTTATATAAATTGTTTTTAATATCCATTAAGGGTTGGGTATTATACGCAAATCTGTATATGTTAATATTTCAAATATTTTTTTTTTAGTATTTTCGAATTTCGAAGAATTCATAATTGATTTACTTTATTTATTTATTAATCAAAGTTAATGTAATTAAATTTAATTATTATACTTTTTTTCAAATTGTAAAAATAAAAATTAAGGTTCATTTGAAAATCTTTTTAACTATGATTGAGATTATTTACCCAATTCTCGGTTAAGGCAAACCTTAATTAATCTAATATTTCAATTACTGTTTTTAGAATTTTTTTTAAGCCAGAATAATCTGCATACATATATGTTTATCCGCTTCTTTCCTTACCGCAACCTTTTCTTACTGAATAGACTACATCTCCCTTAAAGGTGCCTTAACATTCCACTGCCCTCATGGCCTCGAAATTCAGCATTTTCTCATTTTTCATAAAATTTTATTAGTGATACTAATTTTAAAGCTAAGTAGACTTATACCGGTATCGATGCATCAGACAGAAGAAGACCGCACCACAACTAGTACACTACCACTAAGCCACCGACGGTTTTATATCCCGACCGTTTATTTTTTCAAAATATTATTTAAAAATTCCAATTTACATAAGTTTTTGGAAATTGTAATCATTTTGATAAAATCTGTCAAGTATAGTATAAAATTTAAGGGATTATCCGTTAGATAACCCTATTTTGGGGTATCCTAAAATTCAAAACGTTTTTTAACAAGTTGAATAATGCTATTCAATTTTTAAAAAAAGGTTTGCCATTAAGCTTTGGCGGGAAAATACCAAAAAACAAATTGGTAATTATTAATATGGTTGAGAAAAATTGTGAATAGAAATTATACTTCGCAGAAGTTATTCTAAAATATTCACAAATCAATTTAATGTAACCGTTCCTGTAAGGATGTTTCTTAGTTACCCAGTTTTGTGATTAATCTTACTCGTAATATTGCGCGTTAAATTATGTACCTTTTGAAATTTCGTAATTTTAAAATTAACTCAAAACTAATTATATCTCCATTAGAAAATTCCACAAAAGAAAAAATTAAAACAATTTACATTCTTAATTTCTTAACTAGAAAAATTCTACCCAAAGTTAATTACTCCAATAATTAAAGTTTCTTTTCAAACAACCAAAATTGTTCAAATTCAATTTTCAAAACGCAAAAAAAAATAATAAAAATCCTTAAACTTTCACATAAAACTTGATTATTTGTTCATTCTATCGCCATGCGTAATACATCCTTTTTCTCAATTTTTTTACCTTTTGAATAATCAAAAAAAAAAAGTTACATTTTTATTATGAAAATTTTCATCGTCTCTCCCCATTTCTGATGATTGTATCTCTTTTTCACTATTTTGCCGCCATAGCGAATAAAAAAATTGAATAGCCTTAAGTGACATTCAATTTCTATTAACAAGAACGCAAAAAAAAATTAAAAATGAACATTTTTAATTTAATTTAAAAAAAAAAAAACATTAACAAAACTTTTTCATTACAGTATTTAGCATTATTTTTTTTTGCTAAGCACACTCATATACAGACAATTTTCAACACTTTATGAAGGTTGTCTGCAAAGAAAATGATTTGGGGGACGTAGCAAATATATATATAAAATGGTGAACTAATCAATTTTAAATTATGTAAATGAATTTACACCTAATTAACTTTAATTCTTCACTCTGACTTCGTCTTTTTCTATAGTCTATTATAGAAGTGTATATAAAATTTTACTTTATAATTTTTTTTAAGGGTTTATTTCATTATTTTATTGACAAACCCATAAATAATTTTTTTTATTCTCCTTACTATGCTTGTCTAACCAACTTTTCTACCCTCCCCCAAAATATGCCTTAGTAAAAATAATCAACATTCTTATTTGCCACCAACAGAAAAAAAAATGGGTGGAATCATAAATGAATCATCATTTTTCTTCTCATTCACACTATTTTATTTTTCAGTATTCATCCCTTATTTACAGAGAATATTATCTTTCCCCCCTTAAAAGAAAACCAGTCATCACAACCTAAATGGAAAGTTTTTTGTCGTGAAAAATTATTATGAAAAACTCTCTTACTTATTTAAAAATAATTTTCATTTAGTACGCAATTTTCCATTACCATTTTTTTTTTTTGCTTATACCGCGATTTAATAAAATTTACATCATAATTAATCCTGCAAATTATGTATAATTAATTTTGCCATTTTTTTTTCCAAAAAATGTACGTAATTTTTTTTTTACGATGTTTTTTTGTAAAAAAAAAAAAAAAATCTCTCTATGTGTGTGTGTGTTAGATGTGAAGAATATAAATTTTAAAGGAGATGAAAATATCCTTTTTTTTTTGTTACAGATTTTCCGTTGAAACTTTACCACCATTCCAGGGAATATAATTTTTTTATTTTTTTTTAAACTTAATTGCAATTAAAGCTTCTGCTAATTGAATTTTCTCGCTTTTCTGATTTTATTGTTTAAAAAAAGGAAAATTATAATTTTTTTTTGTATTATAAAACTTTTATTCATGATAAATAATTTTAATTAGCGTACAATTTAATAAATTACACTAACAAAAGCATAAAAAAATTTGTAAGTGTTTATACAATTCATAAAAAAAAAATTGTGTTTTTTTTTTGAAAAACTTAATTTTCCAATTTATGAAAAGTTTGAAGTTAAAATTTTATGTTAAAAAAAAAAATTCTTTTCTCTCTCTCTCTGCAAATAATAAACTTGATAGAATTACAAAAGTTTTTCATATAAATTTTATCATTGAATATAAAATATATATTTTTCAAATTTTCCAATTTTAAAGTACTATATGTATATAAGTCTAAATTTTATGATTTTCTATGGTTTTATAGAATAATTTTGTAATATGTTTTATGCTTTTTATATACATATACATAGATAAAATATATTCGCCCTATAAAAAAAAAAATATAAATTGAATTCTTTAAATGTTTTTGACATTTTACTAAATTGGAAAATTGACTTTTTAGACATATTTCTAATAAATTTAATAACTCTATTGACTTTTGTGTCAATTCTATGGGTAGTTTTCATATTAAAAAAAAAAAAAGACATTATAATTTTATAATTAAATTTTTCCTTTTAAAAGTTAAATTCTACAAAAAGATATATTAAAGACTTTTCCGGTTAAATTCAAATAAATTAAATATTTTAGATAATAAATAGTAAATTTTCAAATAAGTATTTTTAGGAATTCGATAATAAACATGAAATACTAAAAATTAAATATTTTTCAAAATTTAAATATAGAATTGTTCAAAAAAAGATATATTAATTATGACAAAATCGATTTATTGAATTATCTTTCGTTCTATTAATAATCAATTGAGTTTTTTCTATTTAATTCCGTAATTTATATAAAATATTTATAAATACAAATGTTTGCTATTTACATTGTATAAATATTGACTTTTATACTACAAAATAAAAAAAAAACAAACTTATGTTTATTTATAGATAATAACATAAAATAAAATGTTAATACTTAATTTATTAGGTTAGTATACTCTCTGATAAGTGTAGTAATCAATTTACTCAAAATAACATATATGTATATATATAAAAATTTAATCATACTAAATTAAAACAATTTTGATTATATACATAAATATAGATTTTTATACACATTGTATTCTACATTAAAGTTATTAAATGACAGAAATAAATAAATAAAATATTCTAATTAATGATAATTATATCATTTTTTAAATTGTTTCTGTACTACATACAGGGTGTACAGCTGTCAGTTGAATTATCATTAACCTTATCATTATTATCTATCAAAATAATAGACAATAATTCAAAGATACTGATTTTTTAACTAAAATGATAACTCTACGATAACGATATCGATAATAAATAATAATGATAAAATTATAAGAATGTGAAAAAAATTTTCTAAATTTTCAATATGTTTATCACTAGATTCCATTGAAAATTTGTTTCCTTACTTCCTTGCTTCTTATAGATTGTAGTACAGATATATTTATCGTTTTAGGTGGCGTTGTTCTAGAGTTATCACTATTGTTATTGTAGAGTTGTTATTAAATTTTTTATAAATCGTATCGTTGATTATTGTAGATACTCTTTATCTACGATATACGTCATTTATTCATTATCTTTATTTTCATATTTCAATGATAATTATTTTGTAGACATGCTGTCTACCAAAATTATAATAACAAATTCTAGAAAACAACATGAATTAACAAAACTGTTTTATCAATTTTGATTTTTTTTTTTTTTTTTGAAAAATAATATTGAATTGAATTATGCCACACATAATCGATTACTTTATTGGTATTTAATGATACATAAATAAATTTTATATGACATATAATTACATTTATAATAATTATATCAAAAATACCACAATTGTGGTCTATAATTTAATTTAAGCTAATTAACGCTGTATGATTTATTATTATTGTATAGTTAATACGACATTTTACAAAAACATATATAAAGTTAATTATTAATTAATTTATAGTTAATTCGTTTTTTTATTTTGCATTATTTTATTTGTCTTGTATAAATAATATTAATAAAATATCGAAATTTAATTTCAGGTATGGTTCCAAAATCGTCGAGCAAAATGGCGTCGTCAAGAGAAATCAGAAAGTTTACGTTTAGGTTTAACACATTTTTCACAATTACCCCATCGTTTATCATGTAATGGTAGTTTACCAGTTGATCCATGGCTATCACCACCATTATTATCAGCTCTGCCAGGTAATACAATAATAATGTACAATTTAATAATTTTTTTTTTTTTATTAAATAAAAATATTTTCAATGACAATTTTATGACTAAATTCAGCTCTTTTATATTCTAGGTTTTCTATCGCACCCACAAACTGTTTACCCAAGTTATTTAACACCACCCCTTAGTTTGGCACCATCTAGTTTAGCAATGGGTACATTAACAATGGCTCACCATCATCATCATCATCATCAGCAACAGCAACAACATCTTCATTTACATAGTGGACCACCAAGTGGACCACAAAATTTACGTATTTCACCATCAAATATGGTTACAATGCCACCACAAATGAATATTCGTTTATCACCACCACAAACCAATACAACTTGCAATAATAATTCAAATTCAATTGGTAATACAACAACAACCACAACAACAATAAGTGGTGGTATTTTACAACCGCCACCACAAAATCTTTCAATTAGTGCTCTACAATCATTAGCAGCAGCACATAATTCAACATCTGCTACAATGCATCTCCCGCATTCACCTAATCTTCATAGTATACATACGTTAGCACATCAACAACAAACCCAATCAACTAGTGGTATACAATCATCACCTAATAATACTAATAATATACCATTGGCAACATCATCACCACAAAATTTAACATTATCATCACCATCACCGCATAATTTATCAAGTTCATCATTGTCAATGAGTAGTCCTGGTAGTAGTATAACATCACAGCAACATCAATTACAATCACAACAACAATCATCATTAGTATCATCGTTATCATCACCACCACTACCACCACCTCTACCTACTTCCTCAACAATAAATATAACAAATGTTGATAAGAATGATAATGCAGAAGGATCTATAACAAATTCAAATAATGGTGATAATGTTTTAAATATGAGTGTTCAAAATAATTCTACTGATATGCGTTCAAATTCTATAGCTGCACTCCGGATTAAAGCAAAAGAACATTTAGAAAGCATAAATAAAGGTTTAACTATGGTGTAATTAGAGGCTATAGAGAAAATTTATTAAACTCTTATACAATTATTTGAAAATTTAAATTATTAAAAAATTGTAATAATAAAAAATGTGAAAATTTATTAGCAAAAATTTATATTTTTTTTTTTATAGAATTAAGAACTTTTTAGCTCTTATAAAAAATATAAAATATATAAATAAATTTTAAGACCAAATAATATTATAATTATATAAAAAAAATTTGTGCATTCATTTATTAATTTTTAAGTAATTATTTATATTTAAATAATTTAATTTATTTTTCATTTATATAATAATATATCGATTTTGAAAACTCAATAAAATAAAATTTTAATGAATGTGATTCTTGTTAAAATGGTCTTTTTTTGGGAAATTTCAATTATTTTTAAGAATTTTAATCCAGAAATAATTATTTAATTTTTCATTTAAAAGTATATATAATAACTAGACCAAACTTAGTTTTGCAATTTTAATACCAAAATCAAGTGTAAATACAGTTTCAATTTTAAATAAGTGTACGAGTGTTTATAAAATTATACTTTCCATAAATTTATAAATTATTTTTATACATAAATATAGGGAAAAAATTTAAAACCGTACGCTGAAAAATAAATCAAAATAAACAAATAATATATTTAACATATTTAATTAATTTTCAATAATTTGTATTATAAATAATACAATAAATAAACCGTCCCAAAAACCATTCATTTGCAACAAATTAATTTTCCATTTTAATAATATGGGTGCAACAATTACATTAACAAAATTCTTCAGCTGTTGTTAACTTTTTACATTTTTCTTTGTAAATGTAACATAGGAGGCCCTATTTTAAAAAAGAAAAATATTTCTGTGCAAGTACTTCTGCAATATATAAAAAGTTAATTTTATTGAATTCAGTATGCTTTTAGTTTTCAGGAAAGCCAAATCTAATGGATTTAATAAAATATTTAAGTTTTGTGCTTTTAATTTTGACTGGAAATTAAAATTTTAAAATTTTTAGTTCCCTATTAGCAGCATTAGATATATGACAGATGGATCTACATTTTTTTTTATCTCAATTTATTTTTAAGTAGGCAATTTATAAATCAATCACATGAACTAATGAAACATAAATTGGCATAAATTTAAGAAAATAAGAACAAATAAAGAATTTTGTTGATTCAAAAAAATAAAAAAAAAAACTGAAAGGAATTTAAGTACAGATATTAATTTGGTGGAATTAAATTAGATCATTTCGTCCGTAGATGTCTATATGGCTGTCTTGTTGTTTCAAATTTCATAAGGTTCTATCACCACTATGCACAAAATGTTCAGAAATTTCTACTCACATTTTATTTTCTCACAAAAATGTGTTTTTCAGTTTTTTAATTTGTAATACATATTATTAATAGGCGAAATAAAATAGGGAGTGACAATTTTAGACCAGTTACGTACCTGTCTATATCAATCAGCATTAATTAAAATATAATTATTTAAAACCTTATATCAGTACATTAACTTATCTAATTTTTTGGTTAATCTTGGACCAAAATTATTCTATGACATAAAAATTAAATGTCGTATCTAAATGTGCATTACTTTATAGTACCGTACAACATTTTAAAAAAATACCAGTGGATATGTAATTAGATGGTATCTGCGAGGTAAAAGTAAATAAGTTATTTCTTGGGAAAAACTAATTTTATCACATATTTCATCAATGGACTTTTTAACTTAAGTTAGTTACTATAATTGTTTTCAACAACTGTAAACAAAACAAATAGTAAAAAATGTTAGATTTAATTTAAACGATAATTTATTAATTACATATCAGACTTTTCGCGTTTTTTTATTAAAAAACATAATTTTTAATAACATTATTTGTATAATAACCTTATAGTTTTGATGAAATGCCATGAATTTGTTCAATGGTTGTATCACAACCACAAAAAAAGTTAAATGAAATGTTCATCAATTATCAGTTATCTATTCCAAGCGATTTTCTGATAGAATCATAAAATCTAGGCCAATATCTCAATGTTATAATTAAACGGAAGAAATAATGTACGAAAATAATCAATATAAATAATAATGACAAAAAAAACTAAAGAGCAAGTTTTTTTGTGTTTCCTGTAAAATTTTGAAAATGTCGTTTTATAAATTTTTCCGGAAAGGTGAGGATACTATTGTAATAACTCTCATATGGTAAATAAGTACAGACATAATAATATTAAATATACATCATTTTTTTTAACTTAATCAATAAAAGTTATTACTTATTTTTGGCAAAAACGAATTTTTGAATAAATTTTTATATTTTGTAATACACCTTAGTTGGAACAAAAAAATTTGTTATTAAAAAAAATTAATTTTAGTATTTTATTTTCAAAAGTCCACTCCTCCAATAATCGGTAAAAAGTTTTATACAGCCGAAAAATAAAATTGTTTTTAAATAAAACTTTAACGTCTTTAGTTGCCATTTATTTATATTATAGGGGAGCAAAATATTCTGATAAATCTACTCAGTTATATATACATAAATTCATTTATTTCTATAACAAACTATTATGTATAGGTATAGATATATTTTATGTTTGAAGTTTTGTCCTTATTAATATACCTTTATTGAAACATAGTCAACTCGATTAATTTGGATCACTTCGTCTGTAAATTTCTGTTTGATTGGCTTGTTCAAACAATAATTAGCATTTTATTGCTTTCAAAAAAGGTTTTTTTTCTTTTTGTTTACAAAACTTTTTTTTTCTATGATGTTTACATATATATATATAACTTTTTTCGTTCCCGTAAAAATGGCTTATTGGTGTTTAATATACAATATTGCCAAACCCTTATAGGTAAACTAATCAATTGCAAATTAGTATAAAAGTTTTTAGGAGGACAGTAAACTAAATCAATTAATTTACTTCAATTTTTTTTCACTTTTTTTTTTTTTGAATAAATTTAGTGTTAAATTATTATTGATTAGTTAAAAGTAAAAAAGTTTAAGGTAACGTTTTATAATATAATATTTTGATAAGAATCAAATTCATTTTAAATATTTTAGATTTATAAAAACGTATAAAAAACCACTCAATTAAATTATTTCAATTTAGAATGACTACTTTTATAAATCGTTTTAACAAATGTGAACATTTTTATTTCGTAATTTTGACATTAAAATCTACTTAAATAAAAAAAATATTCGATAAAAAAAATATATCCTTTAAAAACCAAATATGTTTTTTTTTTTTACATAATCATATAATATAAAGGGTAATTTATATTTTACCAATTTAATTCTCTATTAAATATTATATGGATAAACAATTTTTGGTCAGAAACAGGAAATTGAAATAGAAACAGCAAATTAATTATTACCTTGATTAAAATTCATTGAATATAGTAGTTTCTATATTTAAAATAAAAATTGTTAAAAATTATATATAACAATTTTGTATTTAGATTTGCACGTTAAGGTAATTTATCCAACAATAAAAACATAACTACAAAAAAGTGTATATATTATCAAATTTTGAAAAGATTGTAATCTACCCTCATTGGCTGCGACATAAAAACAATTTAAAACTCATATAAATTACAATGAAATTATTCTTTAGTTTGGGGTAGGGGTTGATTTTATTAATATCTTTTAAAAATATATCTATTTACCCACATTAGCCACATCTATGAGAAAAAGCTAAAACTATTAAAATTCCTGAAGTTTACCTATTCGACAATACGTGGCGCAATTAGTTGTTAAAATATTGTAAATTTTTATTTAAAAAAAGAAGTAAATAAAGTGGCAACCGGCTGATTCATCTCGCACGATTTTCTTCCACAATTCTTCTCAGGCAATTCTTCTCGCACAATTCTTCCCAACACCATTCTTCTGGCACAATTTTTCTCACGTTGATCTCAAATTTTTCTCATTATGTTAAAATGGAGTGGACGTTAATCCGTCCCTTTCAATTGAGGAAATTTTAGTTAATATGTATGTATCTTGGTCCAGCGTTCAGAGGAACCTAAATTGAATTGGGTCGATTTCTAAGCTTGGTAAATGTGATCCACGTTTTTCAGAGACAGATAAATAAACACGTGTAGTATCTGCAAATCATTGCTTTCGAGATTGCACAGAGAACCGATTGTTGCCACATCCACCTTACTCGTCAGACCTTGTACTTTCGGATTTTCAGTTATTCCTACCGCTTCGAAACTTTATGGCTGGAAAAACGTTCAACACAAACAACCAACTCAAATATACCATTGAAGAGTTTTTGAATTCGAAAAATACAGAGTTACACAAGCGTGTCTTGAAAGACCTGGAATCACGATGGCAAACAGTTATTGAAAACGAGTGAGGCCTTATTTTGGATTAAAATTTTAACAACAAATGCCATGCATGGTACCCATAAATAATGTCGTTTTCTTGTATATATATATATATATATATATATATATATATATATATATATGAAACATGAAACATGAAACATAAAACATAAAACATAAAACAGAAAACATGTTTTATATTTTAATTTTTTTATGTTTTATATTTTATGTTTTATAATTTATGTGTTATGTGTTATGTTTTATGTTTTATGTTTTATGTTTTATGTTTTATGTTTTATGTTTTATGTTTTATGTTTTATGTTTTATGTTTTATGTTTTATGTTTTATGTTTTATGTTTTATGTTTTATGTTTTATGTTTTATGTTTTATGTTTTATGTTTTATGTTTTATGTTTTATGTTTTATGTTTTATGTTTTATGTTTTATGTTTTATGTTTTATGTTTTATGTTTTATGTTTTATGTTTTATGTTTTATGTTTTATGTTTTATGTTTTATGTTTTATGTTTTATGTTTTATGTTTTATGTTTTATGTTTTATGTTTTATGTTTTATGTTTTATGTTTTATGTTTTATGTTTTATGTTTTATGTTTTATGTTTTATGTTTTATGTTTTATGTTTTATGTTTTATGTTTTATGTTTTATGTTTTATGTTTTATGTTTTATGTTTTATGTTTTATGTTTTATGTTTTATGTTTTATGTTTTATGTTTTATGTTTTATGTTTTATGTTTTATGTTTTATGTTTTATGTTTTATGTTTTATGTTTTATGTTTTATGTTTTATGTTTTATGTTTTATGTTTTATGTTTTATGTTTTATGTTTTATGTTTTATGTTTTATGTTTTATGTTTTATGTTTTATGTTTTATGTTTTATGTTTTATGTTTTATGTTTTATGTTTTATGTTTTATGTTTTATGTTTTATGTTTTATGTTTTATGTTTTATGTTTTATGTTTTATGTTTTATGTTTTATGTTTTATGTTTTATGTTTTATGTTTTATGTTTTATGTTTTATGTTTTATGTTTTATGTTTTATGTTTTATGTTTTATGTTTTATGTTTTATGTTTTATGTTTTATGTTTTATGTTTTATGTTTTATGTTTTATGTTTTATGTTTTATGTTTTATGTTTTATGTTTTATGTTTTATGTTTTATGTTTTATGTTTTATGTTTTATGTTTTATGTTTTATGTTTTATGTTTTATGTTTTATGTTTTATGTTTTATGTTTTATGTTTTATGTTTTATGTTTTATGTTTTATGTTTTATGTTTTATGTTTTATGTTTTATGTTTTATGTTTTATGTTTTATGTTTTATGTTTTATGTTTTATGTTTTATGTTTTATGTTTTATGTTTTATGTTTTATGTTTTATGTTTTATGTTTTATGTTTTATGTTTTATGTTTTATGTTTTATGTTTTATGTTTTATGTTTTATGTTTTATGTTTTATGTTTTATGTTAAATTACCTACACCGAAATTCCAAATATATGGGGATTGTTTTTGTTTTTAGATTTTATATTTTATTGCGAAAAATCCTGATTGTTTCTATTTATTTAGACAAAGCTTATGTATTTGGGCAATTCCACCTACAATTTGTAATATTTTTCGAATAGTTATTCGGAATGGACTTAATTTTATCGTCATAATATCTATATTACTTTTAGTTCATTATCACAGATTATTTCTTTTATCAAATGATCTCATTGCATTTATAAACTAATTAAATATTTCACACGAGCTGCTAAACAATATTTATTTTTAGGGCTCATAAGTAAATAAATCCAATTTCTAATTTCTGTACATTTATAAATTGAAATGAAATAAACAAAATAACAATCCATTTAATAAAAGTTATATATAAAAATCTAGAAAATAAACAATTCTCAATTCTATTAAATACCTAATTTAAAGTCTGAGTGACTGAAATTGGCTTAAATTTTCAGGATCAATGATAAATCGTGTATAATAATTATCAATATATATATATATATATATATATATATATATATATATATATATATATATATATATATATATATATATATATATATATATATATATATATATATATATATATATATATATATATATATATATATATATATATATATATGTATATATATATATATATTTATATATAGTGAAAAGAACAATTAATTTCTTTATTTTCTATACATATATATATATATTTTATAAACAATTATGTTTTTGGTAAATTCATCCATCTTATAGTCAGTCGTTTTGTTAACCCTATACAAAATATACAATTGAAAAATTAAATATTAATAAAACGATCACCAACTATAAATAAAAGGATATTATTCCATATTATTTATTTATCGCCCTTGTTAAATTCAATTTTTGTTTTGTTACTATAGTGAAAATTGTTCTTTTTACTATATATAAATATATACCCGGTCTTTCTACATATTATTTCTCTAGATTTGAGCTAATTTCAAATATAAACTCTTATATATATTCTTTGACAGAGTAAAAATTAGAAAAACTATTAAAGGGGACATACGTCTTTATTGCAAATAAAAATAATGAAATTTACAATTTAGCTACTACATTAAAAAAGACACTCTGTTTATTTAAGACCTTGTGTCATTTATGTGACACAAAAAGTATAACACGTTAGTAAGAATTGCAAAGTTACAACTATAAACGACACGTGCTTCTATGGTAAACGAGGATTTCTTTTTATTAAATTTTGATTTGTACTTGATTTAATAAAAACAAAAACAAATTTTTTGGCAAATTAATTTCTTTATTTTTTTATTTTATTAAAAATAAATTAATAAATCCTTAGGCGAACAAATAAGTTATTTATGATTAACATAAATATGTATTAATGTCGAGGATAACAGAATTATATCAAATCTAAAATTTAATTAAAAATTTATATTATTGTAAAATCAAAGTCGTCTCGCATTAATCGCGAATGGCAATACACTTTTTGTTGGTTTTTTTTTTTAACTATAGCCCTGAGAACACTAGCGTGGTTAAAGGGAGTAGTCACTAAAGAGTAAAACCCTATGAACATATTAAAATAATTATCTTCTAATGATTACAAATGTTTGGTATGTGACACTAATAATTTTAAATTGAATCTAAAAATATTTTAAATTTACTAAGTACTGGGTTAAAAAAAGTTTTAAGGAACTCCTTTATATATGTAATATAGTTACAAAACAATATCTATCATTAAATGATGTGAAGGATAGATTTAATAGAATGTTATGTATTTGTTTAATTTGAATACAATAATACCAAGTATTTAGCTAAGAAAATATAACCAAGGTATTTTAATTAAGTTTTAATTAAATACAATATTATATTGGTGTATTTAACTACAATTTAACGACAGTTTAAATTACATATTTCAATCTGAAGTTGAGTTTTGGAATTTTGAAGTTGAGTTTTGCAACCAAATAAAGCATAATATTTTATGTAATATATTTTGTTTTGTTTTTTTTTTTTTTACAACGAAAGTATAATGATATATTTTAACAATATTGCAGAATGAACAAATATTTGTTTGCAAAAAAAAGCTGTTGCTAAAAATTTTTATTTTCTTTAGCTAATTTTTATGTACAATTTTCCCGAAACCGGTCCTACTTATAGTAGCCAAAATTTAGTGCAAAGTCTATAGTGACTTAAAAAGATTGTTCATAATGAGTATCATCTGGTTTTAAGTAACTTATTTCGCCTTAGGCTGTTTCATTTTATTGTACCAATTACTCGGTACAATAAAATCTTGTACCATTATTTTGTCTGGGACAAAATAATTTATTGTATCATTATTTTGTCTGTGACAAAAACTATCTTCTAGTCTAAGATATCTCACCTCTCCAGTAAATATTACGCTTTGCTTTGATAATTATTAATTTTCCTAAAAAAAAAACATTTCTGCTGTCAATATTATTATAATTTTTTAATTACTTAATTACAATTTATTTTTACCCTAAAAACAATAAAAAAAAACACATATACAAATTTCTACTAATTTTACTAACTAAAAATACTAATTTTTGTAACTAAAAAATTATTAAACTTTCACATAATTTGATGTAAAAAAATAAAATCGTTATTATATCTATTAAAATAATTGAGTACAAAATTAAATTTAATTACGATATTTAATAAATAAAATATACAAGTATATATATATATATAAGAAAAATAATAAAACTTTGTCATTTCATTTGAATAAATTTATTATAAAATAATAATTTTTTTTTCTGTAAATTTATATGTAATTAAGCATAATCACTAAGCAAAGAAAACCAAAACTACACCAACATAAAAATAAAAAACGAATTATAATTATTTTATATAATGTTTTTTTTTTTATTTTGGCAGAGTAAAGAGAAACATTGTACCAATTAAAATTATTTACATTTATTACTTGTGTTCTGGTTAAATACAATTATTATTCACCGCCCCTAATCGCAAAATTTAATCAAGAAAACCGACAATTACATTTACCTAAAAATAAAAAACAATTGTACCATACTTATACATAAAAAATTATTTTATATATATTTAAGTTACTAAAATATACAAATATGTGTCATAAGATATATATTTTTTATCTAGTGTATGTAGTGTAATTTAAATATGAATATTATATAGAAACAATTTATGTATAATTGAGCAGGTGTTTTGATTTTAGACCAAATAATTATTAAAAAATGAATAATTACACAAACCGAATATAGTTCACTCCACTAATATTTTCGTCGTAGTATATTATATTAATAAATAATTAAGTTGTAAAATTTTGTTGTTTTCAGTAAACACTTAACGAATAGTGAAGAATATTAGCATAGCAATGATAATTTATCTTATATGTGTTTACAGATTAAATTAGAATTTTTTCATATAGAATTAATTGTTTTTGAAAATAAATCATTTTACAACTTTATTTAATCAGTTTGCAAATAAATTAAATATTAAAAATAAATCATAAATAATTTTGTAGTGTGCTAGCTGTGATGCATTAGGTACTGGATCCAACTCCCGTTCGAGACATCGATGTCTCAGTTTAATTAGCTTTAAATGAGTACCAATAACAAAATTACAATAAATTGTAATTTAAGACTGGGAAAATATTAACGGTCGAGGCCATTTGCTAACAACAATAGTCTCACTAATATAGCCATTAGCTTGTTGCAATTAAAAGTTTCTTTAAAATAAAGAAATTTATGATTCGGAATCCATATAAAATTACTAGGTCCAAATTGCAATACAAAAAATATTAAAGAAACTTCAAGTGCGGATAACCCGGACTTGGAGCCTGTGAGTACACGGCTCCAAGTACCGGGTTATCTGCACTTGAAGTTTCTTTAATATTTTTGTGGAGTATATTTTTGTGGAGTGAACAATGCAAATAATAATTAAATAATTTTAATGCTCTAAAAACTTTTCTAGATACAACAAGATCTTATATCTAGATTCTAGGTCAGTAGGTTCTATATATTTTTTATTATGATAATAAATTTTATAGTAAAGGAGATTGTAAAACAAAGTAAGAATAAGTACAAATCATATTAAGCAAAAAATAAAAAGGAACAAATTTATCACTTAATTTACTACAAACTTAATATTTCGGCAAAAGTTAAAATAGATCAAAAAACGAGATCTTTCACCAATGAATGTTTTCCCAAATTATCTTTATGAATTTTTATATCTTCTTAATAACCCAAACAAGAAGAACCCATTTTTATTTCAACATGAGCCTAAGACAGCTTCTGCACTCTTGTAAACGGTATCCTGTGGAGTTTGTTTAGCTTATCATTTCTTCCATATCCAATTTTGTACAATAAACTAGGATCAAACTAATTTTTCTTAAAGAAAATGTAATATACTAATTTCTGGACATTGTCATGTAAAAATAACAAAATTGTAGATATTACTAACCAAGTTACACATATATCAAACACAATTTAATACATGACGTTAGAAAGAAACCTGGCTTCACCTTATTCTTCGAAAAACGATTAAAATATTTGAAAAAATAATTAAAAATAATTAAAATATTTTTAATTTATTTCGAAAAATGTTTAAAAGATTATCAAAAAAGGTTAATTTAATCTTAAATGATATATTAATCTTATAATGATATATTGGGCAATTTTGAATATTTTTCGAAAAGGTCTTCGGAAATGCGCTAGAAATTAAATTCCCAACACGGAGATACTAAATATGTTGAGATTGCTTTCAGTTTTAAGGGTTTTCATATTTTTGCTACAAATTCTGATGTTTTGTATTGACACTCATTAAATTTACATATTTTTCCCGATTTCTCGGGAAATTTTGAATACTTTTGGAAAAGGTCTTCGGAAATGTGCTAGAAATTAAATTCCCTACACGAAAATACCAATTATGTGGGGATTGCTTTCAGTTTTAAGGGTTTTCATTTTTTTGCTACAAATTCTGCTGTTTTGTATGGAATCTCTTTAAATTTCCATATTTTCCCGATTTCTCGGGTAATTTTGAATATTTTTAGAAAAGGTCTTCGGAAATGTGCTAGAAATTAAATTCCCTACACGAAAATACCAATTATGTGGGGATTGCTTTCAGTTTTAAGGGTTTTCATTTTTTTGCTACAAATTCTGCTGTTTTGTATGGAATCTCTTTAAATTTCCATATTTTCCCGATTTCTCGGGTAATTTTGAATATTTTTAGAAAAGGTCTTCGGAAATGTGCTAGAAATTAAATTCCCTACACGAAAATACCAATTATGTGGGGATTGCTTCCAGTTTTAAGGGTTTTCATTTTTTTGCTACAAATTCTGCTGTTTTGTATGGAATCTCTTTAAATTTCCATATTTTCCCGATTTCTCGGGTAATTTTGAATATTTTTAGAAAAGGTCTTCGGAAATGTGCTAGAAATTAAATTCCCTACACGAAAATACCAATTATGTGGGGATTGCTTTCAGTTTTAAGGGTTTTCATTTTTTTGCTACAAATTCTGCTGTTTTGTATGGAATCTCTTTAAATTTCCATATTTTCCCGATTTCTCGGGCAATTTTGAATATTTTTCGAAAAAGTCTTCGGAATGCGCTGCAAATTAAATTCCCTACACGAAAATACCAAATATGTTGGGATTGCTCTCAGTTTTAAGGGTTTTCATTTTTTGCTACAAATTCTGATGTTTTGTATGGAATATCCTTAAATTTCCATATTTTCCCGATTTCTCGGGCAATTTTGAATATTTTTCGTAAAGGTCTTCGCAAATGTGCTAGAAATTAAATTCCCTACACGAAAATATCAAATATGTGAGGATTGCCTTCAGTTTTAAGGGTTTTCATTTTTTTACTACAAATTCTGATGTTTTGTATGGAATCTCTTTAAATTTCCATATTTTCCCGATTTCTCGGGCAATTTTGAATATTTTTCGAAAAGATCTTCGGAAATGTGCTAGAAATTAAATTCCCTACACGAAAATACCAAATATGTGAGGATTGCTTTCAGTTTTAAGGGTTTTCATTTTTTTGCTACAAATTTTGATGTTTTGTATGGAATCTCTTTAAATTTCTATATTTTCCCGATTTCTCGGGCAATTTTGAATATTTTTCGAAAAGGTCTTCGCAAATGTGCTGGAAATTAAATTCCCTACACGAAAATACCAAATATGTGGGGATTGCTTTCAGTTTTAAGGGTTTTCATTTTTTTGCTACAAATTCTGATGTTTTGTATGGAATCTCTTTAAATTTCCATATTTTCCCGATTTCTCGGGCAATTTTGAATATTTTTCGAAAAGGTCTTCGGAAATGTGCTAGAAATTAAATTCCCTACACGAAAATACCAAATATGTGGGGATTGCTTTCCGTTTTAAGGGTTTTCATTTTTTTGCTACAAATTCTGATGTTTTGTATGGAATCTCTTTAAATTTCCATATTTTCCCGATTTCTCGGGCAATTTTAAATATTTTTCGAAAAGGTCTTCGAAAACGTGCTAGAAATTACATTCCCTACACGAAAATACCAAATATGTGGGGATTGCTTTCAGTTTTAAGGGTTTTCATTTTTTTGCTACAAATTCTGATGTTTTGTATGGAATCTCTTTAAATTTCCATATTTTCCCGATTTTTCGGGCAATTTTGAATATTTGTCGAAAAGGTCTTCGGAAATGTGCTAGAAATTAAATTCCCTACACGAAAATACCAAATATGTGGGGATTGCTTTCAGTTTTAAGGGTTTTCATTTTTTTGCTACAAATTCTGATGTTTTGTATGGAATCTCTTTAAATTTCCATATTTTCCCGATTTCTCGGGCAATTTTGAATATTTTTCGAAAAGATCTTCGGAAATGTGCTAGAAATTAAATTCCCTAGACGAAAATACCAAATATGTGGGGATTGCTTTCCGTTTTAAGGGTTTTCATTTTTTTGCTACAAATTCTGATGTTTTGTATGGAATCTCTTTAAATTTCCATATTTTCCCGATTTCTCGGGCAATTTTGAATATTTTTCGAAAAGGTCTTCGGAAATGTGCTAGAAATTACATTCCATACACGAAAATACCAAATATGTGGGGATTGCTTTCAGTTTTAAGGGTTTTCATTTTTTTGCTACAAATTCTGATGTTTTGTATGGAATCTCTTTAAATTTCCATATTTTCCCGATTTTTCGGGCAATTTTCAATATTTTTCGAAAAGGTCTTCGGAAATGTGCTAGAAATTAAATTCCCTAGACGAAAATACCAAATATGTGGGGATTGTTTTTAGTTTTAAGGGTTTTCATTTTTTTGCTACAAATTCTGAGGTTTTGTATGGAATCTCTTTAAATTTCCATATTTTCCCGATTTCTCGGGCAATTTTGAATATTTTTCGAAAAGATCTTCGGAAATGTGCTAGAAATTAAATTCCCTACACGAAAATACCAAATATGTGGGGATTGCTTTCCGTTTTAAGGGTTTTCATTTTTTTGCTACAAATTCTGAGGTTTTGTTTGGAATCTCTTTAAATTTCCATATTTTCCCGATTTCTCGGGCAATTTTGAATATTTTTCGAAAAGGTCTTCGGAAATGTGCTAGAAATTAAATTCCCTACACGAAAATACCAAATATGTGGGGATTGCTTTCAGTTTTAAGGGTTTTCATTTTTTTGCTACAAATTCTGATGTTTTGTATGGAATCACTTTAAATTTCCATATTTTCCCGATTTCTCGGGCAATTTTGAATATTTTTCGAAAAGGTCTTCGGAAATGTGCTAGAAATTAAATTCCCTAGACGAAAATACCAAATATATGGGGATTGCTTTCAGAAGGGTTTTCATTTTTTTGCTACAAATTCTGATGTTTTGTATGGAATCTCTTTAAATTTCCATATTTCCCCAATTTCTCGTGCAATTTTGAATATTTTTCGAAAACGTCTTCGGAAATGTGCTAGAAATTAAATTCCCTACACGAAAATACCAAATATGTGGGGATTGCTTTCCGTTTTAAGGGTTTTCATTTTTTTGCTACAAATTATGTGGTTTTGTTTGGAATCTCTTTAAATTTCCATATTTTCCCGATTTCTCGGGCAATTTTGAATATTTTTCGAAAAGGTCTTCGGAAATGTGCTAGAAATTAAATTCCCTACACGAAAATACCAAATATGTGAGGATTGCTTTCAGTTTTAAGGGTTTTCATTTTTTTGCTACAAATTCTGATGTTTTGTATGGAATCTCTTTAAATTTTCATATTTTCCCGATTTCTCGGGCAATTTTGAATATTTTTCGAAAAGGTCTTCGCAAATGTGCTAGAAATTAAATTCCCTACACGAAAATATCAAATATGTGAGGATTGCCTTCAGTTTTAAGGGTTTTCATTTTTTTACTACAAATTCTGATGTTTTGTATGGAATCTCTTTAAATTTCCACATTTTCCCGATTTGTCGGGCAATTTTGAATATTTTTCGAAAAGGTCTTCGGAAATGTGCTAGAAATTAAATTCCCTACACGAAAATACCAAATATGTGGGGATTGCTTTCAGTTTTAAGGGTTTTCATTTTTTTTGCTACAAATTCTGATGTTTTGTATGGAATCTCTTTAAATTTCCATATTTTCCCGATTTCTCGGGTAATTTTGAATATTTTTCGAAAAGGTCTTCGGAAATGTGCTAGAAATTAAATTCCCTACACGAAAATAGCAAATATGTGGGGATTGCTTTCAGTTTTAAGGGTTTCCATTTTTTTGCTACAAATTCTGAGGTTTTGTATGGAATCTCTTTAAATTTCCATATTTTCCCGATTTTTTGGGGAATTTTGAATATTTTTCGAAAAGATCTTCGGAAATGTGCTAGAAATTAAATTCCCTACACGAAAATACCAAATATGTGGGGATTGCTTTCCGTTTTAAGGGTTTTCATTTTTTTGCTACAAATTCTGAGGTTTTGTTTGGAATCTCTTTAAATTTCCATATTTTCCCGATTTCTCGGGCAATTTTGAATATTTTTCGAAAAGGTCTTCGGAAATGTGCTAGAAATTAAATTCCCTACACGAAAATACCAAATATGTGGGGATTGCTTTCAGTTTTAAGGGTTTTCATTTTTTTGCTACAAATTCTGATATTTTGTATGGAATCACTTTAAATTTCCATATTTTCCCGATTTCTCGGGCAATTTTGAATATTTTTCGAAAAGGTCTTCGGAAATGTGCTAGAAATTAAATTCCCTAGACGAAAATACCAAATATATGGGGATTGCTTTCAGTTTTAAGGGTTTTCATTTTTTTGCTACAAATTCTGATGTTTTGTATGGAATCTCTTTAAATTTCCATATTTCCCCAATTTCTCGTGCAATTTTGAATATTTTTCGAAAACGTCTTCGGAAATGTGCTAGAAATTAAATTCCCTACACGAAAATACCAAATATGTGGGGATTGCTTTCAGTTTTAAGGGTTTTCATTTTTTTGCTACAAATTCTGATGTTTTGTATGGAATCTCTTTAAATTTCCATATTTTCCCGATTTCTCGGGCAATTTTCAATATTTTTCGAAAAGGTCTTCGGAAATGTGCTAGAAATTAAATTCCCTAGACGAAAATACCAAATATGTGGGGATTGTTTTTAGTTTTAAGGGTTTTCATTTTTTTGCTACAAATTCTGAGGTTTTGTATGGAATCTCTTTAAATTTCCATATTTTCCCGATTTCTCGGGCAATTTTGAATATTTTTCGAAAAGATCTTCGGAAATGTGCTAGAAATTAAATTCCCTACACGAAAATACCAAATATGTGGGGATTGCTTTCCGTTTTAAGGGTTTTCATTTTTTTGCTACAAATTCTGAGGTTTTGTTTGGAATCTCTTTAAATTTCCATATTTTCCCGATTTCTCGGGCAATTTTGAATATTTTTCGAAAAGGTCTTCGGAAATGTGCTAGAAATTAAATTCCCTACACGAAAATACCAAATATGTGGGGATTGCTTTCAGTTTTAAGGGTTTTCATTTTTTTGCTACAAATTCTGATGTTTTGTATGGAATCACTTTAAATTTCCATATTTTCCCGATTTCTCGGGCAATTTTGAATATTTTTCGAAAAGGTCTTCGGAAATGTGCTAGAAATTAAATTCCCTAGACGAAAATACCAAATATATGGGGATTGCTTTCAGTTTTAAGGGTTTTCATTTTTTTGCTACAAATTCTGATGTTTTGTATGGAATCTCTTTAAATTTCCATATTTCCCCAATTTCTCGTGCAATTTTGAATATTTTTCGAAAACGTCTTCGGAAATGTGCTAGAAATTAAATTCCCTACACGAAAATACCAAATATGTGGGGATTGCTTTCCGTTTTAAGGGTTTTCATTTTTTTGCTACAAATTCTGAGGTTTTGTTTGGAATCTCTTTAAATTTCCATATTTTCCCGATTTCTCGGGCAATTTTGAATATTTTTCGAAAAGGTCTTCGGAAATGTGCTAGAAATTAAATTCCCTACACGAAAATACCAAATATGTGAGGATTGCTTTCAGTTTTAAGGGTTTTCATTTTTTTGCTACAAATTCTGATGTTTTGTATGGAATCTCTTTAAATTTTCATATTTTCCCGATTTCTCGGGCAATTTTGAATATTTTTCGAAAAGGTCTTCGCAAATGTGCTAGAAATTAAATTCCCTACACGAAAATATCAAATATGTGAGGATTGCCTTCAGTTTTAAGGGTTTTCATTTTTTTACTACAAATTCTGATGTTTTGTATGGAATCTCTTTAAATTTCCACATTTTCCCGATTTGTCGGGCAATTTTGAATATTTTTCGAAAAGGTCTTCGGAAATGTGCTAGAAATTAAATTCCCTACACGAAAATACCAAATATGTGGGGATTGCTTTCAGTTTTAAGGGTTTTCATTTTTTTGCTACAAATTCTGATGTTTTGTATGGAATCTCTTTAAATTTCCATATTTTCCCGATTTCTCGGGTAATTTTGAATATTTTTCGAAAAGGTCTTCGGAAATGTGCTAGAAATTAAATTCCCTACACGAAAATAGCAAATATGTGGGGATTGCTTTCAGTTTTAAGGGTTTCCATTTTTTTGCTACAAATTCTGAGGTTTTGTATGGAATCTCTTTAAATTTCCATATTTTCCCGATTTCTCGGGCAATTTTGAATATTTTTCGAAAAGATCTTCGGAAATGTGCTAGAAATTAAATTCCCTACACGAAAATACCAAATATGTGGGGATTGCTTTCCGTTTTAAGGGTTTTCATTTTTTTGCTACAAATTCTGAGGTTTTGTTTGGAATCTCTTTAAATTTCCATATTTTCCCGATTTCTCGGGCAATTTTGAATATTTTTCGAAAAGGTCTTCGGAAATGTGCTAGAAATTAAATTCCCTACACGAAAATACCAAATATGTGGGGATTGCTTTCAGTTTTAAGGGTTTTCATTTTTTTGCTACAAATTCTGATGTTTTGTATGGAATCACTTTAAATTTCCATATTTTCCCGATTTCTCGGGCAATTTTGAATATTTTTCGAAAAGGTCTTCGGAAATGTGCTAGAAATTAAATTCCCTAGACGAAAATACCAAATATATGGGGATTGCTTTCAGTTTTAAGGGTTTTCATTTTTTTGCTACAAATTCTGATGTTTTGTATGGAATCTCTTTAAATTTCCATATTTCCCCAATTTCTCGTGCAATTTTGAATATTTTTCGAAAACGTCTTCGGAAATGTGCTAGAAATTAAATTCCCTACACGAAAATACCAAATATGTGGGGATTGCTTTCCGTTTTAAGGGTTTTCATTTTTTTGCTACAAATTCTGAGGTTTTGTTTGGAATCTCTTTAAATTTCCATATTTTCCCGATTTCTCGGGCAATTTTGAATATTTTTCGAAAAGGTCTTCGGAAATGTGCTAGAAATTAAATTCCCTACACGAAAATACCAAATATGTGAGGATTGCTTTCAGTTTTAAGGGTTTTCATTTTTTTGCTACAAATTCTGATGTTTTGTATGGAATCTCTTTAAATTTTTATATTTTCCTGATTTCTCGGGCAATTTTTGAATATTTTTCGAAAACGTCTTCGCAAATGTGCTAGAAATTAAATTCCCTACACGAAAATATCAAATATGTGAGGATTGCCTTCAGTTTTAAGGGTTTTCATTTTTTTACTACAAATTCTGATGTTTTGTATGGAATCTCTTTAAATTTCCACATTTTCCCGATTTCTCGGGCAATTTTGAATATTTTTCGAAAAGGTCTTCGGAAATGTGCTAGAAATTAAATTCCCTACACGAAAATACCAAATATGTGGGGATTGCTTTCAGTTTTAAGGGTTTTCATTTTTTTGCTACAAATTCTGATGTTTTGTATGGAATCACTTTAAATTTCCATATTTTCCCGATTTCTCGGGCAATTTTGAATATTTTTCGAAAAGGTCTTCGGAAATGTGCTAGAAATTAAATTCCCTACACGAAAATACCAAATATGTGAGGATTGCTTTCAGTTTTAAGGGTTTTCATTTTTTTGCTACAAATTCTGATGTTTTGTATGGAATCTCTTTAAATTTCCATATTTTCCCGATTTCTCGGGCAATTTTGAATATTTTTCGAAAAGGTCTTCGCAAATGTGCTAGAAATTAAATTCCCTACACGAAAATACCAAATATGTGGGGATTGCTTTCAGTTTTAAGGGTTTTCATTTTTTTGCTACAAATTCTGATGTTTTGTATGGAATCTCTTTAAATTTCCACATTTTCCCGATTTCTCGGGTAATTTTGAATATTTTTCGAAAAGGTCTTCGGAAATGTGCTAGAAATTAAATTCCCTACACGAAAATAGCAAATATGTGGGGATTGCTTTCAGTTTTAAGGGTTTCCATTTTTTTGCTACAAATTCTGAGGTTTTGTATGGAATCTCTTTAAATTTCCATATTTTCCCGATTTCTCGGGCAATTTTGAATATTTTTCGAAAAGATCTTCGGAAATGTGCTAGAAATTAAATTCCCTACACGAAAATACCAAATATGTGGGGATTGCTTTCCGTTTTAAGGGTTTTCATTTTTTTGCTACAAATTCTGAGGTTTTGTTTGGAATCTCTTTAAATTTCCATATTTTCCCGATTTCTCGGGCAATTTTGAATATTTTTCGAAAAGGTCTTCGGAAATGTGCTAGAAATTAAATTCCCTACACGAAAATACCAAATATGTGGGGATTGCTTTCAGTTTTAAGGGTTTTCATTTTTTTGCTACAAATTCTGATGTTTTGTATGGAATCACTTTAAATTTCCATATTTTCCCGATTTCTCGGGCAATTTTGAATATTTTTCGAAAAGGTCTTCGGAAATGTGCTAGAAATTAAATTCCCTAGACGAAAATACCAAATATATGGGGATTGCTTTCAGTTTTAAGGGTTTTCATTTTTTTGCTACAAATTCTGATGTTTTGTATGGAATCTCTTTAAATTTCCATATTTCCCCAATTTCTCGTGCAATTTTGAATATTTTTCGAAAACGTCTTCGGAAATGTGCTAGAAATTAAATTCCCTACACGAAAATACCAAATATGTGGGGATTGCTTTCCGTTTTAAGGGTTTTCATTTTTTTGCTACAAATTCTGAGGTTTTGTTTGGAATCTCTTTAAATTTCCATATTTTCCCGATTTCTCGGGCAATTTTGAATATTTTTCGAAAAGGTCTTCGGAAATGTGCTAGAAATTAAATTCCCTACACGAAAATAGCAAATATGTGGGGATTGCTTTCAGTTTTAAGGGTTTCCATTTTTTTGCTACAAATTCTGATGTTTTGTATGGAATCTCTTTAAATTTTCATATTTTCCTGATTTCTCGGGCAATTTTGAATATTTTTCGAAAAGGTCTTCGCAAATGTGCTAGAAATTAAATTCCCTACACGAAAATATCAAATATGTGAGGATTGCCTTCAGTTTTAAGGGTTTTCATTTTTTTACTACAAATTCTGATGTTTTGTATGGAATCTCTTTAAATTTCCACATTTTCCCGATTTCTCGGGCAATTTTGAATATTTTTCGAAAACGTCTTCGCAAATGTGCTAGAAATTAAATTCCCTACACGAAAATATCAAATATGTGAGGATTGCCTTCAGTTTTAAGGGTTTTCATTTTTTTACTACAAATTCTGATGTTTTGTATGGAATCTCTTTAAATTTCCACATTTTCCCGATTTCTCGGGCAATTTTGAATATTTTTCGAAAAGGTCTTCGGAAATGTGCTAGAAATTAAATTCCCTACACGAAAATACCAAATATGTGGGGATTGCTTTCAGTTTTAAGGGTTTTCATTTTTTTGCTACAAATTCTGATGTTTTGTATGGAATCACTTTAAATTTCCATATTTTCCCGATTTCTCGGGCAATTTTGAATATTTTTCGAAAAGGTCTTCGGAAATGTGCTAGAAATTAAATTCCCTACACGAAAATACCAAATATGTGAGGATTGCTTTCAGTTTTAAGGGTTTTCATTTTTTTGCTACAAATTCTGATGTTTTGTATGGAATCTCTTTAAATTTCCATATTTTCCCGATTTCTCGGGCAATTTTGAATATTTTTCGAAAAGGTCTTCGCAAATGTGCTAGAAATTAAATTCCCTACACGAAAATACCAAATATGTGGGGATTGCTTTCAGTTTTAAGGGTTTTCATTTTTTTGCTACAAATTCTGATGTTTTGTATGGAATCTCTTTAAATTTCCACATTTTCCCGATTTCTCGGGTAATTTTGAATATTTTTCGAAAAGGTCTTCGGAAATGTGCTAGAAATTAAATTCCCTACACGAAAATAGCAAATATGTGGGGATTGCTTTCAGTTTTAAGGGTTTCCATTTTTTTGCTACAAATTCTGAGGTTTTGTATGGAATCTCTTTAAATTTCCATATTTTCCCGATTTCTCGGGCAATTTTGAATATTTTTCGAAAAGATCTTCGGAAATGTGCTAGAAATTAAATTCCCTACACGAAAATACCAAATATGTGGGGATTGCTTTCCGTTTTAAGGGTTTTCATTTTTTTGCTACAAATTCTGAGGTTTTGTTTGGAATCTCTTTAAATTTCCATATTTTCCCGATTTCTCGGGCAATTTTGAATATTTTTCGAAAAGGTCTTCGGAAATGTGCTAGAAATTAAATTCCCTACACGAAAATACCAAATATGTGGGGATTGCTTTCAGTTTTAAGGGTTTTCATTTTTTTGCTACAAATTCTGATGTTTTGTATGGAATCACTTTAAATTTCCATATTTTCCCGATTTCTCGGGCAATTTTGAATATTTTTCGAAAAGGTCTTCGGAAATGTGCTAGAAATTAAATTCCCTAGACGAAAATACCAAATATATGGGGATTGCTTTCAGTTTTAAGGGTTTTCATTTTTTTGCTACAAATTCTGATGTTTTGTATGGAATCTCTTTAAATTTCCATATTTCCCCAATTTCTCGTGCAATTTTGAATATTTTTCGAAAACGTCTTCGGAAATGTGCTAGAAATTAAATTCCCTACACGAAAATACCAAATATGTGGGGATTGCTTTCCGTTTTAAGGGTTTTCATTTTTTTGCTACAAATTCTGAGGTTTTGTTTGGAATCTCTTTAAATTTCCATATTTTCCCGATTTCTCGGGCAATTTTGAATATTTTTCGAAAAGGTCTTCGGAAATGTGCTAGAAATTAAATTCCCTACACGAAAATAGCAAATATGTGGGGATTGCTTTCAGTTTTAAGGGTTTCCATTTTTTTGCTACAAATTCTGATGTTTTGTATGGAATCTCTTTAAATTTTCATATTTTCCTGATTTCTCGGGCAATTTTGAATATTTTTCGAAAAGGTCTTCGCAAATGTGCTAGAAATTAAATTCCCTACACGAAAATATCAAATATGTGAGGATTGCCTTCAGTTTTAAGGGTTTTCATTTTTTTACTACAAATTCTGATGTTTTGTATGGAATCTCTTTAAATTTCCACATTTTCCCGATTTCTCGGGCAATTTTGAATATTTTTCGAAAAGGTCTTCGGAAATGTGCTAGAAATTAAATTCCCTACACGAAAATACCAAATATGTGGGGATTGCTTTCAGTTTTAAGGGTTTTCATTTTTTTGCTACAAATTCTGATGTTTTGTATGGAATCTCTTTAAATTTCCATATTTTCCCGATTTCTCGGGCAATTTTGAATATTTTTCGAAAAGGTCTTCGCAAATGTGCTAGAAATTAAATTCCCTACACGAAAATACCAAATATGTGGGGATTGCTTTCAGTTTTAAGGGTTTTCATTTTTTTGCTACAAATTCTGATGTTTTGTATGGAATCTCTTTAAATTTCCACATTTTCCCGATTTCTCGGGTAATTTTGAATATTTTTCGAAAAGGTCTTCGGAAATGTGCTAGAAATTAAATTCCCTACACGAAAATAGCAAATATGTGGGGATTGCTTTCAGTTTTAAGGGTTTCCATTTTTTTGCTACAAATTCTGATGTTTTGTATGGAATCTCTTTAAATTTCCATATTTTCCCGATTTCTCGGGCAATTTTGAATATTTTTCGAAAAGGTCTTCGCAAATGTGCTAGAAATTAAATTCCCTACACGAAAATACCAAATATGTGGGGATTGCTTTCAGTTTTAAGGGTTTTCATTTTTTTGCTACAAATTCTGATGTTTTGTATGGAATCTCTTTAAATTTCCATATTTTCCCGATTTCTCGGGCAATTTTGAATATTTTTCGAAAAGGTCTTCGGAAATGTGATAGGAATTAAATTCCCTACACGAAAATACCAAATATGTGGGGATTGCTTTCAGTTTTAAGGGTTTTCAATTTTTTGCTACAAATTCTGAGGTTTTGTTTGGAATCTCTTTAAATTTCCATATTTTCCCGATTTCTCGGGCAATTTTGAATATTTTTCGAAAAGGTCTTCGGAAATGTGCTAGAAATTAAATTCCCTACACGAAAATACCAAATATGTGAGGATTGCTTTCAGTTTTAAGGGTTTTCATTTTTTTGCTACAAATTCTGATGTTTTGTATGGAATCTCTTTAAATTTTCATATTTTCCCGATTTCTCGGGCAATTTTGAATATTTTTCGAAAAGGTCTTCGCAAATGTGCTAGAAATTAAATTCCCTACACGAAAATATCAAATATGTGAGGATTGCCTTCAGTTTTAAGGGTTTTCATTTTTTTACTACAAATTCTGATGTTTTGTATGGAATCTCTTTAAATTTCCACATTTTCCCGATTTGTCGGGCAATTTTGAATATTTTTCGAAAAGGTCTTCGGAAATGTGCTAGAAATTAAATTCCCTACACGAAAATACCAAATATGTGGGGATTGCTTTCAGTTTTAAGGGTTTTCATTTTTTTGCTACAAATTCTGATGTTTTGTATGGAATCTCTTTAAATTTCCATATTTTCCCGATTTCTCGGGTAATTTTGAATATTTTTCGAAAAGGTCTTCGGAAATGTGCTACAAATTAAATTCCCTACACGAAAATAGCAAATATGTGGGGATTGCTTTCAGTTTTAAGGGTTTCCATTTTTTTGCTACAAATTCTGAGGTTTTGTATGGAATCTCTTTAAATTTCCATATTTTCCCGATTTCTCGGGCAATTTTGAATATTTTTCGAAAAGATCTTCGGAAATGTGCTAGAAATTAAATTCCCTACACGAAAATACCAAATATGTGGGGATTGCTTTCCGTTTTAAGGGTTTTCATTTTTTTGCTACAAATTCTGAGGTTTTGTTTGGAATCTCTTTAAATTTCCATATTTTCCCGATTTCTCGGGCAATTTTGAATATTTTTCGAAAAGGTCTTCGGAAATGTGCTAGAAATTAAATTCCCTACACGAAAATACCAAATATGTGGGGATTGCTTTCAGTTTTAAGGGTTTTCATTTTTTTGCTACAAATTCTGATGTTTTGTATGGAATCACTTTAAATTTCCATATTTTCCCGATTTCTCGGGCAATTTTGAATATTTTTCGAAAAGGTCTTCGGAAATGTGCTAGAAATTAAATTCCCTAGACGAAAATACCAAATATATGGGGATTGCTTTCAGTTTTAAGGGTTTTCATTTTTTTGCTACAAATTCTGATGTTTTGTATGGAATCTCTTTAAATTTCCATATTTCCCCAATTTCTCGTGCAATTTTGAATATTTTTCGAAAACGTCTTCGGAAATGTGCTAGAAATTAAATTCCCTACACGAAAATACCAAATATGTGGGGATTGCTTTCCGTTTTAAGGGTTTTCATTTTTTTGCTACAAATTCTGAGGTTTTGTTTGGAATCTCTTTAAATTTCCATATTTTCCCGATTTCTCGGGCAATTTTGAATATTTTTCGAAAAGGTCTTCGGAAATGTGCTAGAAATTAAATTCCCTACACGAAAATACCAAATATGTGAGGATTGCTTTCAGTTTTAAGGGTTTTCATTTTTTTGCTACAAATTCTGATGTTTTGTATGGAATCTCTTTAAATTTTCATATTTTCCCGATTTCTCGGGCAATTTTGAATATTTTTCGAAAAGGTCTTCGCAAATGTGCTAGAAATTAAATTCCCTACACGAAAATATCAAATATGTGAGGATTGCCTTCAGTTTTAAGGGTTTTCATTTTTTTACTACAAATTCTGATGTTTTGTATGGAATCTCTTTAAATTTCCACATTTTCCCGATTTCTCGGGCAATTTTGAATATTTTTCGAAAAGGTCTTCGGAAATGTGCTAGAAATTAAATTCCCTACACGAAAATACCAAATATGTGGGGATTGCTTTCAGTTTTAAGGGTTTTCATTTTTTTGCTACAAATTCTGATGTTTTGTATGGAATCTCTTTAAATTTCCATATTTTCCCGATTTCTCGGGTAATTTTGAATATTTTTCGAAAAGGTCTTCGGAAATGTGCTAGAAATTAAATTCCCTACACGAAAATAGCAAATATGTGGGGATTGCTTTCAGTTTTAAGGGTTTCCATTTTTTTGCTACAAATTCTGATGTTTTGTATGGAATCTCTTTAAATTTCCATATTTTCCCGATTTCTCGGGCAATTTTGAATATTTTTCGAAAAGGTCTTCGCAAATGTGCTAGAAATTAAATTCCCTACACGAAAATACCAAATATGTGGGGATTGCTTTCAGTTTTAAGGGTTTTCATTTTTTTGCTACAAATTCTGATGTTTTGTATGGAATCTCTTTAAATTTCCATATTTTCCCGATTTCTCGGGCAATTTTGAATATTTTTCGAAAAGGTCTTCGGAAATGTGATAGGAATTAAATTCCCTACACGAAAATACCAAATATGTGGGGATTGCTTTCAGTTTTAAGGGTTTTCAATTTTTTGCTACAAATTCTGATGTTTTGTATGGAATCTCTTTAAATTTCCATATTTTCCCGATTTCTCGGGCAATTTTGAATATTTTTCGAAAAGGTCTTCGGAAATGTGCTAGAAATTAAATTCCCTACACGAAAATACCAAATATGTGGGAATTGCTTTCAGTTTTAAGGGTTTTCATTTTTTTGCTACAAATTCTGATGTTTTGTATGGAATCTCTTTAAATTTCCATATTTTCCCGATTTCTCGGGCAATTTTGAATATTTTTCGAAAAGGTCTTCGGAAATGTGCTGGAAATTAAATTCCCTACACGAAAATACCAAATATGTGGGGATTGCTTTCAGTTTTAAGGGTTTTCATTTTTTTGCTACAAATTCTGATGTTTTGTATGGAATCTCTTTAAATTTCCATATTTTCCCGATTTCTCGGGCAATTTTGAATATTTTTCGAAAAGGTCTTCGCAAATGTGCTAGAAATTAAATTCCCTACACGAAAATATCAAATATGTGAGGATTGCCTTCAGTTTTAAGGGTTTTCATTTTTTTACTACAAATTCTGATGTTTTGTATGGAATCTCTTTAAATTTCCATATTTTCCCGATTTCTCGGGCAATTTTGAATATTTTTCGAAAAGGTCTTCGCAAATGTGCTAGAAAAAAAATGAAAACCCTTAAAACTGAAAGGGTTGTAGCAAAAAAATGAAAACCCTTAAAACTGAAAGCAATCCCCACATAAATTCCCTACACGAAAATATCAAATATGTGAGGATTGCCTTCAGTTTTAAGGGTTTTCATTTTTTTACTACAAATTCTGATGTTTTGTATGGAATCTCTTTAAATTTCCATATTTTCCCGATTTCTCGGGCAATTTTGAATATTTTTCGAAAAGGTCTTCGGAAATGTGCTAGAAATTAAATTCCCTACACGAAAATACCAAATATGTGGGAATTGCTTTCAGTTTTACGGGTTTTCATTTTTTTGCTACAAATTCTGATGTTTTGTATGGAATCTCTTTAAATTTCCATATTTTCCCGATTTCTCGGGCAATTTTGAATATTTTTCGAAAAGGTCTTCGGAAATGTGCTAGAAATTAAATTCCCTACACGAAAATACCAAATATGTGGGGATTGCTTTCAGTTTTAAGGGTTTTCATTTTTTTGCTACAAATTCTGATGTTTTGTATGGAATCTCTTTAAATTTCCATATTTTCCCGATTTCTCGGGCAATTTTGAATATTTTTCGAAAAGGTCTTCGCAAATGTGCTGGAAATTAAACTTCCTACACGAAAATACCAAATATGTGGGGAATGCTTTCAGTTTTAAGGGTTTTCATTTTTTTGCTACAAATTCTCATGTTTTGTATGGATTCTCTTTAAATTTCCATATTTTCCCGATTTCTCGGGCAATTTTGAATATTTTTCGAAAAGGTCTTCGGAAATGTGCTAGAAGGGTTTTCATTTTTTTGCTACAAATTCTGATGTTTTGTATGGATTCTATTTAAATTTCCATATTTTCCCCATTTCTCGGGCAATTTTGAATATTTTTCGAAAAGTTATTCGGAAATGCGCTAGAAATTAAATTTTCTACACGGAGACACCAAATATGTGGGATTGCTTTCAGTTTTAAGGGTTTTCATTTTTTTGCTACAAATTCTGATGTTTTGTATGGAATCTCTTTAAATTTCCATATTTTCCCGATTTCTCGGGCAATTTTGAATATTTTTCGAAAAGGTCTTCGGAAATGTGCTAGAAATTAAATTCCCTACACGAAAATAGCAAATATGTGGGGATTGCTTTCAGTTTTAAGGGTTTTCATTTTTTTGCTACAAATTCTGATGTTTTGTATGGAATCTCTTTAAATTTCCATATTTTCCCGATTTCTCGGGCAATTTTGAATATTTTTCGAAAAGGTCTTCGGAAATGTGCTAGAAATTAAATTCCCTACACGAAAATACCAAATATGTGAGGATTGCTTTCAGTTTTAAGGGTTTTCATTTTTTTGCTACAAATTCTGATGTTTTGTATGGAATCTCTTTAAATTTCCATATTTTCCCGATTTCTCGGGCAATTTTGAATATTTTTCGAAAAGGTCTTCGGAAATGTGCTAGAAATTAAATTCCCTACACGAAAATACCAACCCAAATATGTGGGGATTACTTTCAGTTTTAAGGGTTTTCATTTTTTTGCTACAAATTCTGATGTTTTGTATGGAATCTCTTTAAATTTCCATATTTTCCCGATTTCTTGGGCAATTTTGAATATTTTTCGAAAAGGTCTTCGGAAAAATATATATAAAATAATTTTTATACATACATATAAAATTATTTTATATATATTTAAGTTACTAAAATATACAAATACAAATATGTGTTATAAGATATATATTTTTTATCTATAGATGTATGTAGTGTAATTTAAATATGAATATTATATAGAAACAATTTATGTATAATTGTGCAGGTGTTTTGATTTTTGACCAAATAATTATTAAAAAATGAATAATTATACAAACCGAATATAGTTCACTCAACTAATATTTTCGTTGTAGTATATTATATTAATAAATAATTAAGTTGTAAAATTTTGTTGTTTTCAGTAAATACTTAACGAATAGTGAAGAATATTAACATAGCAATGATAATTTATCTTATATGTTTTTACAGATTAAATTAGAATTATCATTTCAACTTATCATTTCTTCCATATCCAATTTTGTACAATAAACTAGGATCAAACTAATTTTTCTTAAAGAAAATGTAATATACTAATTTCTGGACATTGTCATGTAAAAATAACAAAATTATAGATATTACTAACCAATTTACACATATATCAAACACAATTTAATACATGACGTTAGAAAGAAACTTCGAAAAACGATTAAAATATTTGAAAAAATTATTAAAAATAATTAAAATATTTTTAATTTATTTCGAAAAATGTTTAAAAGATTAAAAAAGGTTAATTTAATTTTAAAATGATATATTAAAATTAATGACATATTTTTACTTTTGATTTATGGTACGGAAAAGATTTCCTTTAATCTTAGTTTTGCCTAATTAAACATTCAATTAAATGTTTTCTATAAATGTAACCAATATATTATATTTTTAAGACTTTGAATTGCTTAAAGGTTAAATAAGTTTGTCCACGGTAAAAAAAAAATTGGAAAATTATCATCATTTTCTAAAAATTCTAAGATATTTTATGTCTAAAATTAAAATTTGAAATCAATAATTCATACTTTCAATATGACATGGTCTAATAAAAATATATTTTTTTTAAAAATGTTTTTTGGCAATTAAACAAAATATTTAATTCAATTAACATAATCATTTAATCGTCTGCAATATGTTGTAATAGATTTTTTCTATGTAAAAATATTAATCATAAATTCAAAATAATCTTTCAGTTAGAATAAAAATTCAAATATATTTTCAAACGACAATCCCACTTAGAAAATGTCTTATAAATTAAATTATGAAAATTCTATTTTTAATTTAAAAATACAAAATATTTTTTTATACATTATCTAAATAAGGAAATCGGAATACCTATTCATTTTTTTGGCACTTAACATCATTTATGATTAATATCTAGTACAGTCTTTATCAACTGTTGGTCCTTAAAAAAAAGTTAAACTATTTCACCCTTAACTGTAGTCAAGAGTTTATAGTTATATTTCAGAGAAAACATTTTATTTCAATTTTATTTTAGAGAAAATTTTTTGCAAGGTTTTTATACGAAACTGAAACAAACGTAGCCCAAAACTTTATAAATAATCGTAGATCTGAAGTTGGATAAGATTTTTAAAAATGAAATGGTCCTTTCCACGTACACTTATTAATCTATTAATTAAAACTTAAAACGTAACCGCTTAATTACACTAGACACTTCCACTCGCTTAGGGAACACAATAACTCGCACACTTGAACTTAGCAATATGTATTTGATTTATTAGTAATCTTTGATTTTTGTTTTTGAATTAATTTCATTCTTATATTAGAGAGCGCTTACAAAATAATAAAAATTGCAAAAGGAAGAGAATGAATTTTAAAAGGTCATTTATCTTTTGGCATAACTAACTTCTGTTCTTCCAATTCATACTTTAACATTATATACAAATAAAATAACATTTTTAGCTTTTTATGGTCAAACGCAATTAGGGCTGTGTTTAGCGGAATTCTTATAGTGTAATCAGCCTACAATCACTTAAAACGGGTATTTCTAGTTCTGAAGCCTAGAAAAATAACTACAGATTTGATATCAATTTTCCAAATAAAATATTTTTCAATTTGAATTATTGAAAATAATGAGAAAGCAAAATATTTTCGTCCACTTGATCTGTATTAAATATTAGGAACAGATAAAACAACATTTCAAAACTAATTTGTCAGTCTCAGAATACTACGAAATGCCCGTGAAAGTCTCTTTCCATACTAAATAGTATTTATATAACCAACCCTTGACATTTCAAACTTATATCTAATTTATTAAAATTAATTTTATGTTTGTATTTCTACCAATTGTAGTTCATTTCATTTCATTTTGATTATATTAATTATTTTAACTTTAATTTGTTCGGGCAAAAGCCTGTCCCAGAAATTTCCGACTTTGTTAATTGCGTGCTTTCCTGTATCAATTTTTATCCCATAATTCAATCTTTTTGATTATCTTCCACTTCTTCTAACTCTGTTTAATGGTTGTCATTCGGTTGTAATCTTCACCCAACTCTTATCTTGTAATCTAACAAACTTATCCAGCTCATTCCTATTTTAGATTTTTTAGTTCACTTTTTTCATAATACCATTTATGTTGGTTCTTTTTGTTATTTTCTTATTTTCTAATTCCATTAAACCGAAATTTTCCTTTCTTATTTTCTATAGGTCAATCGCTGACATATTCTTAGTTTGTTTAGTTACCGACATAACTTATTAAAAATTATTAAAAGTATCAATTATTAAAAAGCCAAAATTCAATTATAAATCAAAAACACTTAAAAAATTTAATATTTAAATCGAAAATACTTTAGACAACTTTTTGAAATTTAAGCAAACTTTTTGAAATGAAAGCTTAACAAACTTAAAACAGCTAGATGCAGCTCAGCTTTATCATTCATGCCTTAAAAATATTATCATATTAAATGATTTTCATCTACATCTTGTTAGTAAATGTGATTTTTTTAGATTCTTACAATGACCTAAATAGTCGTTTCTTCCAACCCTTAAACTAAACCATCTAAAGAAAGTTCTATCTTTAGTTTTAGCTGTACGATAAATTTTTACTTACGAATTATTACAAGTAGAAAGTGAAACTAAAATAAATATAAAACCTATACATAAAAATTCATCTTAAACTAATCAAAATAATAAAAATAATGTCACATACAACGAAAAAACAAACAAAATTCTAAAAAGAAAAAAAAATAAATAATCAAAAAACAATCCTACCATCACACAATTGAAATCGTCCTTTCCATATACGGCAACGATTTTTTGGCTGCTATATTCATAATTTCTATTTTTATAACCGGCGCCCTGTTTCAAAAACTATAAAACAGTTTACACTATGAGACTAGCAATTCAGTTCCGATTTTAAGTTCCAATTGAATTAATATTCAATATTTTTTTTTGCGAGAGCTCGTTTTTTGTTGTTGTTGGTGGGTTTTTTGTGTAGTGAATAACATAAAATTGTCGTGTGTTATTTAGTGACAAAGTAATAGCTAAACTCAAAAAAATATTAAATAAAATAAAAATCATTTATACAAAATGTGTGACGATGATGTAGCTGCTTTGGTTTGTGATAATGGTGCGTTAATTACAGTGTAATAAAAATTATTTAAGTGAATTAATTTTTTTATATATATATATAGGATCTGGTATGTGCAAAGCTGGTTTTGCTGGTGATGATGCACCCCGTGCAGTATTTCCATCAATTGTAGGACGACCTCGCCATCAAGGTGTAATGGTTGGTATGGGTCAAAAAGATTCATATGTTGGTGATGAGGCACAAAGTAAAAGAGGTATTTTAACATTAAAATATCCAATTGAACATGGTATTATTACGAATTGGGATGATATGGAAAAAATCTGGCATCATACATTTTATAATGAATTACGTGTTGCACCTGAAGAACATCCAGTGCTATTAACGGAAGCACCACTTAATCCAAAAGCAAATCGTGAAAAAATGACACAAATTATGTTTGAAACATTTAATTCACCCGCTATGTATGTTGCTATTCAAGCTGTACTATCATTATATGCATCAGGTCGTACAACTGGTATTGTATTAGATTCTGGTGATGGTGTATCACATACAGTACCAATTTATGAAGGTTATGCATTACCACATGCTATTTTACGTTTAGATTTAGCTGGTCGTGATTTAACTGATTATTTAATGAAAATTTTAACTGAACGTGGTTATTCATTTACCACAACAGCTGAACGGGAAATTGTACGGGATATTAAAGAAAAATTATGTTATGTTGCATTAGATTTTGAACAAGAAATGGCAACAGCAGCTGCATCAACATCATTAGAAAAAAGTTATGAATTACCAGATGGTCAAGTAATAACAATTGGTAATGAACGTTTTAGATGCCCCGAAGCATTATTTCAACCATCATTTTTGGGTATGGAATCATGTGGTATACATGAAACTGTATATAATTCAATTATGAAATGTGATGTTGATATTAGAAAAGATTTATATGCTAATACAGTAATGTCTGGTGGTACTACAATGTATCCAGGTATTGCTGATCGTATGCAAAAAGAAATTACAGCATTAGCACCATCAACAATTAAAATTAAAATTATTGCACCACCAGAACGAAAATATTCTGTATGGATTGGTATGTTATTAAAATATAATCTTTTTTTAATAAAAAGGGTTTTATTAAAATTTAACTTCTTATTTTTGGATTTTAGGTGGTTCCATTCTTGCATCATTATCTACTTTCCAACAGATGTGGATATCAAAAGATGAATATGATGAATCCGGACCAGGAATTGTTCATCGTAAATGTTTCTAAATACAATTCAGATTCATAATTATTGGAAAAATAATTTTAAAAAGACGCTTTATTTTAAAATCCTTATTTTTTATTATAATTGTTGGAAAAAAATTTTCCTTAGAAATTTCTGTTGACATAAATTCTTATAAAAGGATATTTGTGTTTAAATTTTACTCAAATTTTTTATTGATTTCTATATTGTAGATAATTTGAAAATTTCATAATTTATTAATTTATATTTACATAAAGTATTAAAAAAAAAAACAAATTATTAGATCATAAATTATTAAATATTATATTTAAAATATATAAAAACAAAAAGTATAATTAAAACAAAATATATTTAATTTTAATTTTTACCCTGATGAATAATGAATGGCTTGTTAATTATTTTCTTTAAAAACAAAATATAAGAATCACAAAAAATATATATCTTACAAATTATGTCTTACAAGTGTAATTTTCAATTTTTCTGCCAAAAAAAAAATACTAAAAAATGCTCAAGAAAATTTCATTCATAAATGACAACTGCAAATGTTCAAAAAAAAAAATTCTGTTTTTTTTATTTTGATCAAATAAAATCACCACCTAAAGAATTTTAATGATGTACCATAAAATATTACGCATCACAATCTCATATGACACTATAAAAATTTTAAGAAAATTACACCCAAAAGTAAAATTAATTAGCATATAATGAAAAAAATAACATAATATTGAATTTATGTGGAAAATTAAATATATAAATACAATTATGTTGTATGAGAATTAAACGAAAAAATATTTAAATACATATTATTATTTTAATTATAAATCATTTATTATAATACATAATTTATTTTATTATTATTATCTGAAACAAAATAAGCTATAAATTATTGGAATTATGCCAACAAATTCTTAAAATATTTTTCTTACAATATTACAAAGTTCAACTTGGCACACTCCAACTAATCATAATTTAAATTAATTTCCATATGTTATTTTTGCTAAATATAATAAATTTTACATAAATCTGATATGTACGGAAAGAAATTATTCAATATTTTATACAAGCATAAATGTTTTTTAGAAGAATATGTCAATTTAATACAAATTCTAGTAAATCAGGATCAAAACATCCTGTATAGTGGAATATTAATAATAAAATTTAGCTATTTATCATAATTAGAAAATCGTCTGAACTGCTTTTAGTTTTAATTTACTGATTGTAGAAGTTGTTGTCAAACATCTATAATTTATATAATTTATATAATTCTGGCATGACCACCAATTTAATATTGTACAAATTTGGACTGCACGTACTATTACGAAGAAAAATGTTGGATAACACGGCCAATAAGATTGCCAAATGCTGATTTTGAGTATAGCTAAACCAACAGAATCTTAATAATCCTAGTTTCATTAAAAATTCAAAATGGTTCCTTTCCGAAAAAATTCTTATAGTCCTTTTGTAAAATAATTTAAATTATAAACAAACTCAAAATTATTGGCAAGCAAGGCCTATAGTGTCATTAAAAATAAGTCGTATTAAAATATTTAATCAAGAAGAATAAAAATTTATCAAAATTGCCCATAAATATTTCATCAATTCTTATTCCTACATCAATTAATAATGATACTTTATAGTTTATAGTAACAATAATTCAGTAAACAATTTCACTTTGTCAAGTTAAGTTCTTGTCATACCCTAATAGATTTTAATACTAAATTCTTTTCATTGTAAATTGATATTTTTTTGCGGTAAATATAAGAAGCCAATAGCCATTAAAAAAATATAAATTTTAAATAAAAATTCTTATTGTCGGTATATTTAAGTGTTCAATTGATTTCATTATTACTTAAGGACAAACTAAAGCCAGAATCATAAAAGAAATCCTTAAAAAAAATTATTTATATAAATATTTTTAAAAATATTACAGTGTAAAGAAATTATTATCCTGTCCCTTTTTTTTATTACTACATATATTATTAAAAATAAATTTATCAAATATATATTTTTTTTAAAGTACCTCACTAATCAAGCGTAATTTACTGTCTCTGACTTTTTTTTTGTAAAAAAAATATAAAATAGAAATTTTATTTTTTTTTCAGAAAAATCTCAATTTAACTTCCTGGTAATACAGAAAATTCTGCAAACCATTAAATTCCCACCCTTAGTCCCCTTTTTTATTATATTTTTTTATTTGAGTGTTTGTGTCGCGAAATTTATTTAATAAAATCAAAAAACAAAAAAAAATCAAATAAAAATGTCCTGCGTTAATCTAAACAACATCAAAAAATAAAAAAAATTTTTTTTAAAAATTATTTCATTTTTAACAATAGACTAGGATCAATTATTTCGCCTGATTTAATCAATTGAATGGCATTTTAAAGCAATAAGTGGCTACGATATACACTTCAATTTGCCAGTTCAACTTTAAATACTCAATTTCACAAAAGAATTACAAATTTTTTTTTTTATTTTCTTTCAATTTCCTTATTCACTAATACAGATATAGAAATACAATTTTATTATAATAGATAAATAATAAAATTGTCAATCAGATAGTATACTCTACCAGTACTAGGATTTATTATATTGTGTCATCACTTCAATGGTTAAAGTTAAATTTATTAAATTTGAGATGAAATTTTTGAATTGCAAAAATAATCTTAACAATTTCTGTATGTATATATGCATATGTATAAGGATAACAAGAAAAAAAAATAAAATTTATAGAAAAGTAATTTTATACAATTCATTTTATATAAATTGTGAATTTCCTTTTAAGTTATTTGAAGTGATTTTCTATATAAATTTTCTACTTATTTAATATTTCAAGGTGGACTGGTATATGTCTAGAATAATTTTAAAGGAGCAATCCTCATTTTGGTAAGTGGGGAAGGACAATAGTATTTTTATTTCAATTTATTTGATTATGAAATACAGGTTGTCTTTTTTTAAATGACTCAAAATTTCGCAATTGTCTTAAATGAACGGCTAAATACTAAAATGTTCAACATTTCAGTGAGCAATAAAAACTTTCTTCACTTTAAAATCTAGTAATTTAATGAAATTTCAATAGTCAAAAATAACATCTGACGAATAAGTACATTTACGCGAAGTCTGATACAGAATGAAAAACCTCGAGTTTTTCATTCTGTATCAGCGAAGTTGGTCTGATACAGAATGAAAAACCTCGAAAACCTACAGAATGAAAAACCTGATACAGAATGAAAAACCTCTATACTAAAAACTAGGGAGAATAATAGCTCTATTTTTGTGGGTGAAATTTTTTTATTTTCTGCTAGATTAATCTGCTAATCTCCAACCAAAAATTTCTTGTTACTAATCAGTACTCTAGTTTCTTCAATTACAAATATTAGTTCTACGAAAGTTTCTTTTCAATTAAATTAATTACAATTCTGGGCAATTCTGTCTTCTTACAGCAACAGTGCGAATATTTAGCCCTTAAAAACTTTTGATTTTCAAAATTTTCAAGACAATTAATAATTGCATTTACTTGTAAGACACCCTATATATAATTCAAATAAATATTAAATTGACTCCACTAACCAATAAAGAACACTCCACAAAATGAAGAAATAATGGGTAATAAATGAAAATGGTGGATACTTTCAATGACACTTGAAAATGATTGAATTCAATTTTTTTTAAAAAAATTCAATTTAACTGATTATTTTGTAATCAAAATCATTTTTATTTTCTCCTTAATTTGTGATATTAAAATAAAACGAAAAAAAAACTTGAAGTAAAACAAATAAAAAAGTTTCCGCTACTTTTCCGACATTAATTTTGGAAAATTTTTCCGTTTTATAATTTTCTAAATTTTCTTATTGACGTTTATAAATTTGGAATTAATAAATTATAGATTTTTATAAATGACAATTAGTGAAAGGATTATTTATGTTTTCCTAGTTTTTTCGCAAAATTATTTTTTAATCATATTTTCAGACAAATATTAAGGATATAAAGGAATATAAACTTATAAAACATTAAGGATTATTTTCTAAAAACTATTTTTTTGTAATAAATTTTCCTAAAATTTATCGCCAATATAGCAAAAACTACACGAGGGTTGTTTTTATGAATATTGATAAAGCTGTTAACACGTTTAAAATATTCATCAAAATTATATATACATTATTTTTTTTTTCACTTTTTTACAAAAAAAAATATTACAAGGGCGGATAAGTTTTTTCACCCCTTACACCTGCCTATAATTAAATCAATAAAATGAATGTGTTGTTTACATCACAGGATCAAAAAAATATAAGTACATATATATATAATATTAAATTAAATTAGTTCGAGTTGAACAGGACTATAGTAGTTCAGGTTAATGGTGTGCGGGTAGATAAGGATATTTTGAAAAAAAAAAAATTAAACTATTTTTGTATATTTACCTTCTTGTGAGTTTAAAAAATAAAAGAAGTTACGACAATTTAATTAAAATCAAACATTATAGTGCACATTAAACCAGCTGTTATTCTTCTCATCCGGAATTTATTTTTTTACTTTATTTTTGTAACCCTCGAAACTATGGGTACGTAAATTACTAACTAATTTGATAAAGAAATTAATCTACCTTATGTAGTTTTTTTTTAATGAAAATTAAATTGGTTCTTGTTTGTATACATATTTTTTTTATATGATTATTATTGAATATGATAAGACTATAGTCATTATGTGTGGTCCACTTAATTTGTTAATTATTAAATTATCATACCAAATGGTTCAGGATATATCTTAAATATTTTGTAGACTTTGAAATTAAGAAAGTAATAAAAAAATTTAATTTACAAATTAGTATTTTTTTATTTTTGAAAATAGAAATAAATTACAAAATTTATAACGACTCAGTGACTGTCAGATGGTAAATTAAAATCCTATTCGAACGATTGCTTTAGCGATATAATGCAATATGCTTGATGCAGTAGAATCTGAATAGATGCAGATTCCAGTCGGAGACATCGTAATTGGTCTAGGTGTACTAGTTTTTAAATGAATACAAGTAATATAGCATATTATTAAAATATATAATTTTCACACTGTGGAAAATGCTAAACAATTCGTTATTGTAAAAAAAAAAATGACTTACTAATAAAACAATTACAAGGCTGATAAATGTTTTCCCAATATAAAGAAGCTTATAGGTTCATATAAAATTAATAAGTCCTAATTACAATTTCATAACACTATCTTGATAATTTTGCAACGAAATTGATTTCCAATCAAGTTAATTTCCCCAAAACATTTTTCACATCAATTATTATAAATTAAACTATTAATAATAATCGATTAAAACGCATATTGAATTCACTTTAAATCCTTTTTATAATTCACCGTTTCCAATAAAAAAAACCAACACCACTTAATTTGAAAACAAAAATAATGAACCTGACCACGGAATGCGGGAGTACTATATTTTTTATTATTTAGGGTAAAAATTGCAAATTAACTAGCGATTATATTTATTATTTATGTTTTTAAGGGACTAAGGCAAATTTTTTTTTATATCTACTTCTTTTTTTTTACGTATTATAATAGAAATAATTCGTGGGAATCCTTTAAATTTATATATAAAATTTTATTTATACTTCATTGAACAGAATTTCAACATAAAACAAAAAAAATTTATTTAATATTAAATCATATTTAGACGAACCTGTAAAAACTAACCCCCCTATGGTTTAAATAGAATGAATTTATTAAAATTCAGTAAATCTGTGCCAATTTATAAGTAATTTTCTTAATAATAAAAAAAACTACCATATTTAATAATAAATCAATTATTTTATAATTGAAATTACATTTAATTTTTTTACAAAATAATGAAATAATGTTTTTTTTAAATTTAATGAAAATTACATTGAAATTTATGAACATTTATGAAACGTTCTTATTAGTAATACATATTTTAAAGAAAATTTCTTATTTCATTTTTTTTTTGCATTTAAATAAATATTGAAATCAACTGAGTGTAAGAAATTTGAATTTTACAATTCGTCGATTTTTCTCAATAAACATGTTTAGACTATGATTTATTTAAGGATTTTCCCACATTCTTATTCAAAAAAATACTAAACAACAGAACTAAATAGTATATACAGAATGATTTTGTTTTTTTTTTATGTAGTTATCACACTTTAAATGATTGAATGATTCTTAATAATGAAAATATCCTTTGAACATATAGCATACAACACTTTTTTTTTTAAAAAAACATAATGATGACAATTAGGTGTAAATTTCATGCTTGACTTATGCTTTAATATACTTGTGGTATTTAGAGAATTTTTTTTTGTAGTTTTTTAAAGAAGTTTATTTTGAATCTTTATAATATTGTTTTTTTTTTTTTCAATTTATTATTGAGAATGTCCTGTTTTTGTCCTGTATTTTCCAGTTTTTTTTTTTAAGTAGGCGTTCATATACAATTTCGTCAAAAGTAAAAATTCATTTTCTTTATTTGTATTTTTAGTACTTTAAATTATTTTTTTTTTTTTTGTGATATACTAAAAATAATAATATCCTTTGAATTGTGATTGATGAAAAAAAAAATGTTCTGTTTACACAGTTGAAGGATCTTATTGTGTATATTAAGTGCTTTAGAATTTATTTTAATTGCACTTAATATGTTGTTTTTCATTTTTTTTTTTTTTTGTGAAAGTTAGAGAATTAAATAAAGGATGAAATAATAGCTCAAGAAATTGAAGAGAAAACTAGTATTATGGTCTTTGTGACAGGATTGAAACACTATTTATAAATTCATATACATATTTATTCGAAAAGATTTTGTCATTTTAATAATATGTTTTTAAATGTAATTTTTCTATAATAAGTGTAAATTTTATATATTAATTATGGTAAATTAAATCCTGAAAATAACCAACTGAAAAAGTCAAGAGTACAAAGAAAAATTGGACGTTTAAAATTTCTTGTGTATATTTACAGGAATATAAGATTATGACCTGCAAAACTATAGCTTCAAAGATATAGACCGACTTTTCATAAATTATTGCATTACGAATAAATTTTGGGAATATTTACTACGTGAAAGATGTTTATTCTTGAAGACGCACGTATAATAGTAGCGCACGTATTTGCCAATATTTGCAACTTTACTGGAAAAATTGGAGATAATTTGGAAATCAACACAAAAAATTGTAATTCAGAATCAAAAAAGTGATAATCAACTAAAAAAAGAATTGTCGAAACAACATTAGTAGTGTGTCATGTCCAATATTAATGATCATTATTGGCCAAAAATCATATAGTTAATGATCTTTAAACAGTATGGTATTTCAAACAGATTACTAATCTTAAGTAACATTTTAAAAAATAATACGAATTGACAGACAGATAGTCAGTAAAGTTTGAACATAATTAATTTTTTCCAACTCCTAATATCCTTAAAAAATTAATTAATTTACTGTTCAGGTTTGCTCTTAAAAAAAATCGTTAATACGTAAATATTTTGACGAAAAAAACAAACGCAAAATCTATCAAAGTACCTACGTTAAATTTAATTTTAAAATTATTTATTTTTTCAACCACGACAGTTTCCTTACAATTCTACTTACCTTATACCACAAATAAAGCCCTCTTGCTCTAATTATATTTTATATAATAGTCTATTTTAAATATTATATACTATATATACATCCCTTAATGAATCCTGATACTTTTTTAAGTGCCGGCAATTTATTCAACTATTGTTTTCAATAATAGTTTCATATTATCATCATTTCAGTTTTGTATAATTACACTAAAAGAAGAAAACTAAGAATTCTAAAGAAAAAAATGTAGAGTAGATTATCTTATATTTAGTATTTTAAAGTGAATATTATAAGGCAAAAGGAATATTTTGTCAAATTATTATTCATATTCTTCTATATAATTTAGAAGCTTAGTGATTGCTTTTAAAAGATTTTTAAAATATATTCACATATGTAAATGGAAACCAAAAAAAAAACATTAAAAATGATATGAATTTGTATAAAATATAAATTAGAAATGAATTTAGGTCATAAAATATTTCAAAAAAGCTATTAATGAATAAGCAGTAATTGAATTGAAATTAAGCATAGTTAGTTTGATGAGTAGATCAAAGATGATTGTAATTATCCCTCGCAGTGTATAATTGCACACTACATAATGTTGATTAACCAAAGCGATTAGGTCCTTTTCAAAAATAGCAGAGCTCAGATTAAAATTGAAAATATTATTTATGATTCAATCAATTGTTGGTGCCAATTTATTAAAATTTTCAAAAGTACTTTTCGCCTAAAACTTATTACAATGGCATTAACTAAATCACTTTGACTGATAAACAATTTTATATAAAATAAAAATCGCAGTATTTTGTGGACATAAAAAGCAATATGATTTTTCCCAAAAAATATCCTTTTAGTGGGAAAAAAATATTTTTAATAACTTTCTTTTTAGATAATTTAACATTAAGTATAAGTTACAAATATCCGAAAAACTTTAGGATAAAAGCTATGAAATAAATTTCATTCCTAATTTACAAAATAAAAATTACTTGAAAATTGATATTCTTGATAAAAATAAATTACTAGTATACCGCAAAAATAAATTTGTTACATTGATGCGGTGTTCTTTTTCATATTACCAAAATATAATTACAGTTATTTGATATCTAACGATTTGTATCCTTTTTATTATAAAACATTAAAATTATATTTCCTTTTCGGTAACAAAATTAAATGGGATATTTTTCGACTTCCTTTTTTTTATATATATACATTTATAAAAGTTGAGGACGCATGCGGGTTGTAAGAAATAATATTAAAAATTTTTATAAACCTGGTGACAAGGAATTATTATCCTAACTTAAAAAAAAAATATCTTTTTAAACATTAATGTCGGTAATTTTAAGTGATACGATCACCTTTGGTAATTATTGTTTTTCGGCAGGACATTTATTTTTTGTTTATGTATAATGATAATAATAGTTGAATAGTTTTTATGGTAGATTTAACCATAAAGAAATTTGAAAAATAAAAAATAAACTGAAAAATAATAATAAATTCACTTCACTTAATTTTACTTTTTAAAAAATATTAATTTTAATTTTTTTTTTTAGTTAATGAAGTGATTTTAAATAAATATGGTTAAATCCTAAAATGATATTTTCAATATCCTTATTATTATTAAGTAATGCAGTTTTATAATTTCAATAAAAGCATAGAAAATGAACTAATCCTAACATGCTTCATTAACGATGCAAACTTAATAATTCCTATATTTTTTCTACCCCACCACAAACTTTTTAATATTTAATCAAATTCATCCTTAATTTAGCATTCTATTCATTTCAATGATACTTAGAATTTTAATTTCAACATTCAATTTGATTCAATTTTATTTAAAACAGAAAAATCTCATAGTGAGAAATCATATTTTAATCAAAGACATCAAATTATATCTCCATTCAAAGGATCAAAAATTAATACTATACTCATACTTATACTAATTTTATAAAATCTCCATTTTTTTTTCATATACATATAATTTCAGTAATAATAATACACCAATTGAGAAATTCTATTTCGCGACAAATTTCCATTTCTTTCTGGTTTTTATTAATAAATAAAATATCTTGTGTAATAGTCTGTGATAAATAATATAATATCTCAAAAAATCAAAAGGATATAAAAAAATATTGCAACCTTATTATTTATACCACCACAATTTCAATTCTTTTCATTTGATTTTAATACTTTTGAGTATCCTTAGAAATCAATTTTGTCTAAATTTGTATTTTTATATTTTCTAATGGCTTTCATTTAATAATTCTTTATACCTACACTTATATTATAAATGAAAATATTTCCATTAAATTATAAAATGTGCATATTAAAGGGTTTACTGATAGTTTACTTTGAATGATTGAATAGTAAGGCAGCGCAAATATGAGAGAAAAGCAGGTTTTAATGATTAGGTCTTAAAAATTTCCATATTATTTTAATTTTAGTCCTGAGTAAACTTAAACTAACAGTGATACTTCGGAGGTGAGTATATATTCTACAAATATCTGTTTGGTGAGATGTTCTTCTTGTTCCTCAAAACTATTATAAAATAATTCAGTAATTAGTTCTAACCGTGGATCATACTTGTTCAAAAATGTATGTACTCTATGCATTCCTATACATATTCGAAGTATTGCTTTATCAATAGCTAGATTTCTCACTTTTCTTAGCGTCTAAAACGTTGGCGCAATACTTTCATCCAACTAAGGAAAATTCTTTGTTTTTTGAACATATTCCTAGGAAACCCATTCTCCGTGATATGATTTATTACTTTTTTTTTTAAATTACGAAATTGTTAAGGACTAAAAATACGAAATAAATATCCGCTTAAATCTAAAAAACGACAGCCAGACAAACACAATTAAATTAATAATTATATTTCATTTATATTGCTTTCAATAATTTAATTTTAACTCCTTTTTTTTCCTGTAGACAAAAATATTGAAAAACCAAAAATACATCCTTTATTTATATACGATTATTGTTGACTAAAAAAAAAAATTCTTTATTTTACCAATTCGTAATATTTTCTATTGGTAAATTTAAGGAGTCCAACGGGTTCCCACTTAAGTACTACTTAATAAATTTCATATATTTATAACCCGCAGTGAAATTTCCCATTTTTTTTTTCTTGTTTTGATGGGGAATTTTATTATTTTTATTTGCCCTTAGGAGATATTTTTTATATGTGATCTTAAATAAAATTCATTTCTTATTATATTCAATTTTTGGTGTTTATTTAAAAAAGGGATTATAATATTTTTATATAAAAGAAAAATATTCGCGAAAAATTCTAACCAGAAAATAAAATGTGCATGTAGACAAAAAGGATTGATTGTCCTTTCATTGAAAATTTCTCAATTCTCAAGTTTTTATTTTTTTGTAATCCTTCATTATTTAATAACGCGTGTTCACACTTGAGTGGAAAATTAAAAATCCGTTCTTAATAATATCGAAAATATTATGTCAATAATACAATTTAATATATTTTAAGATGATTTTTATGATCCTTGGAAATGTTTTTTATTTTTATATAGTTTTAATATTGGAAAATAATTGAAAAGAATGTTATTGTCCTTTGCTAGAAACCAGTATTTTTTTCCTTTTTTTTTTGATACTGTTGCATATTAAGATTTTTTATAAAATTCATTTAGTTTTTTTTATTATAAAGGATATTTATAGTCGAATTTGAAAATACTTGAATATTTTTTTATTAAAGGAATAAGTCAATGATTTCATTTGTGTGTATTAAACTATTGTATAAGTTTTTTTTGTTTTTCAAGTATCCTTTTATATGTTTTATGAATTAAAATGAAATTATTATTAAGAAAAATTTGATTAATTTTTGAATTGCTCTTCTTTAGTTGTTGAAGGTTTATAAAATTTTATATTTATTATAAAATTACGGAATTAAAGTTTAGGAAGCAAAAAAAAATTATTGAATTGGATATTTATTAAGTTTTAATTAAAATTTCAAATAGTTAAATAAAAACTTGACTAGAGTTTTGTATACTAATGAAGAAAATATTAACACATTGAATGAGACGATAATTTTGTTGAACTTCACGTTTAAGCGGTACGTAAATATAGAAAATGTGAAATTAATACAAATTATTTTTATATTTATAATGATTGTAAATGCTACATATGTAAAAAAAAAATCTAATAAAGAACTTTTGCATTGCCACAAGAATCTTCACAAAGATTTTGAACGAATGCCAGAACAGACCATCAACTACAAAGTCAATATACAGGAAGTTCGAAAATAAAGTGGACTAGATCTAGGTTAGTAGTTAGCTCTATAATAAATCTAACAAAATTTTTAATTTTTGTAAATAATTTTAACAACAAATTTGAATATTACTAAACTAGCAAATAATTTTAAGGAAGTTCAATTGAAAAGTAAGGATTTTAAATAATTATTTCAAGACGAAGCAACTGCTGAAACAATTTATTTGTAAATCAAACAGAATTTAATTGCAGAAACTAATAGAACTAGAAAAATTTCAGATAAAATCAATAAGAAAATTAAATTTTATTTTGTCCAATTCATGAACCATTAGCATTATTTGGTTGATTCAGATTTTTTGTCAATTTAATAATTTTTAAATAAATAATAATATTTTGAATATACACCAACATAAATTTTTACAAATAATAAAAAGACACAAATAATTAAAAATAATAAACAGACTGTTTATCCTACACATAAATCTGTAAAAAAAAACAGATACATACTAAAATAGACTGATTTATTTAGTTGTGGTATATTAATTTCATGTGAAATGTGACCTTAACATCATTATTACGCGTGTTTAGGCTGTTTAGTGGGTGAGACAGTAGTAAGAGACATATTTAGGTATATTATTATCAAAAACAAATTTTAATAATTTAAAATTATACAAAATATTGTTTATTGTGTGGCAATGTAATTTCTGATTGTGTTTAAATGGAATATCTATAAGAATTAAATTTCATGGAATAAAATATTACCATGTAAGAGAATTAATATGTATTGGTAATAAATTGATTCAGAAGTATATTCCATATTTAATTCTGAATGTAATAATATGATGAAAATTGGTAGTAGGTTACTTTGCAACTAGCAATTTTCAAATTGCTCACAGACAACTTATTATATAGAGTTGGTTAAACAGGACTCAGAGAGTAATTTTAAGAATTCCCATTTTAATGCTATTCCGTTAACTCAGCAAAAGCATAATTAAAACAGTAGAATGCAGTCTGCAAACATGATCAACTCTTTATTTATGCTTTTAACAAAAAAGAAGCTAACTCAACAGAAATCAGATTCCGATCATTATAGGATTTATTACAAGGCTATTGCCGCTTTAACTACAATATAAGAAAATTCCATAGCTGATTGTTTACGGAGAACTGCAGTGAAGACGAGACCATAGACTTCATGTTATATGAATTTAGGATACTTACTCAAGGTATTTATTTCTAGGACAAAATGTTTGCTAATCCTGAGGAAATGTGGGGTTCTTTTTCGCCAAAAAGTTTTTGGTATAAACCCAAACAATTTTCCTATAGTTTTCTGTAATAACAGAGTTTTCTTTGCATTAATAACAGAGTTTTCTTTGCATTAAACACCAATCATTATTCACTGTTTAGTATTAGCCAACAGACAGTTCACTGTTTGGTAGTATTAGCCAGCAATCAAACTTTCGTAAATTTGGAATGTTCATAGTTTTGTAAGTTTTAAGAGAAATCAATTTAATGTTGTAATAAAAAAGTTTCTTATTAATTTTTAATATAAATTTTGTTTATATATATTTTTCACTTAAATTTATATAAATTAATATTTACAATACTGATTTTTTCGTATACAAGAATTTACAATGCACGAGATTATTAATTAAATAATTTTTCATTAATTTAATTATTTTTTTTTGTATATAAATTTCCATAAATTAAACAAATTTAACAAAATAAAAAAATTACTTAATTCCAAAAATACCATATTTTTTTCAGGAAAATTTTATATCAAATTTTATCAAATTTTCATTTAAATTTATAGCAAACTAATAAAAAAAAATTAATTAAGTTTTTATGATTTCGTTTTTTTTTCTCTATTTTTTTTATAGTTTACAGCCTTAAAATTTTCTTTTATAATTTATAATTTCTTAAAACAATTAAATTAAATATTTATTTTTAATTGAAATTAGATCAAAGGATGAATATTTTCGCACAATTAATTCCGCACATTTGATTTTTATTAATGGAAATTACAATATTTTTTGCTAATGACTAAATAGCCTTCAATAGACTACTAACTAAATATGTTAGTAGGTTGCTTGAAACGACTACACAAGACTACAAAGTCATGGTTCAAATTTCATTATCCGGGCAAGCATTCAAATTTCTTTGCTATCCGGTACCGGTACTTAAGACAATATTATTGCTTAACCGGAGCTAAACATCGTCTCAGAAATCGAAATCCTTTTCAATTAGAGAGTATTTTAAATAGACCGTTGGTAAGAAATCCTACGACTCCATCAACATCAAACCCACGAGTAGATTCAACTTTCAGGGTTTAGTAATAAATGAACCGGGAAGGACCAGTAGCTGGGTAGCTTGAATAGTACTTTTCGAAAATTGAGTTGGGGAAGAATATCAGTGAGCTAATAAATTGTGCGATATTAATTGTACCGAAAACAATCAACCAAATCCTTTACAGTCCTATTGAAATTCGTTAATTTAAAAATTAATATTTGCAACTATATTTTTTTTTTAATTATTTATTTAATTAGCTTTTCTAGTTTTCACCATTTTCTACAAATTATTATTTTTTTAATTTTATTTTTTATTAATTAATTAAATTGTTAATTTTTATATTTTTATTTTTTTAATTTATTTACAACATTTTTTATGTATTAAATAAAAATTATTACGATTTTATATTTTATATTTTGAATTATTGTAAAAATTTTAATCTTCTGATTTTGTTGTTGGTTGTGGTGGACTTTCTCTTGGACTACTTTGTGGACTAGTATGTGAATGTATTGTTAAATTTTGTGGATAACTAGCAAATATACCACCTAAATTATTTAAGCCCATATATTGTGATAATAATGTTTGAAAATTTGGTAATTTATAATGTGGTATTAAACTTTGTGGTATTAAAGCTGGATTAAAATGTGGATGTAATGAAAAATTTGGTGGCCAAAATTCAGATGGTATTGATGACGGATGTCCTGACATATTATGTGATAAATGTAATGGTAATGGAAAATCTGGTAAACCTGAAAAAAAAAATGTACAAAATAAAAATTAGTAAAATTTTAAAAAAAAAATATTTTAATCAAAATATAAAAATCTTTCCACTATGTTGAATTTGAAAATTATATATACACGCACAAAAAAAAAAAAAAAAACTAAATAGTAAACACAAAATTTGTGGTTAAACAAATTATGCTCAATTATAGCTAAACATTAATTTATCTTATATTTTTTAATTCAGTTAACTTTAATAAATTTTTTCAATTGTCTTAACAAAATGTCTAACAACAACGAAAAAAAAAATAAAAAAGTAAAACTAATTAAACATTAATTTTGTATTTTGTTTTGTGTGTCTACACAAAATTTTATGTTAAATTTTAAGAAAGATACAAAAAAATATATATATTTTATGTTTTACAATCATTGGCGCTCATTTAAATAAATTATTAATAAATTTGTATGTAATTATGTTTTGTTGGCATAATAATTTGTATAATTTTTTTTTTTTAATTATTATTATTTTTAATTATTTCTAATTATTTTTAGTTTTGTATTTTGAGACTGGGACTGAACATTAAATAACATTAATTAGTGAAAGAGGAAATAAGATTTGATATTTGTAGTTTTTTGTATTTTAGAAAGATAAATTAATTTTTAATTTTCTTTTTAGTATTTTGAATAAAATTATATACCAAGTTTTCATTGACATTTGAGATGTCTTATTAAACTAAAATTCTTAAATAATTAATAAAAGTGACTTTAATACTAAATTTGGTAATTGATAAGAAAATTAACTTCAGTACTTAATTTGCCATATTTAGATCCAAAATAATTAAATAACTAATTTATATTATAAGTCTCTTTCCGGATAACTGAATGATCGATTACCACTTTATACACCGTGCTATTTCCATTAAGGAACTTTGTGGGTTCATGGAAGAAAATGTAGAACCCACACTCCAACATCTCGTGTGTGAATCGTACCAGAATGCCATTTTGAAACAATATAACTATAATAAGTTCAGAATAGTAATCAATAAAATTTTCTCTAGTCTAGAAGTATTATTTTTTTTAATGGTTCAGGACGCTGGTTTTCAAAATTGTACAAAAGTTAAATGTCAAAAAACAAACTAAAGTTACTTTATAGTTGTCGTCGCTTTAAATTTGAAGGATGCTTGGTAAATTATGATAGTCAAAGATTAAGTATTTAATATTACCTGTGCTGAAAATCGTGAAAAATTTAGATTTAGACAAGGCAAAATAAAGCAAAATTTGATTAGTATACTATTGGTTAGAACTTTTCGATCGAGTTTACTTTATCCTACCAGTATACCACACTTTGGAAAGCTAATTTTTAGATGACGACAATAGATGACAAAGCTCCAACATAGAAATTGTTATCGGGTTGTTTTTTTTTATTATTAAACTCTTAATCAATTACTGTCAATTTAATAATTATATCCAAATAATTATAATAAAATTATTATTCTATTTTCAAATTATCAATTTTTGCAATTCATTCTATTTTACTTATTATTGAAAACCTAATCAAAATTGCGTAAATTTACACAAATAATTATTATACCATATTTACATTTAATTCAAACAGTGACAGAAAAAAAACCCTTTTTCTTTTATTAACCTACACAAAAATAAAAGAATCTAATCCCTTATTAAAGTAATTTTGAATATTTTATTACACGCAATTAAATTCATTTATACCAACAAGAAAAAAAAATGCTTGAAATCCCCCGCGCTAACCATCTAATAAGAAAATCATTAAATAAAATTATTTTATAAAAGCGAGCAAAATAAAACAAAAAAAAAATACAAACATAAAATTTTGTTTTAATCTAAATTAGGATCTTTTTTTTTTTGATATTTACCTGCTGCCTACAGCAGCGTCGCAAAACCACTGTTTTTTTTTTGTTAGTATTTTGTTTCTATTTCGTTACAGCTCAGGTTTATACATTAAGATAGAAATTAATTTATAACCAGGGTTACCCGTAATTAAATATCAATTAACAGGTGTCTAAATGTATTAAAAACATTTGTGCAAGTTTTTTTTTTATAATAAAAAAAAATTACAATTTATGTTTGCACGAATAAAATTTTCAATATAATACATATATTTATTTGAATGTGAATATAATATTTGTGGGATTGTATTTGTTTATATATGCGTAAATTTTATTATTTTAGTATATTTTTAAAGGAAATTATGTGCTTAAAAAATTTAGACTTGTTTGTCTTGCGAAATTGTAGTTTGAATTATGAAATTAGCAAATTTTGGCATTCAAAACAGCTACAAAATGGAGAAAATATGATTTGGAAAATAGTAAGTAATAAGACCTGTGTTTAGTCGTTTTTCTGAGATATAACTCGCTTTCTGCTAGTTTTCTGAAAACACTTGTACCAAATTGGTTTCAATGATTTTTATCATAATGATAAAATATACAAAAATTAATGACACAGTATACAAAATTTTAAAAAAAAAAATGCGGAAAAACTGTACCAATTTTATATTTCGTAAAATAAAATTCCGGAAAAACTGCACCAAATCCATATTTTAAGATAACTCGACTTTAAATAAATAAAAAATATTTGGGTTCAGTTTCTGTCAAAAATTTCATATTAAGTACGGGAAATTCGCACGACACTATTGTAGTTTTTGGTTAATTTGTTCTGTAGTGCAGTTTTGATCATTTTATATTGTTCTACAATATATTACATAATTTATTCACAATTAATTCAGACTACAAAAAACTCTATTAATACAACCAATCTAAGTAATAAGTTTTATATACTAAAATTCACAGTAAAGCTTATAGTCTACATTTCGATATGATGTATACAAGATTTTTGATAAAGTATAAAAATAAATAAGATAATAATTAGATGAATGCTTGTACAATATCAGTTCTACTTTTAAATGATAGTACAGATTTAATGGATACTACAATTTAGCATAAATATAGAAAACTGATACATATATAATTTCCATAAAAACTAACAATTTCAATATTATATTTCCCACACGACACGATCAATTTTTTTTTTTTTTTTTGACAACCCCCTTAACTTTCTTTATACAAATTATTTCCATGTATAAACTCTTAGAAAATTATTTTTGTTACAAAATTTTACTTTTACCAACATAAAAAAATATCATATGTTTATTTATGTATTTTCTCTTCCTTTATTATTTTTGTTTTTTTTTGTTTCTGTAATTAAATCAAATTTTTTGATAAGATTTTTATCGCAAGCAAATTTCCCTTTAATTATTATTTTCGGTATATTATTTATTTTGCGCACACAACTATAACAACTAACCAAAAAAAAAATAAAATATATAATTCATTATTTATTATTATATCTATTTTTGAACAGTTTTTTTTATATTAGTATTTTATTTAGTATTCCATTATTAAAACTATCAAAATAAAATTTTATGTTTCTGTCCTTTAATTTGTTCATATTCGTTGTTGAACCAAAAATTAACTAACTAAACGGATGTTAGGTAAAAAAACAAAAAGAAAATTTCTAAAAGAGGGACTAAAATAGTTCACCAACAAATAAACAAAAAAAAAAAAAAAACAATAAATAAATTACTATTTAAGCAGGTAAAAAAGATTGTTTTTATGTATATTATTTCAACTTTCTTTTAATGACTTTATAAAAGGTCGTCCAATTAAATATAATATTTTTTTTTTTTTATGATGCTTATCAATTACTGGACAAACTATGAACACTAATATAATTTAATGGTATCTTTAATATTATTGCATGTTTTTAGCAATTATATACATATAATAGAAAGTTAGTAATATTGTATATATACAAACCTTGATCTGGAATTAAATAGCCATTTTTATCCTGATTAAGAAATTTTTCACGTTTACGCCATTTCGCTCGACGATTTTGAAACCATACCTAAAAAATAAGAAATAAAAAAAAATTAAATAATTAAATTAAGAAGAAAAAAATTATTTTTAGAAAATTTTATGAAAAATATTGAAAAATTAATAGCATAATTTTTATTCATTACCGAAAATTGTAATAAATATTATGGTATATTATGCTGATTAATTAGGTCATAGATTAATTTTTGACTGGACTAGGTCATGGATTATTTTAATAATATGATTTAAAATCTGGAATAAAATTTTATAGTTGGATTAAGGACTATTTACTGATTATAAATTGCTGATTAGATTGAAAGTTATTAATTATTTTTTCAATGCAAAGTCCATATAAAATTATTAGACTTAAATTTACACTAAAAACTACTTTACTATAAAACTAAGATGTTTGATATACCACACCAGTAAAACGAACTAGGAATGCTTCATTGAACTATGGATAAATTCAAACGTATAATGCTTTAATAGACCAAATTTCCAAAAATAACAATCGACAGCTGTTAGTTACTCTAAATAAGTTTACAGAAGTAGTATATCGGAAATAGTATTTTTATTTTAAATCTAGGACTCTTTTTTAATAGAAAAATAGTATAGAGCGTATTAGTTTGTGAGAAATTCCCTAACAATATGAAAAGTAACAATATGAGAAGTAATACCAACAAGTGAGAAGAAATCCCAACAATGTGAGAATTAATGGCACTACTTAATTTGTTTATAAAGAAACTTGTTATCTGGAATTTTAATCAATTTACAAATTAAAAAAATTGAAATTAAATTTTATTGTTAAAAAATAACATGAAGCTAAAAATTTTCTCAAGTCACATTTTTACAAAACTCACAAAACCTACCTTGTCTCACACTTGAATTTGGCACTAAAGCAATTTAGTCTATCAAGAATAAAATTCAACCTAATTCTATGATTAATATAAACAAAAATGAGATTTTTCAAACTAATGAATTAGGAGTTATGGAAATTCCGCTGCAAATTCTAAACGACATCTAAATTTCTTTTCGAATTTCAGCATTAAACTTTCCAAATCCTGCAATCAAACAGATTAAACCACATTTTTCTATGAATACATTTTTTTTAATTACAAACAAAATTTTATAATTTCATTTTTCCCTTAAACAAAATTCTCTCGAAAAATTTTAATCCTTACCGAACACAATATCAATATAATTATTCAAGAATTCGTTTAATTTATTTGTTTCCATCTATCATACTAAAAAAGAAAGGAAAAATCGTTTTTAATCTAACACTTATTACATTTCTTTAAATACTATAAAAGACTCTTCTACTATTCAACACAATAAATCAACTTTATATAAATATTTTCATAAATTTTTCAATTTTATGAAAATTTTCTCTCATCAATTTTATTATTGCATAATATAATATTTTGATGAAGAAAAATATGAAAATTATTATTAGTAACATAACTTTTATTGCAAACGAATTAAATACCATTTTATTATTTATATATAACCAACTCATTCAGCCAAACTATTACCTTAACAAAAATTATACTTTATATATACTAAAAAATTTAAATCAAGGTAAAATCCTTCTATATATACAAAAAAAAAAGGACAAATAATACAATTCTTTCCACACCTTCGAATAAAGATAAAAGGAGCAATTCATAAAGGCAATTTAAACAGACAATAGGATCCAATCGGAAGTGTATTTCTCTTCTTTATTCCTTTTTTTGGATTTCCATTCAAATCAGTAAAAAAAAAATAAAAAATCCCATTTTCGCCCATAGTCACTTTTATTTATCCAATCGTTGTATTTAGTACTCTTCTTGTCCTCAATCAAAATGCAATTCTAAATATAACGCACATATTAAACTCGTATACACATAAAATACATAACAAAAAAAAGGATTTTTGCTGAATTCTTTTAACTGTATATGTATTTGAAAATTTGTGAGAATATAAATTGAAAGCGTAAGCAAATAAACCCCCCAAAAAAATAAAAAAAATTTATAAATTTCTTGTTGAATGCAATTGAGGGAAATTCAATTGTTTGTATATTCAAAAAAAAAAATCTCTAATGTACGTAAAATTATATATTTATGCTCCTTTTTTTTCTCTCTTATTGTTGTTGATATATTTTATAAAAAATGTCCTTCAACTTTCTATAATATAATAATTCTTTAAGTTCAATTCATATTGAAGTTAATTTGTAATTGTTCAAGGAATAATAAAAAAAATATAGAAATTATGTAATAATGGGGGCTTTTTTTTGTAAGTGGACGAATAGTAAAAGGATAAATTTATACAATAAATATATATTGAAAAAAAGCTGAAGGATCAAAAAGTTCTTGAGACTAATGTTCTGTAATAAGATACAACAAGTAACGTTTAAATAATAAAAAAGGGTGGTGATTTATAATAAAATTTGTAAATAATATAATATAAAAATTATATTTCTTATATCACTTCGTGCACACATCCTTAAAAGTCGTTCTATTGTTTGATATTTTTTTTGCATTTTTTGGAAGGAAAAGTACGTATACATATAAGCATTAAATATTTTAATTGTAAAGAATAAAAGACATTTTTTTGGAATAAAAAACCATCAAATGATTTCCTTTAATTAATTTGTCGCCGTTCGTATTGAAAATTGTTGGATAGACATAAGATTTTTATCAACTTTTTTTTTTTAGACTAATTTTCTTCGATAGGATTTCCAGTCAATTAAAATTTAGTGAATTATTTAAAAATATACACTGTAAACTTTTCGAACCAATAGATGAATAATCTATGGAAAATTAGGGCAATTACTTTACTTGCATTCAGATTGACTGAATTTACAATGGTTGGATCACTATATATGACCAATAAATGATTTTTCCTTTAAAATATTCATTTTGTGTTTGGCTACACCAAAGAGAAAACGGGAGCTTATTTGAAAACTATTAAAAACTATTAATATGTAATAGAGCTGCAAAAAAAAATACACAAGTTCAAAAAATTTTTGATGTTCAAAACATAATTTTAATTAACTTGTTGCACTAGTTGCTTTCTTATTTCATCGAAACCTATTTAAATTTTTATTGTTAATTTTGTAAATTCTGGTAATTGAAACTAGATATTTATCCTTTAAATAATTTCATTTTAGAAATTAAAGGAATTCGTATATAGATGTATAGTTTCAAATGAAGAAAAAATCCATGAAACGTGGAATGTGGAAAACTAGTTTCTGTAATATACTTTTTGTAGAATTTGAGTTTACTAGTATTGTCTAAAATAATTTTTAATTCTGTAATGTTCCGCAGTTCAATTATTTCCATTTGCAGATGTGAAAGGAATAAAATTTTAAATGGTGACTCAAAAATTGTCTCATATTTATGTAATTAACATAATCTTTCTTCAAAAAATTGTTCTCGAAATCAATGTGATCCAAACAAATTGGGATACGAAATACTCTAACGAAACATATAAATTGCTTAAACTATATTGATGTTTCAAATGTTTTTAAAGACTGAAAATTTTTTCCTTCCTTTGCAATCCGCATGCGGCCTGTTTATGAAGACATTTTTTCTCAAGTCGGAAGAAATTTCGCGTCGAGTCGCAAATCTGTTCTGGAACATAATTCAAAATAATTTAATTGCTAAAATTACTATATATTTAATTATAGTATAATTAAAAATACAAAATTAATATATAATGTTATATTGATGTAATTAAAATTTAAAAAAAAAAGTATATTTACATAATTTTACGAAAAAAAACTATTAAATATATACTCTTTTTTTTCTTAACTGTGTATTACGTAATTATCTTAATAAATAGATTATCCATCATCATTTCATTATCATATATATATATACATATGTATAATTTTTATCCTTTTCTTGTACAAGAATATATTTACATACAAATTAAACTATTATATCCCACTTTTCCACATTTTCATTTTATTAAATTTTACAAGCAATTATATTATATTATGTTATTTGACTTATACAAGTTTATATATATATAAATGTTAATGTTTAACAGCAGCCTATTATATATACATTTATATATTAACACAATTCTACATAAATTCTCTAATAACAAAAAAATAAAAGTCCTTGTTGTGAATTTCCTCTTACTACATATATACTGTAATAGAAAATAAAAAAATTCAATGCAATTAGTATAAATTTGTGCAATCTTCAGCATAATTGGCATTGAGCATATAAATTTATACATAATGTTAACAACAACAACAACAAGAAAAAAGTAGATAATTGGTATTAATGGTAATTTGTCAATTACATATAATATATTTTATTAGATAGGAGGGTAGAATATTATCCTTATTATTTATTAAAATTATATCTATACATAAAAAAAAATTTATAATGGCATAAATCTTTTAAGAATTTAATTGAATCTTAAGTGTGGGAATTTTGTAAAAATTTAATTTTCATTTTGAAAATGTGAATAATTATTTTGATAAAATCCAATTAAATGAAAATTAATTAAATAAAAAGTATGTTAATAGTGTAAATATTGTGGAACGTCAATTATTGTGGAACGTCAATGTTGGAACGTCAATTATTCTAAGTTATGTCAATTTTTATTTTGTTGTTAAATTTTGTTTATAATGAATATTTATTATAAGGACATACGAAGTCTTCCGATTCGAAAAACTTTCGTAATCTAGTTTTTGAGGGAATTAAAATATTTTTCCAAAATGAAAAATCGTCTGTGTCGGTAATTTTTGGTATTTTAGTTTTCGATTGAATGGTATTTAGAATTATTTTTAAGGATATCTAGATTATTAATATAAATTATCATAAAAAAAACTTTTAATTTTACTTGTCAAAAAAAATTTTATTAGAAATTTTTGATAGAATAATAGAAAATAGAAATTTTTGATAGAAACTTTTATCATTATAATAAAAATATTTTAAATAAACAGCTGTTTTTGAAATATATTTCATATAAAAATATAATTTCGAAAATTTGATTAATCTGATAATAATTAATTGGATTCGAGGGCAAAATACCAAATAAAATTCCGAATGAAAAATAAGTTCCTTTCGAAAAAACTTCCACTCGAAAACTAGAATTGTACAGATTATTCTTTTGAATTTTAATAAACTTACGATTAAAAAATGAATAAAGTGTTACCATATTGAATAAATTCGGGATATAAATTTCAAAACTTTGATATTGCTAAATGCCAAAACCTACCGAAAAATATCAATATATTATTTTTATAGTGTTTTGATGAAAAATTACATAGTGCTTTTATAAAACTATTTCAAATATCCTTCATTTTCCCATCAATTCTAAGATAACGTCTTGTTCTAATTAAAAGGATATTAATATGACTAATATTTCTTACAGGGAATTTCGAATATTTTGTTTAGTCTTTTATTATTAAATTTCGAATAAATAAAAGCACAAAAAAAATCTTATTGTTTGCATATTAGCACGCTTGCCTTAACTTTATAATTCCGGTATACTGTATAACACTGGGTCGGCTCAAATTATGCTAGACAAACGTAACCAAAAAAAAATCACTCACCCGATAAATTTTTTATCAGTTTTTTTTTTCTGTAAATGGTCTTTTAACGTATTACATTTAGTCATAAATTTTAAACATTATTTACCCCTTTCAATATAATCTAAACGAATTAATATGTTTTAAGAGGGGATACAGTAAAAAAAATATAAAAAACAATTTTATGAACTTTGATTATAATTTAACCAAAAAGTATATTTAAATAGCTTTTCTCAATTTTTTTTTATTTTTCACTATAATTATTATTATTGAAAAGTGTGAATATTTTTAATACAAAACTCACAGTGTATTAAAATATATAATTATTTATAGTTGTAACAAAAAAAAAATATGATTTTGTTCTTAGGTATGTTATTATGGGAATTATGTCCACAATTTTTTTTTATGTAATAAAATTAAAATTAGATTTACAAGGAAAAAAAGCAAATATTATTATGAGAAAATTATAAATGATTAGTATACGAATAAATGAATTTAAATAATTATATATTTTTTAAAAAAATTGATATTTAGCAAAATTTTTGAAATGTCAAAGAACTTTTATTGTGCTAGTTTAGTTTAATGAAATATTAATTTGTTTTTAGATATATAATTAAAAGGTTACTTAAAAAATTGTTGTCATTTTATGATGAATATTATAGACTAGCCATTATATCAAAAAAGTTTCAATTTTGTCTTCATTTATAAAGGTTATAGAATTCCCTACAATTTTGTCGGTCACACACAGATATTTCTAAGTTCAAATCTAACGTATTAATTAAGGTTTCAATATCTACGGGTTTTTGATACAATTTTAACCAATAAAAAACAAAATACTTAAGAATCTAAAGTTAAATGTCCGCTTTTAAAAATATGGTATTTTACCACAGGAGAATTACAAATTTTAAAGAATAATTTCAGAAAAATTTTTGTTGACTTTTACAAAATATTAGAAGAAAACTGACGAATTTGGAAATAAAGCCTTGCAAATTATATTTTTAATTAAATAGTGGTGTAAATCAAAAAATTGCTGTTTCCATATAAAAATTTACCCAACTTGGATTTTCTCGTAACTATAAACTTTGAGATAATACAGTCTTTGGTGTTGGGATATAAAACTACAAGAATAGATATGATAAAATAATGATCTCAGCTCTTATTCGATAAAAATTAAAAGCCATAATCCATATTATTCTTCGTACAGTTTTAAATATCACTTAACCAAATCGTAGCGAGAAAACTTTGAGAAAACCGTTCCCAGGACCGAGACAAATAAAAAGTGAGAACCATTTGTTCTGGTATATTAGTTAAAATAACTTGTTTTAAGATGAATTAAATTTATTTCTTTATGTGAAATATTATATTTTAATGACAAATTTAAGTGAGTTTTTAAAATATACTGAAAAGTGTCAATGCTTTAACTCCAAATCCCAAACAAATAGGTTATTATGTTCTTATAATAATTCTATTTTGCATTATATATCCTTAATTTAACTTCTTTAAAATACAATTCTCCAAATTACTTTACCAAGCTCTAAAATATTTTAATATAACACTCCAATCTATATGCTAAACATTAATCCCTAATTTAAACAACACAAATTCTTTCATATACAATTATCTCAAACTACATAAATTATTTACTAAAAGGATAATAATTACCCAAAAAAATTTAACAATTTTCAATATTTATCTACTTTCAATTTGTTCCTCACACCTTTATATTTACTTTTCTAAATCCTTTAAATAAAATTAATGCCCATATGATATTTTGTAAGCCTTTTTTTTCTCCCTTCCTGCCTTTAAACATATAAATATAATTGACAAAAGATATTTCACAACAACAACAAAAAAAACGTATATAATAATAAGTACACTCAATATAGCTCTAAAAACTGTCAAGAGGTGCTCATCCTTTTTATTTATTTTTTATACGAAAAGGATAAAGAAAAAAAAATTGGACTTGTAACAGATTTTATTATCTGATCAACAACAACACAAATTATTGAAAGCAACCTAATAAAAAACATTAATATTATTGTTGGTTTCCTTCAGTAATACAAAATTCATTCACAAAACAATAATATTTTGTTTGTTAAAGAATAAAACACACACAAATTTGTGAAAAAAAAAATCAAACATGAAATCTCTTATACCGAATCAAATTCTCATCCTTTTTTCTAATAAATAAAAAAAACGTAGGTAAATTATCCTTAAAAAACATTTTATTTTAAACCAGTCAAATTGATTTGAGTTTAATATAAAAAAATGCATTAAATCCAAAAATAATTGCTTAAAAAAAATTGGAAAGACCATCTATAAATAAAAATCATATTATGTTATTATTCGCGTGGACGTATTTTGTCCTAAAATAAAATATTAAAAAGGATATAAATTTGAAAGGATAATATGATCGTATTTTAAATTGATGGGTACTTAAAAGTATACGCGTGTATTGAATATTTAAGTACTTAAAAAAAAATTCTTTCAATTCAATTGAACTCTTTACCGATTTTCAAAGGATTTTATCAAAAAAGTTAAAGGGATTTTTTTGACACACAAGGACAAATTTTATAAATTAAGGGAACTTAATTCATCTATTTAGATGTTTTTTTTGGAATACAAGTATATTGTTAATTGAATTTAAAGACGAATTAAATTGACATAATGTGTGTCTTTAAATAAGTCTATTAAAATTGAGATTGCATTATTATGGATTAAAAATTTTGTGGAAATTTGCCAAAACATCATATCTTTTTTGTAGAAGATATCTACATTTTTAGTAGATAACTTCTGATTTAGATTGCAAAACATTTAATTTTTAACTTTACAAATATACCATAACAAATTTTTATTTGCTGTAAACCAAATAAAAATTGGTAAATTCTAAAATAGATATTTTTATTTCTGCGTTGATTAAATTTGTCAAAACAAGATAAGAGTTGTGAAAAATGATTGATGTTCAAGCTTATTTTTGTCACTAATTTGCCAAAACATGGCAACTGAATCTCCCCTTATGTAATGATAAATTGACTAACTCTGGTTTATTTTATGTTATAAATAGAATATCATCCGCTATAGCCTAATAACAGCAAAAATAAGACAATTTGAACCGTGGTAGCCCTTAATTTAAAAACAACTTTTATCAATTACTCCGGAATAGATGCTGCGTCCGCAACAAACCACCTGAAAAACTCTATTATGGGAATTTCCGCTACCTCTTTTAGCCCTCAAAACTGATAGTTGCCCAGTATCTAAATTAGCTTCTCTTGATACCTGGGCAGTCATGTTTCGGTATATATTATGTTTCATAGAAAAGTATATCAGATTTAATTTTTGATCACATTTTTCCCAAAAAATAGGGAATTTTATTCAACAATCATTTTTTGCATAAGTTACTTTAAGAACTCAATTATTAATTGCACTTTAGACCATTTCTGTACGAAGTAAAAATATTTCAGTTACCCAGTTTGAAATAATGAAAACATTAAACATGTTGTTACTAATTTATTATTTAAAGTCAATATTTTCCAAATACAATTTACGCAAAACTAAATTTTTTATCAACTATTTACAATCCACAAAACATTAAATAGGGTAAAAAAAAAAAAACAAATCAAATAAAATCCTTTGAATCTCAAAACATACCCTAATCATTAGATGCACCTAATAAAGATATTTTTTTTTACGTGTACTACATAAAAATTGAATCGCTATTAAGTATGTTGAATAAAAAGCGATTAATTTTTCAAGTACCCGTGTGTATATCCACTTTTATTTTATATTTTTTATTGTTACTATTTTAATAACAATAATAGCACCCTTCTTAATTGCAAAAGGTCCTGTGAACTCATCACCTATTTTATATATAATATATAAAAAAAACTTTAAAAGAACGAATATTTGTAAACATGATTCCAGTCGATTATTAACATTAATATACATTATACATATATATAAACCTTTTTGACATAAGCTATATCCTGGATCACGCATACATAAACTCCGTCAAATAAAAAATTGTCGTCCTTCTCTTAATAAAAAAAAAAAAAAAAAAATTTTTATTAGAGTGTTGTATTTCATTGTGTGTAATAAAATGTTACACAAAAACCGTTATAATATATTCGACCGAATATCCTTATTATTCCTTACTCCCTTATTTTTTTTTTTTTTGCCAATATCCTTAATCCTATATAATTTTTTTTTTTTGTATAAAATATATGGGTTTTTGTGTATTTCTGTGCTGTTTTTTTTTTTTTTTTTTTGGTATTGAAGAAGCGAATTAATTTTAAATTGCCCAGATTGTATAAAATAATTGCAACTAAATTGTATTTTGGGTGCGTATTGATGTACTTGAAGGGTGACAGAAAGGTAACAAAATAATATATATGTATATAAACATGGGAAATTAGCTGCGTTAAATGTTTTTTTAAATATCTATTTTTTTTTTTTAACATTTGTATCACGACATTAAAAAAATATAAAAATTTAAATAATCTTTGAATTGAACTTCGGCTACTCGTAAATTATATATGCTAATAAATAGAAATATTTATATTATTTAGTATAGTTAGTTTACTGGTTATACAATTGTTATGTAAATTTTTATTTTAGTTGTAATTGAGAAATTATTATACAAGGATAATAATTGTGTAAGGAACATAATTATTTTTTTTTTCTGTTGTACTGAAGATTATAATTTACACATTTAAAAAGGTTCCAGAAAATACGTGAAATATTCTTAGTATATTTTTTTTTTTTTTAAAAAAAAAAGGATAATAATTACCACCCTCTTTTCAAAAGATATAGAAAATAAAATTGGACTATATATATACATGTTAAATGATATACATATATAAATAAATGATATACGCGCAGGACATTCATAAAATTTAGTATTTTAACAAAAAAAACTTTTTTTATATATATTTTTTGTTGTCTTAATACTTGAATGTGATTGGTTCAATGAGAAATAAAATAAATCTCTATACCAGGATAATAATTTAATTTAACTATGTGTTTTTATATGAACAAATTAAATCCTTTATTTTTTGTTTAATTAAACATTGATTTATAATTAAATTTAATTTTAATTAATTTCTCATTTCAGTTGAACATACAAAAATGTGAGTTTATTAATATGTATTATTGAAAATAATAATAAAATGAATTGTGAATAATTATTGTAAATTTGTGAACAGAAATAATGAGAATAACCACATTCATAATGAATTATTATAAAGGAAACAGGACGAACTCACAGCAAGAAAAAAAAATTTATATTATTTTCAATAAAAGAAGCAGGGTAAATATTTTAATATGTTTTTTTTTGTAACATTGGTCAACATTAATATGATTTTAATAGAAATAAATCAATTACATTTTTTATGCTTTTAAAAATTCATTCTAGCATAAAAATATCATAGAATTTTTTTTTTTAATAAATTATTTTAATTAAAAATATACTAATATTAAAGTGAGATTTAAAAGTTAATATTCTTTGAAAGTAAATTAATAATAATTTTTAAATTGACTTTTAAACAAAAGTTGTAAGCTTTTTAATATTAAAATATATTTAATCAAAATTGAAATATAATTTTATATTACAAGTTCCATATTAAGTACTTTTTAAAATAGCATACGTTGATTTTTTTTTTTTTTTTTGGTATTTGTAATTTTATTATTTAATTTATAAATCCTCTTAAATATTATAAATAAGTATATTTATCTAAAGAGGATTTACATATACGTGTAAAGTGTGTATCCATTCTTTTCATTGGAAATTAACTAACAATTTTTTTTTAATAAATTGAATAATTAATTTTATATTTAATTTCTTTCAAATTTTTCTTTTTATTATTTTAAGTACTAACCTGAACACGTGCTTCACTTAAATCTAAACGCATTGCTAAATCTTCACGGGTAAATACATCAGGATATTGAGTTTTTTCAAATGCTCTTTCTAATTGATGTAATTGAAATGTTGTAAATGTTGTTCGAGACCTACAAAAAGAAATATTTAATAAAATATTTGGTTAATTTATTCTAGATGTTTAGAAATGATGACTTGTAGATCAATTTTACAGAATTTACTAGCGTGGATTATAAGATATATATCTGTGTAGTAGTTTTAAAAGTATGGTAATTTTTTGGATACTTTATGTGTTTGTAAAATCATTTACAAAAATGTTGCCGTAAGTAGTTGTGAAAACCGCATTAAAAATTTTACAATATAGCGCCTCACTGACATAAAGCAAAGAGTGGCCAAAGGTTTTATTTTATTGTAGTTTTCATTACATTTTAGGCGCGTTATTTTACATCGTTTTTGGTCATAAATTGCGGCCCTCTTTTCATTAAAAAAATACGTTTTTACGAATCCTATCCTGAAGTAATCTTTACCTAAATGTGCAACATTTTATGTCTACATTTACTGTATTAAATAATAATTTGAAAAGGACGAACCGACGGACAGACTACAAAAATGCTAATATATTAAGGTAATTATTGTTCGCAAAACAAAACTCCAAAATATTAATTCAATTTTAATTTATTTGTAATAATTTAATTTACCTTCTAACTTTTCTAGGTCTTTCCATATCATGCTGATCATGACCATTATGTATACTATTTGATAAATCATCATCATTATCACCATCAAGTCCATTATCTGTATTTGTTGGTGATTCTTCTCGATGTGGCATTGAATCTGAATCTACAAAACAAAAACAAAAAAAATTACATGTTATAAAAACACAACATTAATCATACGAGCATATAATAATAAAAAAAAAAGTGAATTATTTTTTTTACAATACCGTATTTCTAAAAAGTCTGTAGACAAAAAACATAAATAACATAAAAAAAAAATTATTATTCTCATTTGAATTTGATTTAATTCCTTTCCAAATTTGATTTCATTTATCTTTTTAAATCATTTTATGTTTACAATTCATTTCAATGACAATTTTTCCTTTTTTTTATGCTTTTTATGCAATTTAACCAAAATCATTTTGTCAATTTAAAAATCCACTTTTTTTTTTATTATTATGTTATAAGAGGTTAAATTGATGATGACATTTTTGTTAACAGACAAAAAAAAAATTATTATATTCAAATTCCAATTAAATCAACATCCATTCACAAAAAACAAAATTTTCATTCCTAGGATTTTCATTTTCATTTTGGTTTTTTTTTCTGTCATCATCGTTATCGTAACGATAATAAAAAAAAAACGTATAGATAGTAGGATCAAAATTCGAAACACATTTCGAAATTATTAAATTTTTATTTTTTTGAAATGGAAATTTTTTTTTAATAGAAATTTTTTTGTCAATTTGCAAAAAAAAAATGAAATAATCAAAAAAAATAATACCGAAACCAAGAGAAAAACCTAGAAAAAAATGTTTTCCTTTTATGAGGTAGAAAATTGTATTTCATAGTATAAGAGAAATGTAGGCAGAAAATAAGGTATTAACAAAGTTAAAATCTCCAAAATTGTATCAAAAAAGAGCATCATTTAACGATATTTATTTCAGTGATCCTTATAAAATGGTGAAAACAGTGATTATATTCCTTTTAGTTTTTTTTTTTATAAATTTCAGTTTTATTTTGTTTGTTTAACGAAAATCCGATTATGTATTCTGTTGCTGAAGATTTCGGAAACATTAACATCATCATTTTGTTACGTATCTATGTAATTGAGCTTTTTATTTTACTTTTTTTTTAAATTTTTTATATCCGGATTTGAATTTTCATTTTTTATTCATAATTTTTTTTTTGTGGAATTATATTTATACAAAAGTTATAATTTTTAACAAGGATATTTTGTTTGTTATATTTTCAAGGATATTAAATTTATGAACTAAAAAGCTTTGCAAATCATTCTAAATATTTATTTAGCATAGAGTGCAAAATTGACATTATGAGAAATTAATGAAAATAATTGACATTAGTATAGTTAAAGAAAAAAATTTTTTTAAATGTCAAAATTGACATTTTGTTGTAACGATTTTTACGCTTTGTTATTTAAAACGAATTAATAGTTTATCTTTTTAAAAAAATATTTATAGTTAAAATCATTTTAATTATAGAGAAAATCTTCTGAAAAATAATATCCTTTTACTCATCGTTTAAAATTAAGAGATTAAAGTAGCGATTCTAGCGGAAATGGTTCCCGTAAAATTTCATATTATACTATATTTTTAATATTGCCAATTGTTTATTGATATTGTATATTGATTAAATTGATCTGTGGTTCTTAATTCTAGCCCTGAAACAAATTTTGTGGAAATTTGGCCAAACATGTTATCTCTATAATTACATGTTATATTTGATTAACTTTTCATAATAATATGCAAATTATGTTTAGGTATTATTTTAAATAACTGATGCGATAATTAAAATTTGTTTATTTTTCATTTATATGATTCCCCAGTTTTAGATTGTACCAATATTTATTTAGTTTGTACCAAATAAAAAATTTTCATATACCATATTGGTAGATTTTAATATTAAATGTTTAGCAATCGAAATCATGTTTTGACAAATTTCCACTGAAATATCCAAGGAATTAAATATCCAAGGAAACAAAAAACGATTTAAGAAGTCAAAGAACTTAAATGAATTTAAATTAAAAAATTTAATAATTAATAATTGCAATTTTTTTGGAATTACCTTTTTAATATCGAATTATATTTTTAATTTGTAACTTAATGACCCATTAATGTCCTTTTTAATTCATTCCAATTAAATACGGTATTGAAAAATATTTAAAAATTACTTTTTTAAACATGATAATTTCATTCAAATTCTGTTCGACTAGAACTTGTATAATGGAATAAACAATTATGAAATGTGCGTATTGGTAGAATACGCACATTTCATAATTATTTCCTTAAATGAAATCTTTAACTAAAAAACTCTTCTGTTTATTATGTACCACCACAAAATATTAATAAACTTCTTTTTATGTTTATTAACATCTTTCAAGGATATCCTAAAAATTTTCGTTGTAAATTTGTTTTTTTTAACAGCTTTATTCGCCCATTTTCATAATAAAGTATAATATTATTTATTGCAGAACAGTAAGTAGTACTTATAACAAAATATGTATCAAAAAATTTCATTTTTATAGTATGTATATTTAAAGGATCATGAACTTTAAAAAAAAAAAAATTAATTGCAACCCAACAAAATAATTTTCAGAAATAAACTATACAATTTACACAGCATGACATCAAATTAATAATATTTTTGTAACTGAAAATTATTATTTAATAAAAAAATCTGCGTATTATGTTGTTGGTGATGATGGTTTTATATTGCACATACAAAAGAAAAAGGATATATTATTTTTAAAAAAAAATGAAAAAATAGTTTATGGTTTTTTTGTAAACATTCTTTTTAGTTCATTAACAAAGAACAGCACCAAAATTGAAATGATACTCAAAGTATCAAAAAACATGGTCAAATAATAGGATAATAATAAAAATGATTTTTATATACACACATATATCCATATTTGCATATTTCAAATTGAATTAAATATAAAAATAAATTTATAATTTTATTCATATTTTATTGTACATAAATATGTATTATGAAAAAATGAGATTTTAATTCAAATTTCCAATATTTTCTTTTACTGCTGTACTGGAGTTCTGTATTTTTTTAACGACTGACAGAATATGATTTTTGAAAAGGTTATGAATTATAAGAATCTTTTTTTTCTGGTATACTTTTATCTTGTAGCGTAATAAACACTACCAGTGTTTATTGCGCTACAAAATAAAAAAATAGAAAAAAAATTATTGCGCTACAAGATAAAAACGTAGAATGAACACTACAGGCATTTAAATTTCACTCTCTATAATTCATCAATGTACAGATGTTATTAATGTTCTTCCTTCTCGCTAAATTTAATTAGAATTTATAAAAAAATTTTAATTATAAATTAATATATGTTACGGTACAGCGCCGTCTAATGGTTAGAATTTAAACTCTGACTTGTCATTAACCTTTCACATAAAATGAACACGTTATTTATATTTGTCGTAACAAAAACAAACATTAGGACAAACGGGACGAATACTGCCTCCTACCGAATTTTAGTTATCACGATCCTTTAAACTTTTAAACTTTGTAATACGGAGTCAAGCAAAACGGTTTAGGGTGATGAATAAAAAATTAAATAAAAAGGATTTAAAATTTTAAAAAAATGAAGAAACAAATGATAAATATAATTTAAATAAAATAGCAATGGAAGATATCGCTCCAATGTCAGGAAACGTCGTATTCGTGTTCTAAATCTTTTGTAGAAAAACGCTTTTATTTCATTGAACCGAATTTTTATGAGGAACAATTTTTTTTTATTATTATTGTCTCTGCTTTAATATCATTTTTAATCTAATTCTTAGGAAACAACTGCATAACGAATAAAACTAGCCCCACGATTTTCGCCCGCGGTCAGAGGGTTAAAACGAACCGGTGTTAATAAAACTTTGAATAAAAATATTCAAATTTTATAAAACTTCAATAATTTTGAAAATAAAATTATTTTTAAAAACATAAATCAATTTAAACATAAAACAAAATTATGGTCAATATCTTTTAACCCCTCTATATACTTTAGTATTCTTCCGGATTTATAAATCTTGAGGCATAAAACGTTCTCAATCACAAAATTCAATTCAATTTTAAATTAATTTTTTTTTTTTTTTTTGGAAAATACAAAACTTTTCAATTTAATTTAATTTACATATTTTTACCACAAAAATGTTACCAAAGTGACATAATTATTTCTACCCTTTTTTTTTATTTCAATTATAAAATATAAATTTGACTGAATTTATTGATAAAAGACATGCATTAACATAAATGCATTTATAAAAAAAATATTCTTCTAACATACATATACATATAAATATCTATAAACTTATGTATATATTAATTAAACCAAAAAAAAATGTGGGTACAGTATTTTACCCTTTGTGTATAAACAATATTTTTTTTGCAATTTTCTTCTTTTTTTTGGTGTCCAGATAAATGATATTATAGTCTCACCTTTTTTGCGGACAATAGCAATCAAAAAGGGTGACAATCCAAAAAAAAAAAAAAACAACAAATTTTCATTTTATATAACAAGTGAAAAGAATCTTCTTGGAAAATTTATATACATATGATATTTATATATATACATATATATTTTATTTAATATTTTATATATATAAACATTTTAATATTCCATTAATTCATTATATACATGCATTTTAAATTTTCAATTTCCTAGAATATAAATCAATTTATTTTCCAAACTATTGATGATACTTTTTTTTTAAAAAAAAACTCCACTTTTATACATATATGAGATAATTCTCTACAACAATAATAATTTTATGGTACATATAAGTATTAAGGATAAAGTTTATTTTATTTGCATAATTATATTATATATGATACAAAATTTTCTATTACGTATCTATATTATGGTTAATTTATTTTTGAAATTTGCATATTTAGCCAATAGATTTTCTAATAATTTATTTTATAATAATATATTTATATGTATATACATTACATATATTATATATGTTTTTGTTTGATAAAGTTATAATAACCAATTTTCTCTGATTCATTTAATTTATAATTTTCATTATAAACTATATAACATCTATAATTTTATTCTAAAAAAAAAAATTAAAAAAAAAAACAACCATATCGATTAGTTTAGATATATTTTATGATGATAATGAATTGAAAAGAGCATAATTGAAGTATTAGATATTTAAAAAACAAAACTATAGTCTTAATTATTTTAATTTTTTGATAAACATGAGATAAACTTAATAAAATCTTATGAATTTTATTTAAAGTATTTTTGATTTTTGGGTATGGACAAGAATTAAATTGCTGCTTAACCTATGCAGCGCACTCTGAATAAATTGCAGCAAAAAATACACGCATTCAAAGTGAGCTGCAGTCTGAATAACTTGCAGCAAAAATTACACGCATTCAGAGTGAGCTACATTGGTTAAAAACGATAAAAGTTAAAGAAAATAAATAAGTTATACTTAAAGTCATTTACGAGTTATGACGAATAAATAATCTGAAACAGTAATTTTGAATGATTTTACAAAACTATGTAATTACTTTTGACTTATATTTACACTTGCTGTGATAAAAGCAACTGGGTTTGTTTTGCAGTTTTGTATCCGTCAGACTATATTTCTTTGGTAGCTAGTCTGAATTCTGACCGAATTGCAGCAGATGAAGTAACCTGTGACAACTGGCTAAGATTTTAAGTCCAGAATTAAAATTAAAATTAGGATATTTTGGAATTACTTCAAGCAAATTTATTCAGTAATAATATTAGCAAAAAAATTCTTGCAATGATTTTAATCAATATTATAATCCTCCAGTTAAAATATTTGTTTATTAATAAATATAAATTATCCCAAAAAGCCAACAAAGTGACAATTGAACTTTTTAGTGTTCGAACTTGAACATTAAAAAGAAAACTTAAATCTACATCTAAAATAACAAACATAATGTCTAGCCATGTAAATTCAATTTTTAAGCAGGAAAAGGCGTTCACAAGGCAGAAGAATCCAGTAGGGTTAACAAGACCACTGCATAAGAAAAACGCAATTAGCTGATTACAAGAATTTAATTTAAATACCTAACATTTTTAGTCTCATGTCGGACTTGTAAGTAGTACTAATGTAAAGTCTGTAAACTCACATCTTAAAACCACCTAATGACGTATTACCCATATAGTAATTTGTACACAACCGATCTTGTAAAAACACCGATCTAATAATTCAGATTATTAAATTAGTCTAATGTTGTGCTGCTTACAAATCCAAACATATAATATAATTAATGCGACGATACAGAAATCATTGAGTATCCTTAAACCAATTTATTCAAAATTAAAACTAGCTCATTGATTATATAATAATTGAAATCTACTTAAATTAGCAGCAACTAAAATTATACTTAAATTTGAATAGATTTATCTGCAATCACAAAGTATTATAAATTCATGAAATCTGATAGAATTCTAGTAATTGACATTATTAAAGTCTATACAGCTTAAAATACAAAAATATGTCTGCTAACAAATAAATAATAATAAATAGAAAATTTTGTAGGTTGTTTATATTTTCTAATTCTTCACATCGAATTTTCTTGATAAATTTTTTTTTATACAGAATGTGTTTTATTAATTGGTTTTTATAATATCCACCTACTTGAAGGCTGAAAAATATTTAAAATTTATGTTGGAGGATATTATATATATTATTTCCTTTTTTTTCCTGTCAAAATAAATAACAATATTAATAGATAAATAAAAAAAAAAACCTTTTTGATAAACTAACATTTTTTTTTATGAAATGATAATCAAATAACGAATAAAAAATAATTGCTTTAACATATATGTATCATAAAAATTTACATAACACCCAATGTAACAAAAAAAAAACCAACTAACTAAAATAAACTAAATTTAGAATATCCTTAATACCCTTCTTAACGAAATAAAATTCTTTCGAAATATAAATTGAAAAACAATTAAATTATATAAAAATGTTCGTGCTATAAAAATTTATTATAAATATCTAATAATTTTGATATTATATTTAATAAAAATAAAATATATATAACATAAGTAAATTATCAATAAACATTCATTTTATTACCTACTTAAAAAAGTATATGTTGTTAGTATTCATAAATAAAAATGGCACAAAATAATATTATCTGTAAAATACAAAATATTAATTCTCATATATAATATTATATTTTAATGGTCTCCTTGGATACATTAATTTTACAAAAAGTTAATTTAGTCTTACAGTTCAATTTTTACTGATTTTTCACCATTTTTTTCACCATTTTTTTCACCTTTTTTCCCCCAAAATAAATAAATAAAATCATAAATTTTTCAGTTTTTTTTTTTTTTATAAAAAACATCAAAAAAAATTATATTAGAAATAATATGAATTATGAAATGATTGAATATTTAGCACACAACAATATAATCGGAGGGAAAATCATTTAAAAAAAAAAAAATTTTATGTATTTTTTATGACAAAATTATATAAAAATAGATCAAAAGTGCTGTAAATGATATTGAAAATTTCTTTATATTATTTTATGTTGCTAATTTTTTTTAAGTATTAATAATAATAATTATTATTGTATATTTTTTTGTCCAAAATGGAAATCCCACAAAATCCCAATTTAATAACCAATTATCGCACAAAGTCAATTTTTAAAAAGCTATACAAAAAAAATAAAAAATTGGCTTTTTTTTTATAGAAAATTAGAAAGCATATTTTTATGTAAAGGTTGAAATTACTAAGGATTTTTTTTTGGTGTAGAATTTTCTCGATTTTACGTAGAAATTTGAAAAAGAAAATATTTTAAATAGAAAATTAATAAATAATAATAATAATTTATTTGTTGATTAGTTATATTTACTTTCTGGAAAATAATCTACCAACAGTAAATACAATTACATATATAAATTTTGGAAAATAATTTTAAATTTTGTAATACATATAAATTCTAATATTTTTCAAAAAGGGTAGTGAAACATAAATATTCGAAATTATTGTACAACTCCCATTTACAAAAAAAAAGGTAATTAATATTTTCCAATTATGTTAGAAGTTCTATTTACTGCCAGTTTTCTATAACTACTACGTGTTGAAAAATGGGATGTTATTACTCGAAGTCTAATTTATTTACCACTCAGCTATTTGCTGCAAAAATACCTTTTTACCCATTTTGAGTTACGCCGAGTTTCACCCCAACAAAACAAATTTCACCACAACAAAACAAATTCGCAAATCCAGGAAAAAGTTTTTAGTGCTTTTTCCACTAAAAACTTTTCTCTGAATTTTCCAATTCATTATTGGGCTCAAATCAATGTTGAAAGGCGTATAACATAACCTGCTATGATAAAAGGCGTGTAACGTATGGGCGAAAGCACGACTTCCCGATTGGAAGCCAGGTGATTCATCGACTGCACTTAGGTCTTCTTATTTTCTATTAGTATTACTTTATTTAATGTAAACCAGTGTAATTGGTTTATAGTGCAAGTAGTTCAAGGGACTTGTGAAATATTACCAATTTTATTCGTACGTTGTTTTCAGATGCTTCTTATCAATATTTTATTAATAGTTTCATTGAAATTTGTTAGAAATAGTTTTAACAACGAATTTGTTGAAAAGTTTTTATAAAATATAAACGATCATCTGAATCAGATTATAATATTTAATAAAAGCTTGAATTATGAAATTGCAATAGAATGTTCTGAGATCGTTTAACGGAGGCTAAGGCTTTTAGCTGAGACTCTTTAAGTATGGTCAGGCCCAGAGGAACTATAACGCCAAGGAGAAGGAATTATTAAAAATTGGTAGATATTTAACTTTTCTGTAATGCCAAAAAAATATATTTTACATTTTGATAGATTTCGAATGATATTTTCAAAATGTCATAACAAAATAACATAAAATATGTAAAATATGTTATTTTGCGTAATAACTTGTAAAATATATTTTATGATAAAAGGCGTGTAACGTATTTTATAAGATTGTGGGGAAAACGATGTTTCTGCGTAGGTAGATACTATTTTAGAAATACAAGTAAAACATCGCTTTGAATGAAATACTGCTGTCAAAACTACAGGTAGTCAAGATCTTCTTTAATAATTGTATTTAATAAAAAAAAATTTAAAAGACTTAAAAACTGATCATAAATCCTTTCATTTTTCATATATTAAAATATTTTTCAAGGTACAAAGATTTATAAAATATGCGAGGATTATGTCAAATTTAATCAATAAATTTTACAATTAATATAAGTTTTCTATTAATTTAAATGTTAATTAATTATGTTAAACTTATAAGTCCTTACAAAATGTTCTTTACTTATTAGACAATGTTAAACTTATAAGTCCTTACAAAATGTTCTTTACTTATTAGACAATGTTTTCAAATACTTTCTAGAATTTTGCATTAGTTTATATCTTTTAAATATCTGGATAAATTTTGAATTTATTTAAATTATCTCCTATAAATTTTCTCCAATTTAAATGTTAAACTTATAAGTCCTTACAAAATGTTCTTTACTTATTAGACAATGTTTTCAAATACTTTCTAGAATTTTGCATTAGTTTATATCTTTTAAATATCTGGATAAATTTTGAATTTATTTAAATTTTCTCCTATATTAATCCTTTGATTTATTATTTATTCCTAGCTTGACAGAAATGTATTTTCAAATTTTTTTAAATTTCTATTTAAAAACTATATTTTCTACTGAAATCATTATATGATTTCCATTAATTTAATATATTTACCATTTCTTCTATGTTGTGTTCCTAAAATTTGATCAATACTATAAACAGCACGAGGTCTAGATACAGGTGCATCCTGTGAAGGTCTTAAATTAACCGTAGATGAATGCGTTGTACTAGTAGACATCATTTTAACTAATTTTATTATTATTATTAATTTTTTTTTTTAATTTTAAATAATTATTATAATTATTGTCACTTAATATTAATTTGTAATTTTTCGATATAATTTTTTTAATTTTATATTTTTTAATATTTTGAACACTTAATTTATATTTAAATTTTGTTGTATAATTTTTAATAATATATTTAAATATCCACTAATTAAACCTTTTATCACTAATTAATTTAATATTTATTAAATTTTTTTTTTCAAATAATTTCGTTTTTTTTAAAAATAATTTAATTATTTAATTTTCTTATCCGATTTTGAATAAATTTTTTTTTATTCAATGAAACACCGTCGTCAAGTTTCAAACACCAACTGAACAATCAACAACACTGACGATTAATATTAAATATTTTCGTAAAATGAAAATAAATTATTTTAATTTTGTAAATAAAATTGAATACAAAAAAAATAATAATAATAAAACTGAAAAATATTATATTAAATAATAATAGGGGTATATAAGACCACTTCGTATGGGTGTGCTTTACGTACTGACAGTCTCTCTATAACACAAAACACTGAGAAAAAAATATATGTATATATATATAATAAATAAATTCTTTGGTATCCTTTGAAAATTGGGAAATATGTTTTTCACCAGAGAATGTGTCTTAATTTGTATTTTTGGTGTTGTGTTTGTATTTTTATTAAAATGTATTTGTTAAGAGAAAATTTGTATATTTTAAAAGTCGTTGACATGACAACAACCCTATAATAAAATTTTCAACACATTAATAAATAAATTTGGATTAGTATTAGTATTATTGGTAGTATTGGTATTGGTTAAAATATATTTTATAGAGAAATTATTTTTTATTATAAATTTAATTGTATTGGTACTTCGGTATAATTTTATAAATGTGTATGTGTTTTAAAATGTTTTGTCAATTATCTTCTTCCTTTGGTATTATTGAAGGGATGAAATTTTTTTATTGCAATTTATTTTATACAAATACATTTATACATTTTTTTTTATTATTATTATTATTATTGAAAATTGAGATTATTTGGTTTTAATTGTGTGTTTGCATATACCATTAATTTATATTGGTTTGAGTATAACAAAAAAAAAGGGAGATGATTAGTGTTTAAAATTAAGCACGTGGTTGATAATCATTTGAATTTAATTTTCCATTGATTTCATTTAAATAGTTTGAGTAATAAATTTTAATTTGATAAAACGAAGAATAAATTATTAGCTTGTTAGAAAAAATATTTAGGTCAATTGTTTCTTAATCTGGTGTTACGTAATTGAAGGATAATTTATCTAAGTCATTTATCCTTGGTCTGAACTTCTTATTTATGTAACCCATTTTATGTGTAGTATATGTTGCATTATTTTGTCATTAATGACGAATTTGAAAATTCACAGAAAACTTTTTACGGATTTGATTCGATTTGCGTCCGGAACCTTTCTACTAGAAGATAGGCAGTCTATCCATTGCATCACTCAGATATATTTGGTGGTCCTAGAACTAGGGTTATATATTTCTCAACAACTTTAATTTCATTCGGTAAATTTAATAGTTCAGGGCACTAATAGCTTCTAAATTTCTTAATTTGAATTTTACTCAAAATGATATCCGAGAAAATGGCTTAGAATGGTTCAAAGTCTTGTTACTTTTTTTGTTATTGCATTGCATTAGCAAATGTCAGCCTAGTACTTTTACATCACAAATATTCTAATGACCCCATATCTCAAATAAAAAATTACAAGCAAAAAAGATTTATTTCATTTCAATCTAATATAATTTTCTTACAGTAAACTTCTAGCTTACAGTAAAACTTCTACCTAACCGAAAAAAAAGATGATCTCTTATCCTCATTATTACTTAAAATAACAAAAAATCATCCTTAAAAAGATTATAGTATAATGTTCTACTATATAGTTTTGTATATTTATATTATCGTTTAACGATCCCATCATACTTAAATAATATATTCTTTGTTTTAATATCCTTCATTAGAAGGATAACAAGTCGTAAAATCACTTAGGATAGCTATTAACAAGGCTATGGCTTTCTTCAGCTCTTATAAAAACAAAAGATTAAAAAATCTATATACATATTATTTTTCTACATTTAAGATGTGCAAATGATCCTTTTTTGTTTCATGGTAACATATATATATTTGTCTGTTAAAATATATTGTCCTTAACCAAAATTTCAAATAATTTATATGTGGTTTTAAAATAAAAGAAAAAAAAAATCAATTTGTGGTTTTAATGCATTCAAAGGTAATTAATTTATTTTTATGATGTGAATAATTTTTTTGGTGAAATTATAAAGGTAGAAAAAGCTATCACCTAGATTAATAAAAAAAATTCGTAGAACTAAGGTATAACATTTTTTTTTTTTTTGTTATTAGTTAATGTTTAAGGGTGGTTCTAGTAATTAAAATTTGAACAGGAGTGACATTTCTTCCGGCAATAAAAATTATTAATATTTGGTAATAAAAATATTGTGTATAAAAAATATATAAAAAAGAAATTAAATTTCATTCATATTTTATGGTGTTATTTTTACATATTCATTATTTGATGCTAACTATTACAAAAAATTGTTTGGTAAAAAAATCTGATGTGGCTACGTATATTTTTAAAAATATATTTTACAAATATGTAGTATATTCAAAAACTTAGTAATTTAACAAATATTTTAAAAATTATAGCAATTAAGTCGCATCAAAAAATTAAATGAAAGTCGTTAGTTAAAACTAGTTAAAAAAAAAATTTCAAAATATTTTTCTTTATTGAAATAATTGTGAAATTTATAAAACTGACAAAAGTAAACTATCAATAATGATTTACAGATCTATATCAAAAATTTAATCAAATCGAGATATTCACATTCGAAGCTTATATATTAATTTTCGTAAAAATCACGTCTAGCAAATTCGCTTTAAACATGTTCCTAAACCAACAGACAGATTGACTTCATGGTAAGAATTTTTAATTTATATTTCTAAAATCCTAATTAATGCTTTGCTGTCCAAATTTCGTAAAGTAAAATATGGTGAGATAACAATACCACACTTACTATATTGCATATGTAACATTCGGCCTTAATATTCAAAGTGAATGGAAATTGATTAGAGTAAATTCAAACGGTCCGGACGATTTGCAACTCTGTTACTAATAAAGCCCTTTATTTTCTGCAATTAAAACTTCTTCACTTAGAAAGTAATTTATGGTTCAGAATCCAGTAAAATTCAACAATATTTAAAAAAACATTTTTAAATATTGTTGAATTTTAAGTAATTTTTTTTAAAAATGTATTCCATAAATTTATTTGTTACTCGTAATTATTTATGAAATATATTGGGAAAATCCCAAAGAAAAAAAAATTGTAAAATGAAATAAATATTTTACTTTTACATATAATGTACCTATTGTTTTAATTATCCTTCTAATGGACATAAATCTGATAAAAATCTATTGTTTTTCTAAAAAATTATACAAAACCTGTTGCGCTAAACCTTTTTCCAAAAAGCCATATTTAAAGTATCTACAATCTACCTGGACAAAAAAAAAAAACCGAACTATTTAAGTCAAATGATAGAAATTAGTTTGAAATATATTGATTCAAACTAATAATCCTTAATTTTAGTTTCAAATTTTTGTTCATATACTATTTTAATATAAATACAATTTTTATGTTTTTTTTTAAATATAATTCTTCAGATAAATTTGATAAAGAAAACTCAGAACATTTTCTAAAAAAAAATTGTTAAACTTACTAATACATTTTTAGTGTTATAAAAAAACTAAATAAAAATATCATTTTTTCTTAATTATAAATAATTTTTTTATTTAATTATCTCATTTCATTTGAATTCTTTGAAAAGGAATGTAAATGTTGAAAAAATATCTGAAAGATTCTTTTAAGAAAAAAAAAATCTTCATATTATATCGACGACATCTTTTTTATTATATCAGCAGAAATTTGAAGAGAGTGACATGCGCCAGGATGAGCTCAAACCTCATTGGATAAATACATAGACAATTTCCGGATAGGTCATTATTATAAATATCTTTATTTATATACAAACGCATCTCTACGAGAATGTAGTGATAATTTTTATTTATTTATTTTTTTTTTGTGAAATTCTTAACAAATATACACTTTTTTTATGTTCAATGTTCATTTATATGTTCTTCATTTTTTTTTCCTGTCTTTTGTTGTTTATTGCTTAAGAAAAGATTGTACAAAATTAAGATTGTAAAGATTTTGATTGCTTACAATACTAAAGTTTTTAAATCTATCCAATAAAAATAATAGTAGGTAAAAATGGCAGTTTGGGGAATAGAATCATTTAGAATGAAGTCTGTAAAATTATCAAATTCATTGTAAAGAAAATTTCAATTTCTTTTATTTTTATAGAAGCTGGCACATTCTAAAAGAAAATTTAATATATTAAATAATGATTTTATCGAAGAGAATAACAAATTCAACAACAACAACAAAAAAGGATAAAGGATATTATATTGATTTGATCTTGATTATATTTATTATTGTAGTATTGTAGATGTAGAAGATGATAGTAGTGATTTATATAGTTAATTTATGTATTAAAAATTTCTTAATCAAGGATAATAAAGTCCAAATAATATTAAATTAAATATAAAAGAAAATTTATAATTTAAATTATATTAATACGAATTATAGTTTTAAATTAATTTCGAACAGATTATTTTAATAATTTAATATTTCCAAATGACACCATAATTACACCCTCAACTTCTTCATATCCTACTTCATAAATATTCTTCCAAATTCAACATCATAGCATATTAATAATAATGTTGTTGAAATTGATCCTATAATAATAAAAATCTAGCTTAGATTTAATATCTATGAAAATTTGCCAAAATATGATAATTGTTTCACATTTTGAAATAAGTGCTAATTTTGACTATTAAACCGCGAGGTTTCAAATTATCCAATGGCGAGGAGTTTTCATTTGCTATCCATGAGTTAAAATTCTTCGCAATTTTTGGAAAAATTTCCCAGACTAACCGTTTGAATCAATTTAAACAATATTTTAAATGTCATAAAATTAGTAGACCCACATTGTATTAGACTGTTTTTTGCAAACCTAAAGAGCGTTGAGTACCGTGACATTGGTGCGTGACATATAGATTGAGTGTGACAATGTAATTAGTATGTTGTGGAGCGACATGTATAAAAAAATTTGTCTTGGCGGACAAATTTACAAAATTTTAAATTTTATTAGGTAAAATTGTTCAATTCAAGTATGAGTTATAATATTTAGACCACCATCGATACCGTGGATAGGAGTTAGTACCTTATGCATTAAATATCTAAGTAAATACGGTATAGTAAATTTAGATTCAAAATTGGTTAATTATTAAGAAACTTTATTATTTTCTAATTAATTCATTCATAACCTGATATTTTATTTAAATATCAATAATAAAAATTTCCAAATCTATACTTAGTCTTTTATTTATTTTTAAATATAATTTCGAGAAATATATTTAAAAGAATTTTTTAAAAAATAATCAGATTTAGATACAAAAAAAAATATTTTTTTAGAAATACATAAATGCAAATATTATTTTGTAGATAAGAAATTATTTATTTTTAAAAGAACCAAAAAATATTTAACAGTGTATTCATCCTTACTGGGTATAATATGAAAAATTTAATTTCCAAGATTTATATTAAATACCATAAAAGTTTACCGCTTTTGTAATTTATTATAATAGCTACAATATTTATAAATCCTTAGAAAAAAAATTATTATCCTGTAGGTGTGTTTTGTAGGCGTTAACTATTTCCCGCATTAAGGCGCTACAATTGCCACCTTTCTATACAAAAATACAAATATAGTACATAATAAAATAGAATTTGACCACATTTTATTATATTTTTCAAAAAAAAAGGAAATTACACAAAACTTGATCAAGAATAAACTCTTCCGAAAATAATATAGATTAAGTCCTTTATTAGAATATTATTCTTATAATATGTTTCTTGAACAAAACAGAACAGGAACAAAAAAAAACATATAATAAGAATGTGGAATTTGAATAAAATAAAGAATTAAGGACTTCACACAAAAGATAAATTTTGTTTGTAAAAATTCACAAATTCTGTAATATAATGATCAAATTTTATGATAAATATTTGCCACACGCTTTCGAAGAAAAATATTATGATCCTTGTATATGCTAACATTATTCTTAAAAAAATGGCCTTTTAAAAATAAGGAATCTTTTTGGTTAAACTTTAATAGAAAAACCAATAAAAACTTATTTTATATATTAAAAATTTAATTTAAATATATTAATAAAATTAGGAACCCTATGATAGTTTGAAAGAAAAGTAATATTCATATATATATATATATATATATATATATATATATATATACAATATGTATACATATGTACAAAATATGATACGATTGTTTTTATTTAATTAGATATTATATAAAATTGTACTCGCAATTCTAATATCCAAAGTGTCTGTGAAGAAAGCCAAAACTCCAATTAAATAGTTAGAAATGTCAAACTTACTTTTAACCAAAAACTTAATTGAAAACTACTTTAATTTTGTAAATATACTTAATAGTATTTAATTTTACAATTTTACAATACTTAATAGTATTGAAGTATACTATTCTATATGTAATTCCACTAAAAAGACGTGGAACACTACCATAGCTTTCAAAACCGCCTCTACAAATTTTGCAACTGTCAAAACCGATGATTTCTGTTGGTGTGACTTCTAACAATTTACTTAGTTGAATTTAAAGTTCCATGGTTATTATAACAACGGATATGAATCTACATGGACGTCTATTTCAGTACTGAAAACCCATTTATAAGACTAAAAATGTTAAGCCATACGTCACTGAAATAAAACAATATTAAATGCAAAATAAAACCAAATAATTTTTGACATAAGTGTGGTGGCTGTTACAATCCCAATGACATTAGTACATTTTAAAAATTAACCACAATTATTTGACACTCAGGTTTTTTTTTTTTTTGAAAGTGACACAGTACTCGCACTTTTTTAAATTTTTCGTTAAAAATTTTACTCTAAGTGGATATTTTTTTTGCAAAATATCTATATTTAAAGTCAGTTATCGTCAGAAATTTTATTAAAGTTGTAAATCTGAGTTCACACGATTTTTTTTTTTCAAAAGCCGCTCACCAAACCTAATTTAATTTTATAAAAACTTTGATTTTAGAATTCGATTAATTTCTAATTTATTTACTATAAGTCGGAAAATATTTGTGGAACTTTTGTTCACGGGTAGCTGAAACTATTTAAAAACGATTCCTTTGGTATAAAACAATCATTGTATTTAGAGAATTAGAAAAAAGCGATCTCATTTTACTGAAAAAGTGATCTTTCAGTAAAATGAGATATTTTTGGAAATATGAATTTTTTAGTTACGTAGTTTTAAACTTTAGAAAAAAAACTATTTTGAAATATAGTTGTGAGGTTCTTATGGCAAGCTTCACGTAGAAGATTGACAACAAAATTAAAATCTCACTTAAAACATTCATCATCTAAACTCGTCAATTATTTCTAGATTATGTTTGCTGTTGAAAAGATGACTATTGTTTCTAATTACTTTGAAGTAAACACATAAATTTGAAGCAAACACGTCGTCTTTAATCTTCTATATTTAATTCAACATCATAATGTCCTGGAAAACTAAAATTTCAATACATATTTAACTATACTGTGGTAATATTTATATTTCATTATTATTATTTTTCATTTAATAAACAACAAAAAAAAAATGATTTTATTCTTTATGTTACTGCATTTGTTTACCAAAAAAAAGGAATAAAAAAGCATATACATAAGGATATAAATTGTGAAAATTTCCAATTTTTTTTTTATTAGTTTCTTGTTTTTCAAAGAAAATATTATATTGTTCTTTGGAATATTTATTAAATATGTATTATATAGATACATAATACATCAATAATTTCATATCGAAAGGACATCATAATAATAATCATAAAATTCAATTTTATAAATTCTTTTCTATTTTTTTTTATATGTGATGCAAATAAAAAAAAACATATTTTGTCAATGTATTGTAAATTTTTTTTATATATAAAATTGTGGTAAGTAGAAAAGGATACAATAAATATATTTTATATGAATAAGTAATATTTACTTCCGATACTGATAATATCCTTATAGAATTTATTATGTGGTTATATTATGCTTATATGTACATTTATATATCATCTTATTATAAGCATATGAAGAAAAATAAAAAAAAAATTTATCGAATTTAGTGAAAATGGTTTGAGAGAAAAATCATGATTCCCAGTACAAAATTAATATTCTAAAAAGGAATTTTTTTATAAAAAAAAAGAGGAAAATTTCCAAACAAAATGTATCTATTCACTACAAAAAAAATATATATCTATATAGAAAAACTTCTTCTGTGTGGCTGTGTGGCTATATATGTTTGCTAAACTTGATTTTTTCGGGTTTCATATAAAATTCTATATTATTATGCCCTTAAGGATACTTCAAGACCAGGAAAAGACACATTATCTATACTAGTAGTATAAAGTAGACTGGGTGGAGGGGTTATATATGAAATATTTATGTTGATAAATAAAGTTTCTGATTTATTTAATGATTGCTTATTGTAAATATAGCTTCTTTTTTTTTATAGACAAAATTTTATTTATAAAACGTGCGTCTGGAATCTAATAAATAATCATCAATAAAATAGATTTATTTATTCTACATATGAAAAACTATTTAATAAGAAAATATTAAAATTTAATTAATTAAATTTTTCCGGTTACTTTGAATGGAAAATTTTCTCTTTTTATTTGATTGAATTTGTCTATAATTGCGGAAAATTATTAAATGAAAAATTTCATAGGTATATAGTACACTATAAGGAAAACTTTATTAAATTTCATGAAATGTTAATTCGAGTATGATGTTTAATTAAAAGGATATTTTTTGTATTGCTTTATTTAAGTATATTTAATTTAATTAAAATTTTTAATAAATTATGCCATTTATAATTCGTAGTAAATCTAGATTTTACCTTCAAATCTAAATTTACCTGAAATTTTAAATGGCATAATTTAACTTAACGTTTTTGCAGTTGATTCAAGTAGAAAGCACAAACTTAGTTTTTTCATCACAAACTTATATCACTAAAAATAAGAAATTTTTTTCCAAAAAATACGAAGTTGTTTTCCAAAATTAGATATATACAGACACCTTCTTTGCCAATATCTTTCGAAAATATAGGAAAAATGGACTCATAATATGATAGTCTGTACAAAATTGCGTTGTACAAAATTTAAGATTCTACTGAAACTAATAACCGAATTTTTTAAATAATATTTACTAATCAAATCAAGATAAATAAATTTGTGAAATTATAATATTTACTAATCAAATCAAGATAAATAAATTTGTTTAGAGGAAAAAAACTCACAAGTAATTGCCATTAGCTTTAAAAAAAATAGAAGTAGTAATGTAATCCACAGAATTGAAATAGGGATGGACCGGAAATAAAGCGCGACTGGATTAAACCTAATTTGAATGAATTTAACAAAAATCTAATAGTAAATAAAAAAAATATGGAAGACTACATGGATAAATGAAATAAATACAAAGTGCAGCAAACGAAAGAAATTCGCTCAAAATAAAATAGAATGGAAAAATCTGATGGAGACTTTTACCTGTATTACATAAAATATTAATAACAAAATTGAATTGAATGAACTAAAGATTGAATTAAACTTAATAAATCTTTTAATTAAAAATATGTTCATTATATTTAAATTTAAAGTAAAAATAAACATTTAAAAAAAAAATATACAATATATTTGAATTAGAAATAAGATAAAATATCCTTTGATAAAAAGGAAATTTAATTTGAATATAAACAATAAATTCACACCTAGATTATGCTATGGTTATGGTTTGTCAAACGAAAAGAATGTTAAAGACCATTCTAAAAAAAATTCCCAATTCAACAAATTAAATTTTAAAAATTATGAAAGATCACTGAGTAAATGAGTTGAGTAAATATATGTTGGTAAATTTTTCATCATTTTTAACGTTTTATTTTGGCTATTAAGCACTATAGATATTGATACTTTTTCACATCTTTGTGATAAAATACTAAATTCTTTCAAAGAAAATTGTTTCTAGTCTTAGTATCCACTAATTAAAATTAAAAATTTTAGTATATGTAATTAAATTTTTGAGATTTTTTCTTTCTACATTTCTCTCAATTTAATACTAATCAAAATCAATCTAATAAAATTTAATAATTTAATCTAGTGAATTAATTTGAATTTGAATTTAAATTTGCATAAAAATAAATTATAAAAAATTGTTTTTATCTATTTATAAAAACGTCCCAAAGAAGTAAAATTTTCCTGTCTCTAGCAAAGAATACTTACGATATGAAATTTCAACAAATATTTCAAATAATCTTATATTAATTTAATCATATTTTAACATTTAACTCCCAAAAACTTGATATCCAATTATAATATTAAAATTTAATTAAATATGAATTTTACTTTGTCAAAATCTTTCAATTTTTTTTTTTCTTTATTACATTTTCAATCAAATGAAAATTAACTTGTAAAATATTTAATTAAAAAAGAAAATCATTTAACAAAAAAAAAACACCTTTTTTTTACCAAAACTTAACATTTAAGTATATAATAAATTCCCTTTTATGTTATGCTTTAAAACACTTAATTTACTGAAGTCAATTGCATAATTGACTTGAAATATTTTCTAATAAACTCTTTTTCTATTTATGAAAATACACTTTAAAAAAAGAGGGTAAAAATAGAAAATTGTTATTCTTTATGTTGTCTTCTTAAAGATACTACAAAAACAAAGACTGATACAAAAATAATGTTGAATTGAAGCCACGTGTATCAGATTCCCTCTTAAACAATACATAATATATTATAAAAAAAAATATTTATATTCGTAAATCTGTTCTTACAAACGAATTGCTTTTTGAAGCTAACTTTCTCATCTATTTAATTCTTTTTATTTTATGTTCATTTTTTTTTTCATAAAGATAAAAGCATAAACATTTTTTTTGTTGGTATTTTTATGATATTTAAAAACAAAACATAAAAAAATCTCTTTACATATTTTTTAACCCTCAAAAACTAAACTAAAAAACATAATTCCAATTGAAAAATATTTCGCACAAACAAAATACCAAAAAAAAACTTAAAAATTGGGGGGTAGCTTTTTTAATTCATTCTACTTGGGATATAATGCTAACAAAAAGGTCAATAGGATCAAAATATTTTACATAATTATATTTTCCTAAAAATATTCCAACAACAATACAATTTTCTCTATATTTTTTTTCCATATATATTTACGAATAAAAGAAAAGCTTTTATGTAAAGAAAATTTCAGCCACCCTAATTTTGTACTTTAACAAACTACACTATAATCTCTTTCTCTCTCTTTCTGTCTAACTATTAATTTCAATTTTCTATTATATGAAATTATGAAAATGGATTTCATTTAATATAATTTCATAAAATCCAAACAAGCACAAAAAAAACAAATCCACAAAATAGTTAAAACATTAATTTTACCCCAACTTTTTAATTCTACAAAATATTTTTGTTGAAATTTTTGATATAAATTTCATTTTTCGACAAAAAAAAAAATTTTAATAAAATAATTATGAACCACTCATTCTTTTCATTATAAATGTAGTGTTCATGTTGGAGGATGATTTCTGTCAGTGGTTTGAGGAAAATAAAATTCATATGTTATTAATATGATTTTTTTTTGTTTTTTTTTTTTATAGAATAAATTATGTTTCAGATGAAAACTTTAATTAAACGAAATTTGCCTCAATTTCAGCCACTTTTAGGTTATGGTTTTATTTGTAATACACTATTATATATTATGACTTTTTGCTAGGATACATGGACGTATATGCTTATTTCATGTTAGATGAATTAAGTTCGAAAAAAAACAAAAAATACAGAAAATTAAAAACAATGCAAAAAAATGAAAATCTACAAAAAAAAAATTAATTTTTGCAGATTTTATGTTTTTTTTTTTAACGTGAATTATTCGATGCTTGTGTGTCCATATAATAAATGGGTTTGTGCAATGTAATTTGTGGAAAATTTTGAGTAGAATATGGCTTCATATAACAACACGTCAGGAATTCCCCTAAATTTTTAAGAAAACGTAAATAGTTATTAAGTGAATCCTGAAAATCTGTTTTGAGCTACACATTCACATTGAATACTCCAGGTCGATCAGTTATCCTCCAGGCCGATTAGTTATATGCGAGCTGTCACTTCCATGACGAAACTAGTTAATAATAGCCGTATTTGATTTCTAGTAAAGTTTAAGCTTTGAGTGCTCTTCTCTTTCACACGGAAGGAATAACCTTTTCCACTGTTAACTTTATTTAACACATCACAGAAACTATTATTTGTATTATTATAAGGTCATAGCTTGATTTTTGTAATTCTTCCGCTGGTTAATTCCTCGACAGTAACTAATATGTTTACTTCTAAATTACTAAAAATATATTCTTGGACTCTTTGCAAACCAGTTATAACATTTAATAATAATAGTTTCATTAACGGCAGCACACAATAAAAAGTGGAGGTGGAGGTAGCTCTTCTGTGACTTAGAATATTTTCAAGAGTAACCAAGCAGAGAAAAATGGCAAACATGGTAAGAAATTAAACTTCTAACACAGGATAAAAAATAAAATTTGCTCTGAGTCCCTTTCAAAGAACAGTGTCAACAAAGAAAATAATATAAACAAATAACACAGTAGCTAATTTAATGAATTTTTCAGTATAAGAACTTTTCAAATTAATAAGCATATTATTTTCAAAATTTAATAGACATATTTGAAATATTTCATTTACTGAAAATACAATATTTTAAAAAAAGGCGGACAAATATGCCAAACAAAAAAAAGTTCTGGCACACAAAAAAAAATTACATCTGCAAAAAAACAAACTTATACGTGAGGCACCTACACTATATTTTTTTTTGTGTTTGGTGTGCATTTTAAAAAGTTGTTCAAAAATTTCATTAAAATCAGTTTTTTTCAAATTTGTTGAATGTATACCCAAAAAAAAAAGAACATAAAATTGATACACACCCATAAAAACAGGACCCTTTTAAGTTCATATCCTCCATACAATGAGAGACTCTTATACTTTTCCTTTATTAGTTATTATTATTATTATTGTTGTTGTTGTTGTTGATATAATGATGAACTCTTTCTCCTATCCACATTAATAATATATGAATGCATTTTACGCTAATATGTGAGCTTTTCAACAACATGAAGTGTATATGAAATTTTAGCAATTTTCATATTTTTGTTCATCAAAAAAATTTTCTTCGTACTTTTTTTTTTTTTTGGTAGCCAACAATCCTAAAAAGTACTTGTGGATTTTCATAAATGAAAAAAATTTTCTCCAGAAAAAAAAACAAATGTCTATGCATTTATTAGAGTCATAAATTCAAGTAGAATGAAATTAAAACTTTGCCTTATACGAGGAATTATAATGTCGTTTTTTTTTTGTATTTTTTTTTTACAAATAAAAAAAATGAGATAAGAACTTTTCTGATGAACAAAATTATAATCTTTTTTTATTTTTTTAATAAATGGTTGTGTTTTTTGATATTTTTAATTAATTTGCTATTTTTTGGACAAGATTTATTGCAAAATTTTTATTACCATACCAATTGTTGAATAAAATGAAAATATGGCAATATTTTATTGAATTTAATTAGAAAATTGATTAAAAATATTTGGGTTATGGAATGTATTCTACCACAATGGTTAACTTGTAAACAGCAATTGCCAATAAGGGGCTATAATAAATGAGCTTATTAGATAATTTGTTTAATTGATTTATTAATATGTTTACCAGTAATTAATAATAACTACAGTTAATCCTTTTTAGGCTAGCTTGCTAATCAGTCAGAAAAATGTATCATTTTTCTATTGAATTCAAATCTGTTTCCATCTAAGGACTATTATTAATATACGACTTACAACTTATTTCCAAAAATCTAATAAAACTTGGACAGTTACAGCGTCTAATATAGTTAGTATTGTGTCAAAACGACTGTGCGGATGTGCAGACTTTTATCAATCACCAGATTTCGTTATTATTATCAATGGTTCTTAGAACGATGTTGTATACAGTCCCGTATATAGTCCCCATTAGTGGTGACGGTAGTATTCTCAGATACCCATGACCAGCTCCTTATACCTATTAGAATAGATAAGATTATCAAATAGTTAAAATAGGTTAAAATGTTATGCGTCGAAACCACCACGGCCAGTAGTATCCCTAATTGGTTAGAGCTTACCAGCAAACTATAGATTTTTAATGAAATCTAAGGTATTGTTACAATTTGGTCAAATATCTAAAATATTTGACCGAATTGTAATCTGTTTATATTCTGCAGCTGGCTTTAAGCAATTAATCTACTCTAGTGCAGCCGTGACATTTACTTGCTCCATTTTCTAGTAAATTTCTTCGATTTTCTAATCAATCTGACTAGCTGCCTTCTTCATCACATTAAATATTCTACTCAAACTGTAACCATAGCTAAACATCCACTTATTAGAACTAATTTGATGACATTTATAAACAAATATGGTTCATTATTAAATATTTATAGTTAATTAATAAATATTTCTTAACAAATATTTCAAAAATTACTGATTAAAAACTATCAAAAGAAAACTATTTTAAAATATAATTTTTATACAAACTACAAAGATTTTAAAATAATTAATCATAAATATTTAGTTCATATTTTTTTTCTGAAAAAATAAAATAAAAATAAAATTGTTTAATTTATTATTATATTAAAATATTTAATAACTATATTTAATAAATAAAGAAAAACCGAATTGCAATTAAATTTCGCTGTTGGAAGTCCTGTCTGTATCTGAAGTACCAAAACAAGATCTCATATTGTTAAATAATATTAAAAACTTTTATTATTATTATTATTATTATTTTTTTCATTAGTACAAAAGAAATCATAAATTCATACTATATTTTAACGCATAAGAATATTTCACTACAAAAACATAAATATATATCTATAAGATTAAAAACAGTATACAAACGGTATATGTATGTATATATGTATGTTTATATATTTTTATAAAACAGGACTGACAACAAAGAGGGGAGCAAATCCGTATATAATGAATATCATATCATCTGCTACTGGTTTTTTTTTTTAGATTTAGGGTAATTATATTGTTAGATAATGAGATCACTTAGGGGTTAATTTTTATTTATATGCGAGTGGTAATTACATGATTTTCTGCAAAAAGTTATGTTATAAACATTTTTTTTTCCTTGTTTTTTTAAGGTTTTTTTTTTAAATTAATTTCTGAAAATGACTGTTAATGATGATTTTGATGAGAAATCATCACTATTATTTTATTGTATATTTTGAATGTTTGTTGGTGAGTTAAAATTTAATGATTGTGTCAGGTGGATTTTTTTTTGCAATTACATATAATGAAAATAAAATTTAATAAAAATTATATTCAAATTAATTAATTATTTAAGAAAAAAAATGGTTTTTTTAATATCAAGTAGTAATGGTTATACCTTATAATAACCTTATAATTATTTGTATCAGCTAATAATTATCATTGGTATTAACAATTCGTGGTTAAATTATAATGTTTAAACCAATTTTAGAGCTAATCCGATGATTCATATTTTATTATAATTTCAATCATTTACATAATTAATTTAATTTGATTTAATTAATTTCAGTACATTTTCTTTAACAAAGAACAACAGCCTCCTCCAATATTTTCCAACTTTCTCTATCATCTGCAATCATCTTTTCCTAGTTTGGATTAATACGTCTTAAATTGTTTTTTAATGAGTAATAAAATTATAGTAAAATAAGACTCAGAAATATGCCAACGATCGAAGCCATTTGCTAACAACAAATGTTTCACTAATAAAATCATTAGTTTAATGCAATTAAGGTGATTTCTTCACTATCAAAAATTTATGGTTCGGAAGCAATACAAAATATTAGTAGGTCCAAATTGTAATAGAATGTTAACAGACCTTTTAAAGTAGGCGCTTAAATTTTAATGCTTTGACTTCTATTTACTGATCCGTTTACTTGTAGTTTTTGTTTCATTTTGGACTTACTATTTTTTGTCACCATATTCATGTAAATATTCCAAGTTTCATAAATTTTATTGATCAAAAATTGCAAGTATATTGAACTCTATTGATTTTCCAAGGTACATTTTTATTATAACTAAAAAAATATACCTGATAATTATTATAGTCAACCTGTTTTCTTGAAAGCCTATAATTATATCCCAATACAAGTATGCATATAATTAAACTCTTCTTAAAAAAAAATATATACCATTAAAAAAATTGAAATAAAGAAAATCCTATTTACTCAGTTATCGAACAAAATAATACATATTAGTAATTATAAATGTGCAAACTATTAAAATTGTTTTATTTAAAAGTACATTTTTATAATATCGACTTATATATATATAAATATATTAATGTTGTTATACTCAAGTTATTATTTATCAATAATCAAGAAAAATCTTATATTATTGCTAATAGTCTGTCTCTCTGTATATTCATGAAGAATTTTAAATTATTTTGTAACAGAGAAAATTTTCATGGCAATTTTGGCTAGATTATAAACTGAAAATCTTTAAATGCCAGTATAAACTGTTGCTAGACCATGAAATGTTCACATAAATTTTTACTACACTAACTGAAAACTTTAAATTTAAAAGGACCTAAAGAGGATTGATACTAGTATCTAATTCAAATATGTTTTAAAGAAATAAATTGTAATTGGAAACAGAGTAGAATAATATAAACGGTTCTATAATCGTTATTATTAATATTCCTTGTAACAGCAGAAGTCAGGTTCTAAATATATTTATAGTAATCGTTGAAATTGTTGCAAGGTATGGGACAAGGTACCCTTTCTGTCAGATAATAATTAGTAAAAGAAAATGTCAATCACTATTTTACAAATTTCAACCATTAAATGCTACAACGAAAGCTCCAGCATTAGAAACATATGAATATAATTTTCCAATATGGACATAGAACACCGGCGGTGGCTTAGTGTACTAAACTGTAGTGCGGTAGGTATTAAGTTGGACTCCGAGAACAAAGGTTTAACTAATAAAACTATTAGTGTGAAGTTTCTTCACTATAAAGAAATGTATGGTTCGGAAAACTATGGTTAGAATGTCAAAATTGCAATAGAATGTTAAAAGATCCTATAAGGCAAGTAGAGATTCTTCACGGGCTACAGCATCAAGTAGAGCGAAGAGAAGGACACAAAAGAAGCTATAGCTCATAAATATGAATCTATTGAGTATAATATTAATGCTGCGCTATAGTATTACCATGTACCATTAAACATTTTCTACCTAACCATAAAACATTAGCACTTAGTTCCGATTATTTTTCCCTCTTGTCAATATTTCATAATAAATATAAAAACTAAAACCTTTCCATTAAAAAAATGGTTTTTTTTTTTATTTTTATAATTATTCATATATACACTACCAATATTAATAGCAAAATACTTAAGTCTCAATGTAATTGTTTGCTTTCCTTGTTGACAACTTTTATCCTTCTGAATTTTTTTTTCATTTTTTTTTTGTAGTAGAAAATTATATATAAGGAATACTAAAAAAAAAAAAAGTTCTCTTAAAATATAATTTCAAATAAATATATATACAAATTCATTTTATGGAATTTATATTTAAAAATAAATAAACAACAGAAATAAATGCAACTACGTCTACGACTCTCAAAGGATTTGCACTTGTACTAGAATTTTTTTTTTTTTTTAGAATGTATTTTATAAGGATTTAGATTTAATAAATTTACATATATATATGTATTATGTAAAAAAGTATATTACATTCAAATGAGATTTATATTTCATTGTACTTTGACTAGAAAAAAAAAATAAATAAAATCTTGTTGACGATAATGGAAGTAGAGGTAAAAATGTCAAGAATAATATACATTCGATTTAATGCACTTCCGTCAATTTAAAATATAATTTCGTTTTTTTTTTATGTTTTTCTTCTTTTTTTTTGATTATATATAATTTAAATTTATATATACATACTTTTAAACTAATCAGATTTTTAATTTTTCAAATCTTAATAAAATATGAATTATATTTGTAATGGTATTAATGTTTGATAGTACCAAACTTAACTCTTTTTCTGAATAACTAAAACCGTATTAGGTCCAAAATAGCACGAGACTGTTTCGAAACTTAAAAGAATAACATTCACAGGTTAATGGTAGATTACACGAAAACTAGAAAACGATCTGAGCAACCTTTATAGAAGTAAAGAGCAATAAAAATAGCCAAATTACTCCATCCGAGGAAGGCTTTAGTTGTATGAAACTTATCGGTTTAGTAACTTGTCACTATAACAAATCAAATTGCTTTTCCATCGCTGAACTATTAATTTAAAATTATAACGGAATTGTAGCCCATCTGAAATGTGGCTCCAAAAATCCTTTTTAGTTCGTGTCAAAGTCATTAAGAACTATATGCTTCTTCAAGATTATTTAGCCTATTAATTGATCTGTAGAAGTAAATAAGACCTAATTTTAAAGGATTACGGATAATAATCATAATTTCCCTGTTTTGTAATCAATTTTGTTCAAAATTTATTAAGTCAAAGAAACTGAATATTAAATACTAAAATTAATATTAATTAAATTAATTATAAATTTAATTAAACAATTTTATTGAATTACAATTTAAAGGGGCAAAACGAATATGCCGATGTAAAAAGAAAAATCAAAACTACGAATTTCGTATTATATGACATGACATATTACAATACTGTCACATGTCGGTGTCGTTGTCACTATATTTCAATAGATATTTACTATTTTCGCTAGTCGTTATGTTTTGACAATTTGAAAATTCAGAAATTTAATTTAATGAAAAATTAAATTGTCTACAATTAAACAATAATTATTTGAATTTGCAAATCAAACTAAAATAAAATAAAGATGTTCAGAATTTGTGGCATTTGTCTCTATGCATAGCGATTTATTACCTGTGTTCTAGAAAAAATAACCACAAGATTATTAGTAATAAACGACAGCCACATTATTCTAATTTGGTTAAAAGTGCTCAGAAATTAATTCTCGGCTGCCCAAGTAGTGCAATATTTCCACCCCAATTTTACGAAATGTAATTTGTTAAGCCTTAGTTTAATAATTTCAGTATTAATCTGAGTATTTTTTACTCAATACCAATAATAAATTTATTTTAGATAAAGACAGATCATTAAATGTAAACTAACATTAATCGAAAGCAAATTTATTTAATATTTAAACATAAAAAAAAAGAATAGTTTTGAAGATTGCGGCAATTGTATTTACATCCGGTAATATTTCACCTATTATCCTTTATGTTTTATATAATAATAATAATATTTATTCAGTTTAATCAATATTATAATTTACTAGAATTAAGTTTATCATTTATTAAAACACCATAAATATACACGCAATAATCGTTTTGTTGATACCAGAAAATTAATTAATTATTTTCAGTTTTTTTTTTATTTCATAATCGTCAAAGTATTGTGAGAAAATTATATAAAATTAACAGCTAGTGTCCATAAAAATATAATAATATGATATTTATTAATAAATAATATGATAATATTATCAAAGTTAATATTATCTATAATTTTATATGGCAAAAAAAAAAAGAATTAAATTCATTACCATATAAATTTGTAATTAATCCTGATATTACAAATTTATATGTTTATATGCAAATTAATGTTTTTTTTTTTTATATATGATTAACATTATAAATTATAATATATAAATTAAATATTGATCATAAATTTACATTAATATAGAATTAATATGTCATTTATTATATACATATTACAAAAATGTTATACTCTTATAATATTAATTATTAATCTTATCATTTTATACATGAATTAATTTATGTAAATATATTCAAATTTATTTTTTAATTAGTTTTATGAATAATTGAAATCAACAGATAAAGGATATTTATTTAAAGAATTTGTAAAACTTAACTTTGAAAAAAAAATATGAATAATTAGTTTTGTAAAATTTTAGAATAAAATTTTAAATAAAGAAAAAAATAAGTTTTTTCTTAATTTTCTGTTGAAATCTGCAAATTATCACAAAATATTCCTAGTATTCGTGTATTTGCAAATTAAGTTGGATAGCTTTCAACTGCAAAAAACATAGTTTGATAGAGTCAGTAAAGATTAGTTCGAAACCATAAATTAACTCATGAAATTTGTATAAAATTTAGGCTGAATTTGTTAAAATGTTTAGTCTTTATTAAAATAGCTAAAGTTTTCTGTGTAGACTTAACACGTTCGTGGTAATTGTGGCATAAGGCGTTATTGCAGTTTCTACCCTTGTTCAAAATACGCCTGCAGACTTTTAAATGTTAATATAATTTTAGGCTACTGTTAAGGTTACCCTTCGTAATCCTCAAATTTATATTGATGTCTTACGTGTATTGACATAATTTGTTGACATAATTCAACATGTTGCCAATTTTGATATTAGACACAATAACGTCTAAAAACTATAGTTGCATTTTTAAGTGAAACAGTCAAAATTTTAATTGAACGCCAACGTGTTATAACTACACCTTACTTTATAGAAGTAAATTGAAGCATAAATTTGGTGTTAATGCTTTTAGTTACACGGTAATCGTTACGTATATGTTTTTGTATCAAACTGAAAAATTTAAACGTGATTTACTCAAAATTAAAATGTCACTTAATATCTTTATCATCTCCAATTTAATTATTTCAAATACTGAAATATATTTTTGTACGGTGGCCATATGCTTCAATTATTAACTAACAAGTATATCCTTAAATTATTTGATTTTTAACTAATTTTTGAATAGTACTATATAGGTTAATTAGTCAACCATTGACAAAATCCCATATTAAAACATAAATTTTACAATTTAATTGCTAAGCTTTTATGATTTCCAAAAATCAATTTAATAATATAAATAAATTTTTGATATTAACTTCGTATATTATATATTTTTAAAAAAAGAGTAAGATGATGATGATACGTTCTACTATACCAAATACCAATATTATATTAAAAATTGTATAAATTCAATATTAAAATTTGATCTATTTCAAAAACTAAAGTGTGTACTTAAAGGATTTCCTCAGGTTCGTTTTATATTAAATTTATATATTAAAAAAAAAATTTTGATTTGAAAATTTCTGACGCTAATATCAATGAAAAGGATAATAAAAAAAAATTCATATTATATTTATATATTTAAAATATTAGAATATGAGAAATATAGTTTCAATATGTATAAATATTCTCGTAAATAGAATATTTTTTTAAATTAAAAATAAATTATATCAAAGCATAAATTTATAATAAAATAAATATAAAAAATTAAAACTATTAATATTAAAAATATTTAATTAATCTAATAAATTTTATAATTAGAAATAATTAAAATTGTTTATTGAATTAAAATATATATTTTATTAAAAATAAATTTTGGAATAAGTTTTATTATATTTAAATTAAATTAAAATTCTATTTTATAAATTGAAAATAACAAACTTATTTCCTATTTATATCTATACGTACGTATACGTACGTATATCCAATAATCAAAAATATATTGAAATAAAATACAATTTCATTTTATTTTTATTTGATTTTCTTCTTTTTTTGAACCAATATTAAATTTATTTCAATTTTTTTTTTTTAAATAAATTTTCCATTTGATAAAAATCAAATCGCATAAAGCTTCCTTTTTCCTGTATATGTAATATAAATTGAAATAAATTAAATAGAAACGTATAACAGTTTCAGATTAAAAAATATATCAAGTTTTAAAGTATAAACTGCCCTTTTGGTCCTTGCTTCGTAACACTTTATACAAAAATAAACTGATAAACATTCCGTCTAATAATTGTATATTAGTTTTGAAATTGAAAAGTAGTTTATGATGAATGATGTCAATTATTTATAATATGACAGAAATTAAATTATAAATTCAATATTAGGGATCTTTGAAGGGAAAGATTTAGGGGTTTGGTGGTGCATTACATTATTGTATAGTAGGTACTGGGTTCAATTCCAATTCCGAGGCTTTTGTGTTAGTTTAAGTTTACACAGCTTCAAATGAGTATAACTATAATAAAATAAAATTATTACAAGAAACTTCAAGTACGGAAAATTCTTATCCCTATGCTAATAAGTTAGAGTGAAAGAAGGAAAAAAAGAAAGCGTTTTGATTAAATTGTTTAACAGTCTACAGAGCTACTAAAATTCTGTTCTGGAAAATTAGTATAATAAAGTTTTGAAGCATGGTATATTTTATGAAGATCTTATGTATGTATCCTTGTAATGATGTATCCTTGTAATGATTCTCTACATATACTTTTGACGCGTCGTTAATCTAATTCACTAGTAAAATGTTTGTCTTGTGCTTGTTGTCTTGTGCCTGTTTGTCTTGTAAAATTCACTTTACAAGACAAACAAGCACCAGGACATAGGAAATTCTTCCAAAATCTGTAATTATTAAATATTGTGGTCACTTACTAATTTACCACATCAAATAGCTTCTAATTAGTCTCGTCTCTTTGGCGCTACAGCTGGATGCGAGCCTGGGCCTACCCTAAAGGGTTTCTGTAACATTTTATTGCAATATGGACCTACATTTTATATGGATTCCGAACCATAAATTTCTTTATAGTGAAGAAACTATTAATTGCAACAAGCTAATGGTTTTTATTCGTGAGACATTTGTTGTTAGCAAATGGTCTCTGCCGTTAGCATTTTTCCCAGTCTTAAATTACATTTTATTATAATTTTATTACTGGTACTCATTTAAAGCTGAGTAAACTTAGACCAACATCGATGTCTCGGACGGGCGTCGAACCCAGTACCTAATGCACCACAGCTTAGCACACTACCACTTAAGCCACCGTCGGTCTAATTAGTATCATAAAATAGTTCAGACCCGAATAAAATCATATTATGAATTGTTTGTACATCAGAAATATCATTACCTGATTATTTCTCACCCAAATTACCGGTAGCTGTGTATTTCTTAGAATTATTTGGAAATGTTAAATACCTAAAAAAAATCCTGTAACTTGTCAAACCCCCCAACAAAATTCAATTTTTAATTACAACTTTGTTACTAACTTATATTGAAATAAAATTTAATTAATTTACTTTTCTACCAAAAAAAAAAGAATAAAACTTGGTAAACTAAAATCCCACCCACCAAAAAAAAAAAACCCACAAACAACATAGCATTAGCTTACGTTTATTTTTACCATTTTATCAAAAAAAAAAAAATGAACAAAAATATGTCTTGATAAAATGAATTTTATTGAATTTGGTTTATGTTTGCATTACCAAAAAAAAACAACTACCCTGCCTGAATCAAATCAAATAGAGGTGAAATAAAAAATCTGTATTTCTTTCTTTCTATGAATCAAGTAATGATTTAGCAATTCACACACCCCTTTTAAAATATTCACATATACACACACACATACACACAGAATATTAAATCCTCATTTAAAAAAAGTAAAATTTTACAAATACTATGAACCAACCAAAAAAAATTGAAATTTTTTAATGAAATTCTCTACTTCAGTGTCGTATTTTATTAAAAATTTGCTAAATTCAATCTTTTATCCGCTCTTATCAGAATCTTAAAAACTTAATGTTACCATTTTTTTTTTTAGAGTGGGTGTGTTATTTGATTTAACCTTTTTGTTTTTTTTTTTTTAACTAAATTTCTGTCGTAATCGTCATTGATTCGTTTACCTTATACTTAACTTCAATGATTCCTCTTCGACTTTATACCAGAAAAAAAAAACCAAAAATTTAACAATTTCTTTTATAAATTTTTATAAATTTTGTTTTTGTTGATATTTCCCGTTTATTTTATTTTTTTTTTGTTCTGTAAAACTAACAAACCCTCTAACCCCTCCCAACCACCCTCAAGACAAATTCTTTAACCCGAGTATCATAAACACTGATGGTTTACCAAAAAAAAAAAGTGTACATAACCTAAAGGAACGCATTTAGTTGATGATATTTTTTTTTGTACGTATCTGAAATTTGTGGTAGAGTTTGAGTGTTAAAATTTATGCTCCCCTTTACAGTTAAAATAATAAATAAAAAAAGAAACAAAATAAATCCGCTAACATCCATGGTTCATTTTTATTTTTATTTTTTTTTAATTTATTTATAACTTTACCATTTTTTTTTTCAGATAAGTTTTTTTTATTAGAAAGAGGGTCCTTTAGTTTATAAACCAAGGAGTGTTGTTACAAATATAAATAAAATGGGTAAATGTATTTATTTTTTTTGAAAATTTAAACTTTTTTTTAATTTCAATTTTTGTTGAGGGAGGTGTAGGTGATAGACTAATAAAATACATAGAAGAAAAAATAAAAATGTTGGTACGGAAAACATTAAGGATAAAAAAAAAAATTTGTCATTCGTTTTGGTATACCAATTTTTTTTTTTACTAACAAAATAATTAATTTTATTCGGTACAAATGTTGACATAAGCTTTTATATTAAATGCGAAAAAGTTAAATTTTCAAATGAAAATGATTCTTTTTGTTTTTTTTAGTTAATTTATTATTTTCTCTGTCAGGTAACAAAAAAACTACTAAATAGAGTATTTTCAAAGATTTACATAATTAAATTTTAAAAATGTTTTTTAAATTAAAATCCTAAATGATTTATAGTCAAGTTTATGAATTTTAAATGATTTTTTAGTGTTAGTGTGATTAAATAAATTTGTTACTCAGATTAATTATGAATCTAAAATAATTGAAGTGAACATAGGATTATTAACGTAAACTTAGTTACGTATTATATGTGTGACCTAATTGCCTGATTTTAGTAATAAATTTGAAATAAAGTCGCCTATAAATTAAATTTCATTTTCTCGTATGGCTATGACTATTTTGTAGAACCAATTATCTATAATGTGATGTTAAAATTTTGCTGTCTTTCTCTCGCTCAGACCATAAATTGTTATTTTTTAAAAATTGCTGATTGATTTAAATGCTTAATTACTGATTGATTTCAAATATTTCCAAAACTTTACCACTCTGTTTCCGTAAAGAGACATACAGAGTTACTTAAATATTATTGTCCTGTGGTATAATAAATAAGTATATATTATTCAAAATTGAATAATTTTAATTTTCAAGCTGATTTGGCTTTAAATATTTGACAGACAAATATTAAAATTAATAATAATATTTGTTTATGGATGAATTTTTGTATAAAGTACAGCGATTCCCCAAGAACCTACGTCACCATACTCAAACTTTGAATAATTTTAATATTTTGTATTACTGAGTAATAGAGTTATAGAGAGGTACTAGAATTTTACCTTACATTTTTCAGTATTCAGACAGGGTACTTTAAATAATTTAATATATTTTAAATTTGTAACTTAAACTTATTGGTTAGCTTATCACAAAAGGATGAATTGAGATTAAAATTTGTCTAATTTCACACTAAGTTAGATGTAAAATTACCTAGATAATACCATATTTACTCTAAATTTGAGCGATTATAGCAGCAAAAAAACAGTTTCACAAATTTTAAGAAATAGCATTTCTTCTCAAAATTCCTCTAACTTAGAGCATGTCGTTATATTTATATTTTAGGCTCAAAACCCTGTACAAGATTTAATATTTTCCTAAAACAAATAAAACTATAATTCAAACTTATATGTAATACAAATACACAACTACAGATATGAATTTTTTATCAGTGTAGTAGTTCTTTAATAAAAATAATTCAGGATAATAATAATTTACAATATCTACAAAAGCACATAAAAAAAAACCAAGAAGAAATAAAAAAATTATACTTAATTGTACGAATGACAATAATTTCATTTAATTGTGCGTATAAAATAATTCTTTCATTTATTTTATATATTTTTTTTCATTTTTCATTATATCCTTTTTTTGCATTTCTTTTGAATATTTATAATCTCTTATATTTACCTCGATTAAAGATTTATCCTTTTTTTTAAACAAGAACATTTATGTATAAGTAAATAACATAAAAATGAATTATTATTATTATTATTAAACATGTCTATAAAACAAGAATATGAAGGAGGAAAAAAAAAACCAAGAGATATTAAAAAATGAAATTACCATAATTAAGTAAAATGTTTCCCATAATTACATAAGCTACACAAAATTTCAGATTTTATATTATAAAAAGACACACTAAAAAATAAAGAATGAATAAAATAGCATAATAAAAAAAAAAAATTATGAAAAAAATGTTTAATTATGGTCTGAAGGATAATGATTTTCATTTGAAATGATGAAAATTTCTTTATATATATTTTTATTCTTTTATAAAAAAAAAACTTATATTTAATATACACCGAAACTTTTCATTTTCATAAAAAAAGATTCTCCATAATTACACCACAATTTTATTTTATATATTAAATTAAATACTAATAAATTAAAAAACAAATTAAATAAAAATATAAATTATTTTTTTTTATGGAAAATTAATATTATGTTCACCATTTAATCGTCCCTGATCTCTAATAGCATGTTGTTGTCTTCTTTCATTTTCATAACCATCAATACCAACACCAATACTTTCAATAAATTTTTCTCCTCTATAACCATTTTTCTATAAAACATGAATTTTTTAATTAAATTATATTTAATATTAATTAATTTAATAATATTATTTACTTCGTAATAGACATTTCTTCTTTTTATACTAATTTCAGGATCAAAATCCCATGTTGTACGATTATGTATAACTGGTGAACCAGCTAAACCATTTTGTATTAGTTCACTTATAATTCTTATAATATATCCTTGTACTGGTTCAGATGGTAAAATAGCTAAAATTAAAATCTAAAATATATATGTAAATTAGTAATATGTAAATTAAATAAATAGATTAATTAAATAATTAGGACTTCTAATTTTTTTTAATTATTTTAATGTTAAAACTATAAGAATTTATATATATTTATGAAAAAAAATAGTGTAAAACTCTGAACGATGAAAACGATAGAATTACAAGGATGTTGGTAGTTTAAAGCCTTCTATAAGCATTTAAAATTAATTTCATGTTTAAGGCTCATTAAATTAACGTTACAGTGAATCAAAATAACTTTATATGATTCCAGTGAGATAAAATTAACTTTATTTGGTTATAATAACTTTATTTGGTTACAGTGAAACAAAATTAACTTTAGTTGATTGCAGTGATTAAGGGACTTGCCAAATCCCCAGCAATATTGTTCTTTTATATACTTTGCAATATTAACACTTTAATTGATTCATAAATCTTTTAGATACTTTGCAACATTAACACTTTAATAAAACATAATTTATCTAAATTAATCAACTTGATCCATTCGTAATTTTGTTAACTTTTTGGATAAATTTGATGGCATAAATAAATCATAAAAATATATTTAGAATATATGTCTAAAATGATTATGTAATAATGGTCAGTTTTACTGTTTTCCAGTTTTCATTTTAATTTGTAAATAAATTATACTAAAAAATTAAATGAAAACATTAAATAGTTTTTATTGTTTTAATATCATAAAAATAATAAAGATTTTTTTAAAAAAAGTATAAATTTAAGTTAAATTTCTTTATTTAACACAATATAATTATATAAACATTAGTAACACATAAACTATTTTCAAATCAACTCAACTAAGTATAATTTAAAACTAATTTTCCACAAATTAAATAATATAACTTTACACAAAATACATTAGTTTACTAATAGTTTTAAAAAAAAAACAGCAACATAGTATAGTTAGTAAAATAATTTTTTTTATATCATAATCATAATTTCCGGTCAAAGATTTAAATCAAATTTATTATTAAGATTTTTTTCTTTTAACTTTATTTAAATAATTTCTTTTCTATATTTCTTATATAAAAATTGGAGTTTTGTAAATTAATTATAATAATTTTGCATACCCCTAAATAAATGGCTTTCACAATTTTTGTCATATTTTTTTTAAAATATAATATTTTTTTTAATATTCTTAAATTGGAAAAATATTTATTCCTTGCGACGAATAAAAATTAATATTTTTTTTCTGTCAACCGAAAAGTTTGATTATAAACTGAATAGTTTTTTTTTATGTTAGTAAACAAATACATTTGAAAATAATTTAAAGAGATTGGAAAAATATTTATTATAAAAAACTTTAGGTTAAAAAAAAATCAGTAAAATTAAGTAATTACGAGTAATATGCTAAAGAAATAAATGTAAAACTTATACAACTATAATAGCCCACCATTTCAAGTTACCATTATCGAGCATATTTCTTTGTCCATGAAATTGTTGATTTATCAAGAAAAGCGGTTTATTTTCACATATTTATTTTTTTATAGGTTACGAAACATTATATTAATAACATATGATTTACCTTAACCTAAACCATAGTCTGCAAAAAAAAAAATAGTTGGAATTTAAATGGAAAAATGGAAATTAAAAAATTTTTGGGAATTAGATGAAAATGATGAGTTTGCGAGGATTCATTGTGAACCATAAATTATTTTGAAAAAAATTTCAAAATAAGATAAATAAAATATTCCAACAAAAAAAATTAAAAAAAATTCGGAAAATTTTTGACAGAAGGTGGTTGCTGCATTACTTCAATTTGAAAAATATACCAAATTTTATGACATTCAGGATTTTTTTCAAATTAGCAGGTCACTCGGACTTCTTTAAATTTTTCATAAGAAATTTTAGTTCTCACTCGAAATGGACATATCTTGCAAGATATCGAAAATTAAAGCCAGTGTAATACGTGCATTAAGAAGAAATCGATTGGTTTTAGATACTTAATCTCAAATAGGTGCTAAACTCACATACCGTGATTGCGACATATTTCAATTAATAATTAAATTTTAATAATAATTTATATTTCTGTTCAAATTTAAAACATTTTTTGTAAAATTAAATACAATAATTATTATGCTATAATAATTAAAGCATAATTACATTTCTCAGTTTAGTGGATTGTGGACAAACCCTTATGTAATATAATAAGAAAAAGTTTAAAAAATAAAATTTATTTCAAGTCTTAAAAATTTTATTATCAAATCAATAGTTTTTATTTGTATTGAAGACATAACTCAACATAATCATACATTTCTCCATTCCCTCAAAATTTTGTAAATTTTTTCATTTTAGTAATAATGTGGACGTTGATTTTAATTACGTGCCGGATGCCATACAATGAATAATTTTCTGCACTTATTATTATTATAAAATATCAGAGAATTTGTCTATACATAAAAATAAGTCAGAGGCGGAATTAGTGAATTAAAAGAAACAATAATATTTAACACTATTTTTTTACATCATATTTTTAGAGCCGGAAATTCACTCCGGAGTATTAAAATCTCAATTTTTTTGCTGGGTTTAAACCTAGTATCTGATCGAAATAAAAAGAATTCTTAGTTTAATCATGGTAAACAATAATTTTAAATTTAATTTTTTTTTAGATAATGCAGTCTTTTATTGGCGGTGCGATTTATTTTAATAAGTAGACATAGTAATAATCAAAGCTTAATAATTAGGTAACTTGAAATTAAAACATTTTTACAAATGCTTAAGTTCAAATTACGTAATTAGAAAGATTATATGTACTACATACTTCCATCGATAAATTTAATATAATTATTAAATCTAGTTCGCAGAAACGCTAATTTTTCTCATATAAGAACTATTAACTAAAAGTACTAAGCAAAGAACTCTGTAGTGTTTTGATAATATTCAAATTCAAACCAATTCCAAATTATATTTATAATATTTTCTAAATACGACACTGGCTAAAACATAACTTGTTTAAAATTCATTTAATCTTTAACTACAATAATACTAAGTAAAAATAAATATAGCATAACAAAAAACTTTCACTTTTTTCTCTTAGTTATGCTGTTTTTTTTTTGTAAACTTGCAGGTAAAATATACTAATACAGCTGATATATACTATACTGTATTCACAATTTTTAATACACGCAATACCTGTTACGTATATTCCCCGCTTATATTTACCTGATTTTTTTTTGTTTTTTTTTTTTTCTTTATACTCAGAGACTTGCGCCACCGTTTACTTTTTATAAATATTTTATTTTTTTTTTTAAAAAGTAGGGATCAACATTTTTAACTTATGAAACTCTTAGTTATAACGTTAAAAAAAATTTTTTTATACTTGCAATTATCAGAGTATTGAATAAAATCGCGGAATAGGTCATACTAACTGTTCACCTAGAAATTGCATTAAAATAAAATAAAATATTCTAATAAGAAAGTAGTTAAGTGTATTTAAAGTATTTACTTTCTAGTTAGTGATCGACAAAAAAAAAGTGTAATTTAAAAATTTTAAATTATAAAAATGGTTAAATTTAGTGCTGTAATTTTTGTTGTAAGTTTAATTAATCTAATAAGAAATTTAAAAATATAAAATAAAATATTCTAATAAATTTTAAAATAACGAACGAAAAAAATTTATATGTCACAACAATTTTTTTTTTTAAAAAAAGTCAATAATATTATGAATGTAATATTAAAAAATTGTTACGAAATTTTGGGCGGGAATGAAAGTTACATGTCAGTGTATTATATTTGTTCATTTATTCATTTATTTGTTTATTTTTGACATATCTCATGGTAATAAAAGCTCTGAATTATGAAATTTTATGCAAATATACTTAATAAGATTACCTCTTTTATAATCAATTTATTTATTTGAATTTTAGTTTAACCAAAATTCATAATTTCTGACTTGAAAATCTCAAAGTATTACTGTATTAATAATATTAAAATTTTGCTGCCTGTACGTCTAGCAATAGATTCGTAAACTATTGGAAGTATCAAGACCCACAAAAATATTAGTTGCGTTAACATCACAAGCTTTGTAATTTGGACATGAAAACTATTTCTCAAATTTAATTTAATATTATTTAAATATTTTATTGAAATGTATTAATCTTATTCTAGTTTCTGGTAAACAAAAATTAGTATTTGACAATAACTGACAAATATTTTGTAGTGCCATTAAAATTTATTAAAATAATGTCAATATTATTTAATAATACCAAAATTCATAAAAATATATTCAAGCAAAACCATCAAAGAAAAGTAGGTTTTCCAAAAACTAGTTTAATTTTGACATATTTTTTATATGAAAGAACTGATAAAACATTCAAGACTAGATTAGTTTTGTTTGTATAACTAGTTTTAAGATCAGTCCGCATATAGTGTGTCAGACAATAATGTTAGAGAAAGAGGTAGTGCTAGACTATGCTTAACGGATTTAGAATCGAAAGCAGTTAATAAAACTTTAAACCTCTTTATTTATAATTGATACTCACCATGTTTCAAAATAAATTCTAGTTTTGAAAATAGTTGGAAAAATACAATAAAATATACGGTTCTGCCAATCCGAACTGAGTTTTCGCCTCGTTTAATCTTTGTGTCTTTGTCAACATCATCTCTCCATTTTATTTTAGGTCTGTCTTGTTTCCTTGATCCTAACAGTATTTGTTCGAATATAAATATCCTTCGTATAAGTCATGATTATAATGCCACCTTCAGGGGTATCATTTTCCAGTAATGCACCATAAATCTTCAAATTGAAATGGAAATGTCAGAAAGATAATAAAATGGTAAGATGAATAAAATGGTAATATAAATTATAATTTCTTCTCACATGAGACTTATAAGCATGAAGCTATTTGAACAAAAATATCTAATTCAATACAAGGATTTTTCAAGGACATATTCGCTCTAAATTTATATTGCATGTGGAAATTATTACTCATATTAATAATTTTATGTCAGAAATAATTTTATGTCACAAAATAAAATTTTGTTTATAAAATTATGACGACGTAAACTATATATTTCCCGAATCAAAATAAAAAATTAATTCCATCAATAAAAAAAAAACTATATTATATTATGTATATTATAAATAATTTTTCATGAAAATTTTATATAATTTGAAACTTATATTTTTTTTTTCATATTTCCATACTTGACAAAACAACAGACTTTTATAATTACGACATTAATTATATTTAAATTAACGTTTTGTTTTGTTTCTGGGTTTTTTTTTTTTGAAAAAAAATAGGTCAACAAAATTTTAAATGTTTTTTTTAATGTTTTTTATGTAAATTATATTTTCAGATTTTTTTTATATCAATTAACTTACTACAATTAATAAGAGCAACAGTTCAACCAAGAGCACCAAATTTTCAATATTTTGAAAGGTAATTTATAATAATTTTTTCAAAAAAAAAAAAAACTAACATATGTATAAATAAAATTATGATTAAAATTTTATCTAAAATTTAATTTTGCTTTATAGACCAAAATATCGTTATCCATATTATGATGAAAATGGTAGAGGAAAATTATTATATGGTTATGGAGGACCTGATCTTTATCAATATAAAACATATACACCATTAGAGGGCATACATTAAAAATAATATAAAATCTGTTTAAAAAAAATTTATCATAAATTTCATATTTTTTTTTATGTCGTTTTCATTTTGATATAAAAAATAATTATATTAGTTAATTTATTTTGATTTTTGTTTTATTTTTTTTTAAAGAATATTTATAATTATTATCAAAAAAAAAAACTAAAGGTACTCATGTTAATCTAATTTAAAAATAATTATGCTGATTTATAAACATTAAAATAACTATAAAAAGTGTATTTTTTTTTTTCATTAATAAAATTATTGTTAACACATGCGTAAAAATAATAAAAATATTTTTAAAAAAATTGTTTTTTTTTAATCTTTTTTTGGGGGGAATTTAATTAATGAAAATTATGATTTTTAATTTCAATTTAAGATAAAATTTTATTTAAATTATAATTAAACAAAATTACGATTTATTGCAAAAGCAGATTCAAATAAATTTGAAAATTTTGAACCTATTACAACATTAACTGAAGAGTAGATAAAGTACGAAGGATTTACACTAGCCTAATCATAGTATACCAATAATAAAATAATAAAAATTACAGTAAAATGTTAATTGTAATGGTCGAAAAAAAAATTAACCATTGAAACCACCTGCTAACAATAAAAATGCTATCTAATAGAGCCATATTAGCTGGATGCAATTAAAAGATTTGTCACCATAAAGAAATTTATGATTATAAAATGAGTAGATCCAAATTCCAATAGAAATCTTTTATTTGTGGACTACCTAGACTTGATGTAGTATGGATACAAGATTGAAAAAAATCAAGTCTCTGAAAAGTGTTTACGTTTGCTGCCATTGACAAACAAAACTAAAATAGTTCTAATTAGCATTTAGTCTGAAGAAAAATAATATATTAGGAGACTTTTTCAGCTCAATAAGCATCTAAGTTTAGTTAGGTTGTTAGTAGTTTTTGTGAAAGATTGTAACAATATAGTATTACAAAAAATTACTTTTTCAACATTAATATAAAATAATTTCCACGGTCAGAATCATAAAACTGACTATGTTTCTAAATCATATTACAGTAAGGACTATATCTAGCAACAAGTATGCAAAATATATAATAATTATGAATATGTATAAAAATCAAGAATATGTATAATAATTTTGAGAAGTCCTGTATAAATTTTTAAGTCCACTTTGAGCCTTTTACGAAAATTTCCGAGGAACGCTTTGAATTTTATAATTTTTTCGGTTATAAATTTTCGAATTGTTTTTAAAGTTTGTTGAAGTATGGAAAAAATTGTGAAATATGTAAAAACCATTCTTTTAAACAAGCCCGATATTCCCATATTTCATCATATACGACACCTATTAACTACTTTTAATAATAATAAGATTTAGATATGTGCTAAACGTCGGAGATATCTTGTAAAAATAAAGAAGTGTCTTTGAAAACTTCCTCGGCAACGTGTATAGTAGTTTCTTGTAGCACATAAGGAATGTGCCCATGATAACCAGTGCTGCTTTTTTCTATTATATTGTTATTCAAAGGAAGGTTCGCACATTTGCTGACCATATGAGCGACATCTATTTTGTCAGTTGAAAGGCAGTTTTAAAAAATTTAAAATTAAATGTCATTTTTTTTTATATAAAAGTTTTTTTATATGGCAGCTGCAGCCGGAGTGTCAAACTACAAATATATAGAGGTTATGGTTGTTTTGTACACAATACATTTAATGAATTTTTATTTCAATAACTAAATACGTTTAAATAAAGTTTAATTTCGCATTTTAAAACAATATGTCTCGTAAAGAAGCACTTTCTCAATTTATTAATCAAATACACGGGCGGCCAGTTGTAGTGAAATTGAATAGCGGTGTCGATTACCGAGGTTAGACTCAAACAATTTTTAACTAAACTAATTATTGAACTCAACCTTTATCCAATAGGTGTTCTGGCGTGTCTTGATGGATATATGAATATTGCATTAGATCAGACAGAAGAATATGTAAATGGTCAACTAAAAAATAAATATGGTGATGCATTTATTCGTGGAAACAATGTTTTGTATATTTCAACACAGAAAAGAAGAGTGTAAATTAACTATTATTATTTTTAACTTAAAATATGCAAATATAAATTAAGATTATAAAAAACAACTAAAACTAATGGCACTTATTAATTATAACTAAAAAAAAATTACGCGTAAAATATATGAACATATATTCAACTTCCTGTACTAATTATGATAATCTACAAAATCTTCTGGAATAAAACCTCCATGATGTTGAATTTCTTCAGGTGAGTAACCACGTCCTAATAATTCAACTAACCTATGACCATGATGTCCATAATTATGTTCATAGTGTGGATTCCATTGTTCACCAAAATGTGGATCAAATTCAATATTATATTTTGCATCATGTAATGGATTACCAAATAGAAGATTACGAAAATATTTTAAAACTGCTTTTTTCTTCTCAAAATGTTGATTAATTGGTGCTAAAATACCTGATCTTGCGTAATCAATCATAGGAAAATTTTTAAAATAACGAAAATTTATTAAATCCAAATTAGAATAATCTATTGTTCCATTGGATAATAAAATCAATGATGATGAAATTATCTTTAAATAAATTTTAATTAATTTAATATTTTTTTCTGGTAAAATATTTACCACTTACCAAAATAATGAGAAATCGTTTCATATTAATAAAATAAAATTTAATCAATAAAATTTAATTGAGTTCGAAGCTACTGTTTAAATTCAATTGATAAATTTTTCCAAATTTAAATAGTATATAAACATTTGTTATTTATAACTTTTTGAAATACAAGAGAAGGATTGTTAATATCATATACGATTAAACTAATTAGAATTCAAAACACGATACACCTACTATAAAATATTCAGAGTAAAGAAAGTACGCTTTTCGGAAGTTCAATTAAATGTAATAGACATTTTTTTTAAAGAAAAAAGAAAATAATTTTGTTTTTTAATTGTAGTATTATTATGAAATCTTATGTAATATTTAGCCGCTAAACGTGAATTGTAATTTTAAATATGAATAAGATCTTTTGTAATACAATTAAATTATTTATTTTTAACTTTTGCACGAACTGATTCCAAATAGAATGAATGTTAATTCAATAAATAAAGGAAAAATAAATAATTTTCTTTGTCAAATCTGTACGCATATGTGTAAGTTTTTTAATTTAAATGAGTATTAAATTTCTAAAGTTTGGCAACTAACAGCTTAGAATTAATGTATATGTTCTGTCCGATTCAATTAAAATGGAATTAAGTCGTAATCAACTAAAATCAAATTAAGTCATAAAAAATTATATAAAATTATTGGATTTTACTTCATTTGTTTTATGGCTTACAACTATTGTATTAATAATCACTACTATAAATTAATCCGGATTAATTTTAACTGGACATTTAAGTTGAATTTTATAGTAGAATTAATTACTTAAAAAATAATTTAATTTAGTTCCTATATGTGCAAGTATCTTGGTATTATAATTAAACAGTTTTGTCAAAATTTTATATTGTAAATTTCTATTGCAGTCGTTTTTTTTGTAATATTTAATACAGTCTGTTATTTTTTAATTCACGACGTGGAATTTGTATTATTTTAAATAAATAATTTGCCAAAATTAATTTTCATAATTATTTTTAACAAATTAAAATAATATAATTAATTAATAGCTAAAAAAATTACGAAATACAACTAATAATTTGTGTCAGTTAAATGAATTTTAGCAAGTAGTTGGAAAAATTTAAAATTTAGATATAATTTTTTTTTAATATATTTAAATACACAAAAAAAAAATATTCGATTGTATATCTTACAAAACTATTATAGAACTATTTTATACCACCCCAAATAAATTTAAATTAAATTTTTATATTAATTCTTTTATATATTATATAATTATTTACTTATAATTTTGTTAGTTATTAAAAATTGAAGGCTAAATATTTGTTAAACCTAAGATAAACAAAAAATTAATAATTGAGGAAAATTAAGGCTTTACATTTTTATAGTTCTGGTTTTGTGTGTAGATTATTTTTCATTTTATTTCAAAAAATCACGTTATTCATAATAAGCATAAAAAATATTGTGTATTTTTATCATTACAAACTTTTTTTATCTGCGTTATATACTACAGATATTATATTTTGATTTAGGATTACCATTATTACTGCACGAAAATTACATAATTTATATATTAATTGCCAAAGTAACCGATGTGTTTTATTAAGATATTTTTTTTTTAAATTAAACGATCAACGATTTTTTAAAACATAAAAATTGGGAATATTTTTTTTTCTTTTAATATAATTTTTTTTTTATAAATTCATAATATTTTACCGCTTTAAGATTTGTTATCACATCATTTAAGCAGAATTTATATCATTATTTTGTATCTTACAGTTAAATTAACCAGACCATGCTAGTAATTCCTTCATATCGGGATCATCCATATCATCAGCTGGTGCACTTGTTGATGTAACTTCTATAAATAATTAACTAATAAAACATTTTTAAAAAAAATAAAAATCAACTGACCAGCTGGTTTCTTCTTTTCTTTTGCCTTGTCTTTAATTTCTTCTGTTGGTACTTCTGGTAATTCGGTGCTGGGTCCAGCAACACCGAGAAATTCTTTATCAAATTCTTCTTGTTCTAATTCTTCTAATTCCTTTTCTAGTTCATCTTCATCAATATCTTGTCCTAAAATATTTAAATTTTTGATTACATATTTCTTTAATTTCAAATAGAAATTTTTCTATTGGTCTTTACCAAAGGCCACTGGATTCGAAATAGCGTCAGAAATTTCCTTAGCAACATCTTGTTGTTCAGCAATATCATCCATCATATCGTGAACTTGATCAACATCCCTAAAATAAAAAATTAACAGTATTAAATAATTATTATCAATATAAAAAATCCAAAACTTACATATTCTTATGAGCTTGTTTAAGTGCATCTGCAGCATTTTTCATAGTTGTTAGGACGGCAGTATTTGTATTAGCACTTTCCAATGCTTCTCGTTGCATTTCAATTGTTGATAATGTACCATCAATTTGTTGTAATTGTTTTTCATATCGTTTTTTCCTTTTCAATGCTTGAATAGCAGCTACAAAAAAAATGATGATTCATTAAAATCAAAGTTGTATGTAGACAATGACAACAAACAATTTTCTTCAAAAAAAAAGTAGGTATACCTCGTTTGTTCTTTGTACCATTTTTACGGGCACAATCTAATTCTTGTTGGATTTTTGATTCTAAAAATTCTTGTTTTTTAATTAACATATTTTCTGTCTCACGAAGTTTTTGTATAGCCTCGCCAGTACTGGGGGCAATTTCTTTTTTGCCCCCAAACATTTTCCCAAAGAAACTCATTACTAATTTTATTTTTTAAATACTAATTTAACACTTGATTAACAAATATAAAATAATATTAACTTAGTTTAATCAAAATATGTTAACGTTATTAGAAAAATAAGTTTTCACCTTTCAACTAAAAAAAAATCCGTTTTGCAATTATTATTTTGACATTCAAGTTTGCCTATGCGTCATTGCTATTAATTATCTTTTACAAAAACGTTAATACCGGAATCAGCTGGAAATTACAACTGACATCTATTGTTGGTCAAATTAGTAGTTCTATTTGTAATTAGATGGCAGTTCAGAAACTAATTATATTTTTTAGAATGAAGTTGTTTATTTTCCACATTTTACCTAAATGTTGAGACAAATTGCAACTTTTACCTGAACTGTCAGTGCCAGCTGTTATTTTTTAATTTTTTAAAGTTAGTTTACAAATAAAAGCCGGACAGAAATCAATTTATTTTATTGTGTTAAAAGGAAAAAAAATGGCAAATAGGACAGTAAAAGAAGCTAAAAATGTTCACGGAACAAATCCACAATATTTGGTAGAAAAAATAATTCGATCACGTATATATGATTCGAAATATTGGAAAGAACAATGTTTTGCACTAACAGCTGAACTTCTAGTCGATAAAGCAATGGAATTACGTTTTGTTGGAGGTGTTTATGGTGGCAACATAAAACCAACACAATTTTTATGTCTTACATTAAAAATGTTACAAATTCAACCAGAAAAAGATATTGTTGTTGAATTCATTAAAAATGAAGAATTTAAATATGTACGTGCATTAGGTGCATTTTATTTACGATTAACTGGTTCAGCTATTGATTGTTATAAATATTTAGAACCATTGTATAATGATAATAGAAAATTACGACGACAAAATAGAAATGGTCAATTTGAAATTGTTTACATGGATGATTTCATTGATGAATTATTAAGAAATGATCGTGTTTGTGATATTATTTTACCTAGAATACAAAAACGTTCTATATTAGAAGAAAATAATGAAATTGAACCAAAAGTATCAGCATTAGATGAAGATTTAGATGATGTACCAAGTGATGAAGAAATTATTGAAAAAGTTGAAGAAATGTTTAAAAAACCAAAACATAAGAAAAAAGAACGATCTAAGTCAAAGGAAAGAGAAAAAAAACATGATAATAGAAAAAAAGATTTTGATAAAGAAAGAGAAAATATGGAACGTGAAAAACAACAAAGACGTGAACAACGAGATCGCGAACAACGTGATCGTGAATTAAGAGAACGTGAACTACGAGATCGTGAATTGCGGGATCGTGAACAAAGAGATCGAGAAAGAAAACGTCACGAACGTGATCGTGAAGATCGTTACAATGGCAAAGAATATCGGGATGAAAGGCATCCTGATAGCAGAGATCGACGTAGAGAAAAAGAACGGGAAAGAGAGCGCCGGAGACATTAATTACGAAAAAAAATATAATTATACAAATATAATAAATTCGATTTATTTTATAAAATTCATCTAAAATTGTTTTTTTTTTCTTAATCTAAAGCTTAAAGTATTAAAAATACTTTTAAATATTTTTCTTATAAAATATAGAAGTAAATTTCTTTAACTATTATTAATACTAACCAATAGAATTATAAATAGTGGATGGATTTGATTTTTGTATACCGAAAACAGTTCTAATAAAAAACGAAATAAATTAATATTTAAAACAATGAAGAAAATAAAAATACACTTACGCCATTAATATATAACAAAGTAAATAAAATGATGTACTAATAAAATTAAAAACTCCAGGATTTGTAGTTAATGTTGAACTGTATACATAAGTATAGAGAGGTGCGGAGCCTAAAGGTGCAATTGTTTCAATTGATGTTGCAAATGAAAAAATTTTACCTACAATAAACAATAAATATTAGGTAATTGTATTAAATAAATTCAAAAATATTAAGTAACAAGATTACCAATATCACTTGTTGGTACAATATGTGACAATATTGCTCTACACATTGGTCCACTAATTCCTTTTAAAACTCCAATTGAAATTGCTAAATATAATTGCCATGAATAAATTGCTGTTGCTTTAATTAGTGAATCTAATACACAACTAGCGAAAGCTATCAAAGCTAATGAAATAATTGACAATCGCATAAGCTGCAAAAAAAAAAAAATTAAAATTAAATTTTCAAATTAATAAAAATTTAGTAGAATTTACTTTTTGTAAAATATACATTCCAATAATATTTCCAATAATTAATATAATTACATTTATTGCATCATACAAAGTATATTCTTTTATAGTCCAATTAAACTTTTCCATTGTAAATAAATAAAATATATTTGAATCTCCAACTAAACCAAATAAATTATTTTATTTTATTTTTAAATTTCAAAAATAATTTAAAATTACCTATAACAAAAATAGATGTTGCTAATGTTATCATAGTTAACCAAATAATTGCTCTATCATTATTTGGACGTTTTTCAAAACATGTTTTAAACATATCTTTTATTAAACCCCACCGGAATAATTCTCTAATTTTTGCCTGCAAAAATAAAATTAATTAGAACTTTTCTGATCTTAAAAGTAAATATAAAATATTGTTCAATTTACTTTTTTATTCATTTGTTCAATCACAATACTCTCATCAACTAACACTACAATATAAATAATTGCAAGAAAGAAAACCAATCCTGAACATGCAAAAACAGTTATTGTATTAGTAGCAGCTAAAAGATAACTACTTAATAAGGATCCCATCATTAAACCAACATAAACAGCTGCTTCATTTAATACCATTCTATATGCTCTATCTTTGGCAACCGCAACATCAGCAATATAACAAAAAACTCCAGCTATTACACCACAATTTCCACCTAAAAGTGATACAGGAATTGCAGACATTATAAATAACCATGGATTTAAAGTGTATTTTGAAGAGAGAAATACTAAAACAGATAATATTATATAGCCCAAAAAATATCCTGCAATATAGAAATATTTTATTAATATTATTTATATAATTTAATTTTGAACTATATATTTTACCAGAAAATGCGGCAAATATCACAGGTTTCCTTCCAAATCTATCTGACCAAGGTCCAACAAATAAACTAATAACTGCCGGTATAATACTTTCAAGTAATGTACGTACCATTATAATTTTAGCTACATATGGTTGAACAATATTTTCAATTTCCTGAAAATAAATCAAATGAATATTATTAATAAAGTATTATTAATAAAAAATAAAAATTAATTTGAAAATACCAATTGTTTCTAAACAATTTTTTTGAAATTGTACAATGCTTTTTGCAAAAAGTACTTTTAATAGAATATAAATTTAATATTAATTCTAATAGATGTGAATGAAGTGCCGAATACATTCCGTCCGATGACAGGAGTAGTCCTGATGATTTTAAATGTGCATTAAAACTATGTTATAATATTTAATCTATCTTCATAATAAAGTTTATACAAAAAAATGGGTAAAACATCACTAGAGGGAAAAAGAGAATAAAGACAAATCAGATAAGAGAATGCTACAATAATTACATTTTTAATAATATGTATAATAAGTTCAAATTTCATTTTATAGCCCACAATTATATAATAATGTCAAGAACTTATAAATTTTAGGCATTGAATTTTTTTATTTATCAATTTAACATAATTAAATGAATAATTATTAAGTTATATTTTGTTAAATTGTTAATATTCTTTTATTATATCAGATGTATTTGATCTTTTAATATAGTTTCAATTTCACTGATAATAAAGAATCCATAAAAATTTAATAAAAAAAAATATATTTTTTATTATTACAATAATTTTATAAATTTTAATGTTAAATGAAACAAAGGAAAAATAATAATTATGATAATACTTTAACAAAATATATATAGTACGTTATTAGCTGATTACAGAAATAATTTGTATTAATTGGTTCATGGTTCATAAAAGACTATAAATTTTAATCATGTTCAAAATTATTATGAATGAACTTATAACTCTGTTAAACAAAATATTTTTAAAGTATGTCTTAAAAAGATATAATTACTTAAAAATGTTTATATACTCTGTTATGAATCACGAATTAATACAAATTTTGTTTCTGTAATCATTAATGAATTGCTTATCTATTGTGTTAAAGTTTATCCATAGTACAAGATAATTTACTTAAATATGAACATTATTTTAAAAATTATTTTTCTTAAAATGAAATATAATTTCTTTCAATGATTTTAAATATTTCTTTTTTTCTAAAAATATTTGTTTAAATACTTAATATATAAAAATTCTAGTTATCTTTATACTTAAATTCGTTATTTTGAAATTTGTTTCATGTTTAGCCCGTTAATGAATTACCAAAAAATTAAATGCAATTATAAAAAATGAATTGTGCAAAACCCCTTAATTTTTATGTAAACATCAACAATTCATTATCTATCACATAATTTAATTAAAATAAAAACAAAATAAATATTATGTAATTTACTTGAGAATTTTCATCGCCTTGTTTCATTCCTAACACTGCACAATCTGATGTATTATAATGGAAAACATTTGTACAGGCAGTATAGATTATCTGATTTTGTAATACCACACCTAAACACATATTGAGAATATACAACAATTAATTATATTATAATTAAATATAATATTTAAAAATATTTTAAAAAAACAATTACCTGATAAATTCATTCCAAAAAATACAAGAAAAACAGCTGGTTCTAATACAAAAACAAATAAACCTTTTTTTCTTGGCTCAGGTATTATACAATCTTCTTGTACAGAATTTGTAGATTCAGCAAGAATATCTCGTGGCGGTAATATACAAATATCATCTTCGTTCATTTTTTTTAATTAAATTAAATTATTTTAAAGAATTTTTGGTTCAAAACAAAAAAAATTAACTACACTATTTATATGCTTTCACTTTTCTATAGCATGATAAAATAATTAAATTATAATTATTTTAACTATTATTTTTCGTTCTATAAAATTAGACAAAGGAATTGAATTTTAATTAAATTAATATTGTCACAAAATTATACTACGTACTCAGGTCTAAAAGACAGTTTAATCTAAAAAAAATGGTTTTGCTTAGTTTGTTTTACTATGCTCTGTGTTTTACTATATGAAAACAATAGATTTTTTGTATAAATGTGTGTGTGTATATACTATATATATATATTATAAATTAATTTTAACACTACAAGAAGTGCTGTATTTCATATATTTGCCATAAGTGGCGTATTACCATTTACAATATCTGACGCATAAATTAATATTTTCAAATTCATAATTAAAATATAAATACAATTCTAATTTAATAATGTTATGTTAGTTACCTCTATTATTTCACTGGGAATATTCCATTTGGTGTCACATTATATTTTTTAAGTCATCAATTATACCTTTCATCTGTCATAAATTGACGGTATTTAGTTTATTATTAGAAATTAGTATTTTTCACGACTTTTTCACGATAGTCTTCATTAGGTTGAAATATTGAAAGTAATAGCATACTAATCTATAACCAATCGTTTAGTGTTCACTCATTTTGTTAGCTGCAAGTTAAAGCCTGGCTAATTTCGGTGTTTACCCCCGACATCTGGCACTGATTTCTTCAATAAACCAAGAACTGTCACTTACAGCTGACTTGTATATTCTATCTGGTAAATTGCTTATAAATGATATACTGTAGATGGAGATAGATCAGATAGATCATTACTGTAGTGTAGATAGATCATTTCTATACTGTAGATAGATAATTTCTTTTCATTATTTATCTAAAGAAATATTGTAAACTAAAACTTTTTATTGCTTGAGAATTAGAATAAAATTGTAGTAATTGTATTTGTTAATCCTTTTATTAAAATTGTACTTAAAGTTACTAAAAAAAAAGATTAATATTAAATTTTTTTTTTTCATGAAAATATATCGTGATAATACTCGATATTGGCTCGTTGAATCGCATATACAATTCTATCAAATAAAAATTATAAATATTTTATTTTATATTTTGTAAATATTCAATTACTTACAATAATAGTTTGAAACATATTAAATATAATCCAGCACTAATTAAATTAAACATTCCAGGCGAAGTTTTTATAGTTTTACTATACACAAATGTATAAAGTGGATCTGAGCCAATAGGTAATATGGCTTCAATGGCATTTGTTAATGAAAGTACTTTTCCTGTATACAAATTTAAAATTGAATACATAAATAAATAATAGATAAATTTTAAAATATGTATTATTATACCAATATCATTAGTATTAACGATACTCGATAACATTGATCTTCCCATTGGTGATGCAACACCTTTTATTACTCCTAAACCAACGGATAAATATAAATGCCAGGATCGAAAAGCAGTTCCTTTAGCAATCGCATCAAAAATACAACTAATATATGCTAGTAGGGACAAAGATATAACAGAAAATTTAAAAATCTGTAAAAAATAAATAATATTTCAAATTAAAATTAGTATTTAATACTAGTTTTATTTCAATATATGTATGTATTACCTTTCGTAAAATGATCATTACAAAAATATTACCAAATATTTGTACTCCAATACCAACAGCTTCATATATTGTGAAATCTTTAATAGTCCATTCAAATTTCTCACGAACAAATAGATAAAAAACTGTTGATGTACCATCAATAACATAAACTGTAATACCAAGTGTTGCAATAATTAATAATACAAAAAGGCGATCAAATCTTTCGCGATTTTGAAAACAAGCAGCAAACATATCCTTAACTAGATCATTTTTAAAAATACTTCTAAATGTTAACTAAAAAAAAAATATTAGATTACAATTAATTTCTTGGTATTCTTAAATTAAAAATATATACATTTCGATTTATTTCCGGAGTTTTTAAACTTTCTTCAATAAAAAATATTATATAAAATATAAGTATAATAATTATACCACCAGATATTGCAAAAATAGTTGTTGTATTTGTTAAATCATATATATAACTACTTAAAATTGATCCTAGCATAAGACCAGCATAAATACATGCTTCTGTTATAGCCATTCTATATCAAAAACCGAATATATAACTAATGTTTTCTTCAAATATTTATACGATCTACCTTAAGGGTCGTTGCTCCACATTGGTTATATCTGCAACATACGAAAAAATACCTAGTAAAAATGAACAATTTCCACCTAATATTAACTCTGGTATTATACCCAGTATATAAAACCATGGATTTATTAAATATTTTGTAGAGTAGTATGAAATAATTGCACATATTACATATATGAATGCATATCCTGAAAAACGTTTTTAATTATTATTTCCAGATAAATGTTAAATCGTTTTTTACCTGTGTATGCAGCTAATATTATTGGTTTTCTTCCAAATCTATCAGACCAAGAACCAAGCCACAACGTACCAAATGCTGGAATAACACTTTCTAACAAACTTTTCGTCATAAGAACTTTGGCGGCATAAGGTTGTACTGCAGTTTCAATTAACTAATATTAAATATTCCTTAATTAACTGCTACAATTCAAAAGTTTAGTACAAAATTCACTACCTCATGTAATGATTCGTTTTAAAGATTCACGAGAAAAAAAATAATCTAATCTATTTAACTTATCGACATTTTGCTATAAGTTAGTATAAACATTAATAATTATTTGTTGCTATTAAAATGCCCAATAAATGTGAACAAATTTCAAAATTTTAAAATAATTAAAAATTATGTACTTTTCGATAATTTCATGTATGCTTAAAAAAAGGTTTTAAAATTTAAATTTAATGAACTATTTATAAATTCTAAAACTATTTTAAAGAATATTTGTTAATTTTTTAATATAATATACTATAATTTCTTACTATTGATGCATTATTTGCTTTTGAACTTCCTAGAATCGAACACTCTTCTTCATTATAATAAAACACAGCTCTGCAAGTTTGATAAACAATTTGATTTTGTAAAATTGTACCTAAAATATGAAAATATTTGAATTTATAATATATATATAAAAATTTATTTAAATTTTTATTTATTTTTTAATACCTGATAGATTTAATGCGAAAAATAATAATAATATTACAGGTTCCAAAAATCTTGTTTGTTTAAATATTTTTCGTGATGTTAAAATTTCTGTTTCTTGTAAAGGTGTTGTTTCACTGTCCATAATTTCACGAATTTAATCAAAAGTATTAAATTTAAATAGATTAATTTTATTTAAATGTTAATTTTTCAAACATAATACTGAACTACTTATATGAAAGCTCTTTCGGAATTGATAAAGTTGTTGATTTTTAAAATTCGAATTGTAGTGGTTTTTTATCTATAAATTTACGACAAATTCTGATACACAGCTGTTCGAATTTTACCAATTCAGCAAATTTTTTCAATTTTAAATTCTTATCTTTACTTATGTCTCGGCATAGTGCGCAATAAATAAAATTAATAAAAATTAAATTATATGTATGAAAAATAAACAAAAAATAGTTATTAAATTAAACAAATTTATTTATTTAACTAATGATACAATATACAATTAAGGACGAAATGAAAAAATTAAACCAAATTCTGGCATTTTTGATATTGTATGAACAAATTCTAGTTGGCTCATTCCACCTTTATCTTGTAAATCCATTTCTTTTAATAGCTTCATTAGTAAAATATATGACAAACAATTTTATTATTTTTTCAACAATTAATTACGTATATAAAGAAAAACTTACAATCTTTGAAATATGTTCTTTCTCGGTTAAAAATAATTTTATAGGTTGTGTCAACACATCAATAACATGATGAATATCATCTTGTGTTATTATTTTATCATCATCATAATCAAATATTTTAAATGCCCAAGCTGCTTTAACTTCAAGAGGACACTGTTCTGATAAAATACTACATAAATTTAAAGAATCTTCAAATGATAATTTATCATCATTAGAACTTGAGAATATTTTAAATATTCGATCAGAGAATGGATTATATTCAAATTCTGGCCATATATAAAATATTTGTGATTTTGTAAAACGATAATCTATATTATATGTTAATATATCCAATGCACATTTTGAAAATTTATCTAAAATACTAAATTAAAGCTTTAGTAATAAAATATAATATATACGTAATTAAAAATCCTCAATACCAAAAAATACTCACTATAATATTTCTGATTTAGTTAAGTATGTTAATTGAATGTATTCATCAATTTGTTCTTTACTTAATATACTTTGCTTAGTTCCCATATTTTATTTACGAATCTATTGAATTTCAATGAATGACTAAAATTTATATTTCTCATAAAACTTCATGTTAGTATTTAATATTTTATCTATAGATAAGGTTTGATAAGTACAATTTAATGTTAACTGGAAGTTGGAAGGCATAATTGGACTAAAAAACCATCACAGAAAAAAAAATTTATTGACAGTTTTTATCAATATTTAATCTCCGCGTTTTTAACGAATTACGAATATGAATGATTACGTGATTTTTCTTAAGCTTTTCTGTTTGCCACTAAAAGCAAACTATAAATTAATTATTTTCAATGAACTTGAAATAAAATAAACATTATTTTTCAACCAATTTTTATTTAAAAATTACATTTTACACTTCAAAAGCAAAAAAAAAAAATATTTCTTTTAAATAAATATTTAAAAATTAGCTTACTACATTATACTCATTATCTTAAAAAAAGAATATTCAATAATAATTTTTTAAATTATTACAAAAAAAAAATATTTAAATTTTATAGGATAAAAATAAAGAAGCTAATAAAATTAATTACAACCATTTAATTCATTTAATATTAAAATAACTGACGTTTTGCTTTAACTGCATTTAAATCATACGAATCGCCAAATGTCTTTTTTATATTCGATAACAATCGAACCTTTTCTAAATATGGACTAACATTTCTTTGATCCTTTCCAGTGAAATTTTTTAAACCAGATTTACGTTGTTCACAATCAACATTTTCTCTTAACGCTAATCCATTTAGATTATTTTTCGAGGAACTATTTTGCAATGTTTTATTTGGTTGAATTGGTAATTTATTATTAATTGCACACATGTTACTACTGTCCACCGATAAAAGACTATTTTGTGAAAATTTAGTATGTTCAGAATTTTGCGTAGATTGCGTTGGACCACAGCCATATGATTGACTAAAATTAAATGAATCAACTGAACTTTCTGATAAAAATGCAAATGAATTCGTTTTTTTAATTGGTAATTTTTTAAAATTTGCATAATCATCTGGTGCAATATAACCAGTAAGTTTTGTAGATGCTGCCACTTTCTCATTATTAATATCATTTTTTTCCATTAAATAAACATCATCAGCAGTTTTTCCATGCATTACACAATATACATATTTTTTCGACAGTCTACAAATAGAATAATAAAATTAATTTAAGTGTTTAAATGTATACCAAATTGTTATTTAGTGTACCTTAACATCGTATCACTAGTGCTATTTGATTTAAAGTAATACTCTAAAAATAATCGTTTTACAGATTTCGCTAATATTGATGCATATTTTTTGAAATCGGAATGACCAACACCAATATTTTTCTTTTGTAAAGCTAGCGAAACTGCCCATAATAATTTCTAAAATAAAAAAATTATAATTAGAATTATTAATAATAAATAATAATTTTTCTTTACTTTTTTATGACTATCAGTTAGGTGACTAGAGCAGAATGTCATATCTGAATTTGCTCGGAATAACGATTTACCATTAGCCATTATCATAGAATTATTAGTCAAAGATCCTCTGGTACCAGACCCATTTCCGCAAAAACTTTGACTTTTAATTTTTAACGCACGTGGTGTTAAATTTTCTGTACATAATGTTGTCCTATTATCTGAACAAAATATTTTCTTATTATGTAATCCAACATCTTCATTATCATTAACTCGTTTTCGTTTTGCCAAATTTTCTATACTACCGAAAAGACTTGAAGTAGATGTGGTTGACATTTGAGATAAACTCGATTTAAAGTCGAATTTTTCAGGTGAAAATAAAGCACGTTTTGATTTCTCTATTCGATTAGCGATTTCTGGTTTAAAAAGAGGTTTTGGTTGTGGTATAATAATTGGTTTTTGTTGCGGTGGACTTTGGAATAAAGCACGTTTAGATGTTTCCCTGGACGGTGGTCCAGACTTATTATATTCTAATGTTCGAATAAAACGTTTTTTAGTTGATGAAGTTGGCGTTTTTCGTGCTGCAAAATTCATTAATGCAATTTTAAATTACAATAAAAATTATTTTAATTTACCAAATTTCTTTCGACTACCTGGAGTTTTCCTTTTTGGGGTTGCAATTTTTAATTTTCTACGATTAGTAGTAGTTTTGCTGGAAAAATGCATAAATTTATTGAAATCTTAAACTGATTATAAGAATATTAATTAGTTTTACATACTTCGTATTTAATAAAATTTGTCTATTACTATTTGGATTCGCAGCCAATTTATGTGAATTAGATTGTAAATTAGCTGATGAAAAAATTGCTCTTCGTTTAGCTAAATGACTTAAACGACTTCCAGGAGATTGAGTAAGTTGTCTAAAAGAAATAAATAAATAATATTACAAAATATTAAATCGTAATTAGAAGTTAAAGCAAAATTTTCTATTATTCGCAACTTACTTTAACCTCATATTTCGTTTTTTTGCACTAGATGGTGACAAATGGAATGAAGTAGCTGTTTCCGCTCCAATGTAACGATCAGCCACAGATAAATTTAATATTTCTATTTTCTCTGAAGCTGTTGAAATGTTGTAACTAAAAATATTAACTTTTATTTATTAAATGACGGCACAAAAATATTATTATTTTTACCTAAGTCCATGGTATTGAACATTTAAAATTTGTGGCCATTCTGATTTCATAACATCCTCCAAGTTATGTGATGGTTTAAATAAATGTTCTCTTGTGTCACTCCCTTCTTTATCATTATTTTCTTTATAATTCTTTAAATTTTCCATAAATTCAAATATATTATTTTTCTGAGATGTAACACTTTTAAACAAATCAATTTGTAGATATGTCACTGATGGCGGTGGAGGTAATCCAGTCAAAGACTGTTCAATTTTTTTTAATAACTTTTTATCACGTTCTTTAATAGTGTTCAATATATTTGACTCGTCATTAGTATCATTAAGAACTTCTTTAATATAGCTTGATATATTTTCTATGTGTGTCTTTTTCGTTGCTTCAAAATCAATATCGTCGTAGTCTTCAAATAAATCAGGTGATGCCTCATTAATATATTTTTGTTGTTCATTAATTTCAATACGATTCATTTCATTTCCAATTTCTTTAGATGTCAATTTAAATAAATTATCACTTGGACTGAAATATTGCTCATTTCTGTTCGTGTTTTCAATTAGATTTGTATTAATCAATTTTTTCTCTTCAATAGTTTTAGGTATTTCACAGTCCATAGATATATTTTCGTCTATTTTCTTGTCATTTTGATTTAAAGAATTATTACCTTCAGTATAGCTTTTATCTATTACTAAATTATATTCTGTATCATTATCACTGAAAACGTTATTTTCAATATCCATTAACGAATTAATTTTACCATTAAAAGATAAATTTTTTAAAGTCTGAGTTGTAGTATTTGTTATGTCTTTTTTATTATCATTATTTGATAACTTCATATCAACAGCATTACAACTATTCTCAATTGAGATCATTTCATAAATTGTTTCACCAGTTTCGGGTATAAATTTTGATGTAAATTTAAATTTTAATGATGAATTTGAATCATCACGAAGCGGCAGTTGTACAGCGCTTGTTTTTTCCTTAACCTCAACTTTATAGCAATCATTTTTTTCTTCGTTTTCGGTAGTACTTGTTGTATCATCAGCACCACTTGTTTCTAATTCTTCATCATCATTTTGTAATTTTGTTAATGAATCATTTACTTGACTAAAACCTAGAAATTCAGATTCCTGACTTGAGAATGCTGTTTGTCCACATATTTTCAATTTACGTCCGATAAGTTTATCTTTGTCATTATTTTCATATGGAAAGCCCAGAAAATCTGATTCTTGACTTGAATATACAGTACTTCCACATATTTTAATTTTTCCAACTTTTCTTTGTTGTTCGTTATTGTCTGTGTCATTATTAATAATTTTATATTTATTAGATTTTAACATTTGTGGTAAATTTGGATAGCCACTATCTTCCTCGTAAAAGCTGTTATTCTCAATACCTTCACTTGTAGATAACTTTTTTTTAAAAAAAATAATAATTATTGACTTATAAATGGTATTTAAATTATTTGGGGAAAAAAACACACTATTAGAAATAAATTGTATCTGCTTATACAATTTTTTTTAGCAAAGCAATATTTAAGTAGGCTCAGAAATATGAACTTTTGCATGGTATAAATTATGATTAAACCCGCCAAAGTATAAATTTTATGGAAGAATTTAATTTATCAATATATTTCAAATTGGAAAATTAATTCTAATTTCAACATTTCTTTTAGCTCAAGTTTACTGATAAATTTTAATTACTTTCAACGCTTAAATTAAATTAATAGCAATATTCCGGTTTCCGATTATAAGGAAAAGTTATAACTTAAAATTAGGTTTCACAATTTCCTTTTTAAAAATTAATACATATCTTAATTATAGGAAATAGCATACAAATATATACTTTAATTAATATTTTAAAGTAAAATTATATCTAAAAACTTATTTTATTTATTTAATAAAAATAATTATATTAAATTGTACTTACATTACACCAATACCTCGCTTTACGGCCTAGATACGTTCCGGGAAAGTTGGCCGCAAAGCGAAAAGCCGTATAACGAATCGCAAACAAATATGTATATAAACACTTCTACTTACGAGAATATTAACTTTTATGTGACTATTATATACTGCAGCGACAACGCATTAAAATATGTACATATTTTTTTCTCCATTTGTTTTTTTTTTGGGCCGTATAACGAAACATTTTGGGCCGTAAATCGAAAAATTGCCGCAATTAAAGTAGGCCGTTATAGCGAAAAGCCGTAAAAAGGGCGGCCGTATAGCGAGGTATTGGTGTACTATTTGATGATGATGGTTCCGATTCATAACTATTGTTAAAGTTCTTAACTCTATTCTTCATCTCACAAATATTACAGCGGCTGTCTCTAAAAATTTTTAATACGTATAAATACATATTTATTTTATTCATAAAAAATAGAGAAAAAATATAAATGAAATTACTACAAAAATTAAATTCATTTACATAATTCAAATTTATAGAAAATAATATTGAATTCTATATAAAAATTAATTTTTCATGTGATCTTTCACTTCACTGGTAATAAATAATTCGCGCACAAAATTAAATCAGCTGCAAAATAAAAATGCAGTCATACCCATAGTGTCATTCACAAAAGTAGAAGAAAAATTTCATTTTTGTCTGAACACTAAACTTTATCGATTTTAATATCTTATCGATTTAAATTAATTATTTCTCTATTAAAATATAAAATTAAAAAGAAATTTTTATCTAAAAATTAAATATTTTTACCAATTATATCTTTGTAATCTCGGCTGTATTACTAAATCTTCTATACGCAATACGCCTTGATAAATTTCACTTTTTCATATTTTTTTTTTTATTATTTTCAATTTTTAATATAAATGAATATATATTTAAAAGTAAAATAACCTTTTTAATTAATTTAATTTAAAATTTATTATTTAATAAAAGATAAAAATAAGTAAATCAACTTAATTGCGCTTTGCTGGCAGTAAACCAAGTGCGCTTTTTTTATGTATATTTTTTTTTTTCTATTCAAAATTTAATTTTCAGTAATACCAACTTAATATAACAAAAAAAAAAAACTATAATCATTCAAAAAAGATAATTTCTCTGAAATATTTACAGCTGACTGATGATCGTCATATAAACTTATTTACACGGTTGGTTTTTTTTGTGTTCAATAATTTTGACGGGTAATTTAAGACTTTTTTTAATCACTTTTAAAAATTATCGCAAAAAAAAAATTAAAAAGAAATTTCCCTGAAAAAACTACAAACTTTAAAATTTTTAAAATATAAATCGTGTTTAAAGTTAAAAGAAAAATATTTATTAGTAGTTTATATTTTAAACTTCTAGAAAATTGATTAAAACCAAATCTGGAAAATTGAGTATAACCAGAGCCGCAGGAAAATTTAATAATACCAAATTCCAAGATAATATTTGCAAATACATATAATCATTCAAAAAAGATAAATTATGAAAAAATGGGTATTTTCAATATGTAGTTACTAATTGCTTTTCTTACAGGGAGGTTGACATGTCAGTGATATTGGCGCGAAATACTTTTGTGTGCATGAAATTTTATGTAAAATTTATAGTGAAAAATCTAATTCAATTTATGATAAAAATGAAGAACAAATGTTGTATATTTATTTAGTATTCGCTCCAGAACAATCTGGATTTCAACGATTTTTAATAGAACGGCAGAGGTCCGATATAATTTTAATTTATTTTTAAATAAATTAACTTTTAGTGACAGGTAGTAGTCATTGTATATTCAAAATATTTATTAGAATTATAAAATAAACTATATTTTATTATAAAAACCATAAAAAAACACATTTCATTTATTGAAATTCCTTAGATCATATAACCTATTAAAATATTTCAGTTTATATCTTAATATGTACATAATTCAATTACGATTCCTTTTAAAACAATAAAAAATGTAAGTATCTGTCATAAAAATTTATACGATAAGTAATAAAATCCATTACCTAAATTTTTAAATTTAGAACTAATACGAGATTATATTATACTTAACATGAAAAAATGTATGAGGAAATATCAAGAAATTTTCCTGACCATAATACACAAATTCTCAGAGATTATTTCTAAATTAAAAAAATATCATTATTATTTTTAAAAAACTACATCTTACCAATAAATATTCCATAGTCCAGTTCATCTTAGTTAAAGTGTATATTTACAAGGATTTGATGTTAAACTTTGTGCATTCAACAAAGTTTAGCATCAAATTCTTCCAGACTAATTTTGTTAATAAGTCATAATTATTACAAAAAATTTTTTCTCAATCTACAATCTATGAATACCAATGCATTTTTTTGGCTTTCTTTACCGCTTCAATTTTTACCTTCATTCTTTAAAAATGTAATTTTAAGGATACTTTAACCATTCAGGCAAAGGATTAATTAAAAACATAAAAATTAATTACAAATAAATATTTAAAAAAAATTAAAAAGTATCTGAAATTAGTTCTTTTTTTTTTATTAAAGAATGTTTATTTTTAATTTTTAAAATTTACATATAATTATTTGTTTTTATATTTTTTTATTTATTATTATTTTATTATTTTTATTTTAATTCCTTATTGTTTTTGAAGAAACACAAAAAAATAAAAATAAAATAATGTCTTTGTATGCATTTTAAATTAACCAAAACTATATGCAAATTCTAATTAAAAAAAATATTTTATGTTGTTTTTAATGTAATTCTAAATTGGACAAATTTATACAATCCAAAAAATATTGAACATAAAAAATCATTAAATATATTTTTAAAAAAATAAAAAAAAATTTATTAATGCATTATTTTAAATCCAGAAACATAAAATTGCTAAAATCCAAAAATTATCAAATTTTATGAAAAAGATATTAAAAATTTATGAATTTAAAATATATCTACAAAAAAAAAAAAATATTTGTTCTTACATAAAATTTAGGAAAATTTGATGGTATTTTACTGAATAACTTGTTGGTTGTTTTTTGTTTAATATAATCTAAAGCTATTAATACTCATATTTTCAGCTTATTAACTAAATTTATATATGTAATATATTTTAATTTTCCCATGTTTTAATGCAAAATTAAAAAAAATTTAAATTTTAAATTATAAATGCTTTTTTGAAATATTTTAATAGTAGTAGTATTATGAAAAAAAAATATTTTAGAGAAATGAAATTTTTTTTATTAAGTAAATTTAATATTTTATTTTTTTTTGCAACATAAGCTACTTAGTACTTTTATATGTTTACTCCATACAAAAAAAAGGATTAAAAGATAGTTTTTATAGAATTCAATAGAAATGGATTGTAATTTTACCAGTATTTTAATAGTAATTTGAAGCGAGGAAGGTTAACAGGTAGACCAAATCACTGCAAGCAATTCCATTTTTTTTGTAAAGTTTTAAAAATTTGAAATTTTTTATTTAGTATTTAGATTTAAAATTCGTAATAAAAAAATGAAGGTAATTTAATAAAATTAAATAATCTAAAATTAATCGAAAATTTTAATATACTTATTTCAAGTATATTTTGATCATATAAAATGACCATATATTTGTATGGAGTAAATTACACATTATACTTAACTAAAAAATTACTATTTCTATTCCAAAATACAATTTTATTGGCCCTGTAGTAAGATTTTTAATTCTGATATTACTTTTCCAACAATCATTTATATAAACTTAAAGTACAAACAATACAGTATACAGAGATGTCACAATTTGATACTTAAATTAGCTTGAGTTATTATTTTCAAGATTTTATATCTTAAGATTTATTTTCATTAAATTAGCTCTCAATCTAGAATACTTTCGATTATAAGTTTTGTCACCCGATAAACTTTATCTAATCGACAGAGGAAATTAAATTCTAAAAATTTTGATTAATTATAATTTTAATTACAATTTTCATTTAAGTTGAGTAAATATTACTAAATTTTAAATATTCTAATCATTACTTTATATAAAATTAATATAAACCTAAATTAAAAATTATAAGTAAATTATTAAATTAATAAATAATTTAATTATTTAAAATAGTTTTTTTATATTTTCTTTCCTTTTTGAAGAATTTTCTTGTTTAATATTTCAGTTGTACCATTTTACTTTCGGGAAATATTTATGTAAGCGAATAAATTTTATAATATTTTACTTGACTTTTTAAAAAAGTTAATTAATTGCCAATAAGAAAAATAATTAATTGTTACAAGTATTTGGAAGTATAAATTGGTAAGATTTTATTATATTAGGGTCGTTAAGGCACAAAGCCTCCGTACACTACGACCTTGCACATACCTCACTTATAAGTATACTTATAAGTTTTACAGAAGTTATGGACCATCTTGACAGCTATATATCTGCTTGACTCTAATCTATTTTTAATTGTTTACGGTTTGCGTCCTTAAATTTACCTAATTTTTTGCAAATATCCTTAAATGCAGTATTCAGCACTATTTTTTAATCAAACTAAATTGTGAATTTTTTTGTTAAACAAATTTTAAATTATTTTTAGAATTTTCAGGTAAAATATTGATGACATTTGGGTTACTGTCTGTACTTTAAATTTATATTATTATAATATGATATCCATTTATAAGTTTAATCAAAATATATATATGTATATATAAGTTAAATTTATAAATTCTTTTTAAAATTATTATATGTATTTATATAATTTAATTTTTAATTTATTAAATATATTTTTTTTTTTTCAAATATAATTTTTTTATTTCAATTCTGTTTTTGTTGTAAGGTAACTTTTGATTTTATTTTTTTGAAGTACAACTTCTTAAAAAATATAATTTTATCTTTCATTTTTTTTTTGTAATAGGTACGTTTTTCTTGCATTTTTAAATATTTTAGCTTATTTTTCATTTTTTTATTTATTATTTTTTTTGTAACGATATAAAATTTTCGCATATTTATTTTATGTATTTTTTTTAAAATATTTTCTTATTAATTTTTTTTTACAAACTATTCACAGCATTTTTTTATTTTGGTTTTAGCAAATATAAATTAAATTCTGTGTGACAGTGTTTAAAATTTGATTTAACAAAAAAAATAATTATTTAGTTTGAAATTAAAATTAAAAATAATTTAAAAAAAAAAATATGTTTTTATTCGAATTTAATGTTCTTTTTCATAAGAATTTTCAAGTTATCTTTTTTTTTAACATTAATAGTTTTATTGAGCTTTGCTGTGTGTAATTAAAGCAACAATAATAAAACTTCAAACTTTGATGTCCAATAATTTATATAGTTTTTATATATTTTTTTTTTTTGGCTAAGATTTTAAAATTTTTTAAAGAAATTTTTTATTTTTTTGAACAATTTTTAATTAAGATATTTATATATTATTTATATACAATTTCCTTCTTTTTTTTTTTTTAAGTAATACAAGAGTCTAATCCCTAAATCTTTTTTTTTTAATTTCCATTTTAATATATTATATATAATTTTTTAGTCTTCTTTGGAAGAAATTAAACATAAAAATTAAGCTACAATTACAAATGAGTTTAATTAATTAAAAAATATTAATAATTAAGATACCAAAAAAAAAAAAATCTAAATATTAAAATATTTTAGACCATATCTAAATTTAGTTTAAATTAAATTTTGAAATTTGAAATTTTATATAAAGTAAATTTAAAATTAATTTAAAATTTTTGAAATCTAAACTATTTGCACAGAAAATAATTTACTGAAGCATATTTTTTAATTTTCAATTAAATTAAAATTTTGATTGTAAAACCAAAAAAATATATAAAAAATAGATTTAAAAGTTATTGAAGTAATGTGAGGTGAAATTTTAAAATATTAGAACAAATTTATTGTAATTTTTTATTTAAGATTTATTTATGTTTTTTTTAACTCAAATTTATACAAATATTTAAAATATTTCGAAAAAAACAAATAATTTTCTATAGAATTTGTCTATTTCCGGTTGTCTGATATATTATTTCCGGTTCAACTAAGAATTCACTAGGATTTCGCAAAATTTATGTTAAAACGTTTTAAATATGAATTTAGGAAATCGATAAATTAAGCCATCTGGGTTTTAGAGTAAAAACAGATAGCCACACATTATTTGGAAAAGCATTCTGATATAGAAACCTAATATCCGGAAAAATAAATCTAAGATCAAAAATTATTCCGAAAACGGATATATTCACAAAACCGAAATGAATTTATGTTTATAAGTCAAACATATTTAATTTTTATAATAAAATTGATTTAATTTCATTTAAATAATAAATTAGTTTTATTATATCTTTTAAGATTTGATTTAATTTCGATGGGAAGGGTAAATTTTTTTCATCATCACTTTTTCAATTAGAATATGTCTTAAATTTGATTTAAACTAATCTAAATTTTTATTCAACTTTTGTTTTAAAATTATTTTAATCATATCGGGTTACAAAGTTAAACCAAATGGGCAGACGTATTATATCCGCCAAAAAATCTAAAACTGACAAATATTTTTTCGAAAACTAGTCCGACAATAAAACGGATATATTCGGAAAAAGTGTATGAATTTATATATTTAAGTCAACAAATTCAATATTTATATTAAAATTGATTTAATTTTTGTTAAAACAAGAAATTATTATTATTATTATTAAATATTTGATTGTTTTATTGATTTATTTTGAAATATTTTATTGAATTACGATGGGAAAGTATACATTTTTCGATTCTATTTTCCGACCAAAGTAAACTAATTAATACCCGCCAAAAAAATTAACTAAAGCCCAAAAAAATTGTCTACAATTTTGACTTTTGGTTTTCATTTACATGAACTAAAGCCCAATTTTGTGAAAGTTACTTCCATATAATATTGGGCAGTAGTTAATTTTTTTTCATATGAACTAATTCAGTTCAAACTTATCGTAAAAAACTATAGAGTTCATTTCTAAAATTTGGGGGTTAGTTCATTTTTTTGTGGTGTTAGTTCATTTAAGCGTGATTTCGTATAGCCATATTTTTTATATCTATTTTTCAATTAAAAACTGTTTAAATTTGATTTAAATTCAAATTTTTAATATTCTAACATAATTTAAATGTTTATACACATTTTGTTGGAATTTTAATTATTTTTTTAATCAAATTTATTTTAATCATATCCAGACATGGCCTAAAAAACATAATTTTCTATAAATTAATTCTAATTATTTTATATCAAATCTTGTATTTAATTTTAATTAATATTATTAATATTTTTGATTGATTTTATAATGTTACATAAGAATTTTTTTTATGTTATAATATAATTAATTCGTTTTTTTTTTGTTTTAATAAGCAAATTTTGTAGAATATAGCAATAATTATTTTATTATTTTTTATTTAAATTTACTTTATTTTATTTTTTATTTTTTTACTTTAAATTTTAAATAACAAATTGAGCAAATCTAATATTCCTTTTTAATTAATGTTTTGATTTGTTTTAAACAGCAAAATTAAACTAAAAAATTAATAGTTAATTTTTTTTAAAAAATAAATATAATTCGAAAAGAAGAGTATTTTTAAGATTCTGGTAATTTTTAATTTATGATATAATAAAAAGAAATTAATAGTGAAAAAAAAGACGATTCATATCACACTTTTTAACTATAATAAGATATTTTTTTTTTGTTTTAATTCCTAAAATCTAAAAATTGAAATGTTTCGTATATTTTTTAATATAATAAACATAAACATAAAAAAAAATTAAATTTAAAAAATAAAAATATGTAATTTTAAGAAAAAAAAAAATTAAAAAATGTATATTTTTTTTTTAAAAAAAAAACATAAAAAAAATTCGTTATTCTTGTTACTTAAATTTAAACTTAAAAAATTTAAAATTTAAATATTTTTTAATAATATTTATTATTATTTTTTTTTGTGGTTTATTTAATTATTATTATTATTTATTTTTTATTTATTTTTATATAAATTTCCTATTTAATATTCAACAACTTCCATTTTAAATGGTTTTTTATTTGTTGGCAACATTAACTGATTATTAATTGATGTTCTAACTGAATTTCTCATATGCATTGGTCCATCATCATCTGAATCTGAATCACTACGAACACCAACTAATCCACCTAAAGCTGGACCACCATTAAAATCATCATCATCATCATCCTAAATTTTTTATTTTTATTAAAAAAAAAAATAGATAGAAAATAAATAAAATTATTTAATTTATTTTATTTTAAAATTAAAATTAATTTAATTACATAATTTAAAATTTAAAATTAATTATGGATTTGAATTTATGGAGAGAAAATTTATTAACACTAACAACATAAATTTAACTTGGTAACATAAAAAGGAAAATTATTGTATATTTGGTAATATCTTCTTTTCTGGCAAAAACAATTGACCGTATTCAACATTTTTTAGAAGTTCCACATTTTTTCTATTCTATGAGGATTATTGTCAATGAAATTTTACATACACCCATGAAAAAATTAGATTGTAGAATTTTATTGTAACTTGAAAAAGAGGACATGTAAAATTTTATATCGAATAATCCTTCATGAAAATTTTTTCATGATTTCAGGACAAAAAACGCAAGAATATGAAATTTTTAAGTGCAGAATTTCCAGACAAGAAAATAGAAAATCAATAATGACCCATATTTGAATTTCTATATTGATTTTTTTTTTAAGATTTTTGAATTCTTAATTTTTTAGTCTATTCTATATTTTTGAACATATTTAACAGTTTGACTATTTTGTTTTTAAGCACTGGGATAAATTGTTTAAAGTTCAACTAACGAACAATGTCTACTCAATTTCTGTTTCCAAGGACACATATGCTCAATTTCTATTTCCAAGTACATATCGAGTTTAATTAGCCTTGGAAACATAGCCATACCCTTAATCTAGGTCTCCTTCTTTGTATGAAACTCTGAACGAACCAAATACGTATTACTATTTGGTACAATATTACCAAATGAAATTTAGAACTACATAAAATAGCTTTCTCTATAATGGCAATAGTCTATTATATATTTTTGAACAGAGATTTATACAAAGAAGGAGACCAAAGTTATTCTAAACGGATTTTCAGGAATATACTAAAATACTATTTACGTGTTAGCAATTTCTTGAAAATAGTAAATTTTCAAGAAAATCGTAACACGTTAATACTATTTTTATAGAAATACTAGGGCAGTCATGTGAGGTGACAATGTGAGGTGACAAAGGAACTTTGGTATCGACTTGTTGCTATAAAGGGGTTGGAAGGTACAAGATTAGAATTAGAAGTCCTTAATTCTGCTTCTGAACGAGGGGAAGTGTGTATCAATATTTTATCACACAGGCTGTAACCAAAATAATGGAAACACGGACAGACATTATGATTTGTAATTGTGAAATATTTGCAATAACATAGCTCATTATCAAAACTATTTGCTGGGTAATTTTGTGAAACTTATTTATGACGAGCTATTTAGCAATTTTCTTCAGGTATTTTTGCCCATTTATTTTCTATTTCTCTCTCTAATAGCCAATAATTTACGTCCGTTTTTGTACCTAGTAAAATTTTTAAACTACTATTAGTATATTTTCTATATATAAACTCAAATCCTTATTTTTTTTTATACAAAAGTAATTCTAGAAAACAAATAAATCTATAAAACATAAAAACACAACAAAATAAACAAATGTTAATTTACAATTATGAGTATGTTTTTTATGTAATTACCATTAAATAAATTCTTAGTATTGTCTATTTTCTTAAAAAGTTAATTAATTAGTAGTTAAATATCTGTTTTTCTAAATTTATTTTTATCCTTTCAGTGAACTAAAATATTTTTTTTATATAATATTCTCGATAATAATTTTAATTATTATTATTTATATTTTTATATATAATTTTTATGTACAAGGGAATAATAAATCTTCTTTATTTTTTTTTAATTAAACGAATTAATTTATTTAATCCTCTCGGAGTCCTTTATGTCATATCTTCATATCTTTATTAATTTCTCCAACAATTAATTAAGTATATTATATTTCAAGTCCTTTTTTCTTTTGATTTTTTTTTTAATATCCTTTTAAATTAATATTTTCCTGATGTTTTAGTTTTTTTCTGTAGTCAACATATTTTTTTTTTTATGTTTTTTCCGAAAGATATTTATTGTTTTTAATTTAATTTAAATTTTTGTTTTAAAAGTCTACATTTTTTTATTGAACTTTACAAATAATTATTCGATTATTTTATATATATTCTTTATATTATTTTTTTTAAATATATTTTTAAATATTTTCTATGCTGAAACTGTATTTTATGTTTTTAATGTTTTATTAGTTTAATTTTTGGTTTTTTTTCTGTTGAAAATTTGTTTTTCGTTAAAAGCATTTAAGCAATTTGGTTTTTTTTTGTGGTAACTTCAGAAGATATTTTGCAAATTGAAGATCCTTTGAATAATTTCGTTTTAATTCTAAATAAAATCATATACAGAGAGATAAATAAGATTGTATAAGTTTTTAAAAAATTGGAGAAAATTTGTAAAAACAAGAAAATTATAAATGGAAATTTTTTATTTTTTAATTAAAGGCAATTAAATTAAAGCAGCGTTTTTCAACCGTGCTAAAAATTTTTTTTTGATCCATAAACTTAAAATATGTTTAGTAGTACAATAATATAAAATAAAAGTACATATAAACTTTTAGTTTAAGATATTTCGAATTAAGGATATATTATTGTCAAATTAAGGATAAATTATTGTTAAATTAAGGATAAATTATCCAGACTTTTAAGAGCGGTTCTGCATTGGACAAACAGAAAATAATTGGTTGAAAAACACTGAATTAAAATTCAAAATGAAAATTTCCTAAAAATTTTATTATTTTTTTCAAAATTAAAAAAGAAAATTGAAATAAAAAAAATGCCTTTTTGAAAAAAAATTGTTTTTTATTTGTGGGAATTAAAAACTTACATCGAAATCACCGATTGTAAAACGTGTAGCTGGTAAAGAATTTTCAGGTTCAATATCTGGGCTCATCATCTGAGTATTTTTTTTATTGGTTTTTTTTTTTTAATTTTTATGATGAATTAATTAGAAAATTTGTTTTTAAGTTAGTAATAATATAAATTTCTAAATTTAATATATTAATCTAGATTTTATAAAACATATATTTTTTTTTAAAGTTAAATGAACAAACTAAACACACATAAAAAAAGCAATAATCCAAAAAAATATAATTAAAGTTTTTACTTACATCATCATCACCATCAATCATTTCTTTTGTTGATGCAGTTGTTTCATTACGACGAATTGATCCTTGATGAATATCAAGATCAGCACCCAATATTTGAAATCGTCTCATTAAGAAAACAATTAAAATTGGTAATAAACCAGCTAAAATCATTGATAATGCAATACCTAAAACCCAATTTGGATATGGTGTATTGACTACTTCACCCTAAACAAATAATATTTTTAAGAAATTTTTTAAAAATATATATTTAAATTAATTTATTACTAATTCTTGATCCCAAGCACCATATTTCGGATTTTTAACAATCATACAAATAATTGATGATATTAATATGGCACCCATAATTACTGGTCCAATAAATCTCCATGTTATTTGCCAATAAAGTCCTGGACGATATCCTGTCATTTGGTATATATCTTCAGTAAATCTAATAAGATAAAAAATTATATAATTTGAATTAGAAATTAAGTTTATTAATTTTTCCTTACCGAGCATGTCCATAAATATAAACAACTGATATCATTTCCATTAATGCAACTACAACTAAACCAATTGTACCAGCAAATGAATCAAACATTTTTAACCAATATTCACCAGCACCAGTACAGAATATAAAACCAACCAAAAAACAAAATAAACAAACAACACCAGTAACATGTTGTTTTTTAACTCTTTTCACAATTTCAATATCAAATAATGTACAAAGCATTCCTTCTAAAATACCAATTTGTGAACCAAGACCCAATGATAATAACATTGTAAAAAATAATACAGCCCAAAATGGTGAACCAGGTAATTCAACAATTGCTTGTGTGAATACAACAAATGCTAAACCAGTACCTTCAGCAGCCTACAATTAAACAAAAACAAAACAATATAATTTTAATATTATGCAAGGAATTAAAGTATTTTTGAAGTTCAATTAATTTATTACATTATCCAATTTAGCTGATAAACTACATTCTTCTATTTTCCAATCAACAACTTCAGTTAAATTTAATCCTTTCATAGCCTCTTCATAGATTTCGGTAGTGACGTTTTTGGATGGAATTAATGAATGCTTAAAAAGTATACCTTTATTTCTATATGATGAAAACGGAGAATTTGGAAAAATTTTAATTAATTATTGAAAAATAATATTTATTAAAATAATGAAAAATAGTGAAATTGTGATTAATTTTTTAGATTTTAATTAAATGTGTACTAGTCTACTATAGTTTCTGCAATTTCATGAATTTGTTCTAGCTTCTAGTCTCGCTGTTCTAAATTTAGGAACACCCAAGAATTGAAATATATTTTGGTAAACTTTAAAAAGTTTTGAACTTTTATAGAATAGTCTCATCGTATAAGTCTAAACATGATATCTACATTTTTTGACATTTTGAGATAAATTCAGATTTCGATTAATATTAAATCTTCAATGTTACCCAACACTTCACAAACCCAAAGAAAAATTGGTTATTAACCCAAAGAAAAATTGGTAAAATCTAAAACTGATATTTTTATTTCCTTGGTGATGAACTTTGCCAAAACATGGCAACTGACTCTTCTCCACAAGTTTTGGTTAATAAATCAGCTACAAAACAAAACTACTATTTAATAAAAACATTATTCTAAACTCAATACTTGAGTACATAACAAGTTACGATCGAATTTTCTTTGAATTTGCTGTGCTGAATATTTGTAATTATGTAGATATCGTTTTTGGCAAAATCAGATAATATTTCATAAGAAATGATAATATTAGTCAGAATTTTTACTTAATCTGTCTAACTGACATGCCCTCGAAAGTTGATTCAAATCATATTTCCTATATATTAACTGCCAAAATCAGCAAATTTATTTTAAAAAAATATGCTAAATATTTTTCTTATGAAGAATAATGATGGAAAAGTTAGATGTTAATTAATAAAAATTTATGAACCAGGCCAGTCAGAAGTTTTAAATTAAATATAAAATGATTGTATTTTTAATTTATTAAACAACTATCTCAATAACAATGTATATTTGTAACCTTAAAGATTGATTGCAATTGAAAATTATTATTTTTAAGTATTAACTAGTTCTATCTAGATGAAACAGTATTTACTAAAAAAAAAACTTTCAATTACAAACGAATTGAATCATTTTAAAAATAAATTTTAAAAAAAAAAATACTTACACTTCAATACATCGTTCAACATTCAATGTTGCTTTAAAGCCTAATATTGCAAATATTACAACACTAGCATAAATAGCAGTTATTGCATTACATATTGATACTAAAATCACATCTCGTACACAATTATTTTTTGGTGTATTATAACTTCCAAATGCAATTAATGAACCAAATGCTAATCCAAATGAATAAAAAACTTGTGTAGCTGCATCTAACCAAACAGTTGGATCTGCTAATTTTTCAACTTTCGGTGTATACATATGTATTAAACCAGCACTAGCACCTTTTAATGTTATACCTCTGACAAAAAATATTGTCAATACAATATACGGGAATAATGATGTAAAATAAACAACTTTTCCTGAACTTTGTATTCCTTTCATTACAATAAAAAATACAATTGTCCATGATAATAATAAACATAATACAATCCACCATTTTAAACCACCAGGTTCATCCATTGATGGTGCAGCATCTAATGTTGTACGATACCAAAAATATTCAGTTTCTGATGATCGTGCACATTCATCAATAACTGTACCATTAATTTCTGGACATGATGCCCATGGTAATGGATACTAAATTAAATTAAAATTAATTTTTTTTTAATTGTAGTAAGTTCTAATAAAAATAACAAAAACAAAAACAAACAAATTATTAGGCTGGCCACATAATCAAATCATAAACGTTGGAGCAACATAAATCATCATTATTATTATTAGTTTTTTTGCAATTTTGATGTTGTGTAATAAATCTTTTTTTTTTATTTTTGTGTAGCACCAGCCATATTATACTTATATTATTTTATTAACGGTTCACATAAACTCTCCGGATACAATCTGTTAAACTGGCCACCCTAATTATGTGAACTTACCCGAAAACTGTTGAACAGATAAAAGAAGCACCATGTTATTATAACATTATAGTAAAGTGCAACAAATAATGTTACTATACAAGAAGATATACCGATACCACCAAGCCATGGATGAATTGTATTCCAAACACCTAATGATCCTAATCTCATTTTTTGTCCAATACCTAATTCTATTAGAAATAATGGTATTCCCTCTAGAATTAACATAATTGCAAAAGGTATTAAAAAGGCACCTGCAAAAAAAAAAAAAAATATGAAAAATATAAATTATTGATTTATGTTGTTTTTTGGTGAGTGAAAAATGATTTAAAGTTTAAAAGGTTTACAATTTATCTATTAATCATATATAATTTTTTTTTTGGTTTTTCTTAAGAGTTTTGACAGTGAGTTTGAATCAAAATATTGGGATAATATTTATCAATAAATATGGCGCCATTTTTAGAAGTATTAAGGAGAAAGGTCAAAAGATTTTCAGTTCAAATTCAACAACAAACTTAGTACAGTTTACATGACTGAACTTAATTTTACTAAAAAAAAAAAGCAATTTAGTAGTTTTTGTTTTGAAATATACGAGGATTGAAAGGTCTGACTATTTGCTGACTATTTTATTTTTATTGAAAAGGACGAAAAAATATACATTACTGAATAATAAATAGTAAGTTAAATATTTTTTAATTTCTTTAATATACTTAATTGAATTTTAAAACACGAAATTTTAAGCAATTCACTTTGCTAAATCTACTCTGTTTTAATGGAATCAACTCTGTTTTAATTAAATCAAAAATTCCATTAAAATATTACATATTTATGGTATAATGATTTTACCAATAGTCAGTGTGGTATACAAAATTATTAAATATTTACGTGAAATTTTTGTAATTCTGACGTTTTTAATCGCTATAGAAAAATAATTAAAAGTTCTACAAATGTACCTAATCTGCACAATTCTAGTTTTCACGTGGAATTTTGTTGGAATTTGACTTTTGGTTCATTCAGAAATTTATTTGGTAATCTAATTTAATAATCTAATTATATTTTGATATGAAATATATTTCAAAATCAGCTGTTCATTTCAAATATTTTTTATTGTAATGATAAAAGTTTCTATCAAAAATTTCTATATTTTCTATTAAAAATGTCTATTAAAAAAATTTGAAACATATAAAATTAAATATTTTTATGATAAGTTATATTAATAACATAAATTTATGAAAAAATTCATAATAACCAAATGTTGACATTAAATTCCAATCAAAAAATAGAATACTAAATATTTCCAACTTAGACAATTTTCCATTTTCGAAAAATATATCTATTTCCTCGAAAACCAAAAATTTCCGACTCGTAAAATTATCATATGCTGTTCATTCGAAAACTCAAATAGGGCAGATCATAAAAAGATTTTAAAGATTAAAATATTAATTTATTTTATTTACCTAAAGAAATATAATTTTAATAATAAAAAAATAAATACTATAATTAGATTAATTATTGTTTTTTTTTTAACAAAAAAAAAATAATCCATATTTTAATTTTCAATTAAATTTAAATATAAAATTTTCCATTAGAATATTTTAGAAAAAAAAAAAATGTTGTAATTCCATATTTTTTTAAACATAAGTTTTGATATAATATTTTTTTTTTAATTTTGTTATAAACGTGTTGATTGTCTGGTGTTCAGAATTTTATTTGTTTTTGAATATTTCAGGAAAAAATAAAAATCAAATCAATAATAATTTCCAATTTCATATTTTAAATATAATATTTGAAATTATTAAATATATTTATGTTTATTTTATAAAAAAAATGAAATTAGAATTTAAAATGTAATACACAGTAAAATAAAATTTCACTTTATTTAGAATGCATTTAGTTACAAATTTATTTAAATATTTTTTGTAAATTTGAATTTCAGTTGATTGGTATTCAATGAAATTGATTGGTATTCAACGAAACTAGATAATTTATAGCACAATCGAATTAAACAAATTATACCCGAAAGTATAATTCTGTGGAAATATTCCAAAACTTTTTAATTAAATTAAATTTTCATTGCTAAACATTTAAGCTTTAAATTTTCCAAATCACGATAATTTGCTTTTTATCAAATAAAAACTAGTCATGTTTTCGGATGTCATATTTGTGAATCGAAATTTAACAGTCTAGAAGTTATCAACAAATTATCTAAAAATATCTAAAATATAATTATAAGGTTTTGCTAAATTTCCAAATAATTTATTTCATTGTAAACAAATAGACTTTCATTAAAAATAACAAAATATTCGAATGACTAACTAGTATTTGTAAGTAGAAATTAATATTTTAACTAGTTAAATATATAAATTTAAATTTATCCTAATTATTCTATTTATTTCAGCTAAAAAATTCAATCTAAATTTATAAATAATTCAGACATTTAATAATTTAAAGAAAAATTTATTTTCTAAAAAAAACTAATTAAACTAAATATTTTAACTAGAATTTTAATTTAATCTAGTTTCATTGAAATCTATAGTTTAAGAAAAAATTTACTATTATTTTAGTATTAAATAAAATTAAGTTAAAAAAAAAAATTCTTATAAAAATTCAGAAAGAATTTATTTCAATTGAAAGTTCCAATTACATAAAAATAAATTTTTTATCAGACAAAACTCATTATGTTTTTTATTTTTATATCTGGCTGTTGTAATTCTAAACCTAAATATACTTTTTTTTTTAAAAAAAAATCATAAATAAAAAGAAATAATATATATTTTTTTTGCAAAAAAAAAAATTCCACTCGTTTTGTACACGGTTTTTGATTCAATCACCTCATAAATTTTTTATATAATTAGATATACATATATTATATATATTTATACAATATATAATTATCTTTATGTATATACATATTTATAAAAAATATAAGTAATAAATATGTTAAAGAAAATCACCATTAAGGTTTTTTTTTTATTTTTTTAATCTGTACACATGGCAGGTACATATTTTTTATTTTTCTTGTTCGTTTCCTTCAAATTTATTTTAAAATTTTAATTTAATACCAAAAAGAGAGGAAAAAAACCAGATATATGTTAAAAGGATAATTATATTTGATTAGAAAGGGATCTTTTACGTTACCGACAAAAAAAAAATTAAATTAAAAATTTCTTATTTACATATAAAAGTATAGAAGAGTTTTACAGCAAACAAACATACTATATATGACAAAATAAATCTAGAAGTTTGTTAAAAAGTAGATTTTAATGAAATTTCTTAATTAAATTTAAGGATGACTTGTTGTCGAATATAGGAAAAACTTGTATACGCAGTCAAATAAATATCAAAGCTTTCGAGATCCAGAAAGGAATTAGTACCAAGAAAAAATTTTATTAGACGATTGTTTTAAAAATATACTATGTTTCCATGGATAGGTTTTAAGTTGGGATTGACTTGAAATGGATTAAGGTAGAAATAACAAAGTCAATCCATGCTAGTTAGAGTTCAACTTAATTTCAACTCATCATGGAAACATATTACTATTTATAACAAATTCAAATTGTTCATTTAAAATTGATGAAGATAATTCAGAGAAACATTAGTAATTAGTCAAAATTTCCTGATTTATAACTTAAAAAAAATAATAAATTTTCTAATTTTTAAATTGAAGAACAAATTCGATTTTTCTCTATAAAAGTTTAATGATTTTCAGAAAATTATTTATAGATTTAAATATGTATATGTAATTAAGTAAAGAAAAGTTTTAACTGAAAAATTTATCCTTCCAAAATAGATTTTATTTCCACTTTAAATATAATTAATTTTATTTATATTTGTATTTATTTTAACTGATGCGTCAAGTCACAAATAATGTCACACAAAAAATTTGTATATAAAACATTATTCTACTTGAACCGTCATTCTAATTATTTTTAAAAAAAAATTTTTTTTTTTTGGATTTAAGCCAAAACTATTAAATAATTAAATTATCATATTATCAACTGTGAAGGAAAGGATTTTTAATATTTAATTAGCTAAATTGAATATGATTAACAACATATTTAATAAATTAATTAAAAAGGATTAAAAACTAATAAAGTATTATTAAAAATTTGTTTATATAAATATTTACCTAACTAAATTATGTTTAAAGGAAATCATATTTATATTTGTATATACATATACATATTAAGAATATGATTTAAAAAAGCAATTTAGGTGATATGTGTTATTACATAAATTGAATGGAACTTTTCCAACAAAATATTCAAATGGCAAAATATTATTTTTTTCATGGTCATATTTAGTGAATTCTTAATATTTTCTTCAAAAAATATAAATATGTATATATATAATATTAATAATATATATATACATATATGTATATTTTTTTGGCACAAATAGTAAAGGCTACATTTTTAAGTATATATGGCCATGTGAAGATTTTGATGATTTAAATCTGGTCTAATTTTTATATATTATATAATAATATTTTGTAAAAAATTTACGTTTGTTTTTGTACAAAAATTAATTTTATCAAGGAAGTTTATAAAGTTACATATATTTTACAATTAAATAAATTTAAGAAAATTTTAAAATTCATAAATTACAGAATATTTTATTGTGAAGTTCTCAGCAATACCAAAAATGTTTGTGGAAATTATTTCAATTGGAAAATTATAAACATTTACACTGTATATATTTGAAGTAAATAAAATTTAATTTCAATGATTTTTAATATAAATTTTGATTTGGTAATTAATTTCTCTTAATAAAATTTATATTAAATTTTACTTGAATTTTAGAAAAATCATGTGGTAATTAAAATTTCAAAACAATTTACCTTTTTGTAAAAAAAAAATTAAGTTAGAGTTTGTTGGAAATATAAATTTGAACATTAAAACTAAATTTTCAATATAAAATAATTTTAATGTTTAAAAAACCATAAATTAAAGAATTTTATCAATTTCCATGAAAATTTCCCAAAATCTGTTAACTATATTTTTGAAATTTTTAAATATGTTCTCATTTCGATTACTAAACATGGAAATAATTTAATTTTCCAAAGGAAAAAGTCTTGTTTTGGAAAATTTGAAGATTGGAGGCTTAGTAATCACAGTCATCACTTATCTAAAAATATCAAAAATTTAGTTAACAGATTTTGGAAAATTTTAATGCAAATAACTTTTATTTCTTGAAAATTTTCAATGTATAAGGTTACTTTAAGATTGAAATTATGTTATATTTAAACTATGTTTTAAATGTTCGAATGTCGATATAAAAATTGACAAATTTCCACAAATTGGAAATTTAATTTATTAACTCTGTTCCATTTACTCTCGACTACTTGCTTTTTCTGCAAGTACTATATCTGTTGAAAGGTATGTACGAAGAGCTTAAATTATTTACTAGTCATTACAAATATTTTAAAATATTTCTACTATTTATGATTCATAAAAATATTGACGACTATACCACTCAATATACTATAAAATATTCAATCGATTTATAATTATTTTTTCTTTTATTTATTATGCTAAATATATAAATTTATATATCAATTCGAATTTTTATTTCATATTTTCATTGATATTACTTTTAAGTATTGAACCATAAATCAATAATATAGATTGCATATATATTTAGACTTCATTTCACTATAATCTTTCTTACCTAAACTATAAACACACAAAAAAAAACAAAAAATCATAATAAAAATGTTAAAAGGAAAGAAATATATAAATATTACTTATAAGATTGAATACAAACAACATATTGGAAAAGTATCTACTGTACTGTAAAATAAACTTTAATAAATTAATGTATAGGGGAAACTTGGCTTTATTTGTGACACGTATAATTCTGTGTTAGTCAATGAGAAATGAATCCTAAAGTTAATGAATTTTAGTCATGCATACATGTTACATCTGTTAGATTAAACTATTCCCCTAACAATTATTTAGCATATTATTTTGGATTAGAAAGCCAGTTTTTGAATTTAAAAAAGATCAGTCTAGAAAAATACTTGCTTATCAGTTGCAAAAATATCTGTTGTTGTTCGTTTCAAAAAGAATTATTACAGTAACATTTCTTTGTACTTGTGATCTTCTATAATTTCCACATATCTATAATTTTATTTTCTATAAAAAAATTACAAATATCACTTAATATCACGAAATTAGCAGAGTTTCCCCTATACATATACATATATAAAAATTTTAAAAATACATTTTTCCTAGTAAAAAAAATAATAATTTTTCATTTATAAAATTTTTATTAATGTCTTTATTGGTTTTGTGCAAAAAAATAAAAAATCATTAATTTTCACAGAACATAAAATAAAATCTAATTGATCATGTAATAAGGACAGCTAATAAAAAATCACAAAACTTGATTTTGTTATTTATATATATATTTTTTATTCGCACCGATTTTCTATCTAAAAAAAATGAATTGGTTTTTATGCAAATTTAAAAAATTTAGATAGAAAAAAAAAAAGAAACTTGTTAATTAAGCGCCACGCTTCTACGTAATATATTTTTAAAAATAATAATAATAATAATAATATTTCATTGCATTTCCTAATCAATTAAAGTTTAAATAGATATGTTTGGTAAATTAATATTTACTATATTTATATGTGATTCAATTTAATTGATCATATTTTTATGTAAAATTATTTCATAGAAATTTTTTAATTGATTTTAATAGAAAATTTATATTAGCAATAAAAGTTTTACAAGATTTTTAAGTTTGTATGTTGTTTTACAATTATTAATATCAAATTGTATATTTATAATAAATTATTTTAAATATTAAAATAATAAAATAAATTTAGAAAAACAAGGTCTTAAAAAATATATATTTTATAAAAAAGAAAATTGCAAATTTTTTTATAAAAAATGTATTCTAAATTGTTACAATTTACAATTAATTTGTTAATTACAATTAAAATTATTTTTGGTAATTTGTTAATTACAATTAAATTTTTAAATATACAGACACCATAGTTTCAAATAAATGTTCTTAAAATAATTTTTTATTCTTAATTATTTTAGCCAAAAAAAAAAAATACTCGGTTTTACAATAAACAAGATTAGCATTTGAGGAAACTTAGATAAACGAAATTTAAGGCTAAAATCTAGTACAATCATTGTGACGATTAACATATTGATATGCTCCTACAAATAGGGAATAAAATCATAAAATAATTAGGGTTTCTGGACTCGACTCGACTCGACTCGGACTCGTCGAGTATTTGGGTAGTTTCGCGGACTCGGGACTCGACTCTAATACTCGACGAGTCCCGAGTCCAAATTTTTAAAATTGAAAAAAAAAAAAGGTCAATCGATTTATTAAATTTCATTGTCGCTTACGCCTACCTCCAGCATAATTAATTCAGAAGAATTTTTTTAAAATTTTATTTTTGTTTTGTAAATTATTTTTAATTGTTAATTTAAAAAAAAACATAACAAAAATAAACAAAAACTCATACCTCCCCTAACACATTAGTATACCTCACCAAGGTAGAAAAACAGGCCTATATTAATATTCATTCTACAATGTTGGTTTAGAGAGAAATTTCTTTGTACGAATTCGCAGAACAATGGCACTTTTATTTTTCAAGGTAAAAAAAAAACGATCAGAAGACTGTAAAACTCAATAATGAATGAAATTAAAAATCAAAACACATTAGTATACCTCACCAAGGGAAAAACCCTTTAACGTTAAACCAAAAAATAAAAAAGTAATTAAAAACAATTATATAGTTTGAAAGCTTATTAAGTTTTGAAAATAAATTAATTAATTGATAAATTTGAGTACATTTCTTTTTAACATATAATATTATTTTATCAGATTCTTGTAATATTTTTTGTTAAAGACACCGGACTCGGACTCGACGAGTTTTTTTAATTTTGGACTCGGACTCGTCGAGTCTTAAAAACCCGAGTTTTCAGAAACCCTAAAAATAATTACACTAACTCGAGTAAACGTTGGCAAAATCTCAAAGGATGAATTCTTTGTGAAACTAATTATGAGACGAAAATGGAAATGGTTCAACTTTTACTATCAAGGATAAGATAGGAGTTTTTTTTGGAAAATGGAAAGAAATCAACAATAACCCGAATGATAAACCAACTAAAAGTTGTAATAATTACAGAATAGGTCAAATTAATAAGTTACACTTTAATATTTTCAAAGTTTAAAAATATTAAAGTGATTTTGAATTAATTTATTTTTTTAAAGAAATAAAAAAGGCAAAAATATAAAATAATATAATGTTTCTATTTATGCTCTAGGTGTGTTTAAACTTTTACTTATTTATAAATGAAAATTTTGCATAAACAATCAAAAGCACAAAAAAAACGTCATTAAAATATCTGTACCCAAGAACTTTATATAAAAACACTTTTACATTAATTTCTATATTTACAAAAAAAAAAAAAAATATATATGTAATATAAATTTAGAAATTTTCAATGTCAAGAATATTTTATTTTTATTACATATCAAAGAAAATGTATATTTTACCAAAATTAAATAATAAAAAAAATAGCTCTTAATTTGTTTATTAATTGTCTTGGCAAAGATACAAAAAAATTATTACATCTCTATTTTAGCAAATGCATCTTCTCTTTTTAATTATTAAAAAACATTGTGGCATATTTTTAAAATGATACTTTTTAATAGAATACATATAGTGTTCCTTCATTGTCACTAATTATTTAATTTAAATAGCATTGAAAAATCATAAATTTTCCAATTGTGCGTAAAAGATTCTTTAAAATATCGTAATATTTATTATAAAAATTTTCAATGTGAAAAATTTATTACACAATATCAGAAATAAAATATAACTATATAGGAAAAGAATTTTAGATTTCTGTAAATATTAAATTCTTTAAATTGTTAGTAAATAGGGTGACGGTTGACTAAACCGTACCACTTCCTAAATCGTACCATTTCCACTTGTATTCGAAAACTAAATAATATTGTTAATATTTATTGATACGAAATTGTGGTAAAAAAAATGTTACAAATAAATGATATCAACATTAAAAACTTGGTACTTATTTATTGTCAAGTTTTAGATCTGTCAGATAACATTTTTATACGCACTATCCTAAGATTTTTTTTGAAAGTAATTAAACAAAGATTTAATTTAACTTCAAAAAATTGTTAGGATAGTACGTATAAAATTTCATTAAAAAACCTTATAATTAAATATATATTATAGTAAATTTTAGTTTGTGTCCAGTTAGTTAAATTAGACAGTAGTGTGTTACAATTTTCCTGGTAACCGGTACGATTTACATAAATCGTTAAAACATTAGGTTATACGATTAAAAAAAAACCAATTTCCTAGATTTCTGTAAAAAAATATATAGAAAAAATACAGATTTAAATTTATCTGCAAAATATAAACCATTTATTAAGTTTTCCGGCACAAAAAATACCAGAATACTGATAGGTAATACTATTTAGGCGACTTTCCCCTATAATTAAAAAAAAAATACTAATAATAATTTATTCAGATATTTTTAAAATCTGACTAATTTATAAACCCATGATTTCCGTAATTTCTGTAATTTTAAATCTAATTACATATGTATACAAAAAAAAATTGATTGTAATTATACAAAAGCTGAATTGACATTATAACAGAAAGCATAAGTACCATTATATTTTTTTTTTCTAATATACAATTAATTAGTATAGTAAATTAATAGTGTACTATTAGATAGAAAATTATGATTTATTTGTCATTTTACAATATCAAAATGGTTATATTAAAATAAAAAAAAAAATGTCAATGATTGACATTGAACTTTGATAAATTCTTTTAAAATTAGTATACTTAGTTTATTTATATCAAATAAGAACAGCTTTCCATAATTATACTAATATACTTAAATTAATGTTATTATTTACTAATTCATATAAATAAAATTAAATATCTTGCAAAATTAGTTTAATCGTTTTAATGGTTAAATTAGAAATTTTTTATAAAATATAAATAAACTTTAAGTACTAAATATATTAATATTTTAAAATTTTTAAAAACTTGGCAAAAAAAAATATACTTAATATTTTAAAAAATTTTTTTTGTTCGTGCATTTACATATTTTGAAATATAATTATTTTAAAAAAATTTTCTTTTATTTTTGTATATTTAGCAAATATTTTGAATAATTTACATATATATAACATATATGTATAATTTTAGTAAAAATAATATTTTCAGAAAACTTTTATTACGTCTTTCTAAAAAGTTATTTTTATTACAATTTCATTAAATTATATGTTAAAAATATATGTCATTAATTTCAAAATTTTCCGGGTTTATTAAATACATTATTTGCAAATGGATCATTATTATTCACTTGACATATGCAAGTTTATGTAAAGAAAATACGGACTATATTTAATTTCAGAAGCAGTGTTAGGAGAGAATTAAACAGGGTAAGCAATGATGGATAGCTAATACAGAATTGTCTTTACGACATGAACACTTGCAACTGGACTGGATACTCAGCATAAATTAAGGTAATCAGACTGACTTATTGCAAGTTTATGAAGAGTCTGACCTAACGAATTGATTACGACTGCCAATTAAATCTCGATAGCCTATAAGTTTTCTAAGGAAATCTCTGAAGGCTGTACTGGCAATATGAAAAATTTAGTTAAATTCTATTGAATTTAAATCATTTTATTTGAGCATATAAATTAATTCAACATAAAATATTTCAATTTAAAAAATATATATTCATTAATTTCATTTCAATAAAAATTAATGTATATAATTAATTTAAATACTTTTAATAAATCTCATCATCGCTATTAATTTTGCGAATTGATTTATCAAAAATTAGCTGATTCAATCCAAAAAAAATTGAATTAAATATTATAGCACATAGTAATTATATGTATTATTTATTTGGATTTTATATAGGTTTCCTTGTATAATATAAAATGATATTAGAAAATTTTTGCTGACGTGAAAACACATTGTTTTTTTTTTCACTCTTAATATCTATATAGGAAATTCAAGGTAGACGTATTAGCAAAAATTTGCTATTTATATAAAAAAAATTGATTTTTTTTTTACATATAAATATTATATATTTAGAAATTTACTAAATAATTTTTATACATTATTTAATAAACATTAAATTTGAAATAATCTTAATGTTTAATGAATTCAAATGACGATAGACAGATAAATTGTTTATAAATTTAATTAATTTAAAATCAAAAAAAAAATTTTATTTTATACAAATCAGCATATAAAATATAATAATTGAAAAATTGAAATACAATAAATATTTCCCACACAATTTATAAAAATTTTCAATATAAATTCTAAAAATTATATACTTTAATAAATATTTTAAAAAAATAGAAAAATCGATTATTTTGATTTTTCTTTACATAATTTTCTTAATACCCTTGTACATATTTTTGCAACATAAAAATTTTTATATATATGTACATATTTATATCTAAATTAAATAATTTTTTTTTATTATAAACTAAAGTTCTTTTTGGCATAAAGTATAATATTTTTGTGAATTAATTTCTTTCATCACATTTAAAATTATTAAAAGATTTTTACTATTTCTTATATGTTTTTATGTAAATTACTCGCCAATTTACATAAAATTAAATTTATCTAATTAAGAAAATTAGTTAATAAAAAAAAATTTTTTTTTATCTATTTAGTAGATTTATGTAGTTTTTGAAAAAATTGATTTATGTAGTTTTTGTATAGTTTATAGTATATTAAAAAGATAATTTATCCGTGTGCAAAGATAGAAATGATTAATCAGCAAAAAATGAAAATAAAGAGCTACATAAGTATATATCTTATAAATTAATTTCTAAATACCATAATATTCTATTTAATAATATCGTATTTTTTGTTTATGTTAAACATTTTTTTCAAGTTTATGTATGTAGCTAAGAGAAAACAATTTCAATATACATATTCTATAAAACGCAATTTATACACAAACAAAATAAAAAATTTAAGTTGTTTGGAGTTCTGTCAGGTAAATATTTTTAATATTTTAGTTTATATACCACAAAAAATGTAAATTACTTTAAAAAAATATTTTTATGATCAATATATTGTAGGTAGGTAAAATAATATGTGGGTGAAATCTTATTATTTAAAGAAAATAAAAAATCATTAATTTTCATCAAGGATACATTACAAAATATAATATATTTTCCTTAACCCCACCCCAAAAGGAAAACCATTTAATTTGTAAAATATCCTTGAAATTTATTATTATATTAAATATTTAAAAAAAAAAATCGAACAAAAAAAATACTTACCACCACCATTTTGTTGACATAAATATGGAAATCTCCAAATATTTCCCAATCCAACTGAATAACCAATAATACTAAGAAAAAATTGCATTTTTCCAGACCATGCAGCTCTATCATCACCACCAGGTATATCAACTGAACTTACAGAATTTCTTTGTGGTGCTGTTAATACAATTGTAACACCATGAGTACCGTCACCACGGGCACGTGTATTAAGTGGTGCCATTTCATGTCCATTACGTGGTCCATTTGGACCATCTATTATTTTAGTTGCGGCCATCTATTAAATTTTTCAATTTTGTTATTTTTGTTTTGTTTTTTTTTTTTTATTGTTTTAGAAAATATTTTAAATTACGTTAATATATTATGAAACACACACAAGTTAATATTATTGCTTATTTTTTTTTTTTGCACAGAAAAAAACACTTAGTTTTTAAAACACTTATTAAAATTTGTAATTAAATTTTATATATTTCACAGTCACATTAAATTAAAATGAAATGTTTAATCATAATTGACAATAATTAATCTTCGAGGATATTTATAATTGATATTATTATTATTTTTAATGATTTAAATCAATAATTTCCTTAAAAAATTGGCTGACACTTTCTACAATAAAAAAATGTTGTAATTTGAAAAAAAAATGTATAATTTTAATCTTTTTCCTTATTAAGTTAATAATTTAAGCATTTATAAAATACTGCAAATAAATTATTATTTAAGCATTTTTATAAATGCTTAAATAATAATTTAAGCATTTATAAAATACTGTAAATTATTAAATTTTAAGTAAATTAAAGAAAATTACAAAATATTTTCTATAAATTAATAAGAATAATAATTGTATTTTATCATTTAATATTTATATTTAAGAATAATATTTATTGGTTGGCATAAAAATTCTAAAAATGTTTGTTTGATCGATTGGCTCAATTATATGAAATCAATTCATAAAAGAAAAAAAAATGTTTATTTGTAGATGCATTTTCATTTTATTAAATGAACGACGTAAATAAATGAAAATTATTATTTTGAGAATTTTAAATGGAAAATTTTTTTTTAATATAATATGGTTTTAATCTTAAGGATATTGCCAAAAACAATTTTAACATAGTATATACAGATTTTCTTATTTAACTTATACAAGCTTCGGAAAAATTTCCATTAAGATAAAATGAAAATTTTCCCAAATAAGACAAGGAACTTCCTTCCTTTTTCACAAAAAAAAATATGCTTATATGTGTGTGTTTGTGAAATCATGTAAAAATTGTTGTTTTTTTTCCTTTTTCTTATACTTTTTTGGCAACATTGAAATTATCGCCTTATGGTATTAAACTATAAGTTGATCGTTGAATCAATAATTCAAAATTTAAAGCTTCTTTTATAAATCAATACATATACATATATATAAAAAAAAAGTTACAAAACTGATGATGTATTTGTTAAAAAAAACAGTCTGTTCTGCTTGTATATGGTTCAAAATTATTGTTGTTTTTTTTTTGAATCAATTTTATCCTTGTCGTGTAGGTTATGATTATTTATTTGAAATAACGATACGACATTTGATATCGAACTAAAGAGTTTGTTCAAATGTAATCAAAAAATTTTTTTTTTTCGGAAACAAGTGTTGGAGATTTAGTTTTTCAATATATTTTATAGTTTTAAATAATAAATTTATTTACGATTAGAAAAAGCTTTCAATGTTTACTTGAAAATATATTGAAAATATTGAATTAAATTCTATGAATTCTGCTTGGTAAATGACTACTATTTGTCATTAATGACTCTATTTTTTCTAAAATGAAAATGTAAATTTTGAAATAATCTTTATGCTTGCCTTAAATTAAACCATTATTGATACATTTACCAAATGATCAGAGTTACCTACAATACTATATATAATTTTTATGACCATAATATTTCAAATTACAAAAAATATATGATTGATTCGATAAGAAAACTATTTTGTTCACGAAAGTAATAAAAAAAAATTTAATAGTTTTTTTTTTTAAAGCTACTGAAATTTTTTAAGCTCATATTACTAATACATAGAATTTATTTCAACTAAATATAAATAAAAAAAATATCAGTTTACACAAACCAAAACCATGTATATTGAAATATGTTAATTATTCTAGTAAAAGATTCAATTATAAAAAAAATGCAACTTTTATGAATTAAAAAAAAAAATCTTTAGTTTAAACAAAAATCTATAATATTTAAATTTAGCATAGTTTGTTCTAACAAAACAATAATAAAATGTAAAAGGTGTCATTAAAGTTTTACAAATATTTTTAAAAATATAGATAAATTCAATAAAGTTTCATTAAAAATAATAATTTACTAGTTACAAAATTTATTATATATTTTAGCCAGACTGATTGGCATCATGAAATTAAATTTCAATAAAATATAAATATTCTTTTAAAATCATATGGATATAATTTGTATAATACACCTTTAAATTTTTTAGTAAATAACAACCCTTAACCTTTAAATATATTGCTTTCATATAGCACATGTCCATTATACTAAGTAAATATAGCAAAAAATATAAATTTTACCGAAAAATAAAATATAATATTAAAAATGTTATATAACTCGTAACTAAGACAACATTTTATTTTATTTTTTTTGATTCGGAAAAAAAGGGATGCTTTTTTTGTAAGTTCGTAACTGAAATTCCCTTCTTTTATACCATCAGCAGCATAATATTGTAAACGAACGAAATTACCAAAAAAACTCAATAAGGGGTAAAGAAAAAAAAAACACAAACTTTGGAATGGAAAATTTCCACAAAACTATATATTGTGCTAGTACTGTAGGAATTTTTTTTTTTGTTATAATAAGGTCTTGGTTATGTACCTAAATTCCATTTTTTAGGTATATCTTCAATGTCCTTCAAAAAAAAAAATTATAAGTTGTGTATTAAAATATTTAAGGAATAGACTGATTAAATTGGCTTTTTTTTGTCAGAATAGTATAAATTGTATTTGTCACATTTGCAGACTTTTGTTTTTTTTTGTATTTTATAAAAGCTATAAATTTTCACCTTAAATTTAATTTTTATTTTTGCATTTCAGTTTTTAAAATCGATACCTAATTCGTCATTTTATGTATATCCTTTTTTTGCGGTTATACTTTTCTATTATATTTTTATTTTTATGAAATCACTAGAAAATAAACTTTTGGACAAAAAAAATAAAAATATATTTTAGTTATTGACTAAAATTTTCATTTAGAGAGTTTTTAATTTAAGTAAAGTTTATTAAAACTTTGCTAGTCACGGTTTTTTTTTTTTTTGTTAAACTATTTTTCTTTTTAAGTGATAAAGATAAAATATTATTTCGATTTAAAATTGCTTTTTTTTATTTTAAAGATAGATATTTTTTTTATGATACCGATCCGTTTAGTAGAACTTCTCGAATTAGAATGTGAGTTTTTAATATAATATATAATTTTTTTTAACAATACGTATTTTTAATTCACCACTCACTCACAACTACACTTTTAGTGAAAAAAAATATATTAAATCATATTAAATTCACACAATTGTAAGCATATATATATATATATGCTTAAGTTTTCTTAAAAGTTTTCTCTTCAATGGTTTGTATATGTATTAGAATTTAATTTTTAAGGGGATGAAAAATAATTTAAAGAGCTCTGATAAAAAGCTTTTCATTTATAAGTAAGTACATATACATATATTTTTTTTCAAAATTGAATGTAGCTCTTTACAAACTATATATACATATTTACATATTATGGAAATTTATGAGTATATTTATTTAAAAATAGTTATTTTTGGGATTGTATCCTTAAGTATGAAAAGATAATCAAAAGAAAATGGGTTAATTTTACTACTCGTATATTTTTTTTTTTGCGAAATTAATAAACAAATGTTGGACACAGTAAACAAAATATATTACAAAACTAGAAATTAAGAAATTGTACAATTGTACTATGAGGCTTAATAGATTTGGTAATTTGCAAGGAAACTGTTTAGTTCGTTCCACATATGAGAGAACCTTTCAAATGAATTTGATATTTAACAGAAATTAGATTCGAATCCTACGAAAATTCTCAACAAGACATTATTATTTACATAATCATCTAATACATATTTTAATTATCTTTTAAACTATTATATATGTACATATATATGAAAGAGTAATTAATTATTCGTTTATGGTGGAATGAAACTGGTGAACATATCCTACACGATTAATTTAAATTTTTCGGAATAATATGATGCAAACCTGGGTATATTTTTTCCATTAAAATAAATATCAAATTTTGTACAAAATTTAAATTAATACGTAGATTGTGGATACAGGATCTCATCAAACATGGGTATAATACCGAAATTATTCATGGGTTTAAATTTGAACTAATTCTGATATATACTAGGCTCCGGATTACAAAAAAATGACCTTTTTTTCATAGTTATCAACAGTGAAATACATATACTATTTAATAATTACACTTTATTAAATATACTTAATTTCCCCTTTTGATAAAATTTAATTAAAAATAAAATCCTTATATTACTAAACATTTAATAAAATTTCCTATACCGTATTATTAAAATATAAACTAAGTTACCAAAAATTACGAAATTATTTAAATTATTCATGCGCATATGCGAATGCTTTTTTTTTATATATGTACAAGGCTGCTATGATATAATTCATGCATTTTTTTTGTCAACGTCACTAAACCATGGTTTAACAAAATATTACGTTCTTCATTGAACCTAAATATTTTCTGAAAACGGGATGGTAAAGGTGTTGGTTATTTTCGTCGTGGTGAATTAAAAAAGAGAGCTTTATAGCGTCAGCAAACAATAAATTTATAAAATTTGAGATGATCCTGTAAATGTGTTAATTTATATTTATAAAAGTATTGTCTAAGTAAATACACATTAAGGAATATACTTATTAAATTGGTACTGTCCAATAAATTATATAATTTTGTAATAAGATAATTTGTATACCTTTTTATAATAGTCTTTAAAAAGCATAGCTGATGGCAAAGATATGTTATTTTATTCCACTCAAAATTATAATATAAAAAAAATCATATTAGTTAATTACAAGGGTTAAAACTGACATACTAGTTATTTTGTTATAAATAAAAAACTGAATTTATCAAAAACAATATTATTTAATTTTCACAATTCATATTACAATGAATTTGAGGCAAATAATTATTAATTTTGAAATCATTAATAAGAATACGGTATTTTCAAATTATCTTATGTTACATTTTTGAGAACGCATTGGCATAAATTTCTTTCGTCACAAAATCCATTTTCAAATTGTCGATAAGAAACACAAAATTCATTACATTTTTCATTTGAGTTTGGAATAGATTCACAAGGACCTGCAACCCTTGTGCTAGCTAAAATAAAACTATTTGTTAAAATTATTGATAAAAATATTTATTTTACATTTATACGAACGATTATTAGCTTCAGCTAGTAATCCCAGAACACCGATGATTACAAGGCAAAACAATATCTTACGAAACATTTTCAAGTTTAATGCACACTCTGTTTTTAACTTACGTTAAATGGTAGATTTAACAAATTAACAGTAAGCTTTATATACTTATTGGATGACAATTAGCTTCCTCTATTCTTTATAATATTTTATGTTTAAACAGATGATGGAAAAAAATTGTTGTTTTGTTTTACAATTATCGAATTTTATATTTAACAATTAATTAATGCAATTTTGTAGTGATAAATAATATACTGAATATTTAAACAATTGTTATTGTATTATTTGTAACATAAATTAAATAGTTTTTTTTATCGACAATGTAAATAGCTAAAAACACTACATTTAAATTTTAAAAATATTATGCATTTTAACAATTTATAAAAATATTTATATAAATAATTAATATCAAATTAACTATATAAGATTTAATTTTATGAAGCTTACTATGTAGTAGTATTATGCAGCTGAGTATTAAATGAATATTTATTTATCTGATGTACGTCCAAAATCTTTTATCTTTATAAATTTAATGTAATATTATACAAATTTTAATACATTTTTTTTTTTTAAATAAAAATTAAAGATAAGTAAATTCTTTTAATACTATTTATTTACCAAAATTTTATCTTATATTATATTGGAAATGGTTATCATTAAAATGCTTTCAAATTTTAAAAATATATTGGGGTTAATTTGCTCGTCGTTTAATTGTAATTTTCCCTTTAGACAACTGTGACATGTTTATTTTAACTTTATTGTTGTCAGTTAATTTTTTTACCCAAACCTTAAAATAATTTGAATATATTTTATTTATATAAATATTTAGATCGAAAATTTTTATACTATAAAAATGAGTAATACATACAACTTCATTTCCAATAGCTGATATTGTTGCAGCAAATCTAGATAAGTCTTTTCCCTCAATATATACTGTTTGACCTCTATGAAACCATCTACGTTCATATAATAATTTTCCATCTTCAATACGTGTTTCTACTAAAGTCGGTGTCACTTCCATAATCATGCCACCTTGATGATTATGGGAACCTATTCCGTTGCTAGCTACAGCTATAAAGAAAAATAAACAATTAAAATTAAAATAAAAATACTATAAAGAATTTAATTAAATTAAATAATTCACAAAAAATTTATTACGATTTGGTGTTAACATTTTTCCTCTAGTTATTTGTTTTAAATCACATTCAATTTCTTTTTCATCTAATAAATAAACTAAAAGTTGACCAGTTGTTGGTTTTCGACGTTTTTCTACAACTGGAATTGGTTCATTTGGACGTCGCCGAAGTTTTCTCGTTATTGTTGGTTTTATCTAAAATATGTATAATGTAAAAATTATAAATGAGTACTATTTAAATAATTTACCTCCATTGAATCACTAGTTAATTCTAAACTATGACGTTCAGATTCAATTAAACGACGTTTATCTTCAAAATCTGTTAATAAATTTTCACGTAAATCTGTTTTCTTTTCATCATATTCTTTAGCTGCGGCTTTTTTTTCAATAAAATAATCTCTTTCTACGCATTCCTTTAAATAATCACGATGAATTTCATTCAAACGTAAGCGTTCCTTATATTGAAGTTCCAATTTTTTAACTCTTTTGGTATATTCTGGATGACAAGCATTATTTAATTCATCTAATTGTTTTTTAAGATTAGCCAATTTGTCTTGATACATTCTATAAAAATATTTATTTAGTGTATAATCCAAAAATAAATTTTATTTAGTAAACTTGAAAATTCTTAATAATGTTAAACTACTTACTGCTCTTTAATTTCTATAGGTTCTCCATAGCTTCTATTTGGTCGAAACTCAGTTTCACTAGCTTCTTCAGTATCTAAACAAAATTATTCAATTTTACAAATTTTTATACGCAAAATATTATAAGTTAACTAACCTTCTTCGCTATCATATGCAGCGATATTTTCTTCATTATATGTATCATTATATTCGTACTGTGTGTTACCATATCCTTGATAAGACATATTTTAATAATTGATGTTTTTTAATTTATGATAATTAAATAAAAATTATTAAAGTGGCAAATTATATTTCTCCCATGACAAAACAACAAAAAAAGGATAAATCAAAACAATTTGACATACAACAAATATGACAGTGACAGTTGACAGCTTTAATGTCTCTTTTTTAAATCAAACTAGCAATCAAACATTTTTGACACGTCAAACCAAATCATAACCTCTTGGCCAACCAGGCGGATTTATTTGCTCATACAAAATTGGGTAATGCATACTCATAAGAATTATGAGTATCCTTCAACGATTATTTTATAATCTACCCTATTCTAGTTTTTTTGTATTCTCGTTTTGACTAGAATAGAACAGATTATTTTTAATTAAGTTTGATTATTAATTGTTAAGAAAGACATTCGATTTCAATTCGCTTATAAATCGTTATAGGAGAAAGATCTACGGGGAATATGTTACCTGTCAATCTGTCATGAGATAAAAACGTCTGTGAGGTGTTAATAAATAAATAAAATTAAGAAAATTTTAAAAATATATATAAATTATCCACCCTATTCTAGAGAGAAACCCAAATATTTATTAATACTAAAATAATGCCTCTAACAGCAGAATCAGCAGCTCAACAGATTCAGGTATTATATTTGTAATTGACAAGTGCAAAAAATCCTTGTAAACAATATAATTATATTTGAAGGATCGATTAAAATCCTTACAATGTCTAATTCATGAAATTGATGCAAAAAGACGACGTAATGAAGGAAATTTAAATAATATAATTCGCGCCCAAGAGAAAATAAATTATGATGATAAACCAACTATTCCACAGCATAAATTAAAAAATTTATATAAAACAGGACTACAAGATGCCGCTGAAGAGGAAACTCTTATTCGGGATGCTCTGTCAAAAATACAAGATATTCGAAATATTAGAAATGAACGACGTATTCAAGCTAGAAATGCTGGTAATAAGGAAACAATACGTCGCGGTCCATTAATGAAAATGTTACAAATATCTGCACAAACTTTACCTCTCTTTGTTAGTAAACCAGGTGAAAAAGTACCAGGTAAGTAAAATATTTTAACATAATATAATAATTTGGAAAGAAGTTTAATATTTGTTAAATTAACTATATAAATTTAATTTTAGCATTATGCGGTGCAATGCCTGCTGAATCAAATTATATTGCAAAACCTGGAGATATAGTAGCTGCTCTAGTTAAAGGTGTTGAAGATGGAGAAAATTGGATATTGGCTGAAGTCGTCCAATTTGTAAATGGACAAAATAAATATGAAGTTGATGATATTGATGAAGAGCCAAAAGATCGTCATATATTAAGTAAACGGAAAATAATTCCACTACCGCTTATGAGAGCTAATCCAGAAACAGATGGGCATGCGTTATTTACGAAAGGAACTATGGGTGAGATTATATATTAATGAAATTAATGAATAAATCATTAAATTAATAATATATTTAGTGTTGGCAGTATATCCGCAAACAACATGTTTTTATAAAGCAATCATTAATAAACTACCATCAACTGCAACTGAAGAATATAAAGTTCTTTTTGAAGATGCTTCATACTCCGATGGTTATTCAACACCATTATCCGTAGCCCAACGTTATGTAATTAAAATCACAAAAAAATGCGGAGGTATTTCAACCACTTGACCAGAAAGTTGTTCGGATAGTTCTGTTTTAGGTGATTATGATAAAAATCAGCTTTAATTAAATTTTAAACACAAAAATGTTTTCTCCAATTTTTTCTTCTTATTAATGTAAACATAAAAATTAATAATAAAATTACATTTAAACTTATACAAAAAGAGTCATATCAGAATTACAAGCATATCAGTAAATTTATAACTTACATCAAAGATTATAATTATGATTATTGAAATAATTTTGTATACTAATCAATACCTTCGTCCTCATCTTCATCATTCATTTCTACATCTTCCAATATATCTCCTTCAGTACCACTATCTACATTCTCATCATCTTCATCTTTTTCTGAATAATTTTCATAACCGCCTGTTTTACTCCATGCACATTTAATTTGTAGGCGAAATTTTGCCATAGGTCTTGCAATTAGTTTTAATATTCTAGCCTGTTCTGGTTTTAAAATTTTTCCTTTTTCACAAACCGTAAATTCACTACATAACGTAACTATTCCTTTATGTAATTTAGTTGGCATACCAAGAGAACGTAAATGTGGTTCTATTGAATGTGCAAAATCATCTAATGGTCCTTCTGGTAAAATAACTGTGTCTGTTGCTATAAAACCACTTCTTGCATATTCAATGGCCCAATAATTTTTAGACCATTCTATTACTTCTGATTTTTCTTTTGTTGTAAATAATAATCCACATTGTCCTGATAATCGTTTCGATAACTACAAAAATTTATCAAATTATATTATATATATAAAATTCTTTAAAAATTATTTACTTTATGTAATCCTGGTTCAATTTCTTCAGCTTCATTTCGTCCTAAACCAATTTGCATTATTCTATTTTTACCAAAGAAAAATCTTGAATTTGTTTTCCATTCTTGTCTCAAATCTTTTAGTAAATTATTCCGCATATTTTGTACAGAAAATATAAAAATATTTGGATATTTTTCTACACATCTTTTAATATCTTCAATTATTTGCTGTTTCCATGCTAGTCCTTTTCTATCTGTCTTCGTTAAGGACACTAAAAAAATTAAATTAATTAAATGTGTCGAAATAATATAAAATGTGAATAAAATATCTACCTTTTTTATCTCGTTTGGAACGTGGCATTTTTTATATTCAATTAATTGTTAAAAATTGTTTTAATTAGTAGTAATTTCCACTAAATCAAAAAAATAAGTAAATTTTGTGTAGGAATTTTGTCAACACGTGCGAAAGAAACTTCAGTTTTTGATTCAATTAAATTAGAGTTACCATCGTATCAAATTCCATGGCTGACAACTATAAAATTGTATAAATTCTTAGTTTAAAAAAATGTCACATTTGTAATAAATTTAAGTAAGGTAATAGATGAGAAATGTGTTGTGTTGATCTAACCTCATTATATTAAGACAAAAGGAGCATTTTTAAGTGTTAACTGCATTTTTTAAAATTATAAATTAAGGTGATTATTAATTACAATATAATAATTTGTGAAAATGGAAATAATTGCATGATATTAAATGAATATATACAATTTATAGAATTTAAGTCGTATATGACGCAATATCTTGGTTTTCTTATTAAAATTAAAATTGTAGTAGATTAAATGAAGAAAAAGTATCATTTGTTTATTACAAAAAAAAACATCGGTAGACTATAACAGACCTTTGGAATGAGTGACAGAATTTTGGAGTATATATATTTGAAGAGTGGTAAAAGTTCGATATACGGATTAATTTCGAAAATGTGAAGACGGAACGCTACTACGTTCGCAAATGAGAGCAGAATAAAAATAAATAAATATACAATAGTTAAAATCAAAATATATACCGTAATTCAAATTACGTTTAAACAATTAAAATATTCCTGATTACATTTTTTTTCAATAAATTTTGCATGTTCACAAATATACAAATCATTTATCCGAAATATTATGTCCTATCCGAAATAACATGTTTATTTCCTGTCAGAAATAATTTACTTGATACACCATTTTTTTTTTTTGTTTAACTGGAGCAAAAAACTACCACCAAAAACTTGACGAATTTTTGTAAAAATTGAAAATTGATTTTTATACAAAAATATAACAAAATTAATAGGAAAAATCGAAAATTGATTTTCATAAAAAATTCTTTCGTACGTCAATTTGTTTTTTTTTCTATCAAATCTATTACAAATTTTTTGTAGTACCATATTTTTTTTTTTATACTAGATTACAAAATCTCTAGTCTATAGGTAATATTACAAAAATTTTGAATTTTCGAATCAGTAGTAGAATTGTGCCATTAAAGATTTAAAGATTCTTTGCTAAAAATTCCTTCCTTTTTGCCACGATAAAAGTAAGTAAAATTACTTTTTTTTTTAATGGCACTTTAAATAAATTAAAAAATTTTAAATTAATTACTTTTTAATTATTAAGATAATTTTTTTTTTGTTAATTAGAAGAAAAAAATAAACCATATTTAGTTATTTTGTATTTTAAGTGGTGCGAAAAATTAAAACGCAAAAGATAAATTGACAAAAAAAAAAAAGTATTTTAAGTGTTGAAGCTCGTTCCTATTTCTTTTTTTTTTTTTGAATTTAAATATTTTTTAATTTAAAGTGTTTTTTTCACATTGAAAATGAAAATTTGGAAAATTTTCTATAAATATATTTTTTTTTTTTGATAATTAAATATATTTGCATTTAACAAAAAAAAAATGAAAAGTGATCATAAAGTTTTTTAAGATAAATTTTTTTTTTTTCCTCTTTTGGGGCTCTAAAAAAAAGTTGCGGTGTCTCATAAAAAAAATTTTTTTTTTCTACAAAATTTGATGAAATAAAAATTGGTGTGGTGTGTGTGTGTGTGTGCTTGTATAAATGTGTAATTTCCACATTTTGTATTGAATTGGTGGTTTTTTTTTTTTTAAAGATTGTGTATATATATATATATATATTTTTTGAAATTTCTGAATGTATGGTGCGCGCATGTTTATTTTGCATGGGTGTATGTATATGACGCATTGAGGAGTGTCCGCGGCCATTTTACATGCAAAAAAAATTTATATGTAATATTTTTTTTTCCTGAAAATTATTTATTTTTTTCTTAATTTCTTCTTAAAATTAAATTAAAAGTTTATATTTTTTTTTAAATTTATGTTCAAGGATTTTGCTGTTTGCATAAATTTCATAAAAAACCAATTCAAAAGTAATTTTTTTTTTGATTTTATTACATTTTATCGATTTTTGTAATAAATCAAAAAAAAAAAGTAAAGGAATTTTACGATAAGATAGTAACAAACTCACATGGTTTTAACTTTTAATATTTTTTTTAAAAATATTTTTCATCAAAATGAAAACAATTATAAAAACTATTAAATTTTTGAAATATATTTAAAATTATCTACTAAATTTATACAATATTTCATATATTTAATTTGTATTTATTCCATAATTTAAAAAAAAACCTAATAATATGATTGTGAATCATATCGTTCTATTTTTTTTTTTTTTTTTTTTCGTGTACTCAATATTTCAGTTTTTCTACCTTTGATCCCCTCTTCGTTAACATAGTAAATTGAAATGACAGTTTTTCCAAAAAAAAAAATTATTCTTTACTAAACTAGATTTAGTTTTGTTTTTCAAATTTCTACTTAAAAATATTATATTTAAATTATCTTTTTCTAGAAATCTTCCAAAATAATTATAATACAGTAGAAAAGTTTTTTATACATAAATATCTAAAATTCTAAAATATATAAATATGAATTATATAAAAAAATATGATCATTGAGAATTCAATTGGAAAAAAAAATATTTAATTTCACTTTGTATATAAATATCGATTAATAAAAAAAAATTTATACACTGTTAGTAATTAAATTGTAACTAAAAGATTTTCATTACAATAAAAATAATATTTAAATAATATTTTATTAATATTTTACAATAAAAATAATATTTAATTTAAAATATCACTTTAACTAAAAAATATATTTTAGTTGAAAGATTCTTCAACAAAATTTTGATACAAATTTTGATTCGTTATATTTTCGAGACCAAAAAAAAAAAATGAATTAAAGAATTTTGTTATTTTTAACTTTGTCGTCACATTTTAGATCAGAGTAGCTGAAATATCTTTATTAAAAATTGTTTTTAGGAGAATATAATTTATAAATATAGTAACAAAAAAAAAAATGTAAATTAATTTTCTTTAAATATCTGGATACTCTCTCTGTTTAAATGTCCTAAAAAAAAAAAAAATTAATATGCATTTTCTGGTAAAAGCAGTAGTTTACTGCTTATTGGATAAAAAATATAAAATACTTTTTATGGTTGAATAATTGTTTTTAAGTAATTAAATTGAATTTTTTTTTATGCTCTGCTCCCCATTTTTAGTTTAGTTTTGAAATTTCATTTTGTGCCAATAAAAAAAAAAAATATTTAAAGTATGATTCATTCACTCAAACAAATCACAATAACATTTTTATTTTATTTTTTATGTAAAAAGGAGGGGGGTGGGGGAGAAGAAAGGTAGATCATATGTATTTTTTTTTTTAAATTAAAATATTTTTATTTCTTTTGTCCTGAAAACATTTTTTTTTATTAACTTTTAAAGAGGAATTCCCTGTGACGTAATAGATGATTATACCAAATGCAATTTACTCGATTTCGACTTGTGTTGTTTTAGACTTATTAATTTCTTTTCTATTTTAATTATATAATAATTATTGTAAAACTAGTATTGTTTTAAAATATAATTGGTATTATTATATATTGGATTATGGACTAAGTTCATTTTCAAATACACATATCAATTTTAAATAAGCTATTCTCCACACACAAATTATATAATCAGTTATTTTTTTAAAATAAATACTCCCTGAATTAAGAGATAATTATTATAGTGATAAAAATTTTGATAAATTTCAATTATTCATGGTCAATTTTATTGAATTTAATAATAAAAATAATAGATGAAATAGGATATTATGGTAAACGACAATTGCATGATCAATGGCAATTCATAATTAAAAAATTGAGATAATTGCCAATTGCTAAGTATATTCTAAATATTTTAAAAAAACAGGCAAAATATATTTGTACTCGAATAGTAATTGTGAGATAGAAGGATTTACAAATGTAAATTACTTTTTCGATGATTAAGATTACAAATATACAAACGCATGTTGCAAAATATAAAAAAAAAGTGATAAAATATGAAAATGTAAATAGCCAACTAAAATATAGTGTAAACTTGAAAGTGTGCAAGATAATATCATTATAATTGGTTGCAGATTTAGTATGCATAGTTTTTAGTGCTGTTTTTAAAGAACCTAAAGTCTTTTATGTTAGTACTTCGCCTTTCGTTATTTTGTAACTATTTCAGGATATTTAACTTTCACATAAATTGTTGCTAAAGTACTTATTGAGAAGATTTGAATAGTTTGTACCAGTAAAAATTAATCAAACCCTTATTGCTAGGCGACCCTAATATAAATAAAAGGCCTAAAATTAATTTTAGAGCCTTCCAAACTTGGTTATATTAATAAGAATAATAATATCAAAAAAACTGTCAGCAAAAAATGTCAGAGCAAATAAAAACATTCCAAATTATTCTGTATTGAAACATTTTAATAATAAGTTGTGATAAGCGGCTCACTAAACTAATTAACCAATGAATTCTTATATCATAATGGGAGTTTATTGCAAAATTATTTATAATATCTGTCCTTTATAAATCAAGGATAAAATTTTATAACAATAATTAAATTAATTAAAGTATATAATTTAATTTTTGAAAGAAAAAACTTTTGATATATTTAAACGCTATTATTATTAATTTAATAATAAAAATACATTAAAATATTATATTTAAAAATAATCAAATCATTAAAATTTTTATATATAAACCTATAACAATTATATGTATATATAAATATATACTTTGTTAAATATATAATTGCGCAAGGACACGATATTGATTTTTAGTATTATATCTATATACATACTATATAAAATTTCTATAAGTGTATAAGTACAATGTAAAATACATTAGCTCACAACCTGTGACACTTTATCTTGTTTCTAGGTGACTTTTATTACAACAGAAAATAATATCCTTTTTTTTTTTGTATTTTACATACAAGATTCATTTTATTTGTTCCTATTATTACTTCCTCATATTTCAAAATTTTGTTATACGCCTAAGAATAAATGGTTTTTTGTAAATACAAAGATAAATTATATTAATTAAAAAATTTTATATTCTGTATTTCACTCATATTTATCCAATATTTTTAATTTTAATACGATTGGGAAAAAAAATATATATATCAACCATACTAGACAATTTTGTACATAAAGGACTACTTGACAAATACTATTTTTACATAAATTTTTACGCGCATGTTCAGGTCTTTTATTATCCCTATTGGAATTTTCATAAATATAATTTATATATTAAATATGAAAATTTTCTTTTACATATGTTAACAAAATATAATTATTTAAATTATAAAAAAATATATTAAAGAAAATTCTTTAAAATGCAATTGGCGTGTACTGTTGCCAAGAGAGATTATAAACATTTTCAGAAAATGCACAGATTTTTAAATTTTTTTTAAAAATATATAAATAATAATTTTAAAATTTTATGCTGGTTATACCTTGAATACTCACGTCGTAGTCTCAAGGACATAAAATATATTATTCTGTTATTATGTATGCAAACATAAATATAATGCTGCATCAAATATTTTATTTAAAACAAAAAACAACATTTAAATAGATATCATAACATTTAAATAGATATCACCACCATTATTAAATAACATTGTAATATTAAATATGAATAATTACGTATAAGTAGTATCTGTATTATAAATTGAATTTTTGAGTTTCTATGAATAGAAATAATTCCAAAATAATGTAAAGATTATTTATTGGAGATTTGGTTCTTTAATTTGTTATAAATCTTAATTAGAAAATATAAATTTTATTTTACAATTTGGAAAAACGAAAACTAACAATTAAATTGAAACCTTGACACTAATTATTAGGAATGTAACTTAAATTTAAATATAAAGAACAAAATCTGCATTATTTGTTGGAATATTTAAACGTACGTATAAGCAAATTCACTATAGGTACGATTAGTCTTATTAAAATTCATTTTAAGATAGGCTACTTGAATTAGTCCTTTATTTTAATGTAAATCAAGATTTAAATATTTGCCTTTTACATTGTATATCGATATCCTCGTATATAATTCACCTTGTTAACTTGTGTCTCTATCTTATTTATATCAAGCGTTTACGTTATTTCAAAACGAAACAACATCATTCGTTTTGAATTTTCATTTAGTTAATCGAAAAAAAAATTAAACTATGACACGAAAATCAAGATATTCATAGAAAAAAAAAGAAAACAGCCCACAATAACAGGTTTCGGCGAGACATATTTTATGGTTTTTTTCTGTTTTCATCACTAAATCTCAATTAACACTTTTGCGGAAATTACTTACTGTAATTTCATAAAATGATTTTGAATTTTCTTGGGAAAACTGGTTATTACAGTCACAGTTTTCTTTACTTCCTTTCATTGTCTTTCTCGGTAATATAAAAAAAGCAATACTATGTATTTCACTCATTTAGGCAGAGAATATACTCATGATAGATTAACCAGTACATTCTGATTATAAGAGTATATTTCTATGGTACAAAAAAAAAATAATTTGGCATATTTGTACATTTTCTATTCTTTTCATTACACAAACAGAACATTGGCATACTGTTACTGTTGTAGCAGTTTTTGCCAAAACAAATTAGTAAGTAAAAAATTTATTAAAATTAATTTATTAACAGCAAAATAAGAAAATGTGGCTATCTGAGTAGCTTTTAGGTACTTAAAAAATTGTTACCGCGCCAAGGGGTTAATAGAAAATTATAGATAAAAAACTAAAATACTGAAAAAGTTAATAAATAAAATCTATTTTTCTATACTATTTTATTATTTAGACATTAATTAGACATTACAAAGTTTCATTGTAATAATACATATTTTAATTATAATTTTTTTTATTGAAACTCTTCCCCAATAAATAAATTAAATTCATTTTTATACTAAATTTTTTATATTTTTGTCCTCCTCTCAGAGAATAAATATTTTAAAATACTGCGCATAATGTTTTCCTAGCATAGATAAAAAAAATTTTTTACTAATATTTTTTTTTTTATCTATATCTTATACAAATAAATTTTAATTTAAAATTAATAATCTATAATTTATTTAATAATTATTTTTAATAGTATTTTAATTAAATTAAATATTAATATGTATATTTTTTTAATTGCCATTTTTGTCAGTTAAATCTGCTAGATAAAACAATACACATGCACAATTTCATTTAATACATAATTATTTATTTTTTTTTAGAAAATATGTATTCGTAAATGGAGAAAATCTTTTATATTGGGACTCCAGGTCTGTCCAGAAAATTTTTTTTTTTCCTTCATTCCTTCTTTATATTATAGTCGGAATTGAAGTGTTGTCGGAAAAACATGAAATTTGTAGTTAGTTAGAAAATGTTTTGAAAAGAAAAATTAAATCTAATAATAAAATAAATTTTCCAATTTTGTCTTATTTAAAAGTAGAAAAAAATCTTTTCCAACAACAACAAAAAAAAATATTTAAAAATTTTTATTCTAAATATTATAGAAAAATTGAAAATAAAAAAAAAGGAATTTTCGAAAAAAAGAAAATCCCAGTGACAAAGAATTTGTGATAATTATATATATATATATATAAGAAAAAAAGAAAATTTTACATAAATTTTCACATAAATAAGTTTAAAAAATAAATTAATTAATTAATAATAATAAAAAATTTATATAATTATTACTTTTAAGACATTTTATTGTTAAAAGAAAAAATAGTTTTCCTTGAAAAATAAGGTAAAACAAATTTTTTTTCTTTTTATATATAACTAATTTTTGAATTTTCTTTTTTTTTTTCTGGCCCCCCTTGTCTTCACATTTGGATGACAAAATCCTTGTTCTACGAGAAAATATTGATTTTTTTTAAGTTGTTTTTTTTTGTTCCATTCCATTTAATATGTCTGCAGTTTTTTTTTTAAAGTCTGTTGCCAACGAAATATTTTTAGAATTATAAATTTATTTTTTAATATATTTTGATAGATGATAATTTTTTTTAATGGAACATAATAAAGAAAAATCTTATCATAAAATTATTATTATATAAAAAAAAAATTTCCCAAAAAAAGAAAATAACAAATTGAAGAAATTAAAGAAAAAGTCAATGAACGTTGTTTTGCGGCATATTTTTTTTTATGTAAAATAAAATCTTGTAATTAAAAATAATTAATTGTAGTTAAAAATAAAATATAATTATAATTCAATAAAATTTCGAAATCAAAATTTCATTCCATGATTAAAATTCGAAATAAAATTTTTTATCTCGTAGAGTTATGTTATATAGTGCATAATATTTTTTTATGCAATTGTTAAGCTTTTGCGCAGTTTTAATATAAAAAAAAAAGAAAATCTTTATTTTTAGTTTTTTTTTTCATTTCTTTCAACAAATATCAAAAAAATTGATAAAGATTATGTTTTTTTATTGATAAAGATTATTCAATAATTTGTTATATTAATTAATTCGACAAAACTAAATAAAGTAATTTCATATAAAAAAGTAATTTAGTATGAAAGTAATTTAGGATATAATTTAATATAAGTGAATAATTACAAATTTCATTAATTTTTTTTTTTATAAAAGAATATTATTTTCTTATTTAAATCAGTTGTGGAAAAACAGTAAAAGAAACTATTTAAAGGTCGTTGTTTTATCGGGTCAATAATTTGATTTTTTTTTCTTATTACTTCAAAATTTGAGTATAACACAAAAAAAAATCGATTTGCCGATTTAACCTTCTAGAAAAATCTATTAAAAAAAACAGTCAGTTTTAACATATATTTGGGCGTGAAAATATTTCAAAAAAAAAAATCGAAATTATTATTAGAAATTAATTCAAATTATGATTAGTAATTCAGTATACAAATTATTGTATTGAAGTAATAATATTTTAGAATAAGATTTTAAATACATATATAATATTTGAATTATAATATTATACACATACAGTATCTATATATTTTTATATGAGCTTTACTTATTATATTTTCTCTTTTCTGTTCTAGTTCTGTTTTTTATTCCAAAATAATCAAAAGAAAAATATTTGGTTAAATTTTATTGCACAGCGCGCGATATAAATAATCAACTCTCCAAAAAGAAATATGATGTCATTTTTTTGTCAGTTATTATATATAAATCTATAGTTATTTCTTTTTTTCATATTATGTATTCTTAAACCGCATTCTTAACGGATATAATAATTCTCCTAACTAATATGGATTATTGGAATTGTTCATAAAAATATATATACACATAAAATATATTAAACTGCAGTGATTTATAACCTGTGATTGGCGGATATACAAGAATCGTAGATTTAACATTAATGTTTTTTTTTTTTTTACAAATTTACGTAATAACCGGTTTATATTGTGGAAATAATCCCGAAAATGAATACAGAAAATAATAATTTGTTGTACATTATTGTGTACAAAGGTCAGTAAAGTACTAATATGGTGAATTTAGAAATATGTTGTAGGTCATGTTAAATAATATATTGATATTTTATTATGCTGATTTGTCATTTCGATTTGACGAGAAATATATACGATTATGATAGATATATACGACAATACAAATATATACGATTATGTTATCACATAAAAAAAGATGATATATCTCGAAACACTTCGAACAACTATGAACATTTTAAGTGTGTTCAATTAAGAACATTTAAGAGTTGTTCCATTTTGAAATTTATGATCATCAAATAAGATTTTTTGTAGGCATTCCAGCATTTAATTAAATGTCAAATAAAAAAAAGTTTTACTTATGAACAGTCAAAAATGTTCATTAAGATTTCCATCCCCAAATTGTTTCACAATTATATATGTACTTTTTGTTATATGTGTGCTAATGAATTATATGTATGGTTTCACAATTATATGTACTTTTTTCCAGTTCTATTCTAAATCTTATTGAACACACTTTATCTCAGAAAACAACAATTCAATATTTCTAAATTCTTAATAAAATTTGAAAAGGATGGGGGTCCGTAGTCTGGAAAAGTTTTAAATCACTGTAAATGATTATAAACTATACATAAAAATACTGTTGGTTCTCGTGTTGATTGGAAAAGTATTTAATAGAATTTTCAAAAATGTTGCACACTATTATGTATTATAGAGAAATTTTTTATATATATATATATTTTAGTCTAAATTGCTTTTTGTAGATATAAAAAAAAAAAATGTCGTAACAGAGGAAAATTATTATCGAAATAGATTTCTTTTTTACTCTTCTGTGTATTGTGTGATATAAATATAAAGTTTTTTGTGAAATTCATCGTTCTTAGGAATGAAGAAAAATTAAAAAAAAATTTAAAAATTAAATGCTTCGTTACAGAAGAACTATTTGTTTTTTTAGAAAAAAAAAATCATATTATGCATAGCAGCGTTATATTTATTTTTATAAAAAAACACAGTTTTCCTAAATTTTTCCATTTTGAAATTTAACACTACATACATATTTATATACACAATCATTTATAATTTGGCTAAAAAAAAATTGGACCACATTTTTATTTGAAATTGCAGTTCATTGACTTCAAACTTTAAAAATATCATTTTTTTCTTAATTGTTATATAAAATTCCCTACTTTCTGGATTCCAAATTTAATCAGTCATTAAATCATTTTATTAATCTATAACAATTTTTGGATATATTCATTTGTACAATTTTTTTTTAAAAAATTCAAATTTGTATTTACAATAATTAACTGTTAGTAATTTCTGTTATAAATAATAGTATATATACAGTATGGCTTATTGTTATATCCTGTTGATTATGTTACACTGATTAGACCTGTAATCATACGTGCGCTTCTTTTTTGGTCAGCAACCCTCACATTTGAATAATGTGTTCCATCGTAACATCGTAGAGACAAAAGTGACACACGGTAATCATTTAGGCCAAGAGTGAGCCCACAGCCACGAGTTCAGGACACCTACTAGTGTTCTAGTTTTCTTGCTGTGAATTTAACGACGAAATATTTTTAAAATAACTTTTGCATTAATTCCAATAAATGAATTGCATTGAATGAGAATTAAAAAATAGCTTATATAATGCCTAAATAAATTATTAAGGTTATGTCATTTAAAAATTTCTATTCTAAACTTCCAAAACAGTTTTTTTATCATGTGATAAGATTAATTTCTTACCTGCATTTTTTTTTTTTTTGTAAATATTAAAATTACAAATTTTAACTTTTATAATCATTTTATCTTTCTGATTTATCAGTGTTATTATCAAACCGAAACAAGTACAAAAATATATATTATTGCACCAATATTTATTTAATACATATTATATTTTAATTACGTTTAAAAATAACAAATTGTTTTTTTTTCATTATTTTACAGGGGTTACTCTGCAAGCGTATATAAAACCAAAAGGATATTTTCGTTTATATTAACTCGAATTCCCTAAACAAAAAATAAATAAACAAATAAAAACACTTTTTACCAAGTAAAATATTAAATAAGCAAAACACATAAATATAATAATGTCGTCAACAGTTGATAAAGAAGAATTGGTCCAAAAGGCAAAGTTAGCCGAACAATCAGAAAGGTGAATTTTTTTTTTTTTGTAATATCAATTATCTATATTTATTTTATTAATACGTTATTTGAACAATTAAGGTACGATGATATGGCACAAGCCATGAAATCTGTCACAGAAACGGGTGTAGAATTATCAAATGAAGAAAGAAATCTCCTTTCAGTTGCGTACAAAAATGTTGTCGGTGCCCGCAGGTAAATTATAATTTAAATATCAATAAAATTTATATTTAATAAAAAAATAAAAATAAATTTTAAGATCATCGTGGAGAGTTATTTCATCAATTGAACAAAAGACCGAAGCATCCGCAAGAAAACAACAGCTTGCACGAGAATATAGAGAACGTGTTGAGAAGGAACTTAGGGAAATTTGCTACGAAGTTTTGGTATGTATACATTATATTTTCTTTTAATTAAAATAGTAATCAAACACTTTTGGGAGCTACTTTAAAAATAGTATCAAATTATTGATTAAATTATTTTTTCTATTTTACGATAAAGTATTTGTTCTTGCGGAAAGTTTATTAGACAATTTTTGAAATGATGTGTAAAGTTTTTATTCATATTTAATTATATAAGTATAATAATGATATAAATTTGTTTATTTACGTTTTCGGGTAAAATATTTAATAAATTAGGTCGATCTATATTTAGAATAATACCATTTTTGTTTAACTTCATATTAATACTAAATAAAATATATTTTAGGGTCTTTTGGATAAATATCTCATCCCCAAAGCCAGTAATCCAGAAAGTAAGGTATTTTACCTTAAAATGAAAGGAGATTATTACAGGTATCTAGCAGAGGTAGCAACCGGGGATGCACGCAATAGTAAGTTAAACAAATATATATATGTATATAATAATTATTGACTTTTTTTAAAAAATAATATTGTAATTTTAGTTTATAATAATTTGAAAAATAATAGATTCCATATTTTTATATAATTCTCTTTTGAAAAATAATGTTCAATTAGTTTTTCTTTTTCGTTTTTTTTCATACATTATTATTGAAATATATTTTTAAAAAAAAGAATCATCAATTATTAATTTTAATAGCCGTAGTTGATGACTCTCAAGCTGCTTACCAGGACGCATTTGAAATTAGCAAGGGTAAAATGCAGCCAACACATCCAATCAGATTGGGTCTCGCACTAAATTTCTCTGTCTTCTATTATGAGATTTTAAATTCTCCAGACAAAGCTTGCCAATTGGCCAAACAGGTCATTAAAACTATTAACATTATTTTATTATAATAATTTTCTTCTTTTTTTTTTTAATAAAATAAATACAAAGAAAAAAAAATCTGCTGCTGCATTTCGGGCAAAATTAGTTTGAGCAAATATATTTGAAATATTAAATCTAGACACAGCTTTAGTATAGAAATCTTTATTTTTTAGGGAATTAATTTAGGGGAATTTAGTTAATTTTCAATTATAATTTTTTGTTTTTATATAATTTATTTACATATTATATTTATTTATTTAAAAACCACAAAAAAAAAACAAAAAACAATCTTTGAACAGCTGTTGTCGAGGATTCACAAAAAGCATATCAGGAGGCATTTGATATTGCTAAAACAAAAATGCAACCAACACATCCAATCAGATTAGGTCTAGCCCTCAACTTTTCAGTCTTCTATTATGAAATTATAAATTCACCAGCAAGGGCTTGTCATTTAGCTAAACAGGTTTCAAAAAAAAAAATATTTAAATAATATTGTGTTTTTTTTTGCTTCACAAAATTAAAACGCATTTTTGAACAAATATTTTTATTTTTATTGTAATTTATTTTTGCCTGTTTTTTATTTATTTTTTTATTTTCTTATAATATTTTTTTTTTTATTTTTGTACCTTGATGTGTTAACCCCCCAATATCTATCAAAGCAAATAAAACAGCTCTTTGATATGCATATAATCAGAAAAAAAATTTAAATATAGATTTATCCAATTATATTAGCTAAATTTTAAATCTTCTTTTTAATATTTACTTCCATTAACTAACCAAATATTCTAACCGAAAAATGATATAGTATTTTATATTATTACCTATGTAAAATTGTGCTTGTTGTTGGAATTATTAATTCAATTTTTTGTTGATATTGTGTCCAACAATAAAGTTTGTCTTCTAACTTTTATAGAAATAGAAACGAATGTTGAAGCTTTGCAGCAGCTAATTTTTTTTTTTTAATTTGTTATTAATTTATAACTAATATAATATTATTCGTATTTAGTATGATAGTTTTTTTTGTTTTATGAATAACAATCAATCGTACCCAACTGTAATAATGAATAACAATCAATCGTACCCAACTGTAATATTTTTTAGTGGATATGGACCATCGAAAAATTATATTTTCCAAAAATTTTAAAATTTTATAACTGACATAAATACTATTACTATTCAATATGACGAGATTAGTCAGGGAGACACTTATTTCTAAGAAGTAACATCACATTATATGGAATAACGTAAATGATACAAAATTTAATTTCGGAAAATTTGTCTAATTTTGTGTAGAGACACTAAAGTCGAGCCAAAAAAATTTTTTTTAGAGAATCTAAGGCATTTTCCGAAAAACAATATATGTACATAATTATACCTAAATTATACATAATTTAATTTTCCACGTATCAAATAAATAATCAATATTTTATCTCAGTTAAATGTCGAAAATATTAGGTTTACATTAATTTAATATTCTATTATAAACAGAAAACCTAAGTAAATAAGTCTTTTTGTAAATTTTTTAAAAATATTTTTACTCGGGATGTTGCGGGCAATAAAAGGCTTCCATTTGCCATCACTATCCAATTTTTTTGTTTAAACTTAATAACGTATTTTTTGGAAATGGACGCCTCAAATTTTAATTTATTTTCGGTATTATCTTTTAAATCCTCAAATTATGTATAAACAAATTTATGTAGAAAGGTCATTTTTGCTCATAGTCATGGCCAATTGTAAATTTTATTTTACAAATAAATCTTATCTAATTTATTTTTTAACTTTGTTAGCTAGAGAAAAATATGTAACTACTTATAAAGTTGTGAAATTATAGAACATATTGTGACCACTAAAATAGTAATAGATAATCAGAGAAAAATGACAAAACTTTGTTCTAAAAAATAAATTTAACTCAAATTAAATACGAATAAAAATATTTAGTATACTAATTTTATTATGCAAATAAAATAAGTTATAAATACTAATACAGTTTTTTTCACCATTTTATTTATTAACTAAAATAAAAATAGGCATTCGATGACGCGATAGCTGAACTGGATACTCTTAACGAAGATTCATACAAAGACTCAACACTAATTATGCAATTGTTGAGAGATAACCTTACCCTTTGGACATCCGATACACAAGGTGATGGTGATGAACCACAGGAGGGCGGCGACAATTAACCAAACTAAAAAAAAATGTTCCCTTTTGACTAAAAAAAAAAAAAAACAAAAAACAAAAAAAAAATATTATAAAAAAAATCAAAATCAAGATAAAATAAAAAACAAAACATTCAAAAAAAACAAACAAATATAAAATTAATTTTCAAAACTTTTTTTTTTTTGTCTCATAAAAAAACATAAACGATCTTCAACATAAAACATAAACAAGAAAAAAAAAAAAAGAAAAAAAAGTTATTAAAAAAGCAACCAAACAAAACAAAAAATTACTTAATAAAATAATTGGTTTTTTTTTTTTTTTTGTATTAAATTTTTCTTCTAAAAAAAACCGCAGAAGAACATATTTTCTAAAAAAAAAATTGTTTTAAAAGTTTTCCAAGAAGAAAAATGTAAAATAAAAAAAAAAATAGGAATTTTTTTGATAAATTTTTAAAAATAATTTTCGTTTGTAACTTTTCGAAATTAATTTAATATTTTTTTTTTATTAATTATTATTATTATAATTATTATTTATATAAAAACGCATCTCTTTAGTGGATGAATTATTTTAGAAGATACCAGAGAAAAAAAAACATCAATTTTTGATACTTTTTTTTTTTTTTTAATTAACTTAAAATATTAAAATGTAAAAAAAAAAAAAATAATTATTTTTTTTTTCCCCGATTTAATTTTAAAAAAAATGTATTTTAAAAAAATATTATTGGTGGAAAAGTAAAAGTTTTCTTTTGTTTAAGAAAAGGAAATTTACAATCCAAAACATAATTTTTTCGATTAATTTTATCATTAAAAAAAAAAAATGATTGTTGTTTCTTGTATGATTTTTTTTTTATGTATAAAAATAAAAAAATAAAATAAATGGAAAAAAAAAGGACCCAATATTTTTTGTTAGTTAAAAAACTTTTTTTTAATCCCCGAGATGCGATTTTTAATTTTTTATAATTTATGTTTTTATTTTACTTTTCTGTATTATCCTCTGTCCTATTTTTTTTTTTTAATTAATTTAGAAAAATACATAGAAAAAAAAAATATAATTATTAATATAAATAAAAGAAAAAAATATGCTGTTGAGTTTAAATCTGAAATAGATAAATATTTAATAATTTTTTTTTTTTTTGAATTAATTATATATTTTTTTCTCTGTATTATTCTCTATTGTTTTGTTAATTATTTGTATACATTAAAACATAAAACATAAAAAAAAGATAAAACTACTTCTTTTTTTTTACTTTTAAAGAAAACATAATACTTTTTTTTACAATTACATATAATTTTTTTTTTTTTTTGTTTATAATATTTTAAAAAAAATAAAAGAAACAACAAAAATAAAACTGTTAACGGAACAACAAAATTTAAGAAAAAAAATATATCTTTATGTTTTGTTCTTATTTATTTAATTTAAATAAAGATACAACCAAAAAAAAACTATACACTTTGAACGCAGAAAGAAACAAATAAAATATTGTAAAACAAAAATAAATACAAAAAAAAAAACTTTTGATCAAAACTACAAAAAGAAAAAAAGACAAATCTGTTCAGAGTTTTTATTTAATCAATAAAAAACCAATTGCCCAATTCAGCAGACTATCAACTACTCCGATATAGGCGTAATTATTAATTATATTTGTTCAGAAAAAAATTGTGTAAAAATAGCTCTGGGAATAATTAAATATCCTATTCAGCGAAACACAAATATTTCGCTCAATCAAAAAGAAATATTCTCTCTTCTCTTCAACAATTCAGCTAAATATTTAGCTGCACTATTTAAGCAAATAATTGTACTGAAAATGAAGCTCCACAAATTGAATTAATAAGTATTGTCTGTCAAATTCCGCCGTTGAATTGAAACCATAAAACAATAACGTTCAGTAGATAAAAAAAAGGCTAAAGTCTCTGCGCTGAACGTGGCAATAATTTCCTGTTTGTCTTCTGTCTCTTAAAATTAACTCTTAATTTTTGTTTTTATTAAATAAAAGTAAGAAATTCTTAGTGGTATGTAAAAACAAAGAAAATTTACAAAAAAAAAAAAATATATTTAAATTAAACTAATAAATGCGCATAATAATAAAAAAAAAAAAAATTTGCTCTTATGATGAGCCGCAATGGCAGATTTTAACTCAGTGTTTTTTAGATAACAAAAAAAAATGCTTTAGCTAAGTTACTTTTTTTTAATTGTATAGAAAAAAAAAAAACTAAAAAATAATTTTTTTAGATTGAAAAACAAATTTTCATTGAATAACTTCAACACCTATGTGAAAGTGTTATTATTTTACATACGTAGTTTTAATTTACACTAAAAAAAAAATTTTTTTTTTCTTACTAAACTAACATATTTGGGAAAACACTTAAAAGCAATTAACTCTTTTTTTTATTTTTTTTTGTAAATCTCGACTAAAAACCTTATATTTAAATTCGTTTAAATTTTATATGTTTACAATTTTTTGGTTTAAGGAAAATAGTTCTTATATTAATTTATTTTAAATAAATTTTATTCATAATAAAATTTTACATTATTTCGTTATAAAATACATAATAAAAACAAAAAAAATCACAATTATGTTGCATTTTTTTTTTTTTTACGAAAGTTGGGAGATATTTTTTTGTTTTAAAATTCTTATAATTATTATTCATTTACTCAAAATTTTATAAATGAAAGTTATTTCCATCTTTGAATCTTAATGGCTGTTAAATTGCAAAAATATAATATTATAATTTTTATTATTACAAGAAAAATTTTTTTTAACATTTTAAATTTGTTAAACAACCAAAATATTTGAAATTTCAAAATCGAAATTTTATATATTTTTTATTTATTTATATATAAAAAAAGAAAAAATACTTAGAAAGGCGCTAAAATTAATTTAAAAACAAATTGATACATTTTTTTTAAAATAGCGTAATTTTACTTACCTAAGAAAAGAAATTTAAACTAAACATCGTGCTTCATACATTATTATTAATTAAATAATAAAACATATTTGTATTTATCTTTAAATTCAAAACAAATCAAAAAGATATATGATAAAGCACTTATAATTAAAAAAAATCATCTTTTACATGTCTTTTTAATATAAAATTGATATAAAAATAAATAAATATAATATTTAAAAATAGAATACTATTTTTAAATTAAATTTTTAATGAAGAAAAACAAGCTACTAACTTTTAAGTATGTGTTTAAATGTAAAACAGATTTTTTTTTTTTTGTAAAAATGAAAAATTATATAAATTCCAGCAAAATTTTTATGCTTTTTAATTATGTTATTTTTCATGAAAAATAAAAATAACAGAAATAAAAACGAAAAAAAAAACATTTTTCTTTAATTTTCTTGTGATTTTAAAAAAAATTATTGGAACTTCGTTCTTGTTACAAGAAAATTTTTTTATAATGATTATAACTAACAAAAAAAAGAAAATTTAAATAAGAAAATAATGAGAAAATTTTCATAATTAAAGTAAATTAAATTAAATTAAATGTGTAATATGGAATTTTAATATTCTTGTTGTATCACAATTCCTAATTTTTGTATGCACACAAAACAAGCACACATTTTCATTTTCATTTTTATTAAAAATTGATAAATTTTTCCAAAAAAAAAATGTATAGTCGATAAAAAAATTATTATAATTTTTAAAGAATTTATAATAAATTTTTTTTCTGAAATTGAAAAATTTTTTTTTTACAAAGATATATATATATTTAAAAAATTGTGTGGTTGGTTTTTTGTACAGTTTATAATACATATATATAATGTTGAACGTTATTTTCTTATCTAACTTTTATTAATCCAAATTATTTATTAATTTTATGAATATTTTTTAAATTAAATTTTAAGCTCAAGTTGTTTACAAGCTTTTGCACAAAATGATGAACAAGAATTTTATTTTTAATTTGTTAATTGTGAGATGGAAACATAAACTCATAATAATAAATATTTTTTATTTAATTGGTAAGAAAAGGAGAAAGTCCAATCAACCTGTATCAGGCAAAAAAAAAAAAATACGACTATTTTGTTTTTATATTTTTAAGAATATCTTGAGCTTAAATATTTGATAATTTAATTATTTTTTTTTTGTAATAATTTAACTTTCAACACATTCATAAATAAATTAGCTTGTTTTAATTTCCATACATTCGTAAATTAATTAATTAGAAATTATTTTTAATTTTTTGTTGTCAAATTATCTCCTACTAAATCAATAATGTTCTATTAAGGATAACAATTTCTTTTAAAATAAAGTATCTATATATTAATTAAAAATCACCTTCCGTTTTGAAATATTATATTAAAAAAGATTAAAAAAAAAAAAAAATATTTGTACTAATTATCATTGTATTTAAGATTTTTCCAACAAAACTAAAAATTGATTAAAGAATAATCAATGAAATCGTATATCGTAAAAAAAAATAATAAATTCAATAAATTATATTTATATCAGAAAACGAATTCTAATCCAACAGAAAATATAATATTATTATCCAAGCAGAAGGGAATTTTTAAAGCTAAATTTAAATTATAAATATAATATATTAAAAAAATATTATTTAACATTTTAATTTTTTTTGTAATAATTGTAATTTAATTTAAAATATTTCTTTTGAGGGAAATTATTATATATAAAATTAAAAAAAAACTATATAATAAATAAAAAATTAAAAGAATCTGAAAAACCATTTATTTACATATAAATTGAAAAAATATGTAAAACGTTTTTCACTGCTTTTTAAAACAAAAAAACACTCTTGCAGACTTATAAAAAAATAATAATAATAAAAAAAGAAAATTTATAATACATAATTGAATACGGGGAAATAATAATTAATAAAAAAAAAAATGAAAATTATAAAAAACATAAAAATTTAAAAGAAAATTGAATTATTTTTTTATTATCATTATTCTATAAAAAATTATACATACTTAAAAAACCAAAAAACAAACAATTTTTATTATATTATAATGATCTTAAAAAATATTTTAGTTCAAATCATAAAAATATTTTACTTAAATACATAAAATTTTTATTATTTTATAAATGTTTCTTAAAAAAAAAAAAACAAGTAAAACAACACAAAGTAAATTTACAAAGATTAAAAGATAAAATCTTTTAAAACGGATTTTAAAATGAGGAAAATGGTATGAAAATGAAGATCTGATCTCTTAAGGAAAAAAAAAACAATTTAATAATATAGTATTTATTATATTATATTGTCCAGCTGAAAATTATATTAAAAAAAAAAAGAACAACATTTTAAGTTTATTGAAATTACAGTTTCTTATAATTAAAACAAAAACTAAATGTGTTTTAAGTCTTATTAAAAATTTTAATTTTAATCTTTTCAAATAGGTAACGGTCATAAAAAGCTCTATTTCTTATCTAAAATTCTTTAGATAATATTTTTTTATCGGATGATTAAAAAATTACAAAAATAAAATGTATCTGAAAAATGAGAAAAGAATAGAAATCATTATGGTTATAAAAGAGAGAACAAAAGAGATGAAACAGGATTCAGTTTAGTTAGATTAGCTGAAATAAGAAACAGTTTCAAATCAAATTTATCAGACCAAAAAAAACAGCTTGATTTCGTGCTCTCATAACACAATTTCGCTTTCTGAATTTGCAGAAAATCCTCGAAAAATAACACAATATTCCTACAATACTGAATTTTGCTCCAACACGATTAGGGTTTGTGGTCGTAGGTCTGATTCGATTCAAACTAATATATATATATAAACTATATATTCAATATGTCTGCCAATTGTATTAATTTTCAATACGATTTTATATGAATTTTTGGATATCGATATACATATAAGCTAACAATTGTTTCATTTTGTCTAATTTCTCCTTTTTTTTATTAACTCTGTAAATACTTGACGTGCCCTAGAATATTACTAATTGTCATTATGATGTTAATAGTAGTATAAACATAAAGTATAATAGCTGATAAACAACAAATAATTCAATTGATAGCAAAATATAGCTGATGAAAGCCAACCGCCAAAATAGCTGAAAAAAAAAGCAAATAAATAATTTTTTTTATATATAATTAGATTATGAACACCCACACTCAAGAGTCGTACTAATAACATATCCTATTACAGTCAGAATGAAAGAAAATTTTATTAAATAAATATTTTTAAATTTAGAATATTGTTCAGGTTTGCTAGAAATTTCAAGATTTTTAATTAGACCAAATTAAACAGTATACCTAATAACAGATAAAAAGAATTTGATCTTAAATAAATCATATCTTATGATAATAAATTTTCATAAACATTTATATTCATTTGATAACTCTGCAATTATATTTATATTTTTCCATAATAATAAAATATTAATTTATTCTTATTCTTATATCTTATTAATTACAGTTAAAATTATTAATATTAATTAATGTTTCGAATTTCGATATTATTTCGTAGAAAATATAACTACATATATTGAAATAGTAATAAAAACTGTAATTGAATAATATAAATTAAAAATCATATTTTGTAATAATATATTTACTTTGTTAATATTAATATGAAATTACATTTAAGCTTATTCCAACTTTTAAATTTTTTGTAAACTAAACTCTGACGATTTTTAAATAGTTGTCAGAATATTATTAATAACTTTAGCTTGCGAACATATTGGATATAATTTTACCGGCTCGTCCTCTACTAAATTATACTGAATTTTACTAAAACTGTACAGTTTTACTAAAACTGTAAATTTCTTATGAAAAATCAAATATTTAAAAATAGTCGCGGATCAAATCATCATTTTTATGCGTACGGCACTTAAAGGTAGAGTTGAATTAATTTTAGTTTTTGAACATATCGTTTAAATGCAAATTAAAAGATTTATTAAGTTGTGATTACCTGTTTTTGTTCTACAAGACTGAAATTTTTAACTCCTGCTATTTAACTTCTGCCACACTACATTTTTGCTTAGCTCCTCTATGGAATAATCATATCGAATAACAAATTGCTCGTGTATATTTTGTACAATACGCTTTGAAGTTTGAACAAACTCCTAAACTTATATGTCATACTGAATTTCAAATAGTGGTTTTTTTTAAATATTTTTTTTAAATAGGTTATGGATTACCCTTTAAACAATAATTCGAAATTCGCTAAAACTTAAACTCAACGTTTTCTGAATATCTTTTAACAAACAATAAATTTTGTTTACTAAACAAAACGTACAAGTTCCTATGTTTATATATATTTGTCAATAAGCGAAATGCAATTGGTATGTATCCAATCTTAATCTAGTTTGTGAAGAAGAACAAAGACATTTTTTTTATATATTGAAATTACTAACATTTGGTTTTTTAAAATTCTTAAGTCTCTTTTTAGTTTTCATAAATATTATTTTTTTTATAGTTTTACTTTAGCTTAACAAAAACTTGCCGCATCGAAAACTTAACGCGGTTCATTATTTATTTTAATTTCGGTTGTCCCAACCTTAAAAAAAACGTTAATTTTTCATAATGCAAGTTTTGAGTAGGAAGATTTTTCTTAAGATTTTCGGAACGTTTAATTGCTGGTATTTTATGTATTTATTTTTACAAAAGAGTATTGCCAGTTATATATCATAGAAGACTTATCATGAATCGACATTGCAACTGTATAAAAGATGTGAATATGCATTTATCTGCTAACAACTGATGTTACAAAGTACTGCTATCATTTTAGCAATTCCAAATACATAACTGAATAAAATTACTAATATAATTTTTTGTAGAAATTTACTAATATTATTTGATTTTCGATTTTCTTATCTTGTTGATGAAATTTTGTTTGCTAAAGCTGCAGTATTGACTGGTAGTGCTTTAGTAGCCGACTGGGAACACTTTGACCTAGTTTTATACACCAATACCTCGCTTTGCGTCGTTTCGTTTTGCGTTTTTTCGAAGTTGCGTCGTTACTGAATTAAGACTCATTTTCGCTATGAGTCGTTGTTTTTTCGTATTGCGTTGCTTTTTTTTCATTATTTTTTGAATTTCGTTGTTTTTTTATTATTATTCGGAAGAAGTGTAAAAGTTTCTCGAGCGGTAGCAAATGATAGTAATTGTTACAAGGAACTTTACCTTAACATCGGAAAAAAAGCTGTTCAGCAGACTTTGGACAAATTTTTCTGAAAAAGAGACTCCAATGGTCATAAGCTCGTCTACAGAGTCTGAATAATTTCATAATTTATTTCTTTATTTTGTGTACATATTTTTAATTTTTGATTGAATTACTAGTCATTTTTATGTTTTTAAATGAATTAATAAAGTTTTACTTTTGTTTTGTAATTTAAATATTCTTCTTTTTTTAACATTTAAGGACTGAAAGAAAATTACGGTAACCTATCTTTGATGTTTATATGATTTCTAATAGAAAATAGCAATTCACTTTGCGTCTTTTCGATTTGGGTCGCGATTTTTTGGAATGTATCTACGACGCAAAGCGAGGTATTGGTGTATACAGTTTATATAACAATTTAGTTAACCATGGCTACGTTTAACTACTAAAAGAAACTATTATCTGCAATTACTCACTATAAAGTAATTTATTAAATTGCAATCTAAAATTAGCCTGTCTAAATTCCAATAGCGCCATAAACTATTAGTAGAGATGCAGAATTAGCTAATATATTAATTCAAGAGCTGTGATAATATTCTATATCGGCCAATGGAATAAACTGAAAATTTAAAATTAATTTTTTAAACAAATATTACAGTGAAACTTTAGTTTTATTTGGCTTGGTTAGAGATTAAGTTCGTTATATTTTATTAAATTGTAGTTATTTTTACAAAATTCCGCAATTTAAACATGATCTGCAAAATCGAAAAGAATTGAAATATATAATTTGCTTCATCTGGCAATATTGAAATAGTTAAGCTTTTAATTTTTTTGTTAAAATAAAAATGTGTCAAAAAAATATTTCATAAGAAAGCTTAATTATGACATTTGAAAAAGCTCTTTTGATATTATTAAAAATACTTTAGGTCAGTTGAAGGTTACTTTAATTCACCTTGGTTTGGTTTTTTCTTCTCAGTTCGCACAAAATAACTCCAAATTTTTGAAGAATATCTTTCCAGTAATTATCACGAAATTTTCCTTCATTATAAAATCATTAGTAAAATTTAAAAGTTAAAGAAATTATTTTTCAAAAAGGTTAGTGTTAATATTATTTAATACATATGTTATATGAAAATTAAATTATTTCTTTTATCAGTCAGTGCTCCTTATGGTGGGTGATATTGATATATTAGGGAGACGAAAAATATTTTAATTTTCATTATAATCTTAATCAGTATTTTTAAATTCTCTAATTATATAAATAAATTTATTTATGTTTGTTTGTTTTTATTTTGTGTATTTGTGTGATTTTTTTTTGATTTTTTTGTAATTTTTCAAGGATAAAGAAAAAATGGGTGATATAACGCAGCGTTTCATTGAGCGTGGAAGCCATAAAGGCAAAGGAATTGGTGTCTTTACAAGTGGTGGTGATTCACAGGGAATGAATGCAGCTGTACGTGCATGTGTCCGTATGGCAATTTATTTAGGATGCAAAGTGATTTAGAATATTTTATTCCAAAATTTTGGTATAATTAAATTTTAATTATATATTTTAGGTTTATTTAATTCGTGAAGGTTATCAAGGATTAGTTGATGGTGGTGATAATATATTTGAAGCAAATTGGGCATCTGTTTCTAGTATAATACATCGTGGTGGTACTGTAATTGGTTCAGCACGTTGTTCAGATTTTCGTACTCGCGAAGGACGTCTTAAAGCTGCTTTAAATTTAGTCCAAAAGAGCATTACTAATTTAGTTGTAATTGGAGGTGATGGTTCATTAACTGGTGCAAATTTATTCCGTCAGGAATGGAGTGGTTTACTTGATGAATTACTAAAAACTGAAAGAATTACATCTGAACAAAGAAAAAAACATGGTTTCTTACATATTGTTGGTATGGTAAGTATCAAATATCTATTAATAATAAAAAGAAAATTATTATTTGGAAATTAGCTGAATTTTTGTTTCGATTGGTAAACATTCTAATCTTCAAAAGTTCCAAGACACCACGGAAAATATCGTGTTTTGATAAATTTGAAGATATTTTGTAAACGAAATTATAAATATAAAAAATGTAGTTATTAGATTTTTGCCATATTTCCATAAAAAATATGATTAATTAACAATAAAATTTTATTAATGTGATACTTTTTTTAAAAATATTTTTTTTTTCTTTACTGTGTTTAGGTTGGTTCAATTGATAATGATTTCTGTGGAACAGATATGACAATTGGTACCGATTCAGCATTACATCGTATTATCGAAGCAATTGATGCTATTGTCAGTACAGCTTATTCTCATCAAAGAACATTTATAATGGAAGTAATGGGCAGACATTGTGGGTATGTTTTTGTTTAAATTGTTTTTTGATATCAAAATTTATATAAAAAATTAATTAGTTTTTTTCTTATTTATTACTAAATAAATAAATAATTTTCAAAAAAATTAGTATATATTATAGTATATATTAGAAATTGACTATTAAAAAAAAACAATTTTATACTTTAAAAATCATCCCCAAAACTGTGTAAAATATTAATTTAAAAAAAGAAAAAAATTATTACAAAATCCGAAAAATTATATATCAACTCTACAGATATTTGCCAGTCGTAACTGGTGTCATATCAGAGGCTGATTACGTTTTTTGTCCTGAATCACCACCACCAACAGATTGGCCAGATAAACTTTGCAATAAATTAATTCAGGCAAGATTAAGATGTTAATTGTCAATTTTTTTTTTCTTTTGATTTACAAAAAAAAAAAAACCATTTTTTAATACCATTTTTTTTTATCTTTTCAACAAAACATTTTATTATAAATATTTCTCATATGAAATTGAATGATCATAATTTTTATTTATTTTTTATTGTTTTTAAAAGCTTTCAAAAATTGAAAAAAAAAAAAATTTTTTTTAACTAAAATAACCTTTCTCCTTACCCTATTTTGTATATCCATTAAAATTTTCGTGTTAATTTTTTTTTTTTGATATTTTATTTAATTAATTTCTATGTTATATATATATTTTTTTTAATTAATTAATATTCGTAAAATATAATTGTAAATTATGTGATAATATCATAACAAAAAAAATATCATTTATTCGCAAAGATTTATTTATTTTTTTGATGAAGAAAATACCAAATTTCCCGAATCTCAAATACAATCTTGGTGGCTAATATAATAATTTCATCACGTTTAGGTAAAAAAAAAATAATCTACAAATTATTTTCTTTTTTTAGGTATTTTAAATGTAGATAAATCTAATTTCTGTAATACTATTTTTTGAGATGGATAAAGAAACTTGTATTATTATTCTTTTCGTTATTTATTACTACTTTTATTCTTCTTTTGTTTCTCTATAAAAAAATAAATACACATCTATTGTGTATTTAAATTTTTTGTGTTCCAGCTATTTGGCTCTAGTAGCTGCACTTTGTTCCGAAGCTGATTATATTTTTATCCCTGAACATCCACCAAAACCTGATTGGCCACAAAGATTGTGTCAGCAATTGGCTCAGGCAAGAATAAATAAATTTTTATTTTTGTTCTATAATTTATTCGCAAAATTTATATAAAAAAATTATATTATTATTATATAAATTATTTATAGGTCAAACTTCGTTAATTCGAATTCATATTAATTCTATCTATAATTTAAACTAATTTTCTAATTCATTTTAATTTCAATTTAAATTAAATTAAATTCGATAAATCGATACAAATAAAAAATCATATTAAATAAATTATACCCAATGTAAAAATTGAGTATCTTTGAATAGCAATTAAGTCGTATTACACTTTTTTCACCGTGATTATATTCATTTTGTCTTTCAATCAACCTTTTAATTTCATCTTTGTTTTTATTTTGCTATTTCGAAAATTCGAATTAATGAGGTTTCACTGTATATAAATTAAATGGAATCAAATTGTTTATTCAATTTTTATATTTTTTATTATATATATACATATTTATTTAGCAAATGTGCTTTTTTATAGAATGAATCGTTATATTTGTTTTAATGAAATATATATATATATATCTTTAATGATTAATAAAATTATGATTAATAAAATTAGTAGAGATTTTATTAAATATATAAAAAAAAATATAACATTTTTTTATGTATATATTAAATTTATAATTTCTGTTTATTAAATATTATTCTTTTTTTTTTTTATTTTGCTGTAGAAAAGCATTTGTATCACAAGAATATTAATTGAATGTTTTCTAAATATATATAAATAAAATTCTGCATGAAAATATAAAATTAATGTAATTAGATAAAATACTATATTTTCAATTAACATTTTAAACAAAAAAGAAATATATACTTAAATACACAGTCAAATTAATTTTATGTATAGTAACGAAGAACAAAATATTTTTTTTAATAAATAATTATTAAAATTTAAATTAGTTACAAGTTCGATTTTATATAAAATCAACATAAATAATTAATTACTTAAATACACTATATATAAATATTTTAATTACTAATATAAATTAATATTAAACCTTTATTTTTTATCAGAATTAAATGGTTTCAAACAAGTCTTCTCAAACTTGTGAAATGTTCATACACAGTGTTTTTTTGATATGTGAGAGCAAGATTATCTATATACATTATGAACATTTTTTTTATAAAAAAAAAATTATAATTATAAGTTAATTTGACTAATATAAAAGAGTATTTGAAATAATTAAATTACACTAGTAACACAATTACATAAAAAAATAAAAAAAAACATTCAAAAATTTTGTTGATTATAAATAAAAATCTTCTTGATACTTAAGCTTTTACAGAAAATTTTTCTTAAATTTGTATGCTACATTCAACATTACATCATAAAATTGTCATTCTTTCATTAATTAGTATTAGCTAATTTCGTTTACTTTGGATTTCAATGTAAATTATCCAAAATTCTATAACGTTACACTTTTCTTCTATAGTGAAAGTTTTTTTTATAGCAAAATTTTTTTTAAATCATGTTTATTTTTGTGGAGGAAGTCTAATTTACACAAGGTTTTAAGACATCAAAATTATATACTTTTAAAGTCCATGGCTTTTTAAGTTCTTTTTATTAGATGTTGTTTTTTTTTTAAATACATTAGTATTGTTATTATTTTACATTGGTTTTGATATAAAAAAATCCTTAATTAATTTTATTTTATTTAATAATTTTTTTTTTGTCTTAACACATTCCCAACACCTCTTTTTTTGTGTGATTTTAGTTATCTAGCAATATCTGCTGCTCTAGCTAGCGAAGCTGATTTTATTTTTATACCTGAAGATCCGGCTGACGTTAATTGGCCAGACAAATTGTGTGATAAACTTTTACAGGTAGAAAAACAAAGAATAGTAGATCAAAAATTTAAAATGAAGATCTTTTTGAAAAGGTTTGACGGCTTTAATAATATTAACAAATAAAAAAAAAAAAAAATTAAATAAAATTAAACAAAAAAAGTTTATTAAAATTAAGTTTTAAAAAAACAAAAACAAGATGTTCGTCGTTTTTAAAAATACTTTTAATCCCAAAAAAACTCATTTTTAATTAATATTTACAATTGGTCTTAAATGTTTTTTAATTTTATGTTTCTTATTTATTTATTTTTTTTGCATTTATGTTTTTTTTGAAATATTTAACTAAAATTTTGTAGATTTAAAATTTTATTGTTTAAAAATGCCATAAATGTTAAGCTTTTTCATATATATTTAAATTATGAAATCATTTTTTTCATCAAATCAAATTTTTTACCGTAGCTTAAACAATCATAATTGCTTCATATATATATATAAAAAAAAAATCAATTTAAAATTACTTTTTGCACACAATTTTATCATATAATCTTCTAATATTAATTTTTTTTTTAAATATCAATCTACATAAAAATGGCAATTAATAGGAACGTAATGCTGGTCAACGTTTAAATATTATCATTGTAGCTGAAGGAGCAATTGATCGTGATGGTAAAGCGATTACAGCCGAAGATGTTAAAAAAGTTGTTGTTGATAAATTACAGCAAGATACACGTATTACTGTATTAGGTCATGTACAACGTGGTGGTAATCCTAGTGCATTTGATCGAGTTCTTGTAAATATTAAAAATTTTTTTACAAAATCGCAATGTAAATGTTATATAAATTTAATGAAAAATATTTATTATTTTTTATAGGGTTGTCGAATGGGTGCTGAGGCTGTTCTAGCACTTATGGAAGCAACTGAAGATAGTGCTGCTTGTGTTGTATCGTTAGATGGTAATCAAGCTGTACGTGTACCATTAATGGAATGTGTTGAACGAACAAAAGCCGTATCACAAGCTATGGAAGATAAAAATTGGGAATTAGCTGTTAAACTACGAGGTCGTTCATTTCAAAGAAATTTAGAAACTTATAAAATGTTAACTCGCCTAAAACCACCAAAGGATGCATTTGATCCAAAAACTGGTCAAGGCATTGTAAGTTTTATTGGTTTTTATTTTATTTTACTTCTGAAAGATAACCTCTTGTAACACATGTTAATGATTTTTTAGGAAGGTTACCGCCTAGCTGTTATGCATATTGGTGCTCCAGCTTGCGGTATGAATGCTGCAGTACGTTCTTTTGTAAGAAATTGTATTTATCGTGGTGATACTGTTTTTGGCGTTCATGACGGAATTGAAGGTTTAATAGCTGGAAATATTAAAGAAATGGGCTGGTATTATTTTAATTATTAAAAAAAAATATTTTATAAATATAAATTATAAATTTGGTTTTAGGTCCGATGTAACTGGTTGGGTTGGTCAAGGTGGTGCCTTTTTAGGTACAAAACGTACACTTCCCGAAGGTAAATTTAAGGAAATCGCAGCACGTTTAAAAGAATTTAAAATTCATGGCCTTTTGATTATTGGTGGATTTGAGGCATATCATGCTTGTGGTCAAATTTCTGATCAACGGATTAATTTCCCAGAGTTTTGCATACCTTTAGTTGTTGTACCAGCGACTATTTCTAATAATGTACCTGGTACTGAATTTTCATTGGGATGTGATACAGGCCTAAATGAAATCACAGAAATTTGTGATCGTATCCGTCAATCGGCTCAAGGTACAAAACGCCGTGTTTTCGTAATTGAAACTATGGGTGGATATTGTGGTTATTTGGCAACTTTAGCTGGTTTAGCTGGTGGTGCAGACGCTGCATATATTTATGAAGAGAAATTTTCTATTAAAGATTTACAACAAGATGTATATCATATGGCAGCAAAAATGGCTGAAGGTGTTATGCGTGGATTAATTTTACGTAATGAAAAAGCATCAGAAAATTATAATACCGATTTTATTCATCGTTTATATTCGGAAGAAGGAAAAGGTTTATTCTCTTGTCGAATGAATATTTTAGGTATAAATAGAAACTAGTATTTTATGTATATATATAAATATAATTTGTTTTTAATATTTTAAAGGTCATATGCAACAAGGAGGATCACCAACACCATTTGATCGTAATATGGGTACTAAAATGGCTGCTAAATGTGTAGACTGGTTTGTTGACCAACTTAAAAATAATACGAAACCTGATGGTTCTATTAAATGTGACTCAGCTGATTCCGCATGTTTATTAGGAGTTGTACGTAGACAGTATAGATTTACTCCATTAGCTGATTTAATATCTGAAACTAATTTCGAGTGAGTTTAGTATTAATATTTATTTAATTCTATAAAAATATTTATATATATTTTTTTTTTTTTTTGCCCAAAAAGACAACGTATCCCTAAAAAACAATGGTGGCTTAAATTACGACCACTATTAAGAATTCTTGCCAAACATGATTCAGCATATGAAGAGGAGGGTATGTACATTACAGTTGAAGAAGAATGTGCCAGTTCTGATGCTGCAGTAGCTTAAATATACGAAGTTGACTGTTTGACTCATTAAAATTAAAATTTTAATTTTTTAGTTACGAACAAACAATTTTTAATCATTACAAAAAAACATATTTTTTATTTTTCTTGTTGAAAATATTACTCTTTTTAAATATATCAAGAAAAAAAGTTTGAACATTTAACATATAACATTTTATTTTATATAAATATATATAAATATATATACATATTTCTTTTTTTTAGATAAATTAAATTATATATCAAAATAAAAGTAGAAAATAGAAAAATTATATAGTTAGTATATATGTATTATGACAAGAGAGCTAAAATATTGCTAACAAACAAATAAAAAAAAAAAAACGGACAAATATTTAGTTATCAGTTTACATTTTTGAAACATCATGTTAAGAATTTCATATTTTCATTAATACTGTTCAGCCAGTTTATTATTATATTTTATAGTATTTCTTTTTTTTTTTGTTTTTGTTTAAGATAATTTTATTTTATTTAATTTTTTTTTAAAGTATTTACCATAAAAATAAAATGCATTGTTATTTTTGCTATCCTATGTTATATTTTAATAAAAAATAAATATATTTTTGGAAGTTTTATTATTATTATTTTTTTTTTTTTGAAAATATTGTTCTAATTAATAAGAGATTTTATAATATATATTTTATATATTATTATAATTTTAATACGTACAGATATATCAGATGGATTCTAAAAAAATGTTATGGATATTATGTGAAACAAAATTTTTGTTGCATTGGCAAAAATAACTATAAAAATACATATATATATATTTGGAAATAAAATAAAAAAAATGTTTGAAAATATTAAATGCAATTATGTTTTAATAGAAATTTTCTTTTGATAATTTAAATACTTTTTAAAAGTTCTTATTAGTGGTTTTTTTTAATATTTAAAATTGGATAAAAGGCATTTGAAAAGAAATTTTTCGATGATTGGTACAGATTCGTAGAGTATTTGAGGAATTTTATTTTTTCGATATCACAACAGATTATAACAAATGTTTTTAAAATCTTATCCATGCAACCATATTTTGTGTACTTGTACATTCTTTAATTATTGGATTAATTTACTAACAAAATAATGATTTGGTTTCAAAATTATTTTTCCGAATTAATTAATAATTAATATTAAATAAAAATGATAATTTTTTAAATAGAATTAATTACATATTCTATATATCAAATTAATAATATATATAATGAAAGAACAAAATTAAATTAAAAAGATTACATTTCTTTTTTATTTAATCATATGTATATTTAATTAAAATTAATAGATATCTTTTAAACATTTCCAAAAAATATTAAGAATATTTTCTTCATTATATTTTTGCTTATCTTTTGTTCTAATTTAGAAAATTTTTTTTTCTAAATCAATTTTTATATTTCGCCATAAATCATCAATACTAGTATGTATCATATTATTTGGGTTCACAAAATGTAACGTATGGTTGACAGTTAATTGTATATAATTTTGATCTTCCGTTGATTCTAAATTATAATCAGTTGAGTTGTCCAATATCTCTTTAATTTATTGCTATATATTATAGTTCTTGGTTCACAAATTGCTTTATTATATTAATCAATGTTATTCTATGCCTTCTTAATACTACCTGCCCGAACCATTTCTAAACCACCTAGTAGCCATATTTCAGGATCTATTCTACTTTGATTTTTGCTTTCTTTTGAGATGAAGGTCTCATCAATATCTATAACTACTTCCTTCCCGCCAATCATTCGTTTTTCTTCACTTAAAGAAATTAACGAAGAAGAACAAATTTCAGATAATAAATTAGTCCAGTCGGCCAGCGTGTGAGCTGATAGCTTTATCATATTTTTTATTCTGTTGGTAGGAATATCCATTACCCAAAAATATGCAAGCATTATCAGTTTTTAAGAGGTAATTTACTTTTTTACCTAATAGAACAAGATTCGCATTTTTTAGCACATCGCCATACATATCCATCCCCAATGCCCGTTCTTTTTAATAGATTCATCTTCAATGTGCAAGTGCAATAAAATTCGGATTTTAAGACTTTGTAAAGTTGTAAATACTTAAGCGGATATCAGAAATTTCAAATATATTATGACTTTTCATTTTTAGAAAACATAATAATATTTATTTTATTTAATTAATTAAATAAATATTATTGCGTTCAATGCGTAGATAACTTGTAAACAAAAACAAATATTTTATTTACGCATTATATTTGGCACATTGACACTCATATCACATACTAAAACGCTACTTTTACGAAATTATATTTTTGTGGAACAGAATACGCTACGCACCCGGAACTTAAGTGTCGCCCGGCCTGTCATTTGCATACTTATTTATTTAACAAATATCAAGCTTCATGCAAGAAGTAAATTTTCTCTCATGCAAACGGGACAGGTAAAGCATAGAAAAAATAAAAGATTTGGTAAACAGTATTTACTTTCTGAAAAAACAAAACCTTTATGAAAAAAATCATCAGAATTTTGGTCGCTAACGTTTTCTAAGCCCTGTGATTTCATCTTAATTTCTGCGAATTCTAGCAAAAATGCTAGATCTGGTTTGATATTTTAAAAACGGTCATCTAGTAAAAAATAGTTTTTTATTGGCAATACTCAATAAATGTTTAAATAAGTTATATGATTTAAAAAAATATGACACATACATTGCATCGGTAGGGAAAAATATGAAACAAACTTTGGATCGATGTCACGTGACAAATTACCTAATAAATCTGTAAGACTTTATGTTTTTTGATTTACTTTAACAATAAATTATTAACTTAAACAAATTATTTGAAAAAAATCAAATTATTTGAAAAAAATCGAACCTGCGTTAACAATTGTATTATTTTACTAGTGAAATATGGAAAAATATTTAAACATTAAAAGAATGCCAAATATCGATAGAGGCGTGAATGCTACAAGTTAGTAAATGGACAAGGACGGGAAATCTTACTATTAGAGAAAGAATAAAAATACTAGTCGTAATACAACCCTCAAAATGGCAGTAGTCAGGACATACAGCTAGGTGAGAACATCAAAGATGGACTTCTTTAACTACAAACTGAGAACATAAAGGCAAAAGAAGGGGAGATAGATATAAGTACAATATGTAGTTTTTAATAAGATAAAGTATTGTGGAATAAAGTAGTTTTTAATAAGATAAAGTATAAATCTGGGGGAGGCTCTTACCTTCAATGAAAAGTAATTAGTAAAATTAAATTTACAAAAAATCCAATAAAAATAAATAATTGAATTATCAATGAATTATAAATGTAAAAAACTTAAAATACTATATTCAAATTGTAATAACAAGGTGTTTTAATAATAATTGTGTTTTTTTTTTTTTTTTTAATTATTTGTATTCCAACAAACCCAAAATAAAATGTAACTCCATGGTGATCTAGCCTTATGGCAATAGAAAAATAATTGTGAAATTCAGTACTGGCATTACTATACACTCATACACATGGCGTCGGCCACGGCCATTTAAAATTTTTTATCAAATGTTGTGAAACCGCCGTTTAAAAATAAAACAATAGCTGGGAATCTTATCATATTATACCAATTTTTATAAATAAACTAGCTAATCAAATATTTAAAACTGATTTAATAATAATAAAAGTAAATATTTATGGTAATATATTGAATATTTTCATTTTAATTGTTCAAAGTTATTTGTGAAGGAAAAAAAGCGCAATATAAGTCAGCAACATAATGTCATCAAATGATTTAGAAAGCTTAGATAACAAAACACTACGAGCAAAATGTCTTGAATATGGTTTACCAAATGTTCCAATTACGGATACAAGTAAGAAATTATTGATACGTAAATTACGTGCTGCAATGGATGGTACTACTACCGACAAAGGAAAATCCGTAAGACGAGAAACGATTCATGTAACACAAGCAACAAGTTCACCGAAACATTCAACTCCGAAAAAGGACACACCAAAGAAAATAATTACAAATAATCGTCGAACTATTGCTGCAACGCCTAGAGAAGAAGAAGTACCAGTACGTGCTCCAGCATTTGTTCCCGAACCAGTAACACAAAGACGACGATCAAGTCGCGGTACACCAGTAGAACATATTATACCGATTACAGTACAAAGCAAGCCAACTTCACAACCAATTATAGAAGAAAATGATTTTGATGATGATTTCATATTAATTGATGATGACACTCCAGAAATGTATTCGGCACCAGCACCAATGACATCTTATCGTAAATCACGTTCACCATCATTGGGAAAAAGTGCTATAATTACAACATCATATAAAAAAGAAATACCATTACCACAAAAAACAATTCCCGAAAATGATTCAGAATCAGATGAAGATTTACCGCCATCGCCTATTGGTCGTTCCAAAATTCAGGAGTATACTTCAAAGTCATTTATCCCAAATCATCCTAAAGAAACATCAGTTCCACGATACAGTCAACCTGCAACATATTTAAATCGATCATCAATTGATAAAGAAGAATATCCAGTTGGATATAAATCAATTTATCCAACATTAACTACTGTTGCCCCCGAAACAACAAAATATTATGATAATACAACCGCTACAACTACTCGGCGTTATACAACAAGTGGTCTTACAACACAACCAAATTTATCAACAAAACGTATTGCTGCTACTCAACAACATTATACAGAAAATTCTGATTCAAATGAAGATGCTGGTGGTGTAGAAGAAGATGCACCATATTTAAGTGATTTTGCCAGACGATTGTCAAGACTTAAAGCTGAACCTTTAGATATTGGCTATAAAAAGGATTTATCAGAATTACGTGAACATCGTTATGGAAGTTCTGCAGTAGCTGCTCGTCGTACTAATTATTCTGCTAGACGGAATTCAACTGTTGCTGATAGTTTTAAAGAATTTTGGTTTGCTTTGGATTATAAATATAATATTATGAGAAAATTGATTATTTTATGTTTATTGGGAATTGTAATACTTTCTTTATACATTTATTCCCATTACACTAATTAATTTTTTATCAATTTTATTTTCCTTATGGTGTAATTCTTTTTATTCATTATATTTCAATTAATATTATGAATTTATTTTAAATTTTATCAGTAGAATTTTTATTGGATAAAAAATTAATGTCAATTATTTGTTAATTTAAAATAATTTTACTTTTTTTTTGTATTGTTCACTTATTATAAATTTTTTTAAAAAAATAATTCACAAAAATTAAAAAATAATAAATATAGTAAAGTAATATGTTCGAATTTAAAAAAAAAAGAACAATTTTGTGAATTTGTATTGTTCAATTTTTTTTTTCTGTTATACGTAAATACTAAAAAAGAAATACTTTTTGTTAATTTGCCACAATAAATAGTTTTTTTTGTTTAGAAGAATAAATTATATTTATTTATAGAATTAAAACACTATAGCAAAGATTCGGCCATTCAAAATTTTTCTTAATGTAAATATAATAAAACTACAGGAATTTAACATATTTTTGGAAAACTAGGTTTGAATATTTGATGAATATTTAGAGTTATTTTTAGTATTCAGAAAAATAATGCAAACTATGTATATTCAGAATCGTAACGAATCAATCCAATATGAAAATAATTTTGCTTATTGGGCATTTTTGTAAACGTCATAAAAGTTCAAATGACATGTCGACAAAGAAGATATAAAAATTAATAAATTAATAATTTTATTTAATAGAAATTATGTGATAAAATATGTAAATAAATAAAAAATTTATGTGTAATTTTGGTTTTTAAATTATAATGAAATTAATTTTTACAACTATAAAAAAAATAACTAAATTTAAAAATGTTATTAAATTTTAATACTCGTAAGAATATGATCTACTTTGTCCAAATCAATAAAAGAAGGGTATAAAATTCAAATACACAGGAATACTATAAAAAAAATTGCAATAGAAAACTCTGTGCTCAGCAATATCCAAAAGAAGAAAATTAATTAAGAATTTACACAATATTTAAAACAATAAAAAAAGAAGAAAAATACACAATAAAACTGAATATTGTGATATGTGGTCGTTTTATACAAATTCGTCGAATAAAAGCGTTGGGATTTATTATAAAAAATCGAATGATCATGAATAAAATATTATTACTTTTGATCATTATTAGTGGATTTTTAGTTATATTTTATGCCAATTCTGATATATTTTCTAGAAAAACAATTTTAAGTGTATTCCAACAACATGATGAAACGAAAACAATTCCATCAATTGACGAAGATATAAATAAATATGTTAATAATGATTATATACGATCGGAATCATTAATACGAAATCATATAAATAATAATAAAAATGAATTTAATTCAAATTTTCATCATCATAATATACGAAAAAATCATACTGGTCATATAAAAAAAGTTCAATATATACCAAGGCAAAATAGTAATGAATCTGAATATAATATATTTGTAATATATACAAAAGAAAATTATCAATTACAAAAAAAATTTGAATTATTTGCTAAAAGTCTGCTCAAATATACAACAATTAAAGTACATTTACATATAATTACAGATAGTAAAAGTGAAGCATCTGCAGAAGAATTATTAAAAGAACAAATACAACATTATCATAAATCACTTTACTATACATTATATGATGTACATGATTCAGCTGAAAAAATTAATGATATTGTAAATTCAATGATGCCATTTTTTAGTTCAAATCCTAGTTCATATTATAGTGATTCATTATTTTATTTATCATTGGGTTTATATCGTATTGTTAATATAAATATGTCATATGCAATATTAATTGATTGTGATGTTGTCTTCCGTACAGATGTACGTTTATTATTTGATGAATTTAATAAATTTTCAACAGATAATTTATTTGGACTTGCTCCCGAATTAACACCAGTATATCGACATATATTATATCGTTATCGAGCTAATTATCCACAAACAAATTTTGGAAGTCCATATTATTCCAGTGCATATTTAATGTTATTAAATGGTGGTGGTGGTGGTGGTGGATCAATTGGAAGTAATAATATTGGTGGTATTAGTGGTAATAGTATAAATAATAAACAGCAACAACAACAATTATTACAAAAACATTTAAAACATAAACATATTAAACATGGTTATCCTGGTTTAAATTCTGGTGTTGTTATGTTTAATTTTAAACGTATACGATCTTCAAAATTATATTTAGAAACATTAAAAGAACAATATGTACGTAAATTGGCTAATAAATATTCATTTAAAGGACATTTAGGTGATCAAGATTTTTATACATTATTGGGTTATGAATTTCCAAGTTTAATATATCGTTTGGATTGTATATGGAATCGTCAATTATGTACATGGTGGAAAGATCATGGATATGGTGATGTATTTGATACATATTTTCATTGTGAAGGTAAAATTAAATTATACCATGGTAATTGTAATACACGTGTTCCCGAGTAGATAGAAAAATAAATAAAAAAAAACAAATAATTGAAAAAAAAAAAAAAATTAATTAAAAAAATATTATTGTGAGCTGATTTTTCTTTTTTTACGAAAATAAGTCTAATTTTGAAAATAAAAATAAATTAATTATATTTTTTTTTCGGTTAAAAACTTCTAGGATCAATTTATTCATTAATAATTTACTACTATAATATCGATATAAATAAGTCTAAAAGTATAACAATTAATTGAAATTTGACTAATTAAGTCTAAATATTATTTTCAAACATTATATGAAAATACGCAAATAATACAAAATATATAAAAAAAGTAGACTTATACATCTTTAAAAAAAAACTATTCATATATAAGAATACATAATTTATGAATAAATGATTTTCAATATATTAAAATAATTAATACATTGTAAATTAATATCTTTTAATTTAGTTAATATTGATTCAAAAATGTATAAGCTGTCCTTTTGAAATGCTAATAAAATAATTCCTTTTTATTCTTGTACATTTTAATAAAAATATATAAATTTCCATTAAAAATAATTTAATTTAATGAGCTCATTTTCAATTTTCCATATTTATAGAATTTTTTATTGGTACAATTGTGAATAAAAAATTGTAATTTCTATTTCTTGGAATTAGAATCATAAATTTTGAAATTATGAAAATTTTTAATTATGTATAAAAGATAAAAGACAAAAAAAGTATTATCCTTGCGCATTTATAATAATAAAATTTTATAATTATATATAAAAATTAATAATTAAAATATTAATTTAAACTAATTTCGTGTAATATTTGCATTTTAGGTGATACATACATATTTATATATATATATAAAAAAAAAGAAAATGTGTTATATTTTACGGTGCAAAAATATTTTTGTTTTTGTTAATTTTTATAAATTTTAATATTATTTTTCTTGGTTTTATAATTTGAAATAATATCCTTGTTTTTTTCTATGGAATTTGTGCTATAAAATGTTAAACCAATTTTTAATTTTTTTTTATACTATTTAATTGTTAAGTTTTTTTTATCAATATTATTTAATATCTAATTTTAATAATCACCATCGAATATTAAATTCATAATAATTATAATTAAAAACCCATATGTTTATTTCTATTAATATATTAATTATTATATTTCAATAATAAGGTTTCAAAATATTTGTTATATCTTCTTCTACTTTTCCGTAATCTCGTTATATAAAAATTTTAGTATTAAGGATAAGAATTTCTAAAAAAAAAACTTAAATGAGCCATTTATTGTAACTAGTAATATTATAAAAATAATTTAATTAATAACAAATTTCGTTGCAATTGATTTTTGATGTTTCCTAATAATACGATGGATTTCGCCGCGGTTTTTATGTTATTATTTTTATATTAGTCGTGTTTTTTTTTCGAGCTCCATATAAATCGAAATAATTGTACTATTTTAAATACTATTATAAATTAATTTTTTTTTAACATTTTAAAAAGTAGTAATTACAAAATTTTTGAAAAATACTTTTATAAAATTATATCTACTTGAACAAAAGTTACGTTCAGTATCTGATGTATTTCTATATATTAATGATATTAAATTAATTTTGTAATTTAAAATTTTGTTTACTTTGACAAAAAGCATATTGATATATAAAAATTTTTTTGTAATATGAATTTTATCTGTTACAGATAATTTTCTCATTTATATAGAAAGTGTAGTATTTTAAGATTGCTGAACATGTCCCATTTTCATAGTTAACAATTAAGTTTACATAATTAATTAAAACCTACAATAGATGTATAGTCCAATATAGATAATCAATTTATTACGACAGATGATCCAATATTGATAATCAATTCATTTAAATTTTTCAAAATTATAGATGATATTTTTATTTTTATTTAAATTTATATAGTAATAAATTATAAAATATATGCATAAACCTTTTTTTTTTTAGTATTTGTTTTTTTTTAATTAGTAGTTTCAAAAGTGTCCTTAATATTTTATTTATTTCGACTACAAATCTAATATATAAAATTAAAAATATATATATATACTATACAATAATTTTATTTAGAAAATTAATAGAAATTTTTAATTTAATATTTATGTATTTCCAAATTCAGCGCTTTCACTTCATAAATTCTTCCTCTAGAATATTTATATATAAAATTTTAAATTAATCTTATATACATAATATATATATAAAAATATCGTATATATTAAAAAAGAAAAACCCCCATAAATAATAAATTTTTGCCCCGTCGTGACTAAAATTTAAAAAATATATATACATTATATATTATATAAATTTAAAATGTTAATTTAATTTTTACAATAATTATTATATATGTAACAAGAAAAAAAAACAATTTTTAAAATATAAATTGTATTATTAAATTAAAATAAATAGAAATCATATATATATAATTATAAATTATACAATATTATACTTTAAAAAAAAAAAATTATAGAAAATATATCTGAAAAAATTAAAAATAAGATATTTTTATTTCAATCTTTTTATTATTTGATAAATTTCCAAACATTAACATATTTAAAACCATTATTTTCTATACAACAATTTTCAGTTAATTCATATGTAGCTAATTTTTTCATATGATATTTTAAATTATTTTCAGTAAGACCATGTCGACCTGGATCACCAATTATTATTATTTTATTATTTTTTAATAATTTTTCTAACCATGGTATTAAATTTAATGCAAATTCACTATCATAAAATAAATCACCTAATAAGATTATTTCTTCTTTACATGGTAAACCAATTAAATTTTGTGTAGATGTTAAAAAGTTTTTATTGTTGACATCATTTAAATTGGCATTAATTTCTGCTGCAATACTAGCAACTACAAAAAAATTGGAAAAAAAATGGAAATATTTAAAAATTAATAAATATATTAAAAAAATGTTACAATAAAATTTTTGTAAGCGATAATAAAATTATTTATGAACACTTATTTAATATAGGGGGATGTAGCTCAGTGGTAGAGCGTTCGCTTTGCATGTGAAAGGCCCCGGGTTCGATCCCCGGCATCTCCAAGTTTTTTTATTAAATCAATTCAAAATTTTGCGTATCTTATTATAAAAAACCATATTTTTAGTTGAGTACAATAATTAAAAATGTACTTGCATGGACTATCAAAACTTTAACATATTTTTTAGTTCAGTTAATTTAAATTTTAAATATTTTTATGCAAAAAAAAAAACTTGGAGATGCCGGGGATCGAACCCGGGGCCTTTCACATGCAAAGCGAACGCTCTACCACTGAGCTACATCCCCCTTATGATTATGTTAACCAAGGTAAGTTTACACCTTAGTCACAAACATTTCACGTTTCACCATAGTCTTTGGATGGTGAAAATTATCTTAGGTGATTTTTATTGTAACTAATATTCAAACCGCCACAAAATTTAATATCTCTGATATCCCACTTAAATGTTGATATGGTTTATATATTAAATGCAGTGGTCAAAAATTTAATGTGGTGAAATTTAATAAAATGTGGGCTTGCTATTTATTAATTCAATTTTTAAATTTAAAATTTTGAAATCTGAAATTTTGCGTATCTGTTTATTATATCAAAATTTAAGTGGGGTTTTCAGAGATATAAAATATTCTAAACAAACCGTGGTTTTATTGCAGGTAAATAAATTAAAAATGTACCGCGGACTATCAAAATTTTAATATATTTTTCAGTTTAGCGTAATTAATTTAAATTTTAAATATTTTCAATGCATAAAAACAAAAAAACTTGGAGATGCCGGGGATCGAACCCGGGGCCTTTCACATGCAAAGCGAACGCTCTACCACTGAGCTACATCCCCCTTATGATTATGTTAACCAAGGTAAGTTTACACCTTAGTCACAAACATTTCACGGTTCACCATAGTCTTTGAATGGTGAAGATTATCATAGTTGCAATTATAGTGATTTTTATTATATCTAATATTCAAACCGCCACCAAAAACATTAGTTGAAATTTGGTGGCTGTAAATAGAGCCAAGATGTAAATTAGAGCTAATCCCGCGCAAAAACCCTGATTAAACGCTGTGTTAGGTGGTAAAATTTAATAAAAATTTTCTCAGTGCTATTTTTAGGCTCAACATTGTATGTACCACTCACTACAGAAAAAGAGGCTCAAGAACTAGTAATAACTAGTAGCAGAGATAATAATATAGAGATGAACAACGTCGAACAAAAAATCTTACTAAATTCAAATTAATAGGTTTTTCTTCTGGCCAGCTAAACTGGCTAGCGCAAAAAGCTTTATAGTTTTCATATGAAAGAGCTTTCTCTCTAATTCCAGTGTAAAGGTAATTCGATTTATGAATTAAAGAGGTAATTTATTATATGCATGAAAGAGGTAAATGAATTTGGAATAATATGATCAAGGTAAAAACCAAACATTGTATTAAAACTTTAATTAAAAAAACAATTTTAAAGAAACAATTTTTTAATCATTTTAAATTTGGGGAATTTCAGAAAAATAAAAATGGTATTTAAAAATCTTTTAAATTTTTCCACAAAGGATCCACAAGGTTAAAAACGTTAATAAACTCACCTGAGTCAATATCATTTGCTATAACATATTTTGCATTACATTTAGCAGCTGCTATGGAACATGCAGCACTACCACTACACTACCAACATCTAATATTGATTTTGATTCAAATAAATCTTTATTATCCAAAATATATCTAAAACGAAAAAAAATATTTATATATTTTTTGTTATATTATTAATTAATTTTTTTTTTTAATAAAATTATACCTGCTTATAGCTTGTCCTCCAGGCCAATAGAATCCCCAAAATGGATCATTTTTAAATAATTTTTCAGTATTATTTAATATTGGTTCATGGAATATTTTACATTCTGTTGTTATTAATCTTAAGTTTATTTCTGGTGTTAAATGATTTCTAGATTCAATTGTATTTTCTAATATATTTTTTATGATTTGTAGTCTATAAAAAAAAGGGAAAAATTAAATTAAAAAAATTAAAAATTTAATTAAAAAAATTAGTTTAGATAAAAATATTTTCTATAATGAATATGTAATTTTATCTTAATTAAATTATAAACATATTTCTCTGAAATTTTAATTTTATTTTTGTTGACATTATTGCAATTTAATTAAAGTTATATTAATTATTAATAATATGTTTGTACTGGCAATGGAAAATTAATTGATTAATTATGTTAATGATTATATTATTTAAATTCAAATTCTGGTTATCTTTTTTTTAAAAAAAAGTTTATTAAAGGTTTTCAAAACTAGTTCCTATAGTTGCTAACTGGAACTAGTATATAAATATTTTAAGACTGGTTCATAAAGTTATCAGCTTAGCGTAATTTTAGTTAAAATTTTAATATATATGAGTTTATTTTTAAATTTTGCTATTTTAATTTTTAATTTAAAAAGTCAGCGAAATTAACAAATCTAAAAGCAATGAACTACAATTTTCAATCTAATTTAATATTGTTAATAATTATTAATTTTATATAATTTACATATTTTTTCATAAAAAAATAAACAAGGTTATATTTAATTAAATGAGGAAATTAAAAAAAAAAATAGAGTTTTCAAAGAGAATCAAATTAAATTTTTAATAAATTTTCAATATCAATAAATATATGATTATAAAAGACGATTGAAATATTTAATTATACTACTATTTATTCAAATCTTGATTATTAATTATACATATCATAATAATCTCATAAAGGTAAACATATACAGTCAGTGACAAAAGTATTCGAACGATTATAATATTCGGACGATGCAAAAGTATTCAGGCGATTATAATTAATATAAGCAAAATGAAAGGAAAGTAATAATTACGTTTTAAAGAGGTATTACGAGGAAACTAATATTCCAATTAGGAAAGTAATAATTACGTTCTTTTTTATAATTTAAATTGTGCAATGAATAAATATTAGAAATTTGCATAATCAATGCATAATCAATTTTATGTTAACTAGACTGCAGATTGAAAATAGTGTGGCGTCCAAATACTTTTCACCTATATTTTTCGAATTTATTTTTTCGGTGTTGTGTTTGTCGCCAATGATATTGTCGTGTTCTTGCCTTTCCTAGAGCCAACACAATACATCGCAATGAACCTAGAGACAAATGGCACAATTTCTGAACATTTGTAATGGTAATGGCATTATCTTTTGATTTTTACAGCTACAGCCGACATATTTTGTTTTCTTTCATTATACTTAATATGTTAAATTACAAGTGTCTGAAGACTTTTTTAACCGACTGTATATATTTCCATATTTGTTATACTATTTAAATATACCAAAGTAAATCATTAAAGTCAATGTCTACAAAATAAATGCTTTCTGTGACGTAGTAGATAAAATTACGTGTTTCATTTATTGAACTTTATAATAGGCTCCTACATTAATTCTCTTATTACTTGTCTAACTTGAAATTTATTAAAAAAAAAATATAATGTACAGATAAAAAGAAATTTACGTAGATTCTATGTTTATTATCTGTTAAATGGAATTTTTATGTACGAACGAATTATTAAACATATATCTGGGCAATTCCAGTCCGAATAAAACATGTGTTAAAATACTAAAAAAAGTAAAAAATTATATGGAAAAAATTCGAAAGAAGAAATTTGGATAATTTAGAAATTCTAAGAAAAAGGTTTTATTTATTTATGGTTTTAATGTTAAATACATGGAGTTATTAGATTAAATTTTATTGATTATTACATTAATGAATTAATATTTATTACAGGTACTAGAATAAGTTGTTATAGATAATGGGTGAGTACGGCTTGTGCTTTTAATAAATAATTAATTTTGTGTTACGTAAAACGTTTTTTATCCATCGTTACATTTAGTTAAATAAAGTATAGTAATCATTTAAATTTAAAATTAATTTAAAATTTTTCAGATTTTCACCGATAACCACGAAATTAGGCTGTGATATCGATTTTTTAGTATGATGGCCAGGTAGTTTTAGTATCTGTAGACACATGAAACACAAATTTAGTTGAACGGTTTTTTTTAAGAAAATTCAATTTATATGTATTTAAGTTTCGAAAGAAAATATCACAATTTGACCAATCTTTGGAACAGATCTGATTTTTACATCTGACAAACCGGAATTGGTAGTTTGAAGCTTACTTATAGCATTTTTATGAATTTCAAGAATATAGTATAATACGACTTAATAATTATTATTTTTAAAGTATTCATTATAATTTGAATTTTTTTTTATAATAAATTCTCTTTTAGACAATAATATTTTGTTTATGAATTAGTGATGACGATCGATCAGTTTTATGGTAGTCACATCAATTTTGTTTTTTTAAGTATAAAATTAATAAAATATATAAAATCCCCAATATTTTTTATATGAATTTGTTTTTGAAATATTAATTATATTAAAAAAATTGTATTTATTATTCGCGTGACTTTGTCAATATTCACAAAATTGAAAAAAATTTGAAAAAGTTCGTGAAAAGAATTAGACTTGTTTTGAGTTTAAAGTTTTTAGTCAGACTTGTTTTGAGTTTAAAAAAAAAATATTGTTATTTTGAAATAAGTACAGATATGTTTGTTTATGTTGATTAAAATTTAATTATTAAAAAAATAAATATACATATATGATAATAACAAATCTATTATGAGCTAGAGAATCCAAAAAACTTTGAAGTAGACTTGTGATAAATATTTTAATTGGTTATTTACGTAAAACAATTATTTTTTTTTTTGGAAACCATACTCGTTTTAGTAAAATAATTTGATTATTTTACTAAATTGATAACATAATATAAATTAGTCAGAATAATACTGACGGTCAAAGTCCAAACAATTCTTAGAATTTATTTGAAAAAGTTAAAAGATTTCTGAAAAACTTTTTTTTTTTTTGTTTTACCATCACAAGTTTTTTTCATTAATTTCCATAAATTCTTTTTTTATTATAAATTTATTATACATAAATTTTGTTGTTTATTATCATAAAAAATACTTTATATAAATTCGCGGAATTTTTTTTTTTGGGTTTTTTTTTTTGGAAAATAGATCAATAATTAATTCAATTCACATCTTTTAAATTTTTTAGCGCAATCATTTTTTTATATAATAAACTAATTTATTTATTAATTATTTTCTTAATGAATTTTTCATTTAGTCTGATTCATTTTGGTGGTATGATTTTCACTTTAGGCAATTTTCAATAACAAAAATATTTTAATAATACAGTACACTAAATGTAAATATAATATTTATGTATAAAATTGTTTATACCAAAACTAACTTATAATTGCTAGAAATTATTCGAAATTTCTTTGTCAGAAAAATATATTAGCCTATATATTATACCTAGTAACATTATTGAATCCTGATGATGAAAATCCCTTATGATTGAATAGACTTACAAGATTTTGAAACCAAATTTTATTTCTTGCTAATTGTAGCATAATGTTGTATTAGACAAATCTTAAAATATCTGAAATATTGAAAATAAAATAAATTTAATTAGTTTATAATTTTTAAAATATGTAATTTAAATATTTAATTAATTTGTTCTATGATTTTTAAATTATAAATTATCATAGAAAATATTAAATCATAAATTTTGTTACATATTATGTATATAATAAACAATTTTTCTACAAAATAAACTTTATTTGATGAATGAAATAAATAAAATTTATAAAACCATATTTGGTAATTAACTCTAATAAAAAATTTGCCACACGTTTGATTTTTTATCTATTTAAATATTTTTTTTTTAATAAAGTGTTAAATGAAGTTTTCACGGAAATTTAATTAAGCCAGTCTTGTAAATAAGTAAAAAAAAAATGTCTGCAGATAAAAAATTAAATAACATATTTTTTTTGTGTAAATAATCTTATCTTATAGATTTTTTTTAAAAACAAAAATAATATCTTTTATTCCGGTTTGGGTTGGAAGTAAAATTTCTTTTGAAAAATTTTGATTAAATTTATTTTTAAAATTATATAAATATTTGAAAATAAATTATTATTTATAAACCGATTTAATAATATTTTGTCAGAATCAAATCATATTATCTAAAAGATAAGAATTCTAATAAATATATTTTATATAAATAATTAAATTATTTTTAGATTATTTAATTTAATTTATATATAAATAGAATAATTTTAAAGTATTTCCTTCAATATTTTATAAATTCATTGGAAAATATAATTCTAATTATAGGTAAATATAAGAATTGTAAAAACAGTACAAATTCCAATGAATTATAAATAGTATGTTAAAATTATAGTATAATTATATATTTATTTTTGTGGAAATATTCAAGTGTTAATTTAATTAATTGAAGAGTAAAAGATTATCTAAAAGATAATAAAATTAAAAGATAACCTTAATATATCATAAAATTCATTGAATATTTAAAAATTGTTAGTTTATTGAAATAGGCGTCAATTAATAATAAAAAGTTTATATTAATTAATCTATTAATATTTATTAAGGGCCATGTTCCAATTATTAATTTGTCTCTGCGATTATTAATTTCTTATGAATACTTAAATTTGGATTAATTTAGTAAATCCAATTTGGCTTTATATTTGTATCACGAAATAAGGAATTATATTTCTAAAAAGGCAGTAAAGAATAAAATCGATAAAATAAGAAAATTACAAAGTAAAAAATTATATAATTTCGAATTCGTCATTAAAATTTTACAAAATTTTTCTTGATTGATATGAATAAAAATGTACTTTTAAGAAAACTGATTAATAATCTACAAAGCAAAAAAACAAAAGCAAATCAAAATTTAATTAATTGTTGTTTAAATAATGTCGTGATTTAACACGAATAAAATTTTTATTTGGTTTAATGATTAATAGCTGTAGAAATAATTTATGCTAATAGAACATATAATTAAAATATTGTTACGAAAAGAACATAAGTCAGGTGTACCTTTAAATTCTATTTTGCAAATTTTCATAATTACTTTTTGACACTTTGAAATCAAATTCTCATTTCGACTGGCTAAATAGCAAATTTTTAAACTTTCTAAAAGACAATAAGTTTTTATTTGGTATCAAGCAAATCTTTTTAAAAATTTTAAGTGTGGCTGTTTAACAATCGAAACCAGAATTTATTTCCGACACCAATTATCATGTATTATCGAAATTTTCACAGAATTGTTAAACATTTTAAACTTTAAATATTATGAACATCCTAATTTGTCAATACCGAGATTTATGAAAAAAAAAACTATTCATCTTCGAAGAGGTTCAACAATATATAGGTAACCATTAATTTATTTTGTTATACTGATAATCATATTTAAATTCTGAATATTTGGTACGAAAACTACTATCATAACAAATTTTATTGAAAATTTAAAAAAATTATAGATTAAATAATCATAGAACTTCAGATTCGTAATTTTACTTCGTAGTATTTTACAAAGTTTTTATGAATGGAAATGTACTTTTAAGAAAATTAATTAATAATCAATTGAAAAAACAAATAAACATTTAATTTATTATTATTTAAATAAAGTCATGTGTTAGAGATATAGTTTATCACTTATTAGCTAAAGGATTAAACAATTAAGATAAAAAAATAAGTAAATTGTTTTTCACAATAATTTTTATTTTTTATATTTTTCAACTTAATAATTTTCAAAGTAATATTTTTAATATAAAATAATAATTATAAAAATTTTGAACAGAAAAATAATATAATTAAATAGTTTTTTTTTATAGTATTTTCCACTTTTTGCCAGCTGATCTTCTCATTATAATGAAAATAAATTTTCGATGATCTTCATATCCTTTGCAGCAATATTTGTTACAGCAATATCTGTCAGCAATATTTTGAATATTTTATTTTCTTCTCCATATGATTAAATTTCATAATTTCATAAGTCCTTTGATTCAAATCCTTTTTTTTCTTCCAAAATTAAGATTTCTTGGGTTCACGGTAATTTAATAATTGGTTGCTCACTTAAATCCCAAAATTCTTCACAATGATCAACTAAAATATTTTCAGATTTTGTTAATTCTTCTAAATTATCATCCATTGAATAATGTTTCTGAATTAAACAACAAGTTTCAATAGATTTACGTCCAATAATTTCACTTAATTTCTTTGCACTGTCAACTTTAATAACATAAATATCATTTTCATAACAAAAAGCTTCTAAAAGAACTTCATGGATATGTGTAGCAGTATCACCAATTTGTGGTTCAGCCATTAAACAAATTAATGATCCTTCTGGTTTATTAGATAGAAATTTAATTATTGCTGGTAATCCAATGATAAGACGAGATTCAGCTTGTGCTTTAAGTAAGGATGTCTTTACTGTGCGACCAATATTGTCAGCACAATAAATTCTTTCAAAATTTTCCATATTAAATATTCCCTGATGTATTTGTTCGAGAAAACACATTTTTAATGATTCAACAGTAATAGTTTTAATTGGAATATAATTAATTTTTGAATTGTTTGTATATAATTAGTCCACAATTGAATTAATTTTAACACTTAGTAATTTAAAATGTTTTTATGTTGTTTTGTTTTCACTTTAGATTATAATTTCTTTTATTTATATTAGATAGTCACTAATAATCTTTTATTTTTTCAATTATGCAATCAAAGTTTTTAATTTAATTCTTTTTTTTTTTATGTTTTATATTTTCTTATTTAATTTTTTAATATATTTTATTTGCGATCAGTTCTCAAGACTTGATGTATTCGCTTTGAATTTCACAATTAAATTGTATAATTTTTCAGTTTCTGCTTTTATACCAGTCCACTTTTTCTCTCAGTTCACAAATTTTGAATCAAGCTCTTTGCAAAGCTTTTATTATTTTTCTGGTTTAAAACGTTAATATTTTGGTTTTTGGGTTTTTTTTTGCAAAATAAATTACCGTGTTCTGAAGAAATATATATTTCAGATTCCACTGAATTTTTTTATGTGTAAAGCTTTTAATTTTCCATTAAAATTATCTACAGCTTTTCCGTTTTCATAAAACTTTTCCGTTTTTATATTTTATTAGATAGTCTCTTTGATATTTTATTTACATTTTTGAAATCATTTTTTATTTAGATAAATACAAAATAATTATTGTTTTTTTCAGTTACACTTGATTCATTGGAATTTTTCCACTTTTGGAATTTTTTCAAATAACCCAAAAAAAATCGAGAAAATAAATATTTTAAGTAAACTATGTATAATATAAAACATTATACGGATGCCATTACAAATCAAAATAAAAGTAGCAAATCAATATTTACGATAAATTTTTTTGGCAGTAGATCAACAAAAATTAAAATCTGTTTCATATTAAAATAAACCTTCAAAATAAACACTTAAAATTAAATAAAATTATGTTGGAAAATATATAGTTTTTAAATTAATTGTATTTTTTTTTTGCTTTAAACTAATGAACTTTAAATTAGAATAATGGACAAAATATAGAAAAGCATTGACAACTGGAAGAAATTATTTTAAAATCATAAAATTTCTTTTAACGACATATATTTTACAAACTAGTACGTATTATATGTTAATTTGAACAACAATATAATTTAAAAAACATTTCTAATCCGGGTTGATTACGTAAAAATAAGTACACTTAAAAATAAAAAAATTAAAAAACAAAGATACATAAATTAATAAAAAGTAAACTTTAAAAACAAAATTTCAGTTATAACACTCACATAAAAATTTATAAAAATTATATATAAGTCACTTCCATATTCAAATCATTTTTTCATATTATATTATCAAAGTGTGAAATTGATCTTTATTGAAGTAAATATTATGCGCGTGGCATTTTATTTAAATGATAATTGATAACTGCAATATAAAAATTTGTATTCTACTTTAATCATTCAATTTATTAAATTTATGTATACGTCATCAATTTTTTTTTTGGGTTTTATATTATTTCAAAGAGACATCATAAAATTTAATGCTGAAAAAATTGCGTCATTACGAAAACATAATAAAATGATATATTCAATATAAATTACATATTCAATATAAACAAAAATTTTACGTAAATATTTTCAATACAAAGAAAAACTCCCTTTTTAAAGATAATCTGTTTTATAATAATAATATTTAATAATATATCTAATATGTAAATAAATAATATAGGTAAATAACCTTATTTTAAGGCGTATTATTGAATGATTAAACCATAAATATAAAACTAGTTCTAGAAACTAGATTTTAATCAGCAAGTAACGTGCTTTAATTTCATTAGTAAATATAAATTGAGAAAAAAAAAGATGATATTATTACCAAAAGTTTAATATTATTTTTCATAAAACAATAACAAATATAATTAATAAACATTATGTATGCTACGTATTGCTTATGATAAACCATAAATGTTTATTTACGTATTCAAAGTTCTTTTAACTGCGTCCAAAAATTAGTTAAAGCGGGTGATTTCCATTAATTTAATAGTAATTTCGCGGCATTGTTTAATAAAAACATAATAATAATAAATATAATATATACATAATAAACAAAAATATTGATAAGTCACCAAAAATTGTTATAAATATAAATGGGACTTTTTGTTTTATTATTTTTATAGAATTTATCTATAAAATCAGATACATTAAATAATTTTATTTATTTTATCGAATCATAAATTTATATAATTGGTATCGTAAATTTTATAACAAATTTTTATATGAAAATTATGATACAAATTCATATTTTTATTTAATATTAAATATAAAATTTTTTTTTATAGTCTCCCAGCTAAAAAGTTTTAAAACAAATTAGAAATTTACTATTAAACTTTAATATCTATATTTGTTAAAATATTTAACTTAAAAGATTAAAAATTGTTTATAAAAAATTGTGAAACAAATAATTAAATTAATATTCTTAAAATAATAATGGAAAATTAATTTAATATTTATTACTGATTAAATAAATAATCATGTCAATAGGTGATAAATATAAACATCATTTATATGGGAAATTTGATAATAATGTTATATTTCATCACATTTTTGTATTCGAATTTTATGTTTTATAAATAATATAAATATTAAATTTTCCAAAAATATAATAAAAATTTTTTTAAGGAATATTTTAATTAAATATTAAACCTTTTAATTGTATTTCGAAGATACTATATTTATTGTAATTACAATTATTTTTTATATCATAATATTCGAAGGATTTAAGGTTAACTATTTCTGTTATATTGAATGTAATGACCTTTTTATATGCCAAATATTAATTTAACTTTAATATAAATTATTGCTTTGTCATTGTAATATCGAAAATTCTATAAAAAAAAATACATATACTCGTATCTTTTAAAGAAAGTCAAGTAAATAATCGCTAAAAATTATGATAAAAAAAATGTATATTATAATTTATGTAGTAAACAAATGAAGCAGCTTTTTTGAAATTTATTCTCTTATCATTATACAAAATGATATGCAAAATTATTTTTTCAAATATTAATATAATAATATTTTGTAGTATTCGAAATATTCATAAGTTGTACTGTAAGTTATAATATACAGAAAAATAATATACGTATATACATAGAAATATTATAAGAGAGCAAAAGACGACAAGATTTTATTAAAATGACAAATATCTTAAAAGTAAAATCATTGCAATAGGGAGGGCTATCCCCAATGAAAAAATTGGTCTGCTTATTTTACTCCAACTATAGAGCAGGCTTGTGAACATCCGTATCATTATCAATTTATTAATTAATTTTATAAAAGTAATTTTTCAGTAAATAAAAATAAGGAAAAATTGTCACTATGTTCTTAATATTATATTTTTTTTTTAAAAATAAAATATTGAAAATGTTTTAACAAAATTCTACTAAATTTGAATCTATACCCTGTATTTCACCATGATGCAAATATGAATCAAAATTTAACCCTGTATTTCACCATGATGCAAATATGAATCAAACCAAAAAAAAAAATATAAGTGAAACTTATTTCAATATTTTTATTATTCATCATCATCATGCATGGCTCTATAGTCCAGGGTGAACTTTGGCCTCCTCAACTATGTTCCTCCACAATACTTTATCTTGAGCTTCGGATTTCCATCTGTGTATTCTCAAAATTTTTAAATCATTTTCTACTTGGTCCAACCATCGTATTTTCGGTCTTCCTCTACTTCTTGTATTTTGTAATTTTTTTTCAGTTACGATTTTTGTGAGTCTTTCAGCTGGCATTCGAGCAACATGACCAGCCCATCTTAAACGTTGTGATTTAACAAATCTTACAATGCCTTCACCATTTATCATTTCTTCTAATTCAATGTTCGTCCTGCTTCTATATTCACCATACTCATTTATAATAGGACCAAAAATTTTTCTTAGTATTTTTCTCTCAAATACTGCTAAATCACCTTCACTTTTTTTGCTTAAGCACCAAGTTTCTGATCCGTACGTCACTACTGGTTTTATTAGTGTATTATACATTCTTAGCTTTGTTGTTCTAGATATTAGCTTAGATTTGAAGAGTTTGATATGTTCGTACCAACTTCTATTACCAGCTCGAATTCTATGCTGAATTATTTCATTCATGTTATTATTATTATTTATTAATGTTCCTAAATATACAAAACTTTTAACACCTTCAAAATTGTATTCTCCTATAGACAGGTTTATTGGACTTCTTCTATGCTCTTCCTTAGACATGCGCATGTATTTTGTTTTATTCTCGTTGATTTTTAAACCAATTTTGTTTACCTCTCTCTCCAGTTTTATAAATATTTCTTTAAGATCTCTAACATTTCGAGCTATTAGTGATAGATCATCTGCATATGCACCAATTTGTGACATTCGGTGAAATATGTCACCTGGTACATCTATTTTTTTTATTGCGTAATCTAGTGCTAAATTAAAAATAAGAGCTGCTAACGCGTCACCTTGTTTTACACCAGTAGTTATGTTGAAAGCTGAAGATTTCTCACCTTGTATGTAAATCTTTCCTGTAGAATTTATCATGCACATTTTAGCTAGCTTTATTAATTTTTCAGGAATTCCCAATAATTTTAATATTTCAAATACTTTTTTTCTATTTATACTATCAAACGCTTGTTTGAAATCTACTAAAAGGAAATGTAAATCTAGGTTGTGTTCATAGAATTTCTCAGTGATTTGACGCACAATATGTATTTGATCTATTGTGGATCTATTTGCTCTAAATCCACATTGGTAGTCATCTATTATTTGCTCAGCATATTCATTTATTCTGCTATATAAGATTGTGCTTAATAGCTTATATCCTATATTCAACAGCGTAATTCCTCTGTAGTTGGCGCACTCAGTTTTATCGCCTTTTTTATGGATTGGAAATATCAAGCCATTATTCCAATCTGCAGGCATTTGTTCTAGTATCCATACTTTACAAATAAATGTATGTAGCTCATTCCAGAGATTTTCTCCACCATTTTTTATCAGCTCAGCAACCATCATATCTTCCCCAGGTGCTTTGTTATTCTTTAACTTTTTAATAGCTGCAAGAGTTTCAGCATAAGTTGGTGCTGGAGTTCGTGGTTCAGCGGTTAGTACATAGGTGGGATTTTCGATTACAGTTTCATCATTTTCAACGTTTAATAATTCCTGGAAATATTGTGCCCATCTTTTCATTATTTCGTCTTGATCCATTAACATACTACCATTTTTATCTTTACAATTTGCAATTCTTGGTTGAAATCCATTTTTTAAATTTTTTATGTGTTTGTACATTTCTCTGGTGTTGTTCGATACTCTGTGTTCGTCAATTTTTGCTATTTTTAGTTTCATACTTTCTCTTTTTTTATTTCTAATGATCATCTTTGCACTGTTTCTTTTTGTTACATATTCAGCTACATTTGCTCTGGTATTCCTCTGTATGCATTTTAATCTTGCTTCATTTTTCTGTTTAATCTCATCAGCGCATTCTCTATCATACCAATCATCATTTCTTTTCGGTACAGCGAATCCAATAATTTCTTCAGCTGAAGAGTTAATACAATTACTTAGATTCTTCCATATTTTTTCAATATCTTCTTCTTCTCGTAAACTATTTAGCTTTTCATTTAATTTCTCTATGTATTTATCCATTGTTGATTGGTCTTTGAGTTTGGTGGTATCCCATCGAGCTCTGTGCTTGTTGTTCCTAGTGCTTATGTTTGCAATTCTGTGCCTGAATATGACTTTGACCAAATAATGATCAGATTCACAATTTGCTCCTCTGCATGTTCGGACATCCAAGATACATGATGCATGCCTCTTTGAGATTATTACATGATCAATTTGATTAGTTCTGGATGTTCCTGGTATTTTCCATGTACCTTTGTGTATATCCTTATGGTCAAAGTCAGTACTTTTTATGAACATATTATTTTCGTGGCAAAAATTACATAAAAGCAATCCATTGTCGCTGGTATTTTGATGTAGAGATTTTAGTCCAGCTATATTCTGTATTAAATTTTCTTTGCCAATTTTGGCGTTAAAATCCCCCATTATTACCACCGTATCATATTCTTTAATTCTAGTACAAGCATTACTTAATTCAAGGTAAAAATTCTCTTTATCCTCACTATCAGCTTCTTCAGTTGGGGCGTAAGCTGAAATAACAGATATGTTGTTGAACTTTCCCTTAATTCTTACTAGACATAATCTTTCACTTATAGGATTAAAGCCTAAAATCGATTTTTTTAACTTTTTTTTAACTTTTTCCTGATCATCAGCCCAGTACCTCTTTGACCAGATCTGTTCTCCGAGCCACTGTAATAAAGCGTAAAATCGCGTTTATTAATTGTTGATTTACCTTCCCATCTTATTTCTTGCAAAGCTAGTATATCTAGATTATATCTTTCCATTTCATAATAAACTTCCATCATTTTACCTGTCTGCATCATCGTTCTTACGTTCCATGTGCCAAGTTTCAAATCATAGTCCTTTAAACGTTTCCGATTTCGTTGCCGTGTGTTCAATCCTATCCGAGGCTCATTTATTGTTGTGTCCATCATAATGAAAGGTTTCTTGACTGTAAGTTTTTGTGCGGTGAGGTCGTCACTTCCACGCGCAACCTCCGCTCTGGAGGGGTTCTTTATGTCGGAATTTTTGCAGTCATCGACATCGCCCTTGCAATTTTAGCCTAGTATACATAAGGGTATATGTAGCTAGTTACTAATGGCCACCACGTAGAGGTAATGCAAGCACTTGATTTGGAAATTAGCAGTTACAACACTGGGTCAGCGACCAGTCAGTGCCTACCCTGCTAATCCAAACCCAGACCATTACCCTGCTAATCCAAACCCAGACCATTTTTATTATTATTGATTGTAATATGTATCCTTCCAGTTTAATAAAATTGAATTGAATTGAATATCGATTACTTTTATTTTCGTTTTCTAATTGAGTTCTTTATTTTGAAAGTGAATCAAGTCTATTTTTAAAAAAAATTAAAATAATGATAACAACAGATAGAACATAATCTTATTTTGAAATCTGTAACAGATCTAAAGCCAAAACTTACTAAAAAATCTTAATATTTAAAAATAAATTCAAAATTTCCAACGCAATTTCTCTTGAAACTGATATCTCTGAAGAACAAAAAAGTGGACTTTCAAAATAAACGTATCCATTAATAAAAGTCAAAAATAAACAATTATTTTTGATTTTTATTAATAAACCCACCATGATAACAATATGTATGTATCTAAACCATTTTTATCTGATTATATGCTAAATAGCGCAAAAAATCACAATTAGCTAGAACAATGTTTGTACATTACTAATACAGCATTCAATAATATTTTAAATTTAAGATATTTTCTTATGCACTAGACTTTAGAGGGTTAAAATACTTTTCTAAGGAAACTTTTTAAATAAATTTTATTTTTTATTGTAATTTGACAAGAAAAATAAATATTTATTTTGTAGTATTTAAACAATATTTTGAATAAATAAATATTTGTATTAAATTATACATTTTTCATCAGAAATAATTTGATAGAAAATAATTTTATGTACATAATATGGATATTTTTCCAAGTAAAATTATTAACTTGATATAGTAATGTTTTACCACCAGATAAACATAAAATATGCCACACTTTAGCAAAAATACGACATGGCGCTAATAAAATTTATTATTTGATAATCATGATTTAACATCATAAAAAAAATATTATGGTAGTATTAGATGACTAACACATATGTATATATTTACAAAATGAACAAAAAACATTAAAATTAAAAATAACCTTATGGTATATTTTTACATCATATTTTATGTTAAAAAGTTCATAAAAATAACTTTGAAAATCAAAAAAGTATGACCTAACTCAATTTTTTTTTTTTTTAAAGTTGGCTGAATAAATTAATTTTGACCAAATGGAACGCAATATACTCAATACTAAAATTGTTGTGAAATTCAAATTCCATTGTAGAAAGCTTTTGCGTAAATTATTTTGTTACAGATTTAAAAAGCTCTAAAAAAAACCCCCAAACACAATTAAATTAACATTAAAAACATCAAAATGTAAACCTTGTTTTTTGCTAGATAAATTTTAGTGAAATAATAAAAACGCTAAAAAAATTTTAATTAGTATTTCTTTATTTTCCTTTAATCAATTTAACATAAATTAATAACACTATTTCTCAGTAATATGAATATAAATTTTATATAAAGTTTAATTTAAATAACAAAAAAAATATATAATTAATTATAAAATTTATATTATGTTTCATGCAAGCACACTAAATAGCTCAAGTTTTTTTTTCCATAAATATTATGTTTTTATGTTCTTAGAGTTCTTGATTATAATTTTCATTGTCGGTGTTTTATATAACAATTTTATCAAAAACACCTTTTTATAATTTTTAAGTCCATTATTTTTATAGCAAATATGCTTATAAATATGGATATGTAGTTAAGAGTTCCTTATTATTATTCTGATTTGAATAATTCGAACATAGTAGTAGTATGTATTTTCAGTTTTAGAATTCCATTTTCTATATTTCCGTAAAACTATTCTTCACATTTCTGGTAATTTAATAACTGGCTGTTTTGGTGAATTCCAATATGTTTCACAATGATCAACTAAAATATTTTCAGATTTTGTTAATTCTTCTAAATTATCATTCACAGAATAACGTTTCTGAATTAAACAACATGTTTCAATTGAATTACTACCAATTATATGACTTAATTTTTTTGGACTATCAACTTTAATAACATAAATATCATTTTCATAACAAAATGCTTCTAAAAGTACTTCATGCATATGTGTAGCACTATCATCAATTTGTGGTTCAGCCATTAAACAAATTAATGATCCATCTGGTTTATTAAAAAGTACTTTAATAATTTCTGATAATCCAATTATAAGACGTGATTCAGCTTGGGCTTTAAGTAAAGCCGTTTCTACTGTACGACCAATATTGTCGCAACAATAATTTGTTTGGAAATTTTCCATGTTAAAGATTTCTTCGTGTTTTTGTTCAAGAAAACCCATTTTTGGTATATTTATTTTTAAATTATTATTATTGGTATCTATTTTAGTAAATTGTGATTTTGATTTCACTATTTCAGAATAAAGTTGCTTATTTATTGTTTGGTATTCCACAATTTGATTAATTTTGATTAATTTTTTTGACACTTTAATAATCAGAAATTTATTTCAGTTTTGTTTTTTATTTGTTCACTTTAGTTTCAATTTATATGTATATTATGTATTAAGTAAGTCACTGATTAGATATCCTTTTATTGATTTTATAATTTATTTATTTATTTTTTATTTATTTAATATATATTTTCTAAAAAATCAGTTTTATATAGATTTGATGTATTCCGTCTTTATTTCACAATTAAATTAAATATTTTTTCCGTACCTGCTTTTATACTTTCCGATGTAACTCACTCGTCGGATACCGGTTTTGTGCGAATAAAAAAAAAGCTTTGATTTTATTCTCATTTATTTCCATATCAATATATGTATCTGTATGCTAAAGTTATGTTTTTATCCGCCTGACTAGAAATTCAATAATTGTATCTTACAATTTTGTTTCTCAATATATTTGTTTGTTGAGAATAGTAATTTTTATGTCTCGATAATTCCAATTCCATTTTTTAAATATATACATATATGTATGTATGTATCTTATAGTTTAATTTTACGAATATATTTTTTTGAGTTTGGGTGGTTTGTGGTATTTTTGGCTACGACACTAAAATTTCCGAGAAAAATTTTTCCGTTGTAATATAACATAGACATTTTTTTTTCAGTGCAAAGCTTTTAAAGTTTTTTTTTGCTATTTTTTTTTTTTGATAAACATCAATAAAATTTTACTTTATGAAATTTCCAGACAATATCAAAATATTAAGGGAATTTCCCATTCATATATATATTTTTTTTTTTGAATCTAATAATATAATTTCTATGTTGGGAGTAAATTTAATACGTTTCACGTTTATGAAAAATATAAAGGGGGAATACTATGGTATTGTATACATATTATTAACAAAATTTAGGATAACAATATACATAATATGAATCTATATAATTAACAAATGATTGCGTATAATAACTATAAATTATATAAGAAAATACGTACTAAAAAAATACATTAACGCGTTCTTGACCGATGTAATCAGACTAGCGATGTACATAAATTAATTGAAATTACATTACATTAATATTGAATAAAACTGATTGTTCAAATTGTTGTTTGTTTTATTTGTTGGATTTTGTAATGTCAAGGACTATAATTAAATCAAAGATCCGACTTAACGATCGTCTTTCAACATAAAAAATTAGTTTGTGCGGTATATGTTCAATAAGCTTTATATCTGTAATTTTTAAATCCAATTTATCGATATCAAGTTTAATTTTATTATTATCAACTTAATAACTAGAAATTTATAAATTGTATTTTATTTTTATCAATAAAAAAAATTCCAAAATCTTTCCATTAAAAATTTTTAGAATGTTTTTTTTTAAAAAAAACTTACTATCGTAGACATTTAACAAAATGCCACAAATGACGCTCAGCAAATAAATATGGAGAAAAAAGCTAAAATTTAATTATAGGGCTTAAGATTTTTATAATTAAGAAATTATAAATTTTGAAAATTTTGAGTTTTTGATAATTTTCCTGTAATTTCTTAGCATAAATTCTTCAAGACATGTTGTTGGTATTCGTTTGCAATATTCTTGCAATAATGAAATTATTAAAAATAATTTATAATGAAATTATTAAAAATAATTTCATTAAAATGTTTATAATTAAATACTTTAAATTAAAAAAGGAATACTAATAATACACCATTGGAATTTATGACCTTATTTAATAAAATATGAAATTTTATATTTATAAACTGTTTAAAATTCACAAAACATGTTTAACACTGGAACTACCAATTTTTGAACTATACAAAAATTGATAGAAATATGTAATATCTCTTTGTGAAATTTTGGTATCTAGTCGCCAAAAACTATAAATTATAATGTGCAAAATAAACCAAAATATAGTAAGAAAAAGAAGATTCACAAATTTTTTCAACTAAATTCATAATTATGGGATATTTTTTCTTATAATTAGTACTATAATATAGTTTATTATTCATTATTTGGCTTATTACAATTTTTTCAAATCAGAATCAATCACAAAGTCCCACATTTCTAACTGAGGAAATCAAGAAAGACACTGATAAATAGCTTTAATCAGCGAAGATAAACAGAAGTAAGATAGTGTTAGTATGTCGTTGTCATCATTTAATAAAAATTTTGAGAACAAATGTTGAAATGTTGAAAATGGTCATTAACCATACGGCAGTTCTAGTGTTCATATTAAATGCATATAAGCACAAATTTAGTAACTGTATATGCGCAAATTACATGGATCTATAAATTTTTTATTTACAAATTTATTTCAAGCCACTTTATTGCATGCCCCTGCACCAAAAATGGATAAAATTTAATTATTTAATTATAAATATGCCTTTTAAGTTTTAGAATAATTTATTTGTAATAAAATCCTTTAAATACTCTGCTGCCACTTTTAAATTTCATTAATCCTCAGTGGACTTCTGACATTTCAAGTAAAGTTAAATATTTTTGCCGAAATAATGATATACAATAATAAATTTCTTGAATGTAACTTAATGTTTTCAACATTTTTTGGTGTTTTATTTAAGACATCAGCAATTCGACGTTTCATTTATATTAGTCCAAGCATAATTCTTAATTTTCTACAATTTTTATATTTATGTAAATCATTTCGTGATCCTGGAATTTTTGTACAATTGTTTTATTTTGTTGGTATATTTATTGGTGTTATTAGATCATTATCGATGCTACAAAAACGAGCAGATTATGAAAATCTTATAACTGAATTAAATGATATTTATAATGAACTTATGGTATGTAAAATATAAAGAATATAAGTATTGTAACTGACGATATTATTTTTTTAAAGTCTACTAAAGACAAAGCCATAATTGAATTGCTTAATTCTGGAGCACGATTAACTGATTTATTATCAAAGGCAACTTATGGTTCGGGTTTTTTATGTATTCCATGTGTAGCAATTTATCCGATATTTGCTGAAACAAGAAGTAAACTACATATTATATGTTTTTATAATTTTTAAAAATTTAATTACAGTTCAGGCTTTTCAAATTTGGTTATTTGATTATCCAATTTATGATAGTCCACAATATGAAATAATATTTTTTACACAAATTATATTTTTACTCACAATACCAATTACATTTATGTTATATGTTAATTATTTTATGGGTAACACTATTTTTATAACAACAATATTAAAAGTTTTACGAAAAAAATTAATTAATTTTGCTAATTTTGGTAAAAATGAAAACATTATACTTAAAGAAATGATAGAATTTGTAAAACTGCACCAAAGAATTATACGGTAATTTAATATTTATAAATATTTTAAAATTTGAACTAACACAATCTTTTCATAAAATAAAGTTTATCCAGAAAAACAAATGGAATGATCTCACAATTATGTTTCTTTGAATTATTCATTTATGGTACTCTACTTTGTACTTTGGTATTTATGTTAACATTTGTAAGTAAATGATTTTATTTTTTGTAGTAATTATTTTAATTCCAATGATTTTAATTTTACTAATAGGTTACATCGATTGGGCAAACTGTGACTACTATCTGTTTTATGGGATTAATGATTAATTCAGTATTTATTTTCTATTTTTTTGGGCAACAAATGATTAATGAAGTCTGTAATATTTTTTTTTTAAATCCAAATAATAATTAATTTTGTTTTATTTTTATCGGAAAGAGTTTAAATATATCTGATGCTTTGTATGATATACCATGGTATGAATATAGTCCAAGATGTAGAAAATATTTGTTATTTATTATGTTAAGAAGTCAACAACAAATTCAAGTAAGTAAATATTATTAAGCAAATGTCATAAACAGAACATCCACACAAGGTTCAACTAGAATGTTGGGTATATTATTTGGATTTCTGGTTTTGACAAAAAGAACCAATTATTTTGTTTTGTTGATTACTAACTTTTTTATGTTTAATATCAAATTAATTTATTAATTTATTGTAGTATCTTATGGCTGGATATATAGTAATGGATTTACCATTTTTTCAATCATTTTTAAATTTAACTTATTCTTATTTTACTTTACTGCGAACCTTTTATTAATAAGACACTAAATGTGTTAATTATAAGTCATTTATGGAAATAATGTGTAAATTATAAGTCATTTATGGAAATAGTCTGTTATCACAGTGAGTTAAATATTATTGCACATTAATTAATTAGAAAAGAAAATAGAAGATTCAATTTGAAATATTTTGTGTAAAAAATTTAGCTAACAATTAAAGTTTAATTAAAAGAAGCTAATAGTAAAAGTTAAGAATAAATTATTTAGTTATTTTTGGTCATTTAATTAAAAAACCTTACAATGATATTTTCGTTGTGTAATTATTTAATATAATTTTTGCTTAAAAATTAATTCATTGTATTGCCACGCAGGTGTGTAATACGTATGGGTTTTATTGTGTGTAGGTTCATGCACTTTATGCCAATGTGAAATCAATCATAAATATCTAATTTATTGTGAAATCAATCATAAATATGTAAAATTTCGTTTAACTACTTTAGTCAAATTGATGTTATAAACGTAGTTAAATGAAATTAATTATTAATTAATAGCAGATGTGAGGATTCACAAAATTTTGTTTATTTATTAACAATATTGCAATAAAGTTTGTGAACATAATTAAATATTTAAATCTTATTAATTATTTTTTAAACTTTATTAAAACTTTTCTAGAATTTCACAGAAAGATGAATAAACAAAACTATACGCTAAAAAATTTTTTTAAAAAATATGACATTTGCAATAAATTAGATTTATTAGCAGTAAACAAAGTGTATTTGCAAGCAATGTAGTTTACTTCTTTTAAAAGTGCGTTTTAAAAAAAAACTTTTACTAAAAATTAAATTTCTTTTCACGTAACTCTTTGGTTTCTCATAAAACATTTGTAGTAAAAGTAGTAGGAAGTTATTTTGCAGTAAATGAACTTTTGCATACAAAGAAACAAATCTAATTTTCGTTTATTTTAACGAAAATTACATTTGAGGCAACAGAATATTCGAAAATTACGTTTGCGTCAAAACAATATTCGGTTGAGGTAATTTTACAAGTAATAGATATAATATATAAATCAAATGCAAAATTTACGTTTACATATAGTTCACAGATTATTTCTTAATATTCAATTGATTTATATATCGCAATTAATCTTTCTTTTGGTAATAATTAAAGGTACATTGTTCGATTCACGACGATGACATTGATCTAGACTTTAAATGTAAATGTCAATAATAACATTATGGTTAAATGTTTCAGTTGTAAAAGGCCTAACCAAAATAGGATTTAAAAAATTTATATAAATAAAAAATTAGCAAATGGATAAAAATATTGTTTTTAGTTCCAACAAACATTTTTTTTGACAAATGAAAGTTCGACTGTTTAAAAATACGTTTGGGGTTAACAACAACAGTTTTTTTTTCTCAGTGTATCTATCAGAATTAATAAGATTAAGTTAAAGCGGATTACTACTATGAATTTATTGATTCATTAACTATATTTATTAGATATAAACATAACTTTAGCATAGCATAATTGTCATAATTTATCCTATATTTGTGGTTAGAGAAGGTACATTGTTATATAACATAAGCTAAAAAGATTTAAATATAAAACATAACCTCGAAAATTTGAACTTGGGTATTAGCGCAATCAATAATATTATTTAAATATTCTCTAAAATTATAATAATTATTTGAAAAAAAAGGAAAATTTGTACAAAATTTGTTCAAGATGGGAAAATCGAATCTATCACTGTGAAGTGTCACAATTTTTCGCAGGTATAGTAAAACAATTTGCAATTTAATTAATTTATTGTATAAATGAACACAAGGTGATGCAGTAATTTGTAAACTAAAACATTTCAATTAAAAATTTTCATATTTTTCTTCAATTTCTGTACAGGTTCATGTTTCGTTTTCAACTTTCGAGAGCCGGAATAAAAATGACAGTAATTGAATAGGAAGAGAAAACTTTGATGATGACAAGGTTCGCCTAATCAATAGACCTGGGGTTCATTTGGAAATACCTATCTCTAGATTTAAAATTTTTATAATGTTATCAGAAAACATGTATTATTCAAATCATTCACATATAGATGAAATAAGAGTCCTTTTAACGTGATATCTTGCAAATTTTAAATTGTAACGAATTTTGAAAGTTTTACTATGTTCATTTCGAAATAAAAAAGAAATGTATACATTTTTCTACAATAGAATCACAAAAAATTGAATTTGACAATATTCTCGTATATTAAAAATTTGAATTTGAAATATGCAGGTCCTAATGTATCCTCACATCCAGCAAAAATACTATTGCTATAATAGAATCTTTGCCTGATTAAATTTTGCATCCTGTATCTTTATATAATATCTATGCATTTGTTACAGATAAATTGTAAATCTAGACAATTAAAAAAATACTTAGAGTGTACCTCTTTGAGATCCGGATTCAATATATATTTATATATTTTCTATATTTTCTTTTGGAATATGTCAAGCATGAAGCCTACTAATGCCACACGTACGAAAATGTCTGCGGGTGGCAATATAATGCATTAAGTTTTATTAAATAATTATACAACGAAAATATTGTTTTTTAATAGCTAAAGAATAACTAAATAATTTATTCTTCACTTTTACTATTAGCTTGTTTTAATTAAACTTTAATTATTAGCTAAATTTTATACAGAAAATATTTGAAATTTAATCTTCTATTTTCTTTTCTAATTAATTAATGTGCAATAATATTTAACTCACTGTGATAACAGACTATTTCCATAAATGATTTATAATTTACACATTATTTCCATAAATGACTTATAATTAACACATATAAGTGTCATATATTAATATAATATATTAATTCGTAGTAAAGTAAAATAAGAATAAGTTAAATTTAAAAATGATTGAAAAAATGGTAAATCCATTACTATATATCCAGCCATAAGATACTACAATAAATTAATTTGATATTAAACATAAAAAAGTTAGTAATCAACAAAACAAAATAATTGGTTCTTTTTGTCAAAACCAGAAATCCAAATAATTTACCCAACGTTCTAGTTGAACCTTGTGTGGATGTTCTGTTTATGACATTTGCTTAATAATATTTACTTACTTGAATTTGTTGTTGAGTTCTTAACATAATAAATAATAAATATTTTCTACATCTTGGACTATATTCATACCATGGTATATCATACAAAGCATCAGATATATTTAAACTCTTTCCGATAAAAATAAAACAAAATTAATTATTATTTGGATTTAAAAAAAAAATATTACAGACTTCATTAATCATTTGTTGCCCAAAAAAATAGAAAATAAATACTGAATTAATCATTAATCCCATAAAACAGATAGTAGTTACAGTTTGCCCAATCGATGTAACCTATTAGTAAAATTAAAATCATTGGAATTAAAATAATTACTACAAAAAATAAAACCATTTACTTACAAATGTTAACATAAATACCAAAGTACAAAGTAGACTACCATAAATGAATAATTCAAAGAAATATAATTGTGAGTTCATACCATTTGTTTTTCTTGATAATCTTTATGTTATAAAATATTGTTATTTCAAATTGTAAAATATTTACAAATAATAAATTACCGAATAATTAAAAAGTAGATCGTTTTGGTATTCAATCAAAATCTTTGAATTAAATTCTAATTGACGTAATATTGACAATTATAAATATATTCTTTATATTTTACATACCATCATAAGTATCATGTAATTCAGTGAAAAGTCTTTCATAATCTTCTCATTTTAGTAGGATTGATAATGTTTTAATAACACCAATAAATATACCAACAAAATAAATTAATTGTACAAAAATACCAGGATCACGAATTGATTTACACAAATACGAGAAAAGTTGACAGTCGACTGAGGATTAATGAAATTTAAAAGTGGCTTTAGAGTATTTCAAGGATTTTATACAAATAAATTATTTTAAAACTTAAAAGGCATATAATATTTATAATAATTAAATTTTATCCATTTGTGGTGTGAGGGGTGTAAATAAAGTAGTTGGGAATGAATTTGTAAATAAAAAATTGATAGAACCATGAAATTAGCGCATATACAGTTACTAAATTTGCGCATATATAAGCTTTTGTATTAACACTAGAATTACCAAATAGTCCAACTTACCAAAATTTGTTCTTAAGATTTTTACTTTTAATTTGAGTAGTTATTTTCTGATTAAATTATATGCATATATTTATTTATGTGTATTTATATGCCTTAAATATTTATATCTATTAAATATTGTTTTTTTGTTTCACTGCTGTTTTTCTTAGATAAGTATGTGCTTAGATATCTTACATCGTTTTGGGAAATATATTTACTATATGAAATTGTATTTTAATATAAATTATACTTTCTAGTTGGAGAATGCTAGATTCTACTAACTGTACTTATTACATTAACTTACTAACTAGTATTTAGTTTCTCGTTTTATTATCTTTTTAACGAAGGGTCTCCATATCAATTACGAACTCTATAGAGTCTGTTAATTGATATTTTAAAGATTAATGTAAATACATCTCTCACAACAGCGCCGCTTTTGGCAGAAATTTGAACTAAAAGAAAGTGCTATTTAATTATACTTTTAATTCAGGTACGTGAACATAGCAGAGACCATTTAAATGAAAAATTCTACGTCCGATTAATAATTTTTTTTAAGCTTTTAAATTCCCAAATCTACAATCTTATTTAATAACTGAATATAAACTTTAAGTTTAAGCACGAGAAATTAACGATTTTAAAATTTAGTTTGACATATTTTTTACCTTTCCATTCACAGTAAATATTTAAAATGTACCAAGTGAACTACAAATCCAAATCTGACCTAAAATATATTTTTCAAGAAAGTGATGTAATGAGTTCTTTAAAAAATATGTGAATGCAAATAAATATGCAATGTTGAAAAAATTTTCATGCACAATTTTATCTTTGTTTTCAACAATATATATCTTTGATGAAGCTGACAAAATATAGAAGCGGTTTAATAGATATTTATCTTCAAAATTCTTGGCGATTGGCTGTTACATACATCATATCTTATATTACATGAAATTTTTCATTAAAAAACACATTTGGGAAAATTTCGAATTAGTCTGCCTAACGGACAGTGTTAAAGTAATTTTTTTCTTCTTATGAATTGAAAATTGAACAAATTTTGCCAAGGTGGTGTCCACAATATTTTAGATTGCACTTTTACTATGCTAAATTATAAATTGAAAAAGTTTACACACAAGGACTGGCTGCAAAGCGATGAAATTCCTTAAAAAAAAAGGTATTTTTTGTATGCTTTATACACAAAGAAATAGTTAATATTTCTTTTTAAATTACAATTATACACTTAATTAGCAAATAAACTTTAAAAAACACATATTTTGTTGTAAAAATTTTAAAGTTATGACTTTTAAAAAAAATACTTCGTAAATTATTATAGCATCATTCATTTTTTATTCACAACAACGGAATAGGTCAGTTTTTCAAATCTTTATAACGACAATTCGAATAAAGTAGTTAAATAAAATTAAATATTAATTAATAACAGATGTGAGAATTCACAAAACTTATTTATTAATAAATTTTATAAACATAATTAAATTTTAAATCCAATTAAATTTTTTGAAACTTTATTAAAATTTTTATAGAATTTTAGAGAATGCTGAATAAACAAAAATATATCTAGAATTAACTTTTAAACAAATATTGTGAAAAAGCAACATGACGTGCCATAAATACTAGCTATATGTGCTATACCAGAAATAATAAATTTTGAAAAATTTTGAATTTATGGTATTTTTCCTCTAATTCTTAATACTAAGAAGTTGTTTTGGTATTGGTTTGCAATATTTTTAAAAAACTAAAAAAAAATGGAAAAGTTTTTATAATTAAATATGTATTTTGAATAATATATTTTCTAAAATCCTTGTAGTTAATTTCTTGCATTAATGTCTTTACAGTCACTTAATTTTGCCAAATATACGTTGGTATTGTTGGAATTTTTTAAAAAAGTTAATAAGTATATAAAATTTTATATTTATAAAGTGTGTAAAATTCACTAAATTATTTTAACACTAACATTTTTGTATCTAAGCGTTGACCGCTTTTTTTTTTAGCCATTTTTGTCATTTTCAAAATGCAATTCCACATAAAAAAAAATATTTTCCCTGCTTCTAAAAATACAATATTTAAAAATACTTGAGGAATTCAAGGACTCTGATTTAGCGAACTCTTATTTAATGCTATAGTTTTTTATGTAAAGCTATATTTACTACTAACTTCGCACGGATGAATAATTTCTGCAGGAATTTTCCTTGTTCACTCCACTTTTCCTTGTTCACAAGACGGTGCTCTTGGAACTAGGACAATGTAATCTAGAATAATGTAAAGACAGCAGTAACTAATCGATTGAGATGGAAATGCCAAGTGAAAGCTTTCATGAGGAGTTATAAAGCAAAACAAAAAATGGTACAAAATAAAAATTAAATATCGCAACTCGTCAACATTTTCTGTTGGTAGATCCTGGGTATAAGGTATAACACACCCCTAAGTAAGAAAAATACCAGTGTAGCAACTAAGTAATATATTAAATATTATTGATATACATACAACTGAAATAATCACAATTTTATCAGAAAATATCAAGATTAAAGTAAAAAAACTTCAGAATAAATGTTGATCTGAGCTAAAATAGAATAAATGGTCATTTAACCACTGGGCAGTTCTAGTGTCAATATTAAAAATGCATCAATATGTTTATGTTTTATAAGGGGGGGTTAACTGTCTGCTGATGCCTGAACAGAACCCCGACCTAGGCCATTGATTGGCCCATTGGTATCCCTTTTTTTAATTACAACAACAAATGCATCAATAAGAACTGTTTCAATTCACAAAACTTATTTCAAATATAAATGTAAATGCGACTTATTAATGCACTAAGTTAATAGGTCTCTCAATTATTTATTTGCAAATTTGTATCAAACTATTTTTGCCTATTTATTTCAAGAATAATTTATTTGTAATAAAATTCTTTAAATACTCTATTGCTCTTTTCAAATTTCATTAATACTCAGTAGACTGTCAACTTTTCCAGTAAAGTTCAATATTTTAGCCGAAATGATATACAATAATAAATTTCTTGAATGCAATTTAATGTTTTCAACATTTTTTGGTGTTTTATTTAAGATATCAATAATTCGACGATTCTTTTACATTAGTCCAAGCGTAATTCTGAATTCTTTACAATTTTTGTATTTGTGTAAATCATTTCGTGATCCTGGAATTTTTGTACAATTTTTTTATTTTGTTGGTATATTTATTGGTGTTATTAGAACATTATCAATCCTACTAAAACGAGAAAATTATGAAAGACTTATCATTGAATTAAATGATATTTATGATGAACTTATGGTATGTAAAATATAACGAATATATTTAGAATTGTCAATATTACGGCAATTAGAATTTAATTCAAAGATGTTGATTGAATACCAAAATGAACTGCTGTTAAAAGTATAGAATTTTGTTAAAGTAATTGAACTTATTATTTTATTAAAGGCTACTAAAGATGAAGCTGTAATTGAATTACTTAACGATGGAGCTCGATTAACTGATTTATTATCAAAGGCAAATTATGGTTCGGCTTTTGCATGTGTTCCATGTGTATTTACTTATACAATATTCGCAGAAACAAGAAGTGATATTTATTTTACATCATTATATCATATAATAATAATTAAATTTAATTACAGTTCATGCTTTTCAAATTTGGTTATTTGATTATTCAATTTATGATAGTCCACAATATGAAATAATTTTTTTTATACAAATTATATTGGTACAAACAATACCAATTACATTTATGTCATATGTTAGTTATTTTATGGGTAACACTATTTTTATAACAACAATATTAAAAGTTTTACGAAAAAAATTAAATAATTTTGTTAATTTGGGTAAAAATGAAAACCTTATACTTAAAGAAATGATAGAATTTGTAAAACTGCACCAAAGAATTATTCGGTAATTTAATATTTGTAAATATTTTAAAATTTGAACTAACACAATCTTTTCATAAAATAAAGTTTATCCAGAAAAACAAATGGTATGATCTCACAATTATGTTTCTTTGAATTATTCATTTATGGTACTCTACTCTGTACTTTGGTATTTTCGTTAACATTTGTAAGTAAATGATTTTATTTTTTATAGTAATTATTTAATTTGAATATTTTCATGTTACTACTAGGTTACTTCGATTGGAGAAAGTATTACTAGTATATGTTTTACGGCTTTAATGATTTATTCGGTATTTATCTTCTATTTTTTTGGGCAACAAATTATTAATGAAGTCTGTACCTTTTTTTTTTTTAAATCCAAATAATAATTAATTTTATTTTTATCGGAAAGAGTTTAAATATATCTGATGCTTTGTATGATATACCATGGTATGAATATAGTCCAAGATGTAGAAAATATTTGTTATTTATTATGTTAAGAAGTCAACAACAAATTCAAGTAAGTAAATATTATTAAGCAAATGTCATAAACAGAACATCCACACAAGGTTCAACTAGAACGTTGGGTAAATTATTTGGATTTCTGGTTTTGACAAAAAGAACCAATTGTTTTGTTGATTACTAACTTTTTTATGTTTAATATCAAATTAATTTATTGTAGTATCTTATGGCTGGATATATAGTAATGGATTTACCATTTTTTCAATCATTTTTAAATTTAACTTATTCTTATTTTACTTTACTGCGAACCTTTTATTAATAAGACACTTAAATGTGTTAATTATAAGTCATTTATGGAAATAATGTGTAAATTATAAATCATTTATGGAAATAGTCTGTTATCACAGTGAGTTAAATATTATTGCACATTAATTAATTAGAAAAGAAAATAGAAGATTAAATTTGAAATATTTTATGTAAAAAATTTAACTCACAAGTTTAATTAAAAGAAGCTAATAGTAAAAGTGAAGAATAAATTATTTAATTATTTTTGGTCATTTAATTAAAAATTCTTCAAACAATATTTTTGTTGTATAAATAGTTAATAAAATTTTTTGCTTAATAATTAATGCATTATATTGCCGCGCAGGTTTGAAACTTCTGTATTATTATGCAATATGGTTGGGATTTATTGTGTGCAGACTCATGGACTTTATGTGACTGTAAAATCAATCATAAATATGTAGAGCTAAGTATACCTACTGGTGAAAACGATATTACCTTTTGAGATTTTACAGTATAGCGCCTTTAGTGACAAAAGAATTACCCAACGTTTTATCTAATTCTACTCTTCATTACCATTCAACCCGTCTTAAATAATTTTTGGTAACTGTTTACTAAATGAAATTGTATTTTGAAGACCAATATTTAATTTAAAAATATATTTTAAAGACTATTATAAATATATTTTTAATGGTAGAACCGCTCTTGGTAGAAAATTGTGCTACTCAACTGTAATCTTTAATACGTGTAGTCTATTATCAGTTTTAAAGAATATTTAATATGTTAAACTGGTATTTATTAAAAAACATGTTTGTGCAATTTGCGAATTAGGCTGTCTACCTGAAAAATTTTACGCTAACCGATAAAATCCCTAAAAAACTTAGTTTTGTTTATGATTCTTTGAATTGATATACAAAGAATATGTAAAAATTAGTTAATATTTTTTTTTAATTTACTTAGCAAACATAGTAGAAAAGAAATTGTGAAAAAACATTTTAAGTTGTAAGCATTTTAAAGTTAAATAAAAAAATTTAAAAATTAATTTGTTATTCACCACAGTCAGTTTTCCTAATCTTTATAACAAATAAATTTGAATAAAGTTGAAATTAAATATTAATTAATAACAGGTGTTTGTTCATTTATTAACAATATTTTTGGAAAAAGTTTTTAAACTTCATTAAAAATTTAAATCCAATTGAAATCTTTCACGCGCTGGAACCAACTGTCAAAGCAGTCATGCCACTCAGAAGTAGTGATCTTAGAAACATGATTTTTCTAAGTTTCGGCGGCTAGAGAATGACAACCGTACATTTTATTTTTAATTGTAAAATCACTAGGTGCTAAATAAGATCAATAAGCGCATTGCCAAATAGTTCTACACTTATAGTGGCCAAAAAAAGACAATTATCTTTCACGATTATATTCCGATTTAGTCTCTTTTCATTTATTTTAGGGATGATTTAAGACAGACAAACAGTAGAATACAATTAACAGTTCTTGGATCATCTAAAGATACAGTAGCAACCTGAACCGATTTAATAAATAAATAGCAATCATTTTCTTAGAAGCACTTCATGAACGAATGGTTTAAAGGCGAGCTAACTCAATTTCCAACAAGGAACCTAAATATGGTCGTTTGAATATTGTTATGTTAATGGTGGGGCGGTTTAGAAACAATATGTGGCGTTAGAAATTTTCTCAAAATTACCATAAATGGAAAAGGGATTCTTCCTTATAATTTTTTTCAGTTTCCAGGATCCGTACTCAATAGGAACTTATAATGTGCTTGAAGGAAAACAGGAGCAAATAATATTAAAAAACTGTAGCGAATTTTTAATAATTGTTTTAATAAATTATTAAAAACCTCAATTATTTTGAAAAATACGTATTATTTTTGACTTATATTTAAATTAAAAGAGATATTTGAAACAATAAAGATTTACAAAGAACACTTCGAAAAACCTATCGAATTCTCATTGGCATAAAGTAAAAATCTTGAGTGTTGAAAATGGTAATTTTGACCAAGTATTAATAACACATTCGAAAATAAGTAGTGTTTCTTTAAATTCATTTAAAGAAACACTACTTTGTTTAAAGTTTATATTAATTGCGCCAAGATAATGTGTAGGTCTATTATTTATTTAAAAATATATTTCAAACTATTTAATTTACTCATGTTCGAACCAAATGGATAAAATTTAATTATTATAAATATTATATGTTTTTTAAGTTTTGGAATAATTTATTTGTATAAAATCCTTTAAATACTCTAAAACCACTTTTAAATTTCATTAATCCTCAGTGGACTGTCAACATTTCAAGTAAAGTTAAATATTTTTGCCGAAATAATGATATACAATAATAAATTTCTTGAATGTAATTTAATGTTTTCAACATTTTTTGGTGTTTTATTTAAAACATCAGTAATTCGAAGATTCTTTTACATTAGTCCTAGCATAATTATTAATTCTCTACAATTTTTATATTTGTGTACATCATTTCGTGATCCTGGAATTTTTGTACAATTATTTTATTTTGTTGGTATATTTATTGGTGTTATTAGGACATTATCAATGCTACAAAAAAGAGAAGATTATGAAAGTCTTATAAATGAATTAAATGATATTTATGATGAACTTATGGTATGTAAAATATAAACAATATTTTTATAATTGCCAATATTACGTCAATTACTTTGTTATAAGATCTACTTTGTTATAAGTTAAGAATTTTGTTAAAATAATTGAAAATATTATTTTATTAAAGGCTACTAAAGATGAGGCTGTAATTGAATTACTTAATGAAGGAGCTCGATTAACTGATTTATTATCAAAGGCAAATTATGGTTCGGCTTTTGCATGTGTTCCATGTGTAGTGATTTATCCGATGTTTGTCGAAACAAGAAGTAAACTATATAAACTTTATATCCGTACACAATTTTTTAAAATTTAATTACAGTTCAGGCTTTTCAAATTTGGTTATTTGATTATCCAATTTATGATAGTCCACAATATGAAATAATATTTTTGACACAAGTTATATTTTTATTAACAATACCAATTACATTTATGTCATATGTTAGTTATTTTATGGGTAATACTCTTTTTATTACAACAATATTAAAAGTTTTACGAAAAAAATTAAATAATTTTGTTAATTTGGGTAAAAATGAAAACATTATACTTAAAGAAATGATAGAATTTGTAAAATTGCACCAAAGAATTATTCGGTAATTTAATATTTATAAATATTTTAAAATTTGAACTAACACAATCTTTTCATAAAATAAAGTTTATCCAGAAAAACAAATGGAATGATCTCACAATTATGTTTCTTTGAATTATTCATTTATGGTACTCTACTCTGTACTTTGGTATTTTCGTTAACATTTGTAAGTAAATGATTTTATTTTTTATAGTAATTATTTAATTTGAATATTTTCATGTTACTACTAGGTTACATCGATTGGAGAAAGTATTACTACTATGTGTTTTATTGCATTTATGATTTATTCTGTATTTATTTTCTATTTTTTTGCTCAACAAATTATTAACGAAGTCTGTAACTTTTTTTTTTTTTAAATCCAAATAATAATTAATTTTGTTTTATTTTTATCGGAAAGAGTTTAAATATATCTGACGCTTTGTATGATATACCATGGTATGAATATAGTCCAAGATGTAGAAAATATTTTTCATTTATTATGTTAAGAAGTCAACAACAAGTTCAAGTAAGTAAAGATTATTAAGAAAGTGTCATAAATAGAAAATCTATTTCTTGATTACAAACTTTATTATGTACATATATTTATGCTTGATATTAAATAAATTTATTAATTTATTATATAGTATCTTATGGCTGGATATATAGTAATGGATTTACCATTTTTTCAATCATTTTTAAAATTAACTTATACTTATTTTACTTTAATGCGAAGCTTTTATTAATAAAATTTCTAATATGCTAAATTTATTTATGTAAATGTATAAAATATTTAACATATTTGTTAAAAATTATTGCTTAATTAATTTATGGAAATAGTCTGTAGTCACTGTGTTTAAAATTTAAATATTATTGAAATTAAATGTAATAGCAGATTAAATTTAAAATATTTTATGTATAAAAATTTGCTAACATTAAAGTTTAATTAAAACAAGCTAATAGTAAAAGTAAAGAATAAATAATTTAGCTATTTTAATCATTTAATTTAAAGAAAATTTTGTTTGCATAATTATTTCATAAAATTTTGGCTTAAAAATTAATGCATTATATAAGGATAATTTTGTTATGACTCTTTTAATTTATACACAACGAATATTCACGAATTTGTTAACGCTTGTTTTTCTAATTATACTTAATTAGCAAATATAGTAGAAATACTAAAAAAAATATATTTTGTTCTAAACATTTTAAAGTTAAATAAAGAATTTTAAAGAGAATTCTTCGTAAATTGTGTTGGTATAATTAATTTTTCATTTACCACAACAGAATAGGTCAATTTTTCTAATCACCAAAGACAAATCAATTTGAATAAAGTAATTAAAATGAAATTAAATATTAATTAATAACAAGTGTAATAGTTCACAAAAATTCTCTATTTATTAAAAATATTTTTGAATAAAGTTTTTTATTTAAATCTAATTAAAATTTTGTAAACCTTATTAAAACTTTTATAGAATTTTAGAGAATGTTGATAGCTATAGAATTTTAGAGAATGTTGATAGCTAAAGAGATATAGTTTTGTTTAATCCAATGATTAAACAAAACTATATCTCTTAGAATTAGTAAAACTATTGTATTGGCCATACTTCCCAAATCTATGGTATTTGGGAGGTATGATTGGGTATTGAAATCGAATTAATTGGATACTTTGAATTGATTTTTTTACTTAAAACAACTTTGAATTAAAAATGAATCGATTACTTAAACTTATCGAATTATCAAAGTTGATTTTCATGAAAATCTCACCAGACTAATAAATTAAAGAGGAAAATCGAATTATCCAAGGATCGAATTAAATAATTTATATCTGTAATTTAAAAAAATATAGCTAAGTATTTTTTAAAATTTAGAATTGATGTTAATAATAAAATTTAAAAACTTGAAAATATAATTTAAAAAAATATAACTATTAATCAAAAAATGTTTTACATAAAGATGTTTAGTTATGTATAAATGAACTTTATTTTAAATTTTTTCTCTTTACTGATATATTTACAAATCTATCAATATTCGAAGCTTACATAAAAATTTTCATAAAAAACAGTTTTTTTAAATTTACTTTACAAGTGTCCATATACCGAAAGACAGACAGACTTCATAGTAAAAAGTGTTAATCTATATTTCCAAGAGTCTAATTAGTAATTTTCTGTAAAAATCTCAAAAAGTCAATATTGACATCAATTATAAATTTAAAAAAATACTTAACTTAAACGTTTGATAACAATAATAAATACTAGGTATTATTGTTATCAAACGTTTAAGTTATTTTTAATCCAAATTATGTTGCCAACATTAGAAATGGATAAATAAATACATAATTTTCTATGGACATTGCGGATTAAGTTAGGAAATATGATCAAAAAATTCAAGAATTTATGATCGATATTTATTTGAGAAGAAGATATTCCACGAGCCGGCTGACATGATTTAGTGTTTGTTACCGATATGTTTTTGACAGTAACATTATTTATATACAATTCTACAGATTTCAGATGTAAAAATAATTTTTTTAGAATTGAGCTCGTAATGTAAAGTAAATAAAATGTAATTCTAATTAATAATTACTTACTTAAATTTAATTTATTATGATATTTTATTTAATATTGCAGGGTATTTATGGTAATTATTAATCTATCTAAGCTACTATGTATTTAATCACATCACTTCACTAATTTTAACTTGTGCAAACTAATACTAATACTGACGTTAAGTCGAAATGTCAAAATAAAAACAATTGAAAATACTTTGGTAACAAAACTAAACAGTACTACACTAACCATAAGGTGGTTCTAATATTAATAACAATATTAGTGCCCAAAATTACGGTAGGTGGCGCTAAATTCTATGACAATTTCATTTACATCATAATTCGCTCCAATGTTTGAAATTTTTGCTTTAAATTACGAAAATGAATTGTTTACGTAATTTATTTCTGGTAAAATAGTAAAGTTTTAGATGCGCAAACAAGTCAAATACACTTTGATAAGAAAATGATTTATATTTCCATCTGCTTGTGTCTAGCAAAATTTATTATAAATTTGTGATTGAAAATCGGGTTCAGGGGTTGGAAAATATGGTTTGAATATTTATTATTTGATACAAACACACAATGGTTTGAGTATTAACTTTTCTCAACATTCATTAAAACAGTATTAGTTCAAAATAATTGCAATGTGTGGCGAAATAATCGGTATGGTGAATTTTATGGTATGGTGAACTGAAATGTGGTTAATTCAAATTTGAAAGTTTAATTTCTTGGCTTATTTTAAGTAATTAAGATAAACAATTTTAAATAATAATATTTATAATATTAATAAATTAATTTATTAATTTTGATTTTTTTTTTACTGTGAATTAATTTAAAATCAAATATCGAGCTTTTCCTGAAAATTTTGCAAATTTTTACTGGAAAGACAAATAATTTACTATTAAGTTTTTTTTCTGTATTATTTATAGTAAGTAATAAATTGATTATTTTTGTAAATTTGTCGGATAATTTCATTTAATTCTAAATTTCTAGTGATTCTTACAAAATCAGTGGGATGGGAATAGAATACTGATAAGACCTGAACAACTTTACCAACTTTTTTTTGTAGTTATGAATCATGAAAAGTGAAAACTAGAATTTTAATCAAACTATTATAAAAAGTTTTTCAATATTTTGTTGCTTAATAAATTTTAGCGGGAAAGATCTGGAGACTTTTTAAATTCGCAACATTTTTATATTAAGTGTTAAATAAAAGCTTGTTTATTTATTGCGAATAAAAAAACTTTTTAAATTATATAAAAGAAACATCTAAAAATTGAAATGTTAATTAAATGGTAACCTAATTTCGAAATTCAAAAATTATTACCACCAAAAACCAATCGTATTTCTATAATATATCACACTGACATATTCTGTCCAAAATAAAGTTTTTAAAGTTATTAACACATTAAATTTGACATTTACACTGAAACCATTTTTAGTACGATTTCTCCAAAGGAAAGAAAACCAAAAAAAAAAAAAAAATCAATTATTTTTCTGGTATTCGGAAAAGGTTTCACACATTTTCCAAAAATTTCATTGTTGACGTATTTATATATATGTATATATATTTAATATGTGTTGATAGTTTTTCTGAGTGGTTAAAAAATTTGTTGAAATATAATTTTATTGGTAAATTCCCTTTAGAATTTTATATAGACCAACAAGTTATGGTAATAAATAATTTGCGTGCAAGGAATGAAACAATTTCTATATAATAAATTAGGGTTTATATTTTATATACATATATATTTTTAGACATAATTTTTATCCAATAATATATTTTATCCTATATCAAGATTGTACTTAAATAAAAAAAAAATTTAATATTATATTTTTAAACCTTAAGTATTTTGGGAAAATTTTTATATTAAGTGTTAAATAAAAGCTTGTTTATTTATTGCGAATAAAAAAACAATGATAATAAAATTATACTTAAGAGGAGCAAGATACAAATTGTTTTCTACTTAATACTTAATAATTTAGTATATGGATATGGTTATGTTGCGAACTTATTTAAATTTATTTAAAAAGAATGTATACGAATTAAATTTCTACATTTAGGTCTTTAATGTGGTATACTCATCTAGTATTTTAAATTGTTTAAACATCTTTATTAAGTTGAACAGATCGTTTTGGCAATTTAATTAACAATTTGCATTCTGTAAATTGAGATTCATGCTGGCCTGATATTTTAAAATTTAATTTTTAAAATTTTTAAAACTCTTTTTAAACATAAGAGCGTATTGCCGTAAGACAGTCAAGCTTAATTTTCAAATGTTTACATCTGAAAGATCCGAAAATGTTAAAAATGTTTGCATTAATCTTTTCTAATTTACAATTTTGTTTAATTTAAATGCCTTTTTGCTAAAATACTAAAATTTTATTTGTTCAAATAACTTATGAATAATTGAAATAGCTAGTAATTTCTTATACCGTACTATCTATATCTATATATTATAATAATTGTATCTAAAATTGTGAAAATTAACAAATTGTTCACATCCAGGTAAAAGTAATTTTAATATAAACTAAAGAAATTGTATAGTAAACAAACAATCAACAAATTTATTCTTCATTTATTGTAACTATACTAAATTTATTCTATTTTATAAGATTGTATATTTTGTAATTCCGATGTAAATATGGCAATGGTTAATCTACAAATTGCAATCAGAAATAAATCCTATTTTCCATAATTTATATGTATTTGTTTTACTTTTGGAATATTACTTTAAAATCGAAATCAGTGATTATTTTTAATTCCCTTAAAAAAAACCTCAATAAATTTTATAGTTTCTGTTTCCGTATTTGTATGAAAATAAAAACACCTGTTACCATATTGATCTAGTTTTAAATTACCATATTTTTATAATGTTTTGAGAGACAATATCCATAGTGATAATAAAAATAGTACAAATTGTAAGAATGTCTAACCGTAGGATAAATTAACAACAATTATCCAGCTAGAATAAAAATATCATTCTATTTAAACTTTATACTTAGTTATGTTAAATTATTATAATCTGTAAATATTATATTTGTGATACACTTGTATAAAAGTTACTTGCACTTAAATGTAAGCAACAATTTATACTTTATAATATATTTTAATACAAATATTTATAGAAGTAAATATGATGTAATATTGTTAAAAGCTTTCTGAATACAATAATTATTTATGCAATTAAATTCTAAAAACATTATTCGTTAAAATATTTTATTATCACTTTCTGGTTATGGTTTAAAATATTTAAGTACATGTCTTATTAATAAGAAAAATAGTACAATTTATGTCTTATTAATAATAAAAGTAGTACAATCTTTAAAATATTTCGTCCTATAAAATTTTTTAAATAATTTTGTAATAATGATACTTTAATAATGCCAGTTTAGAACGAGGATAATGGTCTAAAATGGTGTTTAACAAAGTCTCAAAAAGGATATCTGATTAAATAAATGGAAATTTAATCAGATATCCTTGGAAATTATGAGACATAAGGTTTTTATTTCTTAATTTTAGGTTAGAAATTCGTGAACTTTCAATATTAATGTAAGTTTTACATTTCCAAACTAAAAAGTTATTATGCTATCATAAGCACCAAATATTTATTATAATTTACCAAGAAAAACACCAATAATTAAGGAGATATTTCTTTAATTATTGGCAAAATTGGATTAAATTAATTTTCTAATTTTATTTCCTAATTATATTTAAAATCCACTCACAACTAAGTCTTAATTTTAATAATAAAATATTAGCAAATAAATTTAAATTATATAAATAATTTATTCATTGAAATATTATTTATTTAATTTACAAATAAAATTAACCTATAATGGCTAGCACCATTTGTTACAGATAAACCATATTATATAGGACATTCTACAAAAATATTTTTAATGCAAAAGCATTAAATTTTAAATTGAAATTATTTATTAATGTAAGTTTTACATTTCCAATCTGAAATTTTCCACAAAATTTTAAGGGTCTTAGGCGAACTGTCTAAAGTAAGACACAGTTTATTAAATTAAAAATATTACAAATAAAATAAGTTTAATGCACAAATGTATCTAAAAATATAGATAAAAAATTTTTCGGTAAAGAGTTAAAATATTTTTTAAATAAATTAACAAATTACAATTTATATCAATCTTACAATATCATATAATATCAATAAAAAACATTAATCTTACAATATCTGAAAATATCAATTTAAAATATTTTTTGATGAAATTATAATTTTTGATATCCTATTCTGATCCTTAAGACATAAGAATGAAAAAAATTCATGATGTTTCAATAACAAAATTCAAACAACATAAGTGTTAAGATACTAGTCATTCTTTAAATTATTTTCTATATTTTTATAGCTTGTGCAAACTATTAGATAGTGATATTAATTTTAAATACATTTTCAAACTATTAAACATATTCTTATAATCTGAAAAACTGTAATAAAAACACGTATACAAATATTATTATCAGAATATCTTTATTTACATTTTTAGGATACAAACATTTTCATAATATTGTTTATTTAATAAATAATATATCTAAAATAAATCCGTAATAATCATAATTTTTGGTAATAAAATAATACATTGAAAACTTTATGTTGTATTAAATATTTTATACATAATAAGTTTTCTTGTCAAATCTTGGGTAAGTGTTTTATTTTAAATTTTAAAAAAATGTACAAAATAAGTTTATAAAAGTTTTTGTGTTACAATTTTAATAATTTATTTTCAATCTAAAGGCTCAAACAGAATACTCTGTCGGCGGTTGATCGTCGTTGTTTTTTTTGAAGCCGATAGACGACAGACGACAACGACATATTCTTTTCGAGCTTTAATATATTAGTTTTTTTGTTTAAAATATTTAATTCTGAATATTGTAAACGGCTAATTAATTCTTTATATGCCTTTCTAGTTATAAGTCACTGGTAAGTAAATTAATTTAGTTACCACACTCATATAATTTATTTGTCACAACAGTTATATGTACAGTTGTTACAACTGCAATTTATGTAGTCATTAAAATGTAAACGTTTATTTATTTAAACAATATTGCTGAGTTACTACATACAGGATTTATTCATAAAGTTGTAATATATACTCTGGCCTGGTTGTGCTAATCATTTTTCAATATGTTAAATTTTATCATATTTATTTGAAAATTGTTATCATAACAAAAAAAAAAAAGTTTACAATAACTTTATTTAATTTTTATTACAATGTGTTAACTTATTACATATAGATATATTTCTTCACGATTCATAAATTTAATATTTTACCTTATTTTATATTTAATGTTTATATATCAGAATAATTTATGAACCTATCAATTTTTAAGAATTATTATTATATTGTTGTCATTTATCATATTTTCTTATATATATATGTAATATAAACTAATATAATGTGATTAACTTTTCTATTTGTTCTTTTATTTTTCTCCTATTTGTTATTACATATAAATATATATAGATATATTTATTTTTCGCAAGGACATATTATTTTGTGTATAGAATAAAAATAAACATTAAGGATAATTTTGAAGGACAAAAGCATATCAAACATAATCACATTTTTATCCATTTTATTACGATGTGATATTACTACACAAATCATAATATTCGTTTAATAGCACTAAAGAAGTCAACATTATTTTCAAATAACATCTATATTAGATTATTATATAACATTATATACATAAATTTATATATATATATATATCTTGCGGATAGCTTATATGAAAAGATTTATAATATAATATTTGAATGAAACAAATGTGAGCTACGACGACAAAAATGAAAAAAAAAAAAATTAATATCAATGAATCAAAAGCTAACAAGCATAATATTATGTTGAATTATTATTTTCAGAAGATAAAAAATATATATATATGTTTTTTTTTATGAGGTTTGTGCATAAGTGGTTCATTTAATGTGATAAAATTTATTGAATTTTCCTTTTGCATAAAAAAGAAATATATTTTAAAATTGAAAAATTATTTTATTAAAATTATTTTAGATATTATTTTCAATCCACTACAATAAATAATTTAGTTTGAACTATTATAAAAGGTAGTTCAAATTGGTTTCCACTAAATTTTGGGACATTTTTAAATGGGATGGTGATATTTACAATTATTGATAAGATAAGAATTATTAATATAAATTAGTTTGGCATCATCAAATCTGTGGATAAAGTGTATTTAATTAACATATCTATAAAAGTTGATAATAAAAATTTGATAAATAAATTTATCACTTGATTCAAAAATGTCACATTAATCTTTTTAAACAGTAAATTGCTATGTAATTTTTTTTCCAAATGATTTATCAAGTAAATTACTCGGAAAACTATGGAAAACTAATTCAAAAATTAAAATTTGTCCTTTGAATTTTGATTTTTTTTAAGAATAATTTGTAATTTCTACATTTTTTTTAATGGTTTTAACTTTGTAGGCGTGAAAACATTATCAGAAATCTTCAAATAAGACTGTATTAATTCTACCCTAAAGTAGACTTTATACTGTTAGCTAAGAATTTTTTATGAATTCAGATAAAACGATTAAGAAGTCTATCTTACAGCTAAGTTTGATTTGTGAAACAATAAATTAATATAAAATTTAATCCGTCAATTTATATTCAAAAAACATCATGTCAAAATTAACTTATACCACTAATGATAAAATTATCGAAAAATCTAATTAAACTTAATATAAATTTTCTTCTGAGACCAAAGAGTATAGTAATCATAATATTTTACATTTTACATAAAATTTACTTTCTATAAATTATAATAATATTTTATAAATAAAATACTTATACATATTACATACTACATAAAAAAGATGAATAGAGTAAATCTAACAAAAATTGTGTTTAAATAATCATTAATTCGTTACACATCATAATTAAATAATAGAAAACTCTTGTCAGGTTATTCATTAATTGGTTTTTGTGTGTTGACTAAATTGGTTCACTGATACCAAATGAAATAAAACGTGGGTTAACTAAAAACTTTACTTTATGTTTTATGCAGAAAACTCTATACGTACTTTAAAGCTAATAAAAAGGTAATTTTAGATTAAGAAGTTTTGTATTTAACTTCTCAGTAAATTATTAGTTCATTTATTTTTTGCATAAGTGAATAAACTGGCAGGAAAGTGAACTAATTTATAAATATTATGAGAAACTTGTAGCTCCATAGTACATTAATAAATAATTGAATATGATTTTGAATATATCAATTTTCCGAACACTAAGTTTGACAATTAAAGTTTGTTTATGTTCTTTCATTAAAGGTAAAGTAAACTTTATGTAAATCATACCAAAGTACATAATTATATCTATTTTTATATAGTGATTATAACATATGTATTTTTATATCCCAAAATCCATTTTTTTTTTCGATTTAATTTGAAAAAAAATTATGTAACAAATTTACTTTAGGAGTCTTAAAATTAAAAGGATTAATTTAACAAATAATTAGTCTTGTAGCTCCTCTTAATGCATTAAAAAATAAGTTACATAAATAATTATATGCTGTCATTTTACTAGTCGAAAAATAAGTATAATATCATTAATTTCTATAGTTTTACTGCAGATTTTGATTAGAAAGAAAGTATAATTTAGTACTAAACTTAGGAAATAATACCTTTAACGTGTATAAACAATTTCTTTCATAAGAATTTAATGAACTTGTATAAAAAAAACAAACACCTACGAAGAAAATTTATTAACATTGTCACATATATTGTTTATCAAACTAAAAAATTTTCCCCAAATTAAGAAATTTATTTTTTTTTATTACAGAAAATTTGTAATAAAGTATAACTATAGTTTTCCTTTTATGAGGATTAAATCACTCAACAGTTTTTTCTCTTAAAAGACGTATGGGTACAAAACAAACAGAAATCACGATATATACTAATAAAAACAAAAGATAAACAAGTCATTAAAACCAATTCCTTTAATTATCTATATGTTCTTTAGTCCTTTTTTTTGAAAGAGATCCTTTTTCTACAAATTTATTGTGTTCGGACATATTTTTGTTTTTGTTTGATCTTTGAAACGGAAAATATTGTCATATACTACTTTTGGAGTAAATAAAGATGAATTCAAAAAATGATATAAAAAAGTTGAGTTTAAAAATTGTTTAAACTGAGAGGCATACTGGTTAATAGTACTTACATATGTAAGAAAATATAAAATGTGAATGCTTAGAAATTATAATAGAGTTCCTAAAATAGTTATACTAATGTGTCAACAAATGGCTAGAATGAATGAACTACTGTACTTATTATCCAGTGGTTGTAGAGACGACAAAGAGTTTTTACCTTCCAAATCTAAGAAAAGAATACTTGACATCTTAAACTTTCGCATAAATCAAACATGTTTTTTAACCGGTTTCGTCACTGGACATTGCCGCTTAAACTATCTTAAAAATAGATAGTTCGCTCAAAGCCAGTTGCACAAATGCAATGAGGATAAGGGATCGTCTTGAAATATTTTATGTAAATCTGAAGGTTTGGCTCAAAACAGATTAATGCGGTTAAGTCCTCTTAGAACACAAGGATGCATTTTAGAAAATTTATTATAAAATATTCATTTAAATATTTTAGTGCTGGTAGCTTTGAAGTATTTTATTATAATACAGTAATTTATCATGTTATGTCAATAAAAAATAATATGGAATTATTATGTTGTAAATATAAAATGAAAAGCTTATATATTTAAACGGATAATTCAAACCTAATATTGTCCCCTTTAATATGTCACTTTTATTCCATTGATCCTTTTCATATAAAATATAATAATCAACATAATCTATGGTTAGATTCTTGGACAAATTTTGTGAAAAAAATTTTATATTTCCTTTTTCCTATTATAGAATATATTTTAGGTTAAACGAACTTATATTTCCAATTAAATGCATAATGTTATCGTGTGGTTATAGTTAACAAAAAGCTTTTAGGAAAATGGAAAATCTTTTAATTCTTCTTCTGTAAATTCTTCGTTTTGAAACAGGAAAATCTCCTATTTTGAATATCCTAAAAAAAAATTTTTTTAAAAATTATGTCTACAGATTTTCATTTATTTAAGTTTTTTTCTTGTAAGGATTCAACATTGCGGCTACAAAAATTTAGATTAAATTTTATAGACAGTAAAATAGACATACATATAGATTATATTACTATATTATGTACATATATATTGATTTTACCAGATTTTATCTTTTATGTGGTTGTGTGGTACTATAACCAAAATTGTTCAGTTGGTTATAAATCGACCACAAATTTTTTATAGATTTTAAGAAGTGGATTTTATTTTTTTAAAGGATGATTAAGCAAGGATTTTTAAAAAAAATATAATTTATTGGTTTTTGGATTTTAAGTATATATGATTATCATAAATAGATATTACTTTAGTTTATAAAAAAAGTTAACTAAAAAAACTCCATAAATTTTTTATTAAGTTTATTTTAAAAAAAATATTTTAATATTTTAGAAAAATGATGAAATATATGATTTAGAATAAAATTAAAATTTATGTTTGGCGGTATATAATTAATAAATTATACTTTAAAAAAATTGTATCGATTATTTTTAATCAAAATATTTTAAACATCCTTGTAATATTATTAAAGTAACTTTGTATATTTCTTAAATCATGACTTTGAAAACTAACAAAATATAAAAAAATTAATTGTTTAAATAGTTAAAAACTTTTTGTCAATTAAAAATATCCTAATGAAAAAATGATTATATTTTGTAAAACAAGCTGATAGATAATACTTTTTAATTAAAATTTGTAAAATGCATTATGAGAAAATTTCTATAAATATTAAAATAACTACTATACAAAAAATTAAAGATATTTCCATCGTTAATTTAAAATTTTTTCTTCTTTTATATGAAAACAATTTATTTTAATTAACCCCGAAACATTACTCGTTAGTCGTTAACACTTTTATATATAGCATAAATTATATATTATAGAAATTGTGGTAATTTTGCACTTTAACATAAAAACTTCATTATTCTTAATTTTTTGTTTTAGTTTATGTTTTCATTTTCAACATAAAACCATAAAGAGAAATAAGTAAAAAGTAAAATGAAAATTATGTATACAAAAAAAAAAGAAGCAAATTATACTGAAAATACTAATTTTATATAAAAACATAAATTTTTGTTGTTGGTATAATTTTGTAATCATGTGTCGCCAAACATAAATTTTTTTTTTCAGTATTTTTCCACATAAAAGCATTATAAACATTCAAATAACATAATAAAACATTTCTGAAACATTAAAATAATATAATAAAAAAATAAATAATGTTAACCAAACGATTTTAACCAATAATCATAATAATATGTAATAAAAAAAATTAAATTTAATATGTAAAACATTATTGAATTGTTATTCGCACCTGGAAAAAACAATCTTCAGACAAGAAGCTATAAAAAAAATTTAATCATTTGTTTTAAGAATTTTGAAAATGTTTAAAAGTAGCACATCTTTAAAAATTCTTGTGGTAAATATAATTTAATTATGAATATTCGACAAATAATTTCCCATTTAAATATTTCAATATGAAATCCTTTATCACTGGCAAGAGAACAGTGTAATAAAATTTCACGAACACACATGTTATTAATAAAAATATATTTTTATTTTTATATGTTTTTTTTCTCTGTGTGTCATATAGTAATAAATAAAATTTATGATCGAATTGTGAAATTTTGTTTTTTGCAATGTTTGCAATAAACAGGACAATGTTGTTAACATCCTTTCAATTTTATGTTATTTAACATAGAAATAAATAAGCTTTTTTTTCTGTTTTATATTCATCTGAAATAATTTTTTGAAACTTGTAGGGGAGACACGTCTACTAAATTGTACAACTTTTTAGCTTTCCAGTATTTTTATGTAGAAATACTTAATAACAAGTTTACTTTGTAAGAAATTTTAATTTGAATGTTTTTACTATTTTATAGCGAAGAAAAGAGTAGCGAAAGCTGAAAAAAAGCTTCCGAATTTGGTCTAATTTAAGCAACTAGAAACTAGTTAAGATTTACTTACTATACTACTATTTATTTAGTAGACATTTGAATGAAATTAAAGTTTAAGATATCAGTTTAATATAAAAAAAAAAAAAATATATATTGGCCAGTTCTGAAATATATAAAACGGCTATAAAGGGTAAGGTAAGGAAGGTTGCGTGTTCAAATCACGTCGGGGTCACCACTATAAAGGGTAGTATGTCTAATGTAGACTTGAAATTGAAACACCTTTATTTGATTTCAAATTATACGATATTTATATGTTTATTAAATCGTTTACAATATAATTATCTATTTATTTAGTAATTATAATTTATCATATATTTATAAATATAGCATATTCGCTAAACAATACAATTATTAACACTTTACTTTCTTTTTTATATTTTATGCCAAAACTGGCTTTTACTTTTAAGACCGATAGAAATTTGCTTCTTAACCAACTGTAATCAAATTTACGAGTGATCAGTGATCGTTCTTTAAAATGCGAGTTGATAATAATTACTCAGTTATTTATAATGATGATTGCTCATCTCAAATTCTGAGTGCATTTTGAGTGCAACATTTATATATATATATGTGTCCCTACACGGCCTTCAAATATCTTTAGGATAGTTCGTAATAAAAACTATTGTCTGATACATTTATTTAAACTGAAAATGACAATAAATAATAACAAGTGAGGCCAATTAATTTTGAATTTTGAACAGAAATAAATAAGATATAATTTTGTTTTCGAAAAAAAAAGCAATGCTGGAATTTAAATTTAAGAAATCGTACGATTTTGCCGACTCTCCCTCATATATTTTCAGTATTCTTCTTAACATTTACTTGGCATGTAAAACCAAAAATTTTATGAATATTTTCGATAAACATTTTTAGGAATAATAACTAGAAAATAAATTGAGTATAAAGGACCAAAAACAAAAAAACTATATTGATTTTAATAACCAATAACTTTTATAAAAATTTAAACAAGTTTTGTTATGAAATTTTCTAGGTACATTTTAATTAAAAAAATGTTTATATACAAATTACTATAATATCCTTTTTATTTTTTTTTTCCAAAGTAATAATTATTAGCAAATGAATTTATTTCGGAAATTTCTTAATTAAGCTAATAAAATTATATTAAATCGTACACAGTTCATTAACTACATAATTACACTGATGTTTTGCTTTCGTTAGATGATTTATTAAAATAAATGGGTACAAAAATATTTGGAAAAATTCTATAGTAAATTATATTTATGGAAAAATTTCAAAAATATGTTAAATTTTTAAAATAAATTTCTTTCCAAATTTGATCACTTCTTTTCCTTATTTTTATTAGTAATATTTTTAATTTTTTTTAAAAATAAATGAGTATTTAAGCCCAATAGTTTTGAACGAAAAAAAATGTCCTTCTTAAATTCTTAATTGAAATATTTCTGATGGTCAGATTACTTTTACACGTTCATAAAAAGCATATGTACTTATACTGAAGTGTTTCATTTAATTGTTAACACTTTTATTCGAATAAAAAATATTTTTAAAAAAAGCGGATTTATCCTGTTGAACATTCAAGATAAGAGTATCTACTATTTATCTCTTTAATTTTCCAATTCAAAATGACTAAAGTTTATAAAAATTTTTGTTTTAAACGTAAATTATAGAAAAAATTCATAATTTGCGCAGATGATTTCTCTTAAAAAAAAATTCACTGAAATGTTTCATTTATTCAGCAATGTGAAAGTGAAATGGATCATAAATTGGACTATACTGAAAATATTATAGTCAACACTAACTCTGTTTAAAATTTAAGTTAATAAGAAATTTAATTTATTTACTAAATCAATAATTTTAATGAAATCTTAATAAAAACTTTAATAAATTTAACATATTTTTGTGTAGACGCCCTTTAATCATCATAAAGCAATTAATTATTTTGAACTTTTAGAACGATTTTGTAATGTAAATTATTAGTTATATTATTACTGGTGTTTAAAATACTTGTATTCCCTTAAGAATAGTAGTTTTTGAGAATTTAGAAGTTTGGTTAGAATATGTATACTGTAAGTTAAATGTGTTTTAAAATAATTTTCATTAAAAAAGTTTTTCCTAAGAAAATTTAAACTATATGTAGGCTTTAATATTTTCATCGTTTTTTGCAACTTTCATTTAATAAAAATTAATTTGTCCGATTTAATTTCCTTCACATTATGTTATTACGATTAGATAAATGTCATATTTGATAATAATTGTAAACATATGAATGTATTTCAAAAAATATCCCAGAATAGTGCATCACGGCGAACTTTTTGTCGTGATGCACTATTCTGGTCTGATGTATAAAATTGTAAAATTAATTTCAAAAGCTTTTCATAACATAATTTGAAATTATGGGTTTTTAAACTTTGTAATTGTTGGTATAGGAATTAATATCTACCATTAATTATTATAATAATAATTATGAATAAATTTATGTTTAATCAACATTTTCCAAAATAGGAAAACATTTATTTTGATATTCAATTTGAGTCACACTTAATTTTTTTTGGTCCTTAAATCAACATCTTTCCTGAGCGTAGAAGTTTAAAATATTTATGAAAAATAAATAAATATTAAATAATTTTTTTTTTTAGAATATAGTTTTATCTTTAATGTATTTTTTTGCAGTACTGGTAGTTGAAGTTATTAAGAAATTATTCATAAATAATAAAATATATTCAAAATTTATATTCTTATTTTTATATCTGTTCAAAATTTATAATTTTTTTTTATACATTTATAAATATACCCATTCCTCAATTTACACGGTCGATGCGTTCAATGAAAGACTGTGTAAATTGAAACCGTGTAAAATGATACACAGAATGCATATGAAAAAGGGCGATTGCTTCTTTCCTTTAAACCGCGTATATCGAAACACGGAATATGAAGAAAGGTCGTAGATAATGTTCAGAATAACCTTGTAAAAAGCGGTAAACATTAAAATAAAGAAAATGGTGATTGGTTCTAAATAAATTGATTTAATAAAATTCTAAACATAAAATAATACTATTCCGTATGAAATTCATACGAGTTTATGAAATGATTGTTTTTTTTTTTGCAAAGTTAAAAACCGCGTAAAGGCGAAATCGTGTCTAAATCGAGTACCGTGCTAATTGGAGAGATGGGTGTATATATTTCGTAAATATATTTTCGAAAGAATATAAAAATGATAAATCTGAGAATAGTAAAAATTTAAAAAATTTATTTTATTTACTTTTGAATATTTTAAATATATGTAATATAGTTTTACTTTAGTGGAATGAATATATTTTAAATCTTAAATTCATATTTTATTAAAATCATATCTTCATTTTTTTTTATATCATATGTAAAGATAAAATATTAATACTTATTTCATTTCACAAGAATATAAAAATTGAATGTGCACAGAAATTAGATTTCAGATAAAAATATGTACTACATACATATATGCAAAAATCATAATTCAAAATTTTAAATCCTTAGAATAATAAATTTTTAATATTAGTTTTATAAGATTTTGAAATTTTTTTTTGTAGAGAAATATGTAAGTATAAAAATTCAGGTGGTAAAATATATTTAAATTTCGGGCAATACATAAATGCAACAAAAAAGAAAAAAACTATGAAAGTTTAACTATAATTCGAGTACGGTATGTGTAAAACATGAAATCTGAATACCAATTTTAGTTTTATGTGACCATAGTATTAATTTTTTAATTTTGAATAGGTTTTTTGCAGTTTAAAGAATTTCTAGAAATTTATCATAAATGTTAAAAAGATGAGAAATTTAATTTTATAAAAATTATTTTATTTTATGATAAATTTAAATTACTAAGACAATTTTTAGATATTTATATTTTCTCTGTTCTATCATTTTATAGTTAGCAGCATAATGTTTTCTGTCAAATGTTGAATATAATTTTTTTTTTGGTAACAAGAGATTTTTGAAAGATATTTTTTTTATGTTATTTTACCATTTAAAGATGTATATATATGAAAAAATATTATTCTAAAGATATAAAATTGAAAATTAATGACGAAAAAAAATTGAATATTATTTTTAGATTATTTCTTGTTGTTTTATAATATTTTCAATTTTTTATTTTCAAATAATATCAAGTTTATACATAAAACATAAAAATTAATAAATTAAATAATTTTAAATTTATTTTACAATTTTTATCATTAAAATAATAATTGTATTAAATTTTAAAAAATGACTTATATTTTGTAGATTAGTACAGATAAAATGAATGCTAATTTCAAATTTATTTTTTGACATTTTCCGATCTTTTTTATTCTCATCTTTATATAAATAAAATTCTATGATTTTTTCTTTTTGTGCAACCCAAAGCTAACCATTTATTTAATCTTTTACTTTTTTTAACTTGTAATCCCAGCTTACGGATAAAAGAATATAATATTTAAAAAAAACTATGTATGTTTAATTAAAATTTCTTTGAAATCATTATAAAAATCCAATAAGTATCTTATTTTTATGTACAAAATATAGATTTAAACTAAACTGTAAGTACTAAAAAGGACCGTAAATCCGGATTAAAAATTTAGCTTTTTATTTCCATCAGATTTGAAAAGATTTAGAGAAACAAAATTTTTGGGTGGTGAAAATAAGTGTTGAAAATAATTTATTCAGCTTCTAGACTACGTTTTTATTATACTACGATGGGAGAATGTCACCCAAAAATATTGTTCCGAAACATATTTAATATTTGAATTTTGAATGTCAAAATAATGTAAATACAAAAATACTAATTTTCATTTTATTATTGCTATAAAATTTAAGTCCTTATTATATTTCATAAATTTTTAGTATCGTAAGTTTTTTTTCGACATTTTTAATATAAAACTTTTTATAAGTTTTTTATTTCTTAAATTTATTAATTTTTTGAGAAATATTTTCAAGTAAATTTTCTATAACATCATAAATAAAACTTAAATAAGTTTTTTAAAAAAAAACAAATATTCTGTTTTCCATAATACACGATCCTGGAAAATGTGACAGGAAAACCTCATTTCCTGTCTTATTCAATTTCGAAAATAAGTTTTTTTTTTAACAATACATCTTTACTACAAGTTTTATGTCAGCTTTTTTTTTGTTTTTATATCTTATAATTTGGTTCGAAACTTTATTTAATTAAAATAAGAAAATTTATTTTACATTTTTAACATAAAGTTTTTTTTTTTGGTTTTTAGTGAACAGATTTTATTTGAACAATAAAAGTTCAAAAGGAGTAAACTAAAGTTTTTTATTATATAGCGGGAAAAATTTTAATGAAAAAATTATGCTGTTTGTAGTATATATAAGTTAGTATTGAAATTTACTAAGTTTTTTTGTAGATTAATAATATAAAAATATCAGGAATTAATAGTTTCTGTACATTAATTAATTGTAATTTTAATTTAACCTAACAACAAAATTGTTTTCAAAGTTGATTCGAAATAGAAATAATTTGAAAATACAAAACAATATATTTCAGACCATATTTTAGTTGTATAGCATTAAATTTACAAAAAAGAAATATATTATATAACATTATGGAAACGATGAACCTATGATAAATTCCGCTTTTATGGTTTTAATAGGACTATTTGAATGAAAAGTTTTTCTACAAAATTTGCATTAGTAAATTAGAATATTTTTGTATTTGTACCAACAATTTTTGAAATGTTCAAAATTACAATTAAAATACATTTTGCACAAATCATTTTAAATATAAATAACGTAGCTAAACTATTGTGCAATAGGGTTATACTTCTATGAAATTTTGTTTCTGAATGCCCACAGTAATTATCTTTCCACTTTAAATTAAAGTAAAATCAATTAAAACGTTGTTATGCTATAAGAACTGTAAAATACATATTAAATTAAAGATATTTGCGATGCAAAGATTCTAAGCGAACGAATAAAACTTAACAATCTTTGAACAGCCAAACTTATATTTGTTACAAAAGTTTCAAATTCACGAGATAATAAATTTCGTTTATTGTAATTTACTCTGCGAAAAACCATTTTCTGCATTAGCGTAATAGTCTAAATCGGCCCTAGGTCTCGCACTAAGCGTTCTTAACAACAAGTTAATGGCTTAAAAGTGCGACTTGTTTATTTATTGTTTACTGGACCGTTTGGATTTTCCCCAGTCTTCAATTACATTTTGTTGCAAATTTATTATAGGTTAAATTTGAGTAAACTTAGTCCAACATCGAAGCCTCAGATGTGAGTCGTCCACAGTACCTACCGAACCACAAGTCAGGCACATTCGATCAGTTTTAAAGGAACGAAAACACTTCTCATCCATTATGATGAGTAAAATCGGATAAAAAAGTTTTATTCCTCAGTTATTATTATCTAAAAGTTAAATTGGAATTAATAGATTCCTAAATATGTTTAACCAAATTTGATTAATCTTTAAACTTTGTTCATCTTTATTTGATTCTACATTCTTTTTAAATCGTTTCAAATTATGGTCTACAACGAATAACAATATATTTCTGTACGTTGTGTACGACAATATAAAGTGTTAACCTAATGGATTTTTTGTTTAAATAATTGTAAAATATAAATTTTATTTTAACAATTGAACTGTATAGAAATAATTACTTTTTGATTGCAATTTTACCAAATTAAGAAACAATTTATTGCTACTCTTTGGCACAATGAAAATGCACTTTTTTTTTAAATTAAAAATAATGAGAAAAACAAAAATGCTTAAAATTTATTACTAGGAAATAATTATTTAGAAAAAGTTAAATTTAATTAATATTGAAAATCTTTAGCTTTATTCAGTTATAAATTGATTTTTTTGTAGTTGTTATAATATCATTTAATTTTAGCAGCAAAGAAGTGTACATGAATATGCTTTTAGATAAAATTATGTAGTTAATTTTTTGTAAAAGTTAAATGGTTAATAATAAATTCAAGTGAAATTGTCCAAAGCAAAGGTTTAATAAATAAATAATTTCGTCGCTTTAGTTGTTATTTGTCTTATGTGAACTTCTATTCAAAGTAAATACCAAATTTGGGTTCGAGTGAATAAAAGTTTGTTAAATAAGACAAAAATATAGTGCTCTTTTTAAATCTTAAATTAGTAACATAAGTTGTACAATAGAAGCCTTTTTTTCGATAAAATAAAATTCTGCGGTGAAACCTTATCTAATGTACTCATAATCAGGGTTATATTGTTTAGGAATATGCGTGTAATCTATTGCTCCAATTAACTGAACAAATTTAATTTACTATGCCAATATAGCTTTCCAGATATAAATTTTCCTCGGCATTGCGAAAACTTGCTTCATTTATTCATTTATTTATGGAAAACATCTCTCTTTACTGTTTGTACCGTCTTAATTTTAAATCCAAGCGCTGCTATACATCTTAGAATCACTTTAATTTTCTGTTTAGATGTCAATACACCTGCTGTGTTTTTCTCTTTGTCCCTCTGATTTTTCTCGCTATCCTCTTGTTTTTCCTTGCTTCTGTTTTTTCTCGCAGTCACCTAAAAACCATCCTCCTATTTTTTCTCGATGTCACCTAAAAAATGTTCAGCTATTTTAACATAAATTTTATTGAAATTTATATAAGTTTTTCAGATATAATTTCTTTTTGAGAATTGATAAAAATAAAGCCTTTTTTATTGTAATTAAATTTATAATTTGCTCGGAATACCGTCATATATAAATGAACCGATAATCACCTTAATTTGCTCGGAATACCGTCATATATAAATGAACCGATAATCACCTTAATTATTATTTCAAATAAAGTCTAACAAGTGTCCAAAAAGTTAATCTGATGTGTAGCTTTAATAAAAGAAATTTAATATTGAATCGAAATTATAAAATTTCCAATATAAAAAGTTAAATAGTACATTCAATGTTCAATTATCCCATAAAAATCCAATTGTACAGTATAAAATAAAATAGCATAATGAAATAAATTTTGTTTTATGAAAGTATATAAAAGTTTTATTTCTATTCCAGTATCTAATAGTGCAACATTTACGAGTATTTTATTGGACATATTGGACACATTGTGTTTATATATTTTAAAATTAAAGAATACAAAAAAAAATGAACATTTAACTTCAATATCTTTTATACAATAGTTATTTAGTTTTATTGAAAGGATAATCAGGAATAACAACAATTTAAGGACATATGAATTGCTTTTATAGGAAATTGAAGTTTTTTTTTGTTTGAGATCTTTATAATATTTTCGGAATTGGTTTTAATTATTTAATTGTAAATTTGATTACAAGAATGGTTCATTTAAATAAGGCCAAATTTATGCAAAACAAAAAAGATAATTGTTAAATTAATTACAGAATTTAAAAAGTATATGTAAAAAGTTCATATTCAAGTGAACTCGAAACAAGAGTTAATCTGTTTGACTGCTAAACAATTCTCACTAAAATCAGAATGATTTAAATTTCTAAACTTTTTCTCAAATCAAAGTTTGAAGAAATTCGGTTTTCATATTCCAAAAATTTATGAAAGTCGAATTAAGAGACATGTTCAAACTTTCCTTTGAGTTGAATGCCAGATTGTAGATCTGTGTATTCCACGTACCTAATATGGTTGTGACGATTGAAAATGGAGTCGCAAATATCCATAAGATTTTTTTTTAAATCTTGAAGCCTGTGCTGAATTATTTAAGAATCCGAATCGAATCTCTCAATGTTGAAAACGTGATAAATTCAAAAATGGATCGCTTATAAATTTAAATGGTGATATTTTTAGTTGTAATATCAAAAATTTTGTAAGCTTATGATGTTTTGTAGACGCACATTTATTACCATCCTGTGCCACATAGGTCTAGGTTTAAATATACCTTAAATTAATTAATAAAGAAACATAATAAGATATATAATATTGAAAAATTTTAAATAAATTTATAAATAAATTTATTGTCTATTAATTAATTTTTAAAATAGCATTTTAATTATAGTTAATTTCAAACTTAAATTTACAAAATATTATTTGTTTTTTCAATTAAAATTTATAAATTTAATCTCTTGTCGCAAAATATCTTCTAAATTAATTGATTATATCGAATTCCTGTTTCTTAAAATTATATAATCAAAAGTCATTCCTTGTAAAGTGTAAATATATATAAAACAATTTTTTAGTTTTAATATAAAAATGTTGAAAATATACACCAACAAATCGATAAAAATTTCAACATGTTTTCCTTAATAATATCAATTTTTATTTAAAATTACTTTCCAAACAATATAAAAAATGTCCTTTTTCTTTGTATAAAGTAAAAACTTTCATAAATTTTTGGAACGTGAAAAATTTTCACAAATATATAAATTTTTTTTTACAATAAAATAAATAGAACTAGATTTAATAGTCCTTTTTTAGGCTAAACAATTTTATATTTCAAATTTAATAGTTGAAAATACATATATATAAAAAAAAGGAATATAAAATTTTAGATAAACCAACAAAAAAAGGAAAGGAAAGGAAACTTAATTTTACTTATTGAAAAATCATAAAAAAAGAGAAACAGAAAAATAGAAAATTTTTTTAAGAAAATAATTTAAGTTTTTTATTTTATGTTTTGGGATATTGACTTTTTGGAATTTTCTTCAATTTTCAATTAAATTAAATAAAAAAAAAACATTTATTTTGGAAATTGCTACCTAAACCATTGCGAAATCTAAAAAAAAAATTGTATTAAAATGATTGAAAATATATAAAATTAATTAATTCGTTTAAAACACTTTATGTTTAATGTTTTACAAATACAGTATTTTAATTAAAAAAGTTAAATTTTTCCATATTATAGATCTTTTATGGCCAGCATAGTTAAATAATATCTTAAATATTAGTATACTGATTTAAATGCAACCCTTATTTGAATTTACAATTTAAGTAAAAAAAATTTAATTTCAAAATAATTTTAAAGATATCAAATAATGGTTTTGGCGATTTTTAACCTTATTTAATTTAATGAATGGATAAGGTGACTTTTGATATGGAACGCCTCTATTATAAGCAAAATGGCTTTGATTATTTAATTAAATAAAAATTCGATTAACTAAACTAAATTAAGTTGTCAAAATTATTCACTTTTTAAATTTTAAATAGTTTGGAGTAGCTAACAAATTGGGGATAACTTTTATCAATAAGGTATTTTCATAATTTTTTTTGTTGAAAATCTGAATTTGTGTTTGATGCTTTTACATTCATTATAATTTTGATTTATGTACTAAAGTTTTCTGAATATCTTTCACATTCCGATTCACATTCCAAATGTTCAATTATAGTTTCTTAACTAAATTCTCCTAGATTTACTTAATTTAATAGGATACTTCACTTTTAAGTTTAATATTCATTCTCGAATGAATTATTATATGTTTGCTTAGATGTTTTACTAAGCAAACATATAATAATTTGTATAATAGAAGTTTATCTTCAGTTTAGTTGGATTACTATAATATTTATTGAAAATAACTTTAAAAAATTATGTGGTTAAAAATAATAATAACAAAAATATAATTATATGTTTAAAAACAACTGAACTTCATTAATAATGTTTTCAAAAATTTAAATATATTCTTTAGTATGTTAGGATGTTAGCATTCTAGAAGATAAATATGTAGATAAATTTTTAAAAATATGTACTTTAAAGATATTTTGCATAATAAATAAATCCTTTTCTGTCTAAAAAATAATTTGTTTGTACAAAATATAATTTAAATTCTTAAAAATATAGATATTTTCTATCTAAATTTCATAAAAAATTCAATATAAATTCATTTTAATTACAGCAAATAATTATAGAAGTATGAATGTTGTAAATATTTATTATGCTATTAAAATTATATTTAAAATTTTACTTAAAAACTGAAAATCAAGAAATAAATTTAATATTAAAAGTTTACTAATTTTTTTTTTATGGTATCCTAATAAACGTAATGAATAAAAAGAGTAAAATTTCATTAGTAAATTTAGGTTATGTTATATGAAACGTTTTATTAAAAAATATCCATAAAAAAATAAATAAATGGAACAACATATAATTTTCAGAGAATTGCATTTAGATATGAATAATATTATAGTTTATACATGATTTTCATATTATTGCATTATTCAAAAATTTAATTCAAAAGGACGAAAAAATAATATAAATACATACATATATTTAAATTCATAAATGCAGATATGAATTTTATGGTCGAAGGATTATTAGAGAAAAAAGTTGGCTTTTATTATAAAATATTTTTGTTCAAAAAAAATTAAAATAAAGAAATAATAAAAAAAATTATTTTAGAAATTTTTTTTTTAAATATTATTTTTGTCGTTTAAATTATGCTGATCAGAATTTAATGTTTAGTTAGAAAATATTTTTTTTTATTATTATTATCCAAGAAATTTTAAATGAAATTTAAATTATTTAATTTAATTTTTATCAAATCTATATTTACAATAAAGCATCAATTATGAAAACTACAACTGTGTACTAGTTTATCATAATCTTTTAGTGCCTGCAGTTGTCTAGTATAGAAAATGATAATAATTGATATAAACATTTACCAACACTCGTTTTAGGTATTTTTTTGCGAGCAGAAAAAAAACTGTCTATTTGCCTAACTGTTGAGTTCATCCAAGATTTTTCTTAAAATTATATAGGTCCGTCTAATGTATAATCCTAAGGGAACTTTTTCAAACTAATATTTAACTTTGCTATAAATTGGTGTTATCCTGCTCATTGTTAAAACTGAAGAATTTTAGATCAGATAGTGATAAAATAAGTTAAAAAATCGTTCGCCAGACGGCTTTATTCATTTTTCTTCAACATATTTTCTTAATAAAATTTTTTAAATTTAACATACCTACTAATTATTCAGCAATAATGATGTAAGATTATTCTGTTGTTTCTGTTAACCTATGCCTGTCAGTGTGGATCTTATTTTCATATTTTCGGCACTAAAGGGTTAAACCATTTTTTTTCCGTTAGTTCATTCGAACTCAAGCTCAAAAATCTTTGAGTTTTAGTCATTTCAAAATTTTCGTAAAAAATTCCTTTTTTTGAAAAGAAAAATTTTTTAAATGGAATTTCCTACTGAACTGTCATAGTTTGAAAAAAGAAATTGTCTAAGTGTGAGTATAAGGATTTAAATATTGCAAGAACAATAGTATAGTTGAGAAAATTGTGTTTAGCCATTCAAAGAAAATTTGATATTTTCTTTTGTAAAATATTTTAAATAATTTTTAAGGACGATAATTTTTAAAGATGACAGGACTTGTTTGTTAATAGTTTCTATTAAATATTTTCTTGAAATTTATTTTTTATATACATTTTTTATACGAAATATAATATGTATTAAAAAAAAAATGTAAAAAATTTTGTGATACCTTTTTTTTACTAGTAAATTTTTAAGATTAACTATTTTTCCGAGGATAAATTTTATTACGATTGTAGAAAAAGGTTTCTGTTGGAATTCATATATATTTCCTTCGAAATATTATAAGGTATTTCATTATTTTTGCCGAAGAAAAATTTAAATTATTAAATATTTTAAACGAAAACAATTTTTTTTTTTACTTCTTTAGGTTGAATTTTCTTAGTTCAACCTAAAGAAGTAAACATAAATATTAATTTAAAAATATTTATGTTTAAAAGTTTTTTAGCAGAATTGAAAATGAAATTTTAAAATCAAATAATTAAAATAGACTTGTGAAAAAATTTAAGATAATAAAATAGAAAATTAATTTAAAAATTAGTCTAAATTAGTCTAAAAAGTGTTATGCTTATATACATTTTTCATATTTAAATATTATGAATACTTATGAATTAATTTTCTTTTAAATAAACCAATTTATGTTTCATCAGATTTTCAAGATTTCAAAAAGATTAAAAAATAAATTTCACACGTATATGAAATATTTCGTGAGATGAATTTTTTATTATTGTACATATATGCTTATGCTATACATGACATAAATTTTAAATAAAAATTTAAGAAATTTTTTTGTTGTAGAGTGATTTCTGATATAAAGGGGAAACTCGTTGATGTCGTACTTCATAGTAAATCGTACCAATAGTTCTGCAAACTAAACTGAGCCACGTTGGACTAATTAAGTATAATTTGACTACTTCCACATTGGCATATGTTGTACCGGTACAATTAAGCCAGTTTGTAAAAACCAAAAAAAATTTGTGTCGTACGATTTAGGATTTTGTTAGAAAACCTTTTATACAGAATTTCTACACAAAAATACCAAAATATTTAAAAGTGGTATAATTTAGTCAAATAAACGTATAATTTAGCCAACTCTTCCTTACTCGTATATTTGAAAAATTAAATCTTCAATTTTTTCAAACAAAGAAGGTATTAATTTTATAGACTATTCTAATTAAATTTAAGATTTGAGTTGTGCTAATAACTTTTATTTACTATTTTATAGTAAATAATGCACAAATATATATTAACCCCGAATAATAAAGTATACACTGTGAACGAAAATAAATAATGTCCTGACTAATGTTATTACTTCTTTCAATAATGTTTTTATATTTTACTGAATTATTTTGATTAAATTAGGATAATCCATTTGGAAAATATATTTATTATAAAACATAAAAAATAAACTTTCCTTAAATCATAAATTATCAGCTATTAGCTATTTTTAAAAATTTTTTTTTTATATACAAATTAAAGTTTATTATTTAAATAATTTAATAATACATATTATGAAAATATTTATTTTAAAGTTTACACATGATAATAGCATATCACATAAACATTGTTTAAAAAACTTTAAATTTCTCATAAAAATTATGCACCAAAAAAAAGTTTATCAACAATATAATATAGTTATTAGCTTATTGCAGCATAATTTTAACCAATAAAGCTTTTGTTTTTTAAATAATATCACGTAGAATAGAATTTTGTGACACATTTGAAAGACTCAGCTTATCGACATGCTGTTGTTTTATAAAAGATAACTTTAAATTGATAGAAGTTTTCAAATCGATTATATTTTTCTATAAAAAAGGATTTTTTCAAAATAAATATCCTTAGTAAAAGTAATTTTCAAATTTTATGTGAAATACTAAAATCCACTGTGAATGAAAATTAAATAATGTTCTTAAGTAATATTATTAATTATTTCAATAATGTTTTTTTCTTATATTTTACTGAATTATTTGGATAAAATGTATTTTATTTCATTATTCTGTGTCATGGTTCTTATATTATTTCAATTTATATTCTGAATATAAAACATTATTTTCCACTAAATTGTATTATTTCAAATTTTACAATAAACTAAAAAAAATATATATATACATATATTTTATTCAAGAAAAAGGAAAAACTCATCTACAAACAACTACTAAAAAAATAATTGTCTTACTTTTTATTTAAGTTTATGTTGATTAAACACATCTTTCCTAAAAATATAAATGTATTGTGACTTCCTGAATAGATGAGGATAAGAAAATGAAAAGTATTGTATAATCAATTTCGAAATTAAAATGAAGACATACACTCATTCATATTTAAACTTGTTTTTTTTTTTATCATTTATTATTCTTATTTTTCTTGTCAACATTATTTTTTTACACTCTGTTTATCCTTTGATGGTAGAATTTAATAAAATAGTAAAAGAAAGAAATAATTATTATTTTTAAACTGAAAGTATATTTTAATTTTTCACCTGTTTTCAGTAAAAAAAAACATACATTGTACTGTTTATTAAAAATTATCTAAGGTTTAAATTAATAGTATAAATTAGAAATTAGGAAAAGCATAAAATGTTAGTGTTGAAATTTTCAATGCAATTTGTTGGTTCTGTCAGAGTTCATTTGAAAACATGATTGAAATTCGAATAGATTATTTCGAAATCTGCCATAATATCTCAAACTAGGTTGCAGTACGATTAATTTAGTGCCGAAATACACGAATATTTTACGATCCGGGTAATCGAGTAATTTTTTTTTTTAATACCCGTGTAACCAGTTGAATTTAAAAATAAAATAGCAAATCCTGAATAAAATATCAAAAGTAAAAGAAATCAAATTCTTTATTTATTAAATATCCAAGTACCTGGTTATACTTAATATCCGGGTACCCGGTTATATTAAGAAGCTAAATTCTACTGGAGAAATAGAGTATTTTCATTCAATCTATCACTAGATATTGCGGTAGGTTGAATGAGAAGCAACAGCTTCTTAGAGTTTTTTGGTACAAAAATTCGTTTTTCACGATTTCCTTCGATAAGTTTTAATTTCTTCTTCCAACATTGATGGTTGTTTATAAAAATTAAACATGTTATTTTAAATTACCCAAATAATCGAAGCGAAAAAACTTTTCTGAGTACCAGAGTACTCGATAATCGAGTTTTGATTTACTATATAGATGATAGTTTAAATGTCTATTACTTTAAGAATTAAAATTGCATTGTAGCCGTAAATAAATTATGTTTGCAGCCATTTCGTTTAGACGAGTAGTTTGTTTTTGGAGTACAAACTATAAATAAATTTTGAAAATTTGAAAGGATCATTCGGATATATTTAAAATAAATTTATGATAAATATTTTATATTGTTCAGTGTACGGAGTATAATATATCAGAGTTTTTCAAATTGAGTTTATATCACAAAACATAATTAATTTGTTTGCATCATAGCTCTAAAAATAATTATAAACTTTATTTATGGTAGCTAATAGGTCCATACACCATATACGTTACATAATAAATAATTAATATTGAAATTACTTAAATTTTTAATACGTTTTAGTCATAAATAAAATTATAAAGATAAAAACAAAAACACTTTAATTTATTTAGTGAACAATACGATAACACAGAAAAAAAAACACCGAAAATTATAATACAATTTTAGCGCAGACCTACCTTTTAAAATTTTTTTTTTGTACTAAAAAATTTTCACATAAATGTTGTATACAAAGCATTGCTGAAAGGACGATCAAAATGAAACTTTTAAATTATATGGTGAATAAAACATATATATATGTATATACTCTAGACTAAAATTCATTTCTCTAAACTAAATCCCATGGTTTGGTAAATTTATTACGCTACTTTAAAATTTACTACTCTATACTACAAAATAACAAAATTTATGTTTTTTTTTTTTTTTACAGATTTGTACATTTTCTAGTGGCACAAAAAAAAATATTTATAAGATTTAAATAGCTTTGATATGAGATTATACATTGAAATATAAAATATTTAAGAATTTCTTTTTCTAAATGTACTTCCATCTGGTTTTTTTTTGTTACGAGAAGATAGAATTAAGGATATTAGAACATACCGAAAATTGGAAAAAATCAAAGAAAATTCAATTTGATTAATCGTGTAAATCATGAAATCTGTATTTTAAAAAAAAAAACATTCTCAACAGTGATGATATTTAATTCTATATTACGAGTTGTTTCAGTATTAAAGGATTTTTTTCTGGAAATGAAGTCTGATTTGTCAGATTAGTTATGTTTTTCTGAAGCTTGTATACTGTAAATTACAAAAATATTATAATTAAAATTAAAGTTATTTGCTATCAAATCATAACAACAATTTATTTTGTAAAATAATTGTTAGGATATTATTATCATTTTTATAATTCAATATAATCAAAATTCCAAGTTTGAATAACATATTCTCATTTATATTTAAATCATACGTATAAGACCCAATCAATATTTTAACCCTAAAACCATATAGGTGATGATTGACATGTCATACATCTGTATTCCTGTCAAAAATATAAAACATTATTCATGACAGAAAAATTTATATATCCAAAATCACTAAACAATTTTTTTTGAAATTGTCTAATGTCTAGACTGTAAAATTGTTGAGATGAATTGAAATGTAAAAAAAAATTGGATACATAAATCATATTTAAAAAATTTATTTTCAAATTTATCTTGAATTTAAAATAAAATAGTAAAATTAAAGTAAATCAAAACCTGAAAAGAAAAAATGTAGAGAAGAAAAGGATATAACTTAATAAGTGGAATATCCTTAAACTTAGTTTTCTTCTGTAAAGAAATAAATTTAAGACTAATTTAGTTCAAACATTTTTTTGCTGTTAATTTAATTAAAGTTTTTATAAAATATTCTTTTGAAAAATTTAAGTTTTTTAGTCCAGGACTAAAAAAATTGCAATGAATTGTTGTATCTGATAGTTTTTATGTTGTAGATTAAATTATGAAATTTTTTTTATATAAGACATTCATTACAAATTTTAAATTTATTAGGATTTGTTGAGTTCCTTATTTTTTAATAAGTTATTTATTAAAATTTTAAAATATTTTATGTAATAAAATTATAGAATAACACTGATAGTACATATACTTATGTATAAAGACAAAATAACGCGACTCAATTTATAATAATGACTATAAATATATATTCGTGTTCAGAAAGACCGATGTTAACATTCAACATTTATTTTATCCTTTTTAATGAATAAATCGAGTGAAAATTTAATCACGTATGTAAAATTGATAAATAAAGTGTTTTTTTTGAATTATATATAATGAAATTTTTAATGAAAATTATTAATCATGTCAATATCACTGTTGTCTAATATTCCCATTAAATGTAAATATTTATCGATGGTATATGTCACATAAAAAACTTATTAGATTTCATTCAACTATTTACGAACAACGAATTATAATTAAAATAATTTTATATACATATCTGAAAAGCAATCATCTATAAATCACTTCATTTCTAAAATCATTTATTAGTTTTAAAATTATTATTAGAATTATTTCAAATTTGTGCTTCTGAAAGAAATTGTGGTATATTGGAAAAATAAAATAATTATATCTGTAATAAACAATCTTCTAATTAGTATATTAGTCAGATTAATAAAAATACTATTAGTCATTTTCAAAAGTTATTTACTTTAATTGTACATGTGTCAGATAATTAGTTGTTTTTGTGATAGTGGCATATACATCAAATTCTTTTACTTTTATACATCAAATTCTTTTACTTTTATTTAATAAAAAAAGTTATATTTAGTTGATTAAAGCTGGTCAGTGAAGGGAATTCTTCGAAAAACTTAATTAAATGTCGGCTTATGGAAATGCTAAAATTTAGGCTAAATTAAACTGAATCTCTTTATTCTAATTATGACTACTGTCTTATTTTACTGACGTTTCAATAATATTTTCCAAAGTGTTGTTTGATATTTTCAATACCAATAAATTGCCTCGGTATGGACGCATTCGTGATATTCGCGCGAATAATTCGCGGCAAAAAATTAACTGCTGTGAAAAAACGACGCGATTTGAGGTAACTTTAATACTACTAAATTAAATAATTACAACCCACTATAAAATGACATATTTTCGCAACAAAAGTCTTAATTTTTAAGGTACAATAAGTTGTACTAAATTATCTGATACCGACAAGTTTTTTACCAATCCTTTTTGGTGACACTTGAAGTTAAGTTACTGAAAACTATTAAAACATGGAGATTACTATATAGTATTATTGTACATTTATCATAACAATACTGTACTTCAATTGAAATACTACTGACATCTGAGATTATTCATTATGTAGAAACAAAATTTTAAAACAAATTTACTGAAAAAATCAATATTTTGTTTAATTAAGCTGGGTATCAAAAATTTGGGAATATTGCCAGTTTACCACTCCAATAATTTTAATTTATATTTATAATTTATTTTTATATTTACTTAAATAAATTTAATATGATAAAAGCTTAAATATTATTAATAATAAATATAATTATTACGTATTTACAAAGTAAAATTTAATTGATAATATTTTAAGTTAAGGTATTAAAATATATCTTTATATAGAGGAAAAAAAAAACCTGAAAATTCGAATTTAAATAATTAATTAGAACCTAAATGCCTTAAACAAATATATTTATTAAATATATTATAATATTTATAATTTAAAATTTATTTAGAGTTAAATATTTTCAAAAGGTATAAGATTTTGATTATAATTTGTTTTTTGTATTAAAAAGGACATTTTCCTACACCAGAAGAAAAATCATACCAAATTCTTTTTATGAAAATAAAATTATTAAATATTAAATGAAACATAAGCGTATACGGGTATACTTTCATTGGCTACACTTTTGTGAAGGCAAGTCAAAAAACAAATTTATGGTATACAATGTAAATAATGTTGAGTATGGTGTATGCAATGTAAGCCTTTGACGTATCGTATATAATTCTGACTGAAAAACCAAATAATGCATAATTTTATTTTTATGCATTAAAATAATACCAAAAAATTTAAATAATGCTTTTTGTACTTAAATAAAAATCAAAAGAAATCAGATTCGAATCCTTACAGAGTTTTTCAAAGACCCTTATCGTCTTAACTATAATTTAAACAAATTCGACAGATCGATACGGCGAACATAAAATTTGTGGAGGTGAAACGAACTCGCTGAGTATATCCTATGGAAATGCAGGGGACATGCTCGAGTCAGATATCGATTTCTAGGACAAACGCTCGCTAAGCCTGAGGATAATCCTTTTTGCTCACCGAAAGAAATTCTGGAATTACTTGTAATCTCTATGTCTACATTGTCGACGCCTATAGAACATACAACTGATTATTGTCTACATGAAGATGTCGTCTACTCCACGTTGTCTACGTTGCACAACACCGAACAAGTTAAAAAAAAATAGAATCAGGGTATTCTGACGTTCGTATGCCTAGTTCTAATATATTTTCTAAAAAAAATCATTAAATGTTTACCGAGAATTCATTTAAGAAAAGTATATCTTATTATATTTCTCAAAGGATCACAAATTTAAGCTTGAAAATAATTTTAAATAAAAAAAACGTATTAAGTATAATTCCAAAAAAAAAAATCTTTTATTTCTCACGAGCAATCCTTGAATTTTTATTGTTTTTAGAAATATAACAAACAAAAATATACAGAAGGAAATTCATTGAAAAATAATTTTCTTTCAATTTTTTTTTTTTTAATATATATTTTCAGTCCTTTTTATTTTGTCCCTTTTTTATATTTTAAACTATTAATAATGAAATTAAATAATGAAATTTGGATGGGTATAAGGAAAAGACTATAATCCAATTTCAATTTTGCAAAATAAAATATATTTGTAATACTTTGCACGTTCAAAATTTATAATATTGTACATACTTTTGAGAAATAATTTAAAAAAAACAATTTTTGTCGTTCTCAAAATATTTAATCTATTTTTTTAATCATAAATATTTATTATTATTATTTTTATAAATATTTTTCTGAATTTTCTTATTTTAGTACAAAATTTGTATGTCGTTTGGAATTTTAAAATATTAAATTAAAAAATATATCTGATTTTTAGTCAAGAAATTGATAGATATATTTTATAGTTGATACTAAAGCATTAAATAAGTAAAATAATAAAATTTTTGTAAATAATTCTTTACATTTGTGCTGTCTGTGTCTCTATTTACAAATACAGTGATTGTTGCTAAAAATCCTCATTAATAAAGATTTGAGTTTAAATAACTAATATTATTCTACAATATTCTTGTTTTAATAACCCAAATGACTTAAATAAATATTTATTAAATATATTATATGATATTAATTTTAAATTTATTTGGAGTATTCACAAAATGTAAAAGAATTAGATTTTAAAATATGTTTTTATTAATAGATATATTTTGAAAGCACATTCTCCAATACCAGAATATATTTGTTTCTATGAAAATAAAAATTACTCCTGTTAAATATTAAATGAAACATAAATTATTTTATGATATTTTAGTAAGTTAGAAAAAATTAAATTTGGATTTATGGACATGACTTAGACTATTATATATCTGTACTATAAAATAAATTTAATATTTAGGCATAAATTATGTAATAATTCGCTGGTAACATTTTTGGTTAATAGGGAATTTTTGTCAAAAAAACCTTCTGTGGTTTTAAAAAAAATTAAGAGAAACTATAAAAATAAGGTAATAAAATATGGAAAATTACATAAAATGTCCGTATTAATCTTATTCACCAAAAATTGTACTCAAATATAATTAAAGTTAAGCATTAAAGTATAATTATACATAAAAATTATATTTTTAGAGTTTTTCGTTTCAATTATATTTCGATTAGATATTTTCGATTGGAAATTTTGATTGGAAAAATCATTTGTGCATCAACACTGTCTACAGATTGAAATATATCAGATTCTGTGACAATCTGATATATTTTAAAATCATTCATTTATTTTAAAAGAACTCAAATAAATTATATATACTTGTCATTTTTATTTTTTATTACAATACGTTTGATTCAACACTTATTTTTATAATTAGTTAATTTCCATTTATCTTCAAATCATTTTCTCTCGAAGTTATGAAAAATCAAAGCAAATTTCATGACAAATTCTGGGTTTTTAAATATAATTTCATAATTTCAACTGTCATCAATGTATTTTAATACTTTTTTCACAATTTGTTGAGTAAATGAAAAAGACAAATATACAAGGAAAATTGGATATTTTATTTCCTTGAGGCGCTCCAATATTCTATGCCCTGACCATATACATATGTATATGGTCTCCTGAATTATATTTCAATTCAATTATTGATTAATCAGATTAATAGTGACATTTCAATCAAAATTGTAATAATATTTTAATCAAGATTGTAATTTAGGTAACATTAATTTTACCTTATTCTTAAATAGCCAAATTTAAAAATTCATGTTATTAAAATATTACGAAAATGGGGCTTAAGATTATATTTACATTTAAATTGCTGTGACAATCTGATGGATATATTTTAAAATCATTAATTTATTTTAAAAGAACTCAAATTCTTATTATTTTTGTGTAATGTTCTGTATGTTTACAACTTACTTTTATGATTTTTCATAATTTTTTTTGTCTGTCAAAATTACAATCTAAAAGCTTTTAATATTTTGTGTGTTATATATAAAAAATTGCAAAACTCCAGAAAGACAATTTTGTATTTAAATATATTTACATATTTTTTTACGAAATTTAATATCTGCGATTTAGCCATTAAAATGTACTAAGTATAATTGACCTTATTTATATTTTTGTTTTATATAAATTGTTTTAAAATCGTTATCTACAAGGATCTTCATTAAAGGCTCTTTACTTTGATTAGATTCAAATTTTGAAGCGACAGTACAATATTCCATCGAAATGATTGAAATTTGGTAGTAAAAGTTTTAGTTGTAAAGCTTTTGGTTTAATAAATTAATGTATACTGCAAAAGTAATCCATCAATAACAAACATATATTTATCGTAATTATTTTTATAAGGAATTTGTTTTCAAAATTTTAATAATAAATATAAATTAAATAAAAATCTAATATTAATTTTAATAAATTTACAATATCAAATGTGTAAAATGTCAATACTCTATTAGTTTTAATCAAAATTCATTAATTAGGAAAAACATCAGGAAATCCTGAAAACCTATTTAAAAAAAAATTTAATTCGATATTGAATCTAAAAAAAATTATATGTTATTGTTTCTATTTGATAATAGAAATACTATTTTAAAATTAAACTTAATTTCAAAATAATTGCTCTAAGGTTTTGTTTCAATAAAATGTAATTAAGCAAGATAAATTAATTTTATGTATTGCTGGTAGCTAAATTTATTTTTTTGGTATACATAATTTATTTATATAGTTTAATTAAACCAAAAATAATTTTAATCATAAAATTCGTTTTTCCAAATACAATTATTTTTTTTTATTAAAATGTTTTCAGGTAAATCGTAATAATAATGTATAATATGACCACAGTCAATGCTAACACAAATAATTAAATTTCAAGTGTTAAATACTATTAATGTATATAAGCTTTAATTTTCATTTCGATGAAAAATTCTATGTTTTTGTATACATATATATATATATGTTTCATAGATGTTCAAATAAATGTTTCAGCATTAAAAATTTCACAACATAAATTATTAAAAATTTTTTTAAATCTGTGCAAAAAAAATTTGTACAATAAATTTAAATTTACTTTTGTAGTATTTTACAAAAATTTTCCCAAAAAATTTTAATTTGTAAAATTACCTTTATGGTGGCTAAGAAAGTCTTTTCAGTTAATAATTATTATTGATTAATTTTATTTATCGTGTAATATAATTAAATAAAATATTCTGTGATTACACTAATTTGAATTGAATTATATAATTCAGGAGAAAAGTATTATTACATAAAAATTACATTTTTATAGGTTATTTCGATTGGAAAAATTATTTGTATAAGAAAAAATAGTGAGATGTATATAAAATAATCAAAATTAGCTAATTACAAAAATAGTTTATTAATTTTTATGTGATATTTATGCAATACTAAAAAATGCATAAAACTTGAATGAAAAGTTATTTAGATTTAGTATCTATAGAACATTGATATACAGAAAGAAAAATGGATTGAAATCCAAAAAATTTTAGTAGGTCCAAATTGGAATAAAAAAGTGAAGTACAGATAATTCTGCACTTGAGACCCTATGATCTCCAATGAAGTGAACAAGGAAAAACAAATATACAGGTTTATTTAGCAGAGTTTATAATTTTTATGCAATATTTTTGGTCAATAATTAAGTATCTAATTTAAATCTTGCTTTACGATTAAAACAAGAAGCATATTAGATTATTAATTAATAAGTAGTCAACTTTTCATGTGGATTGTAAAACTAATTTATGAATTTTGATCACTTTATTATATACTAGTTTAATATAATTTTATTATTGTAGTTTGTAAGCAAAGCTTAAAAGTTTTGAAACTTTTATTATAGCAAAAAAGTACTGAAAATATTGTCTACATAAACTTATTTGAAAATATTGGCGACAGAAACGATTTTCCTACAAAACTTTACTTAATTTATTTATTTGAATGCTCAATAATGGAAATATTATTATAGCAAGTCTAAATTGGAATAAAAACCAACCCAGTTAGTAAAGGAAATAAAATAATTCAAAAGTAGCTTCTTTAATATCTTTTTTTTTAAATATTTATTACATTTTCAAACTTTTTTTTTTGGTTTAAAACTTTTTTCGTTTGATTGTTTATGAATTATTCAACATTTTTTTATTATTATGCAGTGTTTATGAGTAGAGTAGTGTAACTTAGCACCTGTTGGTTTAATTTATAAAACTTTTATTTTATCTGATCAATATTATTTATTGTATTTTTTGAATTTATGGAATATATTTTTATTTTGTAAGAATAAAATTTTGAGTATAAATATTTATTTTCAAGTTTATTTCTACAGGAAAATTGATTTTAATATTCAAAATTTAGGAATACAAATAAATTATATACTTTTTTTAAGTAATATTTACAGGATTTGCACTCCAAATGCAACCGCTTGAAATTCAAATTCACTATTTTGCAAATCTAATTAAACCTTTTGCAAATCTAATTAAAATTGAAATCTGATTAAAACTGATTTTTAATAATTTTTTTAATTAGTTGTATTAGTACAACGTTTTTTATGTAATTATGAACATTTTTCATATAAGTTTTGGATACCAAATCGGTTTTCATATAAATTTGGATAGATAATATCAAATATTAATTAATGTGTATCATTTGAAAACTGGAATTAATTATTTTTTTTGGCTATTTGGACTATCATATAACATTTTTTTAAATAAATTTTATTTAAACCTTTTCTCTGTTTTCCTCTTGCAGAACCTTAGTTAGCCATTTGCAGTTAGAAAAATTTCTGAACCGTTTGCACTTTACCCAGTCTTGAATTAAATTTTATTGTAATTTTGTTACTGGTACTCCTTTAAAGTTAAGTAAACTTACAGCACAGCTTTGTAAATTACTGCTGAAACAACATCGATCTTTTATTTTTATTCAAATATCACATGTTTCAAAATTTTCCATTTTCAACTTTCGTCTTCAATTTGTAATTCAATAGGTTAATACAAAAAAAAAAATCATATTTATTTTATGTAATTTTTTTCTAGAACATATTTTTTATATTAATTTCACGTTTCAATTGTTAACTTATAAACTTGTAGTTTTATTACATTTTCATAATAATTTTTCATTTTTAACATATTCCCTGTTGTATGTACATATCTGTTTCTTCCGGATCCTAAAAAAATTTCATATGTGTATAATATATATCTTTTCCAATTATTTGTACGTTAATAAAATTGTCATGAATTACAAAGGAAAAAGAATATCAAGAAAATCATATTTATCCAATTTCCTTGCTGTGATATAACTACAAATTGTATTTTTATTTAAACTATACAAGAATCCTTTTAATAATATTATATTTTTTAAGTTAAATTTTTCAGAGGTTTTGGAAGCTTTAAATATATTAAAGATAAAAAATAATATTGTTTAACTTCTTTTATGAGAATGTTTCGAAAATTATTATAAAAATGTTTTTCTGGTTTTATATTATGCTTTTGGAAATATTGTGAAATATTTCAATTTAAATATGATAGTAAAATAAATTTTAATTAAAAAAATTACTATGTTAAATTCACATAAGAAACATAAATTAAAATACATATTAAGATATAATTTTATTTACCTTAACATATAAGATATTTTAAAGTATTTTTTAAGAACAAAATTCATATATTCTTAAAAAAGAAATGAAAATTAGTTTACATTAAATTCATTTTTCTATATTGCCATTTAGGACCTAGTACTCCTAAATTAAATACGATTAACAAAAATATTGTATAACAAAAATATTGTACCAAAACAATCTTCAGCATAGTTTTTTTTTAGTTTATAAATAATTTTGGTTAGATATTTGAGTTTGCTTACTAAGACAATGTGTACCACACAATAACGAAGATATTATTGTGTTAAGGGAATAAGTGTTAAACCATAATTGAAATTTTTCAAAAGTTAGTAATTCCTTAAAGTATAATAAAAGAAAATTTTACTACACACACAATGTAGTACAAATTGATAGAAAACATAATAAGCAAAGTTAGATTAGAAAGAAGATTTTTACGACATAATAATATTTGAAATAGTTGGTTTAGGTTTTGTTTAAAAGTTCCTAGAAATTAATAATTTTTTTATTGGTCTTTAAGTTTTTAAAAAAATTGTATGTTGTCATAAATTTTGAATTTCAATTTTTCGAACAAATATATTTAACATAGTTTTAAATAAATTTGAATTTTCTGTTCCAAAATATATAAAAATACCACAGATATAAAAAATATTTTTTAAATATTTATTTTTGAATTTAAAAATGAAATATAGAAACTTTAAGCAATGCATACAATCTTATATATTTGTTAACAACAAATATTTACCAAACATTTTACAAAGGCCTAGTTTATGATATAATGTTGATTCAACTTTCTAACAATTTTGTATTCCTTTAGCAACATAAACAAAGAAAAAAAAAAACACAGAAAAACTTTGATCTTTGGAAACAAAAATGTTCATTTAGTTCGTTGAATATTCTGCCTGCATCATACCTACTTTCAATAAAAATATAGTTTTTGCGCAAATATTTTGCTATAGTTTATTTGAAATTCCTTGTTACACAATAAAAACTATTCATGCTTGTGCCGAAAATATGGATTTTTCTAAAACTTTGAATTCAGGTAAACTCATTTAAAGGAATTCAATTAAATATAACACAAAAATTAATTTAATTTAAATAATTTGAATAAATAATATGGAAACGAATTTAAAATACGGTTTTATTTCGTATAAACCAGAGAAAAATTGGTAAAATGTATATTTTTATTTCTGCGATGATTGACTTTGCTAAAACATGACATCTGGTTCTCCTCCACTAATTTTGGTTTACAAATCAGCTACCACAACAAAACTACCAAGAAAATAAAAAAAAATATTAATCTAATCACAATAATTGAGAATTCACAAGCATTTTAGTGTCATGACAAATTACGATCGAGTTTTCTTAAAATTGTTCTGCTGAAAATTTCTAATTTTGTAGATACCAAAGTTCCACAATCTACTTTGTTCAAAAATTAATATTTTTCAATATCTATAATACTATATATCTTGAAACTTTTAAATAATATGAACTAAATTTAATGTCATTACACTTTAAATATTTTTTTTACATAATTAATGAATTAGATTTTGGGTTGTAGGTATCTTAAATAACATATTAAGGATACAGTTCATATAATATTAACAAACTCAATAATTAATTAGTAGAAAAATATATATTTTTTCATTAAAAATTTTGTTATTTGATTTTAATTTTGTAACTTAAACTAAAAGGAAACTTTTTTTCAGTTTCAAAGTTTTAAAACTATTTCCATTAAAAGTTTTTTTTTAAGTTAATGTATATATACATATATATATATATATATATATATATATATATATATATATACTTTACTATTACTAACAAAAATTACAATTTTGTATCTTAAAATGACTACACAGATAAAATTGGTGTGACATTTTACTTTTATAACAAACTAAATACAATTTTTTATTCAATTTACATAAAAGAACATGAAATCTGTATGATTTTTAAATGAGTAAAGTTTTATGGCAGAATAAATTAAGAAAATATTAGTCTACATTATAATTAAAATGATATTATTAAAATTTTTACATTGTCAATTGTTTTTCCAGGTAATATTTCATAGAATTATAATTTAATTAACGTGATTTTATAATTCAATTGCGGTAATAAGTTATATAGTATTAAATTTGATGAGCAAACTTATAAATTTTTGATTATTCTGAAGGCTATTAATTTAAAACTACTAAAATAATATACTAAATTTTGATATTTTTATTATAATTAAATAATTAGATTCAATCACATAGTTAAAATGCGATGTGATTGAATCTAATTATTTAAATAGACTAGTCCTCAGTAGTTTTGATATAATACAACCTGTCAAAATAAAACCTCAGTAGTTTTGATATAATTAAATAGACTAGTGCTCAGTAGTTTTGATATAATACAACCTGTCAAAATAAGTCGTCAGTAGTTTTGGTATAATACAATCTTTCAAAATAAAACAAACTGTCAAAAGTACTATTCGATATTATAGACATTATTTCAATATAAGTAATATTTAAATTACATAAAATTAATTTTGTTACGCTCTTGACGATCGTAACTCTAAATATGACCGTAAATATTGATTTTGGATAGACTATATTATTTCAAAATATCATAATTTCAGGTTATAGTATTTTTTGAGATAATATTTTGATATTTATTTTATTTTATGGTTAATTTACTAAAATTGTTGTTAATTTATTACAATTAACTTTTTCGAACTTACCAAACTGTATTAAACAAAATAAATAGATTTCATGAAAATACTCTGTTCAAAATAATTATCTACTATATATTGAAGCTGCAACAACCACAGGATACAAGATTATATAAACTTTTTAACTTACACATTATATTTAATCAAATTATTTAAAAAAAATTTTAAAATAGCTTACCATCAATTTAATGCATTATAGTTTAGCTTTTTAATCTTTAATTAATTTCTTTGTACTTAATAATTATTATATTCTTGTTGACCCTATTAATAGTTTTCATATTAAAACTTTTGTACATAAAGTTATAAATTTAGTCTTGTTATTATGAACTTAACTGGTTTTTACACTATAAATATCTAAACTTGGATATTCTCATAATGTCTTTTTTTAGTGTTTTTATGATTGTATCTATAAGATTAACTTTTGTAATCATATTCAAAAAAAGTCATTAAAATAGTTAAGTTTTATGTAAAAATAAATAATTTAAATTTACCTATAGAAGGTAAATAGAAATTTATTTATATTAGTTTCATATTAAATATTAAATTTTGTAGTACTTGTTATTTATATACTAAAGTGCATAAAAATTAACATTTTATGAAATTTTTGTATATAAACTTTATGAAAGAAAATGAAATTACATTTTAACAGCAGGATATCTAACAGTATGAAAAGTAAATAATAATATATTTTTTTTTTGGTTTGGAAAATTTATTAAAAAAAAAAATTTAAATTAAATTTTATAATAAATTTTATTTTATCCCATTAACGCTGAAGTTTTTATTTTATATGGCAAATTAGTTCAATATATTATTTTTTGAAGTATCCTTAAATCTTCAATTTAGTATTATCATCAATTATTGCTCTAACAATATTTAATTAAAAAAAAAACTTATTTAAATTATATTGAAAATAATTTCTTTAATAATTCTTTTGGTAAGTTAGAATTAACCAAGAGGATAATATTTCCTTAGAAAAAAATAGAAAAACGTTCACCTGAATATTAAATTTACCAAAAAAACTTTGAAAATATTGTATGACTCGACATTAATATTTTAAAATTTAACAAATTGGTAGATTTTAATTAATATTTACAAGAAACCAGGACTTTTTACTGAAAACAAATTATTTTAATATTGTTAAGATGTTGAAACAATTTCGTGGTAAACAACATGCAAACTAGAAAGTTTTCATTTTCCTTTAATATATTTTAGAAATATTTTTTTGTATATACACTTTCACTTTGTATTCAAATCACAAGTTTTAAAACCCCAATGAAAATTTCACCAATATACAAGCATATGGGTATTTATATATTAAACACCTTCATGACTTTCTAACATTGAACTTTTAACGTGTAATTTGAATTAATTAATATTTTCGTTAGAGAAAACTTGTCTTGGAAGATTTCTTGCAGAAACTTTTAAAACAAAATGTTTTCTTTTTACTTTAAAACATTTTTAACTCTTAAAATTTTAGAATTTCTTTACAGATTTAAAAACTTAAAATTTTCTTTTTTTTTTAAAACATTTTATTTTCCTCATTTTTTGAATACTCTATTGTATTTTATGTTGTTTAAATATTAAATACTTTCAGACCAAACCAACACATTAACACTTTATGAGAAAATTTAAAAGTTTTTATGAAGCATCAGTTTTAGAAACCTGACCAAATCATTTTTACTAAGTTTACTACAGAGATTCAATAATGCAAAAAAAGAAAAACCAAGAAAAAAGTTTTTATAGCTTAAGTATAAAAAGAGGTCCTTAAATCTGAACTAAATTTTTTCTAATGCCAATAACCTAAAAATTTGAAGATACAAAAATAGCATAGTATTTTTATTTATATAAATCTGGATAGAATATTTAATTTTAAATAATAAGATTAATAAAGTTTTTCCTTTAAGATTATTGAAAATTACTGAAACCTGTCTCGGTTTTAAACTAAACTACTAAACTTTTAATTTTGAAATATTTTTATCCCCTTGTTCAGTCCACTAAATGGCATAAGGCCGCAAGTATAAATCTGTATTTGAAGTTTCTTTATATTTTTATTGCAATTTGAACAAACTAATCTTATATGGATTCCGAAGCATGTATGTTTATAACGAAAAAACCTTTAGTTGGAAGAAGCTTATGACTTTTCCTCATGAGTCATTTGTGTGAGCAGATCGTGTTAATCGTTGGACTTTTTTCCAGTTTTAAAATTATATTTCATTGTAACCTTATTACTGGTACTCATTTAAAGCTTAGTGAGCTACGACCAATATTGATGTCTAGAACTGGAAGATTGGATCAAATCCAGTGCATACTGTAGCGTACACTACCACTAAGACACTGTTGGCCATTAAAATTTTAAAATTAGAAAAATCTCATTTTTATTTTTAAATATTTCTAGCTAGTTTACATATTATAACTAGTTCCTATAGTCCGGCGGAGCGAGTCGAGCCGGAATTAAATCATGATTCTGAATTAATTCATGACCGCTCAAAACTTCAAGCGGAACGTTTATTGCAAAAGAGAAGAATAAATAAACCGAAAAATATTAAAAACAAAAATATTTTACATTGAAGAAAAATAAGTGGTGGGGAAATTGACAAGAAAACATTCTACACATAAAAAAGTTATTAAACACTTGATAAACTGAAAATGATGGGAAAATACAAACCAGATAAGTTAGAAAAACTTTTAAAGCTTAAAAGTATATTTCAGGAACTTTACTAAATTTTACAATAATATACCAGAAAAAAACTTAAAAAACTAAAGTTTATTTTCTTTTTGAAAATTTCCTAAGTTTTCAGAACAATATTATCTGTCATAAAATTGATATTTAAAATACGATTGATGCCAATTTATATGCTTTTGATTTTATAATAAAAGTTTTCAAATTGAAAATATTCAACTTATTCACAATAAAAACGTAGGTTTGGGAAAGATTAAAAAAAATTTCAAACATATTTTACTTTCTTTCGGGTCAATTTTAATATTGTAATCGATTTTTTCCAAATTTTCTATTTAATAAGAATCATAATAAAATAGAAATTTAAAGGCAAAATCAAATATTTATTGGAAATTTTGATTTAAATCAATTGTTAGCAATTAAATTTATTTTCAGTCATTTAAAAATAATGTTCATGTTAGTCTACATATGAGGAGTTCAATGGCTTATTCATATACCTTATTCATTTTTCAGCTATTGAATGGCTTCAACATCGTGAATAAAAATATTCTTTAAAGTTAATTTTTTGAATATACGATAGAAAATCCCGATACAAAAAAGTCTGTTTACTCGATATGGATAACTTGAGTTTTACAATTTTCATAATGCTGGTTTTTATACTGACATGATGAAACCGATGAAGAAACTTTATTCAGATCTCATAACGCATACGAATAAATCGCTTCGTTTTGAAGGAATCTTTAAAATAACTTTGAAAAATTCATTGAGGAGTAAAATTTTGATATGAAACTTTAGTTTTCTAAAGAAAAGTTACATACTTTGACAATTTTAATTTACTTCTTGTGTTTGACATAATCGTACAGTTCTAAATTTAAGACAAGATTACTACATTTTGTTCACTAAAACTGATAAAAAATGTATCTTATTAAGTACCACACATTTGTAAAAGTTTCTTTCTAAAACAACATTTGTTAATTACATATATATTTTTGTAAATTTGTAAGAAAAACTTATCATAAAATAGATTTAATAATTATTATCGTTACCATTCCATTTAATTTATCTTACATATACCTACTTAAAAATTTAATTTTCATGTCAGGTTCTTAAGTTTCTTTGTTTGTTAATTTTCTTAAATGTGTTAAAAGATATTTTTACGCATAAAATAATATTTTAAATTCGATAATGACGAAACTCAATTCCAAATTATCATTTTTAAGAATGATAATTTACTATGAAATAAAGTGTATAAATTTGTCAGGGAAATAGTGAAAAATATCAGATAATGGAAATTAAATCATTCATTTAATAAAATTATGAAGATAATCTTCTTAATGTTTCAAAAGAAAATTCTCAAGTATTTTTGTATCTAACAGAAATGTAATTTAGAATAAAATTCTGTAACATGATTACAAATAAAATATATAAAATTTAATTACATAAATTTTTTTTCTAATTTTCTTGTAATGTAATTTTTAAATTTGATTAAATCTTGGAGATTTTAGTATATTTGAGTCATTGTCATTAATGTATTTTAATTAAACGATCAATCTAATATTTAAATTGTCGATTTTTTAAATTATCCTTAATTATTAGTTGTTTCAAAGATTTGCTTATAAGATTATTAATATTTTAAAAATAATTTTGGTAATAAATCATTAATTTATTACCAAATTTTTTTTTTTTATATTTTCGAATTTTCCTTTTATGTGGCGGAATTCAAATAATTATAATATATATTTCTGTTAAAATTCTCTAAAAGATTTTGAATGTGAAAATAAGTGTGAACAATATTTAACACTAATGAATTAAAATTATTTGCAATTCACTGCAACCAAAGACGAAAATCTATCAATTATTCTTTGTACATGTACCCAGAGGACAGAAATAATATAAAATACGATATATAAAACATGACAGTCGCTAATTTATATAAAAGTCTGTTAAAAATGTGGTAAGCTAAAATTTATTGTACTAGCCATAAATTAAGTGTAATCGTTGGGAAATATTTTAAATTTATAGATTTGTGTTTTATAAGTTTTGTTGAATTTAATATTCACGTTTTTGTGTCGTGTTCGCATGATATCATATAATAAATGTGGTTTTTGAAGATTAATTGTCATTTTGCTTTTCATCAAATCGATTAAATTCAAGTTAAAATTACCAGTATAATTTAAAAATTTATATTAAAGCATTTTAAAATTAATTAAAATTTGTAATTTTATTTATGTAAAGATTTATTTTATTTATGATCAATTTAATTTTGCCTACAACCACAACAATATTAAACTTTTCAAAAAAGTCAGTAAGATTACTATGTAGCTTTTACTGAATTTATTCAAAAAATGAATTTAAGTTTTTTTTTTTTGGTACTTACATCGTAACATATATCCAGCAAATAAATATGACGTCTAACTATCGGCTGAAGCATTTATTTTGTATTGAAAACCAATTTAACGATAACAGATTAGTTGTTAAGCAAGTAGGAAAATTAATATTTTTTTAGAAAATCTTGCAGATATTTCGATAAAATTATTAATTTTTTTTAGAACTAATTACAAAAGTTCTTTTAAGTATCATTATTGTACATATATTGTTAATATTCAAAACGTACATAAGAATAAATAAATAATATTAAATATATTCAATATAAAAATTAAATAAGAACATAAATTTCCCAAAAAAAAATTTAGAAATACAATTTTTTTTTTATATTTATATGTTATGGCAATTTATGATAAATAAAAGTTTTAATCGATTTCTGTCCAAATACTATAAAGAAAATAATAAAATAAAAAATACCAAAATTTTTAGCTATTAACTATGTTATGTATATTTATGAGAGTTTTTTTATATTTAAAATATAACCATTAATATCTAAACGAATTATGTTCCAGTTTATAGAATATATAAAATGGAATTCGAAGGATAAATATTAAAATTTATTGTTATTAAAGGAATTTTCTTTTATTATACTCGTATAATAAATAGATTAAAGTATTTTTAAAGACTATTTCTGTATTGCATTTATAATAACGACAATAAGGGTCTCATAATTTAGTACGAAATTTTATACATTTATTATATATTATGGACGGTTCAATATTTGTAATTTATTATATAGGTGTACTTATGTATGAAAATCTGTTCTAAACATTTTCATTCAGAAAATACAAGTAAAATCTATAAAAATTCTTAAACAGCAAGAAATGTTTCACTGAGTCTATCTTTAATTGTGGATTCACTTTAAACTGGTATTATTTTGAAAAATCTTATAAAAAATTTATGTCACAAAAAAAAAAGGCACGCAGCAGAACTACTGTGAAGAAGTTTTATATGTATGAATTTTTTTTCCGTACGGACACATTTACTTAATGCCAATGTAAATTAAATCATAAATATGTAGTGCTAAATATTGAAAATTAAAAGATTCCATTTTAATATTTTACAGTGTAGCGTTACTAGTGGCAAAAGCAAGAATTGGACAACTTTTTACGTCATTAAACTCTTGACTACCTTTCAAATTCGTCAATTTACGTCGTTTTTGGTGAATATTTATTGTATGAAAATTCATTTTCAAGAAATTTCCACCAGATCCCAGAATATTCAATTATATTTTAAAGAAAATTATAAATAAACGCCTTATAGGCAGAAATTTGAATTGAAGGAAAGTGCTAGCTTATTCTACTATTTACTGTGTTAAATTGTTTTTTTCTTTAAAAATATATTTGACCAAAACGCGAATTACGCCGCCTACCACTTGGTCTTTAAATAATATCTTTCTTCATCGGATAGCAAATTCTACAAATTGTTATTTTGCCATATTTTATTTGTACACTTACTATGCTAAATCATAAGTTTCAAATGTTTACACACAAATGGATGGATGGACGGAAATATTTCATTAAATAAGTCGAAATTTTTCAAACTAAATTATTTATGTTAATTTATGTACAACAAAACTACAATTGGGTTTCAAACATTTCTAATAATTTAGTTATTTGATTGATTTAAAATTTTTTTTTAATAATTACCTTGTTAAATATAACTAGGATTTCAAATTTACTATCTCATTAATGAGAACTTCTGTAATATTATTTTAAAGAATTCAAAGTAAATAATAAAATTTGATTAAAATTAAAACAATTTTTATAAAGGTCCTTGTTACATATATATATCAAATCCTAGTAACCAAAATATTAATTTTACTATCAAAATATATTTTCTAATTTTGAAAATATTTTCGTAAAATGAAAATTTATTATTTATTTTAAAATAAAGAATAAGTTTTCAAATAAAATAAAAAAAAAATTTTTCAACAAAAGTGAAGATTTTCCTTTTTACCAGGAAAATGATAACAAATAAAATGACAAAAAAATTTATAAAATGAAAATTTCCTTTATTTATTTTAAAAGCCAGTAAGATAAATTTTAAATTATCTTAGTTGACATTTAATTCTAACAAAAATTTACAATATTCACAAAAAAATAAAAAAAATTGTTATTATGGTGGAGGTTTGAGGTGAACAAAATATACATAAAATGATGAAAATTTTATTTACTTATTGTAGAAAATATCAAAATGTTTGTTGTAATTTCCCTATTTTTTATTTTTATTTTATTAAAGCTTATTTATGTACTGTGGAAAAATAAAGAATTATATTTCAAAAGATAAAGAATCTTAAAATGAAAATATTATCAAAAATTGTTGAAAATTTAATACATAATTTTTTTGAATTTGTAAAGGATTGTTTTCATCATATGAAGGAATGAATCTCTTTAATAGTATTTGTGAACTTATTTTTGAGTTACTAAATTAAAGTATTAATTTGTTGCAAATTTTATATTGAATTTAGTGGGCTATCAGTTACTTAAATCCTGAATGGTGTAAGTAAACCTAAACTATATGATTTCTTACTTTAAATTTGTAGCTATTTTATATATTTCATGATATTTGCTTAGTTAGTGTAATTCAAGATTCGACTATTTGTAGCTTAAATTTTCTAATGTGAAGGTTTTTGAATTTGAACATTTCTCAAAATGTATATTATTCGAATTTCCAAATATATGTGAAAAACTAATGATTATGTATTGAAAATTTGTTCTAAAATTCGTTGTACTAAATTTTCTATAATGAAGAAAATTTGCAATACAATATTCATTTGCATAAATATATCACAACAAGGCCATTTTTATTTGTATTATTCATCAAGTATAAATAAAATACTAAAATAATTTCTTAACCTTCTGTCATAAAAAAGCATAAAAAAAAGTTAAATAACATTACATAAATTAAATATTTCTATGTGACAAAAATGTTTTATTAGATACTTTCTTTTTATTTTCTTATTTCCACCTAATTGTGTTATTTCATTAAGTTTAAGCATACGTTTTCAAATTGGGAGAAATACAAAATTATATGAAATTTACTTATTTTACGGATACAGTGATATCTTTTTTTTTAATATTTGATGGAAACCTTAAAATATATAAAAAGTTTAATTAATATTTGTTGAACAAATCAGAAATTACTGACTAAAGTTTTTTTTAAATAAATATTTATTTAAAGAATTGAAATATTTTTGAAAAATTAGATAATTATTTGACTGTAAGAACTTTAAAAAAAAGGATATATACAGAATGTTTTTTATCTTAATCGAAGAATGTGGTTAAAAACTATCCTTTCCATGAAATTGTAAATGTATACCTAATTGTTTGTAGATAATTTTGGGAAAAAATTTTAAGGCTACACAAATAATAAAGCAATATAATCAAATATATTGTTAACATCACATTATTTAATTCATTTCAGTTGGTTTGAAGTTCAGTGGTTTTAGATTCACCATCACATGTTATTATTAAATTTTTTGTCAAATCGTTCCAATAGAATTCATTTTCAAAAAATTGTAATAAAATATATTTAACAATTACCTCAAAAGATATAAGAATATCCTAATATCTTCGCATTTACTTACTAAAGTCTTCTGTTGTTGATTTTCCTAGATCTCTGAATCACTATTTTACCTTTCACATATCCTAATATCATTTCAATAGGATTGTCGTTCCATTATATAATGTGCCAAAAAAAATATATTTAATTGCAAGTACATACTTGTATAATTTATAAAAAAAATGTTTTCTTAAAATCAGTATAATTTCAGTTTTCATGAAAGCCAGCACTAATCGGATCTACACAAATTTTAACAAACTATGTGAGTTTTTTGCTTCTAATTTTTAGTCGAAATTAAACAGCAATAAAACATCAATTTAAAAACATTTTGGAGTGCGGAAAAAAATTTGTGGATTGACTTAAAAAAAACAGACTGTCCGCAATTCAAGGACTAAAATTATAATTTCATATATTTCTCAAATTAAATTTCTTGGTTTTATAAAATTACTTAAATAAATAGTTGTAAAAAAATTAAATTTTATAAGTGATTTAAATTTACATTTTATTGATTATACGAATTTAGATTTAAATATGTTTAAGTAAAGATTATATTGTGTAAGCATAATCCAGGACTACATTTTTATTATACTGGTATAGTACTGAAAAATATTATTGATTTTTTCTTCTTTACAAATGAAATTCAATGCCAAACTCAACTAATACAAAAAAAATCCTACATTTAGTTTGTTAAGCTTTTATAAAAATATTGGTTTCCCATTCAACCAAATAAATTGATATTCCAGCAATCCGCAATATTCCGAATGACGTAAATTCTATAAAATTCTTGTAGATGAATAAATCGGATCAAAAATCTAAAAGAATGAATATTTAGAAGTATATGTATTTAGAAATTACTTGAATAGATATATATTTTTATCCTTTAAGTCCTTTTAGAAATATTTCTATAGTAACTGACAGAAATTGGTAAAAGTATTGAGACAAGAATTTTTAAATTTTATGTTGTAAAACTTACACTGAAAGTTGTAGATTATAAAATATTAAGTCAAATTCACAAATTTTTTAAAATTTCAGTATAATATTTCTTATACGGTATAAATATTTAATTCAAAGATGAAAATCTTATAATTAATAAATAATTTTTACCACTTGAAACTTAAAAAAATTAATCATGATTATTCCCGTAGTCCGGTTAGACGTTTCACGGCGGAATAAATTCGTAATCCATGGAAATTTATGTCGCACATACTGAATTTTTGGATTAATCCGCTCATTTTCCTACGTAATGGAAATAAATTAAATAAATTAAAATACTAAATCAAAAGTTGGAATTCCAAAAAATATCCAAAAATTTTTTATATGAAATCACTTTGAATTCTTTTTAGGTAGTTACTTAGTTGCGGAAAAATATATATGAAATGTCCGCAGTAACGTTTACTAGATACCAAAAAATTTTATTCAGCATCGGACACGCCACTGCGGAATTAGCTACTGGAATAGAAAATTCCAATCTTATGCGGGAAAATTCGAGTGAAACTTTTACTGGAATAGCCACGCACGATCAATGTTTCAACATTATATAAATCACTAAAACACTAATAATTGGAGTCCAACAAGTTAGATTTTACTATAAGGTTTGTTTCTTAATCTTTTACCCGAAATATTTTTGAAATTTCAATTTCTTCCGCAGATTGAAACGGAAAGGTGAGATCGCCATAGAAAAATATAAGTAATTCTGCAGATAAATAACTAAAAATTTAAGTTTTTTGAGATGTGTCGGTGTTTAAAGCGATGCTATTTTTATATAAATTCCATTATTTACTGTGTGCAAAGAAAATTTATATTTTAAAAGCTTTTGTACTTTAATTTTATGGAAATTTTCTTTGTCCTATGCTATATACATTTTTATATCTTTTATATTTTATTTTATATCATATATATTTTTATTCAATTTTCTTTAAAAGAAAATTATCTAATCTAACATAATTTAATTATAAATTAATTAAGACAGACCATAAATGATTAATAAAATAAAATTTTCTATAAATAAATAATTATTCAATTATCTTTATAATTTAAATTGTTCCCAGGAAAAAAATTCAATTTAGGTTTTCAAGATAAAAAAAAAAAGAACCGAGACAAGTAAATTTTTCAATAAATTTAAGTACACATCAATGTTAGAATAGAAAATTTTATGAAATATTATATTTATGATGTGAAAACTTTAATATTCATTATCTAATATATAGTTTATCTTACTTTTATAAATTTATAAGATTTCTTTCTTAAATATGTTTTTATTAAATTACTGTGAAATTAATATATTTAATAAATATTATGTTTTATGCTAAAAACTTCTGAAATCTAATTTAAGAGTTAATTATGTTTTATGCTAAAAATACATTCAATTAATTTCCATTAAAAAAAAAGTAAATAAATTTAAATTAAATTGAAATATTTTATACTTTAATTAATTTAAGATAATAATCTTGGTATTAGTTCGCAAAAAAAAAAAATTATTTATATAAAAGGTTAATTAAATTGATCTTATTTAAGAAAACACTTCAGTACCACAAAAAGGTTCAACAGAAACACAATGGTTTCCTAAATTAACAAGATTCATTAACAGACCACCGGAAGGATATACAGGAAAACAAGAACAACAAAAAAATTTCTTGTTAATTAATCTTTTTTTATTTTATTTTAAGAATAAAAAGAAAAGTTTTATAAAAAAAAAAGCAATGTCGACGACTTTTTGAATTCTCATTTTCAATTTATGGTAAAACGTACAATTATATGACGATAAAAATCAGTTTTCTTTGTTATAAAAAAAAATTTAGGAAATTAATATTTTTTAAATTTTTAGATTAAAGAAAATCTGGGAATTTTCGGAGTGAAGTTTTTAAGCTTTAAAAATATATAAGTACTTTTTCAAATTTTAATATATTGTTAATAATTTTCAATTTAAATTAGTCATTTTTCACAGTCTTTTACTTATTTTTTTTTTAGTAAATTAACCATTAATCGATTTTTAAAATATTTTAATTATTTTTCAAATTAAATAAAATCCTCTTTAAATTAAATTAGGCGTTCTAATCTGTATAAGCAGCTTAGAGCGCGTAATTTAATTTGAGATTCAAAATCTGTCCGAGGCATCCATGTTGTCATAAGTTTACTCAGCTTTAAATGAGTTACCTGTAATAAAATTACAATAAAATTTAATTTAACACTAAGTACAATTCCAATTGTCAAGACCATATTTGCTAACAACAATTGTCTTACTAATAAAGTCATTAGTTTGTTGCCATTAAAAGGTTTTTTTACTATACAGGATAGGAAATATTAGAAATAATATTTCCTATCCTGTATAGTAGAAAGGATAGGAAATATTAGAAATATTTTAATTTAACTGAAAAAATTATTAATTCTATTTGAAAAGTGACTTAATTTAATCTGAAAATTGTATGACTTTGTGAACAAAGTGAATATTTTTTTAAAATAAGCTCTACGTTTATGTTTATACAATAATTTTATGTAGAAATATAATTAAAATAGTTTGAACTTGAAATTTATAGCTTAAAGATAATAAATAACAAATATAATTTTACCCTAATAAAATGTACTTATGTATAAAAAAAAAATTTAAATTACGAGTAAAACAAAAATTTTACTTTATGTACATATGTATATAACTTATAATATTTATGAGTTTAACCCAGATTTTCTAGATTTTCTATACAAACATTGTGTACTTTTGGGTAATAATACGGGTTGGAAATAATAATGCTTAGTAAAATAATTCCAGAAAAATAAATAATAATCCTTTTTTTTTTTTTTAATATAATTTAGTATATTTTCCACTATGTTGAATATTAATTATATATGTAGTATGTTTTTGTTCAACAAAATTGTTTACGAAAAACGGAATCATAAAACATTAATAATTAAAAACATAACTATATAATTATTTTATGTAATCTTTATATGTGGTATATGAAAACTTAATTTTTTTTTTTTTGTAATTTATGAACAGTAGAACCGCAAAATATATATTTTCACTTAATAATTCTTATGGTTGGTGATTTTATAGTGTGAAAAATAATTATTTGAATTTATAATTTTCATTTGTTTACTAAATAAATAGGAATATTTCTATTATTTTATGGTTATTTAAGTTTGAATATAAATTCTAAGTGTATTATTTCATTTAGACATTTTTTTAAGTATTCATTAAAGTTTTCGTATTTCATTGAGTAAAAAAAAAAGAATTGTGACAAATTTCCACAAGATTATTAAATAATTGAAATAGTGCATAAAATAGTGCAGAATATTTTAATTTATTTGTAATATTTATGGCTATTATTATTTAATAGGAGTTTTCGAAATTCAAATGCGTTGCTAGTGAAATTTCTTATACTCGATCATCTCCTAACGAGAGTTTTAAATTACTTAAAATTTAAGTTTATCTGTAAAACTAAAAAGTAATTTTTCAAATTTTAAATATTTAAAAGGCGTTTTAGTGGAATTTATGGAATAAAAAAAAAAGGTGCTTGAAAATTTTATAATTGTTTTTTTAATAATTTAATTTACTTTTTAAATATATCTTAGTGAAAATAAAACAGAGGTAAAGGTATGTAGATTAAAAATTAAATGAGTTAAAATTGAGATATCCTTTTAATAACAATGATAGTATCTTAATAATAATGATATTAAGATGAGATCTTAATATATATTTGAAAACGTGTTGATTTGATACTGTGATCTTTATAATTCTTTATATTTTGCGTCATAATTAAAGAACTATTTTTTTAAAAATTTAAATAAACATCTAAATAAATCAACATTAAATTAACCTTGAATTCCATATGGTTTTCTTTATTGTTTCTTTTAAATATAAAATTTAAGAAGATAAATATAACCATAATTATTTTATGTACAATAAATATATAGTTTATAGTTAATAATTTTGCACGTTCCAATTATTTGAACTATTTTTTTATACTTAACCAAATAGTATTTTCCATTAGCTATTTTTAGTATTATTTGGTAATGGGTTTTTTCCACAGTAAGAATTCTACTTTAACAACTTGTACAGAAATTAATAATTATTTCTCTGTGTGACAATATGTCAATTCTTTACACGCTATTATAATGGAATTACTTTAATGCAAAAATGGTAAAAGATTTTATACCGTGGTACCGATAGGAGCATACAGGTAAGATAATTTTTTCTGGTAAATTTGTGAGCAATAGTCCCATTCAGAGAGTATACAAGAAACCAGAAAGAACAGAATAAAGAAATCTATAGCAAAAATTTAGTCCTTGTAAATGTTGAATTAATGTAAAACTTCGGTTTGTAGAGTAAAAATAAGAATTAGTTGTACTTTACTTTTTAAGTGAAAAAAAAATTAATTAGTTAGTACAATGGATAATGTTTAATTGTTTTTTACACAGCACAGTTCATTCAGTTTACCTGAATAATTACCGTCTGGTACTACAACATTGGAATTTCTTTGGTAGTTATTCGTTGAAACTATTTTCTTTTATTTTATTCTTATAAAATTAATAAATAAAAAACTAATTTATAGCATTTGGTATATATTTATTTCGTTTCTATAAATACATTTTACAAATTTATATTTTATGCTTATGCCACACATTTTGACTGTGATCCACTACTATTTATGCATCTTTGGCAACACATTTTGGCTGTGCTCCACTACTAGCTACACCACTCATTTTGCATCTCTTACTGCAGCACTGATCTTTATCAATACAATTATCGCCGTTAGGTCTACAGTCATCTTCTGCGAAACCTGATGCAACCATAGCCAAAAACAGTATAAAGAAGAAAATGAGACGCATTTTGAGTTTTTGTGTTTAATGAAATCTATATGAAAAAAAAAATGATTAAATTGTAATTGTTAAAAATTTAGGAAGACTTACTTACTGCTTTAAATTCTTGGAAGTGAATAGAAATTATAAAATGTGCTGCAGCTTTTATAGGTAATCTCTCAATGAAATAAATTGAGTTCTAATCTAACATAAAATTTAAAAACTAATATGAATTAATACTGCAGCGGTGTGTAATCTTCATTGGTGGTAGTTCTTTTCATATTCGACGATAAAAAAAAAAAAATTAATATTATATTTTTCCCTTTAATAAAAGAAATCATTAAATCAATAAAGTTTTTCAAAATATGTTTTAATATCTTCAAAATAAACAAGAATTAACCTTCATTTAATAATGAAATATTTCTGAAATTATTTAATTATTTTGGTCTTATCACATATGTAATTAAATTTGAGCAATTGAAATTGAATAACCTGAGATCACTCACATTACTAAAATGTGCATAGGTAGATTAAAAATAATAATTTGTTAAATAATTTACTTCTAATTATTATAATATTTCATTATTTAAGTTGATCTGTAAAACTAAGAAGTAATTAATAATATTGTATTGCGTTCCACCTAAAACATAAGTTAACAAATTTCATCACACTATCACATCTTATATTATTGAGACTACCTATAAAAGCTGTAATAGAACTCGAAATTTTTATTAAATTTCCAGAATTGGCAGTAGTAACTTTCTAAAACCATCCTAAAATTTTCTCTTGTTTGCTCAGCTTATTTGTAAAAAAATATTTTTTCTAGAATTTATAAAAAAAAAAAGAGCTACGAAACAAATATAAAATGCGTGTACTTTTCACGTGTGTAATGTTTTAACATTTCTATTGATTTATATTTTACATAGCTATGATTTGCAATGTAGTCTATATGGACTATTATCCACTCTACATTGGCAGTCAAAATAATTAAATCAACCGTTGGCTTTGCTGATGAAAGCTTGTTCAACCAAACCCTTGCATTTGAAACTTATTTTTTTATAAATTCTGAAAAAAAAAATATGTTCAATATTTAAGAAGGTTGCTGGTACTTATTGTTTCAAATTCTTGTAATTTAATTGAAATTATAAGTTATGGGTAATCGCATAATGATATTAAGATGAGATCTAAATATATATTTGAAAACGTGTTGATTTGATACTGTGATCTTTATAATTCTTTATATTTAAAGAACTATTTTTTTTTTTAAATTTAAATAAACATCTAAATAAATCAATATTAAATTAACCTTGAATTCCATATGTTTTCTTTATTGTTTCTTTTAAATATAAAATTTAACAAAATAAATATAACCATAAATATTTTATGTACAATAACTATAAAGTTTATAGCTAATATTTTTCCATGTTCCTATTATTTGAACTATTTTTTAATGTTTTTTATAGAATTTTTAATTTTTTAATAAATACCAAAAATATTAAAAATAATAAAAAATATTTATATTCGTCAAAATTAAAATCAATTTGATTTTTTTTATAGAAATTATGGTTATAACATAACAAAATATTCAATTGATAATATTATATTTTAGTTAACCAAATAGTATTTTCCATTAGTTATTTGTAATATAATTTTGCAATCGGTTTTTTTCCCCAGTAAGAAGTCTACTTTAACTTATAATTCCAAACAACAACTTGTGCAGAAATTAATAATTATTTGTCTGTGTGATAATATGTCAAGATAATTTGTTCCGGTAATTTTGTGAGCAATAGAAGAGTACACAGAAGAGTACACAACAAGCAAGAAAGAACAGAATAAAAATACTCGTATCTATAGTAAAAATTTAGAATTAATTTGAAACTTTGTAAATGGATAAGTAAGGAATATAAGTGTTATATTAATAAAAAATTAAATAGTTATTGCTCTTTTTTTTTTTATACAGCTTACCTAATATGTACAATCTGGAAGTAAAACATTACAATTTCTTTGGTAGTTATTCGTTGAAGCTATTTTCTTATATTTTATTCTTATAAAATTAATAAATAAAAAACTAATTTATGGCATTTGGTATATATTTATTTCGTTTCTATAAATACATTTTACAAATTTATATTTTATGCTTATGCCAGACATTTTGGCTGTGATCCACTACTACTTAAGCATTTTGGGCCACGCATTTTGGCTGTGCTCCACTACTAGCTACACCAGTCATTTTGCATCTCTTACTGCAGCACTGATCTTTATCAATGCAATTATCTCCGTTAGGTATACAATCATCATCAGCGAAACCTGCTGCAACCATAGCCAAAAACAGTATAAAGAAGAAAATCAGACGCATTTTGAGCTTTTGTGTTTAATGAAAACTATAGGGAAAAATAATTTATTAAATTGTAATTGTTAGAAATTTAGGAAGACTTACAAACTTCTTTAAATTCTCGAAAGTGAATAAAAATTATAAAATGCGTTACAGGTTTTATAGGTAATCTCACAATGAAATAAATGAGTTATAATCTAACTTAAATTTGAAAACTAATATGTATTAATACTGTAACTTTGTGTAATCTGAAATGGTGGTAGTTCTTTTCATATTCTACTTTAATAAAAGACCATTTTAAAAGTAATTAATAATATTTTTCGTCTTAATAAAAGAAATACTTAAATCAATAAAGTTTTTTAAAAGCTGTTTTAATATTTAACTTTCTTTAAAAGAAATAATAGTTTTTTTTTCATTAAATAAACTCCCTTCATTTGATAATGAAATATAACCTTCATTTGATAATGAAATATTTCTGAAATTATTTAATAATTTTGTATTTTAAGCTACAGCTTTTTATGAACGTCAAGTCAAATATGCTTTATTATATAACTAAATGTGAACAATTGAAGAATCTTTAGTGAGATTACCGACAAAAAAATAACATTACGAAAATGTTCATAGGTAAATTAAATAAAAAGTTATTGAATAGTTTATCATAATGACATTTTTAATTAGTATTTTAATATTTTTAGGATGATAGTAATAGTAATTATTATACTAAATACTATTTGAATGAAAATTGCAAAATTTAACTCTTTTATCATCCAATTTATGAAATATGAAATAAGTAATAGAGAATAATAAAGAATTAAATTAATTAAGTAGTAGTCTGAATTGTAAATAATATTTAAAATGGGTTGTTAATTGTTCACTTTTCTACCAGGTGTTCTTCTTTAAATTTTACAATTGTGATCGTTTTATTTAGGTACTGCTGCATTAGAAATATTTTATTTTGACACCGTCAATTGAATTTTCATTATTTATTTTCCAGTAGAATAAAATTTTGATTATTTTAAAGGTTCATTTTTTTGCAAAATCATATCTTAATAATAGGACATGGCCATTGTAGAAAATATTGTAATAGTCTTTGAAAGAAATTTATTAATATAATTAACTTTTTTTAAACTTTTCTATAAAAATAATAATTTACTTATGACCCTTAACAATTTCGAGGATGGGTGGGGACTATAAATCAATCTCAAAAGTTTTGAAAGAATCTCTGTCTTTATTGCAAGGAGTGGACCATGATTGAACATCTCTGATTACCAATCAAATTGTGCTTTGATTACCAATCAAATTGTGCAGAATTCAGATGTACTTCTGATTGATGCAGAATATTAATACTCTATCTCAAATGAAGCTATGTAGCGATTCCATTTCATTCTATGTTATATTACATAATTTTTAGTTGTGTTGTGCTCAATACCTACAACATAAGTTAAAAAATTTCATAAATGAACATTACACTATCACATCTTATTTCGTTGTGTGGTAACATATAAAAGCTGTAACACATGTTAACATTTTTATTACATTTTAAGAATTGGCAGCAGTAAGTTCCTAAAACTATTCTAAATTCTTCTCTTGTTTTTCGCTTGCTCAGTGTATTTCAATCTAGAATTTATACAACAAAAACAATTTAAAAATGCGTGTAGTTTTCATTTGTGTAATGTTTATGGTGATGATTGCATCAGGTTTCGCTTGCATAGCAAAAGATCAACGATGCTATAGGGCTTCTGAATGTTGCAGTCGGTCATGCGCAGTCGTCGATGGTGCTATAGCTGCTTCCGTTCAAGCATGTCAATAAAACATGGATAACTATTAACTATGTACAAATTCAGCTTATATGAAATAAAGTAACGCTAAACTCCAAAAATTAACGTTTTATTTATTTATAAAAAATATGAGTTTTGTTTCTCATAAGACTAATTTTAATTTGAAAGATTTTACTACAGTAACAAAATGTTGCATTTTCTATATTATTATAATTTGGTTAATTTTAGCATATTGTTTCTTAGTCAATTAGTTAATTTATATTGACTTGATTTAAATTTTTTATTTCTTAAACAGATCGTTATCAAAAATTTCAATATATTTGCTATGTTCACACAATAAAATGAAAAATAAAGATATCTAATTTACTTTTTACATACCATGTTTAAAATTTAAAAAAAGTTGATTACCGCATTTTTATATATCTACTTGAAAAATTTGTTTTTTTTTTGGTTTTTTATGCTTAGGGCAATAAATTTTTAAAATATTTTATAAAGTTTTCGAAAGCATATATTGTCTCCAACACATATAATGGAAATTTTTACGAAGTCACAAGAAAAATTAAAAAATTTCTCTCCTGAAGAGTTGTAACTTTGACTTTATTTACATTTGCTCGTATAAAGAAATAATAGTTGTCAAAAAAATTATATTTGCTATAATATCTTAAAAATAAATATTGATCTTCAAATTTATATTATGTATATATTATGTAGTTTCAAACTTAATTGTTTTCGTACAATATCTTCTATTGTTAGAGTATCACTAATACTTTCTATATTATTAAAATTATGAAATCATATACAAAAAAAATTACACAGAAAATAACTTCTTTAGCTGATTTTTTCCGAAACTATTTCAATAAAAGACTAGTTTATTACATTAAGTATATCTTTATTTAAAATCATTTCCACAGATTTATATATTATACATGTTTATGCTTTACATACTGGGGTGGCTGCACTATGACTACCACCAACCAAGCCGCAATTTCCACTACAACATTCAGTACCATAGTTGCAAGCTGCACCGTTGGAACTGCAGGCCAAACCTGATGTAATCATTACCAAAAACATTACAAAAAAGAAAAGTACACGCATTTTGAGATTATATCTTTTATAAATTCTAGAACAAAAAAAAATATTAACATATAATATTAACATATAAAATTATGTAAAAGATACTTCCTGCTTCGAATTCTTGAAATTTAATTAAAATCCAATTCTTGAAATTTAATTAAAATTAAATTTTAAGAATTCGAAGTTGAATAGATCAAAAAAATTATAGAATTTAGAATACTTACTGGTTGGAACTCTTGAAATTTATTACAAATTTACAGGTATGCTTCTAAGCTTTTATACTTAATATGACATTGAAATTAAGATCATATGATGTAATCTAAAACAAATTTAAAAACGTGCTGGTAGTGTCACTGTTTGCTTTAAATTTCTAAAAAGTAAAGCTGTTTTAATATTTAACGTTCTTTAAATGTTTTTTCTTTTCAATAAATTAACCTGCAAAATAACTAAGCAAAAAATTAACCTATAAAGTTTGATTGGAATATCTGTTTAAATATTTTCTTTTATGTTCATAATTTATTTTTACTAAATCAATATAAAATTAACCTTGAATTCGAATTTTTACTTATTTAATTATTTGGTTATCTTTGCCAATTATTAATTTAATTATTATGTAAAGATTTTCCAAAATTAATAATAGATGACTTATTTGAAAGTAAATTAAAAGAATAAGAAAATAAAATTTTTATTACATATATGAAATTTTTTCCAATTCTTAGCTCTACTTTGAAAATTAATTTGTTACTTTAAAGTTTAAACAAAAGTTGAATAAAAGAAAATTTTGTGTAATCTTAAGATCTGGTAGGTATTGGATAGTCCACCGTCGTAAACTGTGAGGAAAATAATTACATATTTTTTACTTCAAATTCTTGATAATGGTTGGTGTCTCCAACCATTATCAAGTTTCAATATTACTTGGTTTCTTACAATATCTTCTATTGTTAGAGTATCACTAATATTTTCTATATTATTAAAATTATGAAATGATATACATATACCAAAAAAATTAAACAGACCATAATTTCTTTAGTTGTTTTTTTCCGAAACTATTTGAATAAAAGACTTGTTTATTACATTAAGTATTTCTTTATTTAAAATCATTTCCACAGATTTATATATTATACATGTTTATGCTTTACATACTTCGGTGGCTGCACTATGACTACCGCCAGGCAATCCACAAGTTCCACTGCAACACTCAGTACCTGACACGCAAGCTTCACCGTTGGCTTTGCAAGCCAAGCCTGATGCAACCATTACCAAAAACATTACAAAGAAGAAAAGTATACGCATTTTGAAATTATATCTTTTATAAATTCTAGAGCAAAAAAAAAATTATTAATATTAAGATATAAAATTATGTAAAACATACTTCCTGCTTCGAATTTTTGAAATTTATAATTAAAATTAACTTTCAAGAATTCGAAGTCGAAAAGATGAAGAAAATAATAAAATAGAGAATACTTACTGCTTGGAACACTTGAAATTAATTAGAAATTTACAGATATGCATATAAGCTTTTATAGTTAATATGACAATGCAATTAAGATATTATCTAATCTAAAACATATTTAAAAACGTGCTGGTGCTGCCACTTTCAATATTTAAGTTTCTTTAAATATTTTTTCTTTTCATTAAATAAACTTCAAAATAACTAAGCAAAAAATTAACCTATAAAGTTTGATTGGAATATCTGTTTCAATATTTTCTTTTATGTTCATAATTTATTTTTACTAAATCAATATAAAAGTAAACTTGAATTCGAATTTTTACTTATTTAATTATTTGGTTATCTTTGCCGTATGAATTTAATATTATTATTAAGTAAACATTTTCCAAAATTAATAATAGAGTACTCATTTGAAAGTAAATTAAAAGAACAAAAAAATAGAATTTTTATTATTTGCATTTTTTTTCCAATTTTTATCTCTACTTTGAAAAACAACTTGTTATTTAAAAAAAGTTGAATAAAATAAATACAATAAAATAGTTTTATTCAAATTTTAATTTTTCTAGGTACAGATACTCCATTGTAAAATAAGATAATTAAGAAAAGTACGAAATTACATATTTTTTTACTTGGAATTTTTGACACTGGTTGGCTACTCGAAAAGTATATAAAATTGCTGGAAAAACGTCTTTGGAAAGTTAACAAAGATTAGACCACTAAATGGCAGTTAAACTAATTCGAGATTATTCTCGTTTTCTGTATGTCTAGCTCAGTGTTATTGGTCAACAATTTCAAATTATTATTTAACTCAGGAAAGATATTTCTAAATCAAAAATATGCAAACCAAACATTACTAATTTTTAGAACTTTAAAAATTATTATAAAAATAGATTTTCTATTGTAGTTGCTCAGAGTACTGAGAATAAATTGTAGAATTTTAAAATTGGAATTAGAATACATCAATAATTTGTATATAGCTGAATAAATGTCAAATTAGAATAAAAAATAAATGTCAAATTTGTTCAATGAAAATTGTGATAAAAAAATTTTTTCTTACATTATATATCAAAATTAAATTATTTCTGCTAATTTACACTAAATTTATAAATTTCATTTAATTTTTAGTATAATTCTAAGATTTCTTAATTGTTTATAATAATATTCACCATATTTTAATTCCATTGAAAGTAAAATCTCAAAATAGCTAATAATTAAATTTTACAAATTCTGAAGTATTTTTTAAATATCAGATGCACTCTTTTACAACTTGATAAATTTATAAAAATTTTTGCGAAACCTTTATGTTCTTTAAAAATTATAATTCGTTCTCAACTTGTTTTAAAATCAAAAGCATAAAATCATATATACATATATACATTTTAAAAAAAAAACTGAACTGATTTCAGCTACTGAAATTTTAATTCAAATACGTGCATGTCAAGTTTCTAGTGTCTTTAAAGTTTTCAATGCTATCTGACATGTTTCTTAAACATATTTGGATATTTGTAATTTTATTAATTTTAAACACGGTCTTTTCGATTCAAACTGAATTTTTCCATATTTCAGAATTGTTGAAGCCAAAAAATTTTGGAATAAAATTATTATTATTATATTTAAGCATAAGTTAAATTACAGTTTTGCATCATAAACTAGTTTTTAATTCTATTTTATTTTAAATTTCATTTTTCTAAATTTAAATTGCATAAAATATTTCTTAATATTAATTTAAATAAACGATAAAATCTTTAATTCAATTTTGTGAAATTTAACAACATAAAAAAGTAAAAAAAAACTTTTCAGTAAATATTTTTTTTATTTCTTCTGAAAAGTTTTATTAAACTTGTTCCGTTCTTATCTCAGGTGAAATCATTGCCAATTGACTTTAGTTAACTTTTTATAGAGTTAAAAAATTTATTAAGATTTTTATTTATAAAAAAATTCAAGGAAATTTTTTTATCTAACTAATAATAATAAAAATAGTTTCCAAGAAAAGTTTGAAAAGAACATGAATTGTTGCTTTAATTTCAAAAAAAATATTTAACCTCTTCTCTTCATAGGTACAGGACTGTGGACATGAAGTTTAAGTTATTTTTTTTTCGAAACCTTTACTAAATTATCTGATACTTTCAACTAGAAAATAGTACAGTAAAAAAACTGGATTTACTTTAAATATCAGTGACAATTATAACATTGGTGTGTCTTTAGAATTGGGGATTTTGCACAAAACAGTTATTCATTTACCTATAGCAAGAATTGAAATTAATATAAATTCCAGTTAGAAAATCAAGGAATCGAAATGGCATACTAAAATTAAATTAACTATGAATATAAAATTACTTTCGGTACTTGAAGTCCTCATAATACACTTATTTTTATAATGATAATAAACATTTTTTATGTATACAGTACTATGCGATATTGCATATTTTGTTGAAAAATATAAAAATATTTTTAAAATTACAACGTCAGGAGCGAAGAGGTTAAATGGGAATTTTTAAAAAAATTAATTATTGTAAGTAGATGAACATTATTTGATTTCAATATCTTTAATACTATAATTCAAATGTAATTACGTAACAGCCTCAAGAAGGAACAACTGCAACCTTGAATTTAGTTAGAGAAACTTGTTTAGACCCTTTGAAATTCCGAGTCCACAACTATTGGTGTGTGACGGTAGTCAATACTTGTTATTTTCTTTTACTATGTATATAACTTATAATATGCTATTAAACGCCCCCATTATAATTTGAATAATAATATTTAGATTACATTTTTTCCTTGTTAATACCTTTTTTTAAAGGTAACCAATTTTCTCCTTATTAATTTAACAGATTGATAAAGGTTTTATTTGGTGAAAACCTTTAATTTAATAGAAATCTTTAATTTCCTGGAAATCTTGATTTATAGGAATTTTAACATGAATTTTTTTTTAAGCATAAATTATACATTACTTTTTGTTTATAAGATAATTTCGAATTCAAATCTCTTTTTAAAGATCGTGACTTTGGTAAATTTATTTCGAAAATAGGAAAAAAAATCATTATCAGATAAAATTATCTACCCTAATACATATTTTTATCTGGCACTGATTTGTTTTTTTTGTTTAGTATACAGGAAAAATGTAATTTATAGATAAGCGAAATCTAAATATTTTTTTTTGTAGTGTTTTGATTTGTTAACAGATTTGAACAAATTTAAATAATTGAATTTAAAAAACGGGAATATTGTAATAGTTGTGAAAATTAAAATTTTCTGAATGATCCCCTATTCCACATTTTTAAACTTTTATAATTTAAGATTTCATAAAAATTGTAAAATAAATATTTTTAGAAATTTTACCTCTCAGTAGATATTTTTGTTCAAAAGTGTCATACGAGTACTCTAAGTAGATATTTTTGTTCAAAAGTGTCATACGGGTATAATTAAATGGATCAATTTCAAGTCAGTGTCATACGGGTATAATTAAAATGGATCAAATCTAAATTGTTACTATGGTACTAAATTTTTCAGTTAAATCAATATTTATCGTAGTAGCATAAAACAAATATTTATACAAATATTTATTTTGAAAATATGTACTATAAAACTGGGAATAATATTCTTTTATTTACTATAAATTAAGAGATTTTTAGAATTAGAATACCAAATAATAAAATTAATTCCTGGAAAATATACTAAATGAACTAATAATATACATACATATAATATTAATAGATACATGTAATATAATCTGGAATCTATTACATGTAATGTTAATTACTGAATCAATTAGATTTAATGTCATCTGGAATGCATTACGAGTAAAATATTCTAGAATTAATTACATGTAATGTCAATTATTGACTCAATTTACATTTAACATATTCTGGAATAAATGAAAAGTAATATATTCTGGAATTAATTACATGTAATGTTCATGTAAAAATGTAGATCTCGAGTCGATTACAGGTAATGTATTCTGGAATAAATCAATTACATGTAATGTCAATAACTGAATCAAATACATGCAGGGTATTGTGGAATGAATGACAAGCAATATATTCTGGAATTAATTACATGTAATGTCAATTACTGAATCAATTATATGCAATGTATTTGGAATGAATTACAATTGATGTATTCTAGAATCAATTACTTATAACGTCAATTCCTGAATCAATTACTTAATTTATTCTGGAATTAATAATATGTAATGTATTCTGAATGATGTAATGTATACAATACTGTGTAATATTTCAAATTTGAATTGAATTTATTTTATTATCCGCATTTCGTAATTTAATATTATATTAGGTAGGAACATCAAAATCTTGTTAAAAAAATTATATTTCATTTGCCAATAATAATATTATAAATATGTTTTACTTTTACTTTTATTTTCAGTTATAATGCCTTTTGTTTGGTATTATTAAGTTTAAGCTCATAAGATACTTTATTTATACTTTAAAACATAAATATAAAATACCAAATTTCCGTAAAAATAAAATGTTTTTATAAAAATTAACAAGCATACATAAACATAAAATATAGTATAAAATGCACTTATAATTTTATACTCGATATTTATATTTTTACATGAATTTTCCATTCACTATGAATGCATAACTTAATCCTTTTCAATTCTCCAAGAATTAGGTTATATTCTATCTTTATGTTTATTTTTCTTTATATATAATGAATAAAGTTTATTCTAAATTTTAGGGTCTCATCATGGTAACAGAATATATATGCTATATACTAACATTATCTATTTTGATATAGATAATGTTAGTCTATAGCATATATTAAATTTTAAAATAATATATTGGATGAATTCAATTATTTTCATAAAAACGATAATAATTTATAATAAAAGTAATGAGATTTTATGTCAAATTTTGTTCAAAAAAAAGAAAATTTAAAAACTTTTCCAAATATTTTTTAAAAACAAAATGGATTCCATTTCTAAATTAATTAAAACCTAATCTGAAATTTTGATTTTACACGCTTTTAATAAAAACAAAAAATACTAATTATGTAACTGATTGTCAATTATTTACAGATTTTCCTATAAAACCAAAATTTAATATACTGAAAATGGTATAATATTTACCAACTGTTGCCGTCGCAATAACATTGCCACGGATATCTTTTTATTATGTTAGGAAGAAAAAAAAATCTAATGAACAGAAATAATGCTTTTTTTTTGGGTACAATAACATAATTTGTTTTTTTGGTGTTAAAACAGAATAATTTTCTGATTTTAATTATTATTTTATGTTATATACTGTAATAAAATCGTTGTGAGACATATTGAGTGGCATAAAATATGCAGTAATATACACATAAATTATTTGTATAATAAAGTTGATTATTTTTCTTTGAATTCATTTTTATTTAGTAAATTTTTATATATCTTTACTTTAGCAAATTAATAAATTATGTTTTGTATACCATCTGTTAATGTAGAATTATTATTTGAATAAATTATAAGACTTAGCTTTGCAATTGTATATTTTTGGTTAAATTTTTGGCACAGTAAAAGTCTATTTGAATTAATTATTTAGATGCTGGATTTTTTACACAGTCTAGGTGTGATAGTCACAATAAACGAATAAACCGTGTAGTTTTTAAATAAATTTAAATTTCAGCTACTGAGTTTAATATGGGTTCAAACGCTATATATTTGATTTTGTAAAATGCGGCTTTTTTTAAAATCTGAAACAGCGATTATAAATTAAGCTACTAAGCTAAGAAACAGTGATTATAAATTAAGTTAAATGTTGATGTTATGTTTAAGTTCTATGGATTTTATATATGTACTTTAACTTTATTTTGATGCAGCTTATGTAGAGAGAAAAGGAACCGTATATCCATTATTAAATTTATTTGAATTGCTTTAAAAAATATTGATGTTAAATTATTTTGCATAATTTTTATTGGAACACTTCCTCTTAGTTAATGGCATTGCAAACACTAATTTAGTTGCTTTTATAACAACGTTATGTTCAGTATAGTAGAAGTCATTCCAGTCATATATTATATATACAGTTTTTCAGTAACATTTCAAATTACTAACTTATATTAAATATTTTATTTTGTGATTTTGAACTACCGAACTTATGTAGACTGATATTAAATATGAACTTATGTAGACTAATATAAAGCTTATTCGTGCAATCCTTATGTCAACTGACAAATTCCTTTATAATATTCCGTATTATTTAATGAAAAATATTTATTACGTGTTGAAATATTTAAAGCTGTATTAATCAGAAAAGCAACATATGACCATAATGAACTCATAAAATTTTAAATTTCTGATATTATCACTAAATAGTTGAACGAAACGTGATATTTACCTGAAACATTTTAAACAAATCATCAAGAGTCCGAATAACTAAAATAACTAATAACCAAATATTTAGTGAAATGGTAATTTTTAATTATATAGTGAAATGGTAAATTTTAATTATTACAGAATTATAGGTGAAAAATAAATTTATTTTCATAGAATCACATAATCATTTGATAAAGATTTTTAGTTTATCTTTGTTCATTTGAAATTTAGAATTGTAATTTTATTATTTTGTTAAAATCAAATTTTAAATTAATTTAATTGTAAAGTAAAGTTTATGCACAAAATTTTTTTTATATTTTTATACACTTTTACTTCTACAGATTATTTTACAGACTTTTACAGATGATTTTCTTCTAATTAGTTATGAACTTCTACGCAAATTATTAAACTTTTCATAATTACTTATTGTGGTTTGTGGTATAATAAAATTGAAATATTTACATTATTTTAAACATAATTCAAACATGAAGAACATTTTGGCATATTGACAAAAATATAATTATTATTTTATGTTCAATTTTCTAATTTGAATACTAAATGAAATTTTCATATTTATATATTTAATGATTCTTGGGATTAATATAAATAATTAATAATATATTTATACTGACATTTGTGGATTTTGTAATCATAACCGCATTCCCAAACAACCATTAATATTATAAATGTAAAGTGTAAACTATGCTTTGATTTACATGTAAAATTGCAAAAATAATAACTGAAATTGATGCACCGCATATTATGTAATTTACAAAAGGATTATTATTTTATGGTAATATGAATAAATAAACCATTAATATGATTCTATATAATATATTGATATTCTTTAGAGTTATTTGATTGGAAATTTGAAGGCTTTGTTAATAATAATTCTAATTTATAATGAAAGTAAAAAATGAAAGTAGATGTATTGATAATAAATAGGTTTTACATGAATTTCATGAATAATATTTTTAACATTTCATTACGAATATATCGCAAATAAAAAACGTCTCGAGTTTGAAATTGGTTAAATTTTTCTTTGACAAATATTAAACAGCAATTTTGGTTGAATTATGAGACTGTAGTATTCAATTTAAAATAGAATTTTTTTATGCCGATTTTGACACTTTTAATTATCTATTTTAATGTTTTTATGATGAAAGAATATGAGTTTATTTGAAAATGCGGCAGTTTAATTTTGACATTTTTTTTGGTATACCAATATTGTTTTGGAACTGTTACTACGGTTTTAATATTTGTAATTTTCCAATAGTAAAATACCATTCTATTAAAATTACTATATAATTTAAAATATAAGTAAAATGTAGTTAATAAGTATAATGTGAGATAATGTAGTTTTTATTGGCGATGCAATAGAATTTAATTTAATATTTGGTCTAATAATATTTGGGGTCATATTTAATTCAGAAATATTTTCAGGTATTATACTTGTGTATTATTGTTTTTAGGTATTTAAATACTATAGTTTTATATTTTAGATATACTGTTATCTGTTTTTACAATTGTAGCTAATTTTTACAATTGTGTATACCCAAAGTTTTTGAGATTAAATTTTTTTTATTCAACTCTAATTTTGGTGCAAATTTTGTATAATTTGGTTTATTTAAATTTAATTTACGTATTTAAATAATTTATTAATAATTATGTATAATTAAATTTTAATATCTACCCACTAATGGAATAAGTCTGTCAATTTTTAAAATTTTGAACATAATTTTAATTAATAATTTTATACACCAAACATTTCATTTATTATACTTTTCTATCCAAGTTCCTTCTATTCGTTAAGACTTGATAGTAAAGATAATAATTTTCAAGATTCTATTAAAATTATATTTTGTAATTTTAATTACTTTTAAAATGATTGAAAAGATATGAATAGTAATTCAGTTTGACAGAATTAAATTTTACCAAAAAAAAAAAAGGTAAAGATAAAATTTTGAATAATACATATTTAGATTTAATAAGGACTTACAGGGTTTTTGATTTTGATAGATTTTTAATATTCTGATATTATAGAATTTATTTTGATAAAGGTAAAAAATAGTGTACTACTAAACTGTTTTATAAAAATAATTGTAAACTTTTTTGTTATTAATTTTATTAATCAAAATGACAGATAATATTATTTGTAAAATATATGCCGGACTTTTAAAATATTTCTCAGATTAATTTTTGACAAATTTCTGGGTCAATTGATGGGAATCATTAAAAAGATAAATGCCTTTGAGTCACGAATAATAAAACATAAACATCGCAACTTTAGTCAAAAACTGTTATATCTAAAAAAATCTTAATTTTTTCTGTTATTTAGGTGCGTAGAATAAAATAGAAATTCCCTACATTTTTCTCGGGCACCTTCAACTCTACGTCTAATCTGGCGAAGAAATTGAAATTGAAATTGAAATATTTATTTCAATACTAACAGTTTAACTATTAACTATATACTGCAATAAGTACCCAGATATATTATTTTAAAATTCTATTATTTAGCTTTCTTTAATTATTCTTAAACAACTTTTCCTTGCCTATTTCCCATATAAAAACTTACCAAATTTTAAATTCGATTTTCATAAAACTATAATTATGAGATGTGGCAGTCTTCTATTAGGGGTGCGATAGATACATATGCTTTTGTATACATTTTACATTGTTTTTATGCTATATATATATATCTCAGATTTTAAAGAATATATTTTACACTATATTAGATATCTATTCAAATATTACGAAAAGTAAAATTGCTTAAGGACTATTCAAAATTCAGAGATAATGGACACATAATAAAGATATGAAATTGACAAATCTTCCAGGTTTTGTCCTATATTCTCAGTAATATACAAAATTTGGTTATATTTTATATACTTTAAATTTTGTTATCTAAATTTTTTTTTAATAAAATTAATTTTATTTTCATATAGCAAATATTATTTTGAAAACTGCTCCTAATATGCTGCAAAAAAAAAAAATAAACTAAATAATAATATAGTAAGATTTTAAGATGACTCAAATTTCTTATACTTATTTTGAATTCTTTCAACAAGATACACATTATGTATCTTGTAGAAACCTATATTTTGTTGCAAATTTAGTTATTCTAATAATAGTATAAACACACACAACATATTTTTTTAAAGGAAAATGAAGTGATTATATTCTATATTATTCACCAGGACTCTATCTATTCAAAAAAAAGAATATCTAAATAGAAAATTTTATTAAATAACCAAATTCATTAGCATAATTAAGTATAGAATTAGTTTAATTAATTCGAATTTATTTGTTTCAAATTTATATTTATTTTGATATCAAAAATTCTATTAACCTGAAATAATAATTCAACTCAATTTATCCTAGAATTTAAATATACTCTATTTTTATCTTTAAAAATTCATATAAACTTTTTTTTAAAAAAAAATTATCATCTCATATATCTAAAACTGTGAAATATGAAGATTTAATAATATTTTATACTGATTTGATTTTTGAATAAATATCAGTATTCATTTTATCATCATAAGATATACAGATATTTCATAGAAATATATATTTTAAATTGATGTAGACAGGATTTGTAATATTAAAAATTCTTGTCATGAATTATTTTATATTATATAAGCTATGAGAAATTTATAATATTTTCTTTTTATAAAATTTTTTTTTTTTAAATCTTCAAGATATTTTTAATATGCTACAATTTTTAATACTGAATTGGGTTTAAAAATTGAAAATCGTATAATAAAAATTATTAAGATTTTTGAAACAAATAAACATAATTTACAAAATTTTTATAATATATTCTAAAAATTTAATTAAAAAAATTATGTTGCTTTGTATAATTTTGACAAGAAATTTATTACTTTACTTTTAATGTATTCAGTAAAATGATTTTAATATACATTGATACTTCATTAAAAATTCTGTTAAATATTATTTTATATTTATATCTACATAGTATAATATTTTTATTTCAATTCATATCCAAAAGCATAAAATAATTTGTGTTTTGAATATTAAAATATTTATAATAAAAACATTTATGTTAAATGAAATAATATAATAATACCATAAATATTTTATGTATTAATATGGAATTTTTTAGGTGTTAATATGGAATATATTTAAATTATTAAATAAAATCTTTAAAAATTTGTAAATTGTTATATAAATAATAAGCTTCTCTTTAAAATAGTATTAGTTAGGATACTTTTCTGGTAATATTTTTTTTAATTAACTTGCGATATTCTTTTAAAAATATTGGAAATATTTATATATTAATAACTCAATATTTTCGCAATCTTCTGAAATAATGATGTTACGTGAAATAATGTACAGAAATGATTTCAAATTTTTTGATTAAATTTGATTTTAAAAACGAATTTCTTCGAAGAAATTTTTTAAATAGGATAATGCTTCAATTGAAAGGATAATCATTAATTTTTTTTGGTTAAATTAAGGACGACATGATTAAAATCCATTTATAACGACAGGATTAAAATCCATTTAAAATTCTGTAATTGCCTATAAATTTAATTGGTAAATTATTTAATAATAAAATTTGATTTTTTACCATTATTTATTTCCGAAGTGAATTCGAAATATCCATTCTTTTAGAAATCATTTAATGCAATTAAGTAGACAACTTATTTAAGTTTTATTAAGTTTATAATTAATCTACTACAATCTAACTAAATTTATTCAATTTCAGTTAACATTTATATTTCTTTTGAATTCATTGTTACTTTATATGGCAGCTAATTTTAATTAGCAACATAAAAATACTTTAAATAGACCTAAACTTTAGCATACACTTTTTCACATTTTTTATTCTTAAGTGTATGTTCAATTCAATTTAATGAAACTTTATTTTTGATGACTTATTTAATTTAAATGAGAAATTAAAAATGATATGCATACAATATATTTTAAATTTAACAAAAACTTTTATGCTAACTTACTTGTTATCATTGTAATTATATTTTACTTTGGAATTTGTGACATTTTAAATTGAGAGTGCAAGCAGTGAAATCAGATATTATACTTTGTTATTGTGAAATATTATTTTTATAAAGTTTTCCAACAATAATTTTGTTATTTTGTGTGACATCTGTAATTACAATGACTGATAAAATTTTTTTTATAAAAATATAAGATTTGCAGCAAACGAAATTCATTGGCAATATGTAAGTGCAAGTAATGGACTTTTTTAAATAAATTTTTACTGCAAATTTATCATAATTCTTGAAACATTTGTAGCAGTCAAAAGTTAGTTTGCAGTAAATGAAAATTATGCATGCGACAAAAGAATATTCAATTGATTTATCTATCGGAATTAAGCTTCTTGATTAATCTATCGGAATTAAGCTTTTAGGATAACTGGCCATGTTTACTGGTACTGACTATTACTAGGCTGACTATTATTAGGCTGACAATAAAACAAAAGTAGAATTTATCTGGTACTGACTAAGTTTACTGGTACTGACTATTATTAGGCTGACTATTATTAGGCTGACAATAAAACAAAAGTAGAATTTATCTGCTGCAGTAAACAGAAGTTTTCGTGTTTTTTCAACTTCGTTTGCTTCAAACGAAGTTCTTTTACATTTGCGGCTGTATAAGTTAATAAAAACTATATTTCTTATTACTAATTTTATTAGTTTGGTCTTTTACAGAAATAAACTTGAATTGAATTTTTGCTTTATTTTAACAAAATTTATTAAAAGTTAATTTTTTTTATTTATTATATTAAATAAAATTATACAATTTGTAGTAATGTCACATAATAAAATAAATAAATGTGATTATCCTTATATTTCTTTTTGTCCTTATATAATTTATTTGTAAGTCCTTTTTGTTTTATTCTGAAGCAAATAAAATTTGTTATAGTATAAAAAATTTATAAATAAAATAAAAAGGATCAAAATAATAATATAAAAAAAGAAAGTAAATATGTAATTAAATTACAAGTCGTATTTGAGTTCATAAATTTACTATGTACATATATAATAAAATATTAAAATTAAAATTGATGGGTTCATAATTTATTTATTGATAAGAAATTATATAAAATTTAATTTAATTTGGAATTAAATATTATTATTTTCCTTCTATAAATATTGTAAAAAATAAATTGGTTTCAGAAAAATATTTTCGTAATAATTTATTTAATAATTTATTATGCAATTTTGCTTGAGCTTATATTTTTTTGGCTTAATGGAATGTCTTATAGACTAAAAATAATTTTGTTTTGAAAAAGTTTTTCTTGAATATTTCCAGAATAATAATAAATAAAGAATTCCTTGAAAATAATTAGTTTCAGTATCATTAGTTTCTGTAGGAATAACTAGAGATTCAAACCAAATAATTTTTTTATGCTTTGGTTTGATTTCGGTTGGAATTTCCAAAAATTTTTGTTTTGGTCTGGTTTTGGTTCTGTTTTGTTTCTAGGATTTATTTAATTTTGGTTTGAGGTTAGTTCAGATTTGTTCAAATATGTCATTTTAAAGGTGATTCGGTTTGATTTGGATTCACTAAAGTTTTAAGCGTTCAATAGTTTTTCGATCCGTTCAAAAATTTGTTTTCCATCTCTGGAAATAAGAATATCATATTTTCGAAAAAAACCCTACTTTTTAGGTAAAGGAATTCAATTAAATAGTAAATATAAAAATTTAAAGGACAAAAAAAAACATGATTCTGAAGAAAAATAATTTTATTTTTAGATAAGTTAATATTTTCAGAAAATTAATAATAAATTATTTGTAATAAGTTCAGGATTGTTTTTTCAATCTCTACCAAAAAAATCTCCTGTCGTATATGACATAATGAAAATGTAATAACCCTGGATTTCTTCTACATATGTCAATAGTATCTAATCTTAGAAATAATCAATATTTATTGCTGATATTATTACAAAAAGTTTTAAAAGTGAATATTATTTATTGTGATGACAATAAATATAAATTTATAGGAATAGTCTGGTATCTGAAAGACATTGTGTATATAATTGTTTAATATTTTAATAAAATATTTTCGTGAAATATTTATGAAATGATTTATGTTATAAACAATATTTTAGTAAAAAAAACAACAGATATATATTTAATATGTTTCTAAAATATTGTCATATGTCACTTTTTTCTGAAATATTAACATTTCTTATTTTAGTCTAATATAAATTAACGATACCTTTTTAATGTTAGTGAAAGGAAGTTTGGAAAATATTAAGGTAATAAACAAAGTTACTGAAAAATGAAACTAAGGTTCAACAATAAATATATTTGAGTTAACATTTTGTTTGATTTAAAAAAAAAATCTGATAAACTATTAAAATAACTGACAAGAATACATTTTAAATTTTTTCATAAGTTTTAGAAAAAAAATACATAAAATGAAGCATATAAATCTTATATGCTTCTTTCAATAATTCTATTATATTACGTTTCTATTTATAATCTCATCCATTTTTATGTCCGTTTTCAAGCCGTGATTTGCGGTGATTACCCAGGTCGACTTACAGCTAATCAGTTTTTTCCTTGTGCACTGTGATAGCCAAAAATTTGAAGAATAAATTGACAAATATTATTTTCTGATATAATTTTGCACGAAAATATTGTAAATAAAATATGTTATTATTATCTAATAATACCAATTTTCTTATATTTATAATTTTATTATATGAAATAAATCATATTAATGATTCAAATTGTATGAGATAAATAATAACAATAAATGAAATTTATCTCCTTTTTATGAATACATATCTAAATTTTATTTCTTATTTTCTATTTAAATAAGATTCATTTCATAATAAAAATCAAATTTATAAAAATTATCATAAATTTTTTTTAAGACATAAATTTATATCTTTAAAACCAAAAATATAATTTAAATTATTTAATAGAAATTTATGTCGAATTGTATTTTATAAATAAAAATTGTGATAATTTTGGTACAAAATAATCAATCTTAATAATTGAAGACATTGTCAACTTTTATGAAAACAAATACATATAGCCAAAAAAAATTCTAATAAATAAGAAATCTGATATCTTTTGCAGATGTAAACAGATTTCAAAATATTTTTTTTTAAAATTAATAATGTAATAAATAAGATTAGATACTAGTCTGGGATATTATAAGAATTATTAAATTTTATGAATCCAGGTTGTAAAACACTTTATTTTTTAATTCATAAAATTTTTTTGTAAATTTCGGAATTAAATTACATATTAATATTTGTTTCTGTAAATGAAATATTCATAAATTTTTTTTCTTTGTGCTCACAATATCTTATGAATGAAATTACCCTTACAGTATTAAGGAACTTTTTGATTATGCTAGTTTATTTCAGAAAACATAAAATTATTAATTATTTCTATATAATCATGAAATTATGGAATCATATCAATATATTTATAATCTAATGTTGTTAAATATATCTGCTAGTGTTTACAAATATATAGTAAGGATAAGGATGTAAGAAATACTAAAAAGGATAATAATACTGTTGCTTTCCTTCTTGTGAAATATTCTGAATTAGATAAATTTATTTTGAAAACTAGAAACATTAAATAAACAGAACATAAAATATGTAGATAAATTTTTAATTTCCTCGGGTTATTTTAATAAAATAATAATTTGTTCATTATTGACTTTTATTATATACCGATTCCTACTAAGCTAGGTTAACATTAAATTCTTAACAATTTCTATGCCAAGGAAATAAATTGAACATGAAATTTTCTTATAGTAAGTTTTTTTCGATAATACTTTTAGTAAATTTAAATAATAAATTTATGAAATTTATTTTGAAAGAAATTAAAAAATAGTAATTTTTTTGTCTAAAAGCTTTCCGGAAAATTTAAATATTAAAATAGGTAATATAATTAAATCTACATAAAATAATATTTTTAATTAAAATTGCTAATAAAATTTAAATTAGATAAAACCAACTCGTTATTGCTAATATTTGAATTATTTTTTGAAAATTATGGTAAAATTGCACGAAAAGTTTTCAATCTATTCAAAATTATTATTATTATTTTTTTCTGTATAATTAAGTTTTCTGTATAATTAACTTTGTAGAAAAAAAAATTAGATTTCAAAAAAAATTTCTTTGGTAATCACGAACAAGATATGAGCATAGCAGCATAAGTTCTATTTATAATTTTATTAAATAAAAAAAAAATTGTTGAAGAATAGATTCATAATTTATAATTAAATTTTTTAGATATATTATAGCAAGATTGTCAGTATCTATTGTTGTTTAAAAAAAATGTATATGTATTAGTTTTACTATAATTTTCTTTTATACAATCTGTACCTGAAGAAACTTTTATTTTTTACTAATATTTCAAATGTCTGCCAAAATGTTACCTTTTGCAACAATAATTAAACAAAAATGATTTTATTTAAAGTTTTTTAATAGAAGTTTTTAGTATGCCGTATGGCATCATTCAAGAGTTTATATCAACTAAAATTTATTTTGAGCTTTAAAAAGTATTTGAAATATGAAATTTGTTTAGAAACATGAAATAAACATAAAAAAAAGGATTAAAATTGCTACTAAGACAAATATTTTAATTTCTATTGACGTAAACATAACCAAATGAATAAAAATTTTTAATAAACTTTTATTAAACTGTACTTTTTAAATATTTTTCCCTACAATCCTTGGAATTGTTCGAAAAACTTTTGAAAGCTCATAGATGAAGAAATACTAGACAACTTAATATTTCGAAAAATTATTGTCAATCCAATCCTACCAGTTATAAGGCAGGTTTAACACAAATTTGAACATAAATGTCTCAATTTGTTGAGACATTTATGCTTCCCTTTATTTTGGAGCAAATTTTTTAAGATTTCAGTCATTTTATGTGCATATTCTAGTTTTCTGTAGAGTATATCTTTTTTATCATAAAAATTTTTGTCCTTTTTATAATATTTTTTTTTTAGAGAAATAATGAAAATAATATTCATGAATAAAATATCTTATTTTTGTAGGATTTTCTTTCGTAAAAAATCCAATACCTTTCTTAAATATGTTATATATACTTGAAAATAAACTGTTTTACTGACAAGGGACAAGGAATAAAATTATTTAAGTTATTTTTATTTTTTATTAAAAGCAGAAAAAAATAAGTTTTCTTAAATTATTTATTTATATTTCTGATTAATTTTTTTTTTTATGCTGCAAGGGTTGAGCTATTCTGTTCCTAAAATTGTGTATACAAATATAATTTGCATGTTTATTGCGAACTTAATGATCTAAAAAATTTAAGGTTAATGGTAGAAGTTAAATTTGATTTGAAGATTAAAAATTTTGTAAATTTCTTAAATTATTTATTTCATAAATATTGTTAAATCAGTACTATCTTATAATCATTTTCTACAATATTTATTTTTTTAAAAAATTTTTTAATAATGTTCTAAGTTAAATTAAATACAAAATATTAAATAAAGAAATATCTTTCATTTACAAATGTGTGGGATATGTGCCAAAATACGATATCTACATTTTTATATATGATAACGTGTGATTTCGATCGCTAAACATATACGTTACTAATCTTCTTCAAATATAAGATTTAGGCAATTCTCTTGCTGAATAATATTTAATCCTTTCAGCTAATTCAATGGAAAATCTCTAAACAAATTTAAATAAATTAATAAATTTAGAATTTTTTTTAAAAATATTTTAATAATCTTTCTAAAATAAGGAAAAATGTTACTAACTTTAGTATACAAATTTCTGGATAATATTTACATAATTTAAATATCTCTACAATTTATTTGTTGATTTGTAATATTTAAATTACAAATATTTCACTTAATTTAATAATTCTTCATTTTATATATTTATAAAATTAAAATAAAATATAAATAAATAATTTTCGTTGTTCACTTTAAATTAATTAAAATTAGCTTTATACAAAAATGAAAAACACCTTACATAAGTTTTGTGTTAATTAATTTAATATTATGAAGTAAGTTTTCTTGATGCTGTGTACAAAAATGTAAATAAATAATAGAAATTAAATTTAGGTTTTTAGAAATTTGGTGGAAAATATTTTAACTTTTATTATGTTAATATGAAATAAAAAGTTTAAAACATAAAAGTCTTCAGTGAGGAAATTATCAAATACTTCAGTCAGGAAATTATTTATATTTATTTAAGAAAAGTTGAATGTAAGACAATTTACTTAGAATTTTAGCTTATTTTACCATCAAAATCATATATTTTTTATGACATAATCAAAAAATCATGTTTTTTTTATAAATAATCAAAAAATCATGTTTTTTTATAAAGTGTTTTAATTTGTATAAAAATATCTTGATTTAAGCTTATTTTAAGCTCTAACACATTTATTTGGAATTTAATCAATCAAAAAAAGTTAAAATTACGGACAATATTCCGACTAAGCAAATTTCGGGCAAATATATAATAATAATAACCTTAAGTGATGCTTAAACTTATTCCAGTAGTCTGGCGGACTGGCTATGACTGAATAAATTTATAATTCAGTAATTTTAAAATTTACTTGTTCTGTGTTGAATTAAGCGGCTGATTTTTATTGAACGTTAAGAAATAAAAAAAAAATTCAAAAATATTTAATTTTAGGACTTTTCAGACAGTTGATTTTATTACCGAGGGAAACTCTATTTCAATTACGGACGATATTCCTACTAAGCAATTTGAAGTGTTCGCCATATACAAATATACTTAAATTCTTGAATAGAAGAACCCCTACGCTACTGATATTTTTTTAAATAAAATATTCTATGGTTTTTCTCATATATTTTTATATTTGTGAAATTATTTTCTTTAATTTTTCATAGAAAATTGTAAAAGTAAGAGTTTTTAAAATTCTTAGCAACCATATTTTCTAAGCAATAAAAAGTGTTTAAGTCTTATTAAATAATTTTTCACTTTATCATAAATATTATTACGCATAATTATTCAAATTTAATTAATTGACTTTTAATCTGTAATTTTAATATGTTTCCTAGAATTCGTAATTTTAATATGTTTCTTGGCAAATACAAAGTTATAGAAAATTTATATTCTACAACAGTTTTACATGGTTTTATTAAAAAAAAAGAAAACTTGTTAAAAATATCTTATCCTACAGCAAAAAGAGCATTAATGTGTATACTCAGTATTTTCAGTACAAAATAATTTTCTTTATGATATGAAAAAGTAATTTTGTGAGATAAACAGGAAGTAATAGTAATAGGTTTTTTAGTGCTGCAAGAAGCTTTTAAAAATGTAATTGCATACAAAGAGTACTAAGAATTTTTATTTAGAGCTTATTTATTTATAAATGTTATGAAATACGGAGCATAAAAAGTAAATAAAATTATATAACATAGTAAGTTTTACAAAATAAATAAAAAAAAACTAATAAAATACATGTACATGCAGCTGTATTTTTGTCACAGACGTAGCGAAGTGAATTAATTACAAACTTTAATTATATACAGCCTTATAGAAATAGTCAATCCAAATGAAATTTGCAAGATTTCTCTGCATCTTTTCTCAGCGATTTATTTGAACCGTATCGACACAATTTTTGCGAGCTTAGGGCGAAACATTTAACTAAACAACATTTAACTAAATTTTTTTTTTAATTATGAAATTATTGTTGAGATTATAAAAAATATTACGTTTTTTTTTAACTAGTTTTTTGTATTACTAACAATTTCAGTAATTAGTTTCAAAAAATTTTGTTTGTTATTTTTAATGCGGTTAAATAACCGGAAAAATATTGCTTCATTGCTGCCAGTTTAAACAATTTAATTATGAAATTAATACATAGAAAAATTTAATTAAATTTTTAATATATTATTTGAGATTAATTCCAATTGGAAAAATTAAAATTTAATAAATAATTTTTTATTGTATAGGAAAATATGTTTTCATTTTATTTTAAACGTAAAAAATCATCTTTATTATTAATTTCAATAATTTATTCAATATTTGAACTAAATTTTATAAAAATTAATAACACAAACTTTAAATATTATTATTATGGAAATTATAAATCCCTCACATAACTATTTTCAGATAAAAGAAAATAGTTTTGGAAAATTCAGATAATTTATATTATAAATTAAAATTTTTTATTTAAATTTAATTCGTTATAGTATTACGTACTTTATTATAGATAATATTTATTTCCAGTTCATTAATCTTTGAAACAGTTTTAATCCTTAATTAATCCTTAATTCAGATAAAGGCCATGATTTCGAAGTATTTTAATAATAAATTTCAATTATATTTATATTATTTAAATTTAATTGAATTAAAAAAAAATATTAATTTAATCTCTTAAATTTAACGTCACTAATATTGAAATCATAAATCATTTCAATTTTTAATCGGATTTTTAGTAAGTAACATTTTTTTTCAGTCAAATGATAAATTTATTTAATGAATATATTTTTAAATTGTAAATATTAAATATTTATTTGAAAATAAGGTTTATATAAATTTAATCTTTAATTATTTTTTAAAATTTTAAATTCCTTATTTCAAAGATTTTCTTATTATACGTATTACAATAGAAGCGTTTGAATTACTCAAAATGGCCTTATACTTGAATACGGAGTGATTGTTGTACGGTATTTTAATGTTTAAACATAATAAAGTTTTTCGGTGTAATTCATAAAAAATTTATATATTGTCAAGGTAAAAATTTCACTTTCATTTTAAACAAAATTTTTACCTTATTTTTATTCAATTTAAAATAAATTTATATTATTTATAGAAATTTTGTTGTTCTATGAAATATTTGTCACGTGTATGATTAATTAATAATTCATTTTTATTTGAACCAACAAAATATTGATGAAAATTGATGAAAATTTAAATTTTCCTGTTTAACATTAAATAAAAAATTTTAAGCGTTCAGCTTTAAAAGACTTTATTTTTAAAAAATAATCATTTTATTACGATAATTTAAGTACGAAAATTTAGTCTGTAAAAGAAAAATTTATGAAATCTTTAAAGTTAGGTAAACTGACTGACGCTTAGTGGAGTGAAATAATAACAGTGAGGATATTGTTTAGCGAAATAAGAACAGTTCAGGACATAAATTTATTTTACTTAATCATAGAATACTAAAATTGAAAATATGGTAAATTTAAATTTATTGCAAGAAATTATCAAAACCAAATTGGCCTATGTCATAAATTTATGTAGAAAAACTGCCTGTTTGCGTTTTCTCTGTTTATCACTAAAGTTGCATTTTGATTTAAGGTTGCGATCCATTTAATTTATTAGCTCAAAAATTTTGTCTTTCTTAAGTCATATCTTTGTGTTTTTTAGAAGTAATTTCTTCGTGACATGCTCTACTTTTTTGAGAATATGACCAAATAATTTCATATCAAATTCAAAATTCTCAATTTACTTTTTCCAGTTACTGTAAGCAGCCAGTTTATAAATTCATAGCATCAGACTTAATTCCTTAAACTTAAAACTCATAAAAATACAAAATTTCCACTGCTGCATTTAAAAAATAAAAACTATTTGCTCGCAATAAATATCTTGGGCTTTATTTTATGATAATTTATCTTCCGCAACATAAAAAATACAATTTTATTCATAAAGATAAATATTATTATTAGATTTTTTTTTTCAATAATTTTTTATTTTATGTCTGCAATACCATAAAATATTGGAAAAAAAATAAAATAAAATAAACATTGAAAACATATTGCGTTGTGAAACCAAAAAAAAAAAAAAAACCATAGATGATGATCCCTAAATACTGACAAAACCATAATATTAGTATTCTTTTCATAAGAAAAAAAAAGTATATATAATATTTTAGATTATATGGTTTGCATAAAAAAGGATAATATTGCAAAAACTTGATATTTTATCAATAATGGATTAGATCTTTTTTAAATCATTCTTCGGTTTTAAATATTTGATGTTTGCACATATTCTAGAAATTGGAATTTATATTCTGAATATTATATATGGATAAAAAAAGGACATAAAACCAATTTTACTTTAGTTTATATTGAATTTGAATAATAATCTTCTTTTACTTGTTATGAATAAATTTATAATAATATATATACATATAATAATTTTCTGCAGAAACTGAAAATAATATAAATATTTTATAATTTAATAAAATAACAAAATTTGAATCTTTTAATACTTTTTCAAATTATCCTTAAAAACTTGATAGTATTTTACAATGTACTAAATTTTGTAATAATTGATCTTAAAAATTTTGTAATAAATAGTTTTTTCTCACGATTTATTTGTAAGGATCAAGGAATTATTTAATGCAATACAAAATATTTATTTTGTAATTTTATTATTTTTGGTACTGACATGTTAAGAAATTTAATATTCCGTAATAGTACAACAAAAATTGCTAATATTATATAAAATTTAGATTAAAAAAACCTTCTTCCTTTTCGCCAAATACAAATAAAGTTTTATAAAAGACTTTCGTAGAAAATTTTACGATATTTAAGAGATCTTTGATATTATGTAAATAATTTTGTCAGGACAAACTATTCTTATCTAATAGAATAATTTTTTTTTAAGATTGTAATATTTGTAAAATATAATTCATAATAATTGACTACAAGTGAATAGTAAAAATTAAAATATTGTAAAAATCATGTCTTTCGAATGGATACCAAGAACAAACAAACTATGATAAAGATAAAAAGTAATGGAATGAGTTCTCAAAAGATTGTACTTCTTTAAGATTTTTCAAAATAAGCCATTAAATATTTTATAAAATTAAAAAATTAGTAAAATTGAAATATACCAAAAGTTTTAAAATAAAATTCTCACTAAAATGACTATTTTAAGCAATGAATTTGCAATATCCATTGCTTTATATAATAAATTAGTAAGTGAAACAAAAACATTGAGTTAGTCAGAAGATAGTATTGTTAGTTCATATGCAACATTAATTTGTATTCCAAATATTTTGTTCAGGTGCAGAATGTATTAGTAAAATTTTTCATAACAAAAATGAATATTGACAAACTTCTACATTCTAATTTAATTATAATTTTATTGTTCAATAAGTTTTTTTTTTACTTTAAATATCTTTTTTTTTTTACCTATATGCTAAAAATCTTGTTCATTCATTATTTGCTAAACAAAAATTATTTATAATATTACGTTTTTTTCTATAAAACTTGATTATACAGAATTTTTGAAAATATAAATTTGAATAGATTCAAAACTTTTCGTGCATAACTACTAATTTGTAAAAATGTGAATAGAGTTCATAGAAATAATGAGTTGGTTTTATCTAATTTAAGTTTTATTATAAACTTTTAATTAAAATTTAAATATGCAAATATAATTATATATTAATTTATTGTTCCATTACCTTCAGTTACTATGTTTATTAAAGTATATTATATACAATACATAAGATTTGAAAATTTAAATAATTAACAAACTAGAATTTTAATTAATTTTTTTAAATTTTTACTAGCATATTTCTAATTTTATATTCTAGTTTAAAAAACATATTACATATTATTCACAATTGCGACATTATTGTTGCAAATATTAGTAAAATATAGAAAGTTTGATAAATTAATATCAATGTTGCGGATTGTTGCGATAGCGACTTAAATTAAAATATCTGATATGTTGGGAAATTATTGATTCGCTGAATATCTTTTGTTGTTTCAACACCACTTAAGACTTCCAATTTTTATTATAGAGGAAGTCGAGTAATTTAAAAAAAGTTAAGTATAAGTACTGAATTAGATTCCAGTTAGAGTAATCGATGTTAGTATAATTTTACTGTGCCTTAAATTTGTCAAGTAATTGGAAGTTTCATAATTGCCTAATACAAATAAAAGTATCAAGTTTTAGATTTTTTCGAAACTTTTTAAAATATAAAAATGAATTGATCTAAAAAAATAAATATTTGATTTAAAAAAAATAAATAAGCGTTTATTTTAATAAGAAATAAAGAATTTATTTGAATGCACTATGCTATTTTTCTTAATTCAAAGATTTTATATCTAAAAGTTTTTTAAAAAAGTTTTTTTAACAAGACTACATAATCCAATTTACGAGTTTACTATGCACATATTTGCAAACAAATTAAGAAATTAAGAAAAGGCTTATAATTCTTCTTGAAAGAAACAAGTGAAAACGTAATCATTTGATGCATTATCCTTTCAATTGATAAGCTTTTTAAATACTTCTATCTACTTATTTCTTTATTGTCCTTTCATTAGGACATTTTATTTATTATCTTCTTTTTAAGGTCTTTCAGTTTATTAATTGTTTTCAAAGGGTATACGAGTTTTTATACATAAATTCTGAATTAATATTTGTTTTTATTGGAAGAAAGCATTTAACATATACATAAAAATTTAAGTTTAAATCTTATGTGAACCTTTTTCTATTTATATAGTCAATCTTTTTACAATCCTTACCAAAACAAATCTAACAATTCTACAAATGTAAAATACTATGAAAATGTTAAGAAAATTTATATAAAAAAAATTTTGAATGAGTATTCAATGTTTAATTAAAGTTTACAACTAAAAATCTTATTTGAAATACAAATATTATATTAAATATATATGGTAATATAAAATAGAATTAAAATTGATAATAAATGTGTTTAAAATTTGTATTTTATACCTCACATAGAGTAGTTCAACTCAGTGCTGGATTTGGATTTGATTTAGAAAATTTGCCCTATTTTTCAATATCAAAGTAGATATATATTTTATTTTCAAGACGTCTTTTATTCAATTTAATAAAATCTTTGTAGATATTATTCGTAAAATAATTATTTTAAATAAATTTAATTCAAAGCTTTTTTTGAAAAAAATTGTTATATTCGAGTCTAGCCTTCTGTCCATCTCCAAAATTGACAATAAACACCAAATGCGACTGGAACTAATGAGTACAATAAAATATCAATTTTTCTTAATTTTTATTTTTGCTAAAAGTTGCTGCAACGAAAAATCTAATTATAATAATTGTTAAAATTTAATTTATCTTGGTAAATGGTTATTGAAATTCATGTAGATAGAGCCTTACAAACGAAGATATTGTTTCAAAACATTTTACATGTTAAAATATTATGCCATTTGTGCTGTGATATCTGCTAAATATATGATGTAACATTATATCTTCCCGTCAATATTTGTTATAACTGCACTCGAAATGACCCGCCGGGAAATTCCCGATATTTTCTTAGGCTAATCCAGCACTAGTTCAACTTATCGAAATATAGGATCCAAAATATCCTTCTGGTATAGAAATGAACTATATTTACTCTATAGACACTTTTTCCTATGTTAACAGAATTATTAAAAGTGACAGTATGGTCATATATTTACCATTTTACATATAATATTATTTGAAACTATTTCATATTCATCTCACAAATTAAAAAAATTCTTTTTATTACTCAGTGTTAATTGAAATATAATATATGTATGTATATAAAATTACATTTTCTGGGGATATGAAATCAAATTTTTTGGGGAATAAATTGCTTGTAAATAATATACATATTTTAAATTTTATTTATGTTTTGAAAATCTAACATTATGCAATAGAATTTCAAATTTTTTATCCATCATAATATGTATATAATAATACAAAATAATGCTATAAGAATGTTTTTCATAATTTTAAATATTATACCAGAATGTAATAAATTTCTCTTAGATTTTTTGTAAATAATTCGTGACAAGAATTTTATATTACAATCTGTCTAACATCAATTTAAAATATATTTTCAAGAAATTTCTATATTTGATGATAAAATGAATACTAAATATATACAAAATATCAAATCAGTATAAAAGATTATTAAATCTTGATATTTCACACTTCCTATGATAATTTTTAAAAATTGTTTATTTGAATTTATGAATATGAAAATATTGTATTGTATATTAAACTTTAAGTAAATTGTTCAATTGAGTTAGATTTATTATTTGGGGTTAATATAGAATTTTAGATATCATATTGTTTACATATCACTCTTCATAATAAAAATAATAATAAATAGAATTGAAAATTTTTATATCACAATTAATTTAAATGGAATTGATTTTATTGAATTAATTCTTCGATAAACTTCTATGGTAATGCATCTTATTGTTTCTATTAAAATTTTACTATTTTATGGTCCTAGTAAATTCAAAATTATTTGTATAATAATTTCTGTGTTATTTAAAACATATTTTCATTAGTACATATTTTCATTAGTAATTAAAATTTAAAGAAAATTAAAAATTTGTTAAAATAAATTATAATTTCCTATGAATTTAAATATTTTCAAATAAAATTATCTAAATCATTTTAAAACTGGAAAAGTTCTAATTATAAGTTTTCCAGGTTTGATTGATTTGATGGAAATTTTTATCTAGAAAATATTTTATAATATTAAACCCTTTCACTTAATAAAATATATATAATTTAATCGGAAATATATAATTTAATCGGATAAAAAAAGATAAAGTAAAATATTTCTAAGAATACTGACACTGCCTTTAACCATTTTTAACATCATATTATGGCGATTTATGTCTTGTAATTTTAATACCCTTTATTATCTTATTTTAGTTATGTCATAATGTTGGAAAAAAAAATAAATATAGCCCTTAAGAAATTATGCTTTTGTAATATTTTGAATAGATTTAATAATCTCTGTAATCTTTTATGCTATAAAAGTTATTGTTTAAAATTTAATATTCTATGGTTTACATAAGAAAAACAAATATAATATCCTAAAGCAAAAAAGTTATCCATTTTATCGTTTTAGAAAATTCTAAATTTAAAATCATTTTTTATACAAATTTAAATATATACAATTTTTTAAACTTTAATACACAAAAAGTCAGTTTATTTAATTCGATAAATTATTTTAAAATTAGATTATTTTTTATCTTAAGAATATAATTATTAAAACTAGTATATAAATCCTGAAGTGCAGTTAGAGGTTGGGATTTCTCGAGATCTTTTTAATTCTCAGTATAGGACGTTCTTTGCGATTCTCAAAGTTCTTACTTAGGAAAATTTGGTAAAATAATATAAAGAGTGGGGCGTGCAGGATCGGAACTAGGATCAGAAGCACGACAAGCGATTAAATATTTTTTAATACTTAATATTTCAGATTAAATACTCTTCTATACTTAATATATCGACACACGAGACATGAAACATTAAAATTGTAAAAGTCTTGAGGTTTCTTGTGTTTTTTTCCATAAATTCCAAATTTTATTTGATTCCATAACTTTTTTATTTCTCATTTTTATTAAAAAAAAAACTAAAAGTTATTTTTACCTGACAGAAAATTTACCTGAAAGACAAATTTTTGATTTAACAATTTAAAACACAGATTTATGAAAAATATATAAATTTTAATAAAAAAATATTTTGATATTGTAAATAAATTTCATCTTTGTCAAAATGTCACTTATATGTTCTCGTCTAGACACAGTATTAAAATTTATGAATCGTTAAACTCTACAAGTAAAATATATTTTTTTTAAAAAATATTTTTAGAACTTATTTCTTTTACCTTTCTTGTAATCTTATTTCTGTCAAAATAAATTTTACTTCATTTGTTTAAATCAGTATAAAAGTAATTAAACTTCATAAATCTTATATTTTTTTATTCAGATAAAAAATGTAATAGAAAAACAAACAAAATCATAACATTAATAAATAATGTAGAAACCAAGTAATTAAATTTTTATTATGATAAATTTTAATTATAAAATATTATCATAGAGCCAATAAAAGACATTATAAAAATTATAGTGTAAAAAACTTTTTTCGGACGAGAAAATAGGGAAATTACTTGTAGATTAGTTTTATGTTTTCATATATTTTAATTATTTGCAAAGAACTATTCATTTTATTGAAAATACTAAATTAGTATAACAAAATTAAACTCAAAAAAATGATCTTATTTTAGATTGAATCAAATCCGGAAAGAATAAGGATGTATTGCAAATCTTGTGAATAATTGGTTTTCTTTCCCGTCATTCATAATTTTACTGCAAGATTATTATTTCACATAAAATATTCTTCTATATTTAAATATTTTCCTTGCTATAAACAGCGTTGTTTCTAAAAGGCATATATTATCGTTTCAAACTATGTTAACGTAACAATCTTTATTGTTTAAGGATTATGGTAATATATTTTAAGGATTATGTATTTAATACAAACATATTAAATACAAATTAAATTGTTCAGTACACGCAATTAAAAATACTTTAAAATTTTACTATGCAGCAAAAGTAATATCTTAAGTGCCATACAGAATATGTCACTGTCGTTGTCGCTATAAGAATTTAAAAAAAATCAAAACTATGTATATTTCGTATATGCGATTACACTGTGCTCGAGCGTTGTTGTTGCCGAATTTTTGTAGATTATCAAATATTTTCGTTCGCCGCTATATTTTCACAATTTTAAATTCAATAAATAGAGTAGGTACAACAAATTACAGCGCTATTGATTTATTCTGTTTGGCCCTTTAACTATAAATTAAATCTAAAACTTAATCATTTTTTGTTATAGAAAATATTCGGTAAAGTCGATATTAAATATTGGTAGATTTCTACCACAATGCAATCAGGAATTTTGAACAAAAACTTTATATTATACTATTATAATTTATAATTTACATTTCCCTTATCTTATGAAAATGTTGACATCATAACAGCTTCAAATAATATGTTTTTCTATAATGCAAATAATATTGATTTATTACTCATAAATCCATCAAATATTCACCTAAATCATTCAAAAAGCGTATTGAAATTATGTGACGTTTTTTTTTGTAAATAAAAAATCTAATTTCCGGTTTACTTTTTGCACAGTGTATATAATATCCTTTTGAGAATTATATGTACGACACCATTTATTGTTATTATATATTTAAAATTTAAATCATAATATTTGTGTAGAAATGTGGTATATATCCACACATTAATGTCAAAATATTTACACAATAATGTCAATGTGATGTGAATTAAATTTTAATGTAAAAAAAATTATGTTAATCTCAGTAATTAAATATTTAAAGATATAAATTTCGAAAATTTGTAAAAAAAATTTGTTGATCTTTATGACAAAGTGTTAAGAATGTTTTTGATTCAATTAATGAGTTCAAGGAGGTTTGTAAGTCGGTGATATCAAAATAATAATTAGACCAAAAGTATGATATACGTATGAGAAAATATTCTAAGAAAACGTATCAGTTTATAAATTTATGTTGTCACAAATAATAGAAATAATAGTAATTTCACAAATAATAGAAATATTTTTTTGGAATTGTATAGTAACTCATTTTCTTTGAATATTTTTTTATACACAAATCTGCATTTTACTATTGATTTTCGTGACTTTGTTAGTTAATTTTATTTATGTTGAGAGATCTTGACGATTCTTTATATAGTTGTTGTCGGAATTTGTTAAAATCACGTTCGTCCTACTATTTACTGATAATATCAGACATTTTTAGGTTTACTGTTTATAGTATTGGTTTATATATTGCGTTTTCACAATTTTATACATTCTGTGTTTTCTTTTTGTTAAATTCATTTTCATTTTATATCAACACGTATGATATGTTTCTGATATTGAACTAGTGTAGTTTATGCAGAAATGAAAAATATTCTATTTTATTAACTCACATAGAAGATTTTCTTTTTATGTCACGGATACGATGTTTGTTTAATGTCATTCTATATTTATTTGGCTTGAAAATTTTGATAGTAAAATCGTAAAATGCAAAATAAAAGTAGAAAGAATACAAAATTTATGTTTAATGCACCAATTTTTATTTTTGTGTTTGACTTGTTAGTTAATAAAAAAATAGTTTTTAAAAAGTTTATTTTAAATTAAAATTAGACAATTAAAATCAGCAAGACAAAATTGACTAATTTTCTTTATTCTTAATTGCAAAGTTTTTAATTCTCGTTATTTATGCTTACAAACCAAGAAAAAATATGTAATTAGAAACAAAATTTAGTAAAACTTTCAGTACTATAAATGCTATACATATAATTTAAATTAAAGTCATTTTATTTATTCAGTTATGGATAACATTGTAGTTTGTTTATATATGCATCTAATTTTAATCTATTTACGTGTGACTTTTTTCCAATATTTTATTAACTATGCTCTTATGTATTTTAATTTAATTTTGAAAAAATACAATTTTCTTCTATAACATGTAATGAAAAATAATAATTAGAAATGATTGTCAACCTGATATTTGATCTTCATGAATAGGTGATAATATCACTATAAATCAATATTTTTGTCCCTCTAATAATGAAATGGCTTATAATAATTATACACAATGGCTTATAATAATTATTATTATTCCAGTAGACCTTCTATAGATATGACTCTTTCCATCATTTTATTTCTTTGTCAATCATCATTTTCTTCGGTTAAAAATGTGCTAAATGCCATACAAGCTCAAGCGGAAATCGTTTAATATGCCATACAAGCTCAAGCGGAAATTATTTAATAAAAAAACACTGTCTAGATACAATATATTTTATTAATAAATGAATTGGCTTTTAAAGTAACGTGTTTGCATTTGCAGTTAATTTTCAAAACATAATTCTGTTTTTTTATTATTATGATTCTTGCACCTATTGCTTCTGAACATAATTACATATCTTACGATATAAAACTATCAAACCAATAAATTTTTTAGATTAATTTATTACTGTATAACCAAGAATATTTTATTGGTTTTATAACTAAAATATTATCTGTGTCAAATATTTAGTAAAATATATAATTCCAATTTAAAATTATATCTTCGTTTTATATTATATTTAACAAATAATTCTACATCAACAGATGATACTACATTACAAAACCTAGAATAAATTATTAATATGTTATATGTTTTAGTTATTGAATATCCAAAATAAAGTAGAAAATTTTCTATATAAAAAAATATTACGATATAAAAAATTAATTTACTCATAAATAAGTTATAAAAATATTCTTGCATATTTTATGCCACTCAACATGTCAAGAACAATTTTCAGAAAATAATTTTTCTTATTATATATGCTAACAGAAACATATACCCCAACAAATATATTTTTCCAGTTCATTAATTTTTTTTTTTGCTGTGAAACCAAAAAAAGAAAAAAGGATATAAGTAGCTATTAGTAATTGTGGTAACATTTGTTACATATTACTATTTTCAGTTAGTGTATTAATTTTTGGTTTGTAAGATAATCTGCAAATAATTGACAATCAGTACATAATTAATGGTATATTCTTGATTTTTAGTCATTGTTAACATTTACGTTTAATTACAATTTTTTAATTATGTATTAAAGGATTAAACAGTAAAAGTGTAGTAAAAGTTAGAATTGAACTCAATAATTTCAGTTGAATTCTAACTACTATTAATAATTTAAGAAATGAAATTTATATGAATTTGTAAATTATATGTTTTTCTTATGGAATATATTTTTTATGTTGAAATAAAATATCATAGTAAATTTTACACTCATAAAATATCCAAAATTTATTAATCTAATAAAAAAATAAACTAATTCAGTTTAAAAATATTCAAATCTAGTTTAATAGGAATCAAAAATATCCGACGAATTAAATATTTCCATCAAATTACAGATTATCCCCCGCCAAAAAAAACCTTTGTGAATCTGGAAAATTAATGATGAGGAAATAGGTCAATTTGAAAAGGTATAAAAACTGTCAAAAAAACGTAATAGTCGTAAATTTTAATACTTTGAATTAGGAAATAATAAATTAAAACCCATTTAAAATTCTTATTGGTAAAAGTCTTTAATATTTAAATAACAATTGGATAAAAAAATGATTAAATTATAGTTTTTTTAATGACAAAAATTATTATCTTATTTTAAAAATACTAAAATTGAAATATACTATCAACAGACAGCAGTCTCTATTTGTATTTTAACTTTTAAACTTTTATATCTAAAGATAAAATTTATTTCAAAAACTATTATATTTTATTATCATTTTTAAAATATCTAAAAAAAAAGTTTAAAAAAAGTCAATTGCTAAGAATTTCACCTGAAATCAGAAAGGTAAAAGTTGTTTGATAAAAGTTTTTCAATTTCAGTGAAATTTGTTTTTTTTTTATATAGTTTTCTGTAAATTAAATTAAATAGTTTTTTTTTTTTTTACATTAATTTCTTTAAGAATTTCGAATTTCTTTAAAATGTTATAAATAAAATTTTAAGATAAATAAGGAAAAATTTAAAAATCAATTTGCACAATTTTGTCATTTAAATATTTAAAAGTAAAAAGTAAATTCCAAAATTTCACTCTATTTGACTGGAAACTTTGAAATAGACATTACAAAAACATTTTTTATAAAAATTTTTTTAAAAAAATCTGGGTGAGATACTACTACAACAAAGTTTTAACGCCAAACTAAAAACTTGAATATATTTAACTTTTTCAGAGTACTATTTCCTAAAGTTTAGTTACAATGCAATATTTATTATTTTTTATTTTAAAGTGTTATTTTTTTGGTTTACTCAAAAAAATTGATGAAAAAATAAATTTTAACAAAGTTTTGATATAGTTTGTAGAAAAGTGTGTATATGACATTTTGAAATTAGAAAAATTTATTTCATAATGTCAAATTGAATTAACCAGTGTGGTATTTACAATTTGGTCTACAAAAAATATAAGTATTATTTTACAATAAAGTTTGTTAAATTAATGTTGCAATAAAGTTTTAATATTTTTTTTTTTTAAATAAAATAAGTTTGTTAAACTAATTTACAGAAAATATTTTCTAAGGATACGTGTAGTTTGACGAGAAATTTTAATAATTTTTGTGAACTTATTTTGTGAGCTAATGGTTTATTAAAATGAAAAGGATGCTAATTTGTCACATATCATATGTGATAAATTTTGGAAATTTTAAATAAATTTTATCATATGTGATAAATTTTGGATTTGATACAAAAATATATTTTCTTGCCATTTACCTCTTAGACCAAGATTTCTTCCAAAATTTTATGAAGCAGTATGTATATTTTATTTCAATTAAATGCAATTAATGCTAATTAGAGTTTATTTGATTTAACAAAGTTTGTACTACAATTATTCAGAGATTTTGTGTATTTATATTCAAGTCTGTAAAATATACAAAGATGGATTTTCATAGAATATCCAAGCATATTTATTTTAATAAATATTTTTAAAATATTCATAGGACTCAATAATATATATGTATTTGTTTTCTGTAAATCAACAAGACCAGACTGATTGAAACCCATTTAATTAATTCAATTGCTAATTTAATATACAAAATTAAAGTGTTCTTGATCTATAAATAAAAATACTTGGTGAAAGTTAAATATGAATATATGTAATTAAAATTGCCGAAGCAATTTTATGTATAAATTAAAAGCATAAAATTAGGTTTAAATTGTTGGCATCTGAATTTATTTAATTTGTATTGAATTATTATGTATTATGAATATTTTATTTTGTTTAAAAATCGAAATTGTTCTTTAATTGATTTTTATTAAAAGGTTTTAAAATTTGTAGAAAATAAAATACATAATATATTTTATAAGCATTTAGTTTATTAAATTTTATATTTTACGAGATAAATTGTTTAAAATTTATTTTAAAAATTATGAATTACTTTGATATTTTAATAGTACTATTTTCTAAATTAACCGAATTTAATATACAAATTCCTTCTATATTTAAATTTATTAATAAATGTAGAGAATGTCGGCTTTTACATAATATTTTAAAGAAATCTGTTAAAATATTATGTAAAAAAAATATTACCTAGCAAATATTTAATTTAGTTAAGTTTCTAGTACGTTTAAAAATCAATTAATTTTTATATACTTTTCAAGTTAAATAAACTATTGGTATGTCAGAAGATTTAATGCAGTTCCCTAAAGAACTTGTGGTCGTTCTAATCCATTCAAGTTTAATCAAACTATATCGTTTTCAAGAATAAATGAATTTTGTATTAGAACTTTTACAAACTCTGTAAAAAATATTTAAATTGTAAATATTTTAACTGAGAAAACTTTTAAATTATATAAGAAAAAAATGGTATAACCTTTTTCTAACAACAATTCATAAATTTTTCTTAATCATTTTCCAAATATCATTAAATTTAACATTTTTAGCGTTACGTACTTTTAAAGTTTAAATTATACTTTAAAATTTTTGTTCAGTTTATTTTATATAAAAATTTTTTTTAGGTAAAACCTTAAAATCAAAAAATATTTTGGATCTGTTTACTATAAATATTGTCTTAACAAAATCAACATCTTTAATTTTAAACTTTCAAAACTATTTGCATTAAAACTTTTTTTATTTGCGTATCCCAAAAACCCCAAAATACATTAAATTTCAAAGAATATTTTAATACATTTGTGGTTCTTTTTAAAACTACTACAAAAAATGGTGTGAAAGTTTGTTTTCAAGGAATTCCATAAGAAAGTTTTAATTGTTATTTGTTATACGAAAATATAATAAAAAAACATACTAACTGCCTCTTACAGGTGACATGTCTTATATTATAAAAGCATTATTACATAAATATGTAAAATAGAATTTATTATTAATTTTTAAATTGTTACAATTCCTTATCAAAATTTTAAAAACTTTTAATATATATTAATTATATTGGTATATTTTACATTAATTAAAATTAGTACATATACTTTTAAAATATGTAAATAATATCGTAATATACACAATTTTGGTTTCATTTAATATGGTTTTTAAATATTTTATTACAAATAAAACTTGTATATAAATTTCTGAAAGGTGAAAATTCTCAAATTAACTTTGAAAAACTATTTATTTAAAATATTCTTTATTCATATTATGTTCCAAATAGTATCTTAAAAAACATAAAAAAAAGACTAAATAAAAAACTTTGAAATATTTTTTTTTATAAAAATTAAAATTCGGTGAAATAAATAAGAAAACATGGAACATTATTAAATATTTTATAAAGTGAAAATGATGCGAAATACAAGTATATCAGTATATGTAGTTTAAAAAACTTTTTAAGCTTATAAAAGTAAACTTTAAACTAACTAAGAATATTATCTGTCATAAAATTAATATTTAAAATAGGTTTGATGAAAATTTATGGTACATTTTGATTTTATAAGAAAACTTTTCAAATATTAAACTTTAAAAAACAATAAACTTTTAGTTTTTAGAAAGATATAAAATTGAAAACTTTTATTTTATATTCTTCAGTTTCGAAATTTTTTTATATCATAATTGATTTTATTTTCATTCTGCGGTTTTGATCAGAATTCCAAATAAAATCAATAATTCGTACACATCATAATTTTCATATAAATTCAATAAAAGTTGTGAAATGAGGCGTTTATTTTGAAATTTGCTATAACTCACTTTTATGTTTTGTGAGATATTCAATGTTTTGTACTGATACAAATCTTTATTCTAACTAGAGAGAAATTTCATTTATAAACATGTAAAATTTCTTATAAAAAAGTTCAAGAAGAGTGAGTGAATGTCAAAAAAAATTCTGAATGTCAAAAAAATATTATTCAAATTGTTGTAATTGTACCAGCAACAAATTCACTTCTGTCAAATAATTGCTTCAAGTTTTTGGATTTGTTTTTTGACATTCATGTTTGTTTTTTTTACAATTCAAGTCGCTTTTGTATATCTTTCTAATTTTAAATGTGTTTACTTCTTTTTCAGTAACGCAAAGCTTTAAATTTTTTGGATTATTGGAAGACACTGTCATTTGGGTATTTAATATATTATAATTTTCAAAATAAAAGGCTCAAATATAGTTTAATACTAAATTTGAGCCTTTTACATATTTTTAAATTTGTATAATTTTCTAATACTATGTCTAAAAATCCATTATTATCATTTGATTATCACTTCTACAATCAATATTGTTAATGTTGTTATCTTTTCAATTTAAATTTTAAATAAAATTGTGTGCTCAATTAGCTTATAATAATTCAGATTTAAATGGTTAAAAAGGATTGTTTGCATAACTGATTGTATTGCTAAATAGATTATGCAAATTATTCTGCTAACGACGAGTTAAATAGTATTTTAACAATCAGTTAGTTGTAGATTCTGTTTATGTATAAATAAATGTTAATTAATTGTATAAAATTATGCTGTGAAGACTGATTCTAAATTTTATATAGTAAATTTAGATTAAATAGCTTTAAAAATTTTACGAAGTACATACTTTTAAAATTTTAAATTTGTATTTAGTTAAATTTCTTGAATTCAATATTATTTTTAAATATGTATAATGAATATATTAATTTTGGAATTCAATATATTAATCTTAATTGTGAGATTGTCTCTGAAATCATAAACATTTCTTAACTAAATATGTGAGACAATCTTAAGTATGTTTTGTTTATGAATTTCAACATAAATACTTTTCTCAAGTAAATATATGATAAAACTAAAGTGAAATGTCGTTTATGAATTTCAGCACAAGTTATAAGTTCAAAGTAATTAATTTTCCAAGCAAAAGATACTAATTCAGTGTATTAAAATTGCCAAAGATCCTAAGAGACATTTAACAATATTCAATTTTCTTTATTAGATTAGATTTTTTAATATAGTAAACCATTTCAAAATATGCTTTTTGCTATAAATATATAAAAAAAATTATTGAGGCAAAAGTTTATGTAATCTAAACAATTTTATACGTTTGCATACGTTTTCTTACAAATAAAAATCGTAGTTTCCGTATATTGAATAAATCATCATTCTTACTTTAATCCGCCTTATTTGTTGAACACGAAAGTTTTATAAATTTTATTTAGTTCTAGTATATCTACAAATTTCCGGTACTATTATTACATAATCTTTGGAAAATAGTTGATGAACAAAATTTTTTACTATATGATAATAAACTGAAAGCTTTGAGAACTATAAAATTTAGGATTATGAAGTATAATGTTATTTTTTTATTTTAGTGATATGGATATAAAAGTATGTTTAGAAACTTAATTTTCAATTCCATTTAGATGCCATATGGTAAGCAACACAGAAGTAATATATAGAAATATATTGAAATATGGAAATATATATTTATGAATAAAATTCTTGATTGAAAGATTGTCCTTTTCAACTATAAGATAAATTAAATATTTTCCTAAAATATTAAAAGATATATTATGTTGTCAGTTTTTTTAAAATTTGTATTATTTGAAAAAAGTTATTAATTTTTATACAATTTATTCAAAACAAAATTTCTATAACAATTATTAAGATTTTCTCACATAAATTTATATAACTGAAGATTATATTATGTAACAATATTTTCAACATTAAAGTTTTTGGTATAAAAAATGTATGTATATTGATTTTTTATCTTTTTCATAAATAAATCTTCATGCGAATTGTAGTAGAATAAATCTTTATGCGAATTGTAGTGAAAATACAATTATTTACTGAGCTATTGTATTATCCTTTAAAATAGAACAAAAATAAATTTATCTTCAACATGCACGCAATATTCCAAGTAACGTAAATTCAATTGAATTCCACAAGATCAAGAATATCTTTAATAATAGTTTTCAATACCCAGAAAACATATTATATAACTAAAAATTAATTTGATAAAACCACACATTAACTAATACATTAATATATCTATATTTTTATCTTCTAAATACTTTCGAACAAATTTCAATAGTATCTGGCAGATAATGAAAAATAGGTCAAAGTAAAGAAAAGAAAGTTTAATTTTGTATATAAGAATCCTAAGCACACAGAAATTTGTAGATTACATTAAAATATGTATTCAAACAAATACATAATTATCCTTATTATTTAATATCATATTAAACCTTTGGAAAAAATTCAAATTTTAAAGACAAAAATTTCACAATAAATAAATTAGTTTATAACAAAAATCTTTCACCTGGATTAAAAAAATACCAATTTGAATCAAAGCTGATGTTCTCTATATATATTAATAAATTTAAAGAAATCTAAAAGTTTCCTCCATACCTTCTAAATATTTTAAGGAATCGTGAATATATTTTGACAATTTTTCGGGCGGTTTTCAATGGAACTTGCTAAATATAATTTCAAAAAATTTGACAATTTTACTTTAAAAAAATACGAGTATAAGTTCAGTAGACTATCGCTAATGTGGATTAATTAATGGAATGGTTGAGCCAAATTAATGAAAACTAATATGCTGTTTTGCTGGTTTGAAGCAAAATACATATTCTTGTAAAAGACTTAAAAGTATGACCTCGAAATCTGAATTAAATTGAGGAGGAAAATTCGCAAAACTTTACTGTATGCGCTGTATATTTTTATTTTAAAATGTTTAGTAAATATATAATTAGTTTTTCACCATAATGTCAAATATTTATCTCTCTTTTTTTCAGTTCTAATTTGTTGTAATCTCAGCGGAGACTGTGGAGAGGAGACCATGTTAAAATTAATTTTCGCTCGAGATAAATACTTAGCATAATAGAAAAATAATATTTTATACAATCATAACAAGTATGATTGTATAAAATATTAACCATAATAAGTATTGCTTGCTTTTCAAACTTTTCATAAGGAAACTAAGTATTAAAATGCAATAAAAATCTTTTAAATATATTTATCTAATGAACTTATGACAATAATTTTATAGTATTTTGATAAAATTGTAGTTTTTAGATTTTAAATGCTGAGAAAGCAAAATCAATTATGGTTTTTGACTTATGTTACTTTAGTTTTAGTTTAATATATTTTCTAGTTATCTCTAACATGATGTTATTAGTGGATTTTAATTGTATTAGTTAATTCCAATAAACTGAAATTACTATAAATTGAAAAAACTTAATTTTTGAAAAATCTTCACTCAATTTTGATCTTTTATTACACTCTATTTTATGTAATATCATTGCTTAGAATTTCCTTTTAACATCAAATTTAAAAATGTTGTAAATATTATTAATATAGAAAAAGTCAAATAATGATTATTATTTTTTCGGTTTTATTTCTCTTCCTGAGTGAATAAATATTCTACAAACTGGTGTATATTTTTCTTGAAATCATAAATAAAATATTATTTCAAGGAAGCCAATGTCAATATAAAGTATGTTCTTTTACAATACGATTTGTAGTTAAAACATATAATAAAAATTGGATTAATATATGTAGTTATATTTGTATCATTATATGATCCTTTTGTACGAAATAAGTAGAAGGAAGCGTAAATAAAATATTTAGGATCATTATTACACAAAACTGGGATTTGTTATAAATGATTAAAGTTATATAAGTAAAAAATTTTATAGAAATTTATAAAAAAACTGTCACTGTAAAGATTTCGATCCAGTATTATTATTACACTTACTCATTTAATGGTGAATAAATTAATTATATTGATTTATTATATAAATTCAAAAAAATTAAATACTTATACGATAAAAGGAACTAGTAACACAAACCAAATGAATTCAATTTAACTATTACTCTTATAAACGGACATAGTAAAATGTTGAATTATTCATAAATAATCAGATGGAAATGTCAAGTTTAAAAAGAAAATTTTAAAATGTAAATAAAATTTTAAAATTTTTAACGCAGGAAACAACGTTTTCATTATTCAGTTTCCTTTTTACTTTCCGGTCTATTATAATTGTCATTAAATGGGATATTCAGATAAAAATATTATATGCAAATATTTAAATTAACCTCCTGTAGACTTTTTAATAATTATGGATATTTATATACAATAACTTGTCAGTTGAACATGAAAAACATGATTTAACATGAGAAACATGATTTAATCTGACAGTAATATGAAATAAATTTTTCATATTTTATACAGTCAAAGTAGAACAACTAATATTAAGGCTAAATTTTAAGAATTTAATTATGAACTAATTTCAAGATATTTTTAATTAAAATCAGATTATGTTCGAAAATTAATAGAAGCTGATCTGTTTTATATAATTTATGATTAACCATTTAGATAATATGATTTGTCTAAATTTTAGAAAAATTTTGAAATACATACCACAAAATATCTGATTTTCAAATTTAATTAAATAAAAAATATTTTCTAAATATCTTTATTATATTTCCACACAGGATTTCCATTCTATAGCGATTCATAATAATCCTTTTTACATATCAAAATCAAAATTTGATATGTATTGCAAAATTTGAAATGAAGTAAAATTGCAGGTAAATATGTTGATACCATAATTTTGAAAACTTTATTATAATTTATCTAATTTAAAATTTCAATAATTTGATTATTCAATTTGCCAATTACACGTTTTCATTCTGAACTAATTATGTTTGAACTTTTACTATACATATATAAACTACACTGACTATATTCTTAATCAATGTTGTATGCATACTCACTACTCCTTTGGAACGTAACATTCTGAGAATTATAATTATCCTTCATAAAAGAAAAATAAATAAACTATTTTTGATATATATGTACTTTATTTACCAATATCTTGAAAATATTATTTGCAGATACAAAAATTATTTTACATTTTCGAAATCAGAATATTAATACAACAGCAACGGAGGTAATACAATCATAGCTAATTATTATAATTTTAAGACCCAACTTTTTTTATACTTTTTGACCTGAATTCTAGTAACTAATATTTTTTATTTAAAAATGTGGAATAATTTATGTATACTATAACTTACCAGCTTTGGAACTGAATTTGGAAAACAGAATTTAACCTGCCAGTATTTAACATTCCAAAGTAAATTATTTGTGTACTGTATTGCTCTTGTGTCACAATAGCACTTACAAATGAATAATAAATAAAATAAATTTTAATACAACTTCTAGGCAATACAAAAATTAATGTTGCTTGTTTAATTAACTTTTTGTTGATATAAAATCACCGAATAATTTTTAAATATTAAAATAATAATTCTGTTCAAACTATCTTAATTAAACTTTCATATAGTTTTTTGTTTACATTAAATATGTATTTAAATTTTAATGTATATTTTTCATTTAAAATAATTGTGACAATTTAAAAATTGATATTATTTTATATTTTTATTTGAATTTTTAGACAGTATTTCGTAACTAAGTATTTTATAAAAAATTTACCTTAGACTTTAATACAGGATTTTTTGATAAATTTATTTTATCCTTGCAGTTTTTCCGCTAAACCCACATTAATCAGAGCCCTACCTTAATTATTTAATTCTTCATAAAATGTAGTTAGGACGATGAAAACGAAACATTTTCATAATAAAACTTTTTATTTCATTTAATATTTATTAATTTTATTTTCATGTAAAAAAATTGGAATAATTTTTATCCTAATTTAGTAGAATGTCCTTTCAAAAAGATATAAATAAAATATTTGAGTATGAATATTTAAAAATCAAATTCTTATACGTTTTTCAGAATAATTTGATCCTAAATAAATTTGAAATTTAAATATGTATTTATTTAATAAAAAAATTTATTGAGTCTTAAAATAATTAGATGTATTTTGGAAAAAAAATATATGTATGTATGTATTAATTATTCAAATATGAAGTGTCAAATTTGAATATTTATATAAATAAAATCTATTAGATTCTTTTGCAAACTTGTCAAATTCAAATATTCCGAAATTATAATAAATATAAATTTTATTCAACAAAATTCGAAATATGCTTTGTTTCTACAATTAATTACAGATTTTATGGTAAGTTTTAATTTAAGGATTTCTATTTATTATTTGTTGTAACTAAAAAAGGGTTTATATTTTTTGTAGCCATAGTCTTTTAATTTATAAAAAATATTTATTTTTACCACCAGTTATATAAATAGCAAATAAATAATTAATAAAATTTTGGAAAGCATATAAAATATTTATTACATAAAATTTCTCGTAAATATTTTATTTAAAAAATGTTATTAATTTAATTTGTAGTGGCATTCATTTTAATTTAATATGCAACGTAATTTAATTTGTCTGATTTAGAAATTCATTAAAATAAATATTAAAGGACTTTTATTTTTAGTAATTTATTTTATATCTTTTTAGTAATTTATTTTATATCTAAGTAGTTGACACTAAATAAAAATAAGTCATTTATTTAAAATATAAGTTAACCATTATTATGATTTCAAAAATTACACACGAGAAAAAAAATAAAATATGTATTAATGATTCAAATTGATGAAAGTTTTTCCAAATTAGAGCTTAGTTTTATTTTATGATTTCAGCAGTTAAATGTTGGTGATAGTTTGTGTAAAATATTTAACGATAGCAAGACCACCTATTTATAATATATTAGCGAGATTAACAAGGATTATATATTTTCGACTGTATATTTGTGATCTAAAGTTTATTAAATTATGTTTTGTACTGTATGATAAATATAATTTATTATCTTTAATTTGTTAAAAAATACATAAATTTCTAGAAAAGTTTATATAATATTATATTCAAAATTTGTTCTACAACATAATTTTTGTACAAATTGTCTAACGAAGAACTTGAACAGATAGTTTTCTAAGATTGTTAAGGTTGAAAATAAAAATGTTTCTTAGTATCGTAGAAAATTTATTATAAGATATATATACTTTTAATATCCAATACTAGGATAAAAAAATATTTTTCGTTTAGTTACATTTATTTATTAACTATAAACTAAAATATTATTTAATACATATACGGTACATATATGTATTTGGAAAATCATAAATCTTTTTAATATTAAAAATTAGTCTGACATATTTATTAAACGTGCCCGAATTTACGAAAATAAATTGCAATAAATATTTCTTTTATTTATAATTTAATTTAAAAATTGCAATTAAATACGTGACTTGAAAAGAGATTTTTTTTTTTTTTTGGTAACTATGTATGTATTTGAAAATGTTTAGATTTTATGTGATAATATAATTGATTTGTAATCTACTTGACCTAATATATTACTTTGTAACAAAAAATAAATAATAATTTATTTGTGGAAAAAAGAAACAAAATACTAGTTTAGTTATAATATTACGATTACATTAAAGACAGTAAAAAAATGTATCTAAAAGTATCTCTTAAATTTTCAGATATCATTATATTAACATTATAAATTTTCAATATAAGTGATCACGTAGAAAAAGGATCATAGTTTGACAAATTACTATTTCTATTCAATTGTAAAATAAATACAAGACCAGTAAAAATAATTGGATACAGAATTTTCGACTGCAAGATTTACGAATAAATCAGCATATATTTACTAATTTGGGATTTAATTTAATTTTTAATTATTAACAATTAAAAGTTGTAAATAATTATAATTTATATCACTGTTTGGGTTACGTTTTCATTTTTTGTATGTATCTCTAATGCTGTCATATAACTAAAAATATTTTAGTTACATATACGCCAGTTAAAATAGCCAGCCATTCTCCAATGTCATCGTCTGATAAAAAACCACAAATCGTATTACCAAAATTTATTTTATTAAAATCAGTATGCCTAATGAATACTGACATGGAAGACAGATCTAATGGGACTACAAAATATTTGAGATGCTTTTGATTTTAAGTCGATATTTAAATTTTAAAATTTTTAGTGCGCGATTGACAACAACAGATAGAATACATGCGGATCTACAGTTTGTTTCTTGGTAATTTTAAGTAGCCAAAAGCAATCAATAAATCAATCAGTTGGGACAATAAAATATAAATTTACATAAATTCTTATAACACTAATATAAAAGTGTTGATTATAGTAAATTAGAAATAAGTCGAAATTGATTTCTTAATTGATATAATAAGCTGAACCAATTCACTGCTTTATTAAATTAAATTAAATTTTTTTACTGGTAAATTTTAAAACTTTAAGTTTTTAAAAATTTTTACACTTTAATCCTTTATCTATTATTTATATAAAATACAAAATAAAATTCAAAATTATTTTTCTAATAATGATTTATGTACAATATTTCTCATATTTCAACTCATGCCATAATTTAAAGATTTCTGTTTACAAATTTGAAACAAAATGTTTAGGCGTTTTTTGTAAATAGAATATTTTTTTGGTACTGTTTCAATACATTACGTGGATGGATATATGAGTTGTCAATCAATAACACAATATTTGTGTAGGTCGATAAATTTTTTTTTTACCAGATTGGCGTTTCTGAAAAGAAATTGAATTATGTTTTGGGGTGTTTAATACAAATGAAATATTGACATTACAAAAAAAATTTTTTTAGGAAATTTTCCAACAATAATAACATTAATCATTTCACCAAATTACGATCTCATCTTAATATACCGTATTTTTTAAATTTAAAAATAATCATTTATCAAAAATTTTGTAAAGAAAGACTAAATATCAGTCCTAAATAGTCAATGAAATGAAATTACCTTAAATTTAATTATGAGTTTTAGTAATTCAAGTCAGTTTCTTTAATTCGGTCTATTCTGTCAAGGGTAATTTTCCATAAAATTATAAATTAATATTTATAAATAATATGAGGGAAAAAATTTAAAAGCCTACACTGAAAACCGAATCAAAATAAACAAATATATTTTTAACTTACCTAATTAATTTTGAATAATTTTTATTATAAATAATACATTAAACGATTAAACAAAATCGTCACAAAGGAATTAATTTTCAAATGGTTGCAAAAAATACCTTACTTTTCTTTAAATGTTAAATTTTGCATCACTGTTTTACCTCTCATATTGCAATTGCATTTCAAAAGATTGAAGTCCTAATATATAATTTGTCATAAAATGATTTGTCAGTATGCTTTCAGTTTTCATGAAAGTCAGATCATAGACAAATTTTTACAAAATATTAGATTTTTTTGCTTTCAATATTAAAATTTTAAAATCTTTAGTGTCCTACCGACAGGAATACATATGTATATAGGACGCGTGTGCCTACAAATTTATTTTTAAATAGTCTATACTCTATAGAAATCAATCACCTGGACTAACTGGCACAAATTTAAAAAAAAATTAGGAATCGATAAACAATTTTGTGAAGTGAGTTAAAAAAACAGATTGTCGATAATTAAGATTTTTTATATTGATTTAAATATAAAAATCTTAATTACAAAATTTAATTAATAATTTAATTTCGATTTAAACCATCGAAATTAAATTATTTAATAGGACCAGATTTCTATAATTTCATCTAATTTTAAAATAATTAAAATTTTATTAATGTGTAGAATCTAATGTCGTTCGAAATCTCATACGACCTAAACGATTATTAATTAAATTTCTAAATATAATTTTCCCTAATTTTTATGATTAACGAATTATATTTGAAAAATTATAAAAAATGTTGAAAATAACTTGTTACTCTTACTTTTTGATAGAATCGCATAAAAACTTATTGCATAAATTTTCAAAACTACGCTACTAGAGAATTGTATAAATTTTCAAAACTATGCTGCAGTAGTAAATTTTAATGTAGTGTAATAAATTTTTCAAAACTATTAGATTTCCTTTTTTCCTGTTATTTCATAGTACAATTTAGTCTGCTTTTTTCGTGGATAGTTTGGTTTCATTTCCTAAAAACACTAAAAGTTTTTTTTTTAATGTATCTTATATTTATTTTTATTGTATTTTCAGCAATATTTTGTACATAAAAAAAACTATTTTGTTGTGAAATCTTCAAAAATTGAGTAATATGTTTGGGTTAAAATTGTATTAATAATTTTTTATATTAATGTTGTTTTTACTAAGTAAATTAAACTAACTTTTTTTTTATTTATTATGTTTGTAGTTAGTTAATTTTATTTATGAGTAGAATTCTTAAAGCTTAATTAATTAAGTTAGTAAAGAATTTTTCTTATTTAATCAATTTAAAATGATTCATACTTTAATTTTTGAAAGAAACGCTAATAGTATAAATTAAGATTCTGTTATATGCATCTTAAAATACATGTTGTTATGAAAAATCTTAAAGATAAATTCTGATTTTTTTATCATACTTTTTCATGCTAAACATATTTTCATAAAATCTTTCTTGAAGCAATTTATAATTTTGTCGTATATTTAATATTCTATCCTTAAACAGAAAATACTTGAAAATTGGTTATATTTTTTAGAAAATTATATAGATAACAAGTTTAGTACGTTCAGTAGAAATTTTTTTAATATTTACAAAGCACTAAAAAATTCATAATCGATAATGAAATTTGCACCTAACGATTTACGAAAAATTGTAAATAAACTTTTTATAATAATTTATCAGCTACATAAAGAATTTTACGTGATATGGTTTTTATTATGTTAACTTTTAAAATAGTATGTATTTGCAAAAAAATAATACCAAAATTATTAAATTATTTAAATAGTCATTAAGAAATTGCATATTAAATTTTGGAGGAAACGAAAACAAAGGAAGCAGGATAAATAATAAAAGGATTTAAATTTACTGGGAGTATCTTATACAAGTAAAAACCGCAATTAATTAATTAACTTTTAACCAAAAATTGAAGACGTTGCTCAGTTAAATCTATGATTGAACTAAAGTTAAGTGTCGTTTATGAATTACAGCATTAATGTTTGGTTTTACAGAGAAAGACGAATAAATGTAGTCCGCACAATTTATAAGCATATATTCCTACAGAAATATCTTTAATAGCATCTTAATTAAATTTTGCTTCAAAAATTTTGATTATATGTAATATTAATTTAAAATTTTTATGAATTCCAAGAATATTTTAAAATATTAAAAGTGTGAACATTTGTTTTCAGCAAAAAATGATTTTTAGATATATATACTAATATTCTATCAATCATTTATATTTTAATCTTTTATGTATAATTAAATGGTTGGTGTTGTTATCAGTCATCTGTAATTGGTGTTTCCATACTTTTCTCGCCTAAAAATGGTTATTAATTAAATTGAAATTTTAAATAGACAGAAATTTTATTATTCAGTAACTAATTATGGATTTTAAATAATAATAATTTTTTGTTTGTGGTAAAATTTAATTCAGAGTATAATATTTAAATAAAATATATAAATTAAAAAATTTAATCATAAATATTATATATCAGTTATAATTCTTTTGAACAAACAAGCCTTTTTATAATAAAATATACATATTATTGTATTTTAATTTAAAAGTATTTTTAAAGCCGACTTATTTATAATCCTTTCGACCATAAAATTCGTATCTACATTTATGAATAAATTTTTATGTTTTTTTTTCGTTCTTTTTGATCTAAAAGTTTAAATAATGCAATGACATGAAAACCATTATGAATAAAACATACTTTTATTCATTTAAAAATGAAATTCTGTGAAAAATAATATATCTTGTTCATTTTATTTTTATTTATATATAATTTAAATAAAATGTTGTGTAATTTAAATTTTTAAATGAAACTTTAAGCTTGTCTTTTTTTTTAATATTTAAGGATTTAGAATTTTTTTGTAAAACTTTTACATAATATTCAATTAGGCTTTTTTGGATTTTGATTAAATAAAGATTATCGAATTATCAAAGTAGATTTTAATGAAAATCTCGACAGAGTGATAGAAAAATCGAATTAAAGTGAGAAATAGAATTAACCAAGGATAGAATTTAACCAAGGATAGTTATACCCGTAATCGTAATTATATTAAAATTTTCGGTAATAAAATCCTATTGCATTATATTTAACATCATGATTTAATCGTAATAGAATCGGATAAAATTAGAATAGATTTTAATAAATACGACACTACAATATTAAAATGATGGTAGTTTATTTCAATTCCTAATTTTTAGCAATATTTTAATTGCTTTAAACGAAGAATAGTTAATTAAACGAAGAATACTCTTTACAGAATTGTCTACGAAGAATTGTGGGAGAAGAAATGTGTGAGAAGCATTATGCAAGAAGAATCAATCTATTGCCTTATAAAATATAAATTAAGGTAAATTATTTACATTTAAGGACTCATTATAAAATTAGAATAGATTTTAATAATAAATACGACACTACAAAATTAAATTGTCTGCGGAAACTTTTACAATTATAAAAATATCTAATAAAATTTCAACAAAATTTTTTTGTTAAAATGTACATAAAAAGTATATGTTAAAAAAAAAGTATTAAACATGACATCGTGTTAACCTAATTAATTAGTTTTTCTTTTTTTATGTACAATTTTTGTTTGAATATTCCAAAAATAGCACAAAATTTTAATTTTATTTTCAGGTAATTACGAAATTAACACGTTTTTTTTTAACAATAGTTAAATATTCACGTCCACAAAAAAAAATCCTTAAAGTCAATAAGGGTAAAATGAAAACACACAAAAAAATAAAAATAATTTAGTGGAAATTTTATTTTTATATTTGTGCTCCTTTTTATTTTATTATTTTCCAATAAGTAAAATTGAAAATTAGTTCGTTTTTTTTTTGTTTAGATTTTGTTTTTTATGCTTTCAACTATATTAAATTTAAAACATAAAAATTGTATAGGCTTCGAAACATAGTGATAAATTCTACTTAGACTATTTTACTTTATTGTAAAATATATTTTCTATAAACCTTTCACGTCCAAACACAAAACAGTTTTATGAAAGTTTTCCCTTGAAACTAAAAAAAAGGACATTTTCGCAAAAGTAAAATGTTAAATGAAAATTGGTTTTTTAAAGAAGGAAAACAAACATGTTTTATTGATTATTTGATGTTTTAACAATTCATTATTTTTAATAAATATTTATATTGTTGTTCACATGAATTACTTAAATTTTATGTTGGTTTGATTAGATAAATTATATCGCCATTAAGTTTTATATTATGTTTAAAAGTGTTTAATATCATTTTTTGATTAAATTTTACAGTAAAATTTAATCAAAAAATGATTTTACATCACTCGTAATTTTCAAAATTCTATTAAAATTTTCCGCATTTAAGAAAAATATTTAAAGAATAAAGTCTAGTGTAATCTTTGCAACACTTGAAATTTCTTTCAAATCACTATTGTACATAAATCTTGGAATAAAACTTTATAATAATTTTTGAAACTTATAGTAAGTTTTATAATAATTTGTGTCTTGAACAGTTGATATGTTTACAGAGAGACTAATAAGACTAAAATTATTGGATATTTAATATAAGATTCTATGATTAATTCTGGTCATTTTGGTCCTAGTCAAGTCTAACTAAAATATATTGTAGTAGAGCATAAATAAATTTAAATTTAAAATTTCGATTTAAATTTACATTTCATATTTTAAAAATGTAAATAAATATAAAAGTTTTCACTTTATCTTTTTCCAAAATATAAAATTTTGATAGTAAAATCAAGCTTGATATTATTTTTTATTTTAATTTAGAAAATTCTATGTTTTCTATGTTAAATAAAACAACAGGAAATAACTTAAAAATAATATCCATTTAGATCATTAATTTTCAATTTCATATCCTAACAGGAAGAATAATATTTTTCATATACGAAAAATTTAAATTTTACAAAAGAATAAAATGTTTAAAGGAAAAATATAAACAACAATTCCGCCATTAGATGAAATGTTTGGAAAATTAAATATTTTTTTTGTAGATTTTATAAGGAAAAAATATATATATGTATATGTATATCTTATAGTAAAAAAAGGAATGACGTTACTAAAATAATATAAATTTTATGTATTAAATCTAAGCAGAAGAATGATTCAAAATTTTTTATTGTAAATCAGAACAATCTGAAGAAAATTTCAACATAATAAAAATAAAACTTTTATAAAAAAACAGAATTTTAAAATAATAATTAATAAGTTAAATTTTGCATAATAATATTTTTTTCATGGTTAAAGTTCTCATCTTTTTTTCATTCACGAAAAACTGGTGCATACTTAAATAGTTTTTAGAAATTCATAAAAGTTTTTAATTATATTTTTATAAATAAAAAATTTAAACTTAAAATATTTTAAATATACATAAAATTAGGTCGCTTAAATGAGTCTTAAGATATCATTCTCATTCATTTAAATAATAATTTTTTAAAAAAAGTACTAATTTAAATTTTGAACTAAATTTGAATTTTTTAAATTTGAAATTGAAATTATATCCAGTATGCTTTTGGTTATTATTGAAACAATTTTGAAATTATTACCCAGGATTTGGAAGAATATCTAAAATATTATAATACATAATTTACTTTTCCGGCTAAATCTTATTTTCTTGGTGCGAATAAAAATTTAGAAGGAATTACTATTATTTTATTTTGGTTATGAAAATTATATTATTATCATGTCAATGTTGAGCTAACTATTTTCTTTAATGGGGAAAATATTGTTATTTGTACGACAAGATCACGAAATTTTATAACAAAGATTTATGTTTATGCATTATATATGTAATACAAAATATACATAATAATTAACGAATTCTTTTGCTCACGATTTTCTTGTTATACTAAATTTTGTTTTTATTATAAAATGACTCCTACTCCTATAATTAAGTTTTTATGGTAAAGTAGAAGATTAACAGAATTTATGCTATAAAGCAGTGTTAACGATTGTTGTTTTGGTTTAATTAAAATAAATTGTTTTATGGAAAGATTTTTTAATTAACGATATTATAAAAATTACAATTAAAACTTTATCGACTTTCTGTATCCATTAAAACTAATAATATTAGGGTTACCCATTTTTTTTAATACTAGTTTATAGTACGTTTCGTCGGATTGTATATTTTGCTATTCAGTTCACAAGATTATGACGTAGTATAACTATTGCTTCGATAGTTTGAAAATGCCAATACAATATAAATTGTTTTAATACAACTATTATCTTCAAATTACAAAACAGCTTTACGAATTTAGTATTCATCGTTAGGGAATTTAAAAAAGTCATTTCAAGCAAAATAAGAATATCGGTTTTAGAATATCCCAATTTATCTGTGGTTTGATTAAATGTTTAGCATATATGTAAGAACTAAGATTAAATGTAAGAACTTATCTAAAAAAAGTAAAAAATTGTAGATAAAGTGGTTTGGAAAGTTTCACAGAATTATTATTCTACAAATAAATATGTATAGAGTTTTAATTTAGTATTATTAAACTTAATATTTACATAATAATTTATAATGTTTCCAGCATTTTCTCAACAAGAACTTAATCAATTAAAGTTATATCTGGAATTTCTGAAATAAAACAGCAATAAAATATTTAAATAGAAATCGTTTTTGGAAGGCCAAGGCTTCATGTTGCATAAAACTGTGCATTAAATTACATTAAAAATTTTGCAATATATTTTCAAAGTGTGATAAAAAATGCTGGTAATTTAAAATTATTTTTTATATTTAATACTTGAAGAAAAAAAAAACTTAAATTGAAAAGCGCAATTAACATTAAAGGATATACTACTGTTGTATAATATGATAAATTAATGATATATACTAAAAAGTCTTTTAGTAAAATAAATAGGAAGTCATAATTAAATTTTATTAGCTTTGTGTATACGAATCTCTTAAAAATTTAATTGCATAGAAAATATTATAATAGTATAAAAGCTTTTAAGAATTTTTATTTAGTATTTATGTAATTAAAACTTATTTGAAATATAAATCTAAGTTAAATGATACAGTTTAACATTTTTTTTAATATAAATTCAGTTAATTACACTTGTATCTCTATAAAGATAAAATAATTTCTTCATAAAGATAGAAGTGTAATTAACTGAATTCAAGTACATACATAAAATCAATATTCTCAAAATTATCAAAATAATTTAAATAGTAATCAATGCAACTATTAAAAGGAGAAGATATTTTTGTAAATGTTCTTTACAGAATCATTCATGTGTGTGTGTAATAAATTAATTTACTATATAAAAATATTAAATTTATTTGAAAATTGAATATTAAATACTTTATTTATAAAAATTAAAATAATATTTACAAAATATCTATCTATGAAACGTAAAATCTATTTTAGCTTTTTAAATGTCAGCAATTTGTTTGAAATTTGAAAATTCTAAAGATTATTTTGTTTGTTACAGTTTTAAAACATTTAAAAACTTCATTCAGTAAAGGATTATATTTTCATAATTTTATTGCATTGCATTCCCATGTTATCAACACATCCTACTGAAATATCTATTTTATAAATGATAATAAACTATCATTTTTCATTTTGACATATTTCGCATTATAATAGTTTACATCCTAAATTGGAATATTATTTCAATAGGATTAAAGTCCTATTATATATTTTATAAAAAAAAAAATATTTCAATGCTTTTGAGCAGTTTTTAAAAAAATTTACTCTTTTGAAATCAGTATGCTTTAAGATATCATGAAAGCCAGAGCTAATGGGATAAATTTTTACAAAATGTTTAAGTTTTCATGAGACGAAATTTTGATTCCAAATTAAAATTTTAGTATTTTATTGACAGCAATAGATATAAGAAATATTCAATAAAACATAAATTTGCACAAATTTTTTAAAATTTAGAAAGATATAAAAAATTTTTGTTGATTGAGTTAACAAAGTAGATTGTACAGACTACATATATGTATTTTATATTTTAGGCAAAATATGAAATTTAGTTTTTTTGGAAAATTAAAATTAATTTAAAAGAAGCTTGTCTTCCATTTCAACAACAAATTTCTTTTCAATTATATAATATAATTATATATATTTATATATCTCATATTTCATTAAACTTTGCAATTAATTAATATAAAAAAAGTTTTTATGTTAAAAATATTTCCACTAATAACTTTGTTGTATACTAAATAAATACTTCGGTGACAAAAATCTTACCAAAGAAAATTTAAATTAATTTTCTTAAAGTTAATCAAAAATTATTTTTTCATATTGTTTTTTATTCAGGATATAAACTAGTGAATTAATAAATTTAATTAATTAAAAATCTTAATTGATTCTTTAGAATAATTATTACCAGGTTGACAGTATTTGCCACAATTACAATATTACTATCATAATTTTATTGAACTACTATAAATTGAAGTTGTTGAAAATGATTCAAATTGTGCTATTTATACCTATAATATATGTCGTTTATATTTCAATGAATGTTTTGAAGTTGTTATTAAGTAACCTTTTGAGTGAATCCAATATTAAAATTCCATTAATTTGTTTTTAATTAAATAATAAACTAATTAGAGGTTTTAAAATATTTTATCTATATACTTCTAATTCTACTAAATTGCTTACAGATATTTACTAAAATACAAAGATTTTAATTTTATCGTAAACATAAATTTATAACTAATTTAATTAATTTTGTAATTATATCATCCCCCATTAGCTAAAACTAAGTATGGTACATTAAAATTTTCTCTTTAAATTAATTAAAATTCTTTTTAATAAAAAAACAATAACATAATTAAATTTTCAATTTGAATGTAAATTGATTTTCATTGCCTTTTTTCATTATTATCTTTATATTCAAGTCAAAATAGATTAACAATTTCCAATAAATATAACTGAGCTGATTGTAAAATAAAAGTTTTTCCTTCCTTATATTGTGTTTTACATTAGTGTTAAATAGAAAAGGATATAACAAGCTAAAATATAAATTTAATTTCAATTGATTTCGTAAAGTACAAAAAAAAAATCTAATCAAAGGATAAATCGTTTTTATGGATTGAAGATAAAAGTGTATTTCTTTGTTCTGAATTTATAGAGTGTTATTAAATTTTAAAAAAAAGGACTTTAGTAAAATAATATATCCTTCCGCTATCCAATATATATCTTTATTTTTATGTAATAAGTTTTTTTTATTTTGTAGCTTTGAGTCTGTTAATAGTGGTTTGTTAATAAAAATAGAAACATTTTTGCTTGTCCCGAATGTGTTATTATCATAAAAAATAGCAAAATATTTTCAAATTAAAAACAATCTAGAATGCTGACGTTCGTGTTGATGTAGATTTATTAAGATTTTTTTTTATAATTTTACTTACCTTAACTTTTGTAAAAGATCAATTTTTCATAAAAATGTTATGATTAGTCATAAAATGGAAATGAAAATTACCCAAAAAAAATTTGTGAAAATGACCAAATCATAAATATTTTTCATAGTCTATTAATAAAGTATTCACAATATTTACAAAATTTTCCATATGGCTAAAAAATATAATACTTATCTCCTTTTTTATTTTATGGATGAAATAAAATTGATATAAAATAAACATCTAAAACCATTAAATATCATTTCGATATTACCATGATTTTGTGTTTTATTAGTATTTTCTGTATGTTATTACTTTATTAAATTTTGTCATTTCGAATGAGTCATCGATTTTTTTTTGTCTGGCAATATACATTTATAGGTATATTCAAAATTTTTGATTTCAAGGATAATAGTTAGATATATGTTTGGATTTAATATATCTTTATATTTATAATATAAATGGTATACCAAATATACTATTTATTTCTTTATAGAATTCGAAAAAAATAGAAAAATAACTGATTAGTTGATTTGAATATTTGATCAAATTGATATATAAAGATAGCTTGCTAATTTACACGATTTCTAATTAATAAATGCTGTATTATATTTTGTATTCTTCGATGATTGCTATTTATTTAATAGATTTAATATCTGAAAGATTTTATTTGGAAATATGATAATTTTAATTAAAACTTTTTCGAAGTAATATATTTTAATTATCCTTAGAAATTGTGATATTAATTTAGTTCAAGTGTTTAACAAAAATATTATAAATAAAAGTTTATTAGTTCAAGTGTTTAACAAAAATATTATAAATAAAAAAACATTGAAAATACAAAATAAATAATTCAAAAAATTCGTTGTAAATTCTTGATGCATTTCTATGTCCTTTTTGTGAACAAGAAAACATCAAATTTTTATAATCACTTTTGTAACTTTAATAGATTTGCTATGCAGCTGCAGTTAGTAAGGTGCTATGTTTGAAAATTTTTAATTTAATTTCAAACGAAGTACGTATATATTCCTAAATTATATATTTTTTCTGAATTGGGAACTTTTGATAAAGTTTTGTAGCGAAAACTCAACTTTCCGAGAAATCCTTCGAACTGTCTTTAAATGAAATTGAAGTTCATGAGTTATATTATTATAGGAATTGTAGACTACTCATAACATACGCTTTTTAAATGACTTTATTTGTTACTATAGTCATCAATTTATCTATAAAACTTGTTCATTTTGTTATTTTAGGATGGAAACTTCTTGGAAATATATGAAGATTTAATATTGTTTCAGTTAACTTTGATTTTTGATTATATTTTTTGGCTTTAGTTTTTAATCTCGAAACTATAAATTTAATGCTTTATTAATTACATAAAAAATATTACTTAATATTACATTGATACAATGTAAATTATTTATTCGTTTTGTTATTTATAATCAGTTCTCTGCTGTGTTAACGTATACGCGATTTGAATTTGAAAATTAAATTAAATAATATTTTGTTGACAGTTTTAAGATACATATATTTCTTAATAAAAAGCTTCTTGTTTTTCAATATACTCTCATTTATTCACCGGTCAATTTATATTAAAACTTAAGTTTTTTTTACTGACCTGCGCATAGATTTTATATTTGAGTACCGAATATTTATAATGGATTTTTTTGGTAAACACTGACCCCGTTTTATTTTTACCAGGAAGCTTTCGCAAAATTTACTTAAATTAAAAAATTCAATCACAAAGGTGGCAATGAATAATCAAAATTTAATTTTTTATAGTTGGTTTCCTTTTTTTTTGGGATATCCTTATTTTTGGATTTATTCGCAGAACTTTAATTTAAAAGTATAATTTACAGATGTTCCAGGTTATGTTTAAAGATATTTTAGATAATTATAGATAATAGATTAATTTTTTTAATTCAAAGTATTATCTAATGCCAATAGTTTAAAAAAAAAAGTATTTATAAAAATTAATATTTTTTATTTTTATACTTTAAGTTTCTTTCAAATAAAATAACATTTATGTATTTTTATATCCTAAATAATTTATGAACCTATCAATTTTATAAATTATTATTTAATTGTTGTCATTTATCATATTTTCTATATTATATAATCTAATATAATGTGATTAACTTTTAGATATATACGTACATATATATATTTTTTTTGTATTTCATTTGATATTATTTTTAGCAAGGACACATATTTTCCAATTATTTGTATATATAGAATAACACAAAAAAAAAAAAAAAAATTATGTAACATTAAGGATAATTTGAAGGACAAAAGAATATCAACATAATCACATTTTTATCCATTTTTACGATGTGATATTACAAACACAAATCGTAATATTCTTTACTTTAATAGCACTAAAGAAGTCAACATTCTCTTAATAATAATATCTATATTATATTACATATATATACATATATATCTAAATTTATATATTTTATAGAAGATATAGGTTATGTGTAACACTTATAATATTTCAACTAAATAAATGTGAACAAGGACAAAATGAAATATATACTTATATATGTTGTATATATATGGTTATCAATGAATCAAGCTAACAAGAATAATATTATGTTACATTGAGTTATTTATTTGAACCATAAAATAAATATTTTTTGATCAAGGATATGAAATTTTTGGTGTATAAATGGTTAAAACTTGATATTATGAAATTTTTTATTTTAAATTTCTTTTAAATTTTTCAACAAAGTGAAATTATAATGTAAACATATCGTTATTGCGTAATTTATCTCATTACATTTTATTACTCGATTTGATATGGAATAGAGTTATTAATAAAAATAAATCGATTTATTGAACTATTAATCATATCTCAATGTGTATACAAGTTACGTATTTTAGAAGGAAAACTGAGTTATCCAAAATTTTTCAATCGAATTTAAAAATCTTTAAAAGATTTATAATTGGTATGCAAGTATCTTTTATGTTTAATAAAATAAAAATACTATTTCGACAATCCTAGGTATTTGGTAATATAAGTACAAATTTTTAATTACGTTAACGATTATGATTGAATTAGTTTTTCTTGCTGCTCTTTTTTAAAAGTTAGTACAAATACGCAAAAAACGACATTAATGCAAAATATGTTGAATCTTTCTAAATAATAATATTGCAATTAAAAATATTAATATAAATCTAAAACTCTGTAAATGAAATGTTTAAATAAATTAATTATATCAAAACATTGAATTAATTAATTAAAATGGCTAAAAATCTAGGTTGATTTGGTATAATAAGGCCATAGCCTAGTAACTTTACAATTTGAATTATTTTAAAGTTATTAAAGCAAATGATATTTATAATTTTCCAGGCAGATAAATAACATTGCCAAGCTTAAGTTTTTTTTAATTTAATTAATTGCCAAGTTTAGGTTTTTTTTTAAATTTAATTAATTTTAATCCTAAAATGCTTTAAATTAAAAAAAAATACTATTAATCACCACTTAACTTTTCCTACAGCTACAGTTTTTAAATTACCTTTTTTGTGTAAACTATAAGTAGAACACAGTGTTTTTTGCTGAAATTTTATTGCTGTTTGTTTAATTCTGTTTCTAAGAATTTTTTATTTTCTACCAATTTTAAAATTATATTTTATTATCAGGACATTAAAAGACACAGTCAAAAAATCTATAAAAAAAACTAACTTCTGAAAATGATGAGCATGAAGTATTCGAGTTTATAAAAATAAAAAAAAAAATATAATAAAATAAAAATTTATTTTGGTTGAATTTTGTAAAAAATGTTTTAGATAAAAATGGAAAGAAAATTGATATTTTTTTGTGACTATGCAGTTTTAATATATTTAGAGAATATAAATTTAAAAAAAAATTTAATTAATACCATATAAACGACGAATGTACTTGTAGAACATTATTCATCATAAATTTTTTATTTTTTTTCTAACCAATTCTTATGTTCAATAAATAATTTCATATCAAATAAATATTTCTATGTTATTTATCTTCCTGGAAAATTATAAATATAATTTTTAAAAAAAATATCTATAATGAATGAGTTTTTTATTCTCGTGGGAATAAAATCCAAGAAAACATTTTCTTAATTTTCTTTACTTATATATGTGGATAAAAAAAACCTCAAATGATGACACAATATTAAAAATAAAACAAGCCATTTTACCTTGGTCTTACTTTTATTTCTTCCTCAATTATTTATAACAAATATTTTTTTAAAACATTTTCCGATTCAAGAGTATTTAACTATAGGAGAAATAGAATTCATTAAATCATTACCAGCTTGAATTAAAAACCTTGAACTTTCCAGCTTAAATTAACACAAGTATCCCAGACTTAATCAAGTCACCAATTATATTGTAAACATATAATTGGTTAAGTCTGCGTAATTGGGTGTTATTTGAATTTGGTGGCAATTATTTGCATTTAAGCTAGTTAATCTTTTTGCGAATTAAACTATGGACATTGTTAAGCAATTTCTAGTGTCAATTTATTCAATTTAATAACTATCAACTTAGATATTTTTTGGCTAATTTAGTAATATTTCAGTTAGGACTACGTCCATCAAAACCATTGAAATTAATAACAGATTGACAAACATATACCATGTTTGTCAATCTGTCATTTTCATCATTATCGCATGATTTAGGAAGGAAAATTTTCAGTATCATCTCATTGAGCAACTTCAGAATCAAATGTCAATTCCTGTAAAATTATCAAAACAATCAAAGTAATTTTTGCTATCTACCAGCCCAGAATCATAAATATGATGGTATGATATTTACTTTTTATTTGACTCTTGGAGCGGAAAATATTCTCGTTTATATTTTAATTCAAATAAATAAAGATAAAATCATAAAAGTATATTACATTTTAATAAAACATAATATTATGTATCATTAATTATTATTCTGAACAGAAAACTATTTTATTTAAATGATTTATTGATCAATAAAAATTACGATATCGTAAATAAACTTATGTTAAAACTTTCGTTTATTGAACATTTTTAAAAAAAAATCATACAAAATGTATTTTTATTTAATTTAAAGTTTATTTAATCATATAATAACAAATTAAAATAAATCTAATAAAAATATCAGTTCCTGTCTGTACAGGGAATAAAATTTGTACTACCATGTTCGACATAATACATTCATATATATGTATGACATAAATTTCGAAATAGAAATATCTTGGGATTTAATTTGTCACTCACAAGTATATTCATAAATTTAATCATAGATTTATTATATATTCTGAAATCCATAGAGGTGTAAAGATATTAGTTCTAATAAATCATATATTATAGTTTTTGTCAGTCTATTTAGAAAATTAAAGAAACATTAATACAAAATCAATGATAATAATTAAAAAAATTTAAACATATTTTTTGGTACATAAAATATGTTAATTTATCTGACAAATAAAGGGAATGAAAGTCAATGGATTTTCGAGGGGAACTTTCAAATAAATTTAATATTGTCTGGTATACAAATAGGTATAAGCTTTATATTGTTATTTGGAATATGTCAAGGTTTAAATTATTGTCAAAGAATTTAAACTTAAACCTAAAGCTGTGTCATAGTGTGTATTATATTATTAAATCCTTTTATCATTTTATCCTTCTTATTATAATATCTGAACAAAATGAATTAAAAAAATAGCATAAAATTAAGTAAAATATAAAAATGTGATTAATATAAAAAAAAATCGTACTCATGTTCCAAATTTTAATATATTTTTTCTGTAGAAGATGAGCTGCTCAAACGAACTTATATTGTTATTCCAAAATGAACAAAGTAAAGTCTTAATACTACGTGTAATAAAAGTTTTATAAAAATATATAAAATCTTTTAAATCTTCATCTTAAAATTTTAACCACAATGAAAAGCTGTTATTTAGAAAATTTTTATCTTGCAGTTGTATTCATTTGTAAGAATTCAATATTATGGTTAGTAAAATTTAGATAACATTTTTATCATAACAAAATAAAATATAAGTATATAATAGATAAAATATTTATTTTACTAGATTTGATATTTTCTTTTATCACAACAAAAATTGTTCATTTGGTACAAATCAATAACAACTTGTTGTATTTATCTTCAGAAGTTACTAAAATCCTTTTTTTTTTTTTGTGATTTTTAATAATTGTGAATCGAAGGATATATTTTCAGATAATAAATATATTGATTCTAAATATTTTATTTATTATCAGTTGTGCTAAAGCTTTAAAACTTGTTAATTAAATTGTAATAAAATTATTTTAAAAGTCTTTAACTATACATCACATTAACTTCATAATTATAACAATATTTTTTAGAAGATTTATGTAATAATAACGTAATAATAATTCATAATTTATTTTAAAATTGTTTTATAGTAATACATTAAAACTATTCATATATTTAAGATATCACTAATAATATTATTTTACTTTACAGCTTTAATTTGTACATATTTTTTTAAAAAAAAGTTTATATTAAATAAGTTTATTAAATTTGTTAGTTTTAGGAGAGAAAAATAATTTTAAAAACATTGTGAATTAATGGAATAATTAAAATAAAAATAGTATCTTTAATTTTGTAAGGAAATAATTAAACTATGAATTAAGACTAAATCAAAATATTTCCTAAACTTTTTATCTGATTAGAGTATTATATTCATTAATGTCCATTAAATGTCTGTAAAAAAATTAAATTTTATTTATTTCCTGTTCAAATTCATATTCATATCAATTCTTCCGGACCGGATAATTATGCAAATAAGAATAAATCTGAAGTGTTTTTCTTTAGCTTAATTACTGCGGTATAGTAATTTCAATTTACTTTTACGATATTCAATTATTACAATGTTTTTCTAAATGATTTTAAATTTATATTATAGGAAAGAACTATTCTGATTATTTACACATAATTTGTATCATATTTATGTTCTACATCTGACATAATTCTTGCAATATACTATGCTACTGAATGTATTATGATACCTGAATATAGTTAACTTTACTAGACTTTGCAGATTACTAGACTTTGCAGAATTTAATCCTGTTGAATATATACTGCTTAAGAGAATAAATTCTATCTCTTAACTAATCAAACTTATTTATTCATGTTGAAATTAAATGACAACGAAATATGTATTAAATTTTGGTCGTTAAAGAGTAAAAATATGCGCAGATAATTTCTCTTGTAAAAGAAAATCTCTAAAATTTATGTTATATTCAGCAATTTTAGTAGAATTGAAATTTTTAACTGTGTGAAAAATAATATAGTATAATTATTTCTACAATTTACTATATAAATTATTGAGTTTGGTTATGGTTATTAATAATATACTTATTGAGTTCTTCGTTTTGATGGTGGTGATTTTTTTATTAGAACGTTTTATAATGCGTTATCGTCAGCTATACTTTAATAATAGAAGTAGAAGTTTAGTATATTAATATAGATATAGTAATCTATAATGCTTAACCTTAAAAAATATAAAAATATTTGTCATAATATTACGAAATTTGTTTAGTCATATTAAAGTAATTAGTTAAGTAAAATATGAATCAATATCAATGGAATAATGAGAATTTAATCAATTTCTAAAGTTTTTTAAGAGTAGCTATTTCCTGAAATAACTAAAGTTTTAAATTGAAAAATATAAAGTATAAGTTCAAATAAATTTCAATTAAAATTTTTTTATAAATCTGAAAACTTTGAATCTGTTACCTAATATATCTTGTCGGGACACATTTCATAGTATATTTGTTCTAAAATGTATACTTTGAAATCAAGTTTCAATTTAAATTTAATTTAAAAGTAATTATTACATATAATAAGCATAATTTATCTTAAATATAATTTAAAGTTACACACAAATTAATTAAAATTTGTAAAAAAATTAAATTCTTATGAGTTAATTTCCAAATATTTTCGATATAACCTAAAATGATTAAGAATTTCAATTCATTACAGTTTTCTAATATTAAAAACTATATATTTTGTAATAAAATTATTCTGTTTTGGTGTTACATTAAAATAGTTATATTAACAAAAATCTGTGGAGTGGAATTAGATTAAAGCTAAAGTTTAATATATTTAATATCACTTCAAAAGAATGAAATATTAAATAACAAGGTTTAAATTTCAATGAATAAAAATACATTATAAATAAAATTTATCTCCTTAAAAAAATATTTTCAAAGCAAAAAATACCAAAAAAATTTCATACGAATTAAGGTATTATTTATTATTAATTTTAAATCTTATTATTAATTTGGGCGGGTGAGGGCCCTCATTTCTTAGAAATATATAATAATAACTTCTTTAATTTGCACTTCATACATAATAAATTTTTAAAAATGTCAAAAAATTCAAAGTTTCGCACCTATAAACTGTGTAGTAACAAATAAATTTATTCGAATTATCTACAAAATGGCGCTGCCTAAAAAAAAGGAAATTTAAATTGAACTATCGTGTGAAAAGATAAAACTTCTGCAGATTTTATATTAAAAGTTGTTAATATTGTTAAACGTTTTTATTTTATTTTAAAAAAAACCTTACTTAAAACCCAAATTAGTGGTAATTTGTGACCCAAATTATTTTATTGTGACTACAAGTAAATATTTTCAAAAATTTTCATATCCTTAGGAATAGGTATTAAATTACTCTTATAGTAATAATATTATATTGTAATATTTATTATACTTCGAAAAATCAAAGTAAGATTAAATTTGTAGTAACAAATTAGTAGTCTTTAGTATTCCCATATATGTATTCATAAATAAAATTCATGAATTTGCTTCTACAAATTTAATCTTACTTTGATTTTACGACATTGACGTTGATTTTACGCTCTTTATGGACTACGCAAAATTTTGTAAAATTATTTTTGATATAATTTAAATCTAAATCATTAGAAAACATCCATTATTTTAATTTAATCTTACAATACTGATTTGAACCCAATTTGAAAAACTAAATATAGGACAAATAAATCCGGATTAAAATTTAGCTTTTCATTTCCATCACATTGAAAGAGAAAATTTTGTAGGAAATTAAAGTTGACAATAAAATAAATATAAATATTGTCTAATTTGATATTATAGATAAACTTAATACGGATTTTAATATAATATCTAAATGTTCTATTTTGTTTCTTCATATAAATATGCTATAGATAGAGATAAATTGACAAAGAAAATATACTAAATTTAAAAATCATTTTCATTTTCCATAAAAATTATTTTCAAAGTTTGAGATTCAGAGATTTTTTTTTTTGTTGAGAAAATATATTTTTGGGAAGTAATTTTCCTTGATTATTTATTTCATAAGATTTTATTTTTACTTTACGAACAAAGATTTTGTAAAAACATGACAGAATAATATTTTTTTTTTAATTTCCCTTTTCTATTTATTTCAACAACAAACTTTTTTTTTTTTTTTTTTAGAAAATAAATCTTTACGAAAAGTTCTAAGTTTTAATGTCGTTAATTAAAATAAAAATGAAAATAGCTTGTAATTAAATCTTTTAGTTTTTATGTATATACAAAATATTTTATTATGTTGTATAGTGAAAAGATTTATTCGAACAACTAAGTTTTGTATAATTACGGAAAACTTTAATAAAATATATCTGTTTTTTATAGAAATATATTATGTAAAATTGTATTTCTTTTTAGAGTTATATAAAAACCGGTAAAAAAAATGTCAGATTTTGATAATATTTTTGTCATTAGTTTTGTAGATTTATTAATTAACTACAATTTAATTAACTAATAATAAGCAAGTTAAAAAATTCATAACGTTATACTGAATATGTAAATTTGTAGAAATTGTAGCTAATTAAAGTTATAAAGTATACTTCTTCAATTAAAGATTTTTGTAATTATATTTTCAAATCTATTAAAATGATAGTTTATTGCATGACATTTTAGTGATTTCACTTCAATTATAGTTGATTTTAAAAAAAAAATCAATTAATTTTTAACTGCAATTGCAATTTAAAAGCTCTAAAAAATAATTAATACTACATTTTCTGATACAAATTTTTTATAATGAGGAAAACTATTCAGATCAAATTGAATTTATTACTAAAAAAAAATAATTAATTAAATATTTTTTATATTTACTATAAAAAGAAAACCTTTTATTTTTTAATGTTTCAAGTATATTCAGTTAATTGCATTTTAATTTTTGAATTGTACTTTTGTAATAATTTAATTTAAAAAAATAGAAAAAAATGTACATAAAAATGCTTTTAGTTTTATAATTCTTAAAAATATATTTATGTCATGGAAGATGGAAATAAATAATTCTGTAAAAAAATTTTCAACTATAGTCCAATTATAATTGGATTGAGTTAAACAATTATGAAAATAGTATTATAAATTTTTTCAACATCTCAATTTGACTTTATAAAACATATTTTTATGTTATCCTTCTAACAAAAGGAAATCTGTACTAATATAAATTGAAAAATAATAATAATTATTATTTTTCAGATATTTAACATTCCATTGTACACAATTTTTATTATTTTTTAGACATGGATTCTACGAAATTAAGTAGTACAAATACAACATTTATAATTTTCCAAGGAAAACTAATAATTTTATATGCTTTTCCATTATGTTGTATTGGACAATTATTGACTTTTTACGGAATAATTCAACTGTACCCAATAATCTTTAAGTTTTTATACTGAAGAATAAAATAGAAAATTGCCTTTTAATTATTTATTGAGATCAATTCAGTTCACGAGAACTTTTTGTATTCTGCTAGAATCTTAATGGGCAATTATTTCAGATTAATTTTTAATAGAAATTAAGAACTAATTGCTTTTTATATTTTGCAAAATGAGCTATACTTTGAAAAATTAATTCTAATACAGATTTTTTTATTTTATGGCACTCGCAAAGCTTTAAAATGATTTAATTTATTACTTAGTTTTAACTTGAACAAATTAAAATCATAATTTTTAATAAAAATATCCTCGTAAAGTATATTTAAAATAAATTTATATACATACATATTGTTAATTTATATTTAACGAAAATTAAATAAATTTAATACCAGAACGTTTTTTAATTCTAAAATCTAAAATTAAATAAAAAATTTATATTTTAAAACAACAAAGTAGTTAATTCAGTTTTATTGAATCTTAAAGATTCAACGGAATCTTTAAGATTTTTTTTTTTTTAAATTAAAAATATTTTAAAAATTCTTTTGCAGAAATAAGTAAATCTAATTTTTTTTTACTAGATTTTTTAAAATAAAAAACATATGGATATACTTTGTAGTATCTTCTAAAGTAATAATTTTTTTATTAAATCTTACAGTTTTTTTTTAGGTCAGAGTAAATTTCTGTGAAATCTTTATATAAAATTTATCTCTCCACGTACATTTTAAAGATTTCTGTTAATTTGAAAAATGTATTATAAAATTTGATCCATTTTATCTTTAGCAACAGCTTTAAAAAAAATCTAAATACATACTTATCTGATTAATATAATTATTTGTACTCAAAAATTAATTTGGTAAGTTATATTATATATATATTGAAATATCGATAAAATAATGTTAACAATTTATTTAAACCAATTTTCACATTTTAATTAAACCAAAATATATTTTTGTTTTTATTGACAATTTTTTTTTTCATTTTATTAGAAATTTAATTGCAATACGATTATATAAATAGTTAAATAAAAATTAATAACCACAATAAAATAAAATTTAAATTTAAAATTTAAAAATACAAAAATCATACCAAAAAACCATATATGAGCATATTTTTATTTTCAATCATTTTATAATCATTTTATCATCCAACAATAAATTGCTTTTTTAATTGTATTTTAATTAATAAGAAAATATATTTAAAAAAACATTATATTTATTGTGGTCATTTAAAAACAACATTTATTATTTTTGTTTTATGATTATTTTAAATTCAAATTCAAAATACCAAATTGGCTGAATTTTACTGTATTTATGCTGAAATAGATTAATTTTATAATAAACAAATGGATTTGACATGAATAACAAATAAATTTTAAACCTTAAAACTCATTCAACTTTATAACATTTATTAAAACTTTTTACCATACCTACATAAAATTTAGTCTATTTTGCAACTATCAGTGCTATTTAGTGGAATGAACGTAAACTATAGTCGGTCATGTTAATTTATATTTTTAACTTGTTTAATATAAATTTTTGTATTACATTCAATTGGTTTAATTAATAATCATTAAGAATAACATTCAAGTGGTTTAATACCAAAAAAAGAACCATTCTAATCAATGTTATTAATCAAGATTGTGAACCATCTTGATTAATAACATTGATTAGAAAGTAATTTTGATTCAATTCTATTTAAAAGTATTTGAAATAGTTACCATTACCATTTTTCATAAATATTACCTAAATTGAATTGAAATTTGTTTAAAAAAAAAAATATACTCTTAACCGTCGTATAACGCTGTACTTTTTTAATGTAATTTTAGTATAAACCTATTCAAATAGCTCGTAATATTACTTAACGCAGTTTTCATATAATAAGATCTTCAGTTGCTGTATGATGTGGTAGAAATATACCTACAATTAAACCTTTGTACATAATTTGGGAATATCCTTTATTTTTATGCTATTTTGGGTCTTGAACAAATTTATGTTATTTTCTTGTTATTTTCTTTAATAACAAACATTTTCAATGTAATCGTTCTATTCGTAATTGGAGCTTAGCTAAGGATAACATATTTTACATTACTCATAAATTTCTCTGGAATGTAAGTTCCGCTTTAAACTAGGGTTTTTTTCTATGTTGTCTAAAAAATCCGAAAAAAATTTCAAAGTTTTGCTTTCTACATAATTGAATTTTATAATTTTTATATTTTCAATTGTAGAATTAAAAATAAATGAATTTTGTGGTTTTTATTTGAAAATAAAATCGAATTTTTTAGTGTTCCTTTTTGGAATATTCATATCATATATCAACCAAAATAAAAATCTGAAAAATACTACATAAAAGTACCAAAAACTAATTAATTTTTTTTGAGCGAATCATTTTTTAACAATTTTTAAAAATAAATATTTGATTTTTTGTTACACGAAATATATTCAGTTTGCACACAATATAATAACAAAAATATTTATTTCAATTCGAATTTGTCGTATAATTGCAAAAAGTTTACAATATATATTCTAATTAAAAACATATTTTTAAATCAATTAAAAAATTTTAAGGTTTAACAATATTTTAAGTCATTGGTTTATGCAAAAAAATAAAAAATATTTATATATTACAGAGTAAATTCATCTAAAAATAGCATAAATTTGAAATTTAAATCTTAAATTCAGGTGACTCCTATTTGAAATTGACTCCTATTTGAAAGTACATAAAGTTAAAATTTAATATTATGAATAAATCATTAATAATAATTATACTCAGTATAAAAATGATTTATTAAATACATAGTCTCTAATTATTTAGGTTAGCCTTCGTTTTATTAAATAATATTTTCAATAAATATTTAACAAAAACATATTTATTAATTACGAAAATAAAATATTAATTTAGATTATGATTTTTATGGTGTACACTCTACAAATAATTTAAAAATTTAAAAGAAAATGTTTCTAATTATCAACAATTTATTTGGTTAGAAAAATCTAATTTATAGAAATATTTCAATTTTCTTGTAAAATATTACAACAAAATTTAGTATTAATCAAAATTAATTTCACATAATGATAAATTATTTTCAAAATTAAATCATTAAGGCATATTTTGTAAACATTTTGTTATTAAGTTTTCCTAAATTTCCTAAAGTTTTTCTATACAAAATATTAATGTAATTTTAATTATTTTTTAACAATAATTTATTTATTTACCTTAATAATATGAAATATGATTTAAATATCTAACCATTCTATTTCATTTAAAAAAAATTAAAAGATTTAAAAAGTCTATATTTTATTTATAATTAACATAAATTAAATTATTTCCATTATTATTATAAATTAATTATGCAAAACATTTAACGGATTGAAAAAAGCATTTCATTTTTCAATTTAAATACAAAATGACAAAATGAAAAATTACCTTTTCTAAATATTCAAAAAAAAAAAGTATTAAAGAGTCTTAGAACATTAATAAATTGAGATATATTTCTATTATACTGTCAACGTTTTTAAATTCATTTTAATGAATAGTGAATTATTACCATAAAGGACAATGAAAAAGATATAATATTGATCGATAAAAGAGCCAGGTGAATAATTATATTAAAAATATGCTTTTAAAATATTAAAATAAAGGACAATATAGTTTTTTAATAGATTTCCAAGGGAAATGTTTTTTATATTCATTTTTTTTGTTGAGTGAAGGAATAATAATATTTAAGATATAAAATAAAAATATTCTATTGACATTAAAATTATTTCATATTTTATTTATAATATTTCTTAAGAAATATATTATTTTACTCTGGGGAAAATTTTATCAGGTATACTATAGGAAAAATTAAAAAAAAACTTTTATTCAGAATTTTCCTTTTTCCAAGGTATAATATTTTTTTACCTATGGACAGAGATATATATATTTCAAATATTTGATATTTAAAGTTATAAATTTCATTATTTTGAAGTGAAGAGCATATAAAAAATAAATAATATTTAAAAAAATTCCATAAATGTTGGATTCCAGCATTGAAACTTAGCCAACTAATAAATTAAATTATAAAATATTAAATATACTTTTAATACAAATTTAAGGTTTAATAAAATGAAATATATTTCATGAACTATAAGATTATCATTATTCTGAGTATGAAAATAGTATTAAGTCTTTTAATGTTTATCCAAAGTTTTATGTACATTATTCAATAAAAATATAAATTTACAAAAATTAAAAGGCAATAAACCATAAAAATTTAATCAAATAATAAATCAATTTATAAAATGTACCATAAAATAATATTTAATTTTATTGTTTTCTGAAAATTTTCTGTATAAATAAACGACAAATCAAATTATATAAATAAAACCAAGATAAAATATATATAAATAATTATTGGAAAATACAATTTTCCTTATGGTTTAAATATGTTTTTTTTTGGCCTGTGGCAATTTTCCAGTAAATTATTACACATATAATATTAAAATATTATTTTTGTATAATAATCGATTATTATATAAATATAAATGTTTTTCATGTAAGAAATTTTCAAATTTAATATGAACTCAATTTTGTAATTTAAAGTTTTTTAAATGAAAATTATTTTCCAACAAATTTAATTTTAAATTTAATTTTTGTATGTAGTTCTTCAAAATTTAAAAAAAAAAAGTAACTTAAAATTTTTAATTTATATTTCAATCGTTCTTTACTATTGCTATAATAATTAGATGTGGGATCTAATTTAATCTCTTTTTAAGTCTAGATATTTGAAAAGTTTTTATAGCCTATGGGAACATAATGAAAAATAATCACATATAATGAATATATCGGAGTTATTGCTTCATTTTTTAGTAGTTATTTATTTTTTTCTTGTGACAATTTTCCAGAAGGATTGATTATAAATTTAAATTTACTCATTAATGTATTAAAATAAATTTCTTTTAGATTTTATTTTGGAATACAATTTTTAACCCAAAAATATGTTTACAAAAAAATATATTAAGCAACAAAATTTATTAAGCGATAAAATTTAAAAATTAACTTTTTAGATTAAACTAAAAGTTTTGATAGAAGCCATGAATTCAGCCAGTTTCTATTACAACTACAAAAAGGATTAGATAATATATTTACCTGTTATCAGGTTTTTATTCCTACCGACTTTGTAAAAACTGCTGGAAATTTAGATTTTAATAGTTAAAAATATATTAGTTGAGTAGCTATAATAGTTGAAAATAAATGTTTTTTTGCGACAAAATGCACAAAAATAACTAATTTATTACATAATTCCGAAAAAAAAACAGAATAGGATGTTTTTATGAGTTCTCTGTAAAGCTCAACATAGTCACTTCTGGCGAAAATATTATATTTCCAATTATCGTTAATTTCTATCAATTTGTATTCGTATATTTTATATTCTAATTTCTGAATTACATAATACTATGTTCTTAAATTGCTGCACAATTTCTGTAAAATTAAGTTTCATACACTTTTTTACAAGTATAAATATATTTTCTTTAAAGTTTACAACATTACAGCATATCACGTAAAATAATGTTTACAAAACTCAAAACTTCAAACATGCACCAAAAAGTTTATCTACAATTTCTTAACTTGTATATCAACGTACTATACACTATGGCACTATAATTGTAGAAAGCAAAACTTTTCTTGTACGAAATTTTTCAAGGATAACTTTAAATTAGTAAATTAGTTATCGATTATAAGTAGTTTTCTTAACTTGACAAACAAAAAAAACCCTAAATCCAAAATGACTTAAAAGCATAGCAATAAACTATTTCCTATATTAATATTAATTATTCGATACTGGGTCTTATAACTAATACAACCTATTTAACAAAATTTTTATGTTTTTCAACTTCAAAATTTTCATGATTTCTCTTATGTAAAATTTGTATCTTGATTATTAAAATCTTATTTAAAATTCTTCCTTTTTTTTGTTTTGGTGTAGACAAAATCTAAGAATAGTTAGCAAAACTGAAAAAGTATAAATTCATTTAATTTTTTTTTTTCAAGAAAAGGAAATTCTTTATCCGTACTAAACAAACATTTAAAGAAAAAACTCTATTTAACTAATCTTTTACTACAAACAAGATTGTTTTCAAATTTTCCATTATTATTTTCTTTTTTTGTTGTGTTTTTGTTTTATGTTAATGTTAAATAAAATATTATTTTGTGTTTGTGTTCTTATAAAGTAAATGTAGGACAAAATTGTTACTTCCTGTAAGGATGTGAATAAGAAAATAAAAAGAACAGAAACGATCAAGTTCACGATAAGAAAACAAAAAATGAGTTTTTCTTGTGGGTCTTTTATTCTAGTTAATAATATTATTTGTTTGTTAATACAGGGTAAAATAAATAAAAAATTGGAATAATAAATTCAACTATTGACTATTGCTCCTGTAAAAAAGTTGTGTCCATAAGGTTTAAATACATTTTCATGTAAAACAATACTTAAAAAGGATTCAATAAATTTTTAAATTATTGCTACAGAATTTGAAAGTTCTTGAGGTATGTCCAAGTTTTTATCAAAATAATAATAGTAATCGTGATTCGCCTTATCCATACCTTTTGTAATATATCGTTCTTATGAAGTAACCTGCCCAATTCAATTTGAGTTTTATAACCCTAAGAATTACATCTGCTTTTGCTACTTTCGTTTTTTCTCGAATTGTTCTGTTTCTTACTGACAATTTTAGCAGTGGTCCTTCCATTTGCTCTTTGAAAAGTTTAAATTTTGCTAATTCTAATACAGAACTAAAAAAAATCACAATATAAATTTTATTGTGACTCTGAAGGTATGATTATTTTTTATTAAATAAATAATTTTGAATGTAAAAAAAATAAACATTGCTGCAATAACGATAAAAATAATCTTAAATTGTAGAATAAAAACACACAAATTTTAGTTTGTTTTCTTACAAGAAAAAAATTTAAATCCAATAGTTTTGTAAAATTTATTATGCTACTTTAAAATTTAATACTACAAAAATATTTTTTTCCTTACAGATTCATAAATTATCTATTGTGGTAAAATTTTGATAATTTATTGCATTAATATAGTTTTTTATTTTTATATGAGATTATATTGAATTATTATAGGATAATAATTTATTTTAAACAATCTTATATGGTTTTTTCTTTTCTACTTTTTATTGCTAAGAATTTTCTTTATAAATTGGAAAAAATTGAATGAGAACGAATTAAAGAGTCCATAATTGCATTAAATTAGAATTTAGAATTTATAGTAAATGTTTTAATAAATAAAACTACTTACGATAATTTAATTTCATTCTAATACAAATTATTTTTGTTAATTTATATGATTTTTATTATATTAAATATTTAATTATTTATAAGAAGGATGAAAGTACCTTGTAAATTAGAAAAAGAATATTTAAATAGAACTTAAAATTTGTGAACTCAAATTAGGAAAGTCCTAGTAAATGTATTAATCTGTATTTTATTCCTAGGACTTCCTAATTGAACTCAAATTAGGAAGTCCTAGCAATAAAATAAAGATTAATCCATTTTTTCTTACTAGTTCACTTTTTAGTTTTATTTGCAAAATATTTTTATTATTAATAATAAGTTTTAGTTAAGATATTTTATTTAAATTAGTATCTGATCAGTTTAGGTATCTTTGTATAGAAGAGCATTAATAGTTTTTTTTTGAAAATTAATTGGTTTAATTGAATTTGTAAATTATTTAATTTAATTACCATATTTTGTAAAATGATTAAATTATTTTGAAAAATTATTAATTGTATTTGAAAAGCGACTAAAATCTGAAAATAGTTGATAAAATGATATAAAAATGATTTTTGTTTTCAATAAAAAGGTATGAAAAAACAATTACATAAATTTTATTATAAATTAATTACCTTACAATTATATAAAATAATAATAATTTATAAATTTCAACCACAAATTGGTTCAAAATATTAACATGTCATTAAAAATTTAATTTATTTATATTATTTATATCACTGTTAATGACACAACATAATTAATTTGTAAAATATTTAATAATAATAATAATATTTTTGGTTTTTTTTTTCACCAAAATAATTATACATACAATAATATAAATATTATAATCATAATTAGCTAAATGATTATATAATAAATATTTACTGATAAATTTTGAAATATATGAAATATTATCTTACACCAAATCATTTATATTATTTTTTATATATTTCGGAAAAAAAAATATCCATAATAAATTTATTATATAATTTATTGCGTTAAACATTTATTATTGAGAAAAAAATTACATTGGTAATATCAGAGCCAATAAATGTTTCAACCTACATAAACATAGGTATTGATTGACAAGTCAAACATCTGGAACCTTTTTTTTGTTAAAAAAAAATAACCATTATTTTCATGAGGAAATTTGTAGACAAAATCCCTAAAACATTTATTTAAAATTTTGTATACAAAAAAAAGAACGTAACGTGATGACATATGATGAATTAAAAACTAAGAAAGAAGTTAGGGAAATAAATCATAAATGAAAAATTATTTACAATATTTATTTGGAATTTAAGGCTGTAACATAAATAAAAATATGTACAATAATATATAAAAAACAAACTATATTGGTACAATAGAGATTTATAAGATATGTAAGGGTAATTAATGTAATTAATAACTTCACTGAAAGCGGGTATGCAAAGAATATTATGTTCAAGAAACAAAGAGTTAGAAAAAGAATATTTCTCCATGAAATATCAATTTCAGTAAAAATAGGAAATATTCATAAATTTTTCTGAATTTACTAAAAAAAACCGGTGGATTTTACTGAAAACTAAATGAAATAAAATTAAGGAAAATAAGTATATTTTTGGGAATGCGTTAATATTCCAAATTGTTTACGATTTCTTCAAGACTTTAAATTGAAATACAATATCAAATGCGTTTTTGGTATAAATTTTACGATGCTATATTTACAACATGTAATTTTTTTTTTTTGGGTACAACTTTGTGACACAACCTTAAATATCCGCATTTGGTCCTAATCCTCATGCCATATTTCAACAATATCATTGAAGTGTGAAATTCCCTAATTAGCAACATATAAATTATTAATTTAAAATAATATAATACCACTAAAATAACCACTAAAATATATTTTGTATCTACAATTTATTATTTATACTTTGTCACAATACATATTATAAAATTTAATTTTATTGATAAAAAAATTAGTACTCGTTAATATGAATTTTTTTTCTAATTTTTACCAAAAATTGAATATGTTGAATATAGGTTGGTTCTGGTTAAATAATCGTATAGTTTCAGCAGATTACAAAACTTTTTTTGATATCTTATCTTAGCCATATTTATGGTCTTTTTTACCTCTATATGCCCCCTTAATTTTTAACATTTTTCATCGCTATTTTTATTTTCAGATTCCTGAAATAAAATATAAAAAATTAGCTGTATTGAGTATTTTTTTTTATATTTAGAAGAAATATGATTTTTAATAAATAGTTAAGTGAAAAGAGGACATAAAAAGAGGACATACAAATTATAATTCATAATAATTTGGGACTTTGTAAACCAAATTTTTCATATTTATTAGAAGGTAATTTAAATAAAATTTTCAAAATATTTTATTATAATTTGTGCTAAGAATTATTGAGTATAGTTATAATAATTTTAATCTACCAATTTCGAAGAAAGATATATAAAGAATTAATATTCTGAAGTAACTAAAACAAAGTTAATTTTCTATAAATTTCAGCAGTTTTTTTCCTTTTAACACAATATAAAAATTTACCAAAAAAACAGGTGAATTAGTAGAAATAAAATTATAAATGAACTTATTGTTATTTTGAAAGTTTTTCAAGATTAATTATAAATGAAAAATATAAAAATGTTATCAAAAAAATATGTCAAATATGAAACTTAGCACTTATTGTATAATAATTTCGAAAAGACCATGTACATAGAATTTAAAATAAAATATTGTATTTTAAAACATGATAATAATTTTTTATTAGTTGACTCCGGGTAAAAAGTTTTCTTAAACTTTTCAAAAAATAGCGTGTTTAGAATTTTCAGTTTTTATTTTTAAGGACTTTAAAGAATTTATTGATTTTTGTTTGAAATCTGTTGACTACTAAACTATTAAAAAACAAAAATTATAGCAATAGATCTTTTCATAATATATTTCGTTTTACTGCTGACTAAGATACTTTATAATATCATGGATTTGAGTGTCGTTTACGAGCATGATCTCATTTGTAAAATTCTCATTTTTTTTTTTTTTTAGTAAATAATTTTGCAATTTAAATAATTTATGAACGTATCAGTTGTTATTTATTTAATCCTTATCATTTATCATATACGTATATGTGATTAATTTTATGTACACTGTTCCTTCTAAACATATATGTACATATGATATATATAATAAATTTTGACTTTCTATTCGACACAAAACAAAAATCACATATTTTTCAATTATTTTTATAGAAAAGTTAGATTAAGATGAATTTGGGGACAAAAAAATAAAATGTCGACATAATCACATTTTCTCGTTTTCATTTTATCATGTGATATTACTACAAATTGTATTTTTATTTAAGGGCACTAAAAAGAGTCAAGTTTCTATTTTTTTTGTTGTTTTTTTTTTGCTTTCCTAAGAATCCCCTATTTTATTTATACAATATATTTAGATGTAGATAGTATATATCCTTGTTTTAAGATTAAAGAAGATTTATATTTTTAGAATTCAAGAAATTATTGGGTTTGGTTAGAATTATGCTTACAAAGTTTATGGATGTAACAAACTTTTAACAGCAATAAAAATATGATTTAATGTTAATAAATTATTATTAGATTGAAATTAATATTTAAAGGGCCAAACAGAATAAACTCATTGTCGTCCGTCACTGTTAAAAGTCAAAAGAAGAATCAAAACTACGTTTGGTTTTAAATGATTCACGGACGTTTACTATGTATTTTCTTATAGATAGATGATATTTTTGCTCTGCTCTTTATTTTGAATATTAGAAGTTAAAAAAATTAAATCTATGAAAAAAACAACGACATATTCTTCCTGCCTCTTAAGTTTTAAATTTAATATTTGTTATTCAAGTATTTGGCCAGAGATTCATCTTTCTAGCAAACTAATATAAACACATTACTAGGTATAAATTTTGTGAAATACGTAAAGTATTATATTATACTTTTGTGATTCTGAGTATATTTCGAAGAATTGAGATTTGCCAAAAACTGGGTAATATTAGTTTTTATCCATTACAATGTTTTCTAAAATAAAATTGAAATAGGAGAAAGTTTAGTAAGAAATTGTGTAACTACTATCATCCGATCATCAAATGGTTTTAACAAATAAAGGTTGTTGTTGAAATGGTACTAAAAGATCTAGTTTCTAATTATTAAAACAAACAATTTATCATGAATACTATTAGTTCATTATTTTTAAGAATGTTAATCGTAATATGAAAATATTTATATAATATTTTATTTGAAGGAGTTGTAAGGAATAATTTTAATTTGCTATAATATTAGTTTTCAAAAATACTATATTGTGAATATAATTATTATTTTTCAACTACCAACAGAAAATTGTTTATCTTAATTCTAATTATTAATGTGCACTTGTAACGAATTTTTAGTTTAGTATTTGTAACTAAAACATATTTCAAAATTGCAAATATTCATAGTCAATTTATTGTTATTTTTTAGATTATTGCTTACACTTTCAAAATTTCATAAACATAAATATTAAATCCAGTAATATAAATAATTCCAATACGATATTTTACCTAATATCATTTTGTTTGACCTAAATAATATAATATATAGATTTAATATGATACGAAAGACCAAAACTATAATAAATAATGTTTATAAATCTGTACCTGTTAAAGGTAAATGTCAATATTAATATATCATTGTTAAATTTATCCATTTTAATGAATAAATCAGCGAAAATCTCATCATATATATACATACATTCATTAAATATATCTAGTGATTGCCAAATTAACAAAATATTGGAAAAAAACATTTATTAATGAATCTTTTGTCGTTTATGTCAATGTAGTTTAATTTTCGTAAAAATTTAAGTAATATTATTTTATAAACATTAATTAAACTTTCAGTCAATTTACTGCCTGCCAATAACTTATAGCTAAAATAGCTTTTAACTGTTTTGGTAAAAAAAAGTTGATTAGTTTTTATTTATAAAATATTATGTTTTTTTTTGTGTATATTACGATGGACACGACAAGGACATAATATATCGAAGCATATAAACATTTAGCAAAATATTCTATTTAATTCGAATTAATGATTAAAATTTTTGAATGCTGTATAGACTGTATACAGTTGGATTTTTTAAGTATAAATCATTTTATGCTGTTCTGTTAATATTATTGATAATTTAGTGTTTTTAACAATTTTTTTTTTCAGTTTATATTAGCATTTCCAAAAAAATATGTATTCGATATCTTTGAATCTTTTAATTCAATAGAAGGTAACAAAATATTTACTATTTTTGAAACACAAATAGTGTTGTGATTACACATTATTATAATTGGATATTGTAATGATAATTGGATGTTATTATAATTGGTTTTTTTTGTATCTAAATAATACATAATAAATTATATTTTATTGTACAAGTGGTACGCATAAAGACAAATATAATTGAAGTTACAAAAAAATACATGAAATATAAAATTATGAAACTTCAAATTTCTTCTAATTTAAATACATATATCATTACCAAATTAACAGGATAAAATAAATCTAATCAAGACACAAAGAATATGTATTAAATGTCAGTTTAGTAATTTATTAAATAGTATATTACATATTTATATTTTTTTTTTGTAATGAAAAAGGACATATTTAATTATTCTTTTATATTTATTTGTTTTTATATGAATTAAATAAAGGATATTTATAAAAAAAAAAACTTTAAAATAAAATTTTGTAATTATATTATAATAAATAAATAATTATTTATCTTCCTGTTGTGTTAAAATAAATGTTTTGCATTTTAAGTACATATTTATTATTTATATCTTATATTTTATTTTTAAACTTTTAATTTAGTTTTTTACATTTACTTTAGTGTTTTTTTTTTTTTTTTTTTAATATTAATAATAAATGGAAATAAATGGGTGAAAGAATTAATAATTACAATATAGATTTTTATTTAGTCTTTGAAAACTATGTGTAATTTTCTGTGTAGTGCAAAATATATATAAAATAATGGGGGAAAAAATTATAATTTAATTGGAAATATTAAATAGTTTTATATTTAATAAATGTGTTATTAAGATAAATGGTTAATAAATTGTAACTAATGTTTACTAAATGTTCTGTTTAAAAGAAAATATGAGCTTTTATTTTTGAAAGTGGTATAAGTCCATTTGAAGTTAGAAAATTTTTTTTAATAATTTTAATAATTATTATTTCATAATAAAATTTAAACAGTGTATAGCATATAAAAGATTACTCGACTTGATTAAAGTTTCCCAATATTTTTAAATTGATTCAAATGCAAACTTTTAAATATCTCGATAGAGGAAAAAATGGATTTATACCAATTTCAAAAATAACAGCTCATATATTCAATAAAATGTTATTTTTATTTAACAACTTTTAGATATTAAATTCATTTAAGATTCATGAACAAAACTTTTCATAGCAAACTATTATATGATTCAGTAGATGCTGAGTTTGAGTACTGTTCGTAGTACAGTTATTTTGATTTATGATCGTGAAATCTATTATTTGGATTTATTTAATCAGCTTTAAATAATTACTAGTAATAGCGGTAGAATTTAGTTTTAAGACTTTGAAAAATGCTAAAAATTGATGGTTTTAGGATAATTTTGTTTCATATTTAATCATAACATAGCTCCAAATTTTCCTTTGATATTAAAGCGTGTAGTATATTAACGATTATAAAGCCATAATCAATGTTACATTTTATACAAACGAAATTCTGTAAAAAAAAATCTTTAAAAATTTCTATTGAGATAGTCATAATGTGCACAAAAAATTGCTTTCTTAAAATTATTTATTCTCTTTATGTTATATGAATTTGGCCTTGTTTGACCTGGTGTTAAAAATTCTTGAAGGTTGTAAATATTTACATATCTTTTATTTAAAAAAAAATAAACAATATATGAACAATTTTTAAGAAATTATATTTTATTAAAACTTTTTAAAATTACTTTTTGACTTTGATCATTTATTTAAAATCGTGGTGCATAATAAAAAAGAGGATTGTCAAAGAAATTTATTTAGTTTACTTGTACAGCTTTTGATGTTATAAAAGTTATGTTATTGTGCGTAAAGGTAATGTTTTTACCGTTTTCATTACTTTATTTAAAATAATTAAAATTTAACAATTATAATAAAATGAGAATTACTAAATTTATTCAGATTTTTGGCAATCATTAAAAATAATTTAAGTTATGAATTCTAATCATTTAAATTATCACTACAAATTTTTACATTTATAACAAGATGCAATTGAATGAGATTCAATACAAAACATCAGAATTTGTAGCAAAAAAATGAAAACCCTTAAAACTGAAAGAAATCCCCACGTATTTGGTATCGCCGTGTAGGGAATTTAATTTCTAGCGCATTTCCGAAGACCTTTTCGAAAAATATTCAAAATTGCCCGAGAAATCGGGAAAATATGGAAATTTAATGAGATTCAATACAAAACATCAGAATTTGTAGCAAAAAAATGAAAACCCTTAAAACTGAAAGCAATGCCCACATATTTCGTATCGCCGTGTAGGGAATTTAATTTCTAGCGCATTTCCGAAGACCTTTTCGAAAAATATTCAAAATTGCCCGAGAAATCGGGAAAATATGGAAATTTAATGAGATTCAATACAAAACATCAGAATTTGTAGCAAAAAATTGAAAAGCCTTAAAACTGAAAGCAATCCCCACATATTTGGTATCGCCGTGTAGGGAATTTAATTTCCAGCTCGTTTCCGAAGACCTTTTCGACAAATATTCAAAATTGCCCGAGAAATCGGGAAAATATGGAAATTTAATGAGATTCAATACAAAACATCAGAATTTGTAGCAAAAAAATTAAAACCCTTAAAACTGAAAGCAATCCCCACATAATTGGATCGCCGTGTAGGGAATTTAATTTCTAGCGCATTTCCGAAGACCTTTTCGAAAAATATTCAAAATTGCCCGTGAAATCGGGAAAATATGGAAATTTAATGAGATTCAATACAAAACTTCAGAATTTATAGCCAAAAAATTAAAACCCTTAAAACTGAAAACAATCCCCACATATTTGGTATCGCCGTGTAGGGAATTTAATTTCTAGTGCATTTCCGAAAACCTTTTCGAAAAATATTTAAAATTGCCCGAGAAATCGGGAAAATATGGAAATTTAATGAGATTCAATACAAAACTTCAGAATTTATAGCCAAAAAATTAAAACCCTTAAAACTGAAAACAATCCCCACATATTTGGTATCGCCGTGTAGGGAATTTAATTTCTAGCGCATTTCCGAAGACCTTTAACGAAAAATATTCAAAATTGCCCGAGAAATCGGGAAAATATGGAAATTTAAAGATATTCCATACAAAACATCAGAATTTGTAGCAAAAAAATGAAAACCCTTAAAACTGAAAGCAATCCCCACATATTTGGTATTTTCGTGTAGGGAATTTAATTTCTAGCACATTTCCGAAGACCTTTTCGAAAAATATTCAAAATTGCCCGAGAAATCGGGAAAATATGGAAATTTAAAGAGATTCCATACAAAACATCAGAATTTGTAGCAAAAAAATGAAAACCCTTAAAACTGAAAACAATCCCCACATATTTGGTATTTTCGTGTAGGGAATTTAATTTCTAGCACATTTCCGAAGACGTTTTCGAAAAATATTCAAAATTGCCCCAGAAATTGGGGAAATATGGAAATTTAAAGAGATTTCATACAAAACATCAGAATTTGTAGCAAAAAAATGAAAACCCTTAAAACTGAAAGCAATCCTCACATATTTGGTATTTTCGTCTAGGGAATTTAATTTCTAGCACATTTCCGAAGACCTTTTCGAAAAATATTCAAAATTGCCCGAGAAATCGGGAAAATATGGAAATTTAATTAGATTCCATACAAAACATCAGAATTTGTAGCAAAAAAATGAAAACCCTTAAAACTGAAAGCAAGCCCCACTTATTTGGTATTTTCGTGTAGGGAATTTAATTTCTAGCACATTTCCGAAGACCTTTTCGAAAAATATTCAAAATTGCCCGAGAAATCGGGAAAATATGGAAATTTAAAGAGATTCCATACAAAACATCAGAATTTGTAGCAAAAAAATGAAAACCCTTAAAACTGAAAACAATCCCCACATATTTGGTATTTTCGTGTAGGGAATTTAATTTCTAGCATATTTCCGAAGAGGTTTTCGAAAAATATTCAAAATTGCCCGAGAAATTGGGGAAATATGGAAATTTAAAGAGATTCCATACAAAACATCAGAATTTGTAGCAAAAAAATGAAAACCCTTAAAACTGAAAGCAATCCTCACATATTTGGTATTTTCGTCTAGGGAATTTAATTTCTAGCACATTTCCGAAGACCTTTTCGAAAAATATTCAAAATTGCCCGACAAATTGGGAAAATATGGAAATTTAAAGAGATTCCATACAAAACATCAGAATTTGTAGCAAAAAAATGAAAACCCTTAAAACTGAAAGCAATCCCCACATATTTGGTATTTTCGTGTAGGGAATTTAATTTCTAGCACATTTCCGAAGACCTTTTCGAAAAATATTCAAAATTGCCCGAAAAATCGGGAAAATATGGAAATTTAAAGAGATTCCATACAAAACATCCGAATTTGTAGTAAAAAAATGAAAACCCTTAAAACTGAAAGGAATCACATTTGGTATCTCTACTCATTTGGTATCTCCGTGTAGGGAATTTAATTTCTAGCGCATTTCCGAAGACCTTTTCGAAAAATATTCAAAATTGCCCGAGAAATCGGGAAAATATGGAAATTTAAAGAGATTCCATACAAAACATCAGAATTTGTAGCAAAAAAATGAAAACCCTTAAAACAGAAAACAATCCCCACATATTTGGTATTTTCGTGTAGGGAATTTAATTTCTAGCACATTTCTGAAGACCTTTTCGACAAATATTCAAAATTGCCCGAAAAATCGGGAAAATATGGAAATTTAAAGAGATTCCATACAAAACATCCGAATTTGTAGCAAAAAAATGAAAACCCTTAAAACTGAAAGCAATCACATTTGGTATCTCTACACATTTAGTATCTCCGTGTAGGGAATTTAATTTCTAGCGCATTTACGAAGACCTTTTCGACAAATATTCAAAATTGCCCGAGAAATCGGGAAAATATGGAAAGTTAATTAGATTCAATACAAAACATCAGAATTTGTAGCAAAAAAATGAAAACCCTTAAAACTGAAAGCAATCCCCACATAATTGGATCGCCGTGTAGGGAATTTAATTTCTAGCGCATTTCCGAAGACCTTTTCGAAAAATATTCAAAATTGCCCGTGAAATCGGGAAAATATGGAAATTTAAAGAGATTCCATACAAAACATCAGAATTTGTAGCAAAAAAATGAAAACCCTTAAAACTGAAAACAATCCCCACATATTTGGTATTTTCGTGTAGGGAATTTAATTTCTAGCACATTTCCGAAGACGTTTTCGAAAAATATTCAAAATTGCCCGAGAAATTGGGAAAATATGGGAAAATATGGAAATTTAAAGAGATTCCATACAAAACATCAGAATTTGTAGCAAAAAAATGAAAACCCTTAAAACTGAAAGCAATCCTCACATATTTGGTATTTTCGTCTAGGGAATTTAATTTCTAGCACATTTCCGAAGACCTTTTCGAAAAATATTCAAAATTGCCCGAGAAATCGGGAAAATATGGAAATTTAATTAGATTCCATACAAAACATCAGAATTTGTAGCAAAAAAATGAAAACCCTTAAAACTGAAAGCAATCCCCACATATTTGATATTTTCGTGTAGGGAATTTAATTTCTAGCACATTTCCGAAGACCTTTTCGAAAAATATTCAAAATTGCCCGAGAAATCGGGAAAATATGGAAATTTAAAGAGATTCCATACAAAACATCAGAATTTGTAGCAAAAAAATGAAAACCCTTAAAACTGAAAGCAATCCTCACATATTTGGTATTTTCGTCTAGGGAATTTAATTTCTAGCACATTTCCGAAGACCTTTTCGAAAAATATTCAAAATTGCCCGAGAAATTGGGAAAATATGGGAAAATATGGAAATTTAAAGAGATTCCATACAAAACATCAGAATTTGTAGCAAAAAAATGAAAACCCTTAAAACTGAAAGCAATCCTCACATATTTGGTATTTTCGTCTAGGGAATTTAATTTCTAGCACATTTCCGAAGACCTTTTCGAAAAATATTCAAAATTGCCCGAGAAATTGGGAAAATATGGAAATTTAAAGAGATTCCATACAAAACATCAGAATTTGTAGTAAAAAAATGAAAACCCTTAAAACTGAAAGCAATCCCCACATATTTGGTATTTTCGTGTAGGGAATTTAATTTCTAGCACATTTCCGAAGACCTTTTCGAAAAATATTCAAAATTGCCCGAGAAATCGGGAAAATATGGAAATTTAAAGAGATTCCATACAAAACATCCGAATTTGTAGCAAAAAAATGAAAACCCTTAAAACTGAAAACAATCCCCACATATTTGGTATTTTCGTGTAGGGAATTTAATTTCTAGCGCATTTCCGAAGACCTTTTCGAAAAATATTCAAAATTGCCCGAGAAATCGGGAAAATATGGAAATTTAAAGAGTTTCCATACAAAATATCAGAATTTGTAGCAAAAAAATGAAAACCCTTAAAAGTGAAAACAATCCCCACATATTTGGTATTTTCGTGTAGGGAATTTAATTTCTAGCACATTTCTGAAGACCTTTTTGACAAATATTCAAAATTGCCCGAAAAATCGGGAAAATATGGAAATTTAAAGAGATTCCATACAAAACATCCGAATTTGTAGCAAAAAAATGAAAACCCTTAAAACTGAAAGCAATCACATTTGGTATCTCTACACATTTAGTATCTCCGTGTAGGGAATTTAATTTCTAGCGCATTTCCGAAGACCTTTTCGAAAAATATTCAAAATTGCCCGAGAAATCGGGAAAATATGGAAATTTAAAGAGATTCCATACAAAACATCAGAATTTGTAGCAAAAAAATGAAAACCCTTAAAACTGAAAGCAATCCCCACATATTTGGTATTTTCGTGTAGGGAATTTAATTTCTAGCACATTTCCGAAGACGTTTTCGAAAAATATTCAAAATTGCCCGAGAAATTGGGGAAATATGGAAATTTAAAGAGATTCCATACAAAACATCAGAATTTGTAGCAAAAAAATGAAAACCCTTAAAACTGAAAGCAATCCTCACATATTTGGTATTTTCGTCTAGGGAATTTAATTTCTAGCACATTTCCGAAGACCTTTTCGAAAAATATTCAAAATTGCCCGAGAAATCGGGAAAATATGGAAATTTAAAGAGATTCCATACAAAACATCAGAATTTGTAGCAAAAAAATGAAAACCCTTAAAACTGAAAGCAATCACATTTGGTATCTCTACACATTTAGTATCTCCGTGTAGGGAATTTAATTTCTAGCGCATTTCCGAAGACCTTTTCGAAAAATATTCAAAATTGCCCGAGAAATCGGGAAAATATGGAAATTTAAAGAGATTCCATACAAAACATCAGAATTTGTAGCAAAAAAATGAAAACCCTTAAAACTGAAAGCAATCCCCACATATTTGGTATTTTCGTGTAGGGAATTTAATTTCTAGCACATTTCCGAAGACGTTTTCGAAAAATATTCAAAATTGCCCGACAAATTGGGGAAATATGGAAATTTAAAGAGATTCCATACAAAACATCAGAATTTGTAGCAAAAAAATGAAAACCCTTAAAACTGAAAGCAATCCTCACATATTTGGTATTTTCGTCTAGGGAATTTAATTTCTAGCACATTTCCGAAGACCTTTTCGAAAAATATTCAAAATTGCCCGAGAAATCGGGAAAATATGGAAATTTAAAGAGATTCCATACAAAACATCAGAATTTGTAGCAAAAAAATGAAAACCCTTAAAACTGAAAGCAATCCTCACATATTTGGTATTTTCGTCTAGGGAATTTAATTTCTAGCACATTTCCGAAGACCTTTTCGAAAAATATTCAAAATTGCCCGAGAAATCGGGAAAATATGGAAATTTAAAGAGATTCCATACAAAACATCAGAATTTGTAGCAAAAAAATGAAAACCCTTAAAACTGAGAGCAATCCCCACATATTTGGTATTTTCGTGTAGGGAATTTAATTTCTAGCACATTTCCGAAGACCTTTTCGAAAAATATTCAAAATTGCCCGAGAAATCGGGAAAATATGGAAATTTAAAGAGATTCCATACAAAACATCCGAATTTGTAGCAAAAAAATGAAAACCCTTAAAACTGAAAACAATCCCCACATATTTGGTATTTTCGTGTAGGGAATTTAATTTCTAGCACATTTCCGAAGACGTTTTCGAAAAATATTCAAAATTGCCCGAGAAATTGGGGAAATATCGAAATTTAAAGAGATTCCATACAAAACATCAGAATTTGTAGGAAAAAAATGAAAACCCTTAAAACTGAAAGCAATCCTCACATATTTGGTATTTTCGTCTGGGGAATTTAATTTCTAGCACATTTCCGAAGACCTTTTCGAAAAATATTCAAAATTGCCCGAGAAATCGGGAAAATATGGAAATTTAAAGAGATTCCATACAAAACATCAGAATTTGTAGCAAAAAAATGAAAACCCTTAAAACTGAAAGCAATCCCCACATATTTGGTATTTTCGTGTAGGGAATTTAATTTCTAGCACATTTCCGAAGACCTTTTCGAAAAATATTCAAAATTGCCCGAGAAATCGGGAAAATATGGAAATTTAAAGAGATTCCATACAAAACATCAGAATTTGTAGCAAAAAAATGAAAACCCTTAAAACTGAAAACAATCCCCACATATTTGGTATTTTCGTGTAGGGAATTTAATTTCTAGCACATTTCCGAAGACGTTTTCGAAAAATATTCAAAATTGCCCGAGAAATTGGAGAAATATGGAAATTTAAAGAGATTCCATACAAAACATCAGAATTTGTAGTAAAAAAATGAAAACCCTTAAAACTGAAAGCAATCCCCACATATTTGGTATTTTCGTCTAGGGAATTTAATTTCTAGCACATTTCCGAAGACCTTTTCGAAAAATATTCAAAATTGCCCGAGAAATCGGGAAAATATGGAAATTTAAAGAGATTCCATACAAAACATCAGAATTTGTAGCAAAAAAATGAAAACCCTTAAAACTGAAAGCAATCCCCACATATTTGGTATTTTCGTGTAGGGAATTTAATTTCTAGCACATTTCCGAAGACCTTTTCGAAAAATATTCAAAATTGCCCGAGAAATCGGGAAAATATGGAAATTTAAAGAGATTCCATACAAAACATCAGAATTTGTAGCAAAAAAATGAAAACCCTTAAAACTGAAAGCAATCACATTTGGTATCTCTACACATTTAGTATCTCCGTGTAGGGAATTTAATTTCTAGCGCATTTCCGAAGACCTTTTCGAAAAATATTCAAAATTGCCCGAGAAATCGGGAAAATATGGAAATTTAAAGAGATTCCATACAAAACATCAGAATTTGTAGCACAAAAATGAAAACCCTTAAAACTGAAAGCAATCCCCACATATTTGGTATTTTCGTGTAGGGAATTTAATTTCTAGCACATTTCCGAAGACGTTTTCGAAAAATATTCAAAATTGCCCGAGAAATTGGGGAAATATGGAAATTTAAAGAGATTCCATACAAAACATCAGAATTTGTAGCAAAAAAATGAAAACCCTTAAAACTGAAAGCAATCCTCACATATTTGGTATTTTCGTCTAGGGAATTTAATTTCTAGCACATTTCCGAAGACCTTTTCGAAAAATATTCAAAATTGCCCGAGAAATCGGGAAAATATGGAAATTTAAAAAGATTCCATACAAAACATCAGAATTTGTAGCAAAAAAATGAAAACCCTTAAAACTGAAAGCAATCCTCACATATTTGGTATTTTCGTCTAGGGAATTTAATTTCTAGCACATTTCCGAAGACCTTTTCGAAAAATATTCAAAATTGCCCGAGAAATCGGGAAAATATGGAAATTTAAAGAGATTCCATACAAAACATCAGAATTTGTAGCAAAAAAATGAAAACCCTTAAAACTGAGAGCAATCCCCACATATTTGGTATTTTCGTGTAGGGAATTTAATTTCTAGCACATTTCCGAAGACCTTTTCGAAAAATATTCAAAATTGCCCGAGAAATCGGGAAAATATGGAAATTTAAAGAGATTCCATACAAAACATCCGAATTTGTAGCAAAAAAATGAAAACCCTTAAAACTGAAAACAATCCCCACATATTTGGTATTTTCGTGTAGGGAATTTAATTTCTAGCACATTTCCGAAGACGTTTTCGAAAAATATTCAAAATTGCCCGAGAAATTGGGGAAATATCGAAATTTAAAGAGATTCCATACAAAACATCAGAATTTGTAGGAAAAAAATGAAAACCCTTAAAACTGAAAGCAATCCTCACATATTTGGTATTTTCGTCTGGGGATTTTAATTTCTAGCACATTGCCGAAGACCTTTTCGAAAAATATTCAAAATTGCCCGAGAAATCGGGAAAATATGGAAATTTAAAGAGATTCCATACAAAACATCAGAATTTGTAGCAAAAAAATTAAAACCCTTAAAACTGAAAGCAATCCCCACATATTTGGTATTTTCGTGTAGGGAATTTAATTTCTAGCACATTTCCGAAGACCTTTTCGAAAAATATTCAAAATTGCCCGAGAAATCGGGAAAATATGGAAATTTAAAGAGATTCCATACAAAACATCCGAATTTGTAGCAAAAAAATGAAAACCCTTAAAACTGAAAACAATCCCCACATATTTGGTATTTTCGTGTAGGGAATTTAATTTCTAGCACATTTCCGAAGACCTTTTCGAAAAATATTCAAAATTGCCCGAGAAATTGGAGAAATATGGAAATTTAAAGAGATTCCATACAAAACATCAGAATTTGTAGTAAAAAAATGAAAACCCTTAAAACTGAAAGCAATCCCCACATATTTGGTATTTTCGTCTAGGGAATTTAATTTCTAGCACATTTCCGAAGACCCTTTCGAAAAATATTCAAAATTGCCCGAGAAATCGGGAAAATATGGAAATTTAAAGAGATTCCATACAAAACATCAGAATTTGTAGCAAAAAATGAAAACCCTTAAAACTGAAAGCAATCCCCACATATTTGGTATTTTCGTGTAGGGAATTTAATTTCTAGCACATTTCCGAAGACCTTTTCGAAAAATATTCAAAATTGCCCGAGAAATCGGGAAAATATGGAAATTTAAAGAGATTCCATACAAAACATCAGAATTTGTAGCAAAAAAATGAAAACCCTTAAAACTGAAAACAATCCCCACATATTTGGTATTTTCGTGCAGGGAATTTAATTTCTAGCACATTTCCGAAGACCTTTTCGACAAATATTCAAAATTGCCCGAAAAATCGGGAAAATATGGAAATTTAAAGAGATTCCATACAAAACATCCGAATTTGAAGCAAAAAAATTAAAACCCTTAAAACTGAAAGCAATAACATTTGGTATCTCTACACATTTGGTATCTCCGTGTAGGGAATTTAATTTCTAGCGCATTTCCGAAGACCTTTTCGAAAAATATTCAAAATTGCCCGAGAAATCGGGAAAATATGGGAATTTAATGAGACTCCATACAAAACATCAGAATTTGTAGCAAAAAAATGAAAACCCTTAAAACTGAAAACAATCCCCACATATTTGGTATTTTCGTGTAGGGAATTTAATTTCTAGCACATTTCCGAAGACGTTTTCGAAAAATATTCAAAATTGCCCGAGAAATCGGGGAAATATGGAAATTTAAAGAGATTCCATACAAAACATCAGAATTTGTAGTAAAAAAATGAAAACCCTTAAAACTGAAAGCAATCACATTTGGTATCTCTACACATTTAGTATCTCCGTGTAGGGAATTTAATTTCTAGCGCATTTCCGAAGACCTTTTCGAAAAATATTCAAAATTGCCCGAGAAATCGGGAAAATATGGAAATTTAAAGAGATTCCATACAAAACATCAGAATTTGTAGCAAAAAAATGAAAACCCTTAAAACTGAAAACAATCCCCACATATTTAGTATTTTCGTGTAGGGAATTTAATTTCTAGCACATTTCCGAAGACGTTTCCGAAAAATATTCAAAATTGCCCGAGAAATTGGGGAAATATGGAAATTTAAAGAGATTCCATACAAAACATCAGAATTTGTAGCAAAAAAATTAAAACCCTTAAAACTGAAAGCAATCCTCACATATTTGGTATTTTCGTCTAGGGAATTTAATTTCTAGCACATTTCCGAAGACCTTTTCGAAAAATATTCAAAATTGCCCGAGAAATCGGGAAAATATGGAAATTTAAAGAGATTCCATACAAAACATCAGAATTTGTAGCAAAAAAATGAAAACCCTTAAAACTGAAAGCAATCCCCACATATTTGGTATCTTCGTGTAGGGAATTTAATTTCTAGCACATTTCCGAAGACCTTTTCGAAAAATATTCAAAATTGCCCGAGAAATCGGGAAAATATGGAAATTTAAAGAGATTCCATACAAAACATCAGAATTTGTAGCAAAAAAATGAAAACCCTTAAAACTGAAAACAATCCCCACATATTTGGTATTTTCGTGTAGGGAATTTAATTTCTAGCACATTTCCGAAGACGTTTTCGAAAAATATTCAAAATTGCCCGAGAAATTGGGGAAATATGGAAATTTAAAGAGATTCCATACAAAACATCAGAATTTGTAGCAAAAAAATGAAAACCCTTAAAACTGAAAGCAATCCTCACATATTTGGTATTTTCGTCTAGGGAATTTAATTTCTAGCACATTTCCGAAGACCTTTTCGAAAAATATTCAAAATTGCCCGAGAAATCGGGAAAATATGGAAATTTAAAGAGATTCCATACAAAACATCAGAATTTGTAGCAAAAAAATGAAAACCCTTAAAACTGAAAGCAATCCCCAAATATTTGGTATTTTCGTGTAGGGAATTTAATTTCTAGCACATTTCCGAAAACCTTTTCGAAAAATATTCAAAATTGCCCGAGAAATCGGGAAAATATGGAAATTTAAAGAGATTCCATACAAAACATCAGAATTTGTAGCAAAAAAATGAAAACCCTTTAAACTGAAAACAATCCCCACATATTTGATATTTTCGTGTAGGGAATTTAATTTCTAGCACATTTCCGAAGACGTTTTCGAAAAATATTCAAAATTGCCCGAGAAATTGGGGAAATATGGAAATTTAAAGAGATTCCATACTGTTTTGTATTGAATCTCATTAAATTTCCATATTGTCCCGATTTCTCGGGAAATTTTGAATATTTTTCGAAAAGATCTTCGGAAATGTGATAGAAATTAAATTCCCTACACGGCGATACCAAATATGTAGGGATTTCTTTCAGTTTTATCCCCATATATTTAAGGGTTTTCACTTTTGTGCTACAAATTCTGATATTTTGTATTGAATCTCATTAAATTTCCATATTTTGCCGAGATCTCGGGCAATTTTGAATATTTTTCGAAAAGGTCTTCGGAAACGAGCTGGAAATTAAATTCCCTACACGGCGGGAATTTAATTTCCAGCTCGTTTCCGAAGACGACACCAAATATGTGGGGCTTGCTTTCAGTTTTAAAGGTTTTCATTTGTTTCTACAAATTCTAATGTTTTGTACTGAATCTCATTAAATTTCCATATTTTCCCGATTTCTCGGGCAATTTTGAATATTTTTCGAAGAGGTCTTCGGAAATGAGCTAGAAATTTAATTCCCTACACGGCGATACCAAATATGTGGGGATTGCTTTCAGTTTTAAGGGTTTTCATTATTTTGCTACAAATTCTGATGTTTTGTATTGAATCTCATTAAATTTCCATATTTTCCTGATTTCTCAGGCAATTTTGAATATTTTTCGAAAAAGTCTTCGGAAACGACCAAATATGTGGGGATTGCTTTCAGTTTTAAGGGTTTTCATTTTTTTGCTACAAATTCTGATGTTTTGTATTGAATCTCATTAAATTTCCATATTTTCCCGATTTCTCGGCCAATTTTGAATATTTTGCGAAAAGGTCTTCGGAAATGCGCTAGAAATTTAATTCCCTACACGGCGATACCAAATATGTGGGGATTGCTTTCAGTTTTAAGGGTTTTCATTTTTTTGCTACAAATTCTGATGTTTTGTATTGAATCTCATTAAATTTCCATATTTCCCGATTTCTCCGGCAATTTTGAATATTTTTCAAAAAGGTCTTTGGAAATGCGCTAGAAATTAAATTCGCTACACGGCGATACCAAATATGTGGGGATTGCTTTCAGTTTTAAGGGTTTTCATTTTTTTGCTACAAATTCTGATGGTTTTGTATTGAATCTCAATAAATATCCATATTTTTTCCCGATTTCTGGGGCAATTTTGAATATTTTTCGAAATGGTCTTCGGAAATGCGCTAGAAATTAAATTCCCTACACGGCGATACCAAATATGTGAGGATTGCTTTCAGTTTTAAGGGTTTTCATTTTTTTGCTACAAATTCTGGTGTTTTGTATTGAATCTCATTAAATTTCCATATTTTCCCGATTTCTCGGGCAATTTTGAATAGTTTTCGAAAAGGTCTTCGGAAATGCGCTAGAAATTAATTTCCCTACACGGCGCTACCAAATATGTGGGGATTGCTTTCAGTTTTAAGGGTTTTCATTTTTTTGCTACAAATTCTGATGTTTTGTATTGAATCTCATTAAATTTCCATATTTTCCCGATTTCTCGGCCAATTTTGAATATTTTTCGAAAAGGTCTTCGGAAATGCGCTAGAAATTAGAATCCCTACACAGAGATACCAAATATGTGGGGATTGCTTTCAGTTTTAAGGGTTTTCATTTTTTTGCTACAAATTCTGATGTTTTGTATTGAATCTCATTAAATTTCCATATTTCCCGATTTCTCGGGCAATTTTGAATATTTTTCAAAAAGGTCTTCGGAAATGCGCTAGAAATTAAATTCGCTACACGGCGATACCAAATATGTGGGGATTGCTTTCAGTTTTAAGGGTTTTCATTTTTTTGCTACAATTTCTGATGTTTTGTATTGAATCTCATTAAATATCCATATTTTTTTCCCGATTTCTCGGGCAATTTTGAATATTTTTCAAAAAGGTCTTCGGAAATGCGCTAGAAATTAAATTCCCTACACGGCGATACCAAATATGTGGGGATTGCTTTCAGTTTTAAGGGTTGTCATTTTGTTGCTACAAATTCTGATGTTTTGTATTGAATCTCATTAAATTTCCATATTTTCCCGATTTCTCGGGCAATTTTGAATATTTTTCGAAAAGGTCTTCAGAAATCGGGAAAATATGGAAATTTAATGAGATTCAATACTATGCATAAATAATAAATGGTAAATAATAATTAGTAATTTTAATAATTGTAAGTTGAGCCACATCTAAATTCAATGTGATTGCCAGATAGTTTTACTTTGGATACCAAAAATATTTCAGAAATTTGTTGTTAATGACACAAACGTATCAAAATGCACTGGCTTTAAGTACAGTATAAAATTTTCAATCTATAATTTATTGAAAGTTTTACTTTCAATAAAATTAATTGTTTTATCATATTTATAAATATACACGTTTTTGGTTAAGTATATAATCCTTAGATAATCTGTTAATTTTATTTATTTCACAAAAATAAATATATAATATATAATTAAATGAATTATTATCATAATGTCAACACACGCAATAATGGATGTACAAAAAAATTCAGGTAAGAACATATGTTTGTATTATTATAAATCTACATAAAATTTCCTGTTGTATATTATGTTTATAGCCCACATACAAATATTTTGTGGAAAGGTTTTCCTTATATCAGTTATGTATTATTATTCCAATTTGAAAATTAATATTATGAAACAATAATTAAGAAAATGCTCGTTGAATTGAATATTAAATTATAATATTATTTATTTATTTTATAAATAATATTTTTCTCTGTAACTTGTTTCAGGTAATGGCAAATTTAGATGAAAAAATCTTAAGATGCTTTCACTAGTACAAATAATAGCTTTCCCAAAAAGTATTTAATAAACTACGAAGAAGATTTTTCTAAAAGAATTTCTAGCTATAATTGTCAAGTTAAAAATGTACAACGTTTTACAGATCTAATTAAAAGTTTTCTAACTAATCACAACAAACCAAATTGAAAGTTTTCAAACTTAATATTTTTAAAGCAAAATTAAGTTAACTTGCTTATAAAAACGTTGCATTTAACTTGAAAACATTTAATTTGGTTTGAATACGTTCTATTTAGTTAGAAAACGTTTATTTACGTTTTAAATACATTATATTTAACTTTACATCGTTTAGTTAGGCTTAAAAAAGTATTATTCTAATTTGAAAAGTAAGTTCTAATTTGAAAATGTTGTAGTGGTTTAAAAAACCTTGTAATTGTTTTGAAAAACATGGCAGTGCTTTGAAAAACATTCTAAATTTTTGAAACTGATGTAGTGGTTTGAAAAAAATTGGAATTATTTGAAAATATTATAATGATGAAAAACTCTCTAATATAGTTTGAAAAACATTGTTATTGTTTTTAAAATCGTTGTAATTGTTAAAATGTTGTAATTATTTTGAAAAATGCTGTAATGGTTTAAAAAAATTGTAATTGTTTTTAAAATCGCTGTAATTGTTAGAAGCACGTTGTAACGATTTTGAAAGTTTGCAAAGCCGCTGGTTAAACCGTTAGTCAAGTCGCCGGTCAAGCCGTTGCGTAAAGTCGCCGGTCAAGCCGTCGCCAGTCAGGCCGTTGGTCAAGCGGCTAAACAAGCCAGTGGTTAATCCGCTGGTCAAGCCGCTGTTTAAGTCGCTGCCCAAGCCGATGATCAATCCGCAGGTTAAGGCGCTGGTCAAACCGCTGTGCAAGTCAATTTTCAAGCCGCAGGTTAAGACGCTGGTCAAATCTATAGCCGCTGGTCAAGCTGTTGCTAAAGCCGCTGGTGAAGCCCCTGCTCAATATGCAGGTCGAGCTGCTGCTCAAGCTGATGGTCAATGAGCTGGCCAAGCCTGTGTTTAAGTCGCTGGTTATGCCGCTGGCCCACTGGTCAATCGGCTTTTTAAGCCGCTACTCAAGCTGAAGGCAACTTATTGTATAAATTCTCATAATTTGAATAATTTAACATAAGTTATGGTAATTTCAGTAATATAAAAGGTCAAATGTAGTATTATAGTTATTAAATCATGTTTTAAAATATTCATTATCATATATTTTTTTAGCCAAAAATTGCCAAACCACATTTATAAATATTGTCCTTAGAGTCAAAACTTTATGTAATTTATTTATCTGAATCTAAATTAAAATCCTTTGTGATGAAAATCATAACAATTGTCCGGAAAGTAAAGGAAATAAACAATTTTTTTTTTTTTTGTTAAAAAGTTGCTTCCTGGGTTAATTATATTAAAAATTTATTACAGTTTAAAAGTTTTTTAAATCGTGTTTCTTTTTGTCTTATTGTTTATGAATAATTCAATATTTTAATATACAGTGTTGTAACAAAAAATTTAGCACCTGTTGGCATTTTTTCAAAAATTGATCAATATTTTATATAAATCTCTTGAAATATATTATATTGTCATGTTTGTATATATAGGACTATTGAAATTGTTAAATATTTACAACTTGGATGATAGAAACTTAAATTATATTTTCATTTAATTAATCATATTTTAATTTTCTGCCAAAAGTGTTTTAAATTATTTAATGTATTTTATAGTTATTAACTAATCTGAAAATTACGTATTTGCTAATTTAAATTTAAACACCGTTTATACCTCCTACTATGTGTTTATATATAAAGAAAGACGTGTTGTTATGTGCTGTATAAAATTTGATTTTTAAGTATTCTATGATCACACAGGCGGCAGACATCCTTAATTAGTTATTTTTATTATTATTTTGTATAGATTTTTTTGTTAAAATATTTTGGTAGGAATTTAACTTTTTTTTATCGAATTAAACATAAACATTTTAGCTAATCAGATTAAAGTATTTAATAAGAATTAAGTTTTCAACACTGTCATGATTGAAAACTTTGGAATAATGCACCATATTACATAGCTATTGTTTTTGATATTAGGATATTGAAAGTATTATTTTGCCAAATAAAAAGTTTGTAAGCTTTAGATTATGTACAAGAGAACAGAGAAAACCAAAGAGAACTCAAAGAGAATTAAATTTTAAATGAATTATTTTTAATCAATTTTTTTAGGTATACTTTAAATATTTACATATACCCGAAGGCCTAAGATAATAATTAATATATGGTTCAACTTTTATACATATAGGGCCAGGCACAATTCAAATTGAACTCTTTATTAAACGGTACTTATTTGAATTAGTAATAATTATTGAATAATTGGAAAAAAGTAAAGGTTAAATAACTAAATATTATGATTTTGACATTAATTTCTTATTAACATTGATTATATTTTTAAATTGGTAGTACAAATAAATTTTATGCCATATTTTACATTTTGTTTTCTTTATAAGTTTTGCAATATTTCTATCTTGTTGTGTATCTAAACCATTTTTAACATAAACATTTCTGATATTATGTTATTATGTACAATTCTGAGTGTGTTAATAAAGAATAGTCATAAGTTAGAATATAAAATAATTTAAAATAATTACAATTATTCAAATTTCATGTTTAGATACTACATAACAGAAATCCTCTTAATATTTAACGGAACACATTTATATTTATTTGTGGTTAAATTAATTTTCCCTGCCTAATTTGTAGGAAGATTTAGATTTCCAAGAACAAATAGATGACTAAATTAATTTTTCATTTCGGAAATTTATTAAAAGGTCAGATTCGTAATTGAAAATAGGGGCTTAAATAGTGGATATTTGGATAAAAGGAGAACAATTACTTTAGAATCTTTTCTTTTTATCTTGGAAAAATTTTATCTATATGTATTTACTTTCGATATATGACAATTTGAATCGGCAAGTTAAAAATTCTTAAAATTGAAGAAAATTATCTATTTGAAATGATACAAATTACATAAAAATGATTGGTCGAACACATAAATATATTAAATACAAAATTTAAAGTCGTAGACCTTTTCAAATGATATTTAAATATTTAACTTTAATTTGATTTAATATACACATTACAAAGTTCCCATCAATATATATGTAATTATATATTTATAATCACCAGCCAATATAAAGTTTTGCATAACGTTCATTTACATGATTTTTTTTCGTATTTATAGATTTATATAAAAAGAAATTAAGTACATAATTTGAAAATGGCACAATTTTCAGTTTTATGCATTAAATTATATTAATTAAATTATGTTTTCAAATTATTTGCAATTCCATTAAAATATTATTTAATTACTATGTTATAAAGACACGAATTTCTAACAATTATTTTATTTCCAAAATAATGATATTTTGGGGTTCGAACGTTTTTTTTTTCGTATCGAATGTACATTTAATTTGTAAATTTATATTAAAAATGTCATGTTATTTCTATAATAAATTTTATTTACATTTACATATTTTATAAAGATAAAATTCAATATAATATAAATAAAAATAAAAAACAGGACAACGTGAATAGAATTCTATATAAAATTTAAAAAAAAAAATATCCTTAAATTATTTTTTAAAAAAAATATCTTGTACATTAAATTCTCTTTATTAATATTCCCTTTTGGTTTACAAAATTTTCATTCAAAATTTCTCCAAAAAGAAAAATATATAGAAACTTAATTAAAATTTTGTCCCCTTGAGCCTATGTCTAAAATAAGTTTATACCTTTATCCTATTTTAGGCAAATTTCTTATTTGTTATTTAAGAACTTGTAGCTCCTAAATAAGATTATGCTTTAAAAAAAATATAATCTTAAAAAATATTTTTTTTTTACTCCATAGATTTACAATAAACCAACAAACCATGAACACAATTTTTAGTTTATATTATTTTGAACACTAGGATATTTATAAAAAAGGCCACACACACACATAAAATAAAGGAAAATGTATACTGAGCTAAGGGAATAAGTGTAAAAACCATAATTGAATTTTTTTTTTTATTTTGTGCCTTTTAAAATTCTAAATTCCTTAAAGTATAATAAAAGAAAAGTTGCCACAGTGCCACTGGAATGTTATACAATTTATAGAAAATGAAATAAGTAAAATTAAATTAAGTAAATTTTCTTTACAAGATTGTCAAAATATTTAAGTTCATTTTGTTGGTTCTTTTAAAAATTAACAATTTTTTTGACTATGTTTGTAATTTTTTTGGATCTAATATTATTATAATAATGTTTATTATAATAATGTTTAAAAAATTCATATTCATATAGTGGTCCTACCTAATTCTATTTTAAAATTCATGAAGGCTATAAATTATTGATATTTTCAATAAATTATTGACACAAAATACAACATAATTTATTTATATACTTAGTTTAAAATTTTGGAAAGCTATATAATATTATAATTATGATTGTTGGTAAAATATTAATTTTAAATGAAATAAATTTTGTTGACACTAATCCGGTAATTTAAATCGATTAATTTATTTTAGCTATATATAAAAAAAAGATACGTTCATTATAATTGAATAAATTATAATATTTATGAATATATTAAAATATAATTTTCAGAATATTAATATGAAAATTTAATGAATTTAATGAAGACTAATAACAAAATTTTAGATTTTCAGTCAAAAGTACGATATTTTATTAAAAAATTTCTTAAATTGTTAAGCTGATTAAAAATAGTTTTTTTAATCAGCTTAACAATTTAATCATTACAAAGCTATGAAATTTCAAAAGTTACTAATAACATTCATTTGAACGATTCAATATAAATAAATTTATTAATATTTTTGTATATATCGACTAAATCTTGTATATGGTATCCTCCAGATCGCTTCCTTGAATAAATCATAGGCTAAGGAATTTAAGTGTAGAAAATATAATATATTGATATTTATGCTTACCAGATGTAACTAAATAAGACTAAATGTAGAAAAGCTTAAGTTTGCAATAAAAAATATTCATATTATTCAATTTTATTATATTATAAATTATAAAATCCATAAACTTTAAAATTAGATTATTGTTTTATGGTGTCATTTAATAATATAAATCAGAATGAATTTTACCATAAATATTACCTGAATTATTTCAATTCAAAATTCATTCTGATATATTTTTTTATAATGCTCATAAAACAATAATCGGAAATCGATTAATTTATATTTTCCACATATTTTAGATCAATAAATTTATTAACTAAACACCAGTCCATCCATAAAGGTTATAAAACTTTATTGAATATTATAGATTTCTAGTTATAATTATTAAACATAAAAAAACCACTTTAGAAACATAGAATTTCATTTTCAGCTATACAATACTCTTCTAAACGTAAATAAAAGGGTTTTAGGAAATCGGTTTGTATATAACAACAAAATAATACCTCAATAAACACATATAATAAAATTTTCCAATATTGTCCCAATTTTAAAAACTAGAAAAATAAATTAATTTTATAAGAGTCTTTCACTTAAATGATTATTGCTATTTCAAAAAGGATGTGATGCAATTTATCTAGAGTACTTGTTGTCATTCTATTCCATTGAATTCAAGTGCAATTAAATTGAATTTTTTTTTCAAGAAAAAATGAATTTTCTATTTCAACTATATTTCTATAGCACCACAAAAGAAAAATAGTATATTTTAAAATAAAATTAAAGAAATTTTCAAAATCATATAAATAAAAGTTTATACAAACTTCAGCAAAATAATTAAGAAGGGGAAGTGTACTTTCTTTAAATTTTTCTAATTGTAATTTGAATACACTAAGTTACAGATTTCAACTACATATTTAAATAGCCAATAGTTTATTAAATTATTACCAATTAATAGTTGTTTGACAATTTTTTATTGTCACAAAAAAACTGGAATCATATTGCTTTATCCTAGTAATATTTCAGATCATATTATTGAATATTGATACGGAAAATCTATAATACCAGAATAATTTTATTATTAATTTAATTAATATTCATATTTCAATTCTTTAATAAGGATCAGTAGTTGAAGAATATTGAATCCAACATTAGTATGCTAGAAATGAAATAAATTCATCTTATGATATTACAACATGAATAAAGAATCCATTTGGAATTATCTTATAATTTGTACCAATTTAATTTTAAATAAAACTTGAATAAGGAAACCAATATTCAAGAATAATTGAATATTTATTTAAATAGTTATTATATTTATGTTGGATTGTTTAAGTTACTCATATAAAAACTATAAAATACAAAAAAATTTATCTTAATATTCTGAACTTATCTATTAAATAATTGTTGAACAAACACATTATTACATTTTAAATAAATATTTTTGTGGTATAAATTGTTTATCAACTTTTAATATAAACTTTTTGAAAATTTATGATATTATTTATGATTTCTAGAATAATATTATTAGATAAACTTTTGTAAATAAATGACAGTTTTATTTATTTTAATTTCTATTAATTTATAAATTTTCTATTTACTGAGATGAAAATATATCATTTACATTCAACGGAAATTTTCAAAACTATTAAAACCACTATAAAAAAAATGTCCTTAATATTTATCGTCTAATTAATAGCTTAATATAGTCTAAATATTGATATAGAAAAGTTAAATATTTTGTGTATAAATCTCAATATACTTAAATGTCAGTATACAAATATATCAAGAAAAACTTTTTATAGTAATTGGATGGAAATTGTAGATTCTTTTCATTTACTATATTTCAAATTTACTGAATAATTTTCAAAATATTAATTTAATTCTTGATGAAATTTAAAGTTTTTCTATTAAACTTTAAAATCAACAGTGAATATTTTTTAGAAAATCATTTTTATATTTTTCATTTTATTTTATTTTTACCTATGATAATAAATTTTTTGTATTTTTTATGTTGCATCTGAAAGAAAAATTTGATGAAAAAATAATTTTTATATTATTTTTATGATTTACCTTCGAGCAAAATTGATTCTGTAAAGTGTAGTATACTAAGAAGTTTCCGATAAAAAAAAAATTTACCTTTGAGCATTAATTTTTTTTTACTACGTATAAAAATACAATTGAAAATTGTATTTTGTTTATTTTAAATTTAATGTATATTTTCAGAAGAAATTACATCAAATTAAAATTGTATAATGTTTGTACAATTGTTGAAAAACACATTTATATTAAGAACAACATTGTCTTCTATGCTTATTACTTTATAACATATATGTTAACATAATAAATTTCAAATATTATATTAAAGATTTTTATTAATATATAATTTTTGAGAGGAAATTAATTGGCAATTCAAAAATATTTGAAATTTATAAGTTTTTTATCAATAAAAATAACCTAAATGTTAAAATACGTTTTGCCGAATTTCGTCTGACGGTTTTTTTTTTTCAAAACCAAAATTACAAATAATCTTAAAAAATTATTTTAGGAAATATTAAAAGTAAAAATTAATTGTATTAAAAAAAAAAACCCATAAAAATAAAGGATATAATTTAATCTTTAGTTTTTATTTTATGCTTTTGGGAAATTTAAATCCTTGATTTTGTAACAAAAATTTATAAAGTTATTGTTGAAAATTTATAGTCAGTAAAAAACTTGTAAGTTGTAAAAGTTTATTATAACCAAATATATATATAATTGCTTATTTACTATCGTTAAAATTTTAAAATCCTTTAAATTATCTATAATACCGAAAGTTTCAAGCTATAATATTTTGTTCAAATAATACAAAAAAAAAAGTCTACATTAATTAAATGTTCTATAAAATTAAATTGAACTTATTATTAGATTTATTTTCATTTATTACTAGTTTAAAAATACATATCCTTCTAATGCCTTAAGATATTTTAATCCTTATCACAAGACCATAAAAATATTTTGTAAAATTTGAACAGAAAATTGTTATTTTAAGATCAAATTTAAAAATACCCAATGGCAGTTTATCGCTTATTTGAAAGCAAATATTTGTAAATAAATGTAAAATATGAGATGTAATAATATTGAACCATTAAAGTTGATTTATTGATATATTTAATTAAAAGAGATAAATAATTATTATTGCAGTTTTTAAAAATACTAAAAAAATGTTGAATCAATTGAAAACATAATGATTATTTGACTTGACAGCTTACTGAAATCAAAATTGCAAAACATAAATTAAATATGTATTTTCAAATAAAAACTTTGCATCAATATAAAATTTTAATTTTGAAAATGTTCACTTACCAAATAAATTTTTTTGACAATGCATTATTATTCGTGTTTGATTTTTGCTTTTCACCATTTCTGATAAAAAAATGAAAATATAAAAATAAATTTTCCCAAAACTTTTTATTGAAAATATTTTTCTTATTGATTCTATATTTCAGAATTTCAAATATTAAAAGTGCTACTACATTCATGTACAAACGGAACAACATCATGGAAAAAAGTTTGAAAATATTTTATGTTTCAAAAAAAAAAGAATTCGATAATATCGACACAAAAAAAATGTAGAAATTGTTAAATATTTCATAAAATGAAAATGTAAAATGGTAAAAGTATATTTAAAAACCACAGTTTGAACATTGAAAATGGTTCTTTTTAAGGACTATCATAAAGTTGTAGTACAATATTACATATAAATATGGAAATTGTTATATTAAACAGAAGTGATGAGCTATGTGTTGTTTTGATTTTATGAGAAAAGTTTTCAAATTGAAAAACATTCAAACTTTTTCACAATCAAATTGTAGCTTTAGGGGTAAATAAAAAAAATATGGAAACTCGCGTTATAAATATCAATTTTATTTGTATTATAAAATATTTGTAATAAAATCGATAATAATTTAATCTTTTTCAGGCTTTGAATAATTGTGTTCAATAATAAAATTAGGATACTTTTGGAAATATATTATAAAAAATAGCTTATTTTTAGATGCTTTTATTCGTTTGTCAGTGAATTTTACTGCGAATTTTGATTTACCTTACATTACCTAATTAAAAATATTATATTCAACGTTGATTAATTATATTTAATTGAAAAAAAGGCTTTGTCATTGTAAATTAATTTTTCTAAAAATAAATTTTACGCCCATATGTTGAATTCAAATTAATTTGAAGTACCGTAGTATTATTTAATATTTTACCGAAAAAATATTTTAGCCCGGTATGACAAATCTACCTCTAATTTTCCTTAACTTAAATTGAAAATATTTTCCTGGCTAATCAAAAATTTAACCTAAGCCAAATTGCTATTCTAAACTGATTAATAATCAACATTTATTAAATAAAAGAGTATAATTGTTAGGTAAAAATGAGGTACTTGAAAATCTGAAAATGAGTTAACAAGTAAAGATAAAATTTGATTTATTCTTAGTAAAGTAATATCATTCAGCGTCTTCATATCTAATCAATTTTAAAATTAATATTCTAAATAAAAATCTAAATAAAAGATTACAAAATTTTATAATTATTTTTAAAATAACAACTTTTTTAAAATGGTCAAAACATCAAAATCAGTATCATCAGCAGAAGAAGTCGTAATTATAAGTGATAGTGATGATGAAGTTTCATCACAGGATTGTGTTATGCTAGAAAATGAAGTAATCGAACCTAGAGTAACAAGAAGCAGTACAGCTAAAAAAGTATTCGGTGGATCTTCAACAGCTCAAATTAGTGTTCCCGAACAAAATCCGGCAATTCTTTCTCTACCACCGATAAAAAGATACAAATTTACTAATGTCGAAAATAACTTGTTTCGACAAATTAAATTGAAATTATCGAAATTCCAAAAAAAATAATTTCGAAATAAAAATTCCGAGGTTACTTGAAAAAGATGTAAGAACTTTAATCAAGTCAAATTATCACTTCGTTTAACTTCTTCATAAATAATACAATTATGTTTAATATTAATTCCTGATTCAAAAATATGTGTAAGTGCTTATAAAATCATACCAGTAAAATTAAAATAATGAACATTATCCTAAAAATTAAAATGTTAGATTCAAAATACTTTATTAACATTTGTGCAAACGTGTTATCAAATAGATTACAATATTTTATCATTTAGTCACACCCTTTTTTACAAAAAAAAACATAATTTTAATTTTCATATCACATTCTCAAGTTTCTAGTGTTAATTTTATTATTTTTTTTAAGAACTTATATATTTTGGAGCACAAAATAACATTTAAGAATTTTTAATGAAGAAACAAAAATACGAATATAATTTACATATTTACGAAATCACCAAAATGTGAAACAAAAAGGAATAAATAATTTAATTCCTGGTACAATGGAAAACACAATTTAAGTCCTCGGAATAATAAAATTGGTTCATTCGTTTAAGTTTATTCAACAACATTCTGAATTAACACTTGAATTAAAAAGATATTTGTTAGCGAGTTAGATATTTAAATATTTAAACTTGTAAATTTTATGTGACAAAATTTAATAATTCAAAATTTAACAAATATCTAATTGTAATGAGTAAAAATTTATCTTAAAAATTGATAATGTATTTGTTTAAATGTCTTTTCAAATATTATTCAATATTTTTATATTTTATTTTAAGAATATTTTCATAATAATTATAATTAATTTTGAATTTAATTCAAAGTAGATTAAGCATATATATTAGTGATTAAGTAACTTTAGTTATTAAGTAAAATTGTAATTGATTAAGTAATGGAAAATTTGATATGAAATATTAAAAATTTCTAATTTTCCTAATGATTTACGGTTTTTCATGTATTTTGCTACAAAGTTATATTTTAAATATTTTTCATCATAATTAAACTTAATAAACAAAATATATTTCAATTCAATAATTTTTATATTTTTTTCAAAATAAGCACTTTTCAGTATTAATTATACAGTATTAGTTATTTTAAGTGTCAAACATATATTCTTAATATATTGATTACAAAACCAACAAAAATAAACCTGAAATAATGCCATCATAAAAATAATTTCTATTTAATATAAAATTTTTATAAATATTACCTATAAATTCTTTGCCAATAGCATAATATTTTTTTTTATGTTTGTTCAGAAAAACCAATATAAGTTAGTAATTTATGGAAAAATAAAACTTTTAATTATTTCTGATAAAACAATATAAATATACAAAAATATACAAGAATACCAAAAAATTTCAGTAATAATGAATCTTTTTTTATGACCAGCATAAAAATTTATTAGACTTTTAAATATTACCATTAATGCCAATTGAATTACTTTCAAGTTTATGGATTTTATTAGAATTTTGGTAGATAAAAATGAAATTCAAAGGATAAAAATATTAAAATTTATTATAATTTTTTTTTTTTTTTGGTTTTGTTATTATTAGTCACATAAAGATAAGGTGTTTTTAATACTTATTTGTGTACTACTATAACTATAGTATTTTTTTATAGTTTATTTTAAAAGTTTTAAAGGATTTGGAAATTTTTAGTAAACTATACAAATAACTATTAATTAAAAGATTTCTTTTGGGAAATTGAGAATATAAATAATTTAAATACCAAAAAAAGTTTCAATTATTATTACTAAAAATATTGCAAATTAAAATAACTATTATTAACTCAAGTAATTTTTAAGTTATTTTTTGTTTTTTTTTTTGTTAAATTATGCTTCTAAAGGATATATGTAATAACACATTTAAAAGTTTTTCCAATTTTTTATACTTTTTTTAAAATTTAAAAGTAATTAAATTGTAATCAGGCTAAATAAAATATATATTTTTGTCTCCAAAATAAAGAAACTTTAATTAAACCTTAAACTACATAAAATATATTGTAAGCATATTTATACTTTGTTTAAAATTAGACTAAAATCTAAGTATTCTTTTGATAATATCTGTACACCAAAAAAAGGACACAAATTTATTATTTTTACTATGAAAATGTTGTAAAACAAAAATATTTTATAATTTTCAACAAAGTAAAATTTCATATTTGTAATTTAAAAATTATTTAAAAGTAAAATATATTTTAGATAAATATAATTTTAACAAAAGTAAAGATTTTATATTTTATATAAATAAAGATAACAAAATAAAATTTAACATAAATTTAAAATATTAAATAAAAATTTTCTTTTAGTTATTTTGAGTTGACTTTCCAAAATCTTAATTAATTTTGCACAAATATATTAATTCCAAATATGCTTTAATTATCAAAAACAATTTTTAATCTTGTATAAACTGATGAAAAATTAAATGCTGATTAAGAAAAATGTCACAGTACTATAATTATTTTCAGAAGATAAAATATTTGTTTTATGGATATCTGTTGGAAATATTATCCTTAAAGTTATTTGTAATTTGGAAATATTATTCTTAAAGTTATTTGTAATTTGTAGAATAAAATTAATATTGTCTTGTACTTTACTTGAAATTTTATTTCTAGGAAAATTTCGAATATACCTTTTAGAAGGTATTTTTCATTGTCAAATTTGGTGGCTACAATTTGCTTATTGAGCAATTATATCGTTTTTTTTTGCTTTCAATAATAATATTAAGATAGTTTCAGATATATTTGTAATTTGTAAGTAGTATTATAAAATGTAACTTATTTTTAGATTCTTTAATTCGTTAGTCGACGAATTTACAATGAATTTTGATTGCCTAATTAAAAATATTATTTACAATATATTTAAAGGAAAAAGGAATATTTTATTGTAAAGTCAATATTTTTTGTAAAAATAAATCTTACGCCTATTTATTTAATCACAATTTACCTTAAATTTGAATTTGAACAATCTTCAGAATTATTATTATACCAGACTAAAAAATTTACCGGGAAAATTTTTTAGGGCGTTATGACAAATCTAATTTACCTCAAGGAAGACTGTAATAATTATTATTAACCAGCCTCTCAAACTTAAATTGTAAATATTTTACTGGCTAATTAAAAATTTAACCTAAGCCTAATTGTTATTCTAAACTAATTAATAATCAATAATTTATTAAATTCAAGGACAAAATTGTTAGGTAAAAAAGAGGTAATTGTTAATCTGAAAATTAGTTAACAAGTAAGGATCAAGTTTTTATTATTTTTAGTAAAGGAATATCATTCTGTGTTATAACATCTAAAAATTAATTTTTAAAATAAATATTCCAAATAAATATTACTTTTATAAAATGGACAAATCATCAAAACCAGTATCATCAGCAGAAGAAGCCGAAATTTTAGTTGACAATAATGGTGACAATTCAGTACCAGCACCGGATTGTATTATAATAGAAAATGTAGAAGTCGAACGTAGAATAACAAGAAGCAGTACATCTAAAAAGTATACCAAGGAGCTTCCACAACTCAAATTAGTGAAGCAAAAGACAATTCGTTACCTACCACGTAGAAAACGGTACAAAACTAAAAATGTTGAAATTAATTTATTTCGACAACTTAAATTAAAATTGTGGAAATTAAAAAAATATTAATTGTAAAATTCTAAGATACTTGAAAAATAAGAAATTGTAAAAAATCTTTAATCAAGTAAAATTATCAATTTAAATCATTAATAAATAAAACAATTATGTCTAATATTAATTACTTGTAAGTGAATTGTAAGTTTGTTTATAAATTTGTAAGTTATCAGAAATTTATTGAGAAATAATAATGATTTTTATAGATTTTTGTAATTAAATTAGAAATACAAAAATTATAATAATGATTTTTATAGATTTTTGTAATTAAATTAGAAATACAAAAATTTTGAATAAATTGTCATCTACTGAAAATATATTGAAATATTTGAATGTTAATACATGTGATTGAATCAAGTAAAATTTTCACCTTTAATAAATAATAATACATCACTTTTAATACATTCTTCATAAAAACAGCAAAATAATTTACTAAAGAATTAAGTTTTTCTGTAATAGAAAACTAAATTGAGCTGCTTTTATACTGTCAACAATGCTGTTTCGTATACAGTAATCCCCCGATTTACGAAGGCTCGGTTTACGAAATTTCGCTATTACGAACAATTTCATAATGTTATAAAATTCGTTATACGAATGAAAAATTCGCTATTACGAACAATTTCATAATGTTATAAAATTCGTTATACGAATGAAAAATTCGCTATTTCGAACAATTTCATAATGTTATAAAATTCGTTATACGAATGAAAAATTGGCTATTACGAACAATTTCATAATGTTATAAAATTCGTTATACGAATGAAAAATTCGCTATTACGAACAATTTAATTCAATTTGGAACTCCCCGAAAACAATAAATTAAGTTCTCTCATTCATTAAAAATTTCTTTAGTGTAATGCAATTTGTGTAATTTTATTTAGTGCGCAATTTGTGTAATATTTATTATATTTTTGAAATGAGTAAACTCTTTTTTCTTTTCTTTTCTAATCACTTTGTTTCAAATATTTCTAAAAATAGGATTTCGTTTAACGAAAATTTTGGGTACGCATCTACGTAGTTTTAACACAAACTTATACTAAAATGGATCTCGTTTTACGAATATTTTCGATCACTGGAACGTATCTATTTATTTTAAATAGAATACCATACTAATATTGGGCTCGATATACGAATATTCGATATACGAACATTTTCACAGAACGTATCCTGTTCGTAAATCGGGGGATTACTGTATATTTATATCTCCCATAATTGACTTACAAAGCTAATTAAGTTTATGCATACACAAGTGCAAAACAAATTTACGAAATTTAATTTAAATATATTATGTACGTCTACAGTAAATATTTTTATATTATACACTATGCATTACTTGAAAATATAATTATAAAAATTACATATATTTGACAAAAGTATGCATAAAGTGCTATATTTTTTATTTTAAATATAAATTTAATTAAATGAGCACAAATAATTTTCACATTTAGTTTTTTTCTTAATATACCAAAATAAATATTTATTTTATTATTTTAAATAAAATGATCATTTTATTTTTTAAATATGGGTAGCATAAATAATTGCTATGGGTAGCATAAATAATTGCATTATATATTTAAAATTGGAAAAAAAAGAAGAATTTTCATTAAAAATTTGATTGTAACTCTTTTTCCTCCAGTCTAGATTTAAATTTTTTTCTGAATCAAAATTATTTAAAATTTAAATTTCATTTTTATTAGTCTCAAAGCTGAATTTATTGTTTTTGGTATTTTATTTTAAAAAAATAAATATGTTATATAAAAATTTTCTTTTTTTGTTTATGTTAATTTTAATTCTGTCAAATAGAATTTACCATTTTTATGCTTGCAAAAGCAAAAAATAAAACATAATTTTAATAAATATTTTTATTTTTCGGTATTAAAAAAATATTAAAGAATTAATATTTTTTAAAATGGAAAAATATTTTCTTAATTATTTTATAGTAGTATATTTTTATTCATACATATTACATAAAACAAAAATAATTCTGAGAATACATATTTTGTTCTTATTTTAGAAAATTGTAAAATATTCCACATGACTGTATATGCTTTTAAAGAATTATTTTTCGGTTCATAAAATTTATAATATATATAATCATAAATTTTGGAAAGGATTTGTAAGATATTATTCCTATATATATATGAATTCTATAATAATTACATAAATATTTTGAGTTTTGTCAATTGTAAAATAATTGAAATTAAAGATTTTGAATTTATTTATAGTAGAACTATTTTAAAATCTATATTTTAAATTTATATAAAATTTTATATTTGCTTAAATAAAAATAGTTAAATTTGTTTAAAGAAAATATTATATTAAATAGATTTTATATTTGCTACGAGTATGACATGAAAAATAATATATTCATTCTTTATGTATTTATGCTATATTTTTCGAACTATTTCTTATTCAACTAAATAAATTCCTCTTAACCTATTCACGCAAATTTTCATTGTAAAAAAAATTCAAAAGGATTCCAAATCAAGAATTTAATATAATGAATTTAAGATTATAATGAAAAAAGTTTTATTTCAATGTTGGAGACAGAATTATGAAAAAAACTAAAATCTATAACTAGAAAATCTATAAAAAATAAAAGTTGATTCTGTAAAGAAAAATATAATATCAAACATTTCAAAATATTAAATTACATATATAAAATATTAAACAAAATATTAGCTTACAATTTTTAAAATCTCGGATTAAAAACATATTAAAAAATGCATAAAAAATTAATTGTCAAAGAGTAATGATTTTGTCGTAAAATATTTTAGTTTTAAATACTTTAACAGCAGAAATATTATAAAAAATAAAGTTACAAGCCAAAAAAAACTTTTCGTACCTCTGCAATATTTTCTAATAAATTGGAAAATGCAACAAATAAAGTAAAATAATAAAATAAGTAAAATTTATCTAATTACACTTCAAAACTATATTTGACTTTGAACCCGAACCGGCTCCATTTTTCGGCTTGCACCTCTGAAAAATACACATAACTTTCATAACAGAAATTAATCTTTGACTGACATTGCTTTTACCAAAACTGTTGTCAATTAATTTTATATTTTTTTCATAATTATCTTTGCAATATTACCCAAGTCCATAAGTTTTTAATTAAATTTCCATTCTTTATTAAAGCGAAATAAAATAACGTTGTCTTCTAAATGAACTTAGCCAAATAATTACTACTTAATGTCAATTAAATAAGAAAGCTTAATAATAATATATTCAACTTATTACTCTATTTTGGCATAGTTTCAGATTTAAGTGAAAGAATTAAAGAAATTTTCTTTGGAGTTTGTAAACTTTTGTTAACAAATTAATTAAAATTACTAGTTAAATACGCTGATATAAAATTATGTTCTTGTAAAATTCTTTACTATAAATTTAAACCGGGATGCGAATCCGGAAAATTTTAAATTGTACTCTACGGAATTTTAATAATTTATTATTTTCATTGTATGCATACTTAAAATTACAAAATTATTAAAATCTATAAATATACATTTGTTTTACATAAATATTTTTTTTTATGTTGAAAAATTCCAATTAATTTTTTTAATTTCTTAAATACAATTTTACCAATTGTTTTATATTAAAATACATTAAAAAATTCCTAACAAAAAAAATAATATAATTTAAAAATAAACAATAAATGTAGATCTGTTAAAATTAATGTTCTACACAATTGCTCCATTAATTTGATTTATTCAAAGTAAAAAAACGTACGTACGTACATAAGTATTATAAATATGTACTGTAAAAAAAAATGTTTTTATGTTATAGCTGTGCGAATAAAGTACATAAAAATAGCAGGATTCTATATATAGGTTAACCACAAATAATATTTCTTTAAAGTTCATGTTTTCTATAGCTATTATTGCTTATTTCTTGGAAATATACAGATATAAATCATTTACACTAGAAGAATATTACATTTTGTACTTTGGGTAGGAAGACTATATTGTTTTCTAAGGACACAATAAAATCTGATGTTTTTAAAATTATTTATGCTTCAATGTCCCACTTTTTTTATATTTAATTTTTATATTTATACATAATGTTATTTAAAGTTAACCAATTGTATTTGTATTTAACAAAATCACATATTCAACATTAGATAAACTTACCTGTAATTTACGTTAATCAAAACTATCGTTATTATCCTGCCTTTCAAAGTTAATTTGGAAATATTTTATATTTAATAAAAAAAGGGATATTTCACTGAAAACTGAATCATATTTGCAAAAATAAATTTTACGCCTACATATTTCATTAATCAGCATTTACCTCAAATTTGCCGTCACAATAATTTTAAGAATTACATAGGCTAAAAAAATTTACCGGGATATGAATTTAGGGCGTTAAAACAAATCTACCTCTAATTTTTAAGCAAGACTGTATAATATTTATTATTTATTAACCAGCCTCTCAAACTTAAATTGAACATATTTTACTGGCTAATTAAAAATTTAACCTAAGCCTAATTGTTATTCTAAACTAATTAATAATCAATAATTTATTAAATTAAAGTACAAATTTTTAAGTAAAAAAGAGGTAATTGTTAATCTGAAAATTAGTTAACAAGTAAGGATCAAGTTTTTATTATTTTTAGTAAAGGAATATCATTCTGTGTTATAACATCTAATTAAAAATTAATTTTTAAAATAGATATTCTAAATAAATATTACTTTTATAAAATGGACAAAACATTGAAATCAGTATCATCAGCAGAAGAAGCCGAAATTTTAGTTTACAGTGAGGGTGAATATTCAGTTCCAGCACCGGATTGTATTATAATAGAACATGTAGAAGTCGAACGTAGAATAACAAGAAGCAGTACATGTAAAAAGTATTCCCGGGAACTTCAACCATTCAAATTAGTAAAGCCGAACACAATTCGTTCTCTACCACGTAGAAAACGGTACAAAGCTAAAAATGTTGAAAGTAACTTATTTCGACAACTTAAATTAAAGTTGTGGAAATTAAAAAAATATTAATTGTGAAATAGAAATTCCAAAATACTTGAAAAAAAAGAACTTATAAAAAATCAAGTAAAATTATCAATTTAAATCATTAATAAATAAGACAATTATGTAATGTAAAAAAATTAGATGTAAACTTTTAAGAAAAACTAAAGTCAAGTTAATTGTAAAAAAAATAAATGCCTGTAATAATTTTGTATACTTGTAAGGAAAATTTTTCAGTAAATATTAAAATAAATAATTAATTGTAAAATTTTAATATTTTTTTTTTATAGATTTTTAGAATTTAATTAAGTGTCCACACAATAATTATGCACATATATTGAGATATTTGAATGAGGAACTTATTTCAATTTACTTTAAAACATTGTAAACGTATTACAATTTATATAACATTGTAACAATATATAAAATATTTTTTTTCGTTGCAATTTTTTATAATATTTCACCAGTCAAATATTTAACAAGAACCTTAAATTACTACTATTTTACAAAATACCCGGAAACATTTGTTCCAAAATGTTACTAGTGAAAAGTATATACACATTTACGGATTAAAATGACCCAGATGGAATAAAAATATAGGTAGAAAAATAAATAAAACTCTTATTATATTTTGTAGACTTTGCACTATGTTGAATATTAATTGCACATAAATTGTTTTTTACAACGGATTCATAAAACATAATAATTAAAATCATATAAACCGTAGTAAAACAATATTTGTATGGAATATATTGTATTTATATGCGGTCTGAAAATTGAAAATTTGTTCGCGGAAATAATAATTACAAAATATGTGTTTACTTAATATTATATATACATATCTACGTTTTATACAAATTAATTCTAGCTAGATCACAGTGTGAAATTAATTCTAGACAATATATATAGTAAATTAAAATTATTTTCTATCAAATTTATTAAACGGTTAAATAAAAATATCTATGTATATTTTTTTATTTTGGTACACAAAATTATTTTGGTATACGAACCATAAATATTTTTTTTTTGTGAATTAAATTTACCAAAGAGTTAATTTAATTTCAAATTTAACTATAGGTCTTATGATATGTTTCTGAATGGAAAGATTTGATTAAAGTTACAAATATATAAAACTTTACCATTAAAATAATTAAATTCGAAACCTTTCAAAATTACTCTACTGAATTATTATCCTTATATATGAGTTTAAATTCATTGACAAAGTTTCTGAAATAAAAATTGATCGCGTTTATTTATTACGTGAAATATCATGAATTTAATTTTTGTTTTCGACAGCTTGGCATGGAATTTTGTTCAGATTTTTAAATAATTTATTGTCATCGAAAATAATATAGATACTGTAGTTAAAAATTCTATTAGTTTATTAAGAAATAAATATTTATGCTCAAGAATTATATCTAACAACCGAAATGTAAAATTTTTGCTTAGAAAAAAAAAAATTCAGACTAAAGTAAATTCAGACGTTCAAATCTATTTGATCCGATCATTTCGTAAAACATTTTCAATTCTTCCATTTTTAGATTATGACATTTACGTTAGGACATTCGACACATCCAGTGAAGAAAAAAAAAGTTGAACTATTTTCGATTGCGACACGTCAAAATTTTAAATTTTCGATCGAATGTAATTTTCAGCGTTGCAATATGAAAATTTTTGATAATATTTAATTTAGAAACATAAAAACCATAAAAATATGCAAAACAATGTTAATAGACACATATGTAAGTAATACATGAATTCAAATTAATTCAGTTAGTTAAACTTAATTAATTTTTATGAATTGAATTCATTAAATTTATCCTATTATGAATTCAAAGTAAGTTTTCTAACTGTGAACTATACAAATTAAATTTTTATTAAATTCCAGCAGAATTCACTATTCTATTTCTACGACCTGTTTGTTTAAATTAAATCAAAGAATCTATTAAAATTGTCCAACAATATATATTTGTTGTTCTCAAAGTGTGAAAATGAGTTTAAAATTTGACAGTGTGAAAAATATATTTTCCAATTTACGAATGTCAGATGCACTCTGCCACAACTGCAGAACTTTTGTAAATTCTTTTACAAAAAAAAAAAATGAAAAAATTATTTTTTTTTGATGATTTTCCCTTTTTTTTCACTAGTTTTCTGTAATTTTTTTTTAAAGAATTTAATTATTTTTTCATATTACCTAGTTACGAAAAAATATATTTTAATTTAACTTTTAAAATCATTCACAACAATATTCTGAATAATTTTTTTTATGGAGCATATGGCATAATTTTAATGTAATTGGTGTCAAGTTTTGGTTTTTAAAGTTTTAAGTATACCACCGTCAAAAATTATATAAAATCAATTATATTACTCTGAGTTTTACTATTTAACTCTATTTTAAATATTACAATAAAACAATCCTATTTAAATTGATTAAAACTTATATTTCCAATTGAAAATTTAATTCTGTATCTTTTTTATGCAGAAAACTTTAATAAAATAACATAGAAAATGCTATTAACCTTTGAGAATAACTTAATTTTTGTAAATTTTTTTTTAAAACTTTTACGAAAAGTTTTCCCTTTTATCTCAGGTAACAAAGTTAAAATTCTAACCAATTGACTGCAAACTTATTAGACAGTTAAGAAAATGATAAAAGATTTTCTTTATTTTGATTTTTTCCAAAGAACAAAAAGATTTTACTTAATTCCAAAAAGAAATTTAACTTTATGTTAAAATGGAAAATAGTTTTCAGTCTGTTGAATTAATTTGGAGAGAAAAAGTTTTCTTAAGAAAGAATTATTAATAAAAATTTATATATTAATTAAATTTTTAAAAAATATTTAATTAAATTTCATAATAAGAATAAAAAAAATTAACCAAAAATTTCATTATCTTATTTCAAAAATTCAATTAAAACGTTTAATTATTCTGCAGACTTAACACTAAAAAGCCTAAAGTAAAACAAATTTAAATTTCTTGTGTTGGTAATTTTCGTGTAACTTAAATAATATAAAAATTTTTTTTACAATTTTTTGAATGTTTATACCTTTTTGTGGATGACCTTATTTCCACCTCATTAACTTTACAGTTTGATGAAGGTTTTTTTTTTATTTTCTTTGTGGAAATTTTTAATTTGGTGAAAATCATTATTTTTTTCCCCGAAATCTTTCACTTGTGATTTTTATGGTTTAATTTGATTGTAATATAAATTATTATGTTCTTTTCAAAATATATTCAAATTACCTTTTAGATTAGCTTAGAATTGATATTTTCAAGAATTATTTATTTTCGTGGAAAAAAGATTACTTACAGGATAGGTCAACAAATTTTCATTTTTTTTATTTGATAAAATTTGAATTTGAAAAAATATTAAAGATTTTATATGAAATGTAAAAATTAAACTAATTTTCACCTCGTAATTTATAGCACTTTTTTAAAATGAACTAAATTAAACTAATTTACACCTAATTTATACCACTTTTTTAAAGTAAACTAAAGTTTCGAAAATTACAAATTTATTAATTTGTCATATTTTTATTATTTTTCTTTAATTTTCTTAATTTCAATATGAAAGGAAATCATTCAAAATAAGATTATTGTCAGATAGTCTACCACGACTGCCGTGTATATCGAATATTATGCGGAAAATTAAAATGGGATCCGCATCAAATTGCTCCACTATGACATTCAAATACAATTTATCAAATTCTGAAAATGAGAAATAAGTTTTGAGCGATAGTCTTCAGCCAATCAACATTTTTTTAAATTAATATCCTTTTGCAATTATCTTTATGTTTGGCTGTGTTTTTATGGAGGCAGAAATATTTCCAAATTTATTTTAGCCAAAGAAATGGACAAAAATTATATTCAAATATATAAATCGTCTGTATTATTTTCAATAATTTAAATAAAATATTGTTGTAGATTTAGTAATTTAGTTTTTTTTTTATTTAAATGTTAATTTTTATGATTTGTTTACATAAATGTTAGTAATTTTTTATGTTTATAACTTTTATATTTGATTTTCTTCTTATTCTTTAAATATTTATCTTTAAAGTGTATATCACACGAATTTTAATTTTTATATTATGATATATAGATCCTGAATTTATAAATATTTATGAATAAAGTTTAATTTTAATTAGTCTAAAAAGTTCCTTTAATAATTTTAGATCATTTTCTGTAATTAATTTAAAATTTTTGATATTTTTCTGTTTCTTATTCAGTTGTCGGGGAAAATTATTTATTATTCGAATTAAACATAAAATTCAACATAAAATTTTTCTTATAAATTTCAATTCCGTATATTAACATTATATGATTATATAGTAAGTTAAATAATTAATTGTCGTAGTTAGTGTTATTATAATTATAATTAATAATTTAATTATTTCTTTTTTAACATAAGTAAAAACTTGAAAACTATGTATAAAATTAGCATACCTTTTATTCTCAAAAAGATTTAACATTTCATTCAAAATTTAAACATCTAAATACTATATATTTGCAATTTACATAATTATCAATTAATGATACAGTTTTTGAAATTAAAAATTATTTTTTTGCCTTCAAATTTTCTTCATGTTAAAATTAATTGTTAAATGAAAAATTGAATCATAAGTGATTTTTTTAATTGGCAAAATTAAATTTTCTAAAAAATGTATCAATTTGTAAAAATTTTGTATCTATAGATATGGTATAATTTTTGTAATAAATTTTAAAAATTCTTGGAATAAATAAAAAGAAACTAAAAAATATTTTTTAAAAACAATTTCAGAAAATGTATTTGATTAATAAGTATATTTTACATATTAAATATATCAAATTAAAAATTAGATTTTGTAGATTTTCTACTTTTTAATTTTATGATCAGACATTTTATAAAATTTTTCGATTTATAAAACGATTTTTTTCCTCATCATCCAGCATTATATTGAAAATATAATCAAGTTTAATTTCATTATTTTGTAAACGATGTTCTGATTCCTCAATTTTCTTTTTATCTTTAGCATTTTGGTATTTATTTTCAATAATTAACAATGCTGTTTTAACAGTTCGTTTATTCATTTTAGTACATTTCCTAGTAGTACAAAAATCTAATAATTTCTTAGAATATTTTCCAGTAATATTAGAAAAACCAAATAGATTGAATAGTATTTGAACTGGTGAATCTAATAATTTTTTATCATCCTCATTATCACAATTATCATCAGTATTTACTTGATTTGTTGTTGATATTAAAATTCTATTTTTTTTATTTGGTAATATAAAAATACAATTTTTATGAACTGAGTCAGGAAATATATTTGTAAGTATTTTCCAAATTTTATGAAATGGTTTATAATTAATAAGAAATTTATTTTTAACAGTCAATGCTCGTTCAAAAATTAATAAAATATTGGTACGACAAATAGAATCATTTATTTCAGCTTGCAATTTAATAGTCTATTAAATTATAAATGAAAAATATAATATATTAATATTTTTATTTCAATTTGAATATTAGATAAATTGTTATTAATTAAAAAATAGTGTACAATCTAAATCAAAGTTTATGAACTATTTTACAAAATATAATAATACCAAACTCAAGATAGTCAGATTATGAAAATAGTTCATATTCTTTGATGAATGAAATTAGTTTTTTTTTTATAAAATGAAATTAGTTATTTATTTATTTTTTCTTAAATAAATTTCTTACCTGTGTATCACTAACAGCCAAACCATTTAATAAATTAAATAGCACAATTGACATAAAGAAAAGAAATATTAAAAATAGTAAATAAGTATAAAATAAAGTAAATTTTATAGCCCCAGTATTATATTCACCAGTCAACATAACAATTCTATTTACAATTGCCATACAAAAATTACCAAAATTATTAAATTCACTAATTTCTTCATTATGTTTTTTAATTATCTCAGAATCAATTTCATTCAATAATAATGTATCTGTTTTCCCAAAAAATATATAAAAACATAAACTAAATGTTATTATTAAATGAAAATGAAATGTAAAAATTTTTAAATAACTTCTTAAAACTTCACGTAACATTAACATATGTGTAGATATAGATAGTATTGGTAATGAACCAACTAATGTAGATAATACAACTGATGATAATAGGATTGTAACAACAGCTATAACACGTGCATTTTCATTTTCATAATTTGACTGAGTCAGTGTTATTATTGTGAAAATAATTAATAATACTTCAAACCAATTTATAAAATTTTTAATATAATCTAGCGGTGAAATAATAAACTGTAACATTTCACGAATTATCATATACACAACACCACATAATGAAAATATGAGGAAAATCATATTCACTGAATCATAAGTACTATTATTAAATTTTAATAGTATAAATGGTACTAAAGATGAACAAAATATTATATATAATATGAAATTAATATAAAATATTATAGATAATCGATTCCATTTTAAAAATAGAAAACTAGTTATTAAAGGATGCTTTAATAAATATCTTAATTCATTAGATTTAGCCATATGTTCAATTAATATAATTTCACTATTTACATATAATTGATCAGATTGTTTTAATATTAAATTTTTATAATTTATAATTATTTCGAAATTATAATCATCAGATTTTAAATTATTTGTGGTAATACATGAATCAAAATATTCTTCTAAAATTTCTGGATTTATATCTGTAATTGGTAAATCATTAAATATACTTTTAGTACATAAATATGCACCACTATTTAATAATTCTTTAATAGCTTTTTCATTTTTATATTGTACAGCATAATGAAGTGCTGACGAACCAGACTTATCAACTTCATTAATATTAATTTTTTTGGAATTTAATAATATATCAAAACATATATCATAATTATTCATTGATGTTCGATATAATCTTTTAACAACAGTAATTAAAAGATTTTCATTTATTGGTGATTTTATGTCATAATTTAATAGTTTTTTTAAAGCATATGAATTACCCCAAATACATGCAATTTTCATTAATTTATTTCCAATATTTCCAATATTTTCTTGTTTAAGATCTGTATTTAAAAAAATTTCTATTTCATTTGTTCCATTCAAATTAAATCCATTAATGAAAATAGTATCTACTGCATTATCTAAACCGTTTTTAATAGCTTCCATTAATAATTTAAAATTATCAGTTATTATAGTATTCATTTGATTATCACGATCAGAAATATTTAATTGATAATCTTTAAATTTTGTAATAAATTGTTCTTCACTTTTAATACATAACATTGACATTAATGAATCAATCATTTTAGCTGGCAGTTTTTTAACTGGTAATTGTATATTTGGAAAATCTTTTTCAAGAAGAATTCTAGCTTCACCATTTTGAAAATTGTCCAAATCAATATTAAACTGTTCCAAAATATATTTTATAATATCTTCTTTCTGAGTCTTATTTATTTTTTTATTATTGATTATATAAAGTATTGTTGTACCACCGTTAATATCAAAATTTCGATCAGCTCCATATTTAATTAATAATTTTATACATTGAAATACATTTTTATAATTTTCTTCATTTATATTTTTTGCTAAACTATTAAGTGGTGTTGAATTACAGTATTTTCCATTAACTGGTATATTTTCAGATTGTAATATACATGACATAGTATTTGGATCTTCTGATTCAACAGCAAAATGTATTGGTGATTTTTTTGACTCTGGGTTTATCTAATAAAATTTTATTTAAGTATATCATTGTTTTTTGTTAAATATTTTAATATATGTGTATATAAATTACATAATCACATTTACAACCACGTTCAATACATGCTTCAACAAATTCTACACATCCTGGTGTTTGAATAGTTTTTTCAAATAACGTAAGATTTGTTTCTGGATCCCTTCTAGTTGGATCAACTTGTGTTTGATTAAGAACGTTTTTAAATTCACTAATATTACCATTTTCAAGTGTTTTCAACAAAATTAACTGAAATTATATATATTGAAAATTATCATAAAATATAAATTCCAGAAAATTTCCAAATATTTTAATTATACTTGAAGACAACTATGTGTATCAGATTTATTAATTTCATGATGATCTGCCATTGTATATTAAAACTATACTAAAAATTATTATAAAAAAAAATATGATTAAATTAATTTGATGTACAAACTGTGACTAACAGAAGTAAAAAAAAACTAAACTAAAAGAAAATATATTTTTGTTTATAATAAAAATCTAAGAATTCTTAAAAAAAAAATTAAATTTAATAAATATAAAACTTATTTCGTTTTATGTAAACATAAAATTAATTTATAAACTTATTCACTATATTTATGCATCATTCAATTACCAAATATATATAAATATTTAGATTATTAAGTTGTGTACCATATATTTATTGTTAGAAAATTTAAAATATATATTTATCTGGTGTTTATTTCTCTGCAAATTTAAAATTTAATTTGATATACATATCTACATATATTTGCATAGAATAATATATGTAATATGAAAAATCTACTTTAAAAAAATCTACGTAAAAAAATTAAGGATTATTTAAAAAAATTTTTTTTAAAATAATTATAACATTCTAAAATGTGTTGGAATTTATGAAGGACTCAATATACAAACTCTACAATTTGTATAATTTCATTTCTCTGAATCCCTTTTCATTGAGTTATCAAAAAAAAAAAAAATTAAAAATACATAGTAGATAAATTTTATGTTGTTTATTTTAATTTAATGTTTTTATGAACAGAATTTTCTGATTTTTATTTTGTGAAATAGATCTTTAAAACTATATTATGTTTATTGCACAAAAAAACTTAATATATTTTAATTTATTTGAATATTTCGAAATTAATTTTTAAATATAATATTAATTTTTATTAATCATTTATTTCCAATTAGATACATTTTTTTTTATGTAAAAGTTTTTCAACTTATTTTAATCTGATAAATTATCTGAAATTTATTAAATTCTGATTAATATGATAATTATTGATTATTGTATATAATTAAATATTTTTCTTTCATTTCGTAAAATTCAAGTCATTTTATTATTTATGTATCCTAAATTGTCAATTAACTGAATTTTCTATAATTCAAAATTTTCAGATTATATTTATTTTTAGGCATTAAATGTGTGTTTTAAAAAATATTATTGTTTTGAATTGTAGAAAATATATTATTCATAAATATGCTAGTAGGACGGAAATTATGAAAAAAAATATATTTGATCTATACAAAATGAAAGAAAATAAATTGTTGGAATTATAGAAACAATCTTTTCTATGTTGTTCATTTTTTATAAAAACCACCTTGTTTTAACTAAAAATAAAAAATAATCTGAAATTGCAATTAAAGATTATTTTTTTGTAAAAAAAACAAATATTATTTATGTTATACTAAATTGTCAATTATTTATAGATTTTCCTGTAAACCACCATTAATATACTAAAAAAAAACATATTTAATGCTTATTAAGAACAACTGTTGCCACAATAATAATGACAAGAATATCTTTTTATTTAATGAACCGAAAAAATATTCTTTTCATATAATAACATAGTAATTTGCTTTCAGAATTTTATATGACTTGTACAAATTACTTATAGTTTTATATTTTATACACTATTCTGGAAGTCAATTATATTATTTATTAATGATTTTTACTAAGTTAATTATCTTTTATGAATTTATCTTTAAGTAAACTCTATTTTTTTTTAAATTAGTAAGTAACTAATAAATTATGGTAAAATTTCAGATCATTTGTTTTTCAAAATATTGTTATTTGAAAGATTTTTTTGCCACAATATTTCTTACAATCAAAATTCAATTTAAATTTTAATTTTTCATTTATATAAATTCACATTACTTTATAATATATTATTGGAATGACACTTCAATGATTACAAAAACCTATATGACATCAAAACTAATTTAAAATTCATCATTACAGATGATTAGAAGTTTTGAAAAATTGAACAATTTCGAATTTTTTTATATTCAACCACACTGATAAAAATAAATAATGAAATAAATGATAGTTACATTTAAAAACGAGATCAATTTCGCCAACATGAATCCAGAAGCTATTACACCACAGTCATAATACACCTAGACTACCGTGAGTTATCTAAAGAAATGTTAATTGCAATAGATAAATTGAATATTTATAAATCCACTGTGAACTCTTCATGTTAACGCAAATGTCACATCGGTGTTATATAAAATGTCACAGTTGGTGTTATGTAAAATATCACAGATGATACGTGTCAATTATTTGTTAATTTACCTTAAACGAATATTTTTTTGACACAAATGTAATTTTCGTTTATTTTAAAGAATATTCTTTGGGCGCAAATGTAATTTGTGTCCAAATGTATATGTAAGACCCAAATGTTTATTTACTGCAAAATAACTTTTTACTACAAATGTTTAAAAAATTACGATAAAAAAATTTCATTTACAGTAAAACTTTCTTTAGAAACGCAAATGTCGTATTTCGTATTTATAGAACATTTTTATCAGTGCAATATAAGGAAAAATCAAGACAGTCAGGATTTTATTTGTGGATAGAAAATCGATTATTATTTTACTATATTGTAAAATTATCTATTACTATATTATGAATACTATACAATTACAAATATATAGTTCTGGTATAGTAATCAAGATAAAATAAATTATTGGTCACAATCGTACTTTACAGTTCTTTGTATTTGTATATATAGCAACCGAGAACGACAAAAATTATATACTGTATTGTTCTTTTTCAGTACGTGTTATAAAATAATGTACACAAGCATAAATCTTTCCAATATATTTACTAAATCAAAATGTTGCAACATATTTTTCTTTTATTTTTTTTATTTAATAAAATAAAAAATATATTGAATGTTGATAAATTGTGACCATGTACAAATAGCTAAATTACTACAGAAACTATTTTTTATTTATATTTTATTCTTGTTATGCTAGAAAACTGACATTAAGAAGACAAATAACCCTTTACATTACAGTATAAAAATATTTGAAAAATTAACCATATTTTATAATATTATTAGTATTAATTTTTAACTATTATTTTACTATTTAAAATTTGTCGTATAGAACTGAAAATGTTGACTTTTGTCGACTTTCCAGTAAAACGTTAGATTGGTTCACAAGCAATATAGATCTAATCACTTGAAGTTTAGTCAATAGAAAGTTAGATGTAAGGAAATATTGGATTATACAAGTAAAAAAGTACTAGTGCATATTTTATATTAGTTGCTAGTTGTTACTATACCATATTATTCATGTAAAATAAACTTGAATAGAGTTATCGAATTCGTGACACAGAAATTATATATATTACAGTTTATATGTCACGACCATATTAGCTTTTTGGTATTAAACTGTTGCATAACATCCAACGATTTAATACCAGAATTTTCAAATATGTTGTTGTTGAATTAAAGAAAAATATCAATAGAAAATGTAACACTTAATCTGAAGAAAATAAATTTTTGAGAATAAAATATTTCGAATTTTCAAAAAACTTGTCAAATAACAGAACAGAACGAATAAATTGTATTTAAAATTTCTTTTCGAAACGACCGGATTGAATCGCTTCGAATGTACTATAATGGATCGAAATCGTTGTGAGTACCACTGTAAGGGAGCTCACAGAGGATACACCGAACTAATTAATTACGTTTTATTAACTGAAAATAAATGTTTTGTTTCACTATGAAATAAAATATTTGTCTCATTATTTAACAATATCAGCGTCAATTGATTAATAATTTATTATTCATTAAGAACTGTATTACAGTGAATAAATTATTGTTACAAAATAGCGCACTCAGTAATCACGATTTTATATTTATAAAAAAGATGTCCGTACAATTATTAACAAATAATAATTATTAATGAATTCTCATAAAACAGTGAGACAAAAAAAATTTAATTTCATTATCTTAATATATTCCCGAAATTTAAAAATAAATATTTAATAATTTGTTTTCCCAAAATATTTTCTTTTACAATTTTACAATTATTTTCCCAGTAAATTGATATAAAATTAAATTACGAATTTTCTTTTTATATTTCAAAAGAAAATATGAATAAAATATTTCTTATTGCAGTATTCAAGAATTAGAGTTTTATAAATTAGAAAAATATAATATACTATTAAAATATTCTACACACATCTTTATAAAAATAAGTCTTTGAACGTATAAGTTTGTACATAGACGATATAATTTAATGAATTGTGTATCTTTCATTATTATGTTTGGAATTTGTATTTGTTTTGTGAGTCATTAAACTAATTTTGTGTCTTTTCCAGGAACACAAAATTTAGATCAAACTTTAATTAATTTAAACTTTTGCAAAAGAAGAAAATTCTTTTTCAACATTTAATTAGAATTTAAAATATATTTGTATTCTTTAGAGTGTATGACAAATTAAAATTTTATATTTTTAGAGATTTTAATTACATATGTTGAAAAAATGGTATACTTATTTATTATGTATATATTTTAACAAAATTATATTACGATTGAATTTTATAAAGTTTCTTAAATTATCTTTTAAAAATTATTATAATTTATAGAAATTCTAGCTAATTATATTCTACAAATATATAAATCTACTTTACACCATTTATGTAGAAGATAATATGAAAAACCAAATTTATGAAATTGAATGACACAAAAAGTCCCAATTGAATAGCCAAAACCAAATTAATCTCTGAATTTTTTTTTTAAAAAAAAAACATAATATAAATAATTAAAAAATTTTCTTTTCATATTACAAAATAACATATTTTTCACATTGCACAAAAAATTGACATTATGTTGTCCCAAAGGATATTTTTTTTTTTAAAAAAAAATTAATTTTATATTTATTTTGTATACTTTTGTATTTTTAATTTATCATTTTTTTAATTAGTCATAAAATTCCAAAAAAAAAGAGACACAATCTGATATTGTTAATAAAGTTGTTATTAAGGTTTGTGGTATATCACAAAATTGAAATATTTAAATATTTAAAGTAAATATCGGTATGTAATAAACCACAAAAAAAAAATAAAAATACAAAACCTTTTCAACACTTTGCCTTAAATATATAAATATCTTATATATAATTTCGAAATGTAAATATTAAATTCAGATGAAAATTATATATTAAATATTCATATTGATTTTAATTTGTGAAATTGTAAATAAAATGTCAGTATTTTGACACAAATATTACATTTAAATGAAAAAGGACATTATAAAAAAGGATATTATTAATATATTGTAAGAAAATACATATAAAATTTTGATTTTATTACAAATGAATTGAAATCCGTTTTTAATTGAAATAATATTTATTAGATTTAAAATTTACATTTCGTATTAGTATGGAAATATAGAAATTCCAGTAATATGGACAATAATATTTTAAACATAATTTAATTATTTAAACAAATATTTTTCAAAAAGTACTGGATATGTAATTTTTCATTAGTTTTCGGTACCAGAAAAATTTAGTTTTATTATAAGTAGTAAATAATTTACAAATTAAATCGCCAGGATTCAAATTAAATGCTATTAAATTAATAATTAGTATTTAGATTCGTGTTCAAATTAAATTAAAATTTAAATTTATTTTAAAGCTTATAAAATCATTAATAATATGTTTTGAAATTTATTTTTATGTTAAAATTCATTAAATTTACTATATATTTTATTAATTATAAATTTAATCAAAAAAATCTATAAAAATAATATATGTATTTTGTAAAATATGTATACATAATATAAAAATATTTTGATTATTTATTTATAGTAAAATGTTGGTAAATACTTTTTAATGGTAATGACTGAACAATCTAATTTTTATTTAATATGCTAATATAAAATTTCAATTGATCATTAACATAATCCATTAGCAATAAAAACAATTCCATTAACATAATTTAAAACCACATTTAAATTAGCTTTTTAAAATGGTTTTTTTTTTTGTTTTGGTTAGAAACATAAAATTAAAAGGAAAATTTATAAAGTATATTAAAGATACTTTAATAATGGAAATTATGGATTACAGTGAATAAATTATTTTTATTATCGAATTTATAGTCAATGTCGTAAATTTAACTGCTATTATTAAAATATAAAATAATTATTTGTTTGGAAATTGTGATTTGCAAAATTTACAATTAAAATGTTTGGAAATTTTTATATAAGATACATTTTATTACATAAATTTTTTCATTTATTAATTATTTGAAATAAATTTTCTTCATTATTTATATTTCGTTTTTTCCTTTGGCAATATTATCTTTTTTTACAAAGATATTTAGATAAAATTTATAATAACATTAAATTTAATGTATTATGTATATTAATCTATAATAGTACTCCATAAAAAATATCTTCTTTTTTTTTGTATATGTTCATGAACTGAAAAACTAGTTACTTTTTACTTCAAGTATTATGTCCTTGTAATACTTATTCATAAATCATGAAATTCCTCATTTTCTGATTATCCTTTAAATTTTTTTTTTTTGCATAATGTAAAACTTTTACAATATTTTCTCTAGAAAATTTACAAAACTATTTCGTGTACGTTGCGAAAAAAACGCAATAAAACTTAGTTGGTTTTAACAAGCAATACAAATTTTCTTTAAACAATATTTTGTGTTGTTTAAAGTTTGTAAACAAGATGCACGTGATTTATACCGCATTTTTCTGCAAAAATTTTTCAAAGACATAAATTTCAACTTTTTAAAGTTTACTTATTCCATTATGTAAAAAAAAAATATATTGTAATTCCACTTGAACAAACTTAATATTATTATAGGTAATAATATAGTTGTTACAAGCAGGATTATTGGTTGGATAAGAAAGGATAATAACAACTTTAGTTGCGACATAATTTTCTATAAAGTCTAAAAGTATAATTTTGTTTCGAAATATAATATATTTGTTAATTCAAATTCAATTATTCATTAATATACAGATAAGTTATTCTTCCTAAAAGTAACAATTCACCCCAAAATAATTCTCCCGAACTAAATACCATAAATCGTTTTCTGAAAAAATTCAAATATTTAACAATTTAAAAAACAAACTAATATCTTACACACATAGAAATTTCAAGATTTTAACAACGTTTTTACTGATTTGATTTTTAAATAGAACACCATATACTTTGTGGAATAATTTTTCTCCTCTTATATAGAATTGTATTCAACTAGATATGTTAATATTTAAAGTTGCATAAAGCTATGATCAATAATTTGTTACAGTTACATAACCAAAGTAAAAAAAATTTAAAAACATTCTAATCAAATGTCAAATGTTGACATTTATGCTAAAATTCTTTTTTTGAAGCTGATAAAAAAATTCCAGTGATAAATTTCATTGTTGCAGTAACGATTCTATGGATTTTTACACAATTTTAACAAGAGAAGAAGTTTGATCCATTATTATGAGCGTGACAGAGGTTCAAAATAGATAGTCAAAGCCTACGGTTCATTAAGACGCGAAGATGATCCTGTTGATAGATTTTAAGCCTAAAAATGAGGTTATTATTGACAAATATCATTTAAAGGATGTAATCAATGTACAAAACAGTAGAAAATTGGCTTAAACTAAACTTTTAATTTATGACAAAGAACGTGCTCATAAAGCCCTAAATACAACCAAAAATTTACTATATTTTGCACATCTAATTCGGCTAATTTAAGAAAAAAGCCTGCCGTCGTATCCTTATTTCATAAAAACTTCTTCTGAAATAAATTTAAAAAAAATGTAAATAATAAAAATAAAATAATTCTTGTCACGAAAATATTTCACATAACAAAAACTAATAGAAATTTATTACATTAATTTCTAAATTATTTTTTTTTTATAAATATCTTATTTAAAAATTTTTTAGTATTATGCTTAAAATTTCTTTTATATTCATAATATTTTTCATTACATTTTCCAAAAAGTAAAATACCCGAAAAAAAAAAATACAATTGAAAAATTTTATTACATATTACATAAAATTTAATTTAGAATTATGTTTTTTTTTTGTATTATTTTGACAAGTAATTTATTACATTTTTACTTCTCTAGTGTATATAACAATTATATTCATAAAAAAAATATATATATTTTAATATTCTTCATTGAAAATTCTACTAAATGTTATTTTAATATGAGTTTTTATATTTCAATTAACACGCAGAAGCCAACAAAAAAAAATTTCTAAATTTTGTGACATGAATATGAAAATATCCGTAAAAGTAAGAAAACAAAAATTTATGTAAAAATGGTAAATAGAACAATGTTATGTCAACACGTTATTTATTAATAGAATTTAGGTATATGGGTAAAAATAGCAAAAGGATGTGAAATATATTGAAATTATTTAATGAAATTTTCAAAAATATTTGTAATATTCTAAAATAATGATATAAAAAATTAAATCAATTGTTGACGAGAGATATAACTATTTTTATTAAATTAATAAAAAAACGATGTAAAAACAGATATTTTGAGATAATTAAATTTTCTTCGCAAAATTTAATTATAATTTTGTGTTAATTGCAAATTTACTTAAATATTTTCAAATTATATTTGAAAATATTTAAGTAAATAAAATTTATATAACATTTAATATATTTTAAAGAAAACTAATTTAAAGAAAACTAATTTTGTGATTTAAAGTTTTATTATATTACTTGATGAAACAAATTTTCCATGGTTGGATCCGTGGTTCGATTTATTAATTAGTTAAATATTTTTGTAACCAAGAAGCAAAAATTTTTAAATTGTCTTCTAATATTAAAATATTCAGTAAATTGTATTTTTCCAGGATATTAATAAGGATACGGTAAGCTTTTTTTAAAAATGTTTTCAATTTCCTGATATAATTTTTTATCTTCTAGTTGTAGAATAAGTTTTATATACTCGAATTGTTAATTTTAACCTTTAGCACCATTATTTTTATTTCTTATTTTCAATTCTGCAAGGAACAAATATTATAATTTTTTTCGTAATAAACTTAATCTTAACTAGACTGCGGATTAAAAATATTAGTTTCTTGCGATTAAAGTTCCTTCCTATAAATAAATTTATTATTTCGGAATCCACATAAAAATTAGTAGGTCCAAATTGTAGTAGCATGTTTAGAAAATCTTAGTGGGGAGTCTAAGTCCAATTTGGATTGTTTACCAATTGAACAAGCTTAATTGTTCACAAAAAATAAAAAAATAAAATCAATAATTTTACATCGATAAGAATATATTTATTTTATGACAATTAAAATAAAATTACATTGCATAACCAAAAAATTCATGTATCCATCTCGCGACGTCGTAATAAATTAATGAGTTTTATTTTCTTCTTCTTTCATACTCTTGGCAACTTGTTCTTGTACCAAATCACGACTATGAATACCAATTAAGAAATCTAAATGATTAAATTTTGGTTGTGGTACAACATATGGTTTAACAACATTTGGTAATTTTTTTTCTAATTTTGATACATCTGTTGGATCAGCTAACCAATCATTCATTGAATAATGTAAATATACAGGTGCTCTTACATTCGATAAATCATATGATGTTGGAGTTAATTTTCCATAAACTTTATAATTTTTCAGCCAACCATAATCAAACATACGAAATTCACCCGATTTAACTAATTGACCGTAATGTATAAATTGTTTTGTTGATGAACCAGCTGGTACATGTCCTAAAACAGCTGGTAGCATAGTCTAAAAAATAACAATGTTTATGATTTAGAAAAAAAAACGTTAATATTTTTTTATTTTATATTTACCTTATTCAATTCTTGTGAATTATATCCAGTTACTAAGAAAATTGCATTACTACAAATAACTTGTGTAAATGCTTCTTTTTTACAAAGTATTTGACCACCCATTTTTAATAATTCATTATTTGGTAAGAATTCATAAGCACCGATAAATTTAGAAATCCACTAAAAAAAATATTAATGAAATTATTTAATTTAAAAAAAAAATCAATTCTTTAAGCTTATCATGCAGTCGGCCGTGAAATAAAATCTTTCATCCTAGTGATGAGTTGTATTGCAAAAGTATTTTTGAGAAAACCAATACAAATTGACGATTTTTTTAAAACCAAACAACGAAACATAAATTATCAAATGTTTTGAACATTATTTTACCAGTGATATTTGTAATACACGGTTAACTTTTGCCCTTGTAAATTAAATCATTTCACGATAAAAACTGCGTACCACAAAGTGAAGTCGCAAACTTAATTTTTCACTCGGTGTTAAATTTATATGATAATTACATTTCACGGCCAACTGTACTAAGCTTTATGATTCCGTCTTACATTAAACTGGTTCACAAATGGAGCAAGAACTTTAATTAATGGGCTTTTTATATATTTCATAAATGCAATTGGTGCCATAGCTTGCATTGATATAATTTTATCACAATAAGTTGGTAGTAATGAACACATTACCCAAAAACTTGTTGTACCTTGTGAATGACCAACATAATGTATTTTTGGTACACTAGTTTTTTTAATAATATAATCAATCATTGCTGGTAAATCAAATTTACCAAGTTCATGAAATGAAAAATTCCAAAATTCTTTTGAACGTATATCTAAATATGTATGTTTTTTTGAATAACGATTTCCTCTAGCATTACCCATCCAAACATCATAACCAAGATCATGAAGATAGTACGCTAAATAAATTTAAAATTAATTAATTTACATATATTTTTTAAATATAATACAAATGAATTACCAAAAGCACTTTGTGGTCCCATTATTACCCAACCAGCTGATGAATCCATAATACCATGTTGTAAATAAACTGGTGTTCCACCAGCTTTTGGAATTCTATGCATTTCTAAGATATATCCATCTTGTGTTTGTACTGGATGAATTTCTACAGGATATCCATATTTTTTCAATAATTGTGGCTATTTTAAGAAATAAAAATATTCAATAATTTCTTATAATTTATTTTAAAAATAAATTTAAATTATTACAGTAGTTAAATAACCATCTTGTACAATTCTTGGTTCGATTTCTAAACCATATTCTTCAAACAGCTGTTGATTATGTAAAAATCTTGTTAACTCTTGTTCACTTTCACCACTGTCAATAGTTTCATTGAAAGGATATGAAAATGCTAAACTAATTAAGCAAAAGTTTAGAATAACTTTAAATAATTTCATTTTTTTTTTCTTTTAAATATAATTGTTTACTGAGAAAATTATTGTAGTAAAATATAAAAATTTAAAAAATTTGCTTACCTTTTATACATAAAATTATTATTAGTATAATCTTATCGATAAAGATAGCGCATTTAATATTTTTTTTTCAAATACTGATAAATAATACCGTAAAAATAATTATTACGATAAAAATAAGTGTGAAAAATAGGATGTACTGATAATTTCAATTATATTTGATTGAATTTATCAATACTTAATAATGTCAAAAATACTTTAGATTTTATCTACATAAAACGATTTATAAATTAATTCAAAAATTAAATTTCATATTTTAATATTAGTGGCTTATTTTTTTGATGATTAATGAATCCACTTTAATTATTAATTCTTTAATGATTTAATCAATTTAATAATTAATCAATGAATTATTATTATATCGATTTTATGTTTTTATTTAATGAAAACATATAATTATTTAATTACATATAATTATATATTTACATTTTTTTTTATCATTTTGTAAAATTATAGGTAAATATTACCGATTTGGTTACCGATTTTTTTTTTTAGATAAATTTAAGTTGTATTTAAATAATATCTATGGCTATCATAGTATAATAAAAATTAGTTAAATAAATCTAATTTCATTGATGATTGGATTATCTTTAAATTTACATTAAGGAAATAATTTAAAATGTAAATAATAATTTTTTTTTTTTTTCTTAGAGCAGTGAGAAGATTTTATCGTCAAATAGCTACTCAGCAAAATTGCTATGATTACTCAGGACAAAAAAAAAATCATCAAGCTTTTATATCAACAAGGACATGATTTACAAGTTCTATCGAAGATATATATGAATCAGTAACATATTCTATAAAAAATGCAAAATCATTGCTAAATAAATGAGCAATAACTAAAAATTGAACTTAGATTGACAGAGTTAAATAGTTGAATAAGTATTAAACTTCTTTCTGGTATACTAAGTACCTGAAAAATATATGGTCATTGAAATGAAGCGACACATGTAATTCGAGACATGCCTGTGCATAACTACTAATTCGATTTGTGGAGGTTGTGGTGAAGATTAACAAGCAACTATGTAGAACACATGATTTGCGATTGTATTACTATATGGTAGAAAACAGTATAAACATTGTAACATTTCTTTCCACATAACTTGATTCTACACTGTCTACATAATCAGGTAATATTAAGCTAGTAAAAATTTTAGTGTGGTATTAACCCTTTAAGTTCGAAAGGCTCCCCTACATAATTTTTATGCTGTAGAAATCTGAAGGCTTCGTTATGGAGACATTTCTTTTACAAATTTTAATCATTTTTTTTATTTCACAATTGTTAAATAATGCGTACAGTTGTACGGTTCTAACATTCTTCGAATTTGGAGTACAAACGGATTCGTATTCCCTAAAACCGGGTTCGCAATTATTTTCTTTATTATTTTATTATTATTATAAATGTAGTGTAATCATGTCTACTATTAGCATTTGTTCGAATCAATTTTTCTACTCTAATACAAATATATTTGATTTGAAGAAGTTATATTAATTAAAATTTAATAAAAATAAAAACAATTTTTTTTTTTTTGTTATTTTATAAATTAAAAGTTCATCCCTCCGGATTAATGGTACTTCAATTTTAATTATGATATTTTTATATAATTTCTTATCACATTAAGTGGATTTAGACAAATAAATAAGTTATACCGTATATCTAAATAATTAATAATTTGTCAATTTCTAATAATTTGTAAATTTTTTTTAGAAATTAATTAACGATAACATTCTTTATCTATTTTGAAGGATATGTCATTCAATGTTAATTCTAATAATAATTTCATTTTTTTATTTACGGCATTAGTATTGCTTTTTTTCGGCCACACTTTACTATAAAAAATATTCTGTAATCGTGAACTATTAATAAATTTAAATTTTGTAAAGAAAACTCTTGATCGATTTTATTATAAACAGAAAATTTATTTATAAGATTTAAAATTATATCAAAAATTTTTATTTGAAGTGGTAATTTTGAGTGGTTATTTAAAAACTAGTAATAACTACTAAGGTAATCCATTTCTCCAATTAAAATAAATTAATATATTTTTTTTTAATCTGTTTAGTTACAAAGTAATTTAAAAAATAAAATAACATTAATTATAAATATTACACATTCTAAATATAAATTTCTAATTTGAAATTAGAAATTTAACTTAGAATATTGAACAATAATTAGTATTTAAATAAGGTAAAAAAAAATTGCAATAAAATTAGTTAGAATATTTTAATTTTATCAAAACTAATTTAAACAGCAAAATGAATAAAGTGTAAATATTAAATTAATTTTTATCAAAGTTTAGTAAATAAACTTAATTACTAGTTTAACCATATTTAAACTGAAAAATTTTCATTTTTTCACTTTATAATTTAATATCATTTCTCATTTTATTTCGTATAATATCGGTCAAATATTATTTGTTTCAAAATGTAAGATTAAAACGGATAAAATTTTAATCTAATGTCAAAATAATTAGTTTTTAATTACAAATACAATTTAAATTAATATTTACGAACACCATAATTCATTATTTTTAAATATATTGTAAGTCATGACAGTTTAATTTAAGATTGTTTTATTTAAAAATATTAACTTTTTTTTCTCGTTATGTTTAATTAGAAGGATTAACTTACTTTGTTTTCAAAATTATATTATAAATCCTTATTTTTTAAAAATAATTAAATATAAATAATAAAAAAAATTATACTAACCTTAGTTTTATACAAAAGTTTTTTCAGTAATAATTATGTTATATTTTGAAATATTATACATAATTATTATGGAAAGACTTTGAAAAACCACAATGTCCTTTACTTAATTAAATTCTATCATAAACAATTTTCAGCGTAAATTAATTATATATAAATTATTTTTTTTAGTAATTACTTGTTTCATAAATATTTTCAGAAATTTTCTAACTTAGAACGTTTAAAAAACGTTTACTTAGAACGTTTTTTTAAACGTTCTAGTTTACTTAGAACGTTTAAAAAAATTTTTTCAGAAATTTTTTTAAACGTTCTAAGTAAACTATTCTTTGGTATATTCTCTTAAAACTCAGTAACATCACTCAATTTATGACGAAAAGTTAAATGTTAATGCCTGGATTATATGGAAGATGACAAGTAGAAAAATATACAGACATAACTGAGAGAAATTAAAACTTGATATATAAATTTTACAGATATGGACACCAAGCACTTGCAATTCTTTTTAAATTTGGCTAATTTTTACGCAATTGCAATTATGGTTGAATTAGAAACTTTTTACGCAACTACGCAATTTCAAAATTGTATGAAATCTAATGTCCCCGCACTATTAAATATATTATAGTTCCTACACCTAAAAATAGTTTCTGGATAATTTAAATTAATTTTTTTAATGTTTTTCTATATATGTACTACATAATATTATCTTAAGATATCAATTAAATTAATTCGCTTTAATATTTAATATATTTGCAAATTACTAATCAAATTTATGTTTCCAAGCCTTTTTTCGTTGAAAATTTTATTACAGAAATAAAATTATTTAGTTTTAATAATAGTTTCCATTTGAAAAATTTACAAAAATCTTTCAATCAACTTTCACGTCAAGAAACAAACTCAGATTATTAGTAATGAAAAGTATATCTAAAAAAAAATTTAATAGACAAATTTAATTTACAAATTTTAGAAAATAACGTGAAATTAACTAGAATATTTTAATTTACATAATATTTCGTATGTAACGTTTATTTCACTTTATATTTGAATTTAGTAATAGTTTTCATATCGATATTTTTAAAACATAATAGTTTATCTATATTATTACAAAAATATTAATAATGCTGCTGATCAATTTAATTTACTATGCCGATTGAATTTGCATACTTATTTTGGTTATTATCCTAGTAATTGTAATAAATAAAAGGATCTTCCCTATGTACGAAATTATTCGTGCCAATTTCTAAGAATTTTACTAAAAATACAAAGAATTCTAAAAAATTTTATATTTTTTTATGAATTAAAATTTTACTTAAAAAGAATTTTTGTTAATAATTAATTATATTATAAAAAAAAAATTAAAAAAATTATAAAAATTATTTTATGCTTATTTTAAAATTAAAAAAATTATAAAAATTATTTTATGCTTTGGCCCTCCCTATTAATTTTTAAAATAAATTCATTTTCTTTCAAAATTTTATTATAGACTACATTTAATCTAAAAGCTTTGAATATTATAAAAACTATAATAAATAATTTATGGTCTATTTTTTTAATTTTCCATACTGAAAGAATGAAAGCCTTCATATTTTTTTTAAAAATTCATTCAATTTTTTTGTTAAGTCATCTATGGGTGAGTGCCCTAAATTATGTAATGTACATTCAGCTTAATTTCTAAGGAAAAATTTGATAATATTTTTATATCAGTAAATTATCACTTTGCGGCCTTAGTTATTTTATGTATTTGTTAATAAGTAAATTTTCTATGTTTGAGATATCAGCTGGTGTGCCTCCTGAAATCTCACTATTCTCAGTATTGAGTATTCACAAAATATTGAAAATTCCTGTATTCACCGATAAATATTTGACTACCAAAAATAAACTTTCGATACAATATTTTATTTTATTATTAATTTCAAAAGGACTACAATTTTTTTTTTCAGTATTTAAATATACTTATTCATCCTGTGTTTTTATTTACATAAAATCATTAAATTTTAATTAAATATTTAATTATTTTTTATACTTATAATTATTAATATTATTCCGCTAAAAATTTAAATAAATATTAATTATTATAAAATTTCAATTAATTTATGTGTACTATACAGAAAATATATTTATTAAACATTGACATACAATTAATTTATATGTCAAATATCCGGTGAAAAAAAAACAAAAACATACTCATAGTACAACCTTAAATAAATACTCATATAATATCTTTAAATCAATAAAATTGTAATTAAAAACTTCATTAATAAAATATATATTCATCATGTTTCAAAAAAATTTTATTACTTCAACCTTTTTTTTATCATTAAAAATTGCAATTTTTTTTTCTTGTTTTGTATATTTCAGGAAAATAAATAATAAAATAAGATATTTTTATATGTAGTGAAATATATGATAAGTTAATTTTATTGTTAAAAGCAATGAATAACTTGTTTAACAAAATGAATCTGTTAATTTTCATATTCAGGTACAAATAAAAGTTCGTACGTTTGGTATATATTTTTTTCCATAAAATACGAAATATTTAACATGGCAGTCAATTTAAATTAAAAAAAAATTTAAAATTTAAATTGACTGCCATGTTTCGAAGAATATTCATGTGAAGAAGTGTATATTAATCAGAAAACTATTTTAAAATTTTATTACGAAACTTTAGAATTTCAAAATTTATTAAAATTTTGTTAAGGAAAATAGAGACGATATGTCACTCTCTTTAATCAGGTTATAAATATATTCATTAAATATTTATGAATTTTAAGTTTGTGATGTTACCAGTAGAACTAATTAATACCATTGAAGAACTGAAAATATTTTATATTATAGTTAGAAGTTTTGAAATTTAATGCAGATATCTTACGAATATACGTAACACTTCAAAAATTAAATTATTGATTAATTTTTGTTATAGAAAACATAATCATATTATTTTGCATAAAATAATTACATTTTCATTTTCATAATATTAATTTAAAAATTAATTTGAATAAATGCAAGAAAAATAAAGTGAATCTCTATTTAAAATATTTGCTCAATGCAATGCAATTGGATAAAATTGTAAATTTTTTCCACAAAAACTCAACTACAATATTTTAACTTATAGAATTTACGTATGTTCTGCCCAAAGCATTTATAGTTTATGTCAAAAAACTTAAGAATTTATTATACGTATTTAAAACAATATTTAAATGAAAACATAACAAAACTGTTAGATATACATATTATATTTAAATTTTGAATAAATTCATAGAAAATGTCAAAAACGAATAGTTTAGTTATTTTTTTTTTGGCAATTCCTTAAGGACATTTATCTATTATCTATTTTAAAGAAAATTCTGTACAATTAAATATACCTAAAATTTTCTATAGAAACACAATTTAATCTGTAGAAGTTTTTTTTTTAAAAAAAATTGTTTTACTATTTCACAGATATCTCAGAAGTGAATAAACTCAATAGGAAATTTTAGATACTAAAGATAATATAAAATGAATTTTAATAATTCTTATTAAATAAATAAATCTTGTAAAATTATTTTTATTAAATAAATAAAAATTATGCAGCTTTACATAGGAATTTAAATATTTAAAAGTAATAAATTATGTTTTCAATCTTTAATGGAATTTTCTTTCTTATGGAATTATTCATATTGATATAAATATTCTATTAAATTTGATTTAAAAAATGAGATTTAGAATACAAAATCTTATTTAAATGTTCAAAAAAATTTTTTACAATTATTAATATAAACTTTAAATATTTAAAATATGTAAGAAAACTTTAAATATCTATTTAAATATCTAAGAAATCTTTATGAACATAAATATTATCTATATTCTACACAATTATTGTCATTCCAAATATCTAAGTTTTCAATATAAAATAAAATAAAGAATTATGTTTTGGAAATTAATTGTTTATTTACACTTATTTTCAAATAAATATTATAAAGTTATTTTAAAAATTTTGAAAATTTCAACAATAAATAAATTATTTGTTATAGAATTGAAAATTTTTATTCTATATGTTATGTAATGAGATGTAAAACTATGCATAAAATATTTAATAGAGAATAATTTTGTTATAATTCTAGTGAAAAATTTCATAAGAATTTTGAAAACCCTAAAGTAATTTACAAAAATATATAGAAGAGAATTTTTTATACAAAAATTCAATAGAATATCTTATGGTTTATTTTTTTTTTTTACAAAATAATAAACTGGCCCGAAAAACTTTTATAAATATGATTAGAATTTTCAGCTTAGAGTTTTCATGGAAAATACTCGGTATAAAGTAATAGATTTAATTTACTACTACCAGAAAATATTTTAAATTGTTAACTGGCGAAATTTAGGGAAATTATTTTCAAAAATCTGAAGTAAATTATTGATTATTTTATAATACGTAATTTTTTTTGTAGTAAATATTTGTTATTCTAAAATATAGCCTTAAAGGTGAAAAGATTTCATTACCGTCATTACATTAATTTTAAAACTGAAGTGAGAGACTATTGAACTGACATTATCGGTCCATTAAAGCTTAATTCTTTTCAAACTTTAATATTATATGTAAAAATTTATTTTCGAAATTTCTTACTATATTCTTATTTGTATTTTCCATTAGAAATATCCTTAAATTTTTCTAATAAAATGTAATGAAATGATGATAAAAGTGAAGAAAAAATATACCACAAAAACATTAAATTGTCTGTTAATAGATTGCTTTGCTAGCTATAGATAATATCTTATACTATTTGTAAACAATTAAAAAGCTTAATTTGAAAAAAAAAAAAAATAGAAAACTCTACAAAATTGTACAAATATTTATATTAAGCAAAAAAAAAATGAATTTTCTTTTTTTTTAAATTTTTATAGTTCAGACGTCATATTTTGGCAAAGGGACAATGAGAAAAGTACTTAAGTATCTTAAGTAGCTTATAAATTGTAAGGATAATGCATCACAACTAATGAAGAAAAGATTTTTTAATTTTAACAGAATAAAAAAAAAATTTTATATGAAAAGAAAAATTGAATAGCTTTTATATAATTCCTTAATTTGTTATCAAGGATATATAAAATAATTTCTAATGAATAGTTTATAGATATAATACGGATTTGTCTGGATATTTATCATTAAATGAAAAATTAAATATTAAACCACAAAAAGAATTTTATAAGTTTTGTTATATGAAATTTTAAACTTTTTGAAAGGCTTTTTTTTCAATAATACACTTAAAAAAAAAGGACTTTTTTTCTACAAAAAACAAAATTAAAGATCTAAATTATTGAATTAAATTAAATTAAATATTAGAAATTATTTAAATATAAATATAACTTAAATACAATTTATTTTATTTCAAATATTGTTAATGGAAAAGTTTTTCGAATTATAATTTGTGATAAATATTTCTGTTTTTCAACTTTATGAACCTTAAGCAATACTGAAAACTTACTAAATTTATTGATTTTACACTAAAATTAAGTTTAATATATATTTTATTACTTTTGAATAATTGAAATTGAAATTAATTTTATTATTATAAATTATCATCAAAAATTAAGTTCAATAATACATATTTATGAACTATTGCTGTGTATTGTTGCAGTAATTCTCTTCTACAACCTTATTTTTGTTTTAATTATACCAAGTTTAAAGAAGGAGTTACAGTCTTATTAAAAAACAAAGTATAAATTGACATGCAGGAAAAATTTGTAGAAAATCTTTTGGTACTTTACATCATTAAATTCAAGACAGTGGAATACCCAGTATAAGATACTATGAACCGCAATCATCGCTGGGTCCAAAAATTTTCCAAATACTCCAAATAAACATTCATAAATATGTTAAAAATAATTCTGCATTAACAGAATATTAACTAGAAAAGCTTATTGTTATAAAAATATGAATAAAAAATACAGGGCTTCGTGTCTAAATATAAATCCATGTAATCGAACAATTTACTTTCAACAAATACGTATTTTTATTAAAATCAATTTATTATTTTTTTCATTTAAAACTAAGTCCCAGACAGAATATGTCGTTGTCGAGTCATCTGAAATTTAAGAGAATATGTCATTATAGCTGGTTTTTAATAATTAAGCTTAGTAATAATTTTAAATGAAATATATTTGAAATAACCTGAGAAAAATTCTGAAAATTGTATACAGTCTTAATTCCTAAACTTGGCATGACTTCAACTATGGCATTTAATTTTATTTAGAATTTGAAAATCAATCTTCGTTTTACAACAGAAGAAATTAGCAAAGATTGGTATTAAATACAACAAAAATTAATACCAATACAACAAAATTACAAAAAAAAAAAATTCATTTAATATATTTTATAAACCAAGTGTTTACACGTTGCATATCAAAAGGTTCTTCTTACTAAACATTTTTTTAACATTATTTTATTTTTCTTAGAATCCTTATATTTACTGAAAATATCCTTTAACTTTTGACTTTTAAAAAGAATTTTTCTTTGAAAAATCTTTGAACAGAAAATTTTCTTGAATTCTTTTGAACTGATGTGTTTTTCATGTTTTTTTTTTTGTATTTTTAAAATAATTTGCACATTTTAAATTTTCTTTTAAGATTTTTCTTTTTTTAAAAGAAAATATTTAATATTTTATCTCTAATTTTATTTTTTTGGTATTATATACGAATCGGAAAAGAATGTGTTAAGAATATTTTTTTTTTTGATGTAAGAGAATTTTATAAAAATAAATTATATTTTTCTTGTGTTGGACTTGTAAAATTTTGTAAATGTAAAATGGTTTCAAATTCAAAAAAAATGAATATACAATAATTTTCTTTAAGACTTAAGTGCAAGAAGTTTGTAAAATGATTTTAAAAACTTTAATATTGTAAAATCAAGATTGTAGATAAATTTAAGATGATTTGAATTTAGAATATTTTATCATTACTTATTATTCAGAATTTTAGATACTTCACGTAAATGTAAATATAATCTAAAATTTTCTGTATATACCAAATACTTATAAATCAATTTCCATTAGCCTGTTACTATTGACTATTTAAAGTATATTCAATTTTAAAAAATCCATTTAGTTTTAATTAAGTTTAAAAAAAAATTTCTTAAAGATATTTCCAGTCAGAGTATTGTATGTAATTACATAAAATATAAAACTAGTATTCGTGGTTTTAATTGTGCTGATTTGTGATATGAATTTATAGAAACTACAAGCCTTTAAAAATTATTATAAATCAACCAAAAAGTACACATAATTCTATCAAAATGACAGTTTTGCAGAAATATTTGAAATGACCAAAATATATAAATTAACCTATACATTATATTTTTGGAATGCAAAATTTACATATTTTAATTTCAACTGAAAATTTGTATTAAATGACCCGTTTAAATTAAAAATAATGGATATTTTTGAATAGCAATTTAGTAGATATTTATTTTATATCCTGATGTCCTAAATATACATTTATCCTTAGTAGAGTGATGGATATTGGATAAAAACCAAATTCTTATGATAGTATTTTCAAATATTTTTTTTTGGTTTTTTTTTATGCGACTCGTAAATTTTGCTAAGTTATTCATTTAAATGTTATAACTAGAATAAATTAAGTATAATGATTTATTAACATCGACATGCAAGTACATCCTCTTTGTGTTATATACTTATCGAATATCTAGAAATTTCTCTAAACTATAAAATGATTATTCATTGCAATTTAATTTAATTAAACATTGCATAGATTTTGTGACATTATCGCTTATTCGAGCAATTTGTAATTGACAATAAGCATAGATATAGATTTATATGATTCTAATTGTCCAATTAAAATTTAAAAAGAACTTCTGCGTTAATCATTTAGTTTAATTTAAAAGTGCTATTTATAATTAATAAGGAATACAAATTTTGTTATATTTAATATATAATTGAATATATAAAAACATACTAATAACAAATTAATTCTATTCTTCCGAATATTTGATCTTTTACAGAATAAAATTCATTTATCTATTTATGCTGCCTAAAAATTTATATTAATTTGAAATTATTCTTTTACATATTACATAAAGTTCTAATTTAAAATAATGTCACATACTAAAAGTTAAATAAATGTAATTTTACTAATCCTAATGACATTGCCTTTTATTTGTATTTTTTTTTCTTGATTTTTTTTAATCAAATTTATGTTACGAGATATTTTATTAGCCCATTTTTTGTAGATATAAATTAAAAGGTGTTTATAACCAATATTTATTTATTTCATATTTATTGGCTTTTTAGATTACCAACAAGCTTCATAATTATGTATTACTGGTTCTTACCTTTTCGGTAAAAAATCTTCCATTAATTTGAATGATCAAGTACTTTAAATTGAGTTTCTGATACATTAACTTCAATACATCAATACCGTCTGATTCGCAATTCTGCAACATTCTCGCGATTAGTAAACCAAGAATTTACGTCTATATATTTATTGTGTTATATATAATATACAGCACTATATTTTCAACATTGCTATTTTGCTAATACTAAAAGCTACTAACAGAGTCAACTCGATACGAGTGTTAATACTACGAGACATGGAAACAACTAAAAGTACCCCAAAAAGCAATATAGTTTTCCGGACTTCAAATCAGTAAATAGACAAAGCGAAAGAGATGTAAGAGATAAAACAAAACTAACAGACGTTATTGAAGAAGCTAAAAAAATTAAACAGGATGTCCAGGATATATATTATATAGCAAGAACTAACAAAAATATATGGAATAGCTCAAAATAAAGAAGATGAATATGTCAAAATAAAGTAGACTGGACGAATTTTTAGGAGGCTGTTACCTCTAAATATACACTAGATTTAAAGATTTAAGTAATTAATAATTATGCTGGTGTTGGCTTAGTGGTAGTATACTAAGCTGTGGTGCAGTAGGTACTAAGTTCGCTTCCATTCCGAGACATTGATATTGGTATAATTTTACTCGGCTTTAAATGAGTACCAGTTATAATATATTATAGTAAATTGTTATTTTTCATCTTGATTCCGAAAAAGTGTTAACGGTTGAGGCCATCTGTTAACAACACTGACTCAGGAATTAATAGGTTTCTACGTTCGGAATCCATATAAAATTGTATAAAAACTTTTAATGTTTTTTTTTGATTATCCAAAAGGACTTCAAAATTATTTTTTACACAGTAAAAAAATTATTTAATCTGTAATAAAATTTAACTTTAAGTCAATATGTTAACTCTTATTCTTTTAATTATGCCAAAAAACTTATTTTTTTATCCATAAACTAAATATAATTAACTAATAATCAATATTAAAAGAGTCTTACTTTCATATTTATATTTCAGACATTTCAAAACACGAGTTTTCTATTTAAAAGCTTAACATTTTACTAAATATATTTATTTTATTCTTAGACATAATTTCACTTATAAAACATAAAAGGATTGTATACATATGAAAATAATATCTTATAAGGATTTCTATTATCAATAATGTCTGAAGGACAAAGTATACAATAATATCAAACAAAAAAAAAAAAGTTAAATAATCAATATTTATTGCTGATATTGCTGCAAAACATTTTCTGTTTTTTTTTTTTTTTTTGGTAAATATTTTCTTTTAGTTATTATGTTTGAACAAAAAAAAATAATTTTCAGTCAAGAATGAGTGTCTGAAGGACATTTTGAAAATCTTAGATTTTCTCATAAGCCTACCAAAAAAAAAATGGTTTTTTTTTTATGTTATTATTGTTGATATAATCTTATTTGAAAAAATAATCTTATTGATGTTATACCGAGACATTTTATTTAGTTGAAAATAAAAGAAAATTTGAAAATTCTTAACATTTCAAGAAAAAAAAAATACCCTGAATATCTTTCTTATTATGACACAACGATAATAATAATAATAATAATAAAGAAAAAAACCTTATATTAACTATATATGTCAACAAATTCATATGTATTTAATATTTCATCTATATTAGTCAACTTTACGATATGCTCCTAATATGACATGAATACAAAATTTTCCAAAAAAAAATTATATAATTTTTTTTTAGAAAAAATAAATAAATATAAAAATTCGAAAATTAGGTTAACAAAAAAAAAAAAATGAAAAATATTTGGGTTAGAAAAAGTTCAAAGTTTTCCTTTATTTGATTTAGAACCAAAAAAAAAAATAAAGGCCCATAAATTTCTGTTTTCTTTATATAAACAGCTAGAAAAATCTAAGACGAACTTACTTGTCTATTTACTTTTAAAATTAAAGTTGAAAAAATTATGTTCAAAATCTTTGAGATGTACGAGTATATAATTTGGAGGATTTTTTTTCTTTCCTGCAAATACATTTAAAGGATTGTTGAAATAAATAAAATATAATAAATGATTGATGATTCTTAATTTACACCAAAAATTTGTAATATTTTTTTTTGGTTTGGAAATTTTTTTAAAGTCTCAAGGAATTGTAATCGCGGATGGTGTAAATTTTATGTAAATAAATAAAATCAATAAATTTTAAAGTTATTGAGATAAAAAATATTATATATAACAAAAACATGTTACGAAGTAATAAACAAATTAAATATATGTCTTAAACATGTTATAGCATTTCTAGGTTAAATTAGAAGTTTTTGAATTTCAGTTAGTTTTTCAAATTAAATTCATCATTTTCTAAATAAATTATGTAATTTTACAAATAATTTTCGTAATTAAAATTTCAAGATGAGTTTTTTTTATTTGAAACAAGATGAAATTGATTAGAAAAAGATTATATAGGAAAGCTATATAAAAACATTAATTGACTTATAACGAATTGGATTGAGAAAGCTCGCTTTTCTTGGTAGTGTTTAGTAAACACTAAACACTAGTGTTTAGTAGAATCCTTTTTCTATATGGCATCATTTTCTAATTTGAATTAACTATTAAGTCGTTTCGAAATTAAACTTATTCATAGTCAAAACAGATTTGAAAATTTTTTTTATGTCGCATTTTGTAAAACTGAACGAGTAAAATCGCCAACGGAAATAAAACCAATAAAAAAATGGAGGATAAACTCCACTACTTACATTTCAAGACAAACATCTTGATTTTCAATAAAACACTTGTTCAATTTCCTGTCAACAAATTGGTTAAAGGAGGAAAAATTTCCTCGACATCAGTGTAGTTTTTGGTCACTAAAAAAAGACATAAGGAATGCACGAAAAAATTATAAATAAAATAATAGAATAAAATTGCTTGCAAAAACGTAGCGTTAAATTGATCACTGGTTGGTTGATTGGTTTAAAAAGAAGGGCAAATTATTAGTTCACAATTTTGACGGGTGTTTATACCTCAAGCATATGAATCCATCCTATATTCTTAACGACAGCAATAATACTTGCCAGCCTGATATTACTTGCTTCTATCTTATTTGTCAGAAAGTGAGTTTCTATATGTTTCAACCTTTTGTACCGGTTAGCTGCTCATTTCCTAATGAGGTTTTCTGAGGCTTCCTCTTACAACCTATACAAAAGGACTAGATTTCATCACTACTCTGTATAAAATAATTCAAAGAATATCTAAAAAAAATTCCGCAACAACATATTTAATGTATGTTTATTCTACTAAAAAAAATACTACTATATTTTTTTCTATAATTTATGTACACACGAAAATATTATAAATAATAATAAAAATTTCTCTTATATGTAATAAAAAAAAAATTGTATTTATGTATAATTTTATTACATTAAATAAATCAAATTAATGACTCAGTTCTGTAAATCATGTATATTTATAATAATTTAAATCTATATCGTTTTTATATTTCGTAATTTTCATTCTTCTTACGCATTTCCTTTTGGATACTTGAAAATAAGAATTATTTCCCATAATAAAAATCTAATTTATGAAAATTAACATAATTTTTCTTTATACACATTATTTCCTTTAAGACAAAAAGATAATATAAAAAATAATAATTTCAAATCGTTTAAAATTCAAATATAAATTTATGTAAAATATTTCCTATTTAAGAGCAATTATTAAAGGAAACCTTATTGTGTTTACCTTCTGTCAATTCATAATCAATCTTCATCAATGATGAAAATGTCAATATAGAAAAAGATATAAATTTTCTTCTTTTTTTTTTTATTTTTCTTTTCATCCTGACAAAAGTAATAAATATAAGAAAGCTAACAAAAAAAAAACATATTTTTCATTTTGTTTTACAGATGAAAACAGATTATTACAATTTCGAAACATTTTTCAAAATATTTATTTTGATATTGATAAGACTATAAATCAGTTTTTGATAGATTTTTGTATATTTTATTTAATTTTTGAAGGAAACTTTTAAGATTCAGTTTAAAAAACAAATTTACTATAAATTACAGTGTGTTTCATGCATTTATTGGGACAATTTGAATTTAAATTTGAATTGAAACAAATCTTAGAAAATTCAATTTCAATTAGAATACGTAGATTACGATCTTAAGAATCCGAACATAAAAAAGAAAATACTATCTATAACTAACAATACGTCTGTAATATCATCCAAAAGTCTGCAACATCAGCTCAAAAATGATTACAATATAAAAATAAGAATTGAATGAAAATAAACTTTTTTAAAAAAAATTTAATTTCAGAAGATTTAAAATTAAGTAAATTTTTTAAACATGTTTAAAAAGAAAATGATGATCTAATATCATTTGGACAGCATTTTTTTTTTACCTAGAATTAAAGGATTTAAACAGAATTAAATGATTTTTATGTGAAAAATGTGTTTACCCGCATTTTATATTTAAAATTCGACAGCTTAGTTCTTATTTGCCATATAGCTACATATTTGAGTAACAAAGTTGTTTTATGCAAATGTTTTACAATGTTAAATGATTTAGAATAAAAATATATATTTAATTGAAAACTTCCAATTTAATGAAAATAACAAAACCATTTATAAAATCTAGACACTTAGTTGACAAAAAACACTCAAAATACAAATAACTAGTAAGGTGACTTTATAAATAACCTTATAAATTCACTATATATAAGTGTATAATAAGATTTTTCTACAAATTCGTTTGGTAATGTGATCTCATTAAATGAACCAACGTGATTATTGCTACATTTTCTCTATTTTCGATTTGTAATAAGAATTTATCCTTTTGTCCTTTTTCTTTTTCTTTATTTTATTTCGAAATTGGAAATCATTTTCAACAACTCAAAAAAAAAGGAAATTTGAAGAAAATAAATGATAAAGATATGACAAAACATTAAGTTTTCAAAAAATAAATCTAATTTTTATAAAATAGTTCAATTTATCATATGAAATAAAACATATTGAAAACAAATTGAATTATAAAATCAAAAATATATGCTTTATTGGTCAATTTTAAATTTATTTAAAAAAGATAATATTTGAGAAATAAAATTTTTAAATTTTTGTTTATTTTCTGAAATTTTGACACAATTTTTGTTTATTTTCTGAAATTTTGACACATCGATGTTTCTCAGCTTTAAATGAGTTACCAGTACAATAAAATATAATATTAAGATTAAGATTAGAAAAAGTGCTAGCAAAGTTGAGACCAAATCTGTTAACAAAAAGGACTCACGAGCAAAAGAAATTAGCTTATTGCAATTAAAAGTTTCTTCACTATAAAGAGACATTATTCGGAATTTAAAATAAGTAGGTCCAATTTGCAATAAAAATGTTAAGAAACTTTAAAGTACAGATAATTTTGCACATTAGTCTCTCTCTATTGATTTAATTTAAAAAATTTGTGCAAAAATTTTAAATTTTCTTCAAAAAATTTATTTAAAAAACTACATATTTCCTGCATAATATTCTATCCAATTAATTTTGATAAGCTATAAATAAATCTATCTGAACTAATTTTGATAATAATAAATGAAATTATTATTATTTTGATCATTGGTCTCTAAGTAGGTTTATGTTTTTTCAGTAAGTATTATATATTTCATATAAAATTTATAATAAATTTACACCGGAAGCACTAATATTTATACTCAAAAGGATAATATAATACTGTTGATTTAATTCTGGACAAGTTTTCTTAATTAGTTAATTTATTATTGGAGAAAGTATTTAGTAAAACTATAGAACAGATGAGATTAAAGATAAATTTACAAATAGTCCTCTGGGTATTTTTAAATGATAACAAAAATAATATGTTTATTTTATAATATTGACTTAAAAATCAATATTTTTTGAAATTTTACAAATTCTACTTGAATGAATTTAATTAAATATTTCTTTATTTTAGTCTGTATTCTATTTTAAAGCATTAAAATTAATTATTTTAAAATAATGATTTGTTTAAAAAAAAATTCTATGAAAAATTCTACATATTTAAAAAATTATTATAATTACATAATTAATTTATTTTATCGATTTTTTTTTTATTAATAGATATGGAATTAATTTTATTATTATATATATTTTTTTTTAATTATTTTTAATAAATAAATAATATCCTGTTTTATTTTCGGTGCTGACGTAAATACGATATTTAAATCGGATTATATTTATTTTTTCAGTTACATATATTGTTACCATAATTATATAAGCTGATCATATGCCACAATAAATATCTTATATTATTAATTTTTAGAAATTATATATTAATAATCAACATTAATATGTATAATTAATTATGTTTAGAGATTTTTCATTTTTGGTAAAATTAACATGAGCGAAAAATAATTTAAATATTTTAAAAGATACGAACCGGGAAGCAAAAGATTCTTATAAGAAAATTGTAATATAATATATTTTATTTTATTTTTTTAATGATTTGAAAAATATTTTTTTGTTAACATTATTAAAAATGATTTACTCTTCAATTTAAAGATTTAATTTTAATTCTATGAATTATTTTATAAGAATTTCTTGTAATTAGAAATTAATTTTATAAGAATTTTTTGCAATTAGAAGTTAATAAGAATTTAAAAATATCTTGTCTAATTAAACCAATTAAATTATTTAAAAAGTATATTAAATTTTGTATAATTAAATTATTATAAAACTTATATTTAATTATATTACTTTTCAAATTTTATATTTTATGTGAAAAAACTTATTAATTTTAGGATTATGCTTTTTTAAATTTTGATTTTATTTGAAATGTCATGCCTTTTCTATAATTTTTAGAAAAAAACATGTTTATATTTAGTTTTTGACGTTAATTTTTCGAATAAATAAATTTTTCCATATCAAACCTCTAAAAATTTATTTAATTTAAAAAAATTTAAACTTTCAATAAATAATACTATAGATATTCCATAAATAATTTTAATTTAAGTGAAAAATAATTAAGTGAAAAAAAATTGGAAAATCTTTTATTATCTACAAATATTTTAATTAAATATCTTGAAGTCTTATTGCTTGGATATTAAAATGCCGTAAACGATATTGTAATTAATCATATGGCAATATCAAAGCAAGAATTTATTGCCATAATTATAATTAGCATCTAAATTTTCTAAAATTTTACAAATATCATTAAAAATAATAAGCCTAATTATGAAATATATAATTAAAAAAATATTAGATTATTAATACTATTAAACATTTTAAATTTATGCTTACTATCAAATTTTATTTTAATTGATTATAAATCCCAATCTATTATTACTCGCATTACATAAGATTCTAGAGAAAATTAATATCGGGTATAAAATATTATTGTAAATCCGAATCTATTTCTGTAAAAAATTAAATTCTGTTAACATAAAGTCAATTTATTTAACTCAATTCAGAAGAGTGTGAATAAAACTATCTTTTCTATTTACCAAAATATCTAATTTGTTTACAAATTTAAAATATATAATTCATAATTAAATATAAATTTATAGATAGAAACTTTATTTAATTGCAAATTAAATTCTTTACAATAATATAAATTCTAGAAATTTATTGAATTTTACCAGAAATTAGTTGTGCTCTCAATAATTAATTAAATTTATTATTTGCATAATAATATCCTTTTGTAAATTTTTATGTAAATATTAATTATTAAAAATATACATTTTGTTAATTATGATTTAATCTAATTTCTATTGAAATTTTTCATCAATTAATATGAAATATTATTTTTTTTTATATGTTAGTCCTTTAAATAATAATAATATGCTTCGATTAAAACTATGTTTTGTATTTGTTAACAAATGTTTCATTAAAAAAATTTAATTAATTCTTTTTTTTATGAAAATAATCACTTTTTTCTTTGTTATTTAAAAATATGTTGTTATTAGAAAATATTAGAATAAGAATAGAATTATTTGCGCAGCAAAAGAATTCATTGACATATTTTTCAATTTAAAACAGATACGTTTTTTTCTGTTGTTTTATTAAGGTAAAATATAAATAGAAAATAATAAATTTAATCTTTGTATATTTGAAAAATTTCCATTTTTCTTATTTCTTTTCAAATATATTTTGTTACCTAGGAAAAAAGAAAACTCATTCCTCTTTAGAATAATTGCGTATCTCCTTAATTACAATCCTTTTGTGAAAAAAAAAAAAGAATATATATTTTACGAAACATAGAAAATATTTTTACCTATAGAAAATTACATTTTAACAGAAATGCCTCCCAACAAAAAAAAAGCTTTTAATTTCCTTTTTATTATTTTTCTCCAGGTAAACTATTATTTCTTCAAAAGATAAAAAAAAAACTTGAAAATAGAAATGATTTTTAATTATAAACATCATTTTTTATTACAGAGAATTTTTTTGGAATTTCCAAGATTATAAATGTTCTGCTTAACTTTTTTTTCGAAACTATGTAAAAAGAATATCATAGAAATAACATAGAATAATAAAACTCTATTTCATCATTCAAAATCATAGAATAATAAAGATCATTTCTGTATTTTACTTCGAACAGAATCTGTAAACTTTAATAAGCTATTCAATAAACTTCTACGTTAATTCATTATTTTAGTTTTTTTTTTTTTTAAATTTAATTCTTAGTTTTAATTACATAAATGTTTTCTGAAAAAAAAAATAAAAATATAATTAAAAATAGAAAGGAAAACTTTCCAAATTAGATTTAATTACAAGATATTTTTTATTCTGTTAATGATTTTTATTTTTTTATAAAAATCAGATAAATATTTGAAATATATAAAGTTTATCTATTCGAATCTAAAAGTGAAGAAAAATTCGTGGAATAAGTTTTTTCCGAATTTTGTTTTTAAACTTTTTATTTAAATAGAACTTGAGTTACGTGTAATTTTTATAGTATTTTCTAAGTGAATTTATTTACTAAAATAAAAATAATTTAACATTTCTGTATACATATCAGAAAATTAAATAATAATAAAAGTTCATTAAAAGTTAAGATTCAAATCTTATTTATTAACTATTGATTAAAGATACGAACTAAAACTAAAATACTTTTTAAGTATTCAATTATGAAGAATTTTAATGGTATGGTATACAATTATAATCTGAATCTATTAAACTGTCTACAACTAAACTTTAATATATAAAATATATTAACGTAGGAAGAAAAATTCAATTTAAAATACGAAATTTTTGAAATTTGAATAGTAAACCTAATAAACTATAAAATGATATTTATTCTTAATTAATTATTTAATTTTTATTACACTTAATTGATTATTTGAAATAAGGATTTAATTAAATATGAATTTATTATCAGGCGAGTGAATAGATTTATAAATGAATTAAAATTTTATGACAAACAATTAATTATTTTTACTAGTTGCATACTTATGTTTTAATGAAAATAATTAATATATTGATTTAATACTTAATTAAAGTTGTATATTTTCAATCATATACATATATACAACTATCAAAAAAATATAACTATCAAAAATTATGGAAATATTTCAATAAATTTTAAAAGTATTTTTAATTTGGAGTTGATATTTTCAAAGAAACATTAAAAAACATACAAAAACATAAAAACATTAGAATTTTATATAAATAAAATATTCATCTACATTACGATATTAATTTATTTAAAATAAATTAATATCGTAATGTAGATGAATATTTGATTGGTAGTCAACCGAATTTTATAATACTGCCAGAATAATTACATAAATTATATTAAAAAATTAAACCAATTATATATTTATTAAATAAAAATAATACTAGCTTACCTTAATATACAATTTCATATATTTCATCGTTATTTTGACAGATCCTGTCAATATAAGAGGACCTGCCAAAACATATTGAGATCGAAAAGAAAGCGTTCATTGTAAACCAGTATTATGATTTATAAATATTTTTCTGTACAAATTTAACTTTCATCAGAAAACATTAACTTTAATCAAAACTTAATACATAAGCTTATAATTAATTAATATTTCGAAATTATTGGCTCAATTTTTTTGGCTTAAATTACCGACTTAACCCTATACCATGCCAATTTTTTATTAAATATTGAGCAAATCCAATAAAAATGTAGATCGTCTAAGGGCGGTCTTGCTTTCTAGAGAGTTTAACAAGTAATTAGAAATTTGATTTTACTCTGGTTTATATAGAAAAAACTGCAAGTCAATTTGGTATGGCGGACACGAAAAACTAATTTAGATTTGTGTAATCTAAGGTCCAAAATAATTACTTCTTATAGGGTTTTTTTTTATTGTAAGCCATATAAAAATAGAGACAACTTTTATAATATACTTAATATTTTATTAAATTACAAAATAAACAAGAAAAATTGTAGATTATATAAAAATGGAATTATATTTACTTGTTAGGAAAACCAAAAGAAATTTAATATAATTTGTCATTAAATTTATCTTAATTTAGTGGTGCATAAATTCAAAATTAAATAATTTCTATATCAGTTCATATAATATTTACATTACTATAATGAATTAATCGGAAAATTATCATATAGAAAAGTTTTTATACAATTTTTTATCTATAGTAAAAAACTTTACTAATAATAATCTCATTAAAGCTTTGGTACTTTACCAAATTAGTTTTGTAATAATGTTTTACATTGTTCTCAATAATATTATTTCTTGCCGTATTGAAATTGTAATCATTTCTAAATTATAATTTTACTACTAAAATATTAACACTTTAGGTTATTTTGAGATAAGAATTTTCACCTGGTATTAGGCTTGCTACATTTTAGAATTGCCAGGGTAGGAAATCCGAAAAAAATACCAATCATTAAGGAAATATGACTAGAAATGCTATTTTTTATATAGGAAATATTAATAAGCTTCTGTAGATATTAATATGATATATAATTGTAATTATTGAAACTATATTTATTATTAGTTTTTGCTATTTTAACTAGCTTGTTATTATTTTTAATAATATCGTAAAATTGTGCGCAAATTTCTTTTTCGATTACAATTTATAGTTAATTCAGTTTTCTTAGGCATTTTGCTCTATCTTCAACCCATCTCATATTGATTGTAAGAAAAACGTTTTCTAGAAAGCCGGGATACTAATAAATGTGATGTTATTAAAAAAAGACTGTCCTCGCTAATATATTAAACGGGTGGCAAGCCTACTTGGTATAATATATTTTGTTAGAAAAGTGTTATAGACTTTAGCTGGCTGGATATTATAAAGGAGTTATCAATAAATATTTATATAATTTTCGGTATATTGTTAAATAAAGATAAAAAAAAAGTTACTAAATATAAAGGTAAATATTTATAGTTATATCTTCTATGTAATTTGAATCGTTAATAATTTAGATTACTTTTTTTCCTTCTGTGTGAAATCTATATAGACATAATTGCAGTTTAAGATAAGAAACTTGGTCTTTGCAAAAAGATATATATTTCAATTGTTTAAGATTATTGTATTTTATCGTGAATATTACCTGTATTTTGTTATTACAAGTTTTTTTTTATTGTAAGTAAAAGTAAAATTTTGTTTCCAGTAAAATTAATAAAAAATTTTATATTAAAACATAGGCAATTTTAAGAGATAAGCAAGTCCACCAACGATAAAAGGCTTAATAAAATTTTATTAAGCTAATTTTATTAAAGTTTCATGAAATATAAACCAAAAATTAGTTTAATTTCTTAATTTTTATTATCTAATTATCTAAAAAAAGGTATTTTTAGGTTGACACAAATTTGATACAATTAATAAACCCAATTTTCATTTTCACAAATTTATTATATTAGTTTATTTTAAACAATTTATCAAAAATTGTCATTTTCAAATTTTAAATAATTTTTTCGGTGTAAAATATATTATATATTTTTTTAGAAACAAAATTCAAAGTTTAAATTGATAAATTTTCACTTAATATGTCATCTACTATAAAAGGATTATGTCCCGAAATACTTCTAATACACACAAAATTCTTAGTTAATAAAAATTTTCTTATAAATTTCAATAAAATACTATTTTTATTATGAATAAATGTTAATAATTCTATTTATGTTACATTCACTAAAAAAAACTTTCAAGTATATTCGTATAATTAATAAAAAAATCAGATGTTAGAGAAATTATTTAAATTTTTATTTTTATTTTTCACTCTTTAAATATTTAGTTTCACTATTTAAAAGTTTTCACTACAAAAATTTAAAAAAAGTATAAATGTTTTGAAAAATACAAAATAACTATAAAAATTTAAGTATAAAATATTCTTATATTTTAAAGGACATCCAACTATAGAATTCTTGGAAAATATTCTAAGAAAAAGTTTAATATTAATTAAGGATATAAATGTTTATTATCCAAAGTTTTTCTTATAGAAATTTAAACTTGAACCTTAACTAGAATTTATAGTATATTTTAATCTGGAAAGTTTATAAAATTTAAACTCTCCATCGGATTAAAATTACAGACAGGTGATGATATTTTAAATAAAACTATTGGAAGAATTTCCATGACACTGAAATAGAATCTATCTTGAGTTTATAAAAAATGTATATATTTATGATAAAAATTTTATATTTTAAAAAATGTTCTGGTAGAAATAAAATTATTTCTACCAGAACATTAAGTTTTACTAAAAACACGAATGGTTGTCTACTAAATTACCATAAAATTTGACATTAAATTAAGTGATCATAGTTTTTAGTCAACATTGAAATTAAATTTCTTTCTAATACAAATACTTTAAATTTTAAAGTATTTCAAATTAATTAATAAATTTATAAAATAATTATCAAAAATTTACACATCACAGCTGATTTTCGTAAAGATTTCTTAAGTTGACTCTACCTAGATTAAAAATATTTCGAACTCACTCACGTTTCGAATCATAAGTCCGGAGTTTGTTAGAATCAACTTTTTAAAATTGTATTTTATGGAAAGTTTATAGACTTAAAAGTTTTTTCACAAAATCAAATTAATTTTCCCATATTCGAATGTTTTCTTTAAAAAATTATAATATGGAATGGCGATATGTATTTAAAACTTTTGTATTTATTTATTTTTTATAATTATTTCCCGAAGCTATGGAAATAATCAAATTACAACTTTCTTCGAAAGTATTAGAAATGGATATTATAATAATATCGAAAATGGATAGAATAATTTTAGATTTAATTGGAAAATTAAGAGAAAGCTTAGAAAAATTGTCTTAGAAAAAGTATAATCTTTTAATTTATTTTTTTTAACATAAATATTTTCTACAAGATTATTTGTAGCATAAATAATTTAAAAATTAATATTTAATTTCTTATTATTGTTATCATTAGTTAAGCACAATATTTTTAAATGGATTTTCTTTATTCACAATCTATTTTTGTAGTAATGAAGTTATGTAATCGAATGTAACCTAACATACCTGTATATTGATTAAAATATTCGAAAAATTTACTTAAACAACTTTTAAAAATAAAAATTGATACAACTTCGTATACTTTCAAATTTTCTATTAACAAATTCATGGTGATTTTAAACATATTGACTGCAAATTAATTAAAAATAAAATATTGCACAGATTTGTTAGATTTAATTGTAACCATTAAATATGTTTTATAAAAAAAATGGATGTAAACTACTTTTAAAATAAATGGCTCTTTTAAAGTTGTAAATTTGCGTCCAATTAAACTGATATTAATTTGAATTTATATTTTCTATAATATTTTTTTTTTTCAGAATTCCATATGTTGACCAAATAAAAATCAAATTTTATATTTCAACATATTTTTTTTATATTTTTATTATATGTATTATAAAAAATTGTTAATAAATTTTATATTAGTATGTAAATGGAAAATATTGCTTTTTTTTTTGAGTTTATTATTTATATTTTTCATATAATAAAATTGACAGAGAATATGTTAACATATTGTCCTGTTTATTGCCAACAACACAAAAATATATATATTGGAAAAATTGAGAACATAAATCTTTATTTATTTGCATATCATCATGTTTTGTAAAAAAAAAAAAATTATTGGGTTTTTTTGTTTGTTTTATAAAAGTGTAATAATAAAAATACAGAATTTTATTCAAAGAAAACAGTTCAGCTGATATCTGGTAGCATATTACATAATTTTATTGTGTATTTATGTCTAAAATAAAAGATCTATAATCCTTTTTTGAGGAAATAAACTTTATAGTATAAATTCAATGTATAATAAATTTTTACAAAAAATTCGTTTACATTTTCTCAAATTTACAATAAGTATTCAAAATGAATTTAAAGATTATAGATTTCATTACATATAATCATTTATTTTATGTAATTTTCAATAAATTTTTCAGTAAGCAGAAATGATTTTTTTAGTCAGTTTTACATATTTTCTAGGTTAATACGTACAAAAAATATTAAAAAATATTAGACAGACGAATTAACAAACCCAAAACCTTTTTAAAAAAATAATCAAAATTTGCATGTTTTGTACATGAAAATTTGATTTAGTTTCAAAAGCTTAGTTGTAACTACAATTTTCTTTGCATAGTTTTTAATAAAATAAATTTATTATGATGACAAAATATAGAATTTAATCTTGTCAATAAAGTGACAAAAACAGTCCACACATAAAGTGATTCTTTTATTAGATTTTTTTTCTATTGGGGTTTAGTTTTTATTTTGTATTATGGTTAAATATCATAAAATATATCTTTAGTATTATTATATTTATGTTGTTATACTAAAATTATTACTCATATGGGAAAAATAATAAAATATACAAATAAAAAAAAAACAAATTTATGATTGCGACATGATCATAATATCAGAAAATATTTGCAAAATAATAATAAAAAATATAAATGTTATAATAATGAAAAAAAATTTGATATCGATAACCATTTTTCAAAGAATTTTCTTATAATAACTAATTTCTGAAATTAACTTTTACCATTAAGAATGAAAAATTAATGTTAATGATTATTTTTGTTTTGTTCTTGTTCTAGAAGGTATAATTAACTAATTCTCCTTGTAAGACATTATTTACATATACGTGTTGAAATATTAACACGTAAATAATGTATAAAAGAAATATTTAATTCAACAAAATTTTTCACAACAAAAAAAAACTTAGAAAGATATAATTACGACTTGTAAATTTTAACATTTGATTATGAAACTAACAAATTTTCGTAAAAGACTACTGTGAAATAGTAGTAAGTCCAAGCATATGTGGATTACGTAGTTATGACGTTAAAACTTTCCGATCCGACTACATATGTTACTAGTTTCTTAAATTGATTTTAATTATTAGTCAAATTTTGATTGAATTTTCCTTATATTACTTAAAAACAAATATTCGCAAAACATTGCAGTCATTGATGTGCAATAAATAACAATTTATTCAAAATTAAATATTATAACAAATATATTATCAAAAGTCTAAAAATATTATAAAAAATAAAACACATAATTAATTATAAAATTATTAAATCCTTTATTTGTATACTTAATTCCTTCATAATAAGGATAACAATTCCTTCATATGTAATGTTTACAATACCTTTTAAACAGCAGATAATTCATGTAAAAATTTATTAATAATACCAGTCTCATACCACCGTTTTTTAATTTAAAAATACCAAGTATTCTGTAGGCACTTAGTAATATATTATTATTTAGATCTTTGTTTGAAATTCTACAAAGGTAATTCGGCAGAACATGAAAACAGAACACGTAAAAATCACTTAAGTATATAGAACACAAAAACAACCATTATTCTATTTGACTTCATTGTAAATGTTTGTTATAGAAAATTAGGATTATAAACCATTTTACAACAATTTTTAAAATAATTCCATAACAACTTTATGATAAAAAAACACAAATTCTTCAACTTCGTATAGGAAAAATGCTTTTCATAAAATTAAATATTTTATTTAGCTTTTCTATCAATGTTTAAAATGTATTAAGTAAAACAAACTAATTAGAGGAACAATTATGTTCTCTTAATAAATACATACTTGACATCAATTGAATAATAAAATCATTTCTATGATACACAATATATTTCTTGTAAATAGTTTATATTTTGGGGATTTATGTTATTGTACATACGAAAATTTTAAAATAAATTATTTTCTTTACTTTAAGACTTATGGTCTTTACATACCAAAATTTGTTGGTTTCTTAAATTTTTATGGTTTCTTCGTCATAAATAAATATTTATGGTATAGAAGATTTGTAAATAGTTTACCTCTGTAATTATTTAAAGTTATATAATATAATGGTATTTAATAATTTAAAATAAACCTTTAAAATGAATTTAAATATGACACCTGTCATTATTTAAAATAATCCGATTCACAAATTAATTTTTCACCCAAAAGGTATTCTTTGCTACTCTCTCATCATAAGGGACTTCGAAAAGGACGAAAAGACAATGCTGATTGATAATTACGTGGACTGACACACAAAAAACACAGTATTTTTTATTATTATTTTCAACATAGTTTAATCAACACACGAAATTCGTTTTTATCCATTTTTAAAAATTCACTGAGATTGACTTGTTTAAAAGACTGTTACACGTAAACTAAATAAGATATCGACTTGAAATTTTATATATAGCCTAGTAAATGATTTTAGAAATAAAAAATACCTACTTCATACCTGTGCATTACATGCATCACAGGTAGTCCACGTAATTATCAATCTCCCCTCGTATCATCATCATCTAACTTAGAAATGCATTAAGAAATAACGAACAAAAAAGTAATAAACAATTTACCCCACAATAATAAAATCTACAAACTTATTTCTCTCCAAGTTGGTTTTTATTTTAATTTTCATTTTTTATATTCATATTTTATTCTGAACATTAACCAGAAAATAGGAAAATTTTCTTGATTTCGTAAGCTAACTGAAAATAAACATAATATACCAAATTGTAAAAAAAATTTTAAAAGCATCTGTTATTATGTTTTAGTAAAATTGTTAGGTTTTGGTTTTAATGGCTTTGTTTATTATTATTTTTTTTTTGCTTTTTTAGTAGTGTTTTAGTTTCATTTTATTTTCATAAATGTTTATTTTAAACTTTAACTCTTCAATTTTTCAAAATAATAAAATTTAAGTTAGAAATTTTTTTTAATTTATGTCATATATTTTATATTTAAGAGATACTTAAAAATCTGTGAGTTTTAATGGCGTTAATTATTTATTATTGTAGTATTTTTAAATATAATTAAAATAGAGATTACTTAATAAAATAATTATTTTAAAAAAATATTTAAATTTTGGTATTAAATATAATTGTTAACCAGTGCTAATTAAATATACTATAAAACGTTGACTATATAATTAATTTTAATTATACAGATTCAATTAAATTTAATCAGAATCCAAATTGTCAATTCGTGATGCTATTATTCTTAATAATCTTTGGTTCTATTAAAATTTTGCTTAAGATTCACAAGCTGTAAAAAAAAAAAAAACAAACTTATGGTTTTTTTTTTTAGTATGAAATAACAATAATAATTTAAATAATTTAAAAGTATTAATTTAAAAAATAGCATATTACATAAATTTAATTATACAAATTGTGCAAATAGAGATTATTAAAAATAATTGATATTATTTTAGTAATAATAGTTAAACCAAACCACTAATTAAAATTAAATTTTATTAATTCAATTTAGTAGAAATATTTTTATATATTTCATTCCATATTTAGTTATAATTGCCTTTTAAAATATTACTGGAATTTAACCAAGTTTATAAGCAAATTAATAGGGTAAATATTTGTGGAAGTTTGCTAAAACATTTTTAAAAATTTGAGATAAGTTCAGATTTTGTTTGCTAAATATTTAACCAGAGTAAAATTGGTAAATTCTAAAATCGATATTTTTACATAAAATTTTGTTATTAATACCCTAACATTACTTAAGTTTTCCTGGGTCAATGAAAAATGCTATAAAAAATTCTATTACTTATTAATTATCCGGAAATAATTATTTAGCAATATAAATTTTATATTTTAATTTCTTCTGAAATATACAGATAATTATGTAAAAGATATTAAATTCTGTTTATTGAATCGGAAATGTAAATAAATTTTAATATACAAATTATTATCAATTTAATTACATTTAAATTTAATTATATCAGAGTTTATATGCCTATGTATATTATTAAAATATGATTTAAAATATATACATATTTGGAAAAGTAATCGACAGAAATATTAGTTTCAATTTTTATAGAATGAAAACTTTCAAATTTACTTAGTATCAATTACATACAATCTGAAAATTGTTAGTTATTAATGATTATTTAATGTCCAAGTTTGACATTTCAAAATTTCGTAATGATTAAAAGGTTTTATTTTGTATATAGTAAAGTGACATGTTTTGGAATATTCAGTCGAAATCACCAAATTATTCCAAAGTGTCAAAAAGTAAGTAATTATAATGTTTTCATAGTTGTAGAAAAAAATTTTTGTAAATAAAATATTTATTTGTAATTCCTAACCAAAATTATATCCTTATATAAAAAATAATCAGTATTATCTAATATTTTATTATATTTTTCAATCATTTCGTAATATAATATTCAAATACATAATTGATTAAACTTACTAAAACAAATATCATTATCCAATAAAACTAAACCATTTTATTTTTAAAAAAAATTATTTTTATCCTTTTTATAATAACATAATAAATTTTTTATTAGAAAGATTTCCAAACAAAAAAAAAAGGACAACAAAATAAAATGGTATTATAGTCCTTTTCAAATTATTGTAAATATTTAATTTAAATAAAATTTTATTTATCAGATTGTTATTTTGCCTCAACAATATTTTGAATATTTTAGTTAATTTAAATGAAAATTTTATATCGAAATTTTAGTTATAAATTTGAATTTTTAAATATAATTTCATTTAGGATTTATAATTTATGATAAAATTATGCATAATTTAAATTCGTTTTGATAAATAAAACTTTTTTTTTTTGCAATTTCAGGATGATTCGATTAAGTATCAATTATTATTTTCTAATTTTTTAATTACGACAAAAATTTATAAATCAAATAAAAGTAAAAAATTAATTTAAAATAATATTTGATTTATTGATGGTGAATATTGGATTGGGATTAAAGCTTTTAGAGTTTTAAAATTCAGCTAAATTTAACTATAATTTATAAAGGAAACGAATTAAAAATATTAATAAACATAATTTCAGTATTCTCTGCAAATTTTTCGAAATTATAGATATAAATTTTAAAAAATTATACTAACAATACCATTTACTGAAAAATTTCTGAATTTGTTAATAATATTAAGGATAATATTTAAATAAATTATAGCTTAATCCATTTGTTTGTTATCATATTTTAACTTAATTAAGATTTTTCAATTGTCTTAAAAGTTATGTAAAAAAATTTCCAAAGTTTTACACATTTTATCTTTATTTTAAGAAAGTTTATTAAAATTGAAATTTTATTTTATTTTATTTTCAACTGTGGTGTACATTTTAAATGAAATAATTTAATTCGAGAATAAATATCCATTTGCATTCATTTTAATTAAATAATTAATTCAATAAAAATAACTTTTATCTTATTATCATTTAATTAAGTTTAAAATGGCCAAAAGTTTATTCCAGACAAAACTCCTTTTTTTATTTAAATAAAAATATTGATTTTTATTTTCGTAATTATTTTGATTAATTTATAAATATAACTTTTTTTTACATAAAAAATGATGCATTGGAAATAACTACGACGAAAATAACCACGACTTATTATTCCTACTGTTCAGTAATTTTATATTTATGGGCTATTTTTATACTATCATAGTAGAATAGTGCTGTAACAATTTAATGTATAATAATATCTTAAAATTTGTGGAAAGCTACTATATCTTTTACGATGCAGCGCCATCTGTGACAGATCTTTGAAATATAGAAATGGCTATTATGAACATCTGAAAATATTTACTATTTCTTATCGTATTAACTCAAAAAGACCATACAATAAATCCAAGTCTAGTCGACAATAATATTCTTTTCAACTTAAAATTTCAATTTCAATTTTTTCCAGCCCGAAGGCGACTAAAATGTACTGACACAAATAATATTCAAACAAGTTTCCAGATGGTCAGACCATAAATGCTCAATATAATGAAAAATATTTGGGTCTATAAAACGACTTAGAAAAAATTTCAAATATATTCAACATCAATATAAATAAACAGAAGATCCTTTTTATATGTCCTTTTCTATATACATATTTTTTTTATTGTTAGAATGATGTGGTACATCAATATTTAAAACCAACGAATAATCCAAAAAAGATGTATAAATCCATTATTGATAAAATATCTTGCAGTATTATCCTTTTTTTATGCAAACAAATCTAAATAAAAAAAATAATTTTCCTCACTGTCAGTATTTTCCTATTTTTCAAAAATGGTTTAAAACAAAATATATCAAAAATAATATTTTATGTTATTGAAGAACATAAAAAGAATACATATATGTAATGAAACATAATTTTTACTGTACTGTATATTTTTCGCAAATCATAATAATTTTTTGATAAATCTATTGAAAATGGAGAATCGTATAAAATTCAGTGCTGACCTAAACTTATGAACATGCTTGCTTTATATATTTGGCTGCAAGACTTTTGTCCGGAAAAAATGGTCATCTGTGAAAAATTGACCGAAATATTTCCGACAAATTTTTAGAGAAAAAAACTTTACTTTTGAATATTTGGAAAAAAGTTGACATAAATATTTTTTGTCTGAATATTTTTTCCAGACTAAAGTCAATTTTTGTAAATAAAAGGAAATTTTTTTCCGGGACAAAGTCCTCCGGTAGAAAATTCTATAGTCATTTATTTATTTAGATAATAAATTAGAAAATAGAATATATTAGTGTAGGGTTTAAAAATGAATTATTCGTCCTGTGTTTTTGTAATAATTTCATAGTAATTTTCGTAGACCAGCTGTGATTTTCTGTATCAATTTTCAGGACAGTGCTTAGGACCATGTTAAGCTATTGGTTAATAATAGTTTATCTCTAATTTATACTTCAGTTAAATTTCAATCTATAGAATATAAAAATAATTTAGATAAATATTATTAAAGATATGTTTGTCCCAAATAAGAAGTTCAATTTAATTTCCATAAAAAAACTTTTTTTTACAAATAAAAAACTATTGTCAAAGAACACATGAGTTTTTCATGTGCAACTGATATCCAAAAGGAAAATATAAAAATAAAGATAAACAAAATTACTTATGATAATAATAACCAAAAGAAAAAAACCCAGTTTTTTATTTGTTTTTCCAATTTAAATTTCGTGTAGTAAATTGACATGGTTTTTCATCAAAATTGTAAATTACATATTGAAAAGATAAGTGGTGCACTTGTACATAATTGAGTCAAAAACTATAATTTATATGCAAACTATTTTAATGTATTTTATTATTCAATTATTCAATACAAAGAACGAATGCATATCTAGATATGATTATGAATAAAGTATTAACTATTTTCTGTAATATGAGAAAACATTTTTTCATAAAAATGGAATATACTAGCAAACGACTTATGCATAATAAGTAAATGGGATTCAATTACGAAATGTACGCTGCACCGTTGAAAGTAGCGTAGATTATTAGAAGATTGTGTCAAACTTCATTAGGATAGATATCTTATTATTGTTAAAAAATATATTCTTTCCGAGAGAATTAAAGTTATATTAAAAAACATATAATTATTTAGTTAGCTACTTTTAGGTAATCTAAGCATATCACTACCACTTTTCGGATTATTGGAATAATGCTTTTTCGTTTATAACTCACTAGTCAGATCTGTACTTATGAAGTTGTATAGTTATTTCAGTGCCATGTTCCATGTTTCTGTTGAATGGTCAATGTATCCAGACAATTGTCGAAGCCGTTTGTTAAGCCACAAAATTCAAAAAAAAATCGCCAGTGTTTCGAGTTATCGCGGTCAACGATAGACTGGAAAAGTAATTATTAATTTTTTTTATTTAGTAAAAATATTCATAATTGGTATTTCTTTAACTGTTATTAATTTTTTTCATCGGTCTTCTAATTATTTAGCAGAAATTCCACTTTTTAAAAAAGTTTACTCTTGCATTGGTTGAGTGATAACGAAATTCTTGACAATAACTACTAAAATGGTCAGTCAAATAACCCCTAAAATTATTAAAGCTATAAAAATTTTATATTAAAATAATTTTAAATTTTTTAAATAGTTTTTGGTTAAGAAACTAATATATTAAATATATCTTATTTACAATATAAGTAATATTTTATTCTACCATTTTTTTTATCTTCTCAAAACAATTTTTTCCTTTTTTTTTTTGTTATTCTCCTCTTAAAAATATATATATTTTCTGTCGAACATAATTTTTCTTCAAAAAAAAAAGGAAATATTATAAATTTCCTAAAAAATATATAATGATTGATATCTAATACAACAAAATAACAAAAAAAAAAATATCTTAAATTGAACACTTAACATAAATTTAAGAAATTCATAAAAAATAAAATAAAAAATATTTCAATATTTTTTGACTTTTATACAACAAAAAAAAAAGAAAAAAGTAAGCAAGAAAAATGACAAAATTATTGATTGACAAAGTCATCCACCTGACAAATAAATTTTTCTTCTCTTTTAATACAAAATTATGCTAAAAACAACAAGACATACACTCATAAAAAAAGAAAATACCATAAATAATAATTTTTGAACAAAAAAAACAAATAAGGATAAAATTTCGCTTAAGTGAAGTTTTTGAAAGTGAAGTTTTCCTCCGTTTTTTTTTTTTTTGTATTTTACCTTGACAGTATGAATTTTTTATGAGAATTACACTGAAACATCACAAATAATATACATAATTTTCTTTATTCTGGTGTTTGTATATTTGGTATTGAAAAAAAAAAAAATAAAGTGTAAGGAGATTTTTCGGTAATAGAAAAATAAAAATAAAATTATATTTATTGATCAAGGAAAAAAAATTGATTTCAATATAAACAATATATTAAAAAAATATATATATTTATATATGTATATGTAAAAGATAAGTCGACACATGTACTTGGAATACGTAATAAGTTTAAAATATAAAAATAAAATAATAAAGCCATATTAAATGATAATATTATATATCCTGGTATATAAAGGAAATAATCTAAATAAGAATAAGGAAAATAATTTTTTTTTTTTGAATTAAATTGGAATATAAAAGTTTTTATTTATATATTTTATTTTTTTTTTAAGGATATTCCTTAAGGATATCGTTTAAGCTTATTTTGAAATTAAATTTTCAAGGTATGTATTAATATTTATATTATTTATAAAATTGATAAGAAAAATACGATTATGTATTATATAATTTTAAAACTGAATTATGATACTGGCTTAGTGATATGAAAAATTGCTTAGTGATTTAACATAAATTCTTTTTTTTAAATTTAATAAAAATTTAATATGAAATTAATGTACAAAATTTAATTAAATATTTACAAACACACAATTGTAGATTAATTAGTTAGGTTTTGTATATAATTTTAAATTTTATTGACATTTGTAGAGCAATGAACTTGTGGAAATTTTCACCAGTTATTACAAATTAAATTTTAAATAATTTTCAAAAAGAAAATCTTATTTAAACTATAAACGATTTTCATTTGTTATTTTTGAAAGAACCTAAAAATATTATAATAAATGTATTTATTATTAAAGTTAAATTAAATTTCTAGTGAGACTGCTATCACAGTAAGGTACTGTCGACTGCCAAATGTATATCACTGGAATCTCTATACAAAAAAAAATTGTTCACCGGATGAAGAGATATACAGATATTGTGTCCACCTTCTCAGCTGAGCTAGATATAGTTTCCTTAGGTCATAAGCCTCTCAAGACTTTTAAAATATATTTTATTGTGAGCTTAATTCTTCCACATTGTAGAGATTTCCTCAGCTCATCTTTACCTTTATTTTCCTATGTTAGTTAAGAGTGATGACCATCTTTGCTCTTGTGATCCATTGACTACATCAATGGTTTCGTGTTTTCTCTCTAATTTTTTGTTCATGTCAATCTGATTATTAGTTCAAAATTTGCATAATTTCTCAATATATCAGACATGTTAAATTATATTGTCCAAATATTGCAATATCGTCAGTAAATGTCAAATTAATTAATATTTATATTTATTCCCAAATTGTTCCAATTCAATTTCTTAAAGACTATTTTCAGTATTGCTGCAAACAAACTTGGAGATAAATTTTCTTCCAAGCCCTTCATTTATATTAAAATATTCTATTTAAATTAGTAAATAATAGTCAATATTTTTCAAATTTTAAAAAAGAAACAATGTGAATATCGTAATGGAGCTGGACCTTATCATAAAAAATACCATTCAGTATAAAATTTAATGGTACAAAGAGGTAATTGCGAATTTTCAAAATTCAAGATGGAATATATTTCTATTTTTTTTTAAGATAAGAAATTCTTTATTTTCAGTAAATAAAAATTATAGATTTTCTATTCAAAACTAAATTAAAATAATTACTAGTTTCACATAATTCTATAATCATTTTATAAATCTCTATATTTTTATCTATATTAAAATATATAAAAAGTTTAACTGATAGTATTTAAAATCCTTATTATACCATAGAGCATAGACGTTCAAAATTAAATACGTATATAAAGGACATGAATTTTATCAAAAATTTCATAAATATTTTAAATATGAAAATAATAATAGTATATTTAATCTCAATATTGAATACACAAATAAATCAAATATTTAAATAGGAATTTAATCGATTAAACACTTCAATAATTATTTTACATACTCGTATTTATGTATTGTATAGAAATTTTAGTAAATTTTCTGAAAATATTTTCGTATTATAATTATGGATAATTTATGTATTGATTTCCATTCAACAGATTTATGTAATACAGTATACTAAAATTATATTTCAAATAATTAAATACACCAATTATGAAAAATTTACATAAATGGTATATTTAATTTAATTTTATTTAAAAATATCTTCTTACGTAAAATTTTTTGTGATAAATTGCATGAAGATTTAAATCATATTTTATACACTGTAATTTTTATTTTATAAATATAAAACTTTTATAAATTTTATTATCCTTAGTAAGTTTGTTAAAAGCTTTTTTATACATATACGGTATATGGTATATGTACGTATATATAAATATTTTCTATGCAATTAAATTTTTAAAAGCATTGTTTAGCACAGAAAAAAGTTTTTTTTTATTATCATTTCCTGTTTATTTGACTAAAACTCTTGTTTTCTTTCTTAGTATCCTGGATACTTTATGATTTCTTGCGTATATGTATTTAATAATGTTTTGCTTAGGTAACATTAAATATTAATTATTTATTTTTTTTTAATAATAACTAAAAGCATAAAAATATGTAATAACTTTTTTACTCATATTAATATTAAATTGTCAGATTAAAACTCAATTATCCTTGTTACACTTTCTATTTAGAGAGAAAAAAAACAACTAATTTAGTATTATAATTATGGTTATGTGCATAAACATATTTTATGTGTGATGAAAAAAATGGCAATTTTTTGAAGAATTATTAAATAACAATTCAAATATTTATTCACAACAAAAAATAATGTTTTTTTAGCACTCAACAAAAAAAAAATTGTTTAATTTTATAAGAAAAATTAAAGAAAATTTATGTTTTTTGTTCAGATATACAAAAATATGTTACAAAATTTGAAAATTTACTTAATAAAATAAATATTTATGTTCATAACATAAAATATATACTTAAAATTTTTTATTTATAAACCAAACATTATTTTTATAAATAAAAAAAAATTATGTATTGTGCTTAAGTCTTCTGTAAAAGGATATATAAAGGAAAACTTTAATTAAGTGTAAATATTATCTCAAATTATTTAAATTTTAAAATTATTATACGCAAAGTATTTATTATCATTCATTTAATTTGAACCAACCAAAAAAAAAAACTTTTCTTCGAAATATAAAATTGGTTTTGAATGGTGATAAATCTGATTTACCTTTTACCCCACATCACTCATTATCATAATAAAAAGTTTTAATGAATTATAATAAAAAATTAACATTTTACATCATTAATAAATGTCAAAATTTATAAAAAAAAATTTTTGCGTATACCAAGTAAATAAAGAACTTGGTTAATAATTAAATTAAATAATTCCATAATTTTTGTGTCAGGAATTTTTCATTTTGTATAAAGGTAAATTTATTTATGTAGTTAATTAAAAGTTAACCAAAAATTATTTGTTTATGATTTTTATTGTTTTTATATTGTGGAATATTAAATGAAGAATTAGTGAAATTAATTAACCGAAATATTTATTAATTAAATATAACAAATTAGCTAATAAATTAATGTAAATATTAATAAGTAGTCAATACAATTCAAAATTTTGTATATTTTTCCGATTTAATACAAATAATAGAAGCTACAAAAACAAATGGCTATGAACGGAAACAATAAACACTGATTTACCAACAATATGGCTGCAGACCTGAAACACAATTTATTCCTTACACATCTAAGAGAAGAAGACTCGTAATCTTAAAGTTTAAGATAAAACAATTATATGTATTTTACCCGGGTTTCTCACGTTACTCTCTCGGTTAAAATATCATATTAAAAAAAATACAGTTCGCTCAATTCCAGCTGCAGAATATGAGGTAACGAATCAGACTGGCATATTTTATTTGAATATTAGTTCAAAACATATTACGACGGTAAGAACGGACCTTCTTAGAACCCTGGAAATTTATTAAAAATTTGCGAATTTTCTCAGAACACTTGGAAGTTTATTAAAAATCTAAAGTTCGCTGATCAGTTTTAACTAATTAGGGGTACTACAATAGTTGATTTTGGAATACCAGTTTTGCACAGCACTATTTTATAATCTAATCTAATCGTAAAGGAAATCAAGTTAAATCTTAAAGATACCGAGTAAACTAGTACGATTCAATTCACGATTTACGCCTGAAAATATGCAAATATTTTAATTTTAATATTAAACTATATTGTATCATCGTTGGTCCCCGTTCCTTCCCTTAGAAAAATTAATTGTAATATTTGTTGGATAATATCACAGTATTACTACTTTTCCTAAAAAATTAAAACCTTTGAATACTACATCCAATTTTACATATCCTTATATTGGCACGTACTCCAGCACTTGTTACTCCAATGAGAATTGGCCTATAAAATTTTAAATTGTTTTACACATTTAAGGAAACAAATTAAGAAACCAATTACTTATGTCTTCATAAATTTTAAGGATAGTTTAAGTAAATCGAAAAAAGATTGATGCTCTGGGACTGGGAATAAGAAATATACATTTTTAATTAATGTGCTGATGTAAGATACATTAATTTACGAGGATCTTATGGAAAATATTTCAAATTGGACAAATGTTGTAATTAAAATGGAAATATACAGATACAAAATCTTTTTAATATCTAGCACTTTAGGACCAATACGTATATTTAAATAAAACTATAAAATGAAAATAATAAAGTTTTTTTTTTTTTTGATTTTTTTTTTTAATTTTTCCATTTAAATTTTTGCTTTTATTATACAAAAAAATGATATAATGACTTAAAAGGACTTTTTTTTTGTTGCTTTTTATATGTAGCATATTATGTATATATGTTTTTTTTATAGATATGCTTAATTTTAATGTCTCTTTGTTTATTTATATATTTTATAATTTATTAATGTTTTCATTTCAATTTTATTTACACATAATATTTTTTTTTTTTTGGTTATATACTTAGTTTCATAAACTATAAAATACAAGAACTAACAAAAAAAAAATTTAATGTTTATACAACTATATTTATATTATGATTTAATTTCTTAATATTTAATTTACATTTACAAGCAATTCTTATTTAATTTTAATTTCAGATTTTTTTTGTTTAATAAAAGGTCTCAAATAAAATATTTATGCTTATACTAGTCAAGCATAATTATCAAATTATTTAATGAATTTTTCTACGGTGGACTGAGCCCCCACTAACGCCTTAGAACGAGCCGCCACTGTGGTATTGCAATTTTCCAATTGTAAATTAAATTAAATATACTATTAGTTATTTACGAATTAGTGTGCAACACCATCAAACAATTAGCATAAATATTATATTAATTGGACCTTTAATTAATTTTTTAAATAAATATTTATTAAATTTTTAAAAAAATTCATCGTATATATTTGTTTTTATTATATTAAATATATTTTTTATTTAATTACATATTAATTAATATTGTATACCTGTTCTTATGATATTAATGGAAATTATGTAATTATTTACAATAAAATTTATATTTATTATTACAAATGAAAAATAAAGGATTTTGTTTTATACGAAAGGAGCTTAATATTTTTTTTTTTTTTTTAAACTATAATCGAATAAAATTAAATGATGAAAAAAATTATATTAAAATTATAACATAAAATTGTTATCTTAAAATATGTCAAATTTTATTACCGTATAACATTTTATAATTACATATTTTGAAATAATTTATCATCAATTTATAGTTGAAAATTAATTTACAATTATTTTTATCAGATTGATTAAAATAAAGAAAATTTTGTTATATAAAATACAGAATATTTATTTAAGAAACATTTATAAAATGTAAAAATTTTTTACCATAATTATGGATATTATTGTAAACACATTTAATATGTTCAAGATTATAGTAATTTTTAAACAGTTTACTTATACCTTTATGTTTAAATTTTAATAGCAGTTGTTTTTTTCCAAAATAAAATAAAAGTTTATATTGATACGTAATTAACGCTTGGTAATCATGTAAATTTATAATTATTAATATTTATATTAAAATATTTATTATACATTTTGAAATTATCATTTTAATCTAATTATTTATTATTAAAAATAAAAAATGATTATTAAATCGTAAAATCAAATAATGTAGAATTAATAAAACTCAGTTTTATATAAATAATTTAAGGTTTAAATGGTTTTACTAATAATTAAATTAATTTTTATGAAAAATTTAAGTAATTTAAATAATTTGGATTGAAAATTACGAAATTATTAGTATATTTCGAAATGTACCTAAGTACAAATAGCTACTGAATTTTTATGACTTGCCAGCTTAGATGCAAGAAAGCAATTTAGTTCGAAATATAAAATAATTTTATAATTTCCAAAATCAACAAACCGAAAAATGAAATAAAATTGTAAACTACTTAAATCAACACGATATTTTTGTTTGCAGCAATAGTTCATTATTCGCAAATTTTAATTACATGGAGGGTAATTAAAATTTACGGATAATGAACTGTTGCTCGAATTTAATACATTTTTGGTGTCTTATTATTATTAATAAAATCATTTCGTTTTCCCTGCACAAAAAAGCGTCGGTTTGTCGATTTCTTTAAATATCACCTAAAATCATGTATTGAAATTTAAATAAGACCTTTTTTAAATTATAAAATATTAATATTATTATTATTAAAATTATTATTTTCAAATGAATATAAACTATAATTTTATAAATTTAATAATTATATTTCTTTGGTTTATGGATCTATATTAACATATTATATTTTATCATATTTTACAAATTAGATTTTTGAAAAATTTTGAAAAAACTTTTAAAAGTTTGTGCTAGTTTGAAGTTTTTTTTTCTTGATAATTTCATTTAGTAAAAAAAATTGAGTGAAATATTTTTAAGTGAAATATAAATAAATTATAAACAAATTAATATTTTTTTAAAAATAACTTAAAATAGAATTTACATTAATTTATTTGTCACATTACATAATTATTTATAATTTTTTGTTTCATTACATAATAAATTTTGTCGAGTATTTTTACAATAAATTATAATATTTTTATGTGTTTTAAAACTTAAGGTAATAATTTTTTTCCCGCTTCGGTATGCATAATAAAATTATTTTTATTTAGATTTAAAATTATGGAAATTTTAAAATTATTTATACTAAAAAATAAAAATCATACAAAAAATAAAATTAAGAAGAAATTATGATTTTTTTTTTAAACTTAAATTATTATATTAATTAAATATTATTCTTTGATAAATAAAAATATTATGTACTATGATATGACTTTTAATCTTAAATCTCAAATTATTGTAATTTAATTGAAAATTATAATGGTAATAATATTAAAACCAAATTGAGATATTCTTACGAAATAAATGTTTCAGAAATTAATTAGTATTAGTTTCAATGAAGAGTATATAAAATTTAAAATGTGATTATTGGATTAAGCCAAATATTGGCTGCATAATTTCGCGAATTATTTTAGAAAGTTACTACCAGAAAAAAAAAATACATAAATTTCTATGCTCTTAGTCATTGTTTTAGCAGTGTTTCAAAAAATATTTAAAAAAATAACTATTTTAAAAAATAATTTTACGAACTAGACTGGCTTCAAAGAATACCAACCGGCGGTTAACAAACTGAGAGAAACAGCTCTACTAGTTAAATTATATCTTGACATATAGGCTTTTAACTAAATCATTTTTATAAATTTACAATATATTTGATATTTTTATATACCTGTAATCAAAGTGTCCAAAAAAAAAATTATGTTTCATTAACATATACTCACATTCTTTCCGACCTCCTCCTTATACATAAATTTAAAAAAACAGAACAAATAATTAATTTTTAATTTACATTATTATACACCAAATTTCCAAATTGCACTTCAAACTACAGAAGTGATGGTTGTGGTGGTTCTAATTAAACTATTCTCTATTGTCAACTGTGTTTTATCTACAGTTGCAGCAGTTTTAATTGGATTTTCAGTAATTAATGATGATTCATTTATTGTATCATCATTAATTATTAATATATTTTGTAATTCACTTTTACTACTACTACTACTAATACTATTAATATTATTTATATCACTATTACTAATACCATTACTACTAATATAACTATCACTATTATTATCCATATAACATTGCTGATTTTTTGTAATCATCATTTGACTTGATTTAACAGCAATCCATTCATTACGTGATGCATCAAACCATGTCAAACCTAAATTATAACGGCCATTTAAATTGGCATGTTGACAATGTGAGAACCACCACCCACCCTCATAGTTAGCAGCACAATGTGTATTTGATATATCACGATCAACATCGATCGCTGAAAATTCCATATTATTTTGATAATCTAATGCATCTGATGCATTACCATTATAATTATTTATATTTAAACGATAACCATCATCTTTAGATGATATATAAAAATAATTATAATATGCATACCATGTATTATCATATATATCTTGCATTATAATTTTTAATTTTGTACAATTATCTGATGTTAAATAATGTAACATATCATTACCAATCCAAAATTCACCAGATGGACTACCAAAACCTTGTGCATATGATTCCCAAGAACGATTAAAATCAACACTACCATCATAACGTCGTTGTATTGTTGTCCAACCATCATTATTACAATGTGCCATTACTGGACGATGTTGACCAGCTGGTGCTATTAAATATAATCCACCATTATTTGAATTTAAATTAGACATATCAACTTGACTACAATCTGTTGGTAATTTATTTATTATTGATTCATATTGTAATTCAACAGATTGTAATTGTTGAACTAAATTATTTGCCAATTCAGTATTACGATTAATATTATTTGTATTGGTATTAATTATTGGATTATTTGTGATTTTATGATGTTTTGGTTGTGCTTCTAATTCCATCTGTAAATAAAATTAAGAACTAAATTATATTAAGCGTAAAAATTGTCAAGTAATTAATGATTTCTCCAAAAATTTGTTGACAAAAAATTTGTAATGTAATGCCTAGTATGCAGATCAAGCGAAACTAAATTTCTAATACAAAATTCCGCAATGAAAAATAAAAAATTTTAACTGGAGTAGTACGCAGTTCATCCTGAAAAGTTAGGAAAACTGTAAATTATTTTGTTCGTAAAAATCTACACTTATATTTTTATAAAAGTGGAGATTTTTGTAGTACATGAAATCCGGCCAGACATACTTTTAGGTAAAAATCATGTTTTTATGAATTATAGGTAAAATTCCCAATTATAGGTAAAATTACTCAGTTAGGAGATAGGTAAAATTACTCGGTTAATATTTATTTCCTTTCAAACTGCATACTAGGCTTAAAATATAAATAATAAAAATTTAATTAAAATTTTTAATATCTTTTCCAGAAGCTACTACATTCGATAAAAGTCAAAATAGATTAACAACAATTCCTAATAAATAATAGCTTTGACTAAATTAATAGTAAAATAAAATATCTTCTATGTTTTTTAGATTTCGTTTGTAATAGTATTAAATAGAAAAGGATATTAAAGGATAAAATAGATTAATAGATTTAATTTCAATTTCATTGTATACCAGAAATATACAATTGTATAAATTGATGAAAATTAAAATAAAATTGCTTTTGTCTTATTCTGAAATTGAATATTGCAGCATAATTTTCATTTAGAAAATATCCTTTATTTTAAATTAATATAAAATATGGGTTTGTTAGAAATTTTACACTAAAATGTATACGAAATTAAATTTTTATTTCACAATATTGAAATTAAGAAAATTAATTTTATTAGTAAATAGATTGCTAGGACATTGAAAATTTATGCTAAAATTTAAAAGCTAAGTTTTTTTTAAATAAAATGAAATTTTTTTATTAATTCTGTAAAATATTTCATTTAAAAAACATTTAAAATTTAAATTGGCAATTATTTTTTAATTGTATTACAATTAAAAATTATTTCAGTGTCTCTACTGTTTTATGTAAAATCATTTAACTAAAATTATATTTTTTCAAAGACCATTTTTTTATATATATTTCAAGGAAATAAAATTTTAATTGTAAATGATTTTAATTGCTATATTAAAATGAAGAAATTAATTTTATATTCGTCATCGTCAGTTAAATTGTTTATTGAAGTTATTCCGTCAATTTTCGACAATTTCGCCAATTTTGATTTCGACAATTTTTAAATCATTTGAAATTTTTCCAAAAATAATTTAAATTCATATTTTATAGAAAATAATTATTTTTTACACTTTTTAAAATTTAAATTACATAATTTTACTTTATACTTTAAAGAAAAATACTCTGAATTTAAATTTTAATTCATATTTTATATACAACAAAAAAATTATGTTCTGTCAATTTGTAAAAAAAAATATGACATTTCGATAAAAAAAGATTTTTATTTTTAGGTCAACAAAATTTACAATAAAAACACCATAAAATTTCTAGGAATTTTTATTTCACAAAAATACAATTTTTAGGACAAGGAAAAAGAAAAAAATGTTTTTTTTCTTATATTTCCTTGAAAAATGAAGCTGAGACCCTTATCTTTCCGGAAAGAAAAAATATATATAATACAAGACATAAGACATAATCAGAGTTTATAAATAAATAATTGAAAAATATATATAAAATATATTTTTGTTCCTTTAACAACAACCAAAAATTAAAGGAAAAGAAAATATTTTAAATAATTCTAGTAGTTGTCACTATGGAATTTCTGTTCATTTTCAGTTTTAATATAATATCATTTTTTATTTTCAAAAAAAAAAATAAAGGTATTGGAATTTCTCATAAAAAAAAATGAAAATACTGAAAAAAACAGGATATTTTATTCATGAATATTATTTTCATCATTTCTCTAGTAAAATACTATTATACATATACAAAAAAAGGACGAAAAATTCTTTGATAAATAAATAAAATTTCTTTTATATAGAAAATTACAAGTTTCATAGTGTGATCGACAGAATTTTAATTTTACACTACATTTTTTTCAAAAGGAATACTTCTACACTTACAATTCCAATCAAATTTTATACACAAAAAAAAACTCAATATTTTCCTAGAAAATAATGAAAATTTTTTAATTAATTTCAATATTAGTTTTGTAAATAAATTAATTTAAAATTTTATTAGATATTTCCTGCAGTTACCTTAATTATGCACATTTTCTTATTTTTAAGTGAACAATATATTTTATCATAGTTTTTGTACATAATGTTAACAAACCTTTTCAATTCTCCGATGTACAATTGATTTTTGTGCTTTCATTATTGATTCAATACGTTCAACATTTTCTTGTAATTTTTTAATATTTTTTGGTATTTCTTTAATATTATCACGTTCATCTTGTAATGCACTAACACTAACTGCCATTGCCTGTATACTTTTAACAGCATTATTACCTTCTTCTTTTATTAAATTTTGTTCAGATGTTAATTGTGCAGATGTAAATTCTAATTTTGATATTTCACGTTTAATATCTGGTAATGTTTTATCAACTTTTGATTGTATACCACTAACATCTTCTAATAATTCTAACATTGAACTATGTAATTTATCAAGACTAGCTATTTGACGTGATAAATTAAAATTAGCATTTGCTAAACGACGTTGTTCAATTTCTATATTATGTACACGATCACCAATTCTATGATATTGTAATTCATTTAGTTGTCGTTTTAATTGATGTTGTGATATATCTAAATCATGAATTTGTTGACGTATATAACGTTGATGTCGCATTTTATGATCAGCTTCTGGTTCAATATTATAATCATTGGTAATAGACTGGAAAAGAGAGAAATTTTAAAATAAGATAATAAATTAGAATTAAAAATTTAATATTTAAATTAGAGTTTTATAGTACGAAATATAAGATATTTATAATTAATTTTCAATCTACAAATATTCAAGATTGAAATGAAAATTTTAGTGCATCATTTTTCATCTTTAAAAAAATTCCAAAAAAAAAAAATGAAACTACATCGTAATTTATCAATATTCAATAATATACACTATTTTCACTCTAAAATCATCAATTTATGCAGAATTTTTTTTATATTGAAAACAGGAATCATTTCAAAATACGTGATTACCTTATTCATCCTTTCTGTCTTTAGATTAAAAAATATCAATTCTATAGAGTTACGTTCATATTGAAATTGAATACAGGAAAAAATAACATTTTTTTTTTACTGGTAGTATGATTTTGATTTTTCTCGATATTTGTTTAAGGACAACTGTACAACATATAAGATACATAAACACGGTATACAAAAATAAAGTAAAAAAAAACACTAAAAGTTTAAAAATAACAAAATCACTTATACAATTTCTATGCTGGTACATGAACATAGAAATATATTTCAACCTAAGGTCATATTGTGATAAAAACATTTCTTATGTATATATGCTATGTTTAACCACTAAACTTTTCTCAAATTAGAAATAATAAAAAAAAATTGGTTGGTAAAAATTTTGTGATTGGATTTTAAATAAAAAAATGTCCGCATAAAATTTAATGTATAAGTAGATAAATAGGCAACATTATATATAAATTTACACTATGAAATAAGAAAATCGATTTAATAAATTACTAAAAATTATTACGAAAATTAAGCGAGAAAAAATATGAAAAGCTTACAAGATTATTGAATTTTTTCTTGTAAAATATTAACTTTTGAGAAAAACATAAAAAATCGCAGAACATTTAATTAAATAATTTAATTTTAAAACATTTTAACAAAGTATAAAAGACTCGGTCGGTTTTATTGCAACCGTTGCGCATTCGGAACAGTAGCGAATTGAGTCATGCTTAACACGATTTGATAGCAATTGTACACCTTTTTTCGCAGCAGTTTATTTGAATACTGTCAGCACAAATTTTAGCGTAAATTAAGCGATACGGTACAGCATTGAATGTGAAATATGTCTTGATTTTTATTTTGACATTTCACAGAGACGAATGACAGCTGCTGATTTGCCTCTGTGAAATGTTAAATGCCTTTTATGAAATTATTTTTGACACTTCAAAAATAATTTCATAATTTGAGTTTAATTTAAATTTTATTAAATTTCAAAAAGTTGTTTTATATTTTCAATGTAAATGAATTGCCTCAGTATGAATACATTTTCACGGAAAAAAACCAGCGGTTTGGCGAGTCCTTAATAAGAATTTTAATAAACTTGGTTAAGCAAATTAAGCCTGAAGTTAATTATATTAAGTATGCCTTGGTATAATAATTTAATGAATATAATTTGAAATTAAACAAATTATGCTGCCAAACAAATTTCAAATAAAATAAATTTTTAATTAAAAAATAATTATTTAACCCAAAAAATTTTAATTTATTGAAATTTTAATTATATTTAGAATTTTAAAATCTTTACTTTAAAAATTGAATTTTATTCAAAAAATATTAACAGACACAAAAATATCATTAAGCTACGTTAATTAAACGTATACTTCAATAATATTTTTTCTGTATATAATTGTAATAGTATTTTGAAAAAATCATTATAAATAAATAATTAGCTAACAAATACGTTTTCTTGTAATAAAACTTTTAAAATAATTAAAATTTCAATTAAATATTTCATAATTGTACTTAAATATAGACAATATCCTTGTTAATAATTGATATGATATTTCTATTTAAACAACTTCCTATAAATTTCCTGTTTTTTTTTATGCCAATATGTAGTTCTATTTTCAATTTATTTCTGTAAACCGCAAAAATATCATAAAACTAACTTACATACCTATATATATTTATTATTATATATTTTTTAGTTTCTATATGAAATATTTGCGGAAATTCTGAAATAATAATTGAAAATCATTCAACTGTATTCAAGCTTCACTTATTTAGTTTTTTGAAGTAAAATTTTTTAGTTATATTATAATGTATCATCATAATATTTTCACATAATGGTTCACATACATATGTAGAAATAATCCTTGTATTATTATTTATTTTTAGATAATTTTTAAAAAGATATATACATATGAATATGTATTTAGAAGAGAAAATAATATTTTCCAATTCATGTGGAAATATTGAATGGTTGAATAGGAAGGGAAAAAGAAATATCTTGGATAGCTTAGCTATACAATTATTTTGTGTATACTATTTTACTATTAATAGTTTTTGAACTAAAAAAAATTAATATGAAGAGATATACAAATTTTATAGTAATATGGTAGTAGTACTATAATTAATTTCGAGAAAATTTTACTATTAATTAAATTATATTTTTATTATGGAAAGAAAATTCGTTATTTTGAATTAAAAGTAAAATTTCTATTTTATCCACAAATTTTAAATATTATATACATATAACACACCGTGTATTTTATTTATAAGAGAGAGTTGGATAAATTGTCCCGCATTTCAGTATTCTGGTATTTTTGTGATGAAATATTTAAAGAAAAATTTATATTTTTTAATAAATCTAAATTGTTATTTATTTCCTGCTTAGAAAATTTATTTTTTATGGTAATATTTCCGTAAAAAACAAAATTAAAAAAATCATAATTGTAAAATTTAAAAAAAATGATTTTCTAAATCGTACAATCCAATTTCAACCTTGCTTTAATTCTACCTGTACTGTATAGGAAATAATAATTGAAAATCATTCAACTGTATTCAAGCTTCACTTATTTAGTTTTTTGAAGTAAAATTGAAATTGGTCAAATTTAGGCAACTACACTCAAACTAAGATTTATATATTGAATATTAAGAAACAATCGTTACTTAATTTTGACTCCAAGAACTCTTAGGATAGTCCGTTTAATAAACTCATCCATACACACTTTAAAACTAAGTGAAATTAGATAAATACAAATATGGCCAATTAAATTTTTATGTTGATACATATCACATATTTCATAACACTTTTACCAAAATCTTCAATCAATAATATTATATATTTAAGCAATAATAAGATTTACGAAGTGGTTGATTCTGCCGACTATCCCCTATATTTTAAAAATATTTTAAATAATCTTCGTTACAAAATTCCATTCATCAAAAAAAAATATACATTTTTGTAATACATATCTTTATTTTATCATAGCCAAAAAATAACAACTTATACAGGTGAAATATTTACAAATTCATGTAATATGATCTGAAACCGGTTCAATTAAAAACTATCCTAATTGAAGCAGGAGAAAGTAATTTTAATCAACAAAATATTTGGTCAACTACATGATTATATAAAATAAAAATCAGATAAATATTATGTGGACTAAAAAAAAAGATGTTTAAAAATTAAATATTCCAACAGAACATAATAAGGCAAATTTTGTATCTGAAACGTATTTAAGTATTTCACCCAGTTATGCTCAATAAAGAAATCAAGGTTATAAAATAAAAATTTCTCTCATTTTATCTACAATACTTTTATAAAAAATTTCGTTTTGGTTTTTTATAAAATTCCTCCAATTTATATTCAAAAATTAAATTTGTTTATTTTTTTTAACCTGATATTTCAGAAGAATTCACTACAACAAATTATCCATTCAAGTGGTATTAATTTAATTATAAACCAGTTTTTAATTATATTATGTTTTATGAAATTGACCCATAAAATTAATTCTTATAACATGGATGGTTAAGTTTAGTCAAATTTTTGTCATAATTTTAATATGAAAACCGAATGTTTTACTACGAAATGGATTATTATTCAAATTTTATTATGAAAAGGATTAGTATGAAAATATACTAATTTTACATATTTATAGACTTTTCATATTATGTCTAAGAAAATCTGATTAGTCTTAATATGAATTTAAAGTTATAGACATTAAAAATTTAACATGTTAGCTGCCACTAGATTTCAATGTTGAAAATTAATTTCCCTAAACAAGTTTCTCTATTAAAACTGGACATACTAAAAATTGATTTTAATACAAATTCTCTTTACGTCGTCATATGACGATGGAAACTATTTCACTTAAATTACATCCAATATAATTATATTTTGCAAACAAATAGTTTTTACATATAAGATTTTATAAACGAAAGTTATATTTGACCATAAATCTACTAGATTCATAAATCTACTAATTGAGTTGTCTTAAATCTACTAAACAAAATTCATAAAAATTTGGTTATAATATCTTAAAATGGGTTAAAGACAAACGATTAGTTTTTGCACCAAAATAATTTTAATTAATTAGTTAGATAAATAATATATGTAGTTGTTTCAATGCTATTTCATGAAATTAAAGATATCAGTTGACATTTTGGTCGCCAATGTTTTAGTTAATAAAAATTAATTGTCAAAGTATAACAAATTCTCCACACTGTGAAACGAATTTTTAATAACGTGTTATTAAGTTATTATTCACTGCAATATGAAAATCTTATGAGTTGCAAAAAAAAAAACATTTACTTGTAAGTAACATAACAATTTAAACATTGTAGTTGATAATAATTAGAATTAAAATTATTTTTATATTTAATACAGATTTAATTTTATTAAATTTTTTGTTCAATTTTGAGGTTTTTTAAATAGTAAACCTTTAAAAAAAATTTTTAAACCATCTGTTAAGTTTCAAAGCAACAAAAAACAAAAACACCATTTTTGCTTAACCTATAATCAACCAAGAAGAAAAATATATTTTTTTTTTATTTACCTGTATCTACAAAAAAATACAGAATTCAAGTTTGTTTTTTTTTGCCCATAATACTTTTTAATATCGAAAATAAATTTAAAAATGTTTTCTTTTTCGGTTCATATAAAACATCTGCCAGACATTTAAAATCCATGATAACAAAAGGTTTCAGCATAAATTTTTTTACCAAACATTTTTTTTTTTTTGTTTTTATGTTTTATATACATAGGTAAGATAAATCTTTTGAAAAAAAAAAGTTAAAGAGAAAGAAGGATAATTTATAATAATCAACGTAAAAATATATACAAAAAAAAACCAACAATATGTTCCTTGTACTGTTTTTTAACCCACCATTCATTGTTTTTTTTTTATTTAAATCATTGATTCATTATGAAGACACAGAAAAATAACATAAAAAAAAAAACATGATAGAAACCTTCATCAAAAATTAATGAGAAGGAAACTGGTCATCTTTGATGACATCCAAAATAAAAAATATATATATATGTATACATATATAACTCAATAATAATGAACTGACAAGGATAAAGCATTGTAATTGGCAGTATAATTTTATCATAAATACAGGATATTTACTTCTGTTTTTTTTTTTTTTTGTGAAAATATTTTAAACATAAATTTCATAAAAATAATGAAAATTTGAATAAAATTTTTGATGTTTCTTTCATTTTTGATTAGAAATCTAATTAAACTTTTTTTTAAAAAAAAAACCAAAAAGATATTTTTTGAATATTATTATTATTCAGAAATTTTAATTATATTTCGAATTACAGTCTGCTTTTATTTAACTCAGTCCATGAGTGTTTTTAAAATTACCCTTTCCATAAAATTATAAATTATGGTTATACTATAGAATAAATTGGAATTGCTCTAAGCTCTAACGAAATAAAATCGCCCAACTTTCCTACTATATTTGTCTCTTTCATTTACTCGCAGAATTGTCAAATATTAATCCCAATACCGAGATAACAGTAGAAATTCTAATATTTTAATTCTAAATTATTTAAAAACAATTGTTCTGTCATGCTATTCTGTTTGAAATGTGATTTGTTATATTAATTTGTAGTCATGGAAGCCTTCTATATATTTTTCTGTACAAATTCAACAAATAAAGTGTCCAACAAATTTATAGTTCTCTTTCTATTAATCCCCCGAAATGTTAATGCAATTTTATTAAATATTAATTTAAAGAAACAAATTCCAAAGAAAAGTTTTTAAAGAATTTAGAATGAAATATTCAAAATTTCAACTCTCATTTATTTTAATATTTTTTTCTTTGACAATTCGGGGACTAAAAGAAAGAGACAAATATAGAAGGAAAGTTGGAGTCTGTTTATAGTGCTACTTTTAAAAATTTTGGTGCCTCATTGACAGCGTTAGCCAAAAGGAATCACTAAATAAATCACGTGTGCTAATAAAACATAAATTTGAATAGATCTACAAAAATCTAGAACACGATAAAAAATTTTGTGGATTGAGTTAAAAAAACGGCCCGTAATAAAAAACATTATTTTCCTACAAAAATTTTGTTTAGAAATGTGGTTTTTTAAATATGTAATAAGGAATCACATTTACTTAAATTTTTTTTTGGACAGATTCTAATGATTATTCTTAGAATGGAAAATATTTTTTGAAGAATGTTGAAATTTTGATTATCTTCATAGAATCGTAATTTTCGATTTTCAAGATAAATTTGATATACGAATTATTTGTGTATAATAATATTAAGTTCTTATGAAAATCAGTAGAAAATCACCGATTATTAACCGATCATTATTAACTTGTGTTAAATGTATAGGAAAATATCTCAATTATTTAAAAAAAATTTCCTATCATTGTTTTTTTTATTCTCAAAATTTTTTTATGCAAATTTTGTCATATCGTTTTTCTTTTTTCTTGGAAAGTGTATAATTTTTTTTCATTTATGGAAAATTATAATAATAAGAAAAAAAATATATTTTAAAAATTTATAATAAATAAATTAAATTATTCATTAGAATATTAAGATATTTTCATTGAAAATCATATTTTTATTGATTTAAAAAAAAAAATTATACAACTTTTCAAATAAAAACCATAAAGATAAAAACTTCATATACCAAGAAATTTAAATTGATAAAAAAAAACATACATTAAATTTTATTTTCAACATATTTTAAAAGATTTAAAAACAATCTGCACTGCAAAAAAAAAAGTATAATTGAAAAAATTGGTACACGTAGGAAAAAACTTAATTCTCATTTATCCAAACTACTTTGTTTCTTATTACCCAAAGAATATCATTTTAAAATATTATAATAATATCGATTAATTTTATATTAGCAAAAAAAAACTTTTATGCTTTTGCAATATGTGCAATTTTGTTATGAAATTTTATGAAAATTAACAAAAATTTGGTGCTGAGCAGGAGTAATATTTGTTTTTTAACTACAATTTAACATTGCATTCCTCATAATTGGCAGAAGAAGCAACATTGAAAAAGCAATGATGTGTAAAATAAAATTAAATTTGTTTTTAAAATCAAGTTTCTATCATTAGCAGGTATTAATATTAACCTAAAAAGGTAATGTAACATAATAAATTATTACCAAAATTAATGATATACATTATGTAATATTTTTAAGACTAAAAAGGACTAAAAAATAAGTACGCTATTGAAATGAATTGAATATAATTTACTTAAATTTCATATTTTGCTTTGTATTACATAATAAAATCTTATAAATTTTTTTAGTTAAACCATAATTTTAAAAAAAAACAAAATCAAGTGCCACTAAATATTTCACTTTAATTAACTACTTGTATCACGCTTTACAGAAATTAAATTATGCACAAATTAAAAACCTTCTATTAAAAGTGTTAAATAAATAAAACGAGAAAGTAAAATATATGTTACGTTTAAAATGACAATCAGTCATTTAAGTATTTTAGATCACGAAACAATATAATGACTTTAAATAATTAATTACTTAATTTATGTAACCAGAATTGATTTATTACATTCACTAAAAAAATATAATTCATTAAATATTTAACTAGTAAATACAATTCACACCTTAAATATTAACGTATAATATAAGTAAAAGATGAGGATGGAGAAAAGGATTAAGGGTTTTATTTATAGATTACATAGTTTCGTGTTAAATTTTCAAGAAAATTGTATAGTTAAAGTTTTTTTTTAAATTATTGCACTTATATGCTTCCCAGAAATTAAATCAATTTTTATATAACACGATATTCGACACTTAAAAAGTTTACGTCACAACAACTCAAAAATTATTTGCAGAACTTTTTTTAATTGACATTGTATCATAAAATGAAATAATGTATTTTGGTATACCGTATATGTATTACTTTTGAGATATTTCTGTAAAAATTTTTTTTGCAGATTACACCCTAAACTTACCTCATCATTATTTTGTCGATGTTGTTTCCTTAAAACACGCCAAAAATCTTCTTCTTTTTGTAACATTTCTTCTCTTAATTCACGTATAAAAATTTCGGATGTTTGTTGACGTTCCTTTAATGCTTCCAATTCTAATCGATATTGTTGAAAATCATTTTTAACTGTTGCCATATCTTCAAAATTTTGTGTACGTCGATTTATATCCTTTGAGGCATTATTTGCAATATCCTGTAATTCAGTTAATTCTTTACGCATTTCAGCAATTGATTGTGTTAACCAATCAACTGTAAGTTTTTCTTTATTACCAATTCCCATACTTGAACGGATTTCTTTGATTTCATGCCTGGAAAATAATAATAAAAAATAAATCAAGAAAATTTAAAGAATATATTTAATAATCATTTATATATTGGATCGTTACAAGATCGAAATTAAATCAGTATTTTTAATTGGAAAATATTGATTTGAAAAAAACTGACTAATAGAAGGGTTAAAGATATAATTCATCTTCAGTGGTTATTTACATGAATTTTGATGTAATCTGTAGATACGACAAATCAAGGTACTATAGATACGACAATTTAATCAAGGTATAAATTTTACTTTAATTTTTAATTTCATTTAAATTAAAATAATTGAAAGCAAAGTAAAAAACTAAGATGTTAGTTACGAAAAAACGGACTGTTCCTACAAACTACTAAATTTTTTTTAAATTAATAAAAGCTACAAATTCAGATTTACAGATCTATACCAAAATTTGAGCAAATTAAGATTATCACGTTCGAAGCTTAAATGTGAATTTTCGTATAAACCAGTTTTACCAAATTTGCTCTTCACATATCCATAAACCATCACAGACAGACCGACAGACTTCATAATAAAAACTATTAATTTATGTTGCCAAGACCCTAATTAGTGATTTTCGGTAAAAAAAAAAATCTCGATAATTAAAATTTAGTATGTTAACAATACTTCTATAAGTAACTAACTATTTGTATATATGCAATGGTCAGTAAAAAGCTTAAGAATAATTACGTAAAAACTTTATTATTTTAGTAACCATTTTAATTAAAAACTTAATAAGTTCATTCTCTACAATTTTACAAATGGCGCTAAAAACTTATGTATTAAAAAAAACCATGTATTGTTAGTAAAATCCACATAATGTACAGAATTTTATAGTTTCAAAAACTATGTACTTTTAAAATAACATAAAAAAAAACATTATCCACTTTAGACAATGTTTTTCCATGTTTTGTTAGTTTTAGTGTCTAGTCTCAATAGTTTGTATAATACAAAAATATTTTGTTCTGTTTATTTTTCAGTTAATGTTGAGAATTTTAACAATTCTTTTAATAATTTAAGACATTTTTCATTTTTCTTTTTTCTTCGTTTTGTCAGTTTCCATTTAACTTAGTGTAATATAAATTTTCCATGTTAATACACAGCAAATTTTTTAGACACTGAAATATGAAAATTATGAATTTATTGTCATTTAATTTAAAAAGTTGTAAAAAGAAAATATTTCAAAAAAAAAAAATGTTAATTTAGTATTTTTATCTTTTATACGTAGTTTATTTTGTATCTCATTAAAAAAAAAATTTAAAAAAATCTTTTCATTTATGAGATACCAGATTAATGAGTACAAACTCATTAAATTCTTAGTAGATGTTACAAAATTTATCATTAAGTTTAGAGATTTGTAAAACGTGAGAATTACATTAAGTTTTATATATCTGTTTCAAGAGACTAGTCCTAGTGATAGTAAGCTATTTTATTATGAGTTTGGCTAAACTTATTTAGTTTTAAAAGAGAACTTTTAGTAAAGGACCTGCGGTGTCTTACTTGTAAATGTGGGCCGATACATTGATATTGGTCAAACTAAGTTAATCACTTTTACAATAAAATTCGTTTCTTAACAACAAAAGTCTCACTAATGAAACCATTAAAAAATTTTCAATATACAGAAAATAATGATTCGGAATCCATATAAAATTAGTAGGTTGTATTTCGAATAGAATATTAGCAGACCCTTTTAGGGAACCCTGGGGTTTGGATGAGCTGTATCGACAAGGACAGAGAAAGTAGTCAAAATTTTTAATTAATAGTTATGCTAGGAAAATCATATTATAAATTACTAGTTTTCATTAATTTAAATAATTCTAAAAATAGAAAATTTCAGTAAACCCAAGATAAAGACGACATTTATAAATATTCATAATTATTTTAAATAAATACTTTAAAATCCATAAATAATATTCTATTTTTCACCAGAATTAAAACATCGTCGTTTCATCATATATTCTTAAAAAACTTCCAAACCAAAAGGTCCTTAAAGTTCATATTTTAAATTTCCTTTTAAAAATCTGTAAATTTCACCCAAAAAAATGTATATTAAAATAAAATATATTTATTTTTTCCTTTTTCTCTGTCTAAAATATAAATAATACTGACAGTTTTAATATGGTAAACATTTATAATCCTCATTTGTAATCCTCATCATTTTCTTTATTTCTGTATTTATATACATATATATTTCTTAATAGAACTGATAAACATTTATAATTATATATTTTCTACTTCTTGTCTATCTACTAAAAACATAAAGCTTCATATAAAAACCATAAAAATAATTTTTAAATTCCACAAAAAAAAATCAGCTATAAAACAAAATACACATAAAAAAAACTAAACCACAGATTTCAAAATGAAAAAAAAAATATTCTTAAAAGGATTCATACACATTTCAATTTTTATACATATCTAGATATAAAAATTATCCTTCACCGTAAATAAAATAAAGTAAAATCTGAAAAAAAATAAAAAATTTCGGTTAAAATATTTTTGGTATTCAAGTTTTTTTTTCATATTGTCTTGAAGGAAAAATATCCTACGTTATTATATTTTTTTTTATTATTATTATTGTAAATATTATTACATTAAACAAAAATACAAACAATAACGGCTAAGGATATTTTTTATTTTTCTTCCTTCTTTAAAAAAAAAAATATATATTTTACAAAAATAATAATAATGTTGCTGTTTTTTTTTTTAAGTAAATTACTTATAAACATTTATTTTGTAAAGAAAAGAAATGATATTTTAAAATTTATTTATGTCCTTTGGCATTTTTATGAAAATTATATTCTCTATACCAACAAAAAAAATATACAAAAACCATCAAAAATTAAGTATAATTTTATTCAAAAAAAAAAAAAAATGTTTAAGGATAAATTTTATGTGAGCTAGAGACTTAATTTAAGTAATAAAATATCTAGTAATAGTGATGATAAAATAATTTTTTTTTTATTCTTCTGCTCCTAATTTATTATTCACTAATGAGAATATAATTGTTATTTAATTTATGGAAATTTTATGTATGTGGACAACATATATAAATTATTTTATGTTTTTTAAGGTTGTAATTATAATAGAATTTAAGTTATTTAATTACATATTTCAAAAAAAAAAACTTGAGAGAGGATTTTTATTAAATTAATTTTATTATAAAAAAACATAATAATTTTTGGATACAAGTTTAAAATAGTTTTTAATTGAATGTTTTATAAAAGTTAAGGTAACCAAACATTAAAATTAATGCTTTTTTTTTTATAAAATAAACTTTTGATAAATTAAACTTTTATTGAAATTAAATTTGGTGAATATTTTGGGACTAGAAAAATATGAAAATAAATTATTTTTTTTTTGTTTTTGAATCATAAGAGAATTTTTCTGATTATAACTAAACTTTCTTTTACGTCAAAGAAAACATTTTTTGGCAGAATTTCAATTATTATAATTCAATCAGGATGTTGATAAATGCCATAATTTAGAAAAAGATATTGGTGAACGTTAGCAATAGCAATGATATCGAATCATGCAGGGAGGACCTTTTCCTTTTATAATATTTACTGTGGAGATAGTAAGATATATATTTTTCAACAATATTTCTTCCCTAAAATTAAACCTATTTCATTTTTTTGCTTCGTCACTTCATTTGTATCAAGAGTCGCAGTGCTGAATAATATAAAAATGTTAAAGAAAATACGGATAAGAATTTTCTTAACTTTTTTATTCCGTTGGATTTTTGAAAAATTAAAATTATATTTCAATATATAATATTCAAAAGACCTAACCAGCTTGTGAAAGATGCTGTCTTAAGTTACGTTATCCACGGTAAACCAAGTACTGACACGGCTGCTGATTGAGGAACTGGCTGAGATACACTTTACACACATGTTAATGAGTGCCGCGTCAACCGAATCTGGTGTCGCCACGACTCATTAGGAGATTCACTATAATAGTATTTCTTCATATTCATTTAAAGCTTAGTAAACTTAGACCAACATTGATACACAGAAAATAATAATTAAATTGGCAATAATCGAACGATCAAATAAACTTTCAGATCGAACTATTACACATTTTATCGAAATTTTCTATTCCAGTACCCTGTTACGGTAAATTCGTACCAACGTTGCTGAATAATATTTGTTATATTCTAGGAAACGTTACGGAGCACATTTTTTATATAAATTTTCCGCACTAAAGTAACTCTCTGAAAAGTGTTTTTAAGTAACTCTCTGAAAAGAATTTTCGAATATTTTTTAATTTAAATTTTTTATTTCTTTACTGTCAATAAAAATCAGCTAATTAGTTCCAAAGTTCAGGGCGAGACAAGTAAATTTTAAGTTTACTGAATTATGAATTTATTTCGCTTTGACATATCCTACCGGACTACTGGAAGTATGAATAATTGACAGAAAAAAATCAAATTTCGATTGGTAAGGTTATGTCTTTATTATTTCTCATAAAAGTCCAGAAATAATATTTTAAATTTCGAATACAATTTAATTTATTGTGATTTTAATTAGCTTATTTTTATACTACAAAAATAATATTTTGCTAACTAACCCACAATTTTAAATTTTATTAAACTAATTTTTCTTATTTCAAAAAAACATAATAATAATTGAAACAATTTTTAATTTAAAGCTTTGTTTCAGCCCCCAAAAAAACAAACCAAAAAAAAGAAAAGTTGAAAATTCGAAAATAGTTTCGAGGATATTTTCAAACTTTTTCTATAATATAGTTCATAAATATTGTTTACTCAATTGTAGTCTCAACAAAAAATTAAAAATAACATAAAATTAAATTAAATAATCGATTTAAATTTAAATTTTTGATATTTTAAACCAATTTCTGTCTATTTCCTTCTATTATATTATTAATTTTTTTTCTGGGGTGGTAAAAAGTTTTTTTTTTGAAGTTTAAAGAGCACACAAACAAAAAGTCTATAAGGATTTGTTCAGCTGTCGAAAATTTAATTTAAAAGTTTTTCTTTATCTTTAATTGTAAAAAAAATAGAAGCAAAAAAAAAAAAATTTAATGAGAATTACAAAAATTTGAACTTTTGCCAAACAATTTCTATTTTATCAGTATTAAAGTTTTTCCTGTATTTAAAAAAAAAAAAAAAAAAATTGAAACTATATTTTATACATTTAACATTGGGGAATTTTAGTAGAAATTATCTGAACGTATATATAACATTTCCCTCAAGGAGAGTGTAAACATTTATTTCTGAAAATTTTCAAACCAAAAAAAAAAAAAAAGGAAAATAAAAATATGGAAAAAATATAACCGCAGGACTACAGAATAACGTGATATATACTGTGTTATTTCGGTAAATATTTCAATCAAATATTTATGTATATGTATATAAATATTGCATATATATGTATATAAAATGAAAAGTCCTGCAGTAAATTTCTTTATAATTTCAGATAACCTGAAGGAGTCATATTGTAATACCAAATAAAATGAGTTTATTTTTAAATAAATTTTTAAATTTATATAATTTAATTAAGTTAATAAATTATTTGATAAAATTATTATTTATTTTGATCCTTATTTAGACAATTTGAAACTGATATTTTTATTAATATATCCATTTACAAGTAATTTTATATCTGTTTACAAGTTCATATCAAATCAAATATTGTCGTATTGAGTTTTAAATTTAGATACTTTACGAAAATTTCCCACATAATTACAAAAATTTTCAACAGAAGAAATTTGAGAAAATTTCTTCGTAATTTGTTGTAATAAAATACTTGTAAAATCCTCAATTATTAATATTAGTTTAATATTTTTTATTTTTTTGACAGATTCTATTTTGAAGTCGTGAACCGAAATTTGTCAATTTAATATTTATTTTTTATCAAATTTAATCAACGCTGAAATAAAAGTATCGGTTTTAGATTTTATTAATTTTTCTGTGGTTTTTACATAATTAAAAATTTGACATGAAGATTAAATGTATAAAAATCGAAATCAGAAATTATTTTAAAATGTAAATATCATGGTTTGGTAAATTTCCACCGAATGAAGATGGCATAAATTAATGCCATATTTCTTTAGTATTAGTGTTTTAGTCAATCTTTTTTCCAATCGTATTCAATAATGAATTTTATGAGTAATCCGTCTATTTTTCAATAATGAAAAATAGACGGATTACTCATAAAATTGTTATGTTGGTAAATTCTAATTTTAATTCCAGAATCAAAATTTTACTCTTAAATTGTATTCTAGCTGCTTAGAATAAACCTTGAACTAATTAGCTTTACTGAGAACAGATTGAGTAAAATTGTATATTTAAAGTAAAAATTTCAATTTGATTATTTTAAATGCTGTAATTTTGACAGTAAACTACAGAATCCTCAAATACAATTGATGTAAAATCCAATTTCATCAAAGTAAGCAATCCGTATTATTAAATAATTTTAATATAATTAGAAATCGGTGTAGCTCTTGAAAAATTTGAAGAGATTCTTGTCGTGTTCAATTCATAAACCAAGCCAGACATTAAAATAGTACAAATACATAAGAACTCATTTTACTTTCAAAGACCTTAAGAAATTTATTTGATAAAATTTTCTGTAAGGACTCTCTTAATTCTGCTCAAAACAGGAGATAAGAAATCTTAAACATTTCAATTCAAATTTATTTATAAAAAAAAACTTTATAAACTATAACAATCTATAAATTACACTTATGTATACATTTTTTTGTAGATTTTTCAATTAAAACAAGCACACCTTTAAAATGACTTTAATTATCACTCAGTTAGAAAGGATTTAAATAACTTCCATATAAAATTTATTTCAAAAACTTTTATTTTTTGTATACCTATAAAAAAAAAAACTTGTTTAACCTTTTTTTTTTTTTGATAAAAGTTGAGTCCTTCAAAAAAAAAAAAACAGAATTTTTATTCCCATTTATATAATTTTAATATTTTTACTTCAGTGGAAAATGGAAAAAATAAAGCATAAAAAAAAGAGCAACAACAAACAAAAAAACAAAAAAATATGAAAAATTATAAAAATTAATTTTTCCATATTTTTTTCAATCTTTCAAAAAAGAACTTTTCTGATGCTTTTTTTTTAGGCTGATATTGTTTTTTATAGTCAGGATTAATGGAATTTTGACGACTTTTTTATATTATTTTATCCTTTTTTTTTTTTTTTTGCATAAACACATATACATAACAGAAAAATTAAATATTTTTAATTACACAGAAGAAAAAAAAAAGTCAGACAGGGGCATAAAAGTATATTTTGTATTAAAGATTTTAAAATATAAATATTACTCCATTTTTTTTTAATACTTTAATGCTGGTAAATTATTAACATTCTTTTTTTTTGTGATTTGTATTATGAAAAGAAAATTTATATATGTATGTAAATAAAATTTAATCTCGGATATTAATCCTTGACATTTCCCAAAAAAAAAAAAAAACAAACAAATAAAAAAAAAAAGGATTTTTATGACAGCATTGAATTTATAATTTTACTTTTTTTTTATGCTAAGATATATTAATGTGAAATTATTTGGGGTATTAATTTATGAAAATTTTGTATATCAAAGAATTGTTTTTTTTTTTTTTGTTTGAACATGAAAAGTTTTTATCATAATTTTTATATGTAAACATGAATTATGATTTTTCTTTATTGTATTATATACAAAGATATAGATATATGTGTAATTATATAGTTGTTTTGTAAAGAAACATAAAAATGTTGTTAAGAGAGTATTTATTATTGCAAAATAGAAATTTGATAGAAATTTATTTTTTTTTGGAAAATATTATGTTAAATATATTTCGAAAATCATAAATTGTCCAAATTTTTTTAATAATAATTTCTAGAACTTATTCTAATTAAACCTAGACCTGCAAATAAGGATTTCGAAATATTCTTTATTTTATTAAAATTTGGATCGTGCCATAAATCTGTTGATACTGAATGAAGTTTAATTGCAACAAGCTAATGGCTTTATTAGTGAGAATTTTGTTGTTAGTAACTGGCCTCAACCATTAGCAACAACTTATTTCTGTTTCAGTATGATAAATTCAATATTTTTTAATATTTTCCAAAGTATATAATTCATTTTCAGCCAAGTAATTTATGACTCTACGAACTAACGCACAAATGAACTAGTATCCACAAAAAAAAAAATTAACTAAACTCCAATAAAATTTTACCCAAAATTTTGAAGTAAGTTTGATAAGGGCTAAATTTGTATTTTTTCTGGGTGTTAGTCCATTTGGGTATTAGTTCGTAGAGCCGTAATTTATATTAAGTAATTAAAAATGTATTAATACTAAATTTTCTGAATTAAATTGAATATTAATCGTTTTGTAAAGAATGTCACATCACAAGTAATATAAAGTTTACTATATTCAAAATTCCTTTTCAATTATCACTGCATTATATGATAATTTGCAAATAGGCATAGAATACCTTTCGTGACAAGGAAAAACATTATCACTAAATTTATAAACCTTTTTTATTTTGCTTAATTTTCATGGCCTTTGAAGTTATTTACGTTTCTTTTTTTTTGGTTGGAAAAATTTCATTATAGTAATTGACATTAAAAAAAAGATAAAGGTATTTACCTGACACAAAACTAATTATATAGTAAATATTAATATTTATCTCAAGGATAAAAATATATATTTATTTTATAAAAATTCAATAAAATCAGTTACAGGTATTAAGTCATTTATTTAATTACTAATTACAAAATTATTTTTTTTTACAATCTTGTAATTATGAGATTAAATACATTACGTAAACTTAATGTATACTTAAATATTTTATCTATACATACACAATGTGATTTCAATATATATTAACTTCATAAACTTTATACTACAAATTACAAAGTCACATAATGACACACAAATATATATTTTTGTATCCTTGGTGAAAAAAATCAAAAAAAAAAATCAACAACATTAGATAATGTTTACATGTTGTGATTTTGTCAAATGTGTTTTGAATTAATAGGTCAATTATTTAACCTTCTTGGAAAATTTTACTCAAAAGGTTGAATTCATTAACAATATAGAATATCCTTTTATAATACAGAGTAATTTAAAGAATAAAATTGCTGTAAAAAAATTTAGTTACTAAAATTTAAGTTCGTTTTTTTACTCTAACAAGATCAGATAAAATAAAATGTTTATCTGAGTTGTACGCTTAAAGTTCCTGATATTCGAGAAGTATATGAAAAAAGAGACTTAGGTGGTATGGGCACGTTTTGAGAAGATGAACAGATCGTGAAGAAAACTTTAAATATCACAGCTTTTGCGTTAGGACCAAGAGGGTCAACCACAAGATATTGGGAAAATGTTAAAGAAGAAGAAGTTCGTTTTTATTTTACAAGGAGCTGAATAGAAGTTTTATAAGCTGGGTTACTTAACGTTAGTTCGAAGAATAAAATAGCGTACAATATTTTAAATCCGAACTATTAATGCTACTAAATTATTACGAGTACTATTTATGCAGGATTAATAGCTAATAATTCATTTAAAAATGTCCTAATGATAGTAGTTCATCAGATTTAGTGAAAATCTCATCTCTATCTTGAAGTTAAAAAATTTTCATATGAATATCCATATTAAGTGGAAATAGAAAATATTTTATGTAGACTGGAAATTTTGGGGGAAAAATTTTCTATAAAGTTTTAAAGTTTTGGTGGAAATTTTCCCATAAAGAATATAAAAGAAAGACTGAACTAGAAAATTTATAGTAAATTTAATTAATTAATCAAAAAAAATTTAAGTGTTTTTTAGTAGTTTAACACGTATTAATTATTTTTATAAATCACTAAAAGTATATTTTCTGTCACATAAAATTCCTATTTAAATAAATTCTCATAATGTTTCGCATAAAAATTTTAATTTCAAAAATATTATCATATTTTACTCTGTATTCAAAATAATATATTCTAATAGTACGCACATATTAATCCCTAATATCAACATATATTTTTTTTTTACCATATTTACCATAAATAATAATAATGTAAATATAATAATATATGTAATTTTCATACCTCAATTGTTGTAATTCATTATGTATATCCATATCAACATTTTCAATATTATTTAATGTTGATTTTCTTATTGATTTTTTTAAATTATTTTCTAAAAGTTTATAATCCTCACGACGACGCATCATTAAAGCATTTAATTGTTTTGTTAATAATTTCACTTGATCTGTTAAATTTAATTGTATTGTTTTATCACTAATATCATCATCACTATCATTATCATAATTTTTATTATTATTATTTAACATTTCATTATTATTATTTTTAGCACTATTAATAAATTGATTATTTTCATCATCACCATTCACTGTCATATCATATTTTTGATTATTATTTAAATTATTTAAATGATTATTATTATTATTATTTTTATTACTATCACGTAAAATATTATTATCATTAAAATTAATTTGATGTTTTGGTGGTTGTTTTTTATCACCAATTGATATTGAATTCGTATATCCAAATGGTTGTATCAGGAACAATAATCCAATTATGGTAAAATAATCAATTGTATCCATTTTTATGCAATTTTTTTTTTTTTTTTTTCTCAAAACATAAAATTTTTGGATCAAAATTTACAAAAAAAAAAAATCAAATTTTTTATGTAAATTAAATATAAAGAAAAGTTTTAAAAAAATAATATTAATTAAAAAATTTATAAAAATTAAAAAAAAAAATAAATGTTATTAAATGAACCAAAAAAAGAAGAAAATAAAATAAATTATTTTAGTTCGTTTTCGTAATCATTTATATAAAAAAAAAAATATATTTTCACATTTTCTATTTTTCCGCGCGGTTAATAATAATTTACAATTACAATCAAATTTTAGTTAATTTAGTAATGTTTCACTACCGTCAAAAAAATAATAATAAACAAACAAACAATTTCCTTTTTTTTTATTTATTTATTTATTCAGTATACACGTTAACGTACGATACGCAAAACGCAACTAAAGTGGTTCAATTGTATTTTAGATCCTTTTATACCATAAAATAAAAAATATATGAAAATTTTTTTTTCAAATAGCAATGATTTTTTTTTTTTAGTGTGTTTTCTGTTGTTGGTATATTTTTTATATGAAGAACATCTGTCATTCCTGTTTTATGCTGAATTTTCGATGTACAGACAGCATCGTAAAGAGCACAATATATTTCAGCGCTCTTTAAAAAATATTTGGAATAACATATTCAGTTGGAAAATACAAACTAAACATAAACATAATAATTTTTTAATATGCTTGTATACACCACTATTGAATTACATAATTTTATTGCGCAATTTATTACTTTTGTCTCTTTGCATATTCAGCAATAAATAAAAAAAAAACCTGAAAAATAATTTCTCTTATAGACTATTGTCTCTCAATCATATTCAGCAATATTTTACAAAACAAATACTGACAAACACTTGTAAATGAATTAGTTTTTGGAGAAAACAGTTGATAAATATAACCGCTTTAAGTATAATAATTATCTGCAAAAGGTGAAGGTGGTGAATATAATTTAAATTGTAAGGATTTTTATTTATATAAAGCTGCCAGTAAGGATTTTCTTTTATGTTTAATGCTGTCATAAAAAAATTATGATTTTCATTTATTTTAATTATTAGTGTTGTCGGTTAAATACTAAATATTCATGTTAAATTAGGTAATGCTATAATTAAGTTTATATAAATGTTTAGGCAGGAAATGTAATCTGTTTTTAACATAAAATATTTCGAGTGTACTTCAAAAATCTTAATAAAAGCATAAATTAGATATTTTAGATGATTATATTAATACGAATTGGAATTTATTTAAATTTTGTCCAAATTTGACACTTAAAGTGAATATTTACTTTTCGAACATAATAATTGGTATGAATAAACGATCTGGAATCTGACCAAACATCTGGAATCTGACCAAACGATCTGGAATCTGACCAAACATTGATTTCTCACTATAATTTTCAGACTGAAAAAAAATATATTTTGAAAAATATTTTCAGAGAATTTGTGTCAACAATAATATTTAGACCAGTTTCGTTCTTATGGTACACTGGTATACATATTGCATTAACTTGTATTTAGCACTTATATTTTTTTTTAAGTACTACTAAATTTTTGCACTATGCGACTAATCGAAAAAAAATTACTGCACTTGTTTTGCGTTAAATTAAATAAAAATCTGTGAAAAACAGGGTTAAATGTTTTGAGATTTCTACTGCGAACAAGAAGAATTTCAATGGGAACGATTCAGAGAAGTTTCGGACGAGAATCAATTCCAAAACCAATAATTTGTGTGGATTCATAAACGGTCTTAATAGTATATATTTAATTAAAATTAAATTCATTGCAGAATACCACTAAATTTACGATCATAGTTTGTATTTGCCATTAGATATTAAACAAATTTTATTTATGCAACTTTACCTCAAGCAATTTTAGCAATCTCAATTTTTGAAATTCGTTCTGAAACTTAAATCCAATAAAATTGTCATTAAATTCACCAATATAAAAAAAAGTTACCAGTTGCCACCCAGATTGCATTTTGGTAGACTTATAATTTCAAGATTTTTTTCGTCTTTTTTTTTACTTCTTTCACTTTTTGTATTTGTTTAAACCAATGCTAAATTTATCATCACCTGCTCTACATTTTTTTTTTATGTTTTCTGGCTCGAGCTCTTGATTTTCATCATTTTTTTTATATATGTATTTTACCTGGAATTATCTTATAAAGCACTTTAAAAGCCACTTAAGCTCACAAAATCCTCAGGCAAAAACGAAAAAACGAGAAGAAAAAAAAATTATTTTTATAACAGCCTTTCAGTAATTATGAATGTGTGGGTAAAATTTAAAGATTTCGGTTGAAATATAAGAGAAACGAAAAGAAAGGCACAAAAAAACAAGAAAAAAATATTTTTTTTTTGGTCAAAAAACACCTGGAATTTTTATGAAATAAATTAAAATGTGCAAAAATAGCACCGAGAAAAAAAAAATGTAATTTCAATTTAAAAAAAAAAAAACTCTTTTGGTAGGTTTTTTTTTCCTTCGTCTTAGTGAAAAAGGATAAGAAGGATTCTTGTTAACAAGACGAAAAAAATGAGTTTTTTTTTAAATTGTTAAAATTTATGAACAATTTGCACTTTAAAATCTACTAGAAAACTTAATTGGAAATCTTGTCCAAACTAGTTAAATGTAAAAATTCTTTTTTTTTTGTTTTTATTTAATTGATACAATTGTAAGGATAATCTTAATTGCTTAAAGGACATTTTATATAAAGGACATTTTATATAAATTTGCGTGGTAAATTGTAAGTTTGCTATGAAGTTGATTAATTACCTTTTTATATAGTCCACATAATTATCCTGATTTTTTTGAGCATTATTCAAGTTCCTCATTTTATTTAGGGTAAAATTTTGGTATGAACAACTCATTATATTTCTGTTATTTATTATTCTATTATTGTTTCTATTATTGAATACATCCGGCCACGCTGAAGTTATCTTAATATTCAATGCGCCTACGAAAGACCAGACTCAAACACTCTCTTTCATAGCCTTCTGTTTGTAAGAATTCCTTATTCTAATATAGTGTAACCACACTAGACTAATCAAAAATTGATTAATGCCACTGTCAAACAACCGCCATTTCATAACCAGAATATTTCACAACCATTTGATTTGTAAATTTTATCAAATTCTTCCGTTTATAAAACGTCGATTATTTGAAGGGGTTTCGGAGGACTGCGTTTTAGAAATTATCCGACCATTTTGCAGCATGAATAAAAAGATACAAGACCAACATATTGATTTTGCCTGGAAATCCTCAAGGACCGATTGGGATTTCCTTTTGATTTTTTCAGTTATGTTGACAGTAACCAATAGTTACTGTGAACATAACTGAATGCAAATTTTTCTATTTTATTGTGTTTATCAATTTTATTTTATTTTTAGATAAAAAACACATTCGAACCGACAGGGTATTGTCCTTTTTTTCAAATTTTTGGACTGCGAAATTTTCAATTTTCATATAAAAAATACGTGCATATAAAAATCCTTGATATATTATTTATAAAATCTTATTTTTACAATTTAACACTTTAATAAAATATCTAACAAAATCATTTAATGTAAATGTTTGCCCTTTTACTCAAAATTATTTATTTCTAAATTATACTTCACTACAATTTAATTTAATATATGCTACCAAAAATAAAATATTATTATAAATTATTTTAGTTCTAATTATTTTTGACATAAAAATATATTTTACGAAATTTACTTAATAAGATTTATATTCCAATTCCAATATAAAATTGTATAATGAAAAATAAAGAAATTCTATGATAGTTTCTATATTTTATTTAATGTTTTCATTAATATAATTTACGAAATATTTTCTTCTGAAATGAAAACTTGAAAATATACAAATTTACATTATTCATTTATACATATACATATATACAATTTGGTGACCAAAAAAGATATTGACTTTTTCTATATTTACATTTATATTTGATTTTGGATTTGACCACAACAATTTTACTGGTACTAACTGACACTTTTACAATTCTATACAAGTTTTCTTTTACAATTAGAATTTGGTTATGAAATCCAAGTAAATAAAGACATATTTGTGTTTAATTAATTTAGGATTTTATAATTAATATTAGGAATTTGCATAAAAGATAATTGCATCAAAAATATTTCAAAATTTTACTAATTAAATTTTGTCAATTTATTATGGTTTCAAAGAAAATATAGAATTAAATTTAATTTTATGCTTTTAATACAAGAACTGAAATTGTTGGTTTAAAATTTCAAACAATTTTTCTATTTTACAAAAAAAATAATTAGTTAATAAACTATTTTAACGACTTTAATAAAACTAAATATTGGTATTGACTAATTATTCTTGTTGCATATTTATTTCCTTGTTCCTTAATTATATTTATCTAAAATCTAAAACTTTACAATATTCATGTTATTTGTAACAAATATAGTGCTTTCACATAAGCTTAAATTAAATAGATATTAATGGTGGAAATTTGCCTAAACGCGACATCTACATAATTGCAAATTTTCAGCAGAAAAAATTTAAAATAATGTTGATCGTCATAATTAAAATTTGCTCGTCATAATTGATCGTCATAATTAAATGCTTGTGATACCTTCAATTGTTAAGATTAGAATAAGAATATTTTATGGTTTTTGTAGTTTTTCTGTTAAGTAGCTGATTTGTAAAACAAAATTTGTCAATTTATCATTTATATAATGGTGAGATTCAGTTGTCATTTTTTTGATTTTGGCAAATTATTTAAATATCAATAATTTGACAAAACATGATATTACGACTTATATTGTTTTGTCATAGTATTTTACATGTCAAAAAATGGACGTATCATGTTTTGCCAATTTCCATACAAATAATACTTGACAACTATTATTTATAAGCATAGATTAGAATTTTGATATGAAATTCATATAAGATATTCCAGGCCGTTTTAATATCCTAACTACATTTCTGCAGTAAAATTCCCTACAGAATAACAATTTAAACATTTCTTTTTATTGAAACATAAAAAAATATGTTTTTAATCATAATATTCCAGGAAAATAATGAATAGTTAAATTCAAAATAATAAATAAAATATATGTTCTATACTATTTATATATTATTCCCCTTACAAAACATGGCATTGTAAAACATGTAATTATCATAATATATACATACATATACTTCTTCCTTAAAAAGAAAAATAAATTCTTAACCAAACATAAATAGAAATATAAAAGACATTAAAATCAAGGATGCGTAAATATTTATAACGCAAAAATTACTTTAATATTATTTAGTTATACTTGTACACATAATTATGGAATATGTGGTGTACTATACATATTATTTCTCAATGTTATTTTTTTTTTTTATTTTACAAAAGTAAATGAATTTTTATTGACCTGAAATACGTATATAAATCTAACTCCTTATTTTGTTCCGGCAATGCAGTTACAACATCTTCTATGTTATGCTGTTGAATAGCATAAGTTTAATTTTCCTTATATAAAATTTATCGTAGTATGGTTAGTATAATATTTGTGGTTATTATAAATAAAATAAAAATGGAAATTTATCATTGAATATAAAATTTATATAAACCCTCCTAGAGATATTGAATATTATACTTACAAATTCATGGTCTAATAAATATTTTAAAAATTTATATATAGATATATGTGTAGCTACTTGTTATACTTTTCAATAATTAAAAAATGAGGGTTCTAAGGTTTTTAAAATATGAAAAATTTTAATATTAACCGTCATTTCAACAAAAAAAAAAAAAGCATTCTGAAAAATTCAACATAAAAATTTGAGTAATAATTAAGTGAACTTGTTAACGAATTATTTTTATTAAAATATTGTTTTTCAACAAATTTTATAATTTAGATAAAACAACTTGAGTAAGTAATAACAAGTGAATTTTGAAAAGTGAACAAAAAATCGGAGTAAAAATAAAAAAACTGTAGCATAAAAAACTGTATAGCAAATTTATTATAGCATATTTAAAAATTAAAACTCTATGCTAAATTTAACGAATTTACTTTATTTATTTGGCATTGCGTTACTAGGATGGAGAACAAAATTCGACTACAATAAATATGAACTTGTAGGCTACACAATTACGACTACTCAACCAAATTATCACTTTTTTACTAAACATTTATGATCTTTACAGGCTATAAACTTATGCCTTTTAGGCTACATGTATATGACTTCTAGACTACACAAATATAAGGCTTCGGCTACTGAATTATTGAGTTTTAGGCGGCAATATAAATACGAATTTTAGACTACATAATTATGACTTCTAAACAACATAATTCTTAAAACTTCTAGACTACACAATTATTACTTTTAGGCTATATAATTACTATTTTTAGAATTCACAATTATGAGCTCTAGGCTTCATAATTAGAACTTTAAGACTTCACAATTATGATTTTTAAGGTACACAATTGCCAATTTTAGGCTACAGAATTACGACTTTTAGGCTACAAAATTACGACTTTTGGACTATAAAATTATGATTTTTAGGCTATACAATTGTAACTTTTCGGTAACACAATTATAATTTTTATGCTATTCATTTTTGACATTTTTATAAACATCAGTTTTAGGGTACTACATTATGTCTTTAGACTGCTAACTATGGGAATTTCTTGGAGGCATATATTTTAGGTATACCTTTCATGTTTCATGCTTTTCTTTTGCCTACGAAATAAATTTATTAAAATTTTTACTCAATAAATTTTTAGCAAATAAATTTGTCACGCAATTAATAACAGAATACTACACGCAGATGAACTAAAAAATGGTAATATTTAACCCTTATCCCTCTTTTGAGAAATTTGAATATAATTTGCCTCAAGAAATAAATTAAATTCAGTTAAATTATATACCATTAATTTGACTAAACTTATTTGCGACTCTTTACCTATTTCAAATGAAAATAAAAAAAAAATATGTCTTACCTTTTTATATTTTCTTATCAAAATGGCACACTTTTTCAGTATTTCCTCCTATATGAAAATTGAATCAAATCTTTCGTCACAGTTCACAAAATTCACATGCACATCACTAACCACATTACTAGGAAACAAAACCAACAAAAAACTGAAATAAATATAGTCTAATCTATTTTATTTGTGAAATTACCAGTAAAATTGTTATTAAAATTCAGCATTCCGTATTTCCTGACCAAACGAACTCTCTTCTGAATACCAAATAACGAAATAACAGAAGACTGAATAAAAAAAACTAAATGTATATATTGGTCAGCATTATAATCATCGCCATCAAGTAAAATCGAAACCAAAAAAAAGAGAATTTAGATTAAAATGAAAATAATAAGTTTTAAAAGGTACAACACAAAAAAAAATAAATTAAAAGGAAAAAAAATATGTTACAGAAGGTGAACACATGAACAGCCACGCGACATGTGTTAGGGTATCTTTCAAAATATATATTTTTTTTTACCTGAATTTAATTTTTTATGTTAGTATTCTTTCAGAGTTTTGGATTTTTTTTGCTCCTGCATTTATATTTAAAATTGAAAAGACAAAATTCAGACAACACTCTAAGAAATTATTAATCTAGACAACTGACGGATTGAAACATTCAAATATGAACTCATCAAATTTTTATTATAGAAAATTGTTCACAAAATTTTGTATAATTGCTTATAATTTTAGAGAACTTTTCAAATTTTTCCTTTTAGACAAATTATAGTTCAAATCTTATATGATATGAAAGCGTAAAAACTTACCGAAATTTGGTAACCTAGGCTATCTTTTCAGGTACCACGAGATATCTGTACGAATCCAATGTATTATAATATACATTCTTCGGTCAATATTCTGGCTTATTTTAGTAATTCGCCGGAATATGTCACGGTGTAATAAATTCATAATTCATTCAGTAAACTTAAAATTGAGTTAACTCGCGTTGAATTTTTGAATTAATCAGCTGGTTCTTATTAACAGTAAACAAATAAATAAAGTTTTCACGAAATTGTATTTGAAAAAACTAATAGAGCAACAACGGATTAGCCTCAGAAAAGATTTGGGTGGTTCTATTCCTCCCAAAAGAAATTATCCAACTATTTAGTAATTATCCAACAGGAAAAAGTCTCTATTTTTCTCGACGAAATTCTGTTTTTTTTTTATAAAGAGTCTTGTTACCACTCTCGTAATTAAACAGGTACCTTATAAAATTGTTGAATTGTGTCACTGAGATACGAAACCTCCATAATTACCGTCAGTTACTGACGATCAATTTTATTAATTAATCTCTAAACAACCAAAATTTTAATCATAATATGATCCTGTAAAAATATATGTGAAATTACTGCAAAAATTTATTAGAGTGCAGAATAAATTGGAATTCTGATTCCTCTTAGTTCCATTCATTTTATGTTTATATGTATATGATTATTATTATGTATAGGAATGTTTGCTTGAATTTACGTTTTTTTTTTTTTGGGTAATATCTCGAATCAAATATGTTGTAATCAAATCGTACAGTTGGTCAAAGAGTCGGTAATTCTTCTTCTTTTATACTGGTGCCGATGATAATAATATACTGAAAAAATTATAAAATAGTATAAAAAAAATACAGTCTTCAGGTAACATAACACCTGCTGTTTTGTGATTATTTTGTTGATATTTTTTTTTTTTTGAGGACCATTGAGGATCTTTTTAATTTTGTGCCTTTTTAAAAAAAAACTTTTTGGGATTCTTTCAAATCCTTACTGACTAAATGGCCATGCTGCCCTTCTATATATAAGATATTTTTTTTGTTTATGGCTTTGTCTCATATTAGTTCTTTTTTATGCTTGAGGAGCAGCTGTAAATTTGTATAAAAGAAAAGTTTCTACAAAAAAAAAAAATAACTAAAATAAAAATCATTGAATCAGCAGTTGGTTTTTATGTATAATGCTTTGATAATTCCATTTGATGCAGATTTTATGATGGTATTGACATTTTGGATTTTTTTTTTTTTTGAAAATAATATTTAATGAGTTATTTTTTTTTCGAAAAGGTGGTATAATTGAGAAGGAAGCGGCTGCATGCCAATCTGATTAAAAAATATATAATATTGTTGTGTTAAGATTATATTCAACGAAATCGCGTCAATGAACGAAATTAGGACGGCAGCGTTTGTCCAAATATCATGAATATTTTAATATAAAAAAAAAATTAAATTAAAAAATTTGGAATTTAGAATAATTGGTATAATATGAATTTTGTAGTACATAATATATAATGTGCGTGTGTAATTTTTAAAAACGAACTTTGAATAATTTATGAATAGTGACGACAGGTGAAGCAATGAAGACAAGAGATCTGTTTAAAATTTTGAATTCATTTAAAAGATTGATATGTGGAATTTATTTAATGTCAAGTATGAAATTTTAATGTTAATTTTAGCTCGAAACTACTTTTTAATGCAGGATCTTCATTAGCAAGTTTGTAAACGTAATTGAAGAGGAAATTAATTTCGTAAACAATTTTCGAATTTCAGTGTTTTTGTAGTTAATAAACTCTTGATTTTTAATACAAAGTTGCATATCTGGAATTAAATTCAACTTGTTATTCTGCAGCTTTTTATACAGCATAATATTATATACTTATGGATACACGCAATATCTTATGTATACTTTTTATCTTGTAATCTAATTTAAAATTATTAAAAAATTAACCCATATATGTTAACAACTAATTTCAACCCATGCTGTATTTTTATTTTTACATATAAATTCTGTTATTATCAAGTTGCACAACATCAGATAAAATTCTTGGGTCAGAAACGACCCAGTAAGCATATATGGGTTAAGAAACGTATATCAAAAATTCTGCATAATTCATGAGTATTCAGCGCATGCCTATAGATTTCAAGAAAACTAACGTTCTTAATTATAAAACATCCAAGGATTCAAAGAAGCAGATGGAGAATTATTGAAGAGCAGGCGACAGACGCGTCTGTACTACATGCACTTATGATGATGAAGTACTTCAAATTTAAGCAAAATCCCTTAAAATTTATTAATAATTATCAAATACAATTTTAATATAAAATTTATCATTTCCTTAAAATCTAATAAAATTTTATTATATTTAATTTAAAGCACTTTATTTTAAAGAGTCCTACAAATAAATACATGAAAAAAAAAATACAAATGTAACAAGTCAAATAATTTATTTCTATATACTAAACAAAAAAAAAAGGACAGCCAGGACTTAAGGGATCAAAAATACCAACAAAACAAAAAACTGAGACTTAAGACCGAAAATATATAACCTTTTATTTCATTATATATTTTTATTTTGTTAAAAAAAAACTCCTTACAAACAAACAAACCGAAAAATCCTTTTAAAGGACACTTTTACAAAAATTTCCTTTTTTTTTTTTGTATATTATATTGAATGCGTAACTTTATTTATTTATTTGTGATTTTGACATAATAATTCTACTTATACTACTATATATTTATATTTGAAGAGAATCAAAAAAAAAAAAAGGACTTTAGAAGGATTCTATGAAATGTAATTTATCATTTATATAAAATCTCATTTATAAGGAGGAGAAGATGTAATTTTTGGTATTAGTTGTGTATATTGTCACCTTATTTTATTAATGCTACAGGGCATATAAAGGATTTATTGTAAATATAAAGGATTTATTATAAATTAATAAAAATTAATTGTAGAAATTTGATAGAAATAAATTTAAGGATATAATATATTTTTGTAACAAGACAAATTTTTTTATTATAATAAGATTTTTGAGATTGTTTTAAGTTTTAGTAGGCATTTTTACAGTCCTTGCTACCAATTCACTTTTGATCAGATTATTTTTTATTTATTAGATCATATTCAGGCGATAAAGGATTATTCATTTTTTTATTTATTTTGCATTGGAATTAAATATATTATATTTCTCACTTAAAGTGATTAGGAACTTATTCAGTATAATGTATAATAATAAAAAAAATTTCTCAGTATTTTGGATCGAAATTAGTTATTTGTCGTAATAACTTCAAGCACACTGTTTTGCTGAAAAATTCTTCACTTCATTTCAAGGTGTTACTATTTTCTCTTATGCTTATTTAATTTATTTTATAAAATTTTACAGACTTATTCCAAAAAAATATATAATATATAAGTCATAGCTTTTTGACATATGTCAAGATATATATTTATCTAAAAGTGTACTTTCATTTAAAATAGTTGAAGTACTTAGGAAAATATATAAGAAAATGCATTATTTAATAAAATAATTTTATTTTTTAACTCAATTTTCCTATCAGTGACATTTAATATTTTGGACATTGTGAGACTTGTACCAGACTTATATAATATTATCAGAAATTTTAAGTAACAAATAACAAATGAAATGGTATCCGAAAGATGAAACTGAAGAAATTGTAATAAACGGATATGTCTAATGCAAGTGTTATGGATGTAACAAAGGTACTACGACTACATAAAATCACACAAAAAACATATTAATACATTATAAAGTATTAAAAAAATTTTCATTTTAAATTTTCAATTTAAATATTTTTTGATAATTTTTTTAGTTACAAAAAAACTATTATATTTTTCCATAAAACATACGTATTTTTTATCAATTAATATGAGCTAGAATGTTAGACTTAGACATGGTGTACCCAGTAGAAGTATAGTCAAAAATGACAATATATATGTCCACTATAGCATAGCCGACATTATACTATTTATAAATTCATTATTTCTGTCTATTATTTTTATGCATTTTATGAAAAGTGTACCAAAATATGATATTTCATCAAATCTATTAGCTTATTATAAAAAGTGGCTTTTGAAAATTTTTGTTGCTTAATACATCTTCGTGGAAATGTGAAGGGATACAAATATTTTAGTAATATCTGGAGGAAAAATGGATTTTATTAAAAGTTTTAGTAGAATTAGTACTTGTTGCGTACGTTATAACTAATATGAATAGAATGAGTATTTTGTGATCATTGGAAAAAAGTCCACTTTAATTCGCTTTTGTAGAAAATATGGATTTTTAAATAATTTAAACGACTGAACAATACAAAAATTTAAAAAATGGCACCAAATCAACCAAACAATATTTTCGCATGTTATCCGCCAATGTTAAATTCTTGAAAAATATTTGACATACATGTCATATTGTTCGGAGATGTGCCAGAAGCCATATTACTGCAACTTTTATAATAATTGTTGGCACTTTATAATACTTGCGAAACCCTGTATACTAAAATATGTAGTTTTATATATTTTTTTTCCAGTATAAAAATGGACATTTTAACATTTATGTTATGAACATATTTTTCATTTGAAATTTTATCAAAAAAAAAAATATATATATATATTTTCTATGGAAATTGCATTTTCCTACAAACTACCAGGTTTATTATTTAAAGTAAAAACAAAACATGATTTATTAATATAAAAATATTTAGAATTTTATATTCATTTTTTTATATTAAATATTTTTGATTATATAAAAAATTTTATATCATGATTTTATTTCCCAGATATATATATATACATCTGCGAAATAACTTCCGCCAGATGATTTTCAAAAATTTATTTAAAATGTAAAAAAATATTTTGATTTATACAAAATATAAAAAATATATAAATTTAGGGGAAATAATAATAAAAAATCTTTGAATATTTCTTAATAAAATTTACAATACGTCAATTTGTTACAAGTTACAAGAAAAAAAAACTATGCAAATTGTATATTTCCGACAATTTTGAATAATTATGAAATTTGATCAATTTTGAAGTAATATTATGGTAAATTAAGAAAGTCTAAGAAATTTATAAATATTTAAATATATTAAAAATATTCAATAACTACATTTTTATTTCATTAATTTTATGAATATGCATTAATTCTTAAATTAATTAAATTTTATTTTATTGTAGTGAATATTAAGTTAATGATGTTATAACGTGAGCAGCTTTAATTATAAAACCTTTATCCCTTTTCCCACAGTGTATTTTAATTGGTATGAAATGCCCATTTACAATACACTGTTTTAACTGATTTTGACAGATGCATAAAATAAAAGCATAAACTATAATTTTCGTCATTAATTAGAGTACTAATATATATTTAAATAAATTATTTTACTTGCTGATTTTATAATAAATTTTATATCAATTTTATAGGTTTATAATTAATATTTTTAATCCACCTGTCGCAGATGTTAAAATGTTGTTTTTTTTTTTCACTAAAATTAAACCCAATAAAATAAAGCTGGTATATATATGCATTATAAATTAATCCATTTTACATAATTTCATTTCATATCAATTAAAATACACTGTGGGAAAAGGGATAAAACTTTTATAATTAAAGCTGCTCACGTTATAACATCATTAACTTAATATTCACTGTAATAAAATAAAATAATAAAAAAACTATAATTAATTTAAGAATTAATGCATATTAATAAAAAATGAAGTTATTAAATAGTATTAATATATTTAATAATATTTTAGTGTTCAAAAAAATTAGAATTTCAATTGCTTTATTGCGATACGTAATTTATACAAAATAATCCGTCGATAAGTTCGCAAAATATCGAAAAAATTTTATAATTTACCTTATTAATTTCACTCAAACATTTTGATTCAAATTCCAAACATTTATGTTTAAAATTAACCGATTTGCAACATTTTTATTTTACTTTTACAAAAATACCGATTTACTGACCGCGTGAGTGTTAAATAATATTAAATTTCAATTTTTTTTTTATTTTGAACTGTTGACATTACAACTAAACCACAATTGCGGTTAGAGCTGTCAAAATTCTGTAAACTATTGTCAACAATTTCGAATGTATCGAAATTAAGTCCTGCCAAACACGTAAGATAACCAATTTTTATAATTAAACAAATTTATTTTTGATTAATTTTCAATATAGAAATTTTATGGTTTAATCCACAAATAAACTAAAAATTACTTTAAATATGATGAAACTATTACTGTCACACAAATTTACAAGATCTGCTGAATAACGTACAGTCATAAAAACAATTTTTTAATCAAAAATTATTTTTTTTTTTTAAAAAAACTACATTTTTTATGACATTTTTCTATCAATAGTCATTTTTATGGCACAGCAATAACAAAAACAAAAAAAATTATACATGCTATAAAAACAGAAAATACAAATAAAGTTGTTGCAAAAAAAATACTGAAATTGACATTTTTTTTTTAATTTTCTGCAATTTAAAAGTTATGGTACAACAAAACAGCATAGTTTTTTTTAAAAAAGTTTATAATCTAAAATTTTATTATATACATATATTTTTGTTAAAGTCCTTGCCTGGATGTAATATTTCCCTTCATAATGTTAAGTAACACATTTTTATTTCTTAATCAATTCGAAAATTAAATTACATAAAAAATACTAACTATAATAAAAAAAAGTAATTTTTAGTTTAAAATCTTTTAACTTTTTTAGATTTTATAAATGTAAATAAAATGTTGCTTATTGTTGCTACAGTAAAAAAAAAAATAAACTTAGAAACTTTAATATTACTTTTTTTTTTCTTTAGAAATTCTATATTTTTGTTAAGCTTTTAAGTACGTACTTTAGTAACAAAAAAAAGTTATTTTATTTTAAAAAAAAGTAATTATAATAGTTTGAAATTAATCTTAAAATAAACAAATATATATATAGACAGATATATATGTAATAAATGTGAACGTAAAACTTTTCTAAGTTTTCCTTAAATTACATTTAATTTTTTTTTTCTACCTTACTTAAACTATATGACAGAAACTTGTTAACTTTAATACCAAAACTTTTATGGTATAATAATATGAACTTTTAACAATATATTTATAGTAAAATTGAAAACTATAATAATTCAGATTTTTAATTTTATGTTTATTTTTTTAAAAAAAATTCATTTAATTTTTTAAAAAATTATATTTAAAAGAGAAATTATTTTTTTTTTAAAAATTCAGATTTATATACTTTTATGTTTCATATCATTTTATTTGAATTTTTTTAAAAGTTACATAAAATCGTCATCGTTTAATAATAACATGTTGTTTGAGTTAATCTTATCAAAAAAAATTTCAATTATTGGATCGCGAGACTCAACCGTGTCAGAAGGATTAACAGTGTTGAGACCCAATATTCTTTATTTCAAAAGAACGATTTAAAAAATTTTAAATTTAAGAAATTCCTGTAAAAATAAAATTACAATTCAAATTTCAAAATCATATTACATATATCATAACCAACTCCAAATCTTGTCTAAAGAAAATAAATATATAATTTTATCTTTTATATATTTAACATAATTTTATTTGAATTTTCATATTTAACATAATTTTATTTCCATTTTCAAACATATTAGTCTCGTGAACCAATTTTTTTTTAATACCACTGTAAATTTTTATAATATTAAATTTGGAAAAATACAAGGTTAACTAATTTAAATCCGGCATGACGGATGTCCTGATCGTCATTACAATAAATCATATATATAAAAACAAAAGAAAAACTGAAATTCAATTACTCGAAAAGTCTTTTTTTAAAAACAAAAGAAAAACTGAAATTCAATTACTCGAAAAATTCTTCTGGAGTGTCATATAATAATTTCCAGTCTATTATTATTGGTATTAATACATTTATAATGTACGCATTCATTTCTATTAATTTTCTTAGGCTGGCTACGAATAAACTAGTCACATGACAATGAACCATTAAATTTTATATTTAAATTTCATCTACTGAATGCCATTAACAAAATATTTAGTAGAAGAAATATATGAAAATTATTTTAATTATAAATTCATTAAGATTAATATTTGTGTTGCTATGAAGTAGAGAGTTTCATGATCTTATAATAAGTATTTACAAATTTGTTATTGCATTTATTTAGAGGAAATAATAATTATTTTGTATTTTTAAATATTTACAAAGCCAAATTGGAAATTGAACAACATTTTATATTTAAAAATAAAATGTTGTTCTATTTTTTAGCCTAAAAAAAACCGTGTAAAAGCGAAACCGTGTAAATCGAGTACCGTACAAATCGAGAGATGGGTGTATATTTAAATAAAAAGTTGAACAAGATTTTAAAAATAAAATAAAATTGATCAAAATACACTTGACATTTTGTTTATAATTTTCATAAATATGCTTCAAAGTTTATTTACTCATTAGGAATGCATAAATTCTAATTAATATTTCCAAGTATATTTTAAATTTACCATATTTCTTATATTTTTAATTATAGTTTTTTAATATTAAAATCATAATTTTTCATGTAAAATTTATATATTTTATAACTTTAGGCTAAGCAAATGCAAATTATTATGTATGTTAGAATAAAATTATTTAATTTTACTTGTTTTTATTAAATATTTGTATTTATTTATTTTTTTCTTCAAATTCAGGAAACTAATTTTTTATATTTACACAGATTTTATTAATTACATAAAATACAGAAAAAAAAAAAACTTTTAATTTGTTTACAGTTTTTTTTTGTTCTTAATTAAAACTTTGTTTCCGTCATAAAACTCTTTAAGAACTACAAGAAAACATAAAAATAATTTCTAACTTTTACACGTAAACTTTTATATTTATCCAAGATAAAATAATTAGCTGCTATTTTAGGGATACGATTTTTTATTTTATTTTTCAAAAAAAAAAAAAAAAGTTTTCTATAAAAAGAATTTATATCTTTTTATTTAACTTTAAGAAAACCCATAAAAAAAAAAATTTTCAGGATTTGCACTTTTTTTTTAATGTTTTAAAAAGTTTTTAATTTAAATAATTTTTATTTAATTTCCTATGAGATCATTGAGACAATTTTATAGTTTTAAAAAAAAAAAGACATAAAATATTATTTTTCAAAACTTTTTTTTATGATCAACAATAAATAAGGACATAAAATAGAAATGAAAATAGAAATATAAAAATCCTTAGAGATAATATTATTATTATATATATTTTTTTAATATTTAATTTAGTTTGTTTTTATAGTTTTATTAAAATTTTGTCATTTTATTAGAAAATATTAAATACAAATTAATATGTCATTTAGCTAAATGTACTTTTAGATAGTCTGAAAAATATTTTGGTTAAATTTATGTAAAAACTTTATATTAAAATCTGGCATTGATGTTGAGGAAAATTTATAATTTGTTTGACAATATTCAGAAAATTATTAATGTTAAAAAAAAGTGTTTTTATTGACGTGACGTAGAAAATTAATATGGAAATTAGTATATTTCCTTAACCAAATGAGTTATTGAGAATATAAAGGACAATTCTAGTGAATATTTTCATTAAGAAACTAAAGCTTAATAAAATTAAGAATATTGTTCAAAACATACAGTCATTAATTATTTTTAAATGCAGTTCATTAATTTTTCCTTTTATTTTTTTAATTTTTTTTTGCAAATTTATGTAAATTTATGTTTTATTAGACTACGTGATATATTTATTGATTCCTATTAGACTATGAAAAATAGAAATTAAGGAAATAAAATCGAATAGTGTTTGTTGAATAGTGCACTAAAATAATTTCAATTTTAATTTCGACTCAAAATTCGAAGCAAAAACTTAAATATTTTGTTAAAATTTGTGTAGGACCCATTGTGTAGGACATCTGGCTTTCATGAAAACTCAAAACCTACTGATTTTAACAAAATGCTTGTATTACAAATTTAGAGCAACTACTTGTTCTTGTAGAATTTGTATTACAAATTCTACAAGAACAAGTAGTTGCTCTAAAATATTTATATGAACTGTATAATTGGACCTGGATATTGGTGAAAATAGTGATGCGAAATATTGCATTTAAAATGAAAGATGTCGACAAATTAACTGTTAAAGAATTTAGTAATTTAATTTGTTGCACCAGTATTATTAAAATATAAAATTAATATTTTTGAGATAAAGGGTTTTGGAATGGTTTAATAGAAATTTTATTTGATAGCTCAGGTCCAGACTGTAGTGATAATTCTATTATGACAGTAATAATAAAATTTATTAAACATATGTCTCTTCATATTTCGCCGACAATTAGGAGACTAAAGGAATTCTAAGAAGAAATTTTATATTTATCCCACTCCCCGAATTGTCAAAAACAAATATGAAAAAAGGAAATGACATTTGAAATTTGAATTCAAATTATTTAAAAACACAGGTTCTGTCATGTAAATTTGCTTGAAATTTGAAATGTTTAATTAAAAAACATTTCAAATTTCAAGAAAATTTACATATTTAATAAAATGTCATTGACATTGCCATTTTATGGAATGAAAACTACTGTTTTGTGTTACACATTTTATTTGTCGAACTTGTAGGGAAAAGATATTTAGGGCGCTTCCATGGCTACTAAATTATGTTTATACCATATTATACGCTGTACGGTATAAACATAATTTATAATTTTAAAGAACAGGTTGATGGACTGAGTTAAAAAAGGAACTGCGTTGAAAAAAAACGGACTGTATTTCATCTTTTTTTAACAATAAAAATTGATAAAGATAATTTTAAATAAAATAAAAATTTACTCATTTTTAAACTTTAAATCACTCTTAAATAGAAATTTTTCATCATCAGATAAATAATTTGAAAATTTTAACAACTTTAGAAAATTGTTCATTTTTCCATCTAACTAAATCTAATTCAAAAGAAACCAAAAATAAGTATTCTCTACATTATTCTCCTGTGAAAAAAAATATCATACAATTTTTCATTTATATATAAATGTACACTTTAATTGTGCTTCATTGCAATCCTTAAGGGTTTTATTTTTAACAAAAAATTCAGCCAACCATAAATTCATATCACATTTATTCCCTGAGAGATTTTTACCATTTTGTATCACAACATTTTTTTTTTTTTTTGGTTTTTTTTTGTATTTTAACACACTGTCTTTTTTTTCAAAGATTTAAGGTAATATTTATGTGATAAGGACGAGAATAATGGTTTTGTTGCGCTAGAATAAATTTTTACGTATATATTAATATATAATATATATAAAATGAAAGTGTAAATGACACTATTATGTAGTAAGCACCAAGTAGACAAAAAAAATATTAACTAATACTTGTGGAAATTCGTTTTCCATTGAATAATTCTTATTTTATCCTGTTGATATATATTTTACTATTTTGTACGTATAATGGTTTATATTAATTAAGAAAATAATTATTACAGAAAAGTTCTGGTTTATTGTAAAAGTAAAATCTAGGTCTGTTAATTATTTATAATTATTTAAAAAGTTGTTAGAGAAACATATACTAATTTCATAGAGTCTTGTATATTTCACATTATTTTTCAATATATAGTTTATCCTTTTACCGTTTTTTGCAATTATCTACAGAGAAATATGTGAACCTTTTACCAGTTTTTGCAATTATCTACAGAGAAATATGTGAACCCGCAAATCAGCAGCACTGTCAACAATGGCACAAAACATGTTTTTATCAAGTAAATAATTTTTAGAGTTCCTCCAATTATTGCTTTTTATTTCCTCCAAAATCTGCTGGGTGACAAGTACAGTTTCCCATTGAAGATAATGAAAAATCATATGCATTTGCGCGGAACTTTCATTTATACACGCTGATTTAAACGACATGATTCCAATCAAATACGGAAAAAGAGTTCCAGATATGGCAGCGATACTAGTAGTTAATGCGTCTTGGGAATATCATGCTTTATGCCGTCAAATTAAAATCAAAACATTGTTCTTCAGAGTTGTTAGAATTTTTTGCAGATGAAAACGTAGTAGCTGCACTAAAACATCTGCCAATCTAGAAATGTTTATTTGCTACATTACGGAAGAGGATTTTTATCTTCCGTAACTTCATTTCTTCTCCTCCTTGACTTCTTCTCTTCCTTGATTTCATATCTTCTCTTCCTTGACATCATTCCCATTATTTATTGTTTTAAAATAAATTGTAGTGAAGTTTCTATGAAAACTGATTTCTGCTAAAATACCACTTCTACTAGCAAGCTTGTGCCCTATAATTGCATGTTCTCTCTTCACGATCAACACAAGCCCTCAGGCTAGAGCACTGAGTCAATTCATTACAAGAACTCACGCTAGATCCGTAAATACAGCCCACATCGTGTTATTATTCAAATTTCTAACAAAACAAATCATTAAAATTTTAAAACTTCTTATCAACAAAACAAATCATTCAACATTAAATTTATAATAATAATACATACAATATTTTTATAAAACATATAAATTTCAAAATATGAAAAATTAAATTTTAAGTTCTTTTAACAAAAAATATTAAAAAGCTTAAATATATACTACAAAACTTTTGATTATACCTAATAAAATTCTTGAAATTATTTTATGGAAAATATATTTTTTATTTCCAGAAAATTTCACAAAATGAAAAGGTGTTCAGCAATGTAATATTTTTCATACGTTATTGTTGTAAAATATTTTTTTATTTTCTTTTAAAAACTTTTTAATTTTCTTTGGTTGTTTTTTTTTTTTTTGCGTGTTTATCCTTGAATTTAAAAGAAAAACATGTAAATATTTTGTTAATATTTATATATAAAAAAAAAAGTTCATACTCTTAGCATTAAAAATTAAGTTGTATATAAGAAAATTTTCATTTTTTTTATTGTTGTTTTAAAAAAAAAATGAAATTTTTTTTTTATTTCTTTAAAAAAAGTTCCTTAGGTTTTTTTTTCACCATGAAAAGTGAAATAAACAGATCTGATTTACGTATTTTAGACTTTACACATAGATTTTTAAGGTTCGGTATTAGGACTTTTTAAAAAATTTTTAAAATTGTTTTTAAGTGGATTTTTATGTGTTACACTCATAAAATGGACTTTAAAAGAAATTTTTTATTTCTTTTTGATTTTAGTGAAGAAAAATTTTGAAATAAATACAAAACGCAATAAAGTTACCAGGAAAATTTCTATAAAATCATATGAAAAATATTACATTGCTGAACAGTGGAGAGGAAAATTAAATTAAAAAAATATCTACATATTTATAAATGCTGTGGAATTTCGACAAAATATGATAAGTACATTTTTTGTCATTTTAATATAATTTCTGATTTCAATTCTTCAAATTTACTAAAATTATATGACAAATTTGTAGTTGGTGTAAATTGAAGAAAAATTTATAAAGTGGATATTTTTATTTCGACGTTGATTGACTTTGCCAAAAACCATAAATACGATAAATATTCTAAAATCTGCTCTGCTGAAAATTTGTAATTATTTAGATTATCATGTTCTGGCAAATTTCCACAGAATTAATAAAAATAAAGTTATCAAAGACAATTTTCTAATTTAGTCAGTATTTTCCATTTCCTGACAACTGAAAATAAGACTAAAGATGTTAACAAAAAACTGTGGAACTCTCGTCAAAGGACATTTTATTTGCCCCGAATATGGGAATCCAATGAACATATTTGTGTTGGTGCTGAAATTGAATATGTGTTTTAATGATCCAGTATATAAGGATTTAATTCAATGATTTTTCCGAACTGATTAGAAGGTAACAATGCACGATTGGAAAAGCTAAAGGAAACAAAATTATAAGAATTGAAAGTAAACCTTTAAGTTAGATTAAAAAATTGGTTGATTTATTTACCCAAAAATGAGATTAAAATTATTATCTTTCTTCAGATTGCATGCCTTTTTTTGGGTTTTAACGCTAATTATTCTGATTCCAAATTTTCATCAAAATTAATATAATTTAATATAATTATAAATAAATTTCTTAAAAATTAAACATACAAATTTGCTTTCAGATTTCTTCTTATTTCACTGAAAAATAAAGGATTTCAACAATTTTAAAAGTATAATCTTATAAAATTGTACTTTAAATTTTTTTCTAAAAACACTTTTCATATTTTCGAATTCATTGCAAAAAAAAAAACACCGAAACAAACTTCAAAGTAAAAAATCATGTAAAATAAACATTAATATTAAAAACTTTTCAAGTATAAAATTCATACATTATATTTTTCTTCAATTTTATAACCATTATCCTCTTGTAAATAAAGGATGTTACGCATAAAAATCAACAATATTATTGTATACAATTTACGCACATTATTATTATTATTATTATTATTTCAAGAAAAACAAACAAAAAAATGATACACAGTGTGAAAAAAAAATGTATAATGGCAAAAGAAAAACAAATCCTTGACACATTTAACAAACAAAAAAAAAAAAAAAACGGAGGAAAATTCCAAAAAGAACAAAAGGAAAACAGTATCCATTTTATTTTTTTTTATCATAAATTTTCAACCTATTTGAGTTCTAGGGTGTTTTTTTTTTTCCTTTAGCCTATACTACCGGAAGTTAAATTTTTCAATACATTTACATTTTAAGGACATTTTTGTGTTATTTTTTTTTTCTATTTTTTCTTTTTTCCCTTTTGTACCAGTAAACAAGTCCTTGGAGACCTTTTTAAGTTATACAGAAGAAGTAAAAAAAAAAAAAAATAGTTATGAAGATCCTTTTTGTTTGTTCATCATCGAAATTTATCTGATAAAAAAAAAAAATTGTTTCTGTCTTTTTTTTTTATTGTTGTTTTGTTGAGTTTCCTTGCGGAAAACTCAAAAGAATAAAAAATTGTATAAACCTCGACAATTGTGACTAAATCAGCATGAGCTGAGCAGTTCAAATATTCTTAAATAATTTATATAATATTTTCTTTGTCCATTTGGATAGAAAAATTGTAAATATCCTAGAATATTTTAATATTTTATTAAGAATGAAAGTTTGAAATTTTTGAAAGTCTAACGAATTTTTCTTCTTTTTTTTTTTGCAGAGGCAGAGAGTCCTTTTTAAAAAATATTTAGTGGATTTCATCCAACAAAAAAAAAAAAGGTGAACAATATAGGATAAATATTTCTGTTCTGTTTTTTTTTTGTTATTTATATTTAATAAACAGAATAAAAAGGAAGGAAGGAAGTTTTCTTTTCTTCAAGGATATTCTTATTGTTCAAAGAAATAAAAAAAAAGATATTATGATATATTTTTCTTTTTCTCTTGGAGATTTTTCGAACAAAATAAATACAAAACAACATGAAAAAAAGAATTTATTTTTTACGATACTTTTTTTTATGTGGTTTGAAGAGGTTTTCAAGGATTTTTTTTTATTTTATTATTTTTGAGGTTTTTCTCTCTAAAAGATTATTATTAAAAGGAAATTTCGATGAAAGTACTTAAAAAAAGTAAGACAATGTAATCTAAAATGATTATTTCTTAGCCAAAAAAAAAAAAAATGAAATTTAACACTAATGCATAAGATTTTGAAACTTAGAAGAAATTTATTTGTCAAAGATCAAGGACTATGAGTAAAATATTAATATGTAAAATTATGAAAATTATATAAAGCTCCTACAATAATAATAATACTGGTTCTTTGAACTCTTTTATCTTTTATAATTCACAATTTTGTTAGGGTAAGGTATGAGACGAATTGTTAGGATAAGGTATGAGACGTCCATGAGATGAATTTCTGATGATTTGAATATCGCCTACAACAGTGTTGCAAGAAGAATCCAGATTTATTCAATTAATAGACATTGTAGTTCATGTTTTGATCAATTGTTGCTTACAAAAAAAAACTTTATTTGTGTGTTTCGTTTTGAAAATCATAAACTAAAAGTTACACTACCAACAAACAAAACTACTTCTTTGTAAGGTTTTGTAAAAAGATGGTCAAAGCTATTTTCTGGTCCAAATAGCGTATATTAAGATCTCTTTTTACACTCGTCTTATTCGACCAAACTTAGCTATATGCTAGTCAATTTTAGAGGCCATACTTGATGCTACATATTTCAGTAATAGAATCAATTCACAGGAATTTTATTATGTTTATTAGGTTCGCCACTTTGATTGGCTCAATCGACTAATTAATTCGCTGTAGGAAGATGACATTTTATAAATATGGAGGCATTAGAAAAATTACTTGAAATGGCTTGAAGTAATTGTTTTAACAGGAGTTCTTAAATCTAAGATTTATGCAACAATTCTTTTCTGGAAGAGAAATCTAAAAATTGAATATCAAAACTTAATTTTGTATAAATCAAATCCAATAAAATAAAAGTGTCCTAGAAGGAGCAAAATTTCTTTTTTTTAATACAAGTAGAAAGTGTTTTATAAATCAACAAGTTTATATTCTAAAATTTATAAAGAAAAACTTAGAAATTACTATAACAAGATTCATAATTAAGTAATATGTAATCCACTAGGGTGAAAAAGTTAAGCACACACATATTATAATTGTTAAGCACACGTGTTGAAACCAAAATAACAAAACTTATGTCGTACCTTACAAATTACTTGAATAAAATTTGAAAAAAAAGTTTCAGTAACTATTTTTGTTTATGAAAAATTATTACAAAAAATTCCTTTACGCTTCCACAGCACCACAACAAAAAAAACTTTATATAATTATTATTCGGATAACTTATCAAAGATAGCAAAGATTGAGGAAAATTAACGAAAATTCAAACTAATTAAGATATATTTTTTTCCACAAAGAACTTTGTACGTTTTTAGCTTTTAAACTACAAACTTTTAAATTTACTTTGTAAATGGTCCTATTAAATATTCCTATGTTCCTATTAAAAATTAACTTTTTCACTGACAAAAGAATCATATAATTATCTACAAAATTTTTTTTATGATTTTGTAAAAAAAAAAACTAAAAAAATTAATCAAAATAACAATTGAAAAATGAAAGATATAACTTTTTATTAAATAAATTGCAATTTTATGTTCAATAATTTATCTGGTCTGCAGCATAATAATTTTTCATCAGATTTTTTTCTTTCTCTTCCTTTTGATTTTTCATTTACGTATAAATTACTCTCAACTTAATTTTTATTTCATTTATCTTAATTTAGCTGACTAATTGCTAAACGATTAGTCAATGTTTAAATGACTTTAGGCTAGGAAAATCAAAATTTATTAAACAAAATAAAACTTTTCCTCGTTTCTCATGACAGTGGTTATATTGTTACCGTCTGTACACATAGAACAGAATTGATATTGAATGATGGGTAAGAATATTTTATGATACAATTTCTCGATTATCTCGTTAAAAGTTTAAAAATCTATATTGTAGTTTTTTTTTATGGAACAATGATGAAAAATATATTCGAATTTCGGAAAAATCTGTGAAAAACCGAATAATAGTAGAAAGGTAATAAAAAATTTCTAATTTATTTATTTTTTTGGGTTTTGGAAAATTTATTTGAAACAATTCAGTATTTTTATTATGTTTTTTTTTTTGAAACTTTTTATAGTTTTTATTTTGTAAATGTTACTATTTGATAGGAAATCGATTTAAAATAAATTTCCTACAATTGATATGAATTTTTATTTCGTTGTATAGTTTGCTTTTAAAAAAAAAAAAAAAACAAATTGAGTTACAGACATTGTAATTTTAACCATTTTTATGGACGTGCTAAAATGTTTATATACAAATTAAATTTAATCCTGTCAATTTAAATTTGGTAACAATGTCTGTTAACTTTTAGATTATTATATAATAATTTTTAATTTTATAAATTTAGTAATTGCGATTGTTTGCTCTTAGTTTTTGAGACAATCATGATTATCTTTATTCTGGAATAAAGATTATCATGATTGTCTGAATAATTCTGGTGTAAGTGTACAATGGCAATATTTAAATTTTCTACCGAATATCTACTTTTTCATTTTTCCTCATTACTGCCATATTCAGATGTCATCCACAATTTATTATTTCTTTTCACACATTTTCTTTTTCCTTAGTGATTTATCTTCAAGACATTTTGCATTAATTTAATCTCGTCCTAGTTTTTTAATAATTTTTCAATGGTAGTTTTCCTTGATGTAAAAAATCTGGTTATATTTTGACCGGTTGGAAAATAGTGTTAATATGTTTCACACTTTGAAAAATCTTACATTGTATTATTTTTCCAATACTACGAATCCGAAACTTCCTGCTGTATTGCATCCCTCGATACTTCGACTTTAGTATTAGTTAACCCTCCTTCCTGTTTTTCCTGTACTTGGATGGAAATATACCACTCAGTATTTTATTAACGAAAATATAATATTGTTATTGAATCTTATTAGTTATAAAAAATTATGCAAATATGCATTATATAGAATTATTGTATTATAGCATGAAAACAACACTTAAGGGAATTTTAAAAGAAACTCTTACTTTACCAATATTTTATCAAAGTACTTTTGGAAATTAAAGAATAGTTTTACAGTGAGAGTTTAAGTTTAATTGGAGTTTAAATAAAATGTCCGATTTATTTAAAGCCATCTGTAACTTGCCGCTTCATCTGTCAATTTAAATAGCATCTCCTACTCCAGTCATCTCCCGCTAAATTTAAGCTTAAATTTAAAGGAAAATAACGTTTAAACTTACACTGAGAAATAAAGAAATATTTTATACGGAAGCTTAGACTCTGTCTAGAGATGAAACTTGCACTGTGACACTGACCCTAAAGATATCTGATATTATCTTTAGGAAATATAAATAGTACTATAAAATTTTTTTTAATGATAATCTATCTATGAAAAGTATACAATTTTCTTATAATACTTGTTCAGGGAAACAGATTTTCAATAAATATCCTTTTTTTTATATCTATTAGCTATAAAAAAACTGGATTACTTATAATAATCATTCTCGGTACACTAAGATTTAAAATTTGCATAAATAAATAGCAATTAAGTATAGTCTTTTACGATCATCTTTAAAAAAGTAGTATTAAAATGTTTGCATATTTTTCCACTCTTTTTATTACTAATGGCCATTTTATTATTTTTACTATAAAAATTTTTATTTTCATTTTCATCTCTTGTCCTTCTTAGCATTACACGACCACCATGGTTTCTATATAACAAAAAAAAAGGATATGGTTTTACACAAACATAAACGACTTGTTTTTTGTTGTATACAAAGGAAATTCAGTGATGCAACTTTAAAAACTAATAAATTTTCTATGCCAAATTTACTGGTTTTTAAAAATTGGTTAATATAACCTTTTTTTTGCAATAAAAAACAAATGTCTATTTCTCTTATTATTTATGTACTTTAGATTAGACTATATATAAAAATATAATGTATAGATATTAAAGTACCATACTAACATGGGGATAATAATTTTTCAGTAGATTGTTAAATGTGATATTTTATTGAACCTTTTTTTTTATTATTATTATTATTATAAATTTTTATGTAAATGTTAACAAGACAGAAACAGGACAAACTTATTTAACCAAATGATTTATATATTAGCTTTCTAAGTGGAGAAAATTTAAATAGAAATTTGAACATAAAATCGATATAACATGGAGTAAAAAAAACTGGGTTAATTTAAACATGTTAAAAAAAAATGTGTTATTTATTAGACTGTCGACTATTACACATTTTTTTTTTTTGGGAAATTAGTCGTTAAGATAGTAAATTCGAAATAATATAAAGTAATTGTGAAAGTTAAATCTTAAAAAGTAGACAAAAACTCAATTATATATTGATAAAGTAGATTTTTAAATAAATTTTCACTCAGCTCAGCAAAATAATGTCTATCCTTTTGTAAAAAAATTTAAGTCATTTAAATTACTAAAAAAGAAAACAATTACTAAAAAAGAAAAAATGGATTATGTTATTCAGATAATTGAATAGAGTATTAAAAAATCATCTCTGTTCTTTTGATTCATATAAATTTAATTAACGTGGCATTAACCATACTTTAGAGCTCTAGCTAAGCAGTATATACCATATACCAATACCAGAGCTGCAACCAAACAGAAAAAACTACATTTTCGAATAATTTATTTTAATTCACTTTGAAAATGTATTTAAACAGTTTATTTCCTACGCAAGCAGCATTGCCATAATTATAAGTAAGGTTTACTTATAATTAAACAGCTTAAACCTTACAGGAGAAATTTGTTAAGTGGCATTTTAGAAAAATGGGATATTATTGCAAATATAAGAGTTTCAAATGTTAAATATAGTAGCACTGAATACTACATAGTAATAACGTGAAAATGCAATTTGATCCACCAAAACCGTTGAATAATAACGCATTTGAAAGGTAATGAAGAATATAAATTAAATAAAATGTGTGCTATTATTGATTTTGCCACTAGATGCTATTATACTATCCAAATTTAATCTCTTCTTTTTTATTACGATTTTCACAATCACAACATTATGATTGATTTTACATTTTACATTAGCACTCCAAAAATCCAAAGTAGTGCTGTTGTGTGGCTTTTTTTTATAAATTACAAAGATTTAAAACTAAATAATCTTATAAAAATGCCTACAAACATTTATTTTAACATTTTAAAAGAATATCAGAAAATCCAATTTGATTATTTGTAGGATAATAAATAAAATTTGAGATAATTCGAAATTACAAATTAACGGGTGATTACATTGGAACCCACCACGCAATCAGATAAAATATGTTATGTTCTTTGATATAATTGTCTTAAGTATTAGTTAAATGTTGACATATGAGAATTCCTCAAATGTTAGAGTAAAGCATAAGTTATAAAATATCTTCATATTGCTTTTAACACAATTTAATCAAATATGCTACAATTTATATTGTCTCTTTATTTATAGACTAAATTTATTTTACGAAGACTAAATTAAAAATGTCCTTTTTCCAGTATACTGTCCAGATTTACAAACTACGGAAAAAATTCCGGACATAATGAAAAAAATTAAATTATTTGCAAATATCTTAAAATTAAATTTAAAATTTATAAGAAATTCTTTTAAAAATTTAAATTTAATAATACATATTTGGAATTATACATAAACTTCGGTCTATGCAAAAATATCAAAAAAAAACAATTCAAATTTTAGAATATTATTACGTTTCCTAGAAACATTAAAATGTCATGACAATATAATATCATTTTTTTTGTAAAGAAAAGATCAATCTTATTTAATTCAAAAATATTTTCATAAATTCTCTAATATTCAAATTTCAAATTACTTTCTATAATATTTCAAATTATTCGGCCTTCATAGCCTTTCTAATAAGTTTGCTTTTATTTTTTTTTATTTTTTATTACAAATTTAATCTTCCAAATGATTATTGGCCTGTCATACTCCTTATCACTAAAATTCTTCCAATTTCATAAACAAATTTTCTATATTTTGTTTATCATGAGTACAAAATTCAGGGCAAAATAGCTTAAAATTTACAAAGTTTAATAACAAAAAAAAATGTGATTTTATTATTTTTTTTGGGGGGCAAAATCTCGAATTAAAATTTCAAAGAAAGAATATTTTTTTCAATTTACGATTTTTGACTTGTTTATTTTATTTTTATAGAGAATATTATTTTCAATTGTCAACTCGTCCTCAAGGTAATATGACCAAAATTTGACAATTTTCTTTAAAAAAAAACTTGTATAATAATCATTTTCGAAAAAAAAATCGAAAATTTATTAGTATGTCAGCAAAAATATTCTTTCATTTTTGAAATTAAATAATAATTGATATGTCTTTTAACATTTCACTTAGTATACAATTTAAATGGAATCATTAAATTTCATAAAAATTAGTATAATTTGAAAATAAAACCTTGATCTAGAAATCTGTCGGAAATATGAAATTCAATCAATTTAGGGTTGTGAAATATATTAGTAGTTTTATGTTTAATAAAATCAATAAAGCATTTGCCAAACTGTCGACATTTTTTCGCAGCGATAACGACAGCAAAGCGAATTTTTCGCCAAGTTTATTTTTACCTATTGTATTGGTTTTTGGTCCTAACAGTTTCAGTATTCAGTTTCAAAATATTTAATATAATTCAAAGCGAATAAATTGCCTACGCATTAACCAGCATGTCCTTTAAATTTAATAAATAAATTCCCAGCGAATAAGTTGATTCGCTGCTGAAATTAACGAGCTGGTTTGGGACCCTTAAAATTTTATAAATTAATTCGAAAATATAAATTTTACCTAAATACAATAATAAATTTCATGTCAAAATTTAACTGAAATTATCGCTAATATTTTTGTAAAACGTATATCATTTAATTTCAAACTTTTTTATTCTATGCTCAATAATCATAGTCATAATCTAATAAAATGATTGTCCAGCCCTACGTATAAACTCTTAACATCTTTTAAAACTCAAAAGTCTAATTTAAATATCGTAAATTTGATATAATTTAATAAAAATACATAGAATATTTAAGGATGCCTAAACAAAATTCTGTAAAACGATATCAAATTAAATTTTCTTCTTTTATATTCTGTTTTTATTTAATTTAACGCGATTTGCCTTCATATTATTTTTTTTTTTGTAACGTTTAAAAGTTATATAAAAACCAGAAATATATAATATGTAAAAAAAGGATATTCAGATATTTAAATAAATTTATTTTCTAAAGAGATATAAAACTGAAAGATTTTTTTTTTGTTGGTAAACAGCAATTTAGACACATTTAATGATAGCTTATAACAGCTTTTTTAAGGATTGTTAACGTTTAAAAGTTTATTTTTTATGTATATACATAAGAATATGAATAAGGAAAGTGAAAAAAAATATATATTTTATAAACCGTTTTTTTTCCTTTTTTTTTTTAAATCAATTTTGTAAAACGTAAGCGGATTAAAGCTTTACACCAGGAATATTTTGTTACTTTATAAATTTTTTTTTTGTAAAGAGAAGATTATTTATAGTAAATTGTTTAGCATAAAAATAAAAATATTGAATTAATGAATTGATTTTATAATTTTTAAACAAAAATATATTTTGTTGTTAGCCAGGTGTAGCCTCTGTTAGTCAGGTGTAGCAAGTGCAATGTTTTTATTTTACAAATTTCAAAATATTATATGAGTAAAAGTTAAATTTCGTTTTGATTCGAAATTTCTTGAATTCTATAGAAAGTTTCTATTCTAGTACCCGTCATGGTTGCAGACTAATTATTTTTTAAATTATAGTAAACATTATGGCGCAAATTTCATATACAAATATAGAATTTTTGCTTCTGAATTTTTTACCGACTTGAAGGATAAACTGGGCTGTCTGAGTTTTTTACTATAAACTACGTAGCCAATGAATTATTATCCGTACTCTAATTATTTGTACTATAATAGTAAAATATATTTAAAGCATATTTTCGTATACGTATATTAGGCTACGTTTAGGAGGCGTCTCATACCCGAGGACCACCATACGACTGAATCAATTTCAATTGATTCATTGTGGTTTATTTAAAATTAATAATATTCGCCAAAAAAGAATCAATTCTCAATCAAATAAACACTATTTCAGTCGCTAAAAGTTCCTAATTTTACCGTGAAGAATTTTACCCTCCATAGAACGTAATTGAAAATTAGGCTTAAAAAACACACGACGCCAATTATTAATTGATATAACTTTACCAAATTAATTATTAAGTTGTCTTTTTTCTAACAAATATAAAGTTTTATGCAGAATAGTTTACACAGGAAATTAATTTGTTCCCAGATAAAGTCAAATATTTTTTTTTTTGCATAAAATACTAATTTCATTCCATTTAATAAAAATCTATAAAAAAAAACAATGATTGTTTATGTAACCAAATCTGTTATTTCTTTTTTGTATGTTCAAAAGCATATTTTTTCCAACATAAAATTTAAAAAAGAAGCTTAAACATTTAAAGTCAACTATTAATTAACCATATGGTAATATAATTGAATCTAAAAAAAAATTAAAGTGCCACCCAAGTAAGCACATGCCAATAAATATAATAAAAGCACAAAAAACACTTAACATTTTTTTTTATATCATCACTTTTTTTCACCCTAAAATGAATTTTCCAAAAAAAAAAAATGTATACTTTTTAGACCACACACATTAACCGATTTTCATGTCAACACTTGGTGAAATTTAATATAACATATTTCAAAATTAAAATTAATTATTATTGATACATGAACAAAAAACGCCATTGAAAATAAGGACATTTTTTTGGTATTGGAAATTTGATATTTAAAGCGCAATATTGCACGCTTTTAGATTATAAAAATTATTATTAAAAATTGACCACCCATGAATAAGAAATTACGATAAAAAAAAATTTTTCAATAAATATTTAATTTTTAATTTAAATTGTTTGTTTGTTTTTTTGTATCTAACAGATTGTTAGATATTTTTTTTTTCTATGTTGTAATAAAAACTAAATTCATGAAAATTTTTTATTTGCTATAAAATAAATTTTAAATACAAATAAAAACCTTAACTAGATTTAATTGAAGAAAAACTTTTTAATTTTTACAAATATAATCCCCGGAAAAAAAAAGAAAACTTTATATTTTTAATGTTTACTTCGTTCTTTTCCTTTTTTTCCTTTTTTTTTTTTTTTTTTGGTTGTAATCCAAGATAATCAAAAAAGAAAATCCTAATAAAAAAAAAATTTATTTACTTTCAATATTATTATAGTCACAATAATAAATTTCCTTAAAATTTATAGCTATAGCATAAGATAAATTTTTTAATATCTCCTGGATAAAAAAAGTTTTGATCTATTTTCACAAAACAAATAATAATAAAATACAGAAGGTCCTTTTTTTTTTTAATATTAAACAGTAACCAAGAATAAAAAAAAATGAAAATGAAAATTTTACCTGATCAAAATAAATTGATGCCGATAATAATTTTCCAAAAAAAAAAAAGTAAACACTGGAGTGGATATAAACATTAATACCACGTTGAATTAATTTTAAGAAATTTATGAGAAAATATTTTTTAAGTACATATTACACTTTGTATACGTTTTTTTTGTGTATTTAAAATAAAATGATATTAAAAAGTTTTTTTTTTTTGTATAAATGCTATCAAATTGAAAATACATTATGGCCGGAAAACACTTAAAAAGAATTGTCCCCAAAAATGAAAAACTCTCAAATTTATACAAAATTCTAAAAAAAAAAAACTTTTAATTGTAAGTAAAACGATGAAGTAAGTCACAAGGAAATTTATTTATGAAAAATTAGGATTTAACCTAATTGAGCAGATGACCGTCACGTTCAAGGTGCCCTAGTAAAATACAGAATACATTTAAATACTTTGTTTCAAAGTCATTAAAAAATTGAAATACTTTTCTCAGAATATTAAATAAGTGCTTGTATTCTTATTCCGGGGAGGATCACGGTTTCAAGACAAAATTGATGTTGTTTAGGCTATTTTAATTGGTGGTCGTTATAGTGATTGTTAATTGATAGTTCTTTAACGATTATGCAAAAAAAATATTACTCGCCTCCTAAAAAAATATTACTCGCCTCCGAAAAAAATATTACTCGCATCCTTATTATAATTTAGTATAATAAATTATACTAAATTATTAATATAATTAAAAGTTGAATGATAAAGTGGATTGGTCATAAGGAAACAAGGAAACTCGCATCCATATAAACATGAAAATGGCTCTACAAATGAAATCACATAATGTAGACCTGGAAATTAAGTACTGAAAGTCAGCAGAATTTAATTACCATTATCAGTTGTTTCTGTCGGTAAACTCTAAAAACTAATCATTTCTAGACTACTTTCAAATAATTTCAGATTAGAACTCACTGAGTGAATTTTCAACAACTATGACTTTCTAACTATGAATATTATTGTTCATTTTGAAAATTAGTGAAATTTATTCCTAATTTTTTTTAGAAAAACCAAAACAATTTACAAAATATACTTAAAATAAAAATCCTTTTTGTAGAATTTACGACAATTTTTGTTAATGACACTTTCGTTAAAGAACTATCGATTAACAATCACTATAACGACCACCAATTAAAATATCATAATCAACATCATCTTTTTTTAAACACTGATCTCCATCGGACTAACAAAACAAACACTTCTTTAATATTCTGATTTCTAGAAAACAGAGACATTTTTTGTTTCAAATTTTAATTAAAAATCAAATAACTTTTTTTCCCTTTAATATTATAGACAACACTCTAAAAAAAAGATATATTTTAATTGGTTATATCCGTTTTGGTAATATTATTTCCGTTTTTAAAGCCCTTCCTTTTTTTAAAAAAAAGTTCTTATTGTCTTATTTTGCACAAAACTGAGGTTAATGTTTTTTTTTTTGCAACCTGTTACAGTTTTTCTATAAAAAAAAACTATAAATATTTCTATAACAAAACATAAACTTTATACATAATTTTATAATCTGTTAAACGAACTATGTTAAAAAATACTTTAGAAAATTTAAACACAATTTAATAATAATAATAATAAAAAAAAAAAAATTATGCAACATTTATAAAGTGAAATGAGAGTGAACCAAAAAATAATTTATTTTTAACAAATAATAATAAACTCAGAATAAAAAAAAAAGGTTTAATATTTTAAATCGGAAGTGAATTTCCGCTAAATATATCTTTGATACGATATTCAAATAATTATGTATATATATGTTGAAAAATAAAATTTTGATATCTACTAAACTATCCGAGTATGGTTATAAAATTTTAGAAAATTGGTGTACCATAGAAAAGTTTTATTAGAAATAATTTATCTCTTTAAAAAAGTGAAATTTCTTTCTGGCGGGTAAATTTGACAAAATGTTTGTAGATGAATGGTATTTTCTGCAAATAGGAACTTAAGAAGAACACCAATAATTTGTTTTAATTAGCGAAAACAGCAAAATATGAAGAGATATAATTAGTATGTTGTAAATTATTTTGATAGTTTTTTAAGGCTTGATATTTAAATAATAAGCTATCCGTTTCTATTGGTGATAAATCTAGTAGTGAACTCTATTTTTATTAATTAAACCATATTTTAATCAAATTTAGATAATCAATTTACTAATATTTTAAGATTTGTTGACTAATAACTGAGTGCGAACGACCGACCTTGGCGTAGTACTCTATAAACTAAATTTGGTTTTAATCAAATTTGATCAAATGTGACTATAACCCGAGACAGCTTTACCATTAATAAAATTTTAAATTTAATATTGGGTATAATGCTAACATTCGAGGCTATTTCCTAGCAACGGCTTCTAGCAAAAAAAAGTTTCTTTACTAAAATAAAATTTGTGGTTCAGAATCTATATAAAATATTACCTATCAAAATTGCATTAAAATTGTTACAAAGAAACTTCAAGTAAAGATAATTCACCATTTGATGGTATGCTGCCAAATTGGAGTTGACAAGGCAATAAAAACACCTGAGTGCGAACTATAGCTCAAGGTGGTTTAAACTACATTTAGTTATAAATTTGATTAATGTTGTAAATTTCATTAAATTTATGTTGTTTCATGTTGTTAATTTCATTAAATTTATGTTGTAAATTTAATCTCTGGTATTATAGTTAAACCGAAGACATAAATGGTATTCAGAATTAAAATTTCATTTTTAATTTTAAATAAAATTTTTGTAAAATCATGTTTAATAATAAATCTTTGCCAAATTTTCTTTCAATTTTTTTTTTTTTTCAACTATTTTCTTAATTATCCGCTAAATAAAAACTAATTTAACGCTATCACATTACAAATTCTCTTCACATATAGCACCTTATCCTTAATATTATACAAAAACCAACAATAAGTGCAATATATTAAATAAAACTAAAACAGTGATGAAAAATTGTGCGGTTTTTCATTTTATTTTGTAATAAAAAATCATGATTTTGTAGAATTTTATGCAAATAATCTTATATTTTCATCTACAAAATTCTATTTTTTATTATGTTACAAAATATAAAATAAATATAGTTACACATTCAACGTTTTTTTTTCCTATAATTGGAACGAAATGATTCTCTAAAGAATATCCTTTTTTTGTTGATAATATTATATTTTATGGTATTTAGCATGAAATTAAAGTTCAAATTCGTATGGTAGAGATAAAAATTAATAATAAAATAAAAATAAAACAATTTACTTGAATGAAATTGAATTTTTCTGGTTATTAAATTTTTAAGGATTAATACAAAAATATAAAAATATAAATATTTTAGTCAAAGTTAAGTGGTGGGATTCACAGTTGGTATATATGTACAGTAAGTTAATTTTAGTTTATTATATTGAAAACATCTGATAATAATTGGCAATCACTATAAATAATTTATTTATGGTAATTTTACGTTTGCATGTTACAGATGACAGTGTTATAAATTTTGGGGAATGTTGGTAGTCAAATATAAAGAAATGTTTGAATAAATATAATAATTAAAGCCGTGGCAGAGTTTTGATTAAAAAGTTTTCAGTGGAAAAAAAAATTACTATGATTTGAAAAATATTTTATTTCGTTAATATACTATAAAGTTTTTTATAAAATATGTACTACACCACGGTTTTTGACACACCACAGTAATTTGATAGTAATTTAACATTATTATCAAACTAATGATGATTTTGAATAGATTAAAACAAGTCAAATTTAATACTAAATTTAATACTAAATTTGACTTGTTAATTTGATTTCATTAACTAATGATAATTTAATTTCATTATTCAGTTGATGGCGTTTTAACTTATTGCATGTTTGATAAACTAACTTTATTTCATTCTTACATAGCTTTATTTTCTTCCGACATTCGTTGAAATATATTAACGAGACAGTTTGTTTGATAAACCAGACATAAGTAAATAAAATTAATTAATCAAGATGTTAATATATAATTAAAAAGAGGACTTTCATGGCTTGTCAAAGTAAATTAGACTTCAAACTAAATAAATAATTCAACACTTATTTTAATTGTTCCTACATATTACTTAGAGTTAGAGTTTAGTGATGTATAATCAGATTTCTGCTAAACAGTATTTGGATTGGATTGTAGGCTAGTGTATCTATTGCATCTTGATCATCACAGCAAAAATTCACTTTAAGAAATAAATAATATACCTAAACTCAGTTTAGGAGATAAGCTCCAATAAATTCGAAAAACCAAAATATGATATTGTCTGTCTAAAACATCTGTTAAGTTTTTTTCAAACTATTTCGATTGCTCCTTTGAAACTACTTCCCTTGTCGGTTTGGCAAAAAATAGTTAAATTCTAATTCGAAATGATTGGCTTACCCATATTTACAGAAATATAAACCCTCCCTAACCGAATTAGTTTTATTGTATCGGTGAAACAACATTTATGATTTTTAGGTATACACTTATAATAAAATGCTCGGTTTTATGGTTAGACTTATAATAAAATACTCAGTTCGATTTGAAAACAATTGATAAGACGAATAAAAATTAATATGCACGTCTCCATTTTTAATTTACTATCAAAAAATATGTATATAAATAAATTTTTATATTTATTATTGGTTAACTTAATTATAAAACAAAAAAAAAACCATGACAATATATTTTCACCACCATAATAATAAATTCATTCTTTTTTATCGATTCACACCGTTAACTCAGCATAATTTAAACATTTCATATCCTTATTTAAAGGTCTGATGCACACACATGCATTGAAATATTGTGAAAATGAGATAAAAAATTCTTATTACTTTTAGCGATAAAAGCAATTTTCAAAAATAAAATGTAATTTTTTTTCTATGTACCACAAAATACTGAAATTTTATTAAAAGACCAAAGAGGATATCAATGTACGTATGCAAAGTAAAAGGATTTAATATTTTTTTTTTTTTTTTTTCGAGGAGAAAAAAAAATTTATATTCCAAGAAATTGATGCAGTAAAATGTAATTTATGCATCTGTCGTGTATACCAAAAAAAAAAAAAGATGGTAAAAGGCAATATTGTTTCAAAGCAAAGCAAAACGTAGTAAAAAGAAACACAGTTCTTTACTCTTTACGTCTTTTTTTTTGCGTCCGCCAGATGTTATCATTTATGTCATTTATAACATGAAATTCAATAAAATATTTTCTATACCAACTAAAGAAGTCCTTTCTAACAAATTTTGCATTATACACAAAAAAAAAAAAAAAAATTGTACATCACTCTTTTAAGTTTGATCATAAAAAAAAATAGGACTTTTACAAAATTTTATATTTTCAAAAAGTTCAATAATAGAGCTGTAAACTAGATATAATTGAAATAAATTCATTTCCGATACATAAATCTTAAAATTTTCAAGGACCAGTAACAAATACCATGATTATCCTTGTAAATATATTATATTTTAAAATTATACTTCCATAAATTTTTATATGATGTCAAGTTAAATATTGCAGCACTAACATCAAAAATTAAAATAATGTTATATTAATAAAAAAAAATAAAAATTCAATTCATCCATTAAGGACTCACCTGCGACAGATGTGAGAAAATTTTTTTTTTTTTTTGAAGGGTGAATTTTGAATTTATTTTTTATAATTTTTATTTCTTTCGTTTTTTGTTAGTCAAAATAACATAAAAATATCGTGGTAATGTCATTGGTATAAGATATTCATGTCTTTTATATACCATTTGACGTTATGAATATAACTTATCAGTGAAAATCATCTGCAATTTTTCTGTTCGTTATATAGTTTACAGAGAAATTTTAGAAACAAAGAAAAAAACTGAAATCGATTTTTATAAAGTGAGAAAGTTCACTAATAATTTTAATGGATATTTTTTTTCCTTGTGTCTTGACTGTTTTAACCCTTTTTTCTTGCTACGTGGAAAATAAAACAATAATAATTTTGTCAAATTTACACAGTAAATAATTGAAATGAAATTTTTTGAATTTATTTAAAATATAATATTGAGTGGGTTGGATTAAAATTGAGTATGCCCTTTGAGGGTGTAGTTTAACCCATATGAGGGTGTGGTTTAATGGAAAATGGCAGTTTTATTAAATGCTAGCAAAATAAATAATTCTTTCTATAAATAGTTTTTCATGAAGAAAAATAGGAATCATAAAATGAGTTCCTTTAATTGTTTTAAGGGGTTTTATAGATAGTCCTCATTTTATACAACTCAACGCAAAGTAAACCATAAATTTTGGAAAAAGTGGAAGATACGGTCCTACGCTCTTAGAGGAATTACATATTCTAAACAACTTTCGGCCCCATTCTCCTAGAGAACTGTACCTTTCTAGGAGAATAACGCTTAACATATCAAGGAAAGTTTTCTTAACGAAAATCTTAACGAACTTAATTTTAATACAATACAAGTTCCTTAAAACACTAGAAAAGGAATTATTTCAAATTGTAACATTAATCAATCCACCCATTAAATCAATTATTTTCCGCGTTTATTTTTAATCCTCTCGTTATCTGACGTGTACATTTGAACATCTGATAATCGATGATTATGGAAAGTCGTGGAGTGAGCTTACTTAAAAAATCTATTGACATTTTTAACTAAGAGAAGTAAACGAGTTGTATAGGAGTTGGGAAAGAAAATCTAAACGAGTTCTAGAGGAGTTAGGAAAGAAAATCCTGAAATTTTACATTTATTCCCGTAAATTTACAAATTTTTTCCCGTAAATTTACAAACGATTTGAAATTGAATGAATAATTAATCTGCGAATCGATTTCAGAATAATTTTAAAACTCTCGAAAACTATCCAATAATTTTTAACAGTGTATTTTTTATTATAGTTGTTTTTTTATTTTATTTCCTTGTTTTTCTTTTTCCATTTACTACAATGTAAAATGAATTTCCATTTAAAAAAAAACTTCAAATTTATGAAGAATTCTATCAAAATCATGGGTAGGGTAAGTACTTATAGGTTTTCGTTACTATATATGTCAATATAAAAAAAAACTGTAATCAATAATGAAAAACTAATAATTTTAATATAAAATTTATGTTAAAAATTTAAAAAAAAAGTCATTTAATAAATTATTCTTTGAAAAATTGTCTGTCATGATGGAAAAAAATTAATAAACTTATTAATATAAAAAAAATATAATATAGGTACTATTAATTTTAATATTTTTCACCCTAAAATACCCTGAAGTGATAAAAGAAAATATTTTATGGAAAATACCTTAAAAAAAAATGCTAATAATTTTAAACTCAATTAAAAGTTAATGAAAGCAATGAAAAAAAAATTTTATGATTGAATAATGAAATCATTTTTGAAAAGTCAATTAAAACAATTTTCTTTCGGTATTTGTTGTTTTTTGGTAAATAAATTAACTTAATCATTTTTTAACTGGTTTTGTTTTTTTTTATTAAATTTTCTTAAATATTTTTCGTTTTTTGGAAAATTGAATATATAATTATAATTTTCCGTCTTTCTTCTTTTTTTTTTGGTTAACGACCTTTCGAAAACATTCTATTGAACCAAAACAAAAAAAAAAAACCAACAAAATTTTCACTTTGAACACGCAATTTATATTTGAATAAATTTTAATTAGAAATCATCGTTGCCTTTACAGACAATGAATAAAGAGAACACCATTTCTGAAAAAAACACCTCATCCTTTTAACAATCCTGAAAAAAAACATTATCCTTTCAACAAGAACAATGAAAAATGTGTGGCGTTTTAACGTTTAATATTAATGATTCTTTGGGAAAAATATTGTACAAAAATAAAATCAATTTATATTTGATTTATTTTAAGTGGAAATATATTTCACTTTTGAACAAAAATTTTCTTTTTAAATATTTTCCTTTTTTGTTTTTTTGAAAATTTATTAAAATTGACAATTAAAATGGTTTTGATTTACATAATTGTTTACAAAATAAAATTTTGTAATTAGAATTTTTCATTGGAAAATATTATGGAAAATTCAATCTGTAATTAAATTTTATTTTAAATAAATCGAATCGGATTTTAAAATAAAGTTGAGTTTATCCTTGAAGATCATATTTATGAATTATATTACAGTCCTCGAATTGAGTCGATAATTAATTTTAATTCGACCTTTTTCCCAATTTACAATTTATTAATTGAAACTAAGAGTATATCAAAATTTCTCAAAAAGGTTTACGAAAAATTGATATTTGAGGTTCAATCATCAATAAAAAAGTGAACAGAATTTATATATTGCAAACTCTACTAAGGAAAACTTGGTATTTATAAAATTTAACTGATCACGTAGAAAGCTTAGATTAGATAGAAAAGGGTTGGTACTTCCGATAACCAGTTGACACCAAACGCTTGTCTACTACTATGCCGTTTAATAATCGACTCAATTTGATATGCTTCCTTAACGAATCTGAAGATACCATCCATTGTATCCTTGTTCACGTCACGCAGCGTTTGAAGTGCATAAATATCTGTACTTGAAGTTAAGATTTTTATTGCATTTAGGAGGAATTAATTTTTTTGGATTCCGAAGCATGTTTCTTCATAACGAAGGAACCTTTAATTACAACAAGATAATGGTTTTTGATCGTGAGCCGTTGTTGTTATCAGATATGCGTTAGCATTTTTTCCCAATCTTAAAATTACATTATACATTCATTTTATTACTGCGGTACTCATGTCTCGGACTGGAGACGACCCGAGTATATACTCCATTATAGTATAGTACAGCGTTGCTTAAACCCATCAAACTGATTGCTTCGTAAGATCTTCAATCTATTCACTTAAAGTTCACATCTATTGACCCCCATGACAGCTCTCACAGAGATAAACCAAGTATTACTCACACCGAGTTTTCATATAAACGACCCAGCACCTCTTTTTCTGGTCCGCAATTCCTTTACTTTTAAATTTAAATAATTAAAATTAACTTTTATTATAATAATTATGTTCATTTTTTTTAAAATGAAACTCTTCACAAAATGAATTTTAATCAGTGAAATATTATTTTAATATGCCGTATGAGGATTCACATTCACCATTAATTATTAAATTTCACATTTACCAATTTTGCTGATTAAAAGCTTTAAATAAGTAAAATTTTATTTTTGAATAATGGCAATTTGTTGTGATAGCAAATTATTTTTTTCAGTATTAAAATAATTATGAAAAAGGATAATAAAATACCAAATAATTTTATATAAATTTAATAATTTTATAAAGATTTTTCCAAATAATAAAATTGAATTTTATTTCTGAGCAAACAATTTTAATCCATATTTTTTTTTTTAATTATAATTGCGGAGAAAGGAATTTAATAACAACAACAACAACAAAAAGGATTACAATATACTGGAATATACAATTAAAAAATTAAATTACGAGAAAACAAATTTACTTTAATGAATATTTAATTTGGTTTTAACGATAATTGATTGTTATCGTCCTTTTCGATTATAGTATTAAATTCAAGTGGAAAAATAATTAAAAAAATTAATTAAAAATATTTAAAATTAATTTTTATTATAAAAATGAATACTCTATTTTTTTTTTACTGATTTTTATTGATCCTTTTTTGATTTGTATTTTTATTAATCACTTATGTTTATTTATAAACAGACCAATGAAAAGTATTGTAAGTATATTTTTCTCATAACCAAATTAATTGGTTTTGGCATTTAAATTTTGCTATGGTTTTATATTTATATAAATATTCTTTACACGTGAATTCTACTGTATATTCATAAAAAATGAAGTGAATAATACCAGTATGACTTTCAAAATAATTAATAATCTATTCATCAATTTTTCAGCTTTTGATAAAATCAAAAGGATCATGCATTGAAATTCTCTAGAATGAATTCTGTCATTCAAAGTATTAAGGATTTACCTTGTCCGTTATGCAATTACAGGTCAGAATTTCAAACAATTTTTAAAATTGTGTGAATGTCAAGGATTACGACAATAAATTACGAACTGTCACAACATTATATTTCAGAATTGGAAGAAAGAGCGGGTGGTGGTATTAACATAGTCAACGACAAATTATGCTAAGCAACAAATGATATCATGGGTTGGCTTGTTAACACTTGTTCTAATATATTCTTCAAAATTCGAGTAAAATTTGGGAGAAAAATATTTAAACAGTCAAAGTTTTATACAGCCAAAGATTTATACAGTTCTAGAAAATTATGAGATAAATTAATTATATTTCGAGGTCGAGGTCATAAAAAACATAAAGATTAAAAAGCTGATATGAAACAACCAACTTCGGAGCCACAATGAAAATGAGATTCATTGTTAGCATTCCCAATGAGAAAAAATTAGGAAAGGAAATGATATAGTTTTACGTGAAACCGTGCGATTTTGAGATTCATCCAACTTAAACGGAAGCTAATAATGGAAAGAACAAAACCTACAATACTTCTTAGTTCTAAAGCATTCCCAAATAATTTATTTCAATTAAATTTCAGCTTTTATAACCAACAATTTTAAAGAAAATTTTTATTAAAAAAAAAACCCCAATTAGCTAAAAATATATCAGTAAATTATTTCCAATATTTTTTATATAACTTAATTAAGTAAATTTTATTAATTTTCAAATACTGATTGACATATTACAGGCGTGTCAAAAACAAATTAGTTCATAGGAAAATAAAATAAAAAAAAGGTCATTTAATAAATATGCTTAAATTCTACACTTAAATTAGATTTATATGTCAGTAAAATATGGTGTCAGAACCAATTATTATGTAATTTTCATACAAAAATTATAACGTTTTTAGTTGGGGACAGGAGGAACAAAATAATATACAAAAAAGAAAGCTACTTTCAGCACTACATAAATTTGAAACATGCTAATTTATATTCTATGGTAAAAAATATCACAGGAAATAAGCTTGGTTGGATTTCTTTTCTTGTCCTTTTTTTGTGCTTGTAATATAATTTTAATTCTGTGTTTCCTTGACTAAGGTGAAACCGGAAATAATTAGGAAAATAATAATAGAAAATGTTTTTCACAAAAAAAAAAAGGAAAAATATAATAAAAAAATAATTCATAAGAAATATAATAAATAGAAAAATTAAATTTATGTAATTTTCATTTATTACAGATTAATTAAATATTTTTTTTAATAAAGTTATTATATAAATTGGAAATAATGTAATCAATTTAATTTGAAATATTAATTTATATTAATTGCCTTCAATTAAAAATTATTGAATATGTTTGAAAGTTTGAAGTAATATTTCACGGAGGGAAGAGTACTATTTTAAGTGGAAATGATATTGAATTAGAATTTGTTCCTTATTACATTTTGGTGGAGGAAAATTTCTCGAAAACAGCTAAACTTGTAATAACAAAAATATCGAAATTATATTACAGAAGATTTTAAAACTGTTACAGAATTTATTTGCTCACTTTCTTACGACAGTATAATAGTATAAAAAATCTAACTTTGACTTGCAAAGTTATTAGTACAAAAAAAAATATTTAACGATCATGCGAGCCAGTTGAATCTTGAGTGGAGCATGAACCATGAATATCACTCAAGTCTATTATTTCTATTCAAAAATCAATTTTATATTTATGCAATAATTAATTCAATTTTAATACAAATTTTAAATAATTTGTACTTTTTCCCCCTCTAGGATATTCTACCTAACGTCTTTAAAGTAGTATGTACTATTGACTATTACTATACGGCCATAACTTTATCTAGGAAAGAAGGATAATAAAATATTTTATTATATATTTTTATTATTACATCCTAAATTTATTTTTAATTATGTTAAAATATTTAATTTATATTTTCTATATCCTTTAATCCTTTAATACTTCAGTCAAATTGATACGAAAAAAAAACTTAAGAAGTAAGGGCATTAAAAAGAATCTTGGGATAAATTCCGTTTTTAAAAAAAAACTTTAAAAGATTATTTATTGTTGAATTTTGTTGTTGAAACCAAAAAAAAAAAAAAACTAAACTTTGAGAAGGATTAAAATTTTCTATTTGTTACTTTTAGTTAAAAATTGGAAAAATAGCATTGCGATGTCACTATAAAAGAAAATTATTCAACATTATTGACTTTTGTTTATTGTTTATTGTTGAACTTTTAGGTTAAATTTTCTTCTTTTAACTGTTAACAGGAAGTAGAAACCGATTCGAAAAAAAAATTTTTTATTTATATTATATACTTTTAGAATTAAAGAAGCTTATCTAAAAAAGTTTTAAATTTTATTTACAAAATATTGTAAATATACAAGGTAATTAAGGATTTTTTTAATATATCAAACACCAATTTTTTTTTTGAATGTTTTTACTGATTAATTGCAGTATGCTTTCACATTAATTATGCTTTTTTAAGATTTATTTATTTTTAGAAATCTTTTTTTATTTATAATTTTTAAATTTCTATTCGAATGCAGTCAACAGTTCCGTTTTATACTGACGACAACGGAAACTGTTGATAGTTAAAAACTATGAATTACAAAATTGATATGCGGAACCGGTGTTTTAAATATTAAACAAAATTATAAAAAAAAAATTTGAATTTTATTTCCGGTTTATAATAATTTGATTTTAGAGTGATATATATTTAAAATGTGTATACGTATCGCATGACTTGTTTATGGTTTACGGTGAAATCGTTACAATTAATTCCGATATAGCATAAAAAAAAAACAGTAACACCAAAATTAAAGTTGAATAACATTTATTGAAAATACCAATAATTTAATTAATTAACTAGCACCTTTAGTAATAAATTAATTTATTATTAGTAGTGGATTAAATAGATAAAAGAAAACAGAGCTGATCAAATATCACTAGAAGATTACAGAGAGACCTAAATATCACTGTGGTTAGACTAGGCATAATGTGATACTGGGGTAATAAATTGATTATTTTTGTGCATTTTATCGCCTAAATATAGTTATTTTTGAGGGCTTGATTCTAAACTTACAGCGGTTCTTAAAAAATCTCTGGGAATAAAATACTGATAGTGCTAGAACTGTGAAATATTGATGAAAATAAGGCATTTCTTTTAATAAATTGCTTTTCAAAAATATTGTCACTTAATAAATAATATCGCGAGACCGTATTACTCATATCTAAAGTATACAATAGGACTTTCTTATATAAATTCATTTTTGACGGAATTATAAATTAGAAAATGAAATAGTCTGAATCAATTATGTACCTAAATTGATTGTTGAGTGTGCTATAAAGCAGAAATAATTCCAATAATAAATTTATATTTGACTTTAACCGAATTAACAGTATTCACTTTTCTGTAAAACATAAACAGACTATATGATCAGACTCTGTACAATCTATTACATACCCCAATTGCAGCAATGAAGATATTATATTTAATAATGATATTTGTACTAACTTGTCATTTTATGCCTCATATTTTTACTATAACTTTCTGTCCTCTTAGTATTTTTTAGTAATTCTTCATAATTTTTCGGTATTTTCCAATATTTTCCACTGTATTTATTTTGATTATCTTCTATACGAAAGAATACTATAAATCACACTGTATTATTATCTTATTTTCAATCGTTTTTAAAAGCATTTTCTTGTTTAAAGTTCTAAAATAATATAAAAAAAAAATTCGCTGAATCTTCAACAAAAGGAAAACTTGAAAATGAATTGTAATATATAAAAAGAAAATTGTAATATACAAAAATTCAAGTATGCAAATTTGATTTACCGCCTTTTTAGAAAATTTTTGAAGAAATTTTTCTTTTTCTTTTTTTGTGTACTCACTTTGAACGATAAGAAAGAAATCTACATAAATTTATTGAAAATTTGGGAAATGAATCAAAGAAATTTTTTTTTATTGGTAAAATGAACCAAAGGGTAAAATTATATTCTATTATTATGTGTACATATTTGGATAAAGATGAAAATTGCGATTGTATGTTTATGATATTTTTAAATATTATATGTATATAAAATATATTTCTTAGATAAATATTGCAATATAAAGAAATTTATCGGACAAAAATTAAATTACTAATTTTTTTAAGAAAAAATGCAACATTTTGGAACAAACAATAAGATACAATTTTTAAACTAATAAATAAGATACATATATCGGAATCTTCAATCGAAAAATTGGCAAACACCGAATCATAAACTAGCAAAATTCAATGTTTCGTCAATGTCTACGAAGAATTCTCCAAATATGTTATGGTGGCCAAACAGAATTTCCAGCGTGGAGATGCAGATGATATGCCGACATAAATAAAATGTAACTGGGATCAAAAAGCGAAAATGAAGCTACATAAGGAACATACTTTGAAGGAATCCTTTAAAAGTATGTAGCCAAGTTTTATGTTTTATAATAGAACCCTGATGGAAACAGAAAACAAGAGCGTTAATAAAAAAATGTTGAAAGAGTAAAAGGCATTTCTGAATCACAACTGAGACCACGCGAAGAATCTAAGAAAAAGCCAAAGATTTATAATGAGACTATTTCAGAAAAATATATTTGTTGATATTAATTATTATAATGTACACAGGTAAATATTATCACATTATAAAATCTTTTAATTTGTCTATATTTTACATGGAATCAAATATTAAATTTTCTTAATTTTCTTATGTAAAATATTATGCTCTGAATAGACGCAATTTTAATTCTGAAAACAAGTAAAATGGCATAATTATAAATTAAGTTTCAAATTAATGCTTTTTAAGGCTTTTTTTAACAAACACATTTATGCTTTCTTTGTGAAAAATATTCTTTGCTAAATTTTCTTAAATTTTTTCTAATCGCTGGGCAGAAATTTTTCAAGTTTTTATTTTCACTAAAATTTTATTTTCATAAACAATTTTATTACGACTTTTCATCTAAAATAGTACCAAGACTTGATGTCATTATATTATTTTTATACACCAGAAACTAGCGCGAACAAAGAAATTTAATAAAATCCATTTGGTGGTTACCCTTCACCGTAACCCTAAAACCCATAGATTGTGTTTTTGGTATTGTGCATTAACTTTGTCCGCATAAAAGAAAAAATGTTATTGGCTAAAAGAATCTCAGAAGTAGACCCAAACATTGAGTCTATCTTTTCAGTTTTTGTCCAAATTTTCGAAGAACACTTAGTTCAAAAATGGTACAAAAAAATTTAATTAAATGAAAACCCTTTTACAAAATTTAAATAAAGATACATTTTGAACATATAAACTCACATCTATGTAAAAATTGCAGAAATAAACTCTCCAAGGTGTCATCTATGTATTACAATACATATTAATAGTATGTACTTCCACCACTTGCATATACTTACACTGCCATCTATGTATTATATATAATACATATTAGTAGCATGGACTTCCACCCTCATGTAAGTTGCGCGAAAAAAAGTAGCGTAATTTGATTTCTTCACTGCTAGGAAATGATTACACTATTGGCCGGTAGATATATCGTAGCATACAGTGCTACCAATTTCATTCTATGATAGACAGATTCAACTGTCATTGAAAACATCTGATTCCAGTCATGTGACACAAATATAGTTATTAAAAAAAATTTACGTAAACAAAAGTTCAGTTTTAGATTTAAATAATTTTTAAAAAATATGATTGAACTTATCGCTGAAACCATTTTACCAAGTCCAGATTCAAACAAACGTTTATCTGACTCTGTAGTTAATCGGAAAAGTAAAAGAAAACGAAAAAACAGTGAAAATATAAGTTTAGCTTTGAATGAAACGAATGCATCGATCTATATAACTTGCGACACCGAGACTGAAACCAAACAAAATCTTGATCTAAGTGAAATTTATTGGGAAGATGATAATGACATGGAATTAGAATTTATTCCCGATGACATTTTTGCTGAAGAAAAACTTTTAGAAAAAGCTAATCTTGAAAATATAAACCATATAAATAATTCGGAGAAATTTATTACAGATAGCTTTGAAACTATCACACAGTTTAGTCAGAAATTTGATTTAAAAAATGCTAATGATGGTAAACAAGTATTAGAAGTTTTAGCTCCGGAAACCCAGTTTAATATATCGGAAACATTATTTGAAAATTTATGCAATGAAAATCTAAAAAGTGAAAAGCCGACTATTCAAGTAAAGCATGAAATATACGATGCTGGTGCTGGGTGTTCTAAATTCCTGTCACCGGTTAAATGCGCGCCATCAAAAATACAAAAAATACTACCTGAAACAATATTGCCTGTACCAGGTTCAGAGACCCAATTTGGAGTTAGTGAATCGCAATTTTCATTATTTTGTAAAGAAATCGAAGACAAAGAACATTGTGATAAAAATAATGATAGTAGAAAAATAGAAACTTCAATTAAAACTTCAATATCTAATTGCTGCAGCAACAAGACTTCTTCACTAGTTCAATCAATTTGCGATGATTTCAGTGAACTTGAAGATCCTATTATAATTTCTCAATTAATAAAATCAAAACCAATTTACGATTTAACACCAAAATTTCAATTTCGTAATAAAGCCATACGCACCTATTCTAATAGAAGAAGAAAAAACCTACATTCACAGCGTCGTCCCGCTACCGCTACAGTCATTGTTGTAGAAAAAATTTATGATTCAGATTCTAGTCAATCATCTGGCTTATCTATACAAAAAGATGAAATTAATTTAAATGTACAAATAAAACCTGAGCAGATTAATATAGAAACATCACAACAAGTTTGTGAAAATCTATTAAATTTAAGTACATTTTTTTCGGATTCTTTTGTCTATGAAACAGATAATAAAAATATTAAAAAATGTAAGGAAATTGATCGAAAATGGATGTTAGAATATTATAGGAATAAAACAAATTTTCAATTTTCAACAAGTGTTAATAGTGATGAAGAATTTTATGGTTGTGCTGATTCAGATGATGAAAACGAAGACAAATGCTTGTGTGAAGACCAAAATTTAGATAAGAAAGAAGAAGATGTTGATATACTTAGTGAATTAGATGATCATTGTAAAGGTTTTACTCAAGCACTTTTAAACAGTAGTTTTATTGAAAGAGAAAATAATATAGATCAGCAAAATTTATTCGATTCAATTTCGAAAAAAGGTAAATAATATTTTAAATCTGAAAGTATACTAATTCTAATAACTTTTATATTTTAGAATGTTCGGAACAAAATGAAAATTCTTCGGCAGGATTTGAACAAAAGGGTAATAAATTATATATTCTATGTTAAAAAACTGAATAATGTTATCAAGCTTATTTTTTAGTTTTCACAAAACCGTCAACAGTACACAAAATAGGACTTTCGAATCAACTTTTACGCAATACCAATCAAAATTCTTGTTCAGACATTCAATTTCGTGAAGATAAAGTAAATTATGATATTTTAAATTCCGAACTATGGCTAGACGAAGATCTGCTAAGTGAAATTAAAACTCAAAATTATACAAAAACTGTAGTTAATAATAATAATAAATTAGAATTAAAGGAAAATGAAACTTTGAAGTGTCAAATTCCATTAAATTCTGTGTTTAATGGTAAACACTTGACAACAAATATCGCAATATTAAAAGATAAATTTTCAATTACATCAAAATCAGATGATAATCAAAATCAAATTTTCGAAGGTTTTAAATTTGCATCTAAAAAACCTGTTATAATATCAGAAAATGCTTTAAAACAAGCTAAAAAATTAATTACAGAAGTTCTAACAGAAGATATTACAAATTTGGAAGAAGAGAATAAAGAAAATAATTTAATTCCAAAAAAAGTAAAATTTAAAACAGCTTCAGATAAATCAATAAAAATTAATGATGATGCTAGAGAATTTTTAAATGGTATTGATGTGGAAAGTTTTACAAATGATTTTGACTTTGAAACTGAGATGACTAGAAATTCACCAAAGCAAAATCAAATGTGTATCGGTAAATTGATTATAATTGTGGAAAAATTTATGAATTTAATATTTTGTTTCTATTTTCAGATAAAGATATAAATAAATCTAGTGTACCAAAAGATCGCTTATTAGAAGCAAATAATTTTCTAAATGGAATTTCAGCTGAAATTACTAATGTACAAACTCCACAATTTGTTAGTTTTAAATCTGGGTTAGGAAAACCCATAAATATATCTGAAAAATCATTGGTAAATGCAGAAAAATTTATAAATGAATCAAATAAAGTAATTAATGAAGAATTAGTAAAGGCTGATGATAGTTTTAAAGTACCAATTTTTGAAGGATTTAGATCTGGTAAAGGTAAACCGATTAAAATATCAGAAAAAGCTTTACAAAAAGCTGCAAAAATGATAGAAGAAATTAATAATGAAATTGATAGTGAAAAATTCAATATGAATATTTCTGAAGAAAATAAAGTAGAAAATACTTTTATTAACAAGCAGGAAAATATTCACATAAATTCGAGTCAAAAGAATGAAATCGAAAAGAAAACTTTAGAAAATGAAAATTTTAATCTTATTTCAGAAACACAAATTCAACGTGTTAAAAAAAATGAAAAAAGGCCTAAAAAGTATTCTGTGACAGATAAGATTTATCCAAGGAGAATAACGAGATCAAGTTCAAGAATATGTTCAAGTACGTCACATTCTACAATTGAATCACCAAAAGTAGAACAGCGAAAAAGCTTGCCTAATAATTTTACAGCCCAAACAAATAATCCAATACAAGTTTTAAAAGATAATAATAATCTAATTGTAGAAAATTTATGTTCACCAGAATTAAGTAAAACAACAAATTTTATTAGTCAGAAAACCGAAATTTCTACAAATTCATCAAATCGTTTAAATACAATAATTTCAACACCACTTTCACATAAAACAATAACACCACGATCACAGTTTTCTACATTAACACCACTTGGTACTAGAAAAAATATTCTTAGTTTGTCAAGGCGAAATTTTAAACCACCAGCACCAATAACGCCAAGTTTTAATGGAAATTTAGAAAACTGTGCACGATCTTCCAACCATTTACAAACACCGAACTTAAAAGAATTTTTTAATTCACTTAGTGGTATAGAAACTAGTACACCGATAACTTCAAGTACACCATTAACATTAACAAAAGAAATAACACCAAGTTCGGTGTTATTAATGGAAAATGAAATGAAAAATTCATTTATTAATAATGATGAAAATATGGAAATAATAAATTGTACTCAACAAGGTACAAATAATTTAAAAGAAATAACATTATCTGGAAATTTATCACAAAATTTGACAAATAAAACAATTACTCCATCTCCAAAAATGCGTATTGGTCGTCTTAAAATGTGGAATAAACCTCCAGCACTTTTACCACTAGCATATATTGATACTTGTAAGCCATCTGGTTTAACAAGAAAAAATAATTTCTTGAGTAAATTGGAAAATGAAAATGATGCTAATTTAGAATTAAGAAAATTAATGAAATAATTGTGATAATTTTTAAATCAAATTTAAATTATTAAATAATTTAAATGTAAGAAAATAGTATAATTAGCTACTATAAAATATGTTAAATGTCAATAAATGTCCAAATTAAATTTTTTTGAAATGCAAGTGATGTTCTTATGTTACCTTTATATGTGTACAAGCAAATGCTAATCGCAGGAAATGTGCAAATTATTGTAATGTTCCTTCTAACATCCAACAAATTAAGGATAGCTAATCGTAGGGCCAGTATCTGTCAATTTATGTATCTGTCAATTTATGGAACTAGTTTGGACATCAGTGCTTTGTCAGTTGTCGCTACATAGTATTTATATATAAGTATAGGTACTTTTTCAAATCTTAATTTACCTGCTTTTTATATTGTTCCTGTAAAAAGTTCTGTTGCTTTTTATAGTACCAAAAGCTTAAATGCTTGCCTTTAGGAACCTGCAATTTGATACTCTGCAGAATATATTTCCAAGTTACTGGTTTTCTTTTTATAGATGCTGTGACACTTGACATTTGTCGTTATTTTTGGTTTGATATCGCAGAATCATCTGTTCCAATTCCTGCTAATAAAGTGCACAGTTCTCCAAATACGAATTTAATTGTTACGGAGACAGCTTCATCATAGTAACATATTTCTTTATATAATATAAAAATCATAAATTTCTATTCCAACGAATGAAAATTGTCTATCGGAAACTTTAAAATATATTCGATGTTTGGCGTTAGAGCAGAAACCTTAATTCCTAATATTTTCTATAAATAATACGGAAAATTATTCCCTGCTAAAGAATGCGTAAAGAATATAAATTGGATTTTTCATTTCATTTTTACTTTTCTCTATATGATTTACACATACAATGTAGAAATGTATAGTAAATTTATATATTATTCTTCCATCCTCTTCCTCATACTAAGTAATGGTAAGGTTTTGTGCTATCAAAAAATCATTTGAAACAATGTTTATTATTTGTATTCGTAATAAATTCCAATAACTTACTGTCAAAATAGTAAATAATATTCTTCCCAAATAAAACTGCTGTTTTAAAAAAAAAAATGAAATACACGATACTAATTTGGAACTAATAATTATTCGAAAAATATAGGATGTACATGTACTGTCAATTATTTGAAATACTATTTTAAATTTAATTTGTACGTCACGTACGATTAGCTAAAATAATTCCCGCTTAAAATAAACCACTCATTCCCTATATACAATATCAACGAGTTTTAATAAATTTCCCATAAAGCTCCTAAATAAGCTTAAATTCGGGTTAACAACTCATACTGGGTTAGTTCGGTTACCAAAATGGTTTTCTGACGACAAACAAAAGATCGTTGTTACTAGATCTAAATGAATATGTCTCATTTTCCTCTATTGTGTAATGGTTTTCTTTTATAATAGCAGTTAAATTAATTGTGCTGTTAAAAGTTTATTAAATTACAAACTTTCTTAAGATAATATTTGTTTTTTCCTGAACAAATAAAATATATTCCTTCAGAAGTTCATTCCAAAAAATGAACAGAAAATCGAAAAATAATGAAACAAATTTTTCCTCCCAATTCCTTCCAACAACAACAAAAAAACAAACTTTATTTTTTTCAAGTATTTTTTTTCTGTCACTGTTCATCTATAATATTTATCGCATTATACAAATGTGACTGACCGACCATTACATGATTTGACCTAAAATATCCTTTTAAGAACTATATATGCAAGATAAATACTATATTTGAAAAAAAAAAACTGTTCACTTAATATTTTCATCTTAGATTTTTTACCATTTTCGTCCTTTTTTTTTTTAGTGTGTATTTAATTGTATTTGTGTGTTGGTTTTTAAGATTTTTTATATAATTTTACTTAGGAAGATTTTCTGGTCACTTAAATCACAGAAGAAGAAAATAAATATTATCCACATTTGTCATTTTGCTTTGATTCTTTCAAATTATTAAGATTACTTAGAGATTTACCTTAATATTTATTTTTATTTTCTTGAAAAAATTTTTGCTTAAATACTACGAAATATATTTTATTTTTCAGGCTGTTTTTTTTTAGTAATTTTGAATAGACTTTATATAACATGGTACAAGAATAAATGTCCTTGTTATTTTTTAGTGAATATACATTAATTTTTCACGAATAAAATAATATGTTTTTTTTTTATATTAATGTCACACACAGTTGGAAAAAAGACGAAGAGTAAATACAATTTTCTGATTTTTATGTATAGATACACATATATGTGTTAATCATAGATTTGGTTTGGTTTTAAAGCTTTATTTTTAAATATGTTGACGAGTTTCTCGTTTCTGTCTATCTGTTGGACATTTAACTCGTAATGGAAAGTTTGATTGCTTTATGGAACAGGAAAGATGTGTAAAATTGAAAATTTGTAACTAGAAGACATTATCCACTAGGTACATTTATCCACTAGGTTATTCCATGTTATTCACTCTGAATACCAAGTTTCTTTTTAAATGTAACAATTTAATGTTACATCGAAATATACCGGAAAGGTAATAGAATTCAGTGCTAATTTCTATAGGGTTAATTTAATTACCATTATGCAATTATGAGGACATTGATAATTATCTGAAATAATTATCAATTTTAATTGATAATTAACTGAAAATAACAGGAACTGCAAAAAAACAAACAAATATGTTCCAGAGCATGGATTTTTTTATAAATTTAGATGTTTTTCAAAAGAAAATATATACTTAGAGGAAAAGGTAATGAGAAATTTAAAAAACGCTTCTGTCAAAAAATTGCTATAAATTTTTAGATTTTTATTTTAAATTCAGGACTTTTTGACAATTTAAGAGGCATTAGCTGTATCTGTTTCTAACTTTAGATGTATTTCCATCTGTTTCAGTCAAGCAAAGTTTTAAATTTTTTGGATTTTATTGAAGCCAGTGTCATGTACGGGTATAAAGCTCGTAAATGTGAAATTATTGTGTAGTATTTCAACTTTGTATGGATTTTTTTTTACCAAATAGTTATGACAACGTTTTGATTGTTTGTTGAATAAGTATCTCAACTAAAAAAAAATGTTAGATTGTTTTTTATTTTCAAAAATGATAAATCTTTGTATAGTTTATCTCTTTTATTTTGAAGATTTATATTTTGTGATAAAGTATAAATAAATTGAAATAATAAAGAGAAAATTAGATAATATTTGTTGTTATAACGATATTTTATGTTGAGTGATAATAAATGTTAATATTTTGGCATCAATTCGATACATTAAAGACAAATTTAAGATTTATTGATATAGAAATATGTTTTTGTTTTAAATGCCGATTAAATCATATTTATTTATTAAATATAACTCAGATTTAAATTTCTTTTAAAAGACCATAGTACTGCTTTTAAGTTGTTAGAAAATTGGTTAATAAAAATTTATCAGAAAAATTTTCAAATATAAGCTATGAAAATTCATATAAAAATGATTTTTGCTATTTTTATATTGATTAATCTATTTTATATAAATGTTAAATCTAATATTTGAATGCATTGATTTTCAAATGAATGTCTGCATTTTATATTCCAATTTACAAATTTTGCCGCATTTAACTTCCAATATTTTTAATTACTTAAATTAAATAAATGTATATTTTTATTGAAATTTCGCTCATTACCTCTGAAGTTACTTTTAGTATAAATCGGTACTTGGTTTTTTAAAAATATCGACGTTTAAGTTTTTTCGTAACCATTGCTCGATGGGATTATATATACAATGATCATAGAATAAGTAACACTGAAAGGGCCCTAAAGAAATAAAATTGTCCAACTGCCCTTCTTTTTTGTGTCTTTGATTAACATACCGAATTGTAAAAAAAGAACTATATAAATAAGCTGAAATTCTGCAATTTAAATTATAAATTATTTAAAAGTCATTTGTTTGAAATTTTATTTTGGAATAGAATAAAACTTTTGTTAATTAATATTTCATAATATGACATTGACATTTCGGGGAGTAGTAAATAGCCAACTATATTAGTTTCAGTCCGAATCAATAATTAAAAATCCTTTTTATTTTATTTTAATAACTATAACAAAAAAGTACAAATACAAACCTAATATTCTTACCAAGTAATTTGGAAAGTTAATCACTCTACATAACTCCAAATATACAAATGAATGCAACTTTAGCAAATCACTGTTAAAAAATGTATTAATTAACCAAGTTTAGAAAATAACAAAAAAATGTTTACCGAGTAATTTATAACAAACCACCTTGCACGTAGGGTTTCTCTGTCGGTTTAAACCGATTTTATGTTTATTTCCTCCAGAAACCGAACCGTCGGGTTTTACTGAAAAAACCGGTTTATAAATACAGAAAAACTTGGACTTTTCCATATGGTAATTTTAGTGTTGTGAATTTATTGCGCTGTGTGTGCGATGATCCAAAGCGAGTTCGCTAAATGGCTTATAGGGTATTTGTTTTTAAATTACTATTTACTGACTCTATTTTATTTTGACATTTGACGTTCAAGTTAAATTAATTTGTTGTTTATGTTTATTGTTTTAAACTGGTAAAACAAACACTGTTGCTTATAATTTCTTGTTTTAAAAAATTATTATTTAAAGATATCCAGAACCCATTTACGTTATGTCCAAGAACAGCTCCATCTACGAGTTTTAAAAAAAGAAAAAAAATCGGGATTCGAAACCATTTGAAAGGGGGGCCAATAAGTGTAAAAAATCCTTATCTTTTATATATTTTTATTTCATTATTATTATTTAAGAAATTTAAAATAAAAAAGTGTTTAAAAACCAATTTCCTTTATTCTTTTTTCGGCAAAAAGAGAAAAACCGAAAACCGGTTTATACCGATTGTTTGATTTTTACAAAACCGAAAACCGGTTTCCAGGAAGCCCCGGTTTATGTTAAACCCTACTTGCACGTTATCAAAAATACTTATGAATCGCAGCTAAAAAAAATAACTAACTTTAAATAGTAACTAACCAGCCTACTATGGAAATTTTTTAAAATATAACGTTTTTAGACAAAAAAAATATAAACATTTTTTTGTTTTATAAAACAGTTTCTGCATTCGCCTTTTATAACATTTTCGTGACATTTGCTTTCTCTTCAGCATAGTACTAGGTTTAACTAAAAATATTTTTTAAATTTTTAATGATATCTTTACAAATAATAAAGCTCGATCGCTTTATTATTACAAATAATAAAGCGATCGAGCTAAAATTCTCATGCGATCGACCAATCAATCGCGATCGACTGGTTGAGCACACCTGTTAATATATATTATAATTATAATATGTTTGTTCATAATTTAACAAACGCCATTACGCATTTTGCGCAATAATTGTGGCATGACCGTTAATAGACAGTGATGACGACAGTAATACATAGCGACAGTGATTATGTGGCGCTCTGCCAGTAAGAAAAGGCGGGAAAAAGATATCACTGTCATTCGAATATGTCAAAAAAATGATCACTCATATAAATAATTTTACACGTCATCATACCAAATTGTTTAAAGCAAAAGTGAAAAAAATAAATAAATAATAAAACAAGTGAATTTTTATATAAACAACCTTGATTTCCAAAGTAAAATTTTCTCACAGTTGGTTAAATCGAGCATTTTACAAAAAATAACAAACATAAATTGCTATATGAAACATAAATTTATTATCAAAGAAAGGTAACACACATAAAAATTATATGAAAATCGTGAGTAAAGAAAAACTTCAATAATTTTCTTTTACATTTTTTCGTTAACATTAACATAATATTACAAGAATTTTTCTTTATACATTATATTAAGTACCGATTTACTTAATGTCCTTTTACTTTCTATGTTGTATAAAAAATAAAACATATATTTTTATAAGTATTTTTTTTTCTGTTTTTCTTTCATCATAGTGTGTGATTATGATGATGTCTCATTACATATGAAAATACCTGACATTAAAGTTAAAAGACGTGAAAATTTGTTACGCAAATTTTTTTTTGTATATAAAAAATATATATTTTTTTCATTATTAATAATATAAAGAAAAGAAAAATCATTTTTTTAAAGTAATATTTTTTTAAAATATAATTTTTGGTTAAAAAATCAATTTTTATTTACAATTTAAATTAAGCATTTTTTTAAAAAAAATACAATTTAAAATATGATTTTAATAATAAACATAAATATTTTATACATTTTAAAAATTGATTTTCAATAAATGTCTGAATATTTAATGATTTGCATATAATTTTAAGAATAATTTCTTGTAATATTATTTTATTGTGTATTTATTGAATTTTTAACACAAATCAATTTATTTTTAATAAATTTTAACTGCAATCTAAATAACAAACAGCAGTGATTGAGATCATTTGTAGAATTTGTAAAATATGTTGATGCTGACACTACCAAATATATTACAGTATTTGTGATTGAAATGATCTTGCTAATTCTTATAGTTTAGCGAAAAGTTCCATAATGTTTACTATGGTAGCTCTTCCTTCTAAGATGTTTTTAAAAGTTACTGCAATCATGATATAATTTAAAATATTAATTAATTCCTTGGAAATAATATTGAAATCTGAAAGAAAATTTTTAAAATAATTTAATATTTTCTTTAAAAACAATAATACAAAAATTTTCTTCATAAAAATAATGCGTTTAAGGATAATACAATAAAAGTGCCTATAGAATATTTTCCTTTATCTATAAATAAATTATTTTTAGTAATAAAAATGTTGGATAAAATCACGAAACCAAAGAATTAAATGATGAACTAAACCTTAACCAAAAAAAATTAAGGAATTGTAAATATAAAAAAAAAGGGATTTTATTTCAATGTTTATGACTTTTTCGTATAGTAGCTAAAAATAAGTTTATTTCTCTAAAAATTAAGATATATGAAAATCACGTACTATTCATATTAACTTGAAATCATCTTATATTATAGTTTTAGTATTTATGTAATGCAGTTTATATATATTTTTTTTTTTTTGATATCCTTGGGTAAAAAAAAAGGATAAAGAAAAATTTTCACATTCTTAGTATTTATGTGTATACACATCACTTTCCATATATATAAATGTATATAAATATTAACATTTTACGTGTTGAATTTTTTTCTGTTTCTTTTGACTGAATAAGTCAAAGGAAAATTAAGTCAACTTAAGAGTTTACCATGTTACAACACATTATTTCCCAAAAAAAAAAATCCTTTTTTTTATTACTTTCAACGTTGGTTTGTTTCTCTACAAAAAAAAAAACCGAAACCAACGAAAAATTGTTAAAATGGCAAAATAAAAGAAATACCAAAAAAAAAAAACGAAATCTAATTGATGAGAACACAAAATAACAACATAAAATATATATAGAAGAAAAATGTGTACGTGAACCAAAAAAAATAGTAGGTATATAAAATGTATTATTTTCTTTATATAATCATGAATCAAGATGAATCATCTGATAACATTTTAACGCCTTCACTTTTTAGATAGAGTTAAAAGATAAATTGGCTAGAGTGTTGTTTTCATGTTGCAAAACCAAAAAAAAAAAATAATAATAATAAAAAATAAAAAATATAACATACACAACAAAATTAAGAGATATATAAATTTTATGCTTCTAATATACGTGACTCATTAAATTCTTGAAAATTTTTACAACACAAAAATGCATATATATATAAATATACATCAAGATTGAAAAGATTGAAAAAGAAAAACCAAGAATTTTCATTAGTTATCAACAAGCTAGAAAATTGATATAATTTTTCAATTTAATATTAAATTGTTAACAAAAATGTATTTTATAAATTTGTTATCAAATCGAAAATATTGTAAATTGATTGAGAAATATGTCGATTTATTAATCAAATTACAAAATTTCAATTATAGATTATATTTGATATTATTATATTGTTTAAATTTATATTAAACAATTTTAATTAATTCTTCATATTATCTATTTAAATTTAAATTTAGTATTTTCAAATTGTTAAAAGTTTGGCTCACACATAATTATTAGCGAAAATAATTAAATTATATTTAGTAATCTTAAATATTGTTTTAAAATCGAATTAAATGCTTAATATCCAAAATATATAAAAAATTCTTTTCAAAATTTTCTGTCATATAAGGAAAGTTGTACAAAATATTTTCATATAATTTTATAAAATTATTAATTATAATTTCAGAAACTAATTCTTTAAAAAATATTAAACTTTGCTCCTAACAAACCTTTTTCTATGGTTTTGATAATTTAGAAAATTATTCAATATTTTAAAAATTTAACATACTTTCGAAACTAAAAGCATTTATTTTAAAATTCAAATAATTTAAAAATATATCAATGAGCATAGATATTATTGCATTAACAAACCTTGCAGCAGAAAATCTAGCATTTCAAAATCTTTCCTTCAAAATCTTGTAATTTTTTTTTACAAATTCTAATTAATTTGGGTAAAAATTATAACTATTTAGGAAGTGAATTACTAAGAAACTTCCCAAGTAGATAGAAAATAAATTTTTATCATATGGTGGCAACAAGATTTAAAAATACTGTAAGATTCAATAATACAAAATTCTAATATGTTTTTGGGGAGCTACAGTATTAATGTTACGACTAATAGCAGATAACATATTAACAATTTAAAAAACTTTTACTTCTAAATATATCATTTACTTATTTGTCACGTATTCTTGTTTAAAATTATATACTCTATTTTAATATCTTAAATTCGCAACTTAATATTTTTATAAATTGATGAACCATTTATTTACAATTTTGCTAAAAACAAGAACTAATAAACATAATACATTTATTTATATAAAACAAAGATAATAGCTTAACTCTAATTTCCAATTAGCAATCAGGATCATTAACAAAATATAAAATAATATAATACAATTTTCCTAATATATATTAAATATATATCTATATCAATTTTTGCTAATATTATATCCAAGGATATATGAGAATTCTTAAAGAAAAGATAATGTATATATCGTATCTTAATTACACAAAATAGCACAACGAAAAAAAAAAAAATATATACATTTAATTTTGAACGTTCATTGTTTGTTGCTTTCCTTATAAGCCCATCAAAGTAGAGGTAAAAATATAATTTTTTTTCCCCCTGCTATCCTTCGTATAATTTTTTACTATACATTTATATACAAATTAATGAAAGCGTGCGAAGTTTCTCTCCGTTTCAACTTTAATATTATATTATTTAGATACATATACATATATATATTTTTATTCCTAGAGGAATTGCATAAATTGGAAGTAATTTTACAGACATGTTGAACAGTTTTTCTTGATTGGTATTTTATGTCTTGTTTTTAACATTATCTTAAAAATGTATAAACATATAAATTTCCTACATATTATATAGAATGAAAAAAAAAAACTTACTGTTTATTAACGTCATTTTGTTATCTTAAAAGCTCAATTTGTATACCGAATTCTACCTGTTTTTCTGAATGAGATTATTTATAAGTAGGGAAGAGTCGCCGAAATCATATTACTGCTTTTTTTTTTTATTTGGTAGCTAATTAATATTATTGATATTTATATTAATTTCTAAGATTTAAGCAGAAACCAGTGTCCTTAAGTGTAACATTTGAAAGTTTTTATTATTTCTGGTTTTCTGGGCATTGTACTGTTTTCTTTTCCTAAAAAATAAATTTTCTAAGTTTAAATTTATTACAAATTTTCATATAAATCACTTACTACATATTTCTACAAACAAATACTAGAACACTAATATAATGTGATATGATTTTGGGAGACTCTCCCTTATTTATGAATGTTGTTATTAAATAGTTTTCATTTAATTTGGGAAATTAAGTGAAAAATTATCATAGAATGTTGATTGATTTCACGGTTTTGTAAAATTTAATATTTATGCTGTTTTTTGATAACAAAAAAATAGAGATTGGAAAAGAAGATCAGAAAAGATGTTTAAACATTTTGATATTATTACAAATTTTATATTTTTATTATAGTTTTGATTGTAAAAACACTGGTGAATTTAAATTTCTAAAACCATATCAAAAGTAAAAATAATTTAGTAGAATGAAAATGTATATAAGTAACTATTTTATGTTGAGGTAAAGAGTTTTAGTTTATCTTACTTGATTTATAATGTCAGTTAGCAGTTACAGACATTGTTGAATGGACAATATACGTGACAATTTAAAATTGTAAATATAGCTTGTATCCCTTGACTATATTATAGTCAATGCTTGTTTTGTCAACTAATTTTATATTGTTTTGATTTTAAATGTGAGACTCTGTTTTATTTCTGAAGAAACGAAAGTTTTCAAGAAATAAATAATAGTTTTTCAAATTCCAAAAAAAAGTATATCTTTGTTTAAAAAAAAGTAATCCTTTCTGCACATCATAAAATCTATTTTGAATGTTTAATTTACTTATATGCCCTGTTGTGGCATTTACCATCTTATTTTGCATTTTTATCTTATTAGAAAATAAAAACCAAAACATAACCACAAAAATTTTGTTGGTTTATTTATTTTTCAGGTATTATTTCTCATTTTATGTACAATAAGAAAATATTGGTATTGAAAATAATTTGATATCTATTAATTATGTCCACAAATTATTCTTCCTGTTAATTTTTTAAAATTTCTTTTAACTTGCAGAAATGCTCCTCTTGTGTACAAAAATCAAAATGAAAATAATAATCAATATTGGAAACCAGGCAAAACTAATAAACTAATCAGGATGATCTGATTTTTCCAGGTTAGTGGAACATAATTTTAAATGTTGCATTATTGTAATATTTGCATGAAAAATTAAACTTAGAATAAGAAAAACTTATATTTACATCTGAGCAATTAAACAGATCTTTGCAAAGACTTAAAGTCAAACTTCCATAGTTCAGCATTAACCATGTTTCCTTTTTATTTTTCACTTTACATAGTTTATTATGTAAATTTTATTATGACTTCGATTTCAATGGTATTTTTTAATTTGCGTTTTTTCTTGAACAACGATTTTTAAAATTGAAATTGAAGTTTGAAAATTGAAAATGAAGACGAAAACAGAATGTGCGCTGTCATTGGCGTTGAGGTCGTCGCGACGAGCGGAAAATCTATTGACCTGTAATAAATGCGTACGATCAATGACCGAAATTGTTAACCGGTTTTGCGAACCTTAAATGAGCCATATAAGACTAAATGTTTTAAGAGTAGTATACTCAACAAAATATAAAAGTGAATTGTTGACACTTCTCGGAAAGACTAAAAACCAACAACTTTGATGAAGACAGTTCTTATCCGGTTCAATTTGGGTTCGTAAAAAGCAAAAATAGTTCTTATAATAAAAATAGTTTTATTTTTTTAGAGGTTATCTATCCCATTACAGCGAGACGAGCATTTTCTTTTGACATTTTAGTGCGCAAGACGAAAGCAACATTCTGTTTGGCTCGTATATTCAAAAGAATGGCAGGTTTTCATGAAATTCAATTCACGTTTCACGTCCTCTTTGTTTCAACGGTTGCGGTCGATATAGATTTGTGGTTCTAATATGTAGTTATGATTCTGATAAAGAATTATGGTTTTGATACAGATTTGTGGTTCTCGTATATAGTCATGGTTCTCATATAAAATGTGCTTCTGATACGAGGTTATGTATTTGATAATGATGTCGAATGTTGAAGTCGATTTAGAATTGTGGTTTGAGTTTATAACTTTTGTAACTACCTAGAAATATGCAATTTCGTACTGAACAACGCCGAAAGTTAGTTTTAATATTGACGATCCCTGGCCTAATAATCCAACCATATAATCATAATGCAATGATAAAATAATCTTATAATGCAAAAAAATTCAGTAAATTTACCTGTAATCAAAACAACCAAATTTCAAACTAAAGTAAACAATTACAATTTGCCAAAAAAAAAACTAGTAAAAAGTTATAATATTACGAAGCCAGGAAAAATTTTCACTGTCAAATAATTTATATGTTCTTGTAACTGAAATATTATTGTAACTAAAATAAGATTTATTTAAAAGATCTTCAAAATTATATTTATGGTATTTGTTTATTTAACTGCACTGCAGGTGAAATATTTTTATAATTTAAAATGAAATACTTTGATATTTTTTGTACATAAAATACACTTATAAACTTTTGTACAACAAAAAAGGAAGAAATTATTGTAAAAACTTTCCAAATTAAATAATAATTATTTACAAAAACAAACAATGTTTAAAATGTCCTAAAAAATGTCAACCTAACTAGTAGTTTCATAAAAAAACTAATATAAAAATTCTTTATTTTTTTATTTTGTCACTCCTTCTACTAAACTGTCTAAAAAAAAAAAAATTCAAAACTAGCCTATAACCATTTTTCTGTTTAAAATTTGACATTAAATTATACATAGCTATACTGAAAAAAAAATAAAGAAGAGAAATGAAGAAAATATCTACATACTATGAGGAAAGTCTGTTAAATAATATATGTCCACTTTTTTTGACACATTTTCCATTTTATTACATTTTTTTTTTCATTCTTATCAAATATTCAGAGAGACAAAATACCTTTTAAAACTTTATGTATACGTATTTCTATAATATCCTTATTCCTTTTCCATTTTTTTTTTTTGTGATGCCAGAGTCTTTATGTTTTATGTATTTTTACCACAAAATTCCTTGTAATTTGTTTTTTTTTTCCAATGCTTGTGTTTTTTTTTTTAACAAATTTAAATTTTCTTTTTTTTTTTTTATGTTGTCTTTTAAAAATGTAATCTGGATAAAGGAATATATATCCAGAAATCTTTAAATTGGAAATGTCACATAAAATTTGTTTGTAGGTTTTAACGTTTATTTTATATTACATTGTAAAATAAAGTTTTTGTATGTTTTTTTCTTTTTTTTTGAGAAATTTTATTTATTTATGTTGAAAAGGATATCTTTGGAGGGCATTTAATACAAATTATATATATATAATATATATATTTTAGATTTGTCATGTTATTTCTTTTTTTGAGATTGTTTGTTAAATAGTTTTTTCAATTTTTACATAAAGTAATTTGTGGATAAGGTTTTGTAATAGGTTTTTCTTTTACCTAGATAAAGTATTTTAAAGAAATTTTTTTAAAAAAGTGCGAAAACATAATTCTGTGGTAATTTGCCAAAATATGATATCTATAAAATTATAAATTTTGAATAGAGATTTGATCTTAATTTCATAAAAAGAACTTGTAATTACATTAGTTTAATCATTAAAAAGACACTAATTTTATTTTATGTAACTGGTTCGTGAACGAAAAATTGTCAATTTATCATGGATATGATGCAGAGTTTAGAAATCGAAATCAGAAGTTATCTGAAAATGTTAAAAATTCGAATTATGTTTTGTTGGCAAATTTCCAGAGAATAATAAAAGAAGTCTGGTAAAGTTATAACTATTAATTAATTAGCTCCCTCATACTATGAAAAGAAATAAATAAGCTTTAATAAAGCTTTTCACAATAAACCCAGTGATAAGGGCTAGTTAGACTGTCATCCTATCAGAAACTAAATATTAAACTAATGTATGGTTTTTCAGAAATTATTTATAATCGTTATGATGTTAATAATCCAATTTTTTATAATTGTAAAATTATATTTTCTACTTTAATATAATTTCAATCTGGGGATATTAATTTTCACTTGCAAAGCATAAATCTTCTATAAACTTTAATTACATTGCGTAGGATTTAATGGGTAATAATTCTTTTACAAGTCATCTTCATTTTATCACCATTTACAATCTTCAAATATAGTTGGCATATAAAGATTTGTATATTTCAAGCAAAATATTGGATAGTACATGACTTTTTTTATTATAAAAATATGTTAGGTCATTGGTCATAGATAATGACAGTCTTTGTGAAAATAATATTTCAAAATATTTTGGAATTTTAATTGGATCGATAAATTATTGGAATATTTTATATATCTATTAATTATATTTATAAGTATTTGATTTGATTTTATCAAATTTAGATAATTAAAATATATTTTTGTACGCTTTTTAACTGTAACTATTAATTATTTTTATAAACAATTTCATTACAAATCCTTTTATACGATTAAATTGGATATGAAACATTGAACCAAATATGAAAATTCGCTGTTTAAGGAGTTAAAAATGATTATCAATTAATCGTCAACCTCTAAAAGTACACACACTGAAAATTATAATAAAAATTCTTGAAATTCTTTACAATAAATTGGTCGCTTATTGTATGCTTTATTAGTTAATAAACTTTTTCCAATTTTTTCTTAATTTTTTTATTTTCCATTTCATTTATTAAACTATTAAAATCTCTTCTCATGCTTTTAGTTTAATAATTTTCTATATCCTTTATTAAATCATTCATTTGAACAAATTCAAAAGTATTGTATTTATAAATCATTAAAACTTATTTTTATATCACCTTTACAAATTTTTATATATTTACATACTATATTTAGATTTTCGTGAAAAAAAGGTCCCTAAAATATCATAAAATTTAATATGCAATTTTTTTTTTGGTTTAAAATTGAATTTTCATTTAAAAAAAAAAATAAATACATATAAGAATTTTCCTGTAAATAGTAAATGACCAATTTTTTTTTTACCATATCTTAACCATCATTTCCAGAATCATTTTGACATTATCCTACATAAATATTTAAATTTTCATTGTGATTATACATAAAAAAAAATATTATGCTTTTTCTTGTTATTGTTTGTTGATAATTCCTTGTTCAAAAATATTATTACAAATATTTTGTTTTTTTTTTTTCAAAACATTTTCTTTCAGGATATCATATGGTTTGTTCTTAAAAAAGTTGTATGCCTGCTTGCACATATAAATTGGATTTTATCTGAGAAATTTTCCGGGTTTTTTTTTTTTTTTTTTGGTTGTTGTGTTGTGATGATGGTCTTTTTCGATTTTTCAAGAAGAAAAATCTGCATGAATGTATATATAGAATTGAAAGGAAATGATATAAATTAATATCATTTATTTTCATTTTCAATGAAAATACGGAAAAAAATATCCTTAGTCAAAAAATATATGTAAAAGAGTGTATGTTTATTAAAGAAAAAAAAATAAAGAAAGAAGAGGATATTTAAAAAAAAAGAAAATGACTATAAAATATAAAAAAAATTACGTAATGTAAACACAGAAATTTTCTTTCTTTTAAAGATTATGAAAAAAAAAGTGTAAAATCAAATTGGTATTTTATATACAAATTTAAAGGTTTGCTTAAAGGAATTTATGGTAATATACGTTATATTATCATAAAAATTACTAATTTTATTTGTGGAAATAGTAAATTGGTATAAAATGCTTTAAAAAACTATAAAAAAAGAACAGCTGTAATAAATTTAATTGAAAATTTTCAATAAACATTAATGGTATTTCATATTTTTATCAAAAAGATTTTCATAAATTTTAACAAACTTATGTTATTGATGATTATCTAATAAATTTATTTAAAAAATTATTTTTTTTTTACCCAATGTGCTAAGAAAAACTGAATTACAAATATTTTTTGCCTCTAAAAAAATTTTTTTTTGTAAATTTATGCATTAAGAAGATATACAAGAACTGATAAACTTGAACACATGAAATATAAATTTTTCAAGGATATTAGAAAAGAGAAAGGAAAAATCTCCTCTATAAAAAAAGCAACCAACCAATAAAAAAAAAAAATGAAAAAAAGATTTATGTTGACAGCATAAGCTTTTTAGCCTTTAGATATACACACCGTTTTCGTTTATATTTTCGATTTTTCGTTATCAGACGACCATACCAACCAATAATTTCTAAGGTTGAAGAAAATGATATTCAAATTCTTTTCATTTAAGTACAACAACAAAAAGAAAAATGGATTTTTCTTTAAGGAAATAGAAAGTACACACTATAATAAAAAGTAATAAGATATATAAATGAAATATAATTTTAGTCTGGTATTTTATATTTTCTTATTAAGGCTCTTCATTTAACATTACCAATTAAATTCTTAAACTATGGACGATACTGAATATTATTATTTCTAAAGTACAGTATAGCCTATAAAGTTTATGAAAGTTTCTGGTCTATATTTCTGGAAAAAAATAATACTAGAATTTCTGCAGCTTGTAATAAATTATATAGGGTATTACTGCCGTATTGATTATTTTCTCAAATGTTAATCTTTTCTTCAAAATTTCGAATACAACTATGTACTTCAAAGTTTCCTACAAATAAATCATATATTTAAAAAAATTTCTGTTAATTATCTTAGTTTTTTGTAAATTGGTATCTTAGTTTTCTGTAAAATATTTTAAAATTCGTACTGCTTAATTAAATTTCAATTAGTAACAGAAAATATTAGAAATTGTGTTAATAAAATGTTTTTGAAATTTTACTAGATTGTATTAAATAATTAAAAGATGGGAATATAGGGGAGACTCATCTTTCTTCGTACAAAAATATTGTACAAGTTACTGCCGTCGTACTATCTATCTACATTTTTAATAGTTTTGAGTAATTTAAGTATTAATAAAACAGATTAACATAAATAAATTAGTAAAAGAAATTGCGCTGACTGAGAAATTAGCAAAAATTTTTATTAGCAGTCTTTGAAAGAAAGTGGAATTTTATATCTTCGAAAAACGATACTGTTTAACTAACTATATGGTACTTGCACATTAATGTTCATTAATATTTTGGCATGACAGACGACTAATTATGTTTGTATATGAATATTATTTGATTATTTGACTAATATTTCTTACATGGTTTTTTCCCATCTAATTTTTTCTGCTGATTTCCAAATAATCTCCATATTTTACACAGAGGTTTCAAATATGCTACTACGTGCTACTTCTGTAGACTTATAATATTAACTACGTTCTGAGAACGTAATTAAAATTATGATTATTTATAAGATTATAATGATGTAAAGCATCATTAAGCCTGACAGACGAGACGCATGATTATACTTAAAACACTAAGAATCATTAAATCTATCGAAGTTATTACTAATTATTTTATTAAGTACCTTTGGTTCTGCAATTTAGAACAGTTTCTTAGAAAAATGTTTATAAAATTCTAGAACATTATTAAAATAAACTTATGGAATATTTACATAAGCTTATTTATTATGAATTGCGTCAAAAGATGTAATCGTTTATAAGCTTATAAACGTAGTTTATCTTAATTTTTAAACTTCTGTCTGTCTGAATCTTGAAAAATTATTTAAAAATCTATAAATTTTTGTACCTATAATAAATTATTTCCTATTTTAGTATACTGTATTTCACAAATTAAGAACAGTATTAAATAATCATAATTTGTAAATAATTAGAAAGTATGATTATGTAGCCCACTCTCTCCTACATAAAATTAAAAAAATATGTAAAAGAAATATCCATAATTTTTATTACTTTTTTAAGTTTTTAAAATATAAATTACGAAACAAATAATAAAATAAAATAATAAAATATAAATTTATATTTAACTATATGCCCTAGAGACCATTTGTCACAATCAACTTTGAATTGAAATTTAAAACTATACCACAAAACCATAACAAAAAAAAAGGTATAAAAGGACGACAACACACAAAAAGGGATGAATAATCTAAATACATATATGAAGGCGCGATGATAGTAGAATACCGCGGATTTAAAAATATCTTTCAAAAATTTGTTTTTATCTATACACAAAAAAAAATGTATACAGAAAAAGGGTTTATCATAATATCAATTCAATCCTTTATTTATTTTTATTTTTCTCTGTATTTTTTTTATGTTATTGGATATCATTTTAAGGAATCAAACAAAAATCTCTGTTTCAAAAAAAAAAAAAAATGTATATCCTTGGTGATTTATTTCTTTATAGTTTCTTTTTGAAAGGTTGTTTTTGAAATCTTCAATTAATTTATCATTTAAATTGTGATACCCAAATGTATTGGGGGTAAAATAAAAAAAAACAACAACCCTCAAAATATCGATTAGAAAAATATATTTTATTTATTTTTTTTTTTGTAATAAAATATTTATTTATGGAGGATTTTTCATAAAAAAAAAATTTCAAGTTTGGATAAATTTTCTTTATGTTTTTTTTTTCCTATGTATATGAAAATTGAGTATTTTCTGTGAAAAAAAAAAGATTTTTTTCTGGAAAAATTAAAATTCCATTTGTGAATAGTAAAATATTGTATTTTGGAATTTTATATTTTTGTCCGGCAAAATGCCAACACCATAAAAACAATATAAATATTGAGGAATTTTCTTTTTTTTAATTTTTATGTTTTATTTGGACTGAATTATTTTTATTTTCCTTATAATATTCTTAGTTCCTTATATAGAAATAGTATAAGGATTTTATTCTATTAGGGAGTTTGTTAGCTCAGATTATTATATTTTTACCCATTTTTTATTAATGATTAAATATTTTATCTAATTTTTCATATTAATTGTTTAAGATTCAATGCACAGAATGAATGACAGATTAAGCATTTTCCTCTAATTGGATCAAAAAATAAGTGGATAACGATATGTAATTGTAATTATAAGAAAATACGGAGTAAACGGAAGATTTTCACATAAACGACAAATTCATAATTAATTTAATTTTTTATTATATTATTTCCTTAGGATTAGGAAAAATTAGGAAAAAGTTTCTCTAATGTATTTCAAAGAGTATTACTTAAAATAGTATTTACTTGGTTAAAGTGGCGAACCCTAATTTCCTGTCCAGTTAGCTGGCACCATTTTGTTACCACTCATGCTCGTGATGCCTATAGTTTAATTGAGCTTATAAGAGGTAGCATTCACGAACCACACGCCAATTCGTGGCTAGATTGCTGAATACATTTAGGCAGACGTTCCCAAAAGAATAGCAATCGTTTGCTTATATATAAAGTGCTGCAAAAAACCGAATGAAAAAGATCTTTCTCTTGCAACAAAGAATCAAATGAGATCTTTTTTTTCCGGATTAAAAAAATTTCGTTAGATAGTCTTCAACAATTTAGTATGACGGTCAATTTTTCCTAGCCGTGTTGCACTTGCACGTGATTAAGTTATAAGTTAGCTAAGCATAGAAAAATGATTTATTGGAATTTAAAAATTGTTGTATTTAACTGTCATATATGTAGATAAATGATTAGCTAGAAAAACCTTAGATTTGATCAGATTCAATGATGATGTTAGACAAACTGACACTACTCCAAATATTAGTATATTTAAATTATTTTATTATTTTTATCTTAAGAATAATTCATAGAAAGAAGAGATTACTTTAAAGTACCCAACAATCAGACACTACTTCTACTTAAAAAACATTCTAAATTTCTAAATTTTTACAAAACCTATATATCCATTTTTTTTGCTCAGAAATTAAATCTATAAAATTATTTAAATGAATAATTAAAAGCATACAAAGGACACTGCTACAAAATTGAATAAAATTTAAATAAAATATATATAATTGTGTATTTTTACAAAATCTCAATTAAAATGTAATTTGAATTTCTTATAGCAGTGTACAAAGCATCCTTAGAATTATTATCAATATACATTTTATAGCTACTACAAGGAATAAATCAGTTTTACTATTATTGTGGCTAGTTACTTCTTGTATTATACAATTATCCTTTATCTTTTCTGTATGATTTTTATTTTTCCTGAACAAATAATTTTAATCCTAACTTTTTTTTTTTTACTTAAAATGTTAAATATGCTGCAATCTCTGTGTTTATACCTTCTTGTTTGTCATTTGACTTAATATTTTTTATATTTTTACTGCTGTTATCCGTTCTATTTTATGTACAAAAACAACAAAAAAATGTTTATTGAGTGTTTTTTTTTGTTGTCTTCTCCATTTTTATTCTATTATTTTCATTTATTGTTTTATTTACTTGGAAATCTACTTGATTTAACATTTTTGTCTTTTAGATATTTTTAAAAGTTATTTTTCTTAGATATTTTTATAGATTTGCATTTTTTCTTTTCTATGCTCATGAATTTCGTTGTTGTATTATTTATAATCGTTTTTTTTTTCTGTTGTTTTTGTATTTGAAAAGGATTTTATTCTTATTGGTATTCAATTTTTTTTTTGTTTGCTTGTTGTTATTTTGCTCTACTAACTCATACTATATAAACCATAAGAAAATTTGAAAATTGTTTTTTATTTAAATTTTCATGATTTTTTTTTTTTGTCGTTGTTTTGGTATATTTGACTATAAAAGACAAATACAATAACAACAAAATATATATGTATATAACAAATATCCTGCGGACAGAAGATAAATTTAAAATTAAAATTCCAATATTAAACTAGTGATAGAATAAATACATATTAACATTTGTGAATATAATAAGAAAGAAAAAAAAATCTAATATTGACTTTTCTGTGTTTATTTGCATCTTTAAATTTTTTTTTTTTTTTGGAACATAAAAGAAAAAATGGCAATGATTTAGTAAACAATTATTTAAAAAAAAAATTGTATAAAAAAATCACTTATATCACTTATATTTCTTGACTGTCCGTCTGTCTAACTATTCCAATGTATGCTATTCCAATTGATTATTAATATGGTACACATACTTGTCCAATATTAATAGGCTACTGGAAAATTTAAAAGTAGTTAACACAAAATTTTGAAAATTATAAGTAAAGGGCCATACAGGATATATTGGTATCACTGCCGTCAGTCGCTGCAGAAAAATGAAAACAATGTATTTTAGATTATGCGTTTACACAGCTGGTCGCTCTCGTGGTATTTCGATAGAAATTTTATAATCAGAATTTTGACAATTTAAATAAAATAAAATAAAATAAAAATGCTCAGAAATTGTGGCATTTGTCTCTGGATTCGCTGCGATGTACTGTGTTTGTTCTAGAAAAGACAACGACAACGACAAAATTATTGGCGACGAACTTAACAATAGACGGCAACGAAATATTCTGTTTAGCATGTAAATATTTGTTTAAAATTGAAAAATGAGTTACAAAATATATTTAACTATATTAATTTTGATTATGAGTTATTCACCTTTTTTTAAATTTTTTTAGTAAAATTAGTTTTAGCAGAAATGTTTGATCAAATTTTCTGGAAAAGCTGAATATAAAAATAAGAAAATATTTGAAAAACTATAATATTAAAATTAAAATACGGCACAATTTTTTGCGATATTTAATTTCTTAAAATTTGGGTTATTTTTTATTATAATCCAATTTTCACCTGCTAAAGAAAAAAAATGGCACCCATAATTTGGATTTTCTTTTATTTTAAAATTACGCCAAAAATTTTGATAGACAATTTTGGGGAGATTTTTGGTATATTAGGTCAATATTTCTTTATGTACTTAAAAAGCCTATAAATATGAAACTAATAAACACTATTTATACCCCATGAAATTTTTCATAAATTAATTTTATTACTGGGCAACCTAGAAATGACATGGAATAAACATGAGAACAAAATAAAATTCAAATTGTTCTAGTAAAACATGACAGTGAAAAAGGATATAAATTTAAATGAAATTTTTCCGTTTGTGGATATTATTTTTTTATAAATATATATTTATAGTTAATTTTTAATATAAGAAAACATACTTAAGATTTTATTGATAAAAGTACTTCGCAAATCATAGTGGCATCTACATCTACATTTATAATTGAAATAGTTTAAATTACAAAAAAATAGAAATTCAAAACATTTATCTGAAATGGACATTTATAGAATTTTATATAAAATTGAATAATTTGGTAATAATTTATAAGAAAATTAATTGAAAAATTTGTTAATGGTCGAACATAAAGTATATTGTTCAAAACAAATAATTGAAGCTATTTCAAAATAAAAATATTTTGGAAATTCAAAATAAAAATATTATTGGTATATCTAGTATTAAGTAATTATAATGGTGTCGCTTGCGTCAGGACTATATCTCACTAGATATTTAAAAAAAATTTAAAATTATCAAAACACTACGAAAGTTGTCATTGTGTTATAACAATTTAAAAAAAAATTAATTTTAACATAAAAAAAATTAATTGTAGAAAATTTAATTAGATTTTTAAAAGGAGTCTAAAATATAAAATAAAAACATTCTGATATTATGGCAATTGTCTCCGCGTTCGCTGAGATATATTCTGTTTGTTCTATAGACAGATGAGAAGATTATTAGCGATGAACTCGAGGACAAATGACTACGACAACGATATATTTTATTTGGGCCTTAAGAATTTTTTTAATTAAAATATTTCATTCAAAGGAATTATTTTATTTGCAATAACATTTTGGAAACATATAACCATTACTGAAATTTTAAGTCGCCATAAAATACTTGTTAAGTTATATAATTACACATAGTTAAATAATTCCATGATCAATAAAACATAAAATCTTTAAGTTTTTCTTTATTAATCGTAAACAAGTTTGTCACAAATTTTAATAACTTTTCCGAAATCATTTTACTTGAACTATAAATATCGTAATTTCTTTTTTATATCATTTTTTATAAAGAATGCAATTTTCCGACAATAAAATACTTTATTACACAATGCATTTTCCCATTTTGTTCCAATTCAAAGCTAATATATATAAATTTTTTTGTTTAGATTAAGGACAGTTCAGGATTTAAATACAACATTCGCTATCCTTTTTTTTTTGTATGATAATATAAAGCAATATAATAAAATCAAAATATCAAACAAGAAAATAAAATACCAGGACGAAAGAAAATTGAAATTCTTTTACCAAAAAAAAAGAATAAAATTGAAAGCAAATATATTTTCAATTGTGCATCAAAAAAAAAAAAAGGAAATAAAAATTGAAAAAAGAATAAAATAAAAATCTATAAAATGTCAAATGTCACATAAACTTTTTAACATTTTTACAATTTACTAGTAAAGTATTTATCTCTTTTACAATTTTTTTTTTACTAAGTCCTTTAAGGATTTGATTTTTAATTTTTTTTTTTTTTGAATTCTTGTATTCGATTTGAAATTGCAATTCACAAACATATACGCAAAAATATAGAAAAACATGTCAAATATAGTTATAGAAAAAAAATTAAATACTTATTTGAAAATATCCTTTTTTTTAGCAAAATAAAATTCATCATAATACTGTCGGTGTCAGATTTTTCTTAAATTTAACCAGAGTTTATAACAGGAAGAAAAATAATGTTTAGTAAAAGTAATAAGTTATAGTTTCAAATGCAAAGGATATTCTCGGTACTGAAACAGGGATTAGCATTAAATTAAATGAATTTTTAAAATAATTTACTGTTATTAAATATTATATTAGTTTAGGTAAACATTTGAAGTAATTTTGTTTTAACTCATTTGGATTATTCCCGTATACATTAGGAGCAAGTTCTTTGGTTCGAATCCGTGTTCAAATGTTTTAAGGATCGGTTCTTGGTTAATTTCCTAAAAAATCCTATGAATGAGGTGATTTATTTTCAACACCCACTGAGGTATAGGATATTTAAAAAAGTTTCTTCAGCATTTTGCACCTTAAGCAAGTATTAAACCAGAATTTATAAAATAGGCTCAACTACCCAAAATAATTGGGTAGTTGAGCCTATTCTCAAAATTATGGTAATTCTTGAAAAGAGGATAATCAATTAAATATAAATAAAGCCTGATTAGTCTAGGTATTAAATAAATCTATTTAGTAATTTTTTTCTCTCAAAATGATGCAAATGGGTAAAGAACATTCAGGACTCATAAAATCGTTAAGACTGCACAAATTTTGTTAAGACTGGACAACTTTTAAACATTATCATAAATTCTTAAACATAAATGTTGACTACGTGTAGACATTTTTTACTCTAATAGTTAAATACGGTAGCATTAACTGATGGGCAGACGGACAGTCAATTATAAATATTTAAACTAGTTTTTTTTTGTATAAAACACCAGTAAAAAAAACAGATTTTTTTATATTTAATATTTATTTACTATCTAAACTCCATATTTAACTTAACATTCTTAAAAAGGATTTTATTTTTCTATCCTGTCGTAAGGTAAATTTGTACAAATAAATAAATTTTAGGTTATATATATATTTTTTTTATTATTTGTTTATTTGAAAAAGATGTAAACATAAATATTATAGACACAAGAAACATTAGAAATTAATCTTTTTCGAATTTTGTTGATATTTAAATAAAATATTTATTTATTTATTTTTTTGATAAAAAACTGAATTAAATTTTCCAATAATATTATTGTTTTTCATTATGGAAATTACAAATTTTAAATACTGTGACCAGAAATTCAATTATTTTTTTAAAGTTTTCTTAAAGAAAATCAATTTGAAATTTTTTTTTCCCAACCATAAATAAACAAAATGAATTTTATTGAATTTAAATATTTAGGTTTAAAGAATGTCCTTCTTAGTTTTATTAGTAATATGTTGTTGTTCATTATGAATTTTGAATATTTCATAAGTATTTTTTTTAAGGAAAATTAGAAAAATCAATATGAAAAGAAATTTTCTTTATTATAAGTTTTAATAAATATTTATAATTTCATTATTTGTTTTTTTTTTGGTAACTAATAATATTTTTTAATTTTATTTATTTACTTATTATTTGTTAAAATCATTCCTGCAAAAATATAAATATTCTCATTTCCAGATTAAATTAGTCGTTTTTCACAATATTTTAATTAAAATTCTAATTTAATTAAGCATAAAAAAAAAGTCATTTTATGAGCAATTTTAGGCTTAAAGTTTGAAAAAGGTATAATTTAATTATAAAAAAATTATCTACTTTATTCTATTTTTCGAGTGGAATTTTCTTTGAGCAGAATTTTTTGTGTGTATTCTAGTTTTCACTCAAATCAAAAATCGAACGATCATAAACATTTTCGAAATTATAATTTTATATGAAATATATTTCAAAATCACAAGTTTTTTTTAAAAACCTATCAAAAATTACTTGGAATACCAAAAATGTTCGGACTTCGTCAATTTTCGAAGATATTCTTGACTCGAAAACTAGAATATGGTAGGTTGAAAAATTATGTTTAAAAAAAACGATCATAAATCATTAAAATATTTTCCAAAAAAAAATCTATTTAATTGTACTAGAAAAATGACTAATTTAAACTGGAATTGGTATGATATTTAAAAAATTTTAAATTTATATTTATTTACCTTTAAGAAATAATAATAAATATTTAAACTTTTTCTATTGAATTATTTCCAAATTCTTTCATTACTCCGGTAACTTTTTTTAAAATTTTTTTTATAAAGAAATTAAAGATAAATAATTGAAGCCAATAATAAAAGTTAAATTGCTAAAAATTATCTTCACACTTTATTTACCTTTTATTCGTTTATAAATTTACATAATGAAAAAGCTTTAAAAAATATATATAATATAAAATAAATTGGTATAAAACAGGAACCACCTGCTTAAGAGCAATTACTTTAGTTATTTAAAAATATCTATCTACCTATAAATATATATATTTTTGTTTTTGTCCACATAAACACCTTTAAGTCTATTCAAAATCATCTATATTTCTGTGTCATCATCCGTATCCTATTGTGATTACGGAAATTCCAAAAAATAAGAAAAATCATACCCCAGAGAGAAAGTGAATCTTTTATGTTGTTGTAAGACTATCATTTAAGAATAATTTTTTATAACAACAAAAATCTTACAATTTGAACATAAAACTGTTAAGCATAAAATTTTTATGTATATAAAATGTTTTTTATGCTAATTGGATATATTTAATGTTAACACAACGAAAAAAAAGGACTAAAATTAGTATTTAGAATATAATTTTGATAATTTGTAAATTTTTCTCATTACGCATTATATTTTTGGTATATAATCATGTTGAGTTTTTGATTTTTGATACAGTTTGCAATTAGATTTGTTGACAAAAAAAAAACGGTCAGATTTTGCGGATTTAATAATATACTACAATATCAACACTATTAAGTATGTTGCATGTTACATGCAATTTAAATTAAATGCAATAGAAATACTGCAACAAAATTTCCAGATCATGATAATAAATAAGGATTTTTTAATAATTTTATATTTACGGATGTGAGGGATCACGGTACGACACGCAATTTAGAAAAGTTTTAAAATTGTCATGGATTCGAATGCTTTTACTTTTATGAATTTGTAAATTTTTTTTATTGGTGCTTTCAATAATTCAAAACAAATTACATAAACTGTGTGTTTTTAAGATTAGTTTATGTTAATTCTTTATACTTAAAAACTAGTAGGCCAATTAAGGACATCATCCGTATACTAGAGAAAATATTCCAAAAAAATTTATTTCATAACTATATTTTTAATTAAAAATATAGTTACGCTGAAACTGATGATTTTATGTTACACCAGGTAGAAATAAATGTTTAGCGAAGTAGAATATAAGGACAATATGAATATAAATCTTGGAGTCTGAATGGGAACTAAAACTACATCCAATGTTTATTTCTTTTTTATTAATTAATTTTTATTTCATAATTTTTACTTTTTGATCCTTTTTATTTGCAAATGTATTTTATTAATAATTTTTTTTTTATTCAAATATCTACTAATTATTTTTACTTACTAATTAAAAATGTGAAACACACGGTGAACCATAAAATTATGCGTAGAAACAATTTCTCACCTTAGATAATCATAATTATTTCATCCATTTCGAATTTTTCAAGCAACAAAAAAAAGAAGAGATTTCCGATCCTGGAAATAGTTTCGTTAAAAATTAGTCGTTTTGAATGTGTTTACAATTATTTCTCAAATTATAATTAGACTGTATTAATTTGTTGACAATAAAATAGCTATTATTTAAGTCCCTACATAACTTAAATTTATTTGATTTCACAGTCCAACTTGCCATAAATTTAATTAAATAGAAAAATGTAATTATTGTAAATTATAAATCGAAAATAATATTGTTCTTATTGAAAACTGAAATTTAAACTCTATCATAAGTCTTAAATTTCGCTCTAGTATAGGCTGTGATAGGTTGCAATTAGAAATATTTCTTAAACAATTTGTAATTTGCAATTAGAAATATTTTTTCAATTAAAAATATCTAATAGTTTTACTCTTTTTTTTATATATATATAATTGTACAAAGAAAAACTTGTTTAATCACTAGTTTTTTTTATATTTGTTGTCAACAATTAATCCAAACTTTTTAATTAATGAAAAAACTTTTTACCTTTCTTCAAAAATTATATGAAAAAAATAAAAAAACATAAAATAAATAAATAACCATTGTCGCAAACAGCAACCACAATTATAAATATAGTGTACTTAAAAGTTTTTTTTTTTTATTTTTCTTCTAAATCTAACAATTTTTATGTGTAATTCATTTTTGGAATAAAAATAAGTAAAGTCTGTAATTTGGACGGAAAGTCTATATAACAAATATACTATATTTTTTTTTTTTAATTATATATCTAAGTATTTTCTAGATACTATATATTATGCCATCAGTGATATATCTTTCAATAAAAATATTTTTCCATTCTGAAATAATTTTTTTTTTCTTGGTTCTTAATAAGAAAATAAAAGGATTTATAAATAAATACTTGTTAAATTAAATCCATCTCTTCGTATTGTTTCAATATAATACTTACTATACTCAATTCTGTTTCAAATATTTAAGAAAGATAGTAGTTCTTATACAAAACAATAGAACAGCTTTGACAATAGACAGCAAGATATTTTTTTTTTGTATTAAACATATATAATTGTACTATTTCTGAATTATAGCGATGTGAAACATATTTATGTCGCGTACATTTATTTTGTTTGGTAGTTTAAAACTTCTGAGATTTTTTAGTTGCCAACAGTTCCTACTCTAACTGAACAGTTTGCAATTTATGTGTACATTTATTTCTCACAAGACAGGGATCAGATCGTACCTTTATCCAAGCAGTGATCTTCTGTCACCACAACTAAAACACTTAGAAATAAATAGCTACCACTAAAGCGAAAAAACATTGGGAAACAACCCCTAAACTCCAAAGCCTTCTTAGCTACTGAAAGTAAAAAGAAAAACCTTCAACTTCTTTCAATATTAGGCAATTGAGTTTCCTAACTGGCTTTCTAAGTCTGCTTAATTACCATCTCAATAATCTAAACAGTTCAAATGCACTACTCTGCATTATCTGTGGTGAGCAAAATGAAACGGCCGGGCACATGCGATTGTGAAGATCTATCTATCAGTAGGCAAAAGTTCTTCGGGAATGAGTTCCTTCCTTAGGGTAATCGTTAGGCGTAACCTAACTTTCGCAAATTAGATTTAGTAATTTTAGGATGCCACAATATGTGAATTTTGCCGGAGTGGTTTTTGTGGTTACTGTGATCAGCTCTGAAATATATCTATTTATCTCTCTAATATGTTAAATAAAAATTTCGAAAAGTTTAAATAAAAGTTTCGGCAAGTTTAAAGACGAACATTAGGACGGACAGACGATGAAAAAGGAGAAAATTATTTTAAGTTTTTCAAAAATAAAGATTCCTTGAAAATAAACCGAGTCATTCCATCAAAAGTTTATCCTTAGCAAACAGTAATAGAAAAGCAATAAGAAAATATTTTGTCAGTATATAAGAATATTTATAGTATGTAGTATAGTAAAACTTCAACAAAGTCTATGATGAGAATCGAATAAAACTTTTAAAAATAAGAAACCCATAATCATAATACGATTTAACATTAAAACCACCAGAAATGCCATAGTTTTCTTGTTGTCACCATCAGTAGCTTTGGTTTTTTTTTTTACTATTAAATATTGCGAGAGAAAAAAAGTTTAAAAATATTTCTTGTTTAAAAGAAGATTAGTTTTGAAAATAAATATACATAAATATTATGATTTACTAATAAATAGTCATAGACATTGAATGAAACTAGCATAGACATGGGATGAAGATGGAATTCTACAAATTTTTGGAATTTTTAATGAATCTTACCCAATTTAAAAAAAAAGTAAAACTTATCAAAACGATTGACAAGTTTTGGTAGTTTTTAACTTTTTTGAACTAAAATTATTATTAAATTTTCTAATATTCTATCTGTCAGATTATTGTTATCTTAAATTTTTAATTTAGAAAAATCAGAAGAATAGTTAGTATAAAGCTAAAATATTCACTCAAAAATGTAACCTATAAGTTAGTAAATTTTTTTATGACCAATTGAAAAACATCCAGAATATAAAAAAAATTGGTTATATTCATAATTAAATCTATTAATGTTTATACTACCAGAAAGGAACACAAACAACACCATAATTTTCTAATTACTGATTTTTCCGGCTGAGTAATTTGATAAATATCAAAATACCATTAACCATGGTAAAAGAATTTTTTTTATTTTCAATTTCCGCAATTCCTTTATTACTTCTAATAAAATTAAACTACCCTGAATGAGAAAATTTAATGAGAAATTTTCCGAACAGAAAATAAAAAATAAAATTTCTTTAAAGTAATTAAAAAAATTTTTTTTTCATATAGTAACATCAAGTGAAAATTTTCTCTGAAAATATTTAAATACTATTTAATATTCATTTTCTTATTTAACACATATACAATGCAACACAATGATACAAAAGTATATAATATAGTAAAGTAACCGCATGTAAATTTTGTAAGATCTTTGACTTTTTTATGTAATTTTTATTATTTAACAGAATTTTTTTTAATCTTAATATAAATCTAATAAATTTTTCCGAATATACTGACATTTTATTTAACATATTTGGATAAATGACAAAAATTTTCAAGAAAGGATATATTTTTAATTTTATATAGGAAAAGGATTTATGTAAATGTATACGAAAAATGACAACATATACGTTAAAAGTAATTTTTTTTACATATAAAACATATGACTTTAGGTTGTTTTGGTATATGAGAACTTTGTTACAACTGAATTAATGTAGTGAATTAATGTAGTGAGGATGGTATTGCATATAACAGAATATTATATAATTTTTTAAACTAAAATCCTACTTATTTATAGTAATGTATTAGAAACAGAATTTTATAACATACCTATGTACAAATTTTGTATTATCTTTTAAAAAATTGCTATACATGCTACTGTAATCTTTATTTATTTTAAATTATCTTAAAATTTATAATTCGATCTGAATATTGAGTTGAAAATTGTGTAAATTTTGTTATGGTAAATAGAAAAAAGCATTTTTTTTAATTTACGACACTATTTAATTAAAAGTATAAATTTTATAAGTCCATTTTGAAAAAAGTGCCACTTTTTTTGTAAATAAGCTTCAATATTTCTAATTGTCCAATCGTAAAATGCAATATATTAAATGCAATATATTTATGTGTCTGAGGTAAATATAGAGAATTAATTTAAACTTTATATTTTTTGAGATAATTTTATTCGCGGTACCATTTATGCTATTCAATGCTTAGACTTTGACTATACTTTGGTATTAACAATTATATGAAATATTCAAATAAGTAAGTGTACCAGAGTAATGATTGTCTAATTCCCGAAAAATGTTGATTCTTGAATGAACACTGTTCCCAGAAATACTATTTTTGAAATTAGATACTCATATGTCATCTTCCTTACATATTTTTTGTTTCTGATCCTTACAATTTCACAGGAATGGCGGTAAATAACAATTTACAAAATTTTAAAAATATTCACCTAATTTTAAAGGTTTACTAAAATAGATTTTAAATTTAATAAAATTTAATAAATAAATTTAATTTTTACTAATTAATATAAATGTAAATATTTTAATTTTTCCAATTTAATTAATTCGAGATGAAAATATAAGAAAATTTACTAAATCTAAAAATTTTCCAATACATTTACTTGCCGTAGTTTTGAACATTCATTAAAAATCATCTTAAAAATTCTTTAATACAAATAATATCCTAAAAAAATATTATTTTGTTTACTTTAAAAATATTTTCTTAAAATTGTAAAAATATTAATTTTCAATTTTTAGTAATTTTCCTAAAATCAATTTTTGCCTAAAATAAAATTATTTTTTTTGAACCCTTAAAAAACTTTAATAATAAAATTTTACGCGCGTACTTTCAAAAATATGTGCGATATTATAAAGTATTTTTTTTCCCTATATACATTTTTTGTTTCTGATCCTTACAATTTCACAGGAATGCCGGTATACCATATATGTATATGTATAAATTTTTTATTATAATAATATACGATATTAAATTTCAAAATTTACGATAAAACAAGAGAGAAATTTCTGTATTTTTACGCAAGAGAATTTTCCCAACCAAAATAAATAGGGGAAAAATATTATAATTCGGAAAGATTTGTTTATGTTTTTCGAATATTTACAAGTACATATTGTCGTTATATAGGTGCATATACAGCTGAGGAAACCGGGTTTGTTTGGTATTTGTTATTTTTTTTTTTTTTGGAAAAAGGACAGATATAATGATAAAAAATAAATGATGCTGAGGCTATCTTTATCATTTTTGTTTTTGTATTTTAAATAATAATTTTACTGAGACAAGAGAGGAAGTCCTTTTCATTTTTATTTAGTTCGATTTTAAATTGAAAATATTATTTTTATTTTGATGTTATAAAATTTATTAGTTAACATTTTATCCAGTATAGTAAATTAAATATTTCATTTCAATGCTGAGCATTGAAATGTTCACAGGACTTTTAAAGAAACTTTATCGGAAAATTTCCGGTTTCATTGAAAATTTTAAATTGTTATTATATTAATTTTTTTTATTTATTTTTTTTTTGGTGTAACGTTTTTGTTTTTCCATGAAGAAAAATACGAAATAAAATATATAATAATAATAATTTTATAGAGTCAGGTATTTTCTATGATCCTGAAAGCAAGAGTGGTTAAAAAATATTCTGAGTTGGATGAGAAAAAAAAAAATATAAAAAAAAAATACTTATTTTTTTTCTGGTTTTTTTTGTTGTTAGGGAATGGAAAATAGGTACGAAATTTTATAACTTCCGGTAAGGAAGGAAATTTTTCCGAATAAATTAATAATTTGTTATGAGCTTTTTTTTTGAATCATAATAAATAGGAAAATTATATTATAGTCTTTTAGTTGGTTATGAATTTACAAAAAAAATTTCATTTTTTTTTTTTGGAATTTTAAATTATTTAAATTGAATTTGAAATTCTGTAGTAATATTGTTTAAATTTTAAATTAAAGTTAAATTATTAGTAATACAGGAGCATTTTAGTCTGAAGAATTGAAGTTTTGATCAACTTTACTATCAGTGTTTCCATAAATATTATAGTTAACTCATAAAATTTTGCCTTAATTTTAGTAGCTGAGATAGAATGTTAATGTGGCATGCAGTGATAGATAGATTACAAAGCGGTTGAATGTTGATCTTGAAAAATTACTGCATCCACACTGGCTTCATTGTAATGCCAAATTTTCGAAAGATCCTTAATCAAACTTTCGATAAATTTAAAGATTTTTTTTTTGGGAAGCAGGATGAAATATCCTCTATCAAGGAATTTTAAGGAACAAGCAGCAATATCCTCAATGTAGCAAATTATGTATCGGTAATTATGCAGATATAGATTAGTTGGACGATAGAATGATAGAAGATGAATGACTAAGCAAACCATTTATTAAAAGACTATGAAAGACCGTATTATCTATACTTCTTTAAGGTCCTTTAGAAGGGGTACAGAGTGGCTGCAGTGACAGAAATGATTCTCAATTAGTCCATTAAATTTGGAATAATTTCTGATGTGTAAGGTGCGAAAAAATACGCAGGAAAATCAATGAAGGTATTTTCTTGAAATAAATTTTTAATTTATTTCCATGTTTATTCACATGTCAGATAAATTTTTAAGAATTTTTTTGGTAGTCCTTCGTATGCTCCGTACAATTTAGAAAATTTTGTTTTGGAAATGATTATGATTCAATTCTACATAAAAAGTGAAGTTAGTACATCTAAATTAGATGGAGCATTAATTTCCTCCAATTCAATACTTTTTTTTAAAGTGCACTGAAGTTTTTCGCTCGCGAAATGTTTATGTAGTTATTAATCCTTTTCAAATCCATTATATAAATAAAAAGGATATTATGATAATTAAAACAATCAGCAACTATAATACATATATATAAAATTTAATCTATTCAAATTAAAACAAAAATATATATTTATAATAAATAATTACAAAATAAATTAACATAATAAGAATTTATGTAAATATGTATTTTATTTTTATATTTAATACTGAATTTTCAGTTTAATTAGGGATTTCATTATTTTTTTAAAATTAATATTTTTGAATATACATTTTTTTTAATTGAATTTCACATTTTCTTTTTTTTTTGTTTTTTGCGAAAATCGTTCATTATGAAAGATATATTTTTTTATAAAATCTGTTTTTGATAACTTTCTCATATGTGTAATTTTTGTCATTAATATTTTGTAAATTAATTAATTATTAATAATCTACAATTTATATAGAATTTATTGGTTTTAATAAAATTCAATTTAAAATTATATTTGATAAATATATATTTATTTATTTAGATTATTAGTAAACAAATAATTATATTTAAAAACATAAATTATTTAATATTGATAAATATTAAAATTAATTAAAAATTGTTTGTAATAATTTAAAAGGATTATAATTTTTTTATCTAGGAAATGTTATAAAATAATATAAACAAACAATTTTTAATTACTTGAAAAGCAAAATTTGATAATTTGTAGCACTTGTATTAGTATTCAATAGTATAGTTTTTGTGACAGCTTCAACTTATGTTTTTTTTTCAAAAATAATTGTTTAATTTAAATTTATGGTATAATTCCAAATACTTTACAATAAAATAGAAACTTACATAGTTAGATCCAGTAATACCGTCCTGACCTAATTCTCGTGATTTGAACAGAGACTTTCGAGACCATGTTAAATTTGCATATTATGCTTTTCAGTAAAAATTTGAGGAAAACTTAATTTTTTTACGAGAATGTTAATTTATTGCTAAACTTCTTAATTATTACCCACTAAATTTTATTTAAATATTAATTTTTATATACATATTTCACTTCATTCGGAACTTTTGCCATATAGTACATATATATATATATATATTTCATTAGTTTTCATAATTTAATTAATTTTCAAATAAAACTACATTGAATATCATTAAATAAAATTGCAGAAAACTCTATTTTATATCAAATTTATTTAATTTATTAAAAAAAACGTTTACATATTACATTAAATATAAATATACGTATGCTTAAATCTTAATGCTCAGTTGTCAATTTTCTGAACCACATAGAATCATTTCATTCCAAGTAAGTATAAGACCGAAATTACAGGCAATTAATAATCAAAAAAGTAATAATTTATATGAAACCTGAACGGTGAACATGAATTACGAATACCAATATTATTATTTTTTTAAAAAAAAAATCATATATCAATCTTTATTTTCAGTTTGAATCTTTTCATAGAAAAATAATTCCAATTTTTTTTTTTGTTGAAATTTAAATTTATTTATTATCCTTAAATATTTCACTTCCTTTTATTATTATTACTTTTTATTATTTTTTTAAAATTTTCCAAATAAAACTTTTCACCCTCAATATTTGCAAATCTTATTGAAAACATTCATAATAACAGAATAGAAAATACCTTACATTGTCATGATCGTATAAAATAATCAAAAGTTTTTCATTTTTTGGTTGAAAACAAGTGAAATGTGATATTTTTGTTAGTTTTAAGGACGAAAAAAAAAAATAATAATAATAATAAAGGAGTTAAAATCAAATCTTTATAAATTGCATAAAGTTTTTCCTTTACAAAAATAAAATACATACAAATACATATACATATATATTGACACTAAATTTCGCGTTTTTCTTCCCTTTTCACTACCAGAAAATTTATTTGTCTTTCTGTGTAATATAATTTTTTTTTTATTTTGGTGTGGTTTGTTTTTCCTGTCTCCAAAAAAAAAAAAACTTTTTTTTTCTTGAAATTTGAGACTGGAAATTTTCACAATTCTGTGAATAAAAGTTAAAAATCAGATGAAAATTGTAAAATAAAATAAAAAGTAAAAACTTTTTTTTTTTTTGGAAGGAAAGAAAAGCTTAGATTTCGTAACTTTTCATGAAAATTGTGTAACACGACTCAAAAAAAAAAATACAAAAAAAAAAAAAAAAAAAAAAATAGTCTCTGTATATGGTCTGTTACCAAGTAGATTACTAAAAAACGAAAATTTTTTATAAAACTTAAAATCTACCTTTTTAGGAAAAGGATATATGATGAAGAAAATTTAAAAGTTTTCCTTTTTCTAACTTTCAAAGTTTATTTATAATATATATTTCAATACAAGCTGCGGGTTTAGGCAAAATAATATGAAAGTTATTTTATATATTTTATTATTTTTTTGGTTGATGTTATTGAGAAATTTTGTTTCCAAAAATATGTCACAACTTTTTTTTTTTTTTTTAAAAGGTAGAAAAAAATTTTGCAAGTTAAAATATTTGTGCAATACAGAAATTAAGTTTTTCCAAGTAATGTTAATTTTACATTTAATTAGCTTCCGAATTTTAAAATTTACTATAATGATTCATTAATTAATTATATAAGTAATGTTAATTTTACATTTAATTAGCTTCCGAATTTTAAAATTTACTATAATGATTCATTAATTAATTATATTGTGGATAGGTAATTAAGAAAAATCCGTGAAATAGAATTACTGTGCAATAGTTGCATATGGATGAGATTTTTTGGAAGCGGACGACATGAAGTTTATGCCAATTTAAAATCAATCATAAATTTGTTGTACTAAATTCTGCAACTTTTCCAAAGAGGAGTCTGGCAATATTTTATTTCATAATCGTTTTTATATTATAATTTCAAAAAATGTATACACAGACGGATGGACAGACAGGCTGCTAACAAATGAATTTTAAAAAATTTCTAAAAATTAATTAATTTAGTTGATTAGTTTTGGTAACAATAAATAATTTAGAAATACAAGTTTAAAAAATTTGAATGCATAATTAAAACGTACTGAAAATAAGTTAAATGGAAAAAATCAAGTAGTAATTACTAATGAATTTATGCTAATGGAATTTTTGATTCAATTATTAACAAAGTGAACTTGATTATCAAAAAAGTCTATTCTTAAATTAAATATAATATTTTAACAAAATTTAATTTATAATGAAAATATATTATTAAATCTTATATTTGTATCCACTTCTTACATAATTCACTACTTTGCACCTAAATTATATTTTTTATTTAATTTTGCTTTCAGCATCATTTTAATATAAAACTTTTGTACTCAAAATTCTTGTACATTTTAAGTATTTTATTTTGTACTTGTTTCCACATCTTAATCTTTAATCTGTTTATATCCTTATTTTTTTTTTGCCATCTTTTAAGTACATACAATAATATTTTCTACATAACCAGTTTGTCTTATATCCCAACATATTTCATGTTATGTATTACAATATACATAGATATGATATAATTTTGAATGATATTGTGAAGGTTGATTTCCTTTCCACAAAAATGAAAATAACAAATATTTATAAACTATACAGAAATATAGAAAGTTTTCTTTTGTAGCTGGAGGCTAGAGTGTTAAATTTTCTTAGAAATTTTCTTTTTTTCATATTAGAAAAAAAAATATTATATTGTTTATGATTCTTAACGTATGTTGCTTTTTTTTTTCATTTACGTAAAACTTTACCGACTTAGCTGTATTATGCGGTTTTTGGTTTCATAAAAATAAAAAAATTGTTGCAACTTTTCTGTATAATATACATTTTAAGTTACAAAGTTACTAAATATATGTTTTTTTAGTTATTTCAAAATTATAAGTTTAGATATCTTTTAATATTATCTTATTACTCATATATTGTATAGGTGGTATCCGTCGACACCCTAACATATATATTTTCTATGTTGACTTAAATTGTTTATTGACAAGGATTCGATTTTTATGTGTGAGGTATTGCTTTTAGACTTTCATAATTTGTTTGAACCTTTTTTTTTTATCAAATAGGTATTTTTAAAGAAACATACTTTAGACGAATCATTCTTCAACGTGAAATGATTCTACAGAAGCTATGGTTAGTTTCACGCAGCTGGTACAATTATTCCATTAGTAAATTTATTTAAGTTTTAGTAACGAAAAACTTACCTACAAAGAAAATTTCACTTATATAATGACGAAAAATACTGAAATTTTTAACAAAACACCATAAAATATAGTGTCCTTGTTATTAAAATTTGTAATAAATTGTAGGATTTTTTTCCTACAATTTATTACAAATTGTAGGAAAAAAATCCTACAATTACTCACAAGTATAAATAATGCAAAATGATGATTCGACAATCACGTATGGATATTGTCGTTTAGTGTTCAAAAAAATACTTAGTAATCTATAAATACACGTTTTATAAAGTAAAAAAATTTAAGTCATTTCACTGAAATAAGAAAATTTCACTCAAATAAAAAAACCGTTTAAACTTATTTTGCCACAACAATTTTTTTTACGTTATAAAACCTTAAAGTTTAGTATGTAATCAACCTTTTAGCTATACACATTTTATATTTCCCTTCAGAGTCAATTTACGAATCATCCCACCTGTCGGACTGTTCCACCTTTACCCCACATACTTTTCTGCAATATAGTAGGGAAAATAATAATAAACAACGTAAAAGAATACAGAAATGGTAGAAATTTTAGTAAGTTTAATTATGATATTTCAAAATATTTCAACAATATTAAATAAATTAAACTAATATTGCATTCAAAAGTTTAAAAAATGATTTTAAACTTTTGAATGCAATATTAATTCATTGACAGTAAATTTCAAAAACTTTCAATCAAAGCATATTTTTTTCATTTACAAGTTTTAAATATTTACTTAAATAAAATTAAATAATTTAATATTTAACAATTTAAATAAAGTATATAATACTTAATATAATATCTATGAAATTTTTTAGAATTTTAAATGGAAATTTATATTTTTTTTTGAGAAACTAATTAAACAAGTTAAATTGCTCAATAAATATATTATTTCACTTTACATTAATAATATGTTATATAAAATTTTAGAAATTTCTAACGAAATTTGAATGCCATAGATATTCTTTTAAATTATACATATTATATGACCGACCTACTACATAGTGTAATGTTTAATTATTAATTTTAACTCATAGGACGAAATATATATAAAGGTATATTTTAGAATATATAGAAATTTTTTAGAATGAAAGTTATAAATAGAAAGATTTTAACATTTACAATATAATTACATAATAGTATCCTTGATAAAAGGGTATTGAAATTAAGTATTATATTATATTTTTCTTACCTATACATAGAAATTTAAAACCAACAAAAATGAGATTTTGCAATGACTGATTTATTATTTATAATTAATTTAATAGATTGGCTGTGGCTTACTGTGGCGTTTACTAAATTGTGACATGGTATAGGTGCGAGTTCTTGGTTATGGAAGTGATATTACTCTAATTTTGATATTGGCCTATTGTTTGCCAAAACACGATATCGACATTTTTTGACATTTTGAGATCTGATTTCGATTGCTAAACAATTAATATTTAAATTTACCAAATTTGGTATAAACCAGAGAAAAATTGATAAATTCTAAAACCGATATTTTTATATCGGCGCTATTTGACTTTCCAAATATATAACAACTGAATCCTCTCAGCAGATTTTTGTTTACAAATCAGCTCCAAAAGTCAAAAACTATCTAAAAAGTAAAAAAATCATTCTTCAAATCTCAATAATTGAATATTTTAGAAACATTTTTTATCATAACAAGTTATCATCTAATTTTCTTAAATTTACTCTGCAGAAAATTTGTAATTATGTTTTGGCGAAGTTCTACAGATTTAATCCTAGCAAAAGAATGTTATTATTTAAGATTTACACGATTTGAAATTGAGTTAAGAATAGATTTGTAAATTGTAATCAACCAATTAGTTCAGAATCGACAGTTTAACTCGAGTAATAGGTTGCAGCTTATTCGGAAAGTTAAGAAGGAATGGAACTCGATAACATAAGTTAAAATTATGGTTTTATATTTTATAAAAAGCTTCTTGAATGGAATTGTCCAGTATTAAATGGAATTGTCCAGTATACACACTAAATTGTAATTGTGATATTGTGTTGACAGGATAATTTGAATATAAAGTTTTGCAGCTGCTCAGCTTTCTGTTCATACTTTAAATATTTAATTTGTAAATTTAAAAATAGATTTAAATTAAAAGTCCCGGGTTTTCTCAATTAGCTTCTATATATTCTTATTATTTTTAAAATAATTATCTCAAATATAAATATCCTTATAATATATGTAATTATATATGTATCATATATGTGGAATATTTTTTTATTATACACTTGTAATATATGACATATAAATTGAAATAATCTTCAAATTACTCATCACATTGACACTTGACATACATTGTTTCCATTAATGTCGAAATTGAATATAATTTATTTATAAATTTATATTTACATCGACATTATATCGTGATATAATTAATATTTCTATAATTATGTTTTTTATTTTAAATAATTTTGTTCAGTTTTTAAATAACACATAAAAAATTTTCAAAAAACATATTTTTAACATTTTTTTCGATAAATAAATTTTCAAGTAATTAAATATCTAAAAATAAATTTACTAAATTTTCAAATAAATTTTACCAAAATTTATTATTATTTTCTGAATTTAAATTTAATTCTTAATTTCTTCGGAATTTTTGGATCAAATATATTTTACTATATAAGTAAACAAGACTTAATTCAATTATTTTTAATATTTATATTATTATTAAGATATGAGATATAAAATTGAAAATTATATTACATATATGTATTTATATTTACTGACAATCATTAAAAATATATTAATATAAATTTATGTGTATAACACATAATATTTGTAGATAAAATTGATAGGAAAAGGTATATTTAAATATTAATAAAATGTTTATTGAATATTTGAAATATATTTAGTATCTCAAATAATTCACATACATTTTTAAAGAGTTATAAATGACTTATTAGTATTAGTTTAATGAATTTTTTTAAAAATATTTATTATATTTAAAAAAAAACACAATACTAAGTAATTGATGTAAAAGTTATCAATATTTTTTTATGTAACCATGTAAATAACATAAGTAAACATCTATTATTGCTGATTTGAGGTCAATCAAAATTTTGTTGTTTTATTGAGAAAAAAAAAATAGAATAATCCTTTTTAATTTTATCAGTTTTCTCTCTAAAAATGTTACTAGTTTTGGGTACTGAATGGCTGATTTAATCTGCAAATCAGTTTTAAATCATCAATAAGTGTAATTTTTCATAAATCTTAATTATCCAATTCAAACTCAGTCCAATGTTCACCAGCTGAAAGATCAGGTAGCTTTATTCTATTTTGTTTTTCTTCAATGGCGTAAATCTAGGCCTCCCCAATAAACATTCTTTTGCAATTTGGACCTATTAATTATATAATAAATATCTTTATAGTTAAGAAAATTTAACAAACAACCTAGGTCCAAACTATATATGTTACATATGTTACGAAAGCTAAAGCTCAAGGCTCGTCCTTGGTCTATTGCTTCAATATGATAAAGATTGATAAATTACTTCGATTGTAGTTTAAAAATTTTTACCTTGTGAACTGATTGTGTATTGTTTTTCATTTTACTAGAAAGAAATCTGATATTATTGTGTAATGAATTATTTCAGAATAGTTCATTATATTTTACAATATTATGGTGTCAGTTTATATTCTAAGAAATATAATTATATCTATTCTATAAAATATATAATTTAAAATTATAAAGTGAAAATAAAATATTTCTAGCAATCAAAAACTATTATTTACATAATAATAAGTATAAGAAATGATCAGAGTTGGATATTTCTTGAGTTTTTAAAATACTTTTTAAAATAAAAGTATAGTACTACTCAGAATATTCACATATTTTACTATAGCTTTTTTTTAGAGTACAGTATTTGAGAAATTTTATTTGGTACTCGACAAAAAGTATTTGATTTGATTTGTATTTTATTCAAATTTACTCAAATACAATACAATGTAATTTTAAGACTAAGAAATGTTCAAATGCAGATATTTTTCCATATTTATTCAGAAACAGATCTTTTTATGTATAATATTTTTATTTGATACTTTTACGTATAAATCCAAAAAATTTTATATTTTTCGTGAGTAAAAAAAAATCCAAAATATTTCTGCAATTTTTTGACTGAACTGATTCTGTTGCTGCTACAATCCCTAGCGAAATTAATTTATAATTTGAAAAATTACTCAAATGTACGGGAAAAAGTGAAATTTCTTGACAATCAGGTTTTTTTCGGAGTGCTTTTGACATTCAGAATTTTTTTTCAACGATTGACTCACACTTCTTTAAATTTTTCATAAAAGTTTCTGAATAAAAAATAACTGTATTTGAGAAAACTCAAATCAAATACTTTAGTGTAAGTATTTCAATAAAATTTCTAAAATACTATACTCAAAAAATTTACTGAAATCAAATACAATTTTTTCAAATATTCTGTATAATTTCATTAGAATTATTTTAATTTAACATAATATTATTTAAATACTTAACGATCAAATACTTTTATTCAATGAGTAGTATCTATATCTTACCCAATTTTGTATTTCTAATATTATAAACATATTTCTATATGCAATATAATAATTTATTAAATAACAATTTCAATATCTTCATAAAATTCAATTAAATTGAACCTAAACATAATATATATGTACGTATACCAAAAAAAAATTTTCTATTAAACTTTACCACAACAATTTTGTATAATAAATTTATTTAAGGTTTTTTTTTTTTTTTACTGAATGTCATCAAAAGGACATAGTATTGAATGATGATCAAAACTGTGTATAATTTATACATACAAATATATGTAACAAAAAAGGTATAATTTTACAACAACGAAATAAAAGTTTATAAATACATTTTGTTAAGAAGAGAAAGCATACTCGGTATAACATTTTGTCAATTTTAAGTTTTTTTTTTTTTTTGATAAAGTATCTAAAAAGTCAAAATTATACTTTTTGTATTTAACACTATAAAAAAGAGTGAAACAACATATATCTAACATAAAAGGCTTTTATGTTCACAGATACCAATAATAATATATATTTATGTATATATGATTTAAAGTTACCCTTAAGGTAGAAAATTTTATATTAAAAAAATTTTCACCAACAAAAAAATGAATATTGAATAAATCTGTGTTCTATTTTGTGTTTTTTTTTTTAAGGAAATGTGTGAATAAGGAAAAAAAAAACCTGTAAAGAAATGATAAGAAGCTGGAAAATTATTGTGTTTTTTTTTTGAATTTTTGTTGTTGTTGGTATGGTGAAACCATTGGTATACCCAAGTTATATTATATGTGTGTCATTTTACATTTTTTATAAAGAAAATAATGTTTGTACAATATTTTTTCTTTATATATCAAATTTCCGAGGTTGTTTAAAATGACAAAATGTATTACATTATATTCTATGTACTCAATTTTGTATATATCTTATAAGTATAAAGATTGAGAAGATCTCTTATGATTTTTGATAGAGCGAAAAATATAGTATGGAACATCACTTAATTCGTTTTTTTTTCTGAACAAATATAATAGAAGAATAAGGAGAGAATGACAAATTATTGTTGAAGATTGCGAAGCTATTTTTTTTAGTAAAATACGAGTATAATAAAAAATTGTAAAAATGTCACTTAATTTTAATCTATACTATTAAAATATTATTAATTGATTTTTTAATGTTAAATTATTAAATTTTTTTTACATATATTTATCCCAAAAAAAAAAAAAATTGTGAACTAAATTTATGAATAGATTATGTTGATTATTTGAATACTAAGATTGATGTTTATGATATTAAAAAATCTGATTAAACAATTGCCCTCTTCATGACTGTAACTTTGTGAAATAATATTTTGAAATTTTTTCGCGAAATGTTTTTATTGAAAATAATACATATATTTATATTTTTTTTAATACTTTTCCAATTGGCATTACCAATATTTTGATATTTATGTACAGAATTCATGCAATATGGTAACACTTTATTAATTTTTTGCTGGTACATTTATTAAAATTCAAGAGAATAACAAAAACATTTAATTAATTTAAAAAAGGGTGAAATTATGATATAAAATTTTATTTATTGGTTGGTTGGTTTGAAGTGAAGAGGACTGGATATATATCTCTTGCATGTAGACCACTGACTGGCTTGATTCTACCTGATTAGCCCTTGTCGTTTAGAAAATGATATTCCAAGTTAAGTAAACATAATTATTTTGACTAAAAAACCATTAAAATTTAAATGTGTTACAAAATATTTGACTCTCGTCTATATTAGTTTTACAAATCATTTAATAAATTAGTTTGTTTATGGAAAAATAATTAAATTTGAGCAATGCATTTTCTTTAATTTTACCATTTCATTGTAAATATCATAAAAATATAATAAATTCCTATAAGAAAATTGTATATTTTTCATTTAAATTGTTATGCATTTAATTTAGTTATTTAAATGTTAGTGAAGAAAATACCATATTTTCTCGGTAACACATTATATCACCACAATGAAGACAACAAAAACTAATGAATTTCCATATTTTTTCTTTTAACCATTATTTTTTTTTATTATTATTATGTTATTTCTCTTCCTTTAAATTTTTTTTTTAAATTTTATTGAAAAACTACATAATTTTTTTTTCTTTATTTTTTATGAAAAACTAACATTTTCAATATTTTCTTATTAAAAAAAAAAGAAAAGTTTCTCATGTCATGTCTCTGGGGGTAATTCTTTCTAAATAAAGTAAATATATATATATATATATATTTTTAAGTTAGTTAAGAAAGTTCACTTAAAATGACTATGGAAAATGAAAATATAGACTCCTGACAGGAACAATTTACTTAAAGATTCTGACAGTTATTATATGTTGATGGGTTATAACATCGTTTGGTATACAATGATGAATATTTGCGTGGTAAATGATGAAAAATATACAAAAACTAAACAAAGGAAAAAAAAAATGAAAATTCATTTTAACAACGTAAAATGTTAATAAATATTCGTTATAGAAAAAAAAATGGAAAATTTAAATTTTCTAAAATATTATACTTATTGTAGATACAGATAGAAAGGAAAAAAAAATAGCGTTGCGCAGTATAAATAATTTTTAATAGTTTCATAATTATTTGCTGTTTTAAATAAGGACAAATACAATTATTTTGTCTTTTCATTATATTTGCATTTTTTTAAAAAATCATTTCGATGACCATTTAATATGACAGTTGACAGAAACCTTAATTTTGTTCCGAAATCCTTAGTAAATTGAGTTAAGTACCAATTTCTTTGTTAAAACACTTTCAGGGCAAATGGCGGTTAAAGAAATTTTTAAATTTTTAAAACCTTTTTATGATAAGTTTAATAAATATTCTGTCTGAACGTTAAATTTATGTGTCAAATTTTAGAGACCAACAAACAGACAGATATCACTTATCGGATAAGAATTTGTTTTCCGTTTCAAAAAATAACATAAAAATTTTAAAAAATTACTTTTAATAAACTACAATTCAGTAATATGGGTGCACATAAGAAGCTTTCTGTTAAAAAAATATTGCATTAGACTAACTAAAAGATTATTAAAAATGCTATTTTAAATTTTAACAGAATTAAATTTTATTATTTAGAACTTAGAAAAATTTAAAAAAAATCCTAGTTTTAATAGAATTATTTAATTTCGAAATTTCTCAAATATATTATAAAATTTATATTAAAATAAATTATGCAATATTGTTCTTTTTTAAAATAGAATAATAAATTTTTAATTAGGGTTAGTTTGTTAAAGGATATTTATAAAGGATATTTTTCATATTTAATTTTTATTTAATTTAATTATATATATATATAATAATATTCATGAAATGAAGCCAATTTTATTTAATTGTTTTAAAATAATAGAGAAAACATAAAATTTGCATATTAACTAGAAATATAGAATTACAAAAAAACAAACAACGGATATGATATAATTTAAAATAAAACTACGTATATAAAAAAAAGTTGTGTACATTCGATATTGGAAATAATACATATAATAATATTAATAAAAAAAAGATTCAAAACAAGATCATGAAAATCCAAAAATATATTCAAATTTCATTAAAATTGAAATAATTTTAGTTTGTTTGTTAGTTTAATAGTAGGACAATTAAGAATCGATGAAAATTGTAGAATGAAAATGAATAAACAGAAGTATTCGGAATATTATAACATAGTGACATAAATAATATTGAAAATTATAAATACAATAATAAATAAAGGTCATAAAACAGCATAAAATAAATATACAGAAAAATTAAATTAAAATAAATTCCTTATAGTTAAATTATAAAAGAATAAATGATTTAAAATATTAAAATTAAATAATGTTGAATATTAGGTGGTAACATTAAATTTACATTTTAAATTTACATTTCATATCTTCAAACAAACATCTTCATTTAATATAAATTATTTTTGAAATTTTTCTTTGGATAATATTGTTTATATAATGTTTGTGGCAATTTTTTTTTGCACATTTTAAGGCGCTTATATTATTCATAGTAGTAACAGAAGACAAAATTTTGTCAGTTGACATAAATAAGTATACGTAATTTTACGTAAATATTATGTGAAAATGGCGTATCATAAATCTATAGATTTGGAATACACACTTCCATATACAACATAAATAATTTCTATTATCACAATTTTGATTTCTGCAAAATTGCGCCTGGAATCCAAAATTCTTAATGATTAGTCAAGACTTTGTGAAAATTCATCCAATTTATTTTTTTATAATTAATAAATTGATTCTAAATTTTTTTCTAAAATTTATATTTAAGACATAAGTAGGTATGTTTAATTAAAAGTAATTTTTTTATAAACATTTTTATTTTTACTTATTTTTTTTAAATATACTTTTATGATTTTAAATCATATTGACTTAAAAATATAAAAAGTTTTTAAGTTAAAAAAAATTCTAAATAAATTTTTTTTGTGTGTTAAATTATGATTTCTGAAATGAAAAATCTTCCATCTAACAAAAAAAAAATAAACATTAAATTTGTTTGCAAAATATGACAAATTACAATATAAATAAATGAGAAAAAAAATTAATGTGTCTTATGAAATATGCGATAAGACAACGACACTTCTTGTTCTTGTCGAACAGAACGACGACAATTGACAATAAAGACATTTCCCATTACGGGTAACGAAATAAATTGTAAGTAGACGTGGACAAGAAAAAAAAAACAAATTCAAATTTATTGTAACTTTTTTTTCCAGACGAGAAAATTTGTGACAAAAATCAACAGAAAACTTTGTTATTTTCTTTTTTCTTATAGTTAGCTACTTTTCATCATTTACACTCAATGACATAAGCTTATTAAAAATTTCAAAATTTATTCAAAGCACCTTCAGAACTTTTTTTTTGGCAAGTATGCAGGATCATATAAAATATATATGTATATAAAAAAAAGTTTTTTTTCTATAAAATTGTATAAAATTTTTTTTAATTAAACGAATTTAAATGTAAAAAATAAATTTTACAATCGAACTCGGGTCGACCATACAATATTTTAGTGACTTAAATCATCATGGCTAACCAACAGATTACAATTTGTCAAAGTATCTTTCAATCATGTTTACATCAATTTACGTAAATTTACGAATGTTCGTCTCAATTTTACAGGACAACTAACTCGTTCCTATTTTTAATCATGCTTACGTCGTGTTTATACAATATTTACGTACTTTACTTACTGCTTACAGAAGTGTCATGTTTACAACTTGTTTACGTCGCCGCGTATCTTTCCGTATGTTAACGTAATGTTACGTATATTTGGACATGTCAGCTTAGGTCGGCATCAAACTACAACGCTTTTAAATCATTCAATTCTACTATGAATCTTGTAAGAGCCCAACAATATGGACCAAAAAAAGTTAAAAAATTGGTATTTTAATTTCAAAGAGTTTGAAAAATTGTGTTTTTTTTTAAATTTAAATCTTTGACAATTTCAATGCTTAAAAATTATAATATTACATTACTTCAGCCATCCGACTCTATTGTAGGCTAAATGTGTTGAAGGAAGTAATCACGATCGGCTTAACAATATTTAATTTATTAGACCAGTTAAGAATATTTAAATAGTTTATAAACTGGAAAAACACGGTACAAGACAGGAGTAGATACTAAATAGTTATTTTGAGTAGAGCTCAAGCTCCATTTGTATCAGTAATTTTTTATGACAATTATTCTGCTCTAATTTTCTCGGTAAAAATATATTTTTCTTTCTATTTAAACCAAATTCGTTAAAATGTGAAAAATTTATTGTTCTTATTGAATCAATATGGAAAATTCAAAATAAATAATTGTTTTTCCAAAATATAATTTTTTAATACCAATAAAAATTATATTTAATTAAATGGAAAAAATTATAAACAAATAATAATTTTATCAAAAAATATTTACGAGATTTTATAGCTTGGAAATTTTTTAACATTACAATTCTAATTTTTGGTTAACAAAATAATCAATTTCGATTTCTGATAAATACAATTTTTTATTATATTCCCTTAACAAGGCATCACATATAACATAAAAATTGAATTAGCAAATTCGATAAAAATTTTTACAATGTTTATTTTCAACATACAAAAAAATATATATATTTTTCTATTTTTTTTTTTTTTTTTTTTTGGGGAAAATTCGTTTTGTAAATTTACTTATACACTAAAAAAGAAAATAGAAGAAAAATCCGTATTTGCAAAAAAAAAATTTTTTTTAACAAGCACAATTTGAATAAATTTACATCCCGCATATTTGCTTCAATAAAATATTAAGAGTGATATAAAAAAAAAAAGTAGAAATATTTTTAGTTTAAAAAAAAAAAACAAGATTTTCCAATTTTTTTTTTCTATTCAATTTAATTTAATGCAGAAAATATCCTTGTTAGTTTTTCTTTCGTTTACAAAAACTATCTCTTAAATAATCATCTTATGCAGAAAGAAAGATATTTTTTTTTTCAATATTTATGTTTCAATATTTACAGAACAACGTTTGCATTTCCTTAGATAACAAAAAATTTTGCAAAAAAAAAAACCAAATCACAGTACATACCAAAAAAACATATTATCAGGATATACGGGAGTAGAGTAAAATTTTTAGAAAATTGTCGAAAAATTCTATGCAATATTGCATATAATTGGCTCACTATATTTGTTAAATTTATGATAAGAACGAACATTTGGTTGTTTTTTTTTTGTTAGAGCAATTGAGTATTTATTTTTGAAAAATGACGTATTAGGAATATTTAACTTACATTTTTTCTTTTATGATACTTGGACCAACAAAAAAAATATTTACAAAATTAAATAAAATATTCGGTAAAATAAAATTTCCATGTTGGAGATATGTTTAAGAAAAAAAAATTATTTCAAATTAAAGAATTATTTATGTTGTCATTAAATCAGCAGGAGATATTTTTGTTTATTTTGTTGAAATGTGTGCCAATCTATATTAAAAGTTTTTGTTAGCATTAAATGTTTATGTTTTATGATATATATATTCGAATTAGTTTATCAAATTTGTTATATAGAAATATATTATAATAATGATGATAATAACTTTTGTATAATGTTGCCCTATTTACTATACAATCTAGTGTAAAAAATTGTAATCAATTACAGGTTTATAAATCAAAAATCAATTCTTAGGCTTAATTTAGTCCTTAAAAATATTGAAATATTATATTTGAAATATCAAAAATTATCATTTAACTAAAATAAGCTAGTGAAGTCATTAATTTACTAAATCAAATTAGTATATTAATTATTCCTTGAATAGACCAAATTCCAAAATATTTTTTTGACAGTTTCTTTGTTAGTAAATTGCCAAAGTATGTGAGTTTATGATAAATTGCCTAAGTATTTCTGGATTGGTAACAATGTGAGAAGTGATCCGTTTATTTTGAAAGTGGGACAAGTCCATGTTTTGCTATTCTGAGATATTTAAGATTTTTTGTTTCAATTTCAATAGCAAATTGTATTGGACATTTTTCAAAAATTGGGGCTATTCTTTTAAACGGGCCATGTAATGCCAAATATTGTTAAACAAATTGTTTCTGAAAAAATGTTTGCACGCAGATTTTGATCATTTGAAATAAAAAAGTTTAAAAACATTTTTTTTTGTTAGAAAATAAACCATCAGTAGAAAATTTTGTTACGAATTCACATTATACTTGATTTTGACATCTGTTTTGACAGTTCGCAGAATAGAAAATATTGACAGTTTCTATTCGCAATCTAACCTAATTACGTTCATTAATTCATAACAATAAATAAGTTATGCACAGCTACGTATATCTCAGGAATTACTAATTTTCTTTGTCTTACTAGAATATACAAGACATTTTCCATATCCTTACCCTTAAATTTTTCATATATTCCTTAATAAATCATGTTCTATTCGCAAGCTAACCTAATGCAACTCAATAAATTACTTTAAGTTTTCGAAACTTAAATAGATTTATTTAACTTATAAATAAATCGTAAATACTATAAATCTAAGAAATGTCATCGCTTATTTTAAAAAAAAATCATTAAGTTTCCATTCTTTTTCCTTTAAGTATAAAATCAAAAATTACCATATTTAATAAAAAAACACGAATAAAATTTTACATAGCACTGTCTACAAATTGCATTTTTATAGTAAGATTTGTTTTTAACGACCTATTCTGTGGTTTATTATAAGAACTAGAGAACCCCATACATATTTTATGATTTAAAGCTATTAAATTAACTTGATTTGTTATGCAAAAAATGTTTATAATAATTTTTTTGGTTTACTATCAAATTAAATTTTGTAATTGGATGTAAATGTTTAAAGGTGCATTTTAAAGAGATTTTTGTAAATAACATTTAAATGAACAATCTTGTTACATAATGCTATACTTATTTTATAAATCACATCTTAGAACTTAATGACTATTTTATTAACTTGAATTAGCTCGTGACGCCGTAAGAATGTAGTAGCAGTCTGTTCAGAATTGTGACTCTGATGTAAGTGGTGGGAGCTTATTCAAGTTAGCGTATTTATATGTGATATTTATTTATCAATTTATTTACAGGTTTTGTTTTAGATTTTAATTAAATTGTATTTTTTTTACTTGAATCTAATTTAAATTGTTATATTTTTGTTGAAGTTAATTTCAAAGCTTAATGTGGAGTAGGAACAAGCTTATTAGATACTTTCTTCAGTCGACATACTAACAATATTTCAATCGACATACTAACAATGTCTCTTCTTATCACTGTTTTTGCTGATCCAAATAAAATATTGGTATCATGCGCTCAATTATTATTGGTCCGTTGTCTCGTAATTCCATAATTGTTAACAAGATGTAATTGTTGTTTAATTCAAAAATCTTAATTGTAGAAAATCAGAAAAAAAATAATGATTATTGTTAATTGCAGAATGAACAATTAAAGGCTTCTTATAGCCTCTTCTCTTTTTCCTGCGTGTCAGTTTACTCCAACTGATCATATTTAATCCTATAATTGTTATTTTTATGTAAGTGGCCTTTTGCGCATGACATATCTGCATATAAAATACGCAGATATATATAAAATACGCAGATAAAGTTATGCACAGATAAATTGTCAATTTTAACGGATTAAGTTATATGGCTAATTATGCTAGAATATAGCTATAAAACTACTAGTCAAAGATCTAAAATATCCTTTATTGAATTTCTCGGTTTGTAAAATTAATTAATTTTTTGAAATCATCATAAATATAAGCAAATAAATAAATTTAATATTTGTCAGACTGTTTGTTTTTTTTAAAAAACTCTCTAATTCGAAAACAGCAAATATTTTAAATAATTAATTGCTAAATATTTCTTTTATACCGTCTACCAAATAAAGTAATTTTATAAAATTTTATATAAAAAATTCCATTTAACCGCAGACATATTTCACTTACATAAAGAAATTTTAACTTACATAAAGAAAATACGAAAAAAAACCGCGATTAAAATGTCTAAATCATATGTGACTATACGGTAGTGCACTGACGATGTTATAAAAAAAAGGAAATTTCTTTCAAACCATTGCATTAAACAGGATTACAAAAAAAAAAAACTGAATTAAAAATATCAAGCAATATAGTAATTTTCCTAGAATTTAATTCTCTCTTTTTCATAAAACCATCATACCGCGTCACCACCAACAACAAATAAATGAATTGAATATTTCACAATCTATTCAGTTTAGTTTATTCACTTTTTTTTTTATTTTTTTATGTATTAAATTATCTTAAGGCGATATTTGTTTTATTATATTTATATATACATATATGAAAAAAAAGGATATTTATCTTTAAATATTTTATCAAATATTTTCTTTCATGACAATAAATTTTCTTCTCCTGTGTGTTCCTTTTTTTTTTTATTTTATTTTGTTGTTTTATGTGTATCACAGTACAAAAAAAATAAAAGTCCTTACAAATATTCTTTGTATGTTCATTTATATTAAAATTTTAGCCCAAGGGATCATTAAAATAATAATAATAATAATCAAAAAAAAAAGTTACCACGCGGTTTAAAGTCGCGCAAAACTTTTCAATTGTGTATAGAAAATATTGTAGTAAAATTTTTCTTTTTTTTTTGTGTGTTTCTTAAAAAGAAAAACATAATATTTTCTATTTTTCAGTTATAGATACTATATATATCTTTTTATGCTTTCTTTCAATTTTCCATATTGTATCTTTCAATGTTTGCTCATAAATATGCATTGCTATATAAAGTATGTAATATAATCGTATATGAAAATTTATGGAAAATTGAAAGGAAGTCAAAAGACTCTTGGGATATTACAGTAAACATTAATATTTTATTTGAAGGTTTTTTTTCTTATTTTTTTTTTTGGTTCTATTTTTTTGAATTAAAATGTCAACATCATATAAACAATTTCAATATTTTGTGACTTTCATGTAGAAATCCTTTTTTTTTGTGCCTTAAGGAATTTTATTGAACTTTATTTAGATATATTAAAGTTAATAAATAAATATTAAAAAAAAAAAATAAATAAAAATAAAATAAAATCATAAAGATTGTAAGTATATTTGAATTTGTCGTATCTATTAGAAAATGCATGAAACTTCCTTGGTCAGGCAGAACTTTTCTTTGGCGTAGAAAATAAAAAAAAAAATACACAATAAAAATTTATTGATTTTCTATTTAATTTTCAATTTTTGACAGAAATATTTGTTATTTAATTCTTTTTTTAAAGAAAATTTTTATATTTACATATTTTTTTTAATGTTTCACAATATTCAATATTTTTAATGTACTGTTGTTGTGTTAATGCGATTGTCGGGCTAAGGACGAAAATTTACGAATACAATGCTATTGCAAGAAAAATATTAACCCATTTAGTAAAGGTTTTTATATTACCACAAGAAGTCCAAGGTACACCCGTCAGACAATCCTTAACTTCTACAAAAGTTTAATGATTGTCTGACACACACTATTCCTATAGAAGGATATACACAAAAGGTCGATTATGTCGAGGTATGGGGTGATTTTCGGGACCATGTCGACCCCCTGTATTATCAAATATAAAGCGATAAGACTAAACTCTGATTCTTAATTACATATTTCAAATATTATTTTACATGATATAAAAAATTTATTGGTTAGAAGTAATTCAAATGAATGGTCTATGTGTACGACATCCAATTCTGCAACAAACAGAGTCATTTACGAGAAACTAGGAAAAATTGTTGATGTAACTTATCGTTTGAGATCTAAGGGATTGCACTCCGATCTAGAAATAGATTAGTATCGTGTGGCGGTCGTCGGTACTCCGATTGCTTATAAACGCTAACTCTAATTTGAAAAATAACTATTCGTAGATTAATAAGGCACACGTAACTAATATCAATATTTAAGTCGTGTTAACCTTCCTGATCGTGAACAATTTTCTTCCTGGTCGCCAGTTTGTGTTCAGGAAGAACGTCGATGCTTTAAATTTAATTCTACTCTGAGAATTTTGCTATTGCCATCTTACTGTCTCACAGTAATTTTAAATCTTATTACATAAAAAAAAATTGACTTTATTTCAGTTAAAAAAAAATTATTTAAACATATTTTTTTTTTTTTTTTAAAAAAAAAGATCAAAAATTGTGTTGTTACGTCTGTTAATTATAACAAACATGAAAGTCATTAATATTAGACTAAAAATAAAATGAAATGATATTATTTATATTATATCTTTAATATAAGAAAAAAGAATTTAAAAAAAAAATAATAATAATGTTGGAAACAGGGAATTCAATCAAGATTTCAAATTTCAACATAATACACATAAAACATTCTATTCTATACGCTATTGTCTGTATATCACTTGCAAGAAAATAAAATAAAATAGAATATAAAAAATTATATTTAACTAACAGAAATTGTGTGGTACATACTGTATTGTGGATGTATATATTGATCTAAAAGACGATGATGATGACGACAGGACTATATACTATGTTTGACGGAAGTAAATTGAATTTTAATTCACAAAGGAGTTTCTATATATTTTATCAACATTTACAATAAGATTTAACTTTATTTTTTTTTTCTTTAGTTAATATTTTTTTAGTTAGAAAAATTCTAAGAAAAAAAAGTATATAATATTTTTTTAAAATTTACTCAGTTTGTATGTCATTTTCTTGTCAAGGGTTTATACGTTTTTTTAGAAACTAAACGATATTAAAAGATATATACGATTTTTTATGAAAAATTTATAAAAAATTCTGCTTGAATATTTATCATATAATAATATTCATAAAAATTAGTTTAATTTTAAGTCCTTTATTAAACAATTGTAGACTAGTTCATTTAACTTATGGTTCCATTTAAATAAATTATTTTTCTTTTTAATTAATTTTTTTTTTTGGCATAGAATTTTCTCACTTCTACTAAACCCCTTAAAAATATTTTTGATGTAAATACAATTTTCTTAAATATTTCTAATACAATATACTAGTATTAAATCAAAATAATTGGCTACTTTTGTATACTAAAATAAAATGTTTCCACTTGTATATTATTGCATAACTAAAAATTATGGAAAGTACACGACTTTGAAGTTTGGCTAAAAAAAATTAATTCGTATTGTTAAATTGCCATAACGTTAAAAATAAGAAAAACAAATATTTTCTCGGAGGAATTTTAAGAAAGGACATGTCATACAATTAGTCGGTATTACGGTGTTTTATGGTTGGCAATAAAATGAAAAATTCAAATTCAAGTTTATTAAATTAGTCCACTTTATTGATATTTAAAATAAATTAAAATTTAAAGCATGAGTTGCTACGCATTAATTAAGAAAATATTAATATGCTCCTACGCAGTAACTAATAAAACTTCTAGGGGGTTTGAACCTTATGTAAAAAGATTTCCAAACTGAAAATATTTTCAACCTTAATGAAATATTTCCTAATAGCTAAAAACTGACGTAAAAATTACCGGCTCAAATCATACCGCCCATTAAATTAAAAAATTTACTAAAAACTTTTCAAGTTTCTTGGACATATTTCTTAAATATCATTTAGTATTTTATTATCCTTCCTAACTAGGACTAGTATAATAGTATAATAGCGCTAAACTTTTCTACTTTAATAAGCTATACCAAATATCTATATTCCCGTAAAAGTTACAGAAATTACAGACTTAACTTTCATGTAAAAAATATAAGGCAATTTCTCATATTTTTTTCTTAAAGTTAGTATAAAACTGCACTTATTTTAATATAACTATAATTTTTTTTCGAATTCTAAGGATGCACAACTCATTTTATCATAAATATTATGCAGTGTATGATAATGTTCTAGTCTAGTATATGCTATTAAAAAATTTCCTAAAGTATTCATTAGAATATGATTAAACACTCGCTCTAATAAAATTCAAACATATTATATAGAGAATAGTTTATGATAAAATCAACAAAAGGTCACAAAGGATTACATAAAATTAAAATGTTCTAAAATTTAGTAAAAAAAAAAAAAATAATTAATTTAATATTTTTCTTCATTTTTTTTTTTATTACAATTAATTAAATATTCTTTAAGAATATACAATTTTCACAATAAAATTTTATCCATAATTGTAATTTTTAAAATAAAGTTAAAGGACAAAATATCCAACATAAATTTTTTGTATCTAAAATTTATAAATGATTCATTATCACGGAATAGAAAATTATCTGATAAGAATTTATTATTTTGGAAAGAAAAATAAAAAATATAATCAAATTCGGACTCAAAAATTTTTCTTTCGATTGACAAGTAAAACTTTCACATTAAAAAAAAAATGGAAAATGGAAAATATTTTCACATAATTTATAATCAAAATTATTTATAAAAAAAAAAAGAAATAGAAATTGAAGAAGATAATAAAATATAATGAATATGTCATAACCATTTTATATCAAAACAAATTCTTATACGGACCCGTATAATTTCAAAAAAACCTTTCAAAGGAAAAAGAATTATGATGATAAAAAAAAAATAACACAGTTTTCTTTTCATAAACACAACACAAACAGGAAATTTTCCAGTGACTATAAATACAAAAAAAAAATGGAAAAACTTTTTATCAATTCGAATTCGATTTTTCAATTTTTGATTTTGCAAAAAAAACTGAAATTTTAAAAATCTATAAGATAAAGTTTTTCTTCAATTTTTTTTTTATGTTAATTTTATTAGTTTCGAGATTAGGTGTAGGTGTGGTAATTAAATTGATTTTTAAGGATTTTATTTTTGAAAAAAAAAAAAAAAATAGAAAATCCTCTTGGTTAGAAAATTTGCTGTCCATCTGTTGAATTTTTTTCAAATCATAATTTATCATACCAAACATAAAAAATATTTCCAGACTCTCTCTTTGTAAAAGTTAAGGATTTGTTAAGAGATAAAGGTAAAAATCACTTCAAGATCATCCGGTAGGCGGCGTATGTTATGTTTTGCAAAAGTAAAATAATGCAGCCTTTTTTTAAATTGAAATTTCTGTAAATTGAGGCGCTACGGGGGAGAACGTATTGATAACAATTTTTTAATTTAACATAAATAAATATGTATAGATATTTCAATATAGATATAAATCAGTATAGATTTTCGCAGTTCTGTCTCAGGTTCCTATAATACAATTTTACTGGAACAAAGCGAAATTTTTGACGTTTTTTTGTCTGTTTAACAGTTGTGGCTCTTTTGCGAAGCGTACTAATATGTATCGAGATCCCTTTTCTTGTCAGTCATACCAAACCTAACTTAATATATTTTACCAAATTAAGCTCAAAACAATATTTGTTTAATTATTGAATTACTTAAAAATAATTTCTATAAATTTACTGAATTAGTGGATCTGTGTGTAGCGATAAATTATATTTCAAGATATTTTTAAAGTTAATAAATTATTCCAGATGCTATTTTGTAGTTGTACTAATCATACTATAAATATGCTGCCAACTTTGGATATATTATAGGATTAGTAAATTCAAACATAAAGAATTTGTTAATCAATAAAGACATTATTAATACAATGAATTTTTCCTTTAAACGTAAAATTTTATAAGATTAATTTTACAAGCTCATTAATTTTATTTAAAAAAGCATATATGTATGTATATATTTTATAAATTTATTTATTTTATTTTCAATTTATTACACTTTGTCAGAGATTTTTTTCACTTCAAATAAAAAAAAGTAACAAATTTATAAAACATATCATCAATATGATATATAAATTTTTAAACATTTTAAAAAAGATATATTGTAATTAGATATTATCTTGAATGTTTATAAAATGTCTATACTTTATATAGTAGAGTACACTTAATCAGCTCAATGGATTTTAAAGTATTAGATTAATTTGAACATATTATATGTATTATATGTATATATAAATTATTTTTAAAAGCAATTATGTACTGTAAACATTTTCTTTATAAAAAGGATATATTCAATTTATGAAGTGATTCTTTAATTAACTACTTTTACTTTAAAGATTTTATCTTGGAAATTTTATAAAAATTTAAGTAATTTTAAGTGTTATAACTTCAAAATTTTATATAATAAAACAATTTTATTATAGAATTTTAATATTTTTAAGGTAAGAAAATTAATTTTTTAATAGGCTAATCGTTTTTTTTGGCGTATCTTGAATAGTTTGTTATAAAGATTTTAGTTTTCAATAATATTAATTGAAATTAACTTAATACGAAAATAGCTCAGTTAAGTTTTTTATCGAACATTTCCATCTCTAATGTACAGATCCCTTCTCTTAAATGATAAATAATTTCCAAATATTTTATTTCAATTAAATTTACCATCTTTTATATATAAATTTCCGTAAGATAAGCTTTATTATTATGAATAAACTTTTAATTGCGACAGAAATTGCAAACAAAAATATAGATCACAATTTACAATTTAGTTTCATAATATTTTCTATCATAAATATCTTTAGCATATTCTGATTAATTTAGTCGAAATTTGAAATTATTTTCTAAAAATATTTTAATGATTTTCAAATTAAACTCAACATAAAATTGAAATTTCTCTCAACTTTTTTAGTACTGGATAAACAATTTTGTATAAATATTATAAAGAATTTATAACTAAGCATAACTATGTAGTGTTTAATATTGAATATCTAGTATCTATATAATTCTAAGTCTTTTATCTAGGAAATTTTCTTTAGTTTCACAACATTAAAGTTATTTTAAGAAGAAGTCCAGGAAATTTGTAATGTCGACAACTTCCCGCGAAAATTTATTAAAGAACAGTATTTTAAAAATGTATATAATAGTTTTGATGAAATGGCTTGTTTTGTTACATTTTGCATGCTTCTAAAAGTTAAAGGACATTTTCACTTGGAAAATTACAATTTACAAAATGACTAATTTAATCAGAAAATGGTAACTAAAGAGTAATCCTCCAAAAAAAACCCTTAAATGATAATATTTATTTACACATAACAATTTTTTGAGAGCTTTTTACTTTTTAACAAAATAAAAATTTGTTTTTCAATATCAATTACAACTTTTTTCCCAAAAAAAAAAATGAAAAAAAGAAAAATTTTATTGAAGAGAACAAAACTTGAATATCGATTATTCCGGAAAAACTTTTTTCTCAAAAAAAAAAAAAGAAAATTGTATTTTTTTTTGTTTTGTGATTTTATCGTCAACCGGATTCAAGTGAGCACCCTTCGATTGCAGATTTTTTTTTTTTTTTTTTTGTTATTCATCCTTCCCAATTATAGTTACTAATAGTTTTTCCGATTTTTCTTAAGATAAAAATTTTTTTTCCAACAATTTCCTGTAAAAGAAATTTTAATTTGTTTTATTTTTTTGTGTTGTAAAATTTTTGACAATTTTCCTTGAAAAAAACCAAAAAAAAAAAATAAAATTGTTAAGAACGGAAATGTTTTTTTACGTCTGCACAGCTATTCTTATGTTATAGAAAATTTGCGTAATAATATGAAATTGTCAGTTGGCAATGAATGTAGTTTAATTTTTCAATCGGATTAATAATAAGAAGTTTCAGGAAGAAATTTAATAGCCATGCCTCATTTTAGTCGATTTAATAAAATTAGTAGAGTGGATCAGAGTATGTTCTATCTTAATTAAGAAGAGTATCTGAATTATAATTTACGCTATTTACATAATTTCTAGCTAGTATGTTAAGAAGAGGTATCACCAAATTGTTTTTTTTGGGTATATTACTCAAGGTATAGGAGCTGGATTCAAAAATTCATTATTGTACGTCAAAATTTCATTATTTTTCACTACATATGTCAATAAAACTTAAAAATTATATAAAACTTAAAAATTATTTTTGAAAATCTCTAATAAGCATATGGTAAATTAGATTCGGTACGAATTACCGGCTAAATGTAATTTACTAAAGAAATATTTCTACAAGGTTTCTTTAATAGAGATCTGTAAACTGGAAAAAACTACTACTAATAATTGTAATGCTCCAAAGGAACTAATCAATTACCTATTAAAGAAACCTTGTTTAGTTAGTCTAGCTTAACTATTTTAAATTTTCTGATTTAATAAAAGTTTCAGATTCAAAATGCTGAAAAAACATTCTGTATTTCAGTCATAAAATAGACTCATATAATTTTGTTGATAAATTAATCAAGCAATCGATCTTTAATACAATTGCTCTCTGAATCGGCCCAGAACACTTACGCGTATATTCGCTCTGTTGATAAAACGTTAAGGATGTATATGGGTTAAAGAAAATTAACTGTTTACGATTTTATCAACAAATAACTTTGTTTCAAATATCAACAACAACAAAAAATTTAATTTACTTTTGTGATATTTTTAAGATGAAAACTTCAAAACTTATCTGAAAAGTTTTTATTTCGGATGTGTATCGGGAAACAAAAAAAATTGTGTAATATTGTTCAGTTTTGATTGTAAAAATATATGAAATATTTTATACAATCAAATTATTTACGTATTGTATTAAAATTTGTAAAGTATTATATATTGTTCTTTTATCCTGTAAAATATCCTTTTACTCTCTTATTTTTTTTTTTTTTTTAATTTTAAAATAGTTTTTCGCATATAAAAATGCATAACTTATGTTTATTTTTCCTGATTTAACAATTTTTTTTTGTCATATAGTATTTATTAAAAGAATAATTTATGTAACTAAAGTACATATTATGACATTTTCCTGTATTGCATACAAAATATTTGAAAACATAATTTTTAGTACATGATTTTTCTTTTTATTTTTCTTGTTTGGACTGAAAAAAAAAAAAAACAATAAAAGGATATATGGTTAACATGTGTATTTTTGTGTTAAAATAGTCTAGACGTTCTATTACAAAAATATAATTTGTAAATAAATCTGTTTTATATAATTTTTGTTTAAGTTTTTATTTTTATGTATTCTTAAAAGTAAATAATTATACTGCCTTTTAGCAATGGTACGAAAGTTAATAAATTTATCTTTACAAGATATATTTTATGAAATATAAAAACAGAAATTGAAAAATTATCCGAAATTGTTTAAAATTACATTATTCTTGATTAATTTAACTAATAAAAATCATTAAAATCTTTTTTTTAAAGAAAATCTTTTTAAAAAAATTTGATAAAATAAGAAAATAATAATTGATCTGTGATTAATAATATTTGATAAATTTCGATAGATATAATTTAGATTAAATTTAATCTAATTAGTCCTTTGATGAACAAAAAAAAAACAATAATGTAAATGAAGAAGGGATTCAAAATTTTCCTCAATTAATACAGTCCATAAATTAAGGAAAGATAAGAAGTTAAAAAAATAAATATTATAATTATACGAAAAAAGGGGTAACAGCATAACTAATTTATGTAAAATAGCTTGAAACATATTATAAATTTTTGCTGAGTCACAATTAATAAAATATGAAATAGTTTTGAGTTAAATATGATACAGTGTAATAAAGTTATTTAATAAATATATTTGAAAAATTATCATAACAACATAATTATCTGAACTATTTTGTTATATAGTAAGTTAGAAATTAATGCTAAAAATTTATAGCTGATTAAATTAAATAATTTTAAAAATTTGTGCACTGAGAAAAATTGTTCTAAAAATATGATATTTGCGAAGTAAACGAAATTTATAAGTTTGCGTAGTAAGCAAACTTGGAGCAGTAAGCAATGTAATCTGTTTGTCTTAAAAACACACTTCATTCAGAAACTTTTACTGAAACTGAAATTTAGTAAATGTAATTAAAAGTTTAGTAAAATTAATTAAAAATAATCTTAGTTTCAGGTAAATTTACATATATGTAATAGATACGTAATATATAACTGAAATGTATCACTTCTTTACAGTTTTTTACGCAAGTTTTACTTAAAACGATTTTTGAGTAATATGGTCCGAATTTATTTTTGCGTAAAATAATGGGATTCTGCATGAAAATGCTCATAGTATATACTTGTCTTTTTTATCACTTTTCTCAGAAACGTATCGATCGTATAAATAAAGAATTAGGTGTATACTTAGTTCCGATAATTAATTGATTTATCTATTGTAATCAAGCTTTCTTTGAATAACCTTTGAACCGGATATGCCGGTTTAAGCAACCTTTAACTTGCTAGTAATTATAATAAAATCATAAGTAAATTGCAATTAAAAAATAATCTGTTGTGACTGTTTTGAGTAAATCATAATATTGTCTTCATTTGAATCAAATTTTTAGTACTGTCAGACCCCTCAGTCAAATAAATTAATACATAAAAAAAAGAAAACAGCCTGTTTTATTAAATTATTTTGAAATTTAAACAGAAAATGAAAAAAAGTATTTTAATTACAGGTAATTAAGTATTAAATAAAAAATCCTTGACAGTGATGTGTAAGTTGAAAAATGATAACGAGTTAAAATCATTAAGATTCTCATTTTGATTATAATTTCGCTTCTTAATTTTGTACTATTTTTTTTTATCTTCTTAATTAACTTCATAAAAAATAAGTAATTATCTGAATTTTACTTTTTTTTCTATGAAGTTCAATAAAATCAAATTAAGATTTTCACAAAAACTTTTATTCTATTTGGAAATTTATCATTATTCTTATGTATTTTTTTATATGCACTTTACTAGGTAAAAATATCTGCAGCATAAATTTTTTTTTTTTCATTTTTCTTTTATGTAGTTAATTATATTTAAGTTCAAATTTTTTTGTGGATTAAGTTTATTTTCTTGAAATTTTATTTTCATTAAAATCAATATTCCAAAAAAAAAAAAAATGGTTTGTAAATTCTTGCAATTCTTCAAAAATTTATTTGTGGAAAAGGAAATAAATAAAAAATTACAAAAAATTCCCTATAGTAAAAGTTAAATACGAAAAAAACATTTTTTGTTACAAAACTCAGGAAATCATTCTTCAATCATAATTAACCAATTTCGCTTCATTGCCTATGATTTGAAGCAGATTTTTTTTTTCAGTTCTATACCAGACTTCTTCAGAAATTGTATATACTTAAACTGCAGTCGGCAATATAATTTTCTTTTTTTTTATGTAATTTGGTAATATTTTTTTTATATATTTTATAATTTACTTAATATACATAATTGGTATCGATCGAATAAAGGAAGAAAAATAGTATTTTTGGGCATAATAATTATTGGATTATGTTAAAAAAAAGTTATCGTGAAACTGAATTACTTTGCAATAGTTTCGTATTTTTTGGGTTTGCTTACAAAATAAACAAAAAGTTTCTAAGATTTTTTAAATATTTTTCGTAACTATTTTACACAAATTTTTCGTGGGTATTATCTGACCCATAGATATTCCTTCGTTAGAAACAACCAACTCCTGTATTCCAGAATCCACGCCGTCTTATTTACATACCGTGAGATTTCCATAATTGGGGATCCTCCTGCGACTGATAATCCGTTAAAACGATGACTCCCTGATATTCTAAGCCTATTCTTGCTAAGAATTTTAATGTTAATAACAAGTTTAATGCTAGAATTGATAAATCAAATTTTAGCTCTGAGATTGTTGCTTTATCTTAATTTTATATTCTCTATCAATTTTTCCAACGAATGATGATTTATACATTTTCTGTGCTATGGACAGACAGACAAACTTGATTTTCAAAATAATCTTGCAGGTAACTTTACAACAAGAAAACGACTTTTATTTTTCATTTGGAGAGAAGAAAACTAATATTTTAGTTGCAGAAATTGCAATTCTGTTTTGTTTTTTGTTTTACCTTTTTATTTTATTCCAAAAGTGGAAAAAATGTATATTAGATTTTGCTAAGGTGAATTTCATAAAAATAAATTCCTTAATATATGTTTTTCCGCTAAGAATGTATAAAGATTGTTAAATTGAAAAAAAAACTCCAGTGCCTATTTTGTAGCAGAATTACATATATGTAACAATTTAATAGTGAAGCGAATTATCTATAATACAATTTTTACAAAGGTTTTAAATGTAAAACTTTTAGTAAAAAAAATACTTCCATTATTTATGGCGTAAATCTCTTACCAAGCACAAATTACTTCAAGAACATCTTAGTCCACTATCATAAATTTACTAAGTATACATACTATTTTTTAAATCAGTTCGTACCAATATTTTACATAATTTCAAAGGTAAATTTCCAATTTAATATTTTTTTTTTGTGTAATTTTGTAATATTAAATGCGATCTGAATAAATAATTATTTATAAAAGTTAGTTCGTTGATAAAATAAATGAGAGAATATATTTCATATTTTTTAAGCAAGGACAGATACATCATAATTTTAATCATAAATTTTTGTTATATGTTCACGTCGAATATTATATGCCAAAATTCCATTATAAAAAAATTGTCAATCCATTATAAAAAAAATTAAATAATTCTATAGTTTACGTTTTTATAAATATTACGTGTGTTACATGTGCCGTCAAAATTAATAAACTGATTTTGATCAAATATTTTTAATAAAATAGAATTCTTGTTCACTTGACAGACTTTAATTTAATATTGAACTATGTAGAATATATAATTTTTTTGATATTTGCAAATAGACGATAGTCTTATAGTATAAAATAAAATATTAGAAGCTTCTGAGTTACTGATGGAAGCTCTCAATACTGGATTACCAATTGAACTGCAGCGGGTAAAAAAAAAATCTAAATAATAGATTTTTTTTAGTTTTGGCCCGTCTAGAAAAAAAAGGACTGTAACCGCGGTTGCTAAAAAAAGACTGTAACCGCGATTGCTATCAACCGCGGTAGCTGATACCGTGGCACAAGGACTTTTGTTAAAAGAAATATATGGAAATATCTGTAAGTTGGCAAATATACCGATTTTATGATGCTCTGACCGATGTGCCGTTCTCAAAAAAGGGTCTATTTGTAGGTTTTTGTTGAAAAATTATTAGAATTCATACAATCAAATAATTTTTATGAAAACCCAATTTCTTGTCATGACGACCCGCCGTTTCCTCTTTGCCTCACGGGCTTAAATTGACAATTGAAGTGAGTGGCAAGTTTAATTCAGACATAGGCACATTTAATGCGTCAATTTTACACATAATTCAGGTATAGAACATGTTTTGTATATCAGAATCAATTTTCCAAAAATCGAGCTGTTAAATTATATTCAAATCATGTTTTTTACAAGCCTTTTAAATTATAAAGATTAAATTATACAGATTTTTGTTTTATTAATTACGTTTAATTAATAAAGCAAAATTAATTTTATATTGTAAGACGAATTAACGAGCATCAAAGCAAAATCAGCATAACAAACTCATATATCGATTAATTTAAATTATAACCCATTATTCAATTTTATTTATGTTGTAAATCACAAAAATACGAATTAAATTTTTGCCACAATTATGATATTCGAATAACAATTTTAACCCCATTTGAACAAAAATATTGTTTCAAAAAATTATTAAGAGGCAAGTCCTTTTAAAAACTATCAAATACGCCTATTTCATGTTACAATATTAGAATTAAAATTAAATTTGCATTGTTATTATATTAAAAGTTTGTTGTATTAAATTATAATCTGTTTGAAATGTTTTAAAAAAGAGGTTGTCCTATATTCCATTTAGAGCCATAATAGTTAAACGTATTCAAATTTATTATTCTATATTAAATTTAAATTTGTAATTAAAATATGTCGTTAAAATTTCATAATGGAAGTTTGATAAAATATAAATGGAAATTTGATAAGAAATTTAATTTACAAAAAAATAATAGCTAATTTGTTGTAATACATCTAAATACGGTTGAAGTATAGACAAATTTGATAGTGTATTCTGGATACTAATATCTTTAAATGAAGTTTTAAATATTTAAATTGTGTATGCTCAAAATGTCTCCATAAAAAAATAGGTAAAAGGATTAAATTGTTAACTAAAAATCATACTTTTATAGTTTTAAAACATTAAAAGGAGTTTTTGTGGTATTTATAATAATTTTAGTGGTATTTATTCTCTCTAATTTAACAATAAAGCTTGCGAAATATCTAAAATTTTTCGACATTTTCTATTACTGCGATATTTCATATCCGTAATTCTAATTTTTAGCTAAATCTAACTTTAACTAAGTATATTGACTTTATTTAAGTGCTAAACTAATAGGTTTAATTTTTTTTACTGTTCTGGCTATTTAATGCGGACTACAATCACAATTAGTCCTTCCAAAACGCGAAATCATTCTTTAAATCTGTAAAATTAAATAATCTCGAAAAACAGATTTTCCGTATTGACACGACTTGTTCTAAACTATGTAATTAAATCTACCAGATATATCCTATAATTATAAATAGTCTATATAACAACTGCCTGTATCAATGGAGGTGATTAAAACTTGCAACTACGACATTATTAATAATTTTACAGTCTATACAAATTTGTCAGATTAAAATAATAATCTGTATATGTATTTGAATACTTTCTATAGTATGTATATTACTTGTATTTTAAGGATAATTTTCTTCTCATTTTGTCTGTCGCTTCACAAATGTAATAATACAAATTTTTTCATGTCTGTCTAATTTATAGCAAATTAAAAATTCCTATCAATAAAATGAACTTTTTTATTTTTTTCATAAAAACATCTTGTCTAACAAAAACTTTTCTTGATATCTTTTAATTTTTTTATTAAAAAAAAAAAAAGTTTTCATTGATTTGGATATTAATTAAACATAAAAAATTATAAGATGGCAGAAAATTGAATTAATATTAAATTTTAAAATCAAATTTATCTTAAAAGAAATTTATCTGACAATATCAGTTGAACAACAACAACAACAAAAATGACATTATTGACAAATTACAATTTTTGAAAAATCAATGTTTTTCATAATGAAATGAAAAAGAATTTTTATATATAAATTTCTTATCTGTCATCAATAATTTGTCTATTTTTGATTGGTATAATTATATTGAAATTATTTCAAGTTTATAATTGAAACTATCTGTCAAAATTATGAATTTAAAAATTGATTTTCAAAAACTATTAAATTGTAATCAACTTTATTTTAAAGTACAATTTAAGAGTAGAAATTTATTGAATTTAAAAGTAGAAATCTATTGAATAATAATTACAACACTATATTATTATTCAAATTTAATGGTCAGTTTCACAGTGCGAGTTTAAACTTAAATTATTTCACTGTTTAAGTCAAATGAGTTTAAATAAATAAACCAAAGATTTCAAGTCAAATTTATAAAAAAATTGATATAAAACTAGAATTTTGTGGCACTAAAGATAAACTAAACATAAGCTGTTTTCATTTTCAATTACAATAACATTATTTTCTATTTTTAATTCACAATAATTCAGTTTCCTCAGTTTAATTAACCAGAAAAATATTTACAACTGTTGAAACCGAAGGAATTTTAATTTTAAGTTTAAACTACAATGTTCAAATTAGATTAACTTAAGTTTAAACTGTGACTGTGAAACTGGCCCTAATAGTTTAAATTATAGTTCAACCAACCATTATGTAATAAGTAATTTTTTTTAATTCTAAATATAAATTTATAATTGGATTGGAAAATTTGTTTAATTATATTATATCAAACTACCATAAAAATTGATTATTACTAAATATTTAAATATTATACAGTGAAGTAGTTTATTGACAGCCTGTAATGAAAGATAATTAATTAGTGTACGCGAAAATATTAAATTTAATATATTTTGTTATAAGTTCTGTATGCCACAATCTCTTAAAATTAAAGAAAACTAAATATTTTAAAGTTAATATTTATACTAAAATTAAATTTATATATTATTGCTGAAAAAATAATTAGTATCTTCATTACATAAAAATTAAATTTCCATTAATTTTTTTATCCACAAATATTTCAATCTAATTATTTTAACAAATTAAACATATTATACCAAATTAGATACCTTCCAATATTTTCAGAAATTGAAACAAAATCTACATAATTCTAAATAAATTTAAAATAAAATTCGTTAATTCTAAATAATTTATGCAAAATACTGGAAAACTATATTTAATTATATTACAAAGTTTTATTCAATTCCATTAAATTTGCTGTACATAAAAACAGTTTTTGATAATTATTTACTTTTCTACATTTTATGTTGTAGTCAATATGTAAAAGCTACTCAATTGAATTAAAATTTTTGAACAATTTATCAATTTACTAAAAATATGCTAAAATCAATTAACCTGAAATAATTATAAATTTTATTATTATAGTATTTAAAAAATTATATGTACTACAATTTTAATGAAAGCTAAAATAAAACTGATAAAATTATGTAATTACTGTTTTAATAATAATTAATGAACATTAAATTTTTTTTATGTTTTATAAGTTTTTTAAGGACTTTATTATGAAAATAATTGTATTAATTTATTAAAAAAAAAATTTTCTGAAATTATTTAATTTTTACAAATTATAATATTATACTTTTTATTATCATAAATTTTGTTCATTTAAAGACTACTCAAATAAGTGCAATTTAGCAATTATTAATTAATAAATTTTTTTTTAATTACTTTAGTTTTAATGACAATTTAAGTTTTCATTTTCAAAAAAATATTCGTATTAATTTTAAAGATATTTGTACGAAAAAATAGTTTCGGTGTTGTTATGAAAAAACTTAAATTTCCCATAAATTTTTTGTGAAGTCCATACGCTTTTTAATTTGTAGTAATGAAAAACTATTAATTTTTCTTACGTTTTTTTATTTGAAGCAACAAAAATTTGAAAAAATTAAGCATATTTTAAATAAATTTAAAGACAATTTTTAAATTCGTAATCCAGTCAGATTTTTACCACAAATATGTGAACATTGAATTCATTTTCTTCAAATAATCATTATAGCTATAATATTAACTAATATTAAAGTTATTCTAACTATTAAAACCAAAATAATCTTAAATATTACTTTTTATTACTTTTTCTTATCGATTTTGCAAACAAAAAAATAATGTTTGCTATAGAAAAGTTTTTCTAGAAACATTGAATTTAGCTAATAACTAGCTATTTGTAACACACTGTGCACTTCAAAATAAATATAGACAAAATTTTTTTTTTTTTTGGCAAATTATCTACAAATGTATTTACAGAAAGGACATTAAACGTTCATTTGACTTTTTTGTGGTTGAATTTAACGAAAGTTTTAATTAAAAAAATTATATAAAATTAAATTTAATAATTTCAATATTTCATGTAATTTAATAATATCGAGTTTTTTCTATTAAAATTGAGAGAAATCAAAATATTTTTGTTCATTACAGAGGAGTTGTTTGTACCTAAAATTTATAGTTTTGGTTAGAAATTACTACCAATTTTTGTTAGGGAAAATTTCTATAAATTTTGAAGAGTCTAATAATAATTAACTTAGGAGTCGTGGAGTATCCCATATGCCTAGAAAAACTATTAAATTTTATAAAAACGCAATGGGGGCGGAAAACACAATTTTTTTTAATAATTTTATTTAAGGATTAGAGTTATTTTATCAAAATTACATTTTTTTAATGAAAAATCAATGTTACTATTAAATGGAGAAGAATTTAGATTCCATATTTAAAAAAACTGTCGCAATTCTAGTAGGTTTGAATTTTAAAATAACAATATCTATTATGCTTCTTGTTACCACCAATTTTCACTATAATATGTCTGTTATTAGCAAATTCCCAATCAGGATTCCGATAATACGAAGCGTGATGTTAAATGTCCTTCGTTGGATGGACAAATGTATTACACCGTGAACCGTCCCGTCGTTGGATGGACAAATTTATTACACCGTGAACCGTCATGTTTTAATTAAAATTCTGAAAAAAAAATCTGAATAACTTTAATAATTTTAAAAAAAACTACTAGAAAAGGGGAGTCCCACAATTTTGTTATAAACTCTTGGCTTAATTCCCAGTGAAATTTAATTTTTTAAATGGTGTTTTGTTTAGTATCTCAAATAGGAGATTTATCTAAAAATCTATAGATCCTATTTTTATCTGAACAACATATTATGCATAAACGCAACGGAAAACCGGTTGTTAAAATTTATATAAAATACTTTTCTAAAAATATTAATCTTTTATAAAAAAAAAAAATATAATTTTTCTGGACAAATGATTTGTATTTTTTGTAGCAAAAGTTTTCAATTTGAAATATAAATAATTTTATGTTGGACTTTAATTACATGAAAATGATTTGTAATCCAAAAATTATAACAATTTTAAGTAAATATATAAAAAAAATTATAAGTTTTTAATTTATTTCTCTAATTTTCCTCCTTCTTTTTGTTTTGTAATCCGATTAAAAGTATCCTTTATTTTTTTTTTTGGAGATTTTCACTGCAAATATTGTACACAATAATTTTCATAATAATTTTTTTAATGTTTAAATATTGAAATAATATATATACATATATGTATATTATATTCAAGGAATTAAAGGTATATATATCTATAGAATAATAAATTTTATAAACCTCTATAAATACTTAGATATTATGAAAGTTTTTGTAAATGTTTTGTGGTCAATTAGAGAGTTTTCTGTTCTCCATAAATTTTATTAAATGTCTGGTAAACTAGCTTGGTTAAAAAAAAAATAAAATAAAATGGTTTTACCAATTATTTATTATTTGGGTCTCTATTTAAAAACAGTTTTAATAAAAATTTTATCCTAATTTTTTGTTTATGTTGTATTCTTTTTGGTTCGTAAAGACTATTATTTTTTTTTTGTTGGGTACAAAAAAAAAAAAAGATTTAAAATGAATTAAAAATTCTTTATTTAGTATTAAACCCAATTAATTATTAATGAATGGTTTTATTGAAGGTTAATTGATAGTTAAAAACCTAAAAGGTATTTTTTTTTAATAATATATTATATTTTAATTTATAAATAATTTAGTAAATGATTTTATATATTGATAATATTTTATGATTTAGTATATATTTTAAATTTATTAGGTAATAATTATTTATAAATCTTAAAATTTTTTTTATTTATTTATTCCTGAGAGTGAAATAAAATAAAAAATTATTTAAAACATAATTTAACTTAATTAGAATATGAAATTTTATATATATTTACAATTAAAGTATTTTTTAACTACTTGTTTATAGACTAAAACAATTCTTAACTTTATTTCTAATTTTAAAAATATTATATACATAATATTTGATCAAACTCAGTTATGTGTGACATGATATTTAAATTATCTTTAAAAAAAATAAAATAAAAACCTTTCGTATAAATCCTAGTGAAAAGTTAATTATAATATACTATGTTATTTTGCAAAATACCATAAGATAAAGTTTTAATTGAAGTTTAGTGATTTTACATTTTTCATTTTATGAAAATATAATTACCATCAAACGATACTAGATATTTGTATGCTGTCGTTATTTAAATATAGAATTTTCAGTTGGTCCTTCTTAGGATACCAAAAAAAAAATATAGTATCATTTTCTTTATAAAAACAATATTTAAGTTTTATAAGAAGGATTAATAAAATCGATAGACATAGGTAAAGTTTTTAGTTATTTTAATAAAATTTAAATTAATTTTATTTGGATATGACTTTCCTTAAAATAATTCATAATTGTAGTTTGTCGAAGTTACAGTCTGTTTTTTTTAACTCAGTCCATGAGGTTGATTAAAACTTCACTTTCCATAAAATTATAAATTATATTTATAAATAATTTGGAGAAAAATTATATAGGTCCTTAGATAAATTTAACAATTCGTATGGTTTTTATATATATATTTTTTATATATCCCAATTATATTTCAAAAGGATTGAGGTCCTATTATATATTTTGGAAAAATATTATTTCAGTGCAACTACTTCTACTAATTTATAAAAAACATTTATATTTTGTTAGTTATGACGGTTTCTGCTTTAAAAAATAATGCGAAAACTCCATGATATGAATATATTCTAGGGCTACTTATGAGATACTGTAGCCTGAGAAAGCACCTGCATAAAATAAACCGGGATCCAAATTACTTATATTATATTGTACATGTTAAGACGATAAAGAATCTGCTGAAAACATTCTATATGAAAACCTTGGCTGCCACTTTATGCATCCAGTGGAGCTGACGTTTCAACCATTTAAATAAAAAATATATTTCCTTTAGAGTAAAAGTCATGGAATTGGGTTATAATCAATGGGTCTTATACTACACAATAGGACCTTAAATTTAAATAAATGAAAATAAAATTTAAAAATATTGCTTTACAAAAAATAAAAAAAAAAATAACGACTTTTTCAAACAAAAAAATTAACTCCAACTATTTTTTATTTATAGAAATCAGTTGCGGTTTGGTCGTTGGTGGAAGAAGATCTAATTAAAAAAAATTATTTTCGATAATATGTTTTGTGCTTTTTTCGTGATTAAATTTAATTGAGTGAAATAATTTTAACTATAAAAATATAAAAAAGTGATATTTTTTAAATTCTTTATTAGTTATTAGTGATGTAATTTAATTTAATTTTTTTTTTTAATAATTAAAACAAATTTAAAGTGTGTTAAATTAATTTTTTCGGTTTTTTTTGTATGTAAAATTAAAGTTAATTATTTTAAAAAAAATTCTGGTGTTAAAAAAGTGCAAATTTTGATTATAACATGATATAAATTCATATAATACGACATAAATATCATCTGTTATGGAAATACGGAAAAAGTCAACTAAGGTAATTATTTTCTTATTAGATAAGTTAGGTTAAATTTACCAGAATAGTGAAAATTATAGCCTTAATATTGCTGTTATCTTTTATTGTATTTCCCTTCTATTAATTCGTAGTTTAATTTGGCCTTACATAAATTTAAGACTTACCAGTGTGTTTTATTAATTTTGAATAATTCACGCTTAGAAGTCTCAGTTTGCTACAATTATGATAAATAAAGTAAGAATGTAGTATCGTATAAAATTTGGTTTAAAAATTCGATTTTAAAGCAAAATTTCTATCTATTCTCTAATTTAGTTTTAATAATTTAGTGGATTTAGTTCTTAATTATTCAAAATTCTATTTTAGAATTGTAAAAATTATATTTTATAACACATTTTTTTATATTTTTTTTTAATAATAATAATGATAATGACAACAAATAAAAATAACAATAATATATCCTTGTAAATGTCCTTTTTTTTTTATCGAATAAAACTGAATTATATATTTTAAATATTTGAAATGGTGCAGAAATTTATATTATCCTAAAATAAAAGTTATTATTCCCTAGTTGAAAATAAATTTATGTTTATTATTAAGATTTACGGAAATTCGAATATACTTTTTGCGTATACATTTAACATATTTTATTTATAATTTTTATATATGTTTATTGTTAAAAAAAACTGGGTTATAAATATGAAAATTTACAAAATAAAAGAAAAGGATATAAAAATATTATTTATTTTTTAAAAATATACACAAAAAAAAACAATAAATTAGTATTAAATTTACGATAACTGGTAGTAATAATAGTGATGGTAATGCACTGGTATACATAGTTTTATATATTGGGTTCGTGTCCGAAAAATTGATTCTTTTATCTAATTTAGTTTTGTTTTAAATGAGTAATAAAATTCTGAAAATGATTGCCATTATTTATTTCTAACCAGAAATATTTATTTCTTTAATTCCAAATTTTATGGTAGAATCTTTTTTTGGAGAAACCAATTTAATATTATAGAAAGCGAAATAAAATGTCTATGCTTTAAATTGCTATTAAATAAATAATTATAATACTGCTAACTGAGCAGTATTATTAATTTTTTTTTTAAAAAATTTATCAGACAATCATAAAACATAATGCGATTAAAAAATTTTCTTTCATCTATATTGAAAAGATGAAATTATTTATGTTTCAAGGTTATTTTCCAATATTTAATGGAATTTATTTTGTGCCTAATTTTCTAATTTAAATTCGAAATACAATTTTTGTGTGTGAATTTAAAACAGAAAAAAAAAAAAACTGTAGACATTAAATAAATATAGGAAAATCTAATTTATAAAAAAAAAGGACTTATCTGAAGGCTATTTTATGCTTATGTGAATTCTTTATAAATTTTCAAATAGAATAATATATTTTAAGTTCATATCACATTTTATGATTATAATTTTAATGGCATATAAATTTTAAGTAAAATAAATTATTTTAGTAATAATATATTTATTAGATATTTTTTGAAGAAATTAAAATTAAAATTATTTAATTTAAATTGAATTTTATATGCTGTCAAAATCAAAGAAGTGTAAAAATTTTATTTCTAAATTACAAACATAGAGTACTATACGTATATGAATTACTTAGAAATATAATTCTTTAAATTTGCTGAAAATTCATAATGTTATAAGAAATTGAAAATTCTATGCGACAAAATTAATTCGATCCTTGGATAATTTGATTTTCCTCTTTAATTCAATTTTCCTATCAGTACGTTTTTTCAATTAAAAATTTGACTATCGGTAAATAACGTTAATCACATATTTTAAAATATTTCAAAAGTTTTCATAATTAAATACATTTTACGATAATAACATAATTAATGAAATATAAAAAAAAAAGTTTTATTATTTAAAAATGACTTCATTTTTAGTTTTTCCATTGGAAAAATTAAATTATACTGTAGCACAACTTTCTGGTATTATAAGAAAAGAAAAAACGTAAAAATTTAGTTTTCACTTAATTTAATTAGTTACTTTAACACCATTGATGCTATATATTGTGTTATATTTTTTTTTTATTCGGTATTTTAGAACTTGGTAAACTTCAGTTCTGAAATTTAATACTTGCATGCCAACAAATATTATGTATGTTATAAAATAGTTGTAATCGACCAATAAAAATTCTCCTTCCTTTTATCGTAAACAACAATTATATTAACGTACTAAAATTTAATTTGAAAATTAAATTAATGATTTATCTCCACATTAATTGAGATAAATAAATAAAGTAGGGTAGTGTGGTACATTACATAATAGGGCACATATTACAGTCGATTTTTTTCTGCGTTTCCCAGAGCCATAAACATTTGGCAAAAATGTGACCTATCACAAATCAAAATTTAGCTTAAAATAATTAATAGTATAAATTTAAATGTGTTTTCATTTTAAATTTATGCATAGCTAAAAAAATGTATGTGAAATTTTGACTGTGCGTCTATCACAATACTACCCCTAATTTTTTAAGATATTTTTCTTTTAAAATCTGTATTGTTCCTAGTTGAGTAAAAATATAAGAAATAATAAGGATAGTCTTAACTTATTTAGGTAATTTACAGAAATAATGATAATTATTAAATTTGGCACATAAAAATCGGGTAATTTTCACATTATGAGTGAAACGTTTTGATTAAAAAGAAATCAAGTGCAAAAAAGAATTAAGATTCGAGAAAAAGATTCTAGAAAAATATATTATAACACAATCGGTATATTATAACACAAAATAAACTGTCACAATTATTGATCTGTAAATCTGCAACCTTCACATTTTATGGACTTTCAAAATGATCTTAATTTTTGATTATATTTAGTAAATTAGAGTATTCGGAATTAACTTAAAATATCTGGTGAATTATAGAATTTATTCAACTGGTTTCGGTCTACAACTCAAAATGTGTAAAATATATCCCCTTCTACCCTAATAAATACCATATTTTCTAAAAATATTTAACACAATTTAAAATAATTTTACATTTCAATTCGTACAAATATTTTTTACAGAAAAAATTATCCTATATTAAATTTGAAAATTCTTTCAATTTATGTATATTTCATAAATTACTTATGCTATCTTATTACATAAAAATGATAATTTTAAACTATTCAAAAATTAGAGTTTACAAGCTTTTTTTAAAAAAAACAACCAAAAATGGATATCATTGTGGACATGATTAGTAAAAGTGGTATACAAAAATTTTGATTTGTGTTTTTCCATTTTTATTGTTAAGACTTTTCAACATTAAAAACTTTTCTAAAAAATTTTTTTTTTATTACATTCAAATGAATAAGGACATATTTATTATAGTATTGATATACATATACATATAAAACTATGATATAATAGAATAAAAAGCTTATTTTTTATTTGTTACTCTTGAATAAAATTTTTTAGATAAATTTTTGGAAAATTTTCAAAGCTAAAGTTTTATGACAGTAATTTTTTTTTTTTTTTTACAATTTTATCCATTTATATATGAGTTAAAAAGTTGTAACTTTTCATATAAATTTGATGTTAAATGAAAATTGTTTTAAACCAAATTTTTTTAACTTAATATTTTTGTTTTTTTTTTTGGGGGAAAACTTTTTTTTAGGTGATTGTGGGTTAGTTTTTTTTCAATTTAAATGATGTTAACACATAAATTTTTGGAAAAGTGTTAAAAATGAAAGTAAACAAAAAAAACTAATAATAATAAAATTAAATAAATTTTTTACTAGAATCATAGATATAATTTCTCGAAAATTAGTTTTGATTGAAAGCATTTCCTCTAGGATAGTTTTACATAAATTTTTTTTAGAAAAATTATTTTCATATATAATTTCTTTCTTGAAAATTTATATAGTATGTAATTAAAAATATTTTGAAAATTTTTTTTGTTAAATAATATTTTTAGTAATAGAAACATTTAACTTTTACTTTACTAGAAATTTTAATTAGAATTTTTTCTTGTAGATTTATGTACTAAAAAAATATGATTTTAATTTGGTTCGTTAAATAATTGTATGTTAAAAAAAGTTTAAATGTTACATTGTAGCTTAGATTGTAATTTAATATTTAAAGAATAATTTTAATTATAATTTTAATATTGTCACAGTAATTTTTGTATTAGTTTGTCAGTTTCTGAAATTTTGGAAATTTATTCCTATGGTAATTTTATATTGAATGTGAACTATGTCTATGAATAAATAAATTTAGAAGTTTCATGATTTTCTGTTTGGTTTACAAGCTTAGTTTATTTTTAAGAAGACTTGAATATTTCTGTAACAATGCAGAGTTTTGTAATATTACATTGTAAATTCTTTGATATTTATATTTACAGAATTTTGTATGACTAGCCAGACATAGGGTAGAAAGTGCTCCCTAGCCAGACATAGGGTTGAAAGGCTAGAAATACAGAAATTTAAACTTTTTACAAAAAAAGCCAAAAAATGTTTCACGTAACAAATCAAATTTCAATAATATTTATTTGATTTAACCCAAAATCACAAAATAGCTTCTAAATTACAGGACCATAATAACTAAACTAAAATACTCAAATCTATAATATATCTTCTTCTTTCACATTTGTTTTATTTTAAAACTAATAAATTCAAAATCCACATAGTTTGCTAGTTCTGGTTAGAGTTTGAAGGCGAAAAATGCTTATATATGTACAAATGCAGTTTTCCATATTTGCTATTGTTCAAAGATCTACAAAGTTGTCTATTTCTGGCCATCGTTATTATAAGTTTGTTGGTACCTTAAGCGTTATTTATTCGTATAACCATTTACACCCTCGCTACCAAACTCTGATTTAATCTAAAATGCGAAATATTACATTACGAAATTTAAATATATTACATTCAGCGAAAATATTATGCTGCTCAATATACATAAAAGTCATTTACACATAAACTTATACAATAGATAACAAAGAAAAGCGCACTTGTACATTAAATTTAATATTGTTCGTTGATAGTTTTGTTTTTTAAGATTATATCCAGTTGTGAATAATTCGTATATCAACCAAAATATACTAAAATAAACTTTTATTCTTATGTAGATTTTCCATAGCTACTAAAAAGAATTTTTAAATATTATAGTTCTTTTACATTTGTTTTTATACAAAAAAAAAAAGGAAAAAAAAACCAAATAATTTTCCACTTTAATGCAAAATATCCTTATAAGTAATATCCATATATTAAATATAAAAAAGGAAGATTTCAAAAAATTTACTTTATATTTAAAATATTTTCAATATTTTTCCATATTTCCTTCAAAATACTTTCAAATATATTTTTAGATTATATATTTCATAAGCAAAAAAAAAAACCTTTTCGAAACAATTTTTGTGTCCTTTTACAAGCAAACAACATACAACAAAAAATAAAGTTTTGTTTCTATTAAAATATCTTCACTACTAACTACTACTACTAAAAAAAAAAAAGCAGAAAACTTTTTCTTATTTTGTCTATTTTCGATTTTCTATAAAAAAAAATATCCTTTTTTTTTTGTCAAAATGTCGTCACCCGCCACTAAACATGACATTTTATGTGTGTTGAGTAAAAAAAATATTTTTTTTTTTTTCTATTTTTCTGTTGTTGTTTTTGGGGGTTTAAACTTTTCTATAAAACTTGAACTGTTTCATTTATACATATATCCTTTTTTTTTTCATAAAATAGTTTTTTTTTTCTTTCATATACATATATATTTTTACGATAAGGATAATAATGCTTTATTAAATGCTTCACATCTGCACCAGAACATATAATATATATAGAGAGAGATATAGAGAAGATGTAAAAAAAAAAAGAAAGAAAGGATATGTGTATATATCCTTTTTAATAAAATGTTATTTTGTATGAATTTCTTTTTGTTGATCACATGTGTATATGATGCGGAGTGACGCGCATTAAGAGTTATATCCATTTTCCAGGTTTGTGTGTATCAAAAAAAATATATTTTCTATTTTTTATTTTTTTTTCGGAGCAATTTTCCTTGATGTCTGTATGGCCTTTACAATCATTCTGTTTATAGAATATATATCTTATATCTAATTTTATTAGCTACTTATAGGTTTGACAGTACGTGAAAAATAATGTTGTGTCATAGTATAAGGATAATGTATATATATACGTATTTATAATACAGTTTTTTTTTTTTTTTGGGAAATATATAACGAAAATATTTTGTAAGATGTTTTATTGGATTTAGATTGAATAGAATTTTCTTTTCTTAGACTTTTATATTTTATTTTCTTATATATTTTCATTTTTTTTTTACTTTACTTTACTTTCTTTTTACTGATTGAGGAAAAGTTTATCGTTTTTATTTTCGGTTTATTTGTGTGTGAATGAAAATATTTATTTATTTTTCACAGTTGTGTTTTTTTTTTACTTATTTTTGGTCCTGTTTGACATAATGAAATTACTATTTAGGTTCTTTTATGATTGTGATAAGGTATTTCAAAAAAAAAAAAAAAAATGTTGTGTAAAATGAAATATTTTTGATTAGTTTCTTTTTAAAAAAAAAAATAGATAAAATTCTAATAAACGACAAAAGATAGAAGTTAATAACAGAAATACATTTTTTATTGGTAAAATCATTTAGCACTTTTATCTTTTATACTGCTATGCCACAACATTATGTTAATAATAATTTTAAAAAAATTTTGTAAAAAATTTTAGTTAAAATTATAGCTTTGCAATGGCAACCAGAAATATGTTTCGGTCTTAGATTTTTATTTTGTTAAGATAATGATTAATGCTGAAATACATAAATCGAATTTACCTGTGAAATATTAGTTTTTTTTAAAATTTATAAACAATTTTTAACTAAATATGTTGGGCAATCGTAAGTCTTGTTTAGGGCAAAATCGGGCATAATTCGTTTTGTTTTGAAAGGCCATGTATCGAGCATAATTCGAATTTAGGACATAATGTAGCACAATGGAATATAACCACTGGTTTACAAGTTTAAAAACTTAAATAAAACACCAGATAAAATTAGACTTATTATTATTTAAATTAAAGTTTATGTATTTGTAAAATCCTATAAAATCTTATTAAATTATTTTTATTTCTTAACTTTATCCTTTTTTTTAAAAAAAAAAACTTCTTTCAATGAATTTTTTTAGTTAAAATTTTTTGACAAAGCTTAAAAATAGCAAATACTGAAAAAAGGACGAAAAAATTGAAAACTTTTTATATTGATATTACAAAAAAAAAAAGAAAGTAAATTCTATTTTCATCTAAAATGTCATATAATATTCACTTAAGTTGATTTTTATAAAAGTCACTATGGAAATAGTTTACAGCAATAAAAGTCAATAAAAGGGATGCATTTAAGATTAAGTTTTAAATTGAAATTTAACAAACTAGAAATATATTACATAGAACTTTTTATGTAATATAAAATTAAAAATTTCATAAAAATACTGGGTGTTTCAATGATAACATTTTTTATTTGTAAATCTCAAATATGTAATTCTTCAACAATTTTAATGGAATTCCAATTGAAATTAAACTTTTTTCTTTCCCAATTTTATAAATGGTTGTCGATTATAATTTGAATTTTTCATTATTCAATATTTCGAAAAAATAAAAACTGCTTTATTTAAGAGTTAACAATTTGAAGTGGATTCTGTCATTTTTATAATTTTTCATGTTTCATAAATAGAAAGTTTGATAATTTTACGACATAATGTCTTAAGAAGGAAAGCTGATGTATTGAGAACTCCGATAACAAAATTATCTAATGCAATTCATATAAACTTCCAAATTAGTTGCATGCAATAAAAATTTTATACTAAAATAGTACATCGTTGGATTTGGTATTAATTGTACTATAAATTATTCAAAAATTATAATTATATTTCAAATTGTATCAAAAAATATGTTAAAGTATGTTTAAAATTTTTTTAAATACGCAATTAGAGAACAATTTAATTAATCTTATTTATTTTAAAGTCGTATTCGGATTCTTTATAAAAAACTTATTTCGAAAATTTATATTTTTTATAAAAAATTTATTTCGAATAATATAAATTGTAACTTGAAAGGTCAAAAGTATTTATTTTTTCCATTAATTTTATCTTTTAAATAAAATTTTATTTATTTTACCCAAGGATTTTAAATTACATTTCAATTAACAGAATTAAAAATAATATTACTAATATTAAATATTTTTCATTTCTTTTAAAAAAAGTCTTGGTATTTAATTCTATTTATAAATACCAATTTAATGTAATTGCAAAAATTGTTTAAAGTTTATAAATTTTTTTAATTATTTATATAAGATATTAAAAAAATTCTACATATTTATAATTAATTAACCCATTTTATACTAATTAATATATAAAAAAAAATTATTAGTAATATAAACCTAAAACTTTTCTATTATCTCAATTATCCTGTGAACATTCTAAATTAATTTAAAAGTTTTTTTTTTTTTTAACTAATCCTTAATTTATTATATTTTTCTTTTTGTGAAAATTTTTCTTTTTCCTTTAATAATAAAAAAAAAATGTTAACATTTTTATCCATAATGTTAATAAATAATTTAATTATTTGCAATCATGCAACCTTTTTTTTTTTGTTGTCATCAGCAAAGTAAATTATTTATTTCCACATTGTTTTTTTTATGTACAGATACTAACAAAATTTATATGTTAGTAAATCACATTGTCGAAATGTAACTCTTAAAATACAATATAAAAAAAATATAAAAACAAAGCTTTTACTAAAACTTTTCATTAAAAAGTTTTTCATCTTCAATATATAAAAGAATGGAAAAAGTTTATTTGTGCTAAGTTGTTCGTAAAATTAATTTAACAGAATTTTCTTTTAAAATTTACTCTTTTATCACTAAGTGCTTCAAAAAATTTTATGATACAATTTTATATATTATTTAGTTTTTTTGCTCAAGGAAAAAAAACACAGGTTTTTGGAGATGAAAATATAAAATTTTTAAAATAAATTTCTTGAAAAGTTTACGACAAACGGTCCAGTAGAAAAAGGATAACCTTCCAGCATGAAAACTCGATGTTAGTCTAAAGTTTACATTAAATTAGTACAGAAAAATATAATTTTAGATCTACTACCAACAAACACAGTTCGGAATCCATATAAAATTAGTAGGTCCAAATTGCAATAAAAAAATGTTAATAAACTTCAAGTACAGATAAGTTTGAAATCATAAATTGAGGCTGTATGCTCCTCTCAGTGTAGCCAACAAGGAGAATAAAAGTTAACTAATGGTTTCTGCAGTTCATATAAAATTAGTATATTTTCAAACTATAATGTCAGTAAATTTCAATAAGTTAATTAGTTGTAGTAGAAACTTATCGGTTTTTATTCCGAAATTTTCATAGATTTATTAAGTAAAATGTTTGTCTTCAATAGTATTTTCAGATTACATTTTGATTTTTTCAACCAAACAAAATGGATTTTTTTCACAAGATTTCTGTCGTTTTCAAAAATCTATTGGAAAAAACGATTTTTGTGACTTTTGGTCATGTGGCCATTTTTCTAATCAATTTTTAAGCAGTTAAATAAAAATATAAAAAATATTTGTCATATACCTCCGACAGACGAAATTATTTAATGATCATTAATTCCTTAAGTACATATAATAATTTTTCTCGTCCGTATTTAATGAGACTTTAATATCATCATTATCACGTTGAAACTTTTATAGAAAATTTCAATGGCTTGAAATCGTATTATTAAAGGAAAAAGAAAATATTTTTCAGCTTGCATATTTTACATTTGTAAAAATTGATAAAACTTTACTAAAATGTAATTTTTTATGTGATAATTAGAAAAATTTTAAAATTTCACAATTAAAAAATACAAATCTAAAATAAAATAATAATATTAATCGTGTGTCCTGTTAAATATTAATGATTGTTAATGGCCAAGTATGATTACTTAATGATTTAAAGAGCATTATCTGTCGCATGCATTAATTAATCTATTTAATAAAATTTGGTATTTTTGCAAATAACTTTCGATGTATTTCGTTTCTTTTTTCTAAAAACACTAAAATTCTTTTAAGGAAATAACAAATTAATTATCGAAGGACTAATTTCACTTCGAAATACTTTTTAAAAATTACTTCATTATTTTTCTTCTTTGCAACAAAAATTTCAATCTTTTTTTCTGTTCAAAAATGAATTATTTTATAAGCAAACAAATTTTTATTCAAAAATATTTTTTTTTTATAGCTCTCTGTTGGTTTATGAAAAATATAAACTTTGAACAGGAAAAAATATATACATACATATATATATTTTGTTTCTTATCATGTCAATGGGCCTAACCAGGTTAATATGGTATAGTTGACAAGGACATGATTCCCTTGAATATGGGGATTTAATATACAACAAACTACAAAGTAACTAAAAATTTTATAATATGTGTACGGTGTACCCATATTATACTATAATATATATGGCAAGCTCTAAACTGTTAATAGGGTTTTGTCTGACATCATATTACTTTACTAATTGAAAATTGTCATATATATATATGTATATATGAATACTCTATCTACAAATTTTATATCCTGGGTTTACTATTAAGACACGTGTTGAACATGTATATAGTACAAAATTTAAATGGGGGGTATAAACATTTTTTATAACAATTTTTTTTTTTTTTTTTCATTTAAATATCCTCAACGGGAGTAATATAAAAGCTTCAATGTTTGAAGGTTTGGTTTTATTTAGTTAACTACTGTAATAGTGAAACAAACAAAAAATTAGGTTATGTACGAATTAAGTAATCTTTATACAAAAAAAAAACAAGGCGAAAATATAGGATGTTTATATATTTTTGTTTAGTAGAGTTATTAAGCCAATTAATTAATATTTTGGTGAAATAAACTTTTTTTTTTTGGGGACATTTATGTGATAAATATTTAAGTAAAATTTATATTAAATCTGCGTTTTTTTGTTTAAGTAAATTACTGGTAAATTTAATATAAAATTATTTTTTTTAATAATGAATTAAACATTTTTAACCCAATTCTCGCGCGTGTTTGGTTGTCGCGACTTTTAAAAAAAAATATATATTTTTATATTTACTTAAGCATTTCTTGGAAAATGTTATAGATTTGAAAATTAATTGCAAATTTACACATTTATTTAATTTTAACTTAGAAAGAATTTAACCTCAACTAATATTGTTGAATAAAAAACATCGTAAAATATTTGTTAAACTTATCTGATGCGAAAAAAATCAATATAACTATGTTTATTGCGAGTTTATTACGTGACATAATTCATATTGTGAAAACGTATCGACAGCATAAAGTACCTTTAAAATACTAACTGCGATATATATCTTGTGTAGTCGCATATGTCGTAAATCTGAACTAATTGTTAAAAATCTTTTAACACAAGACACCCTTGAACAATTTCCGAATTAAAATAGTCTATTATATTGCTGGACATATACGAGCCCATGTGGATAAACGGAGACATAGATAATTGCGAAAAATATGGATAAACGGAGATACATACGTAAGAAAATAGCCTTAGCTACTACGCTGAAGTTGAGTTACCGCACCCCGTTTTTCAACAGGTCATGGGTATCTAAAATTTTAAAATTTATTGAAATGTTATATTTGGACAATAAATAAATATAATTCACCAAAAAAGTTTGTGTATTTCTGTAAACCCCCCAGTGGCGAAAAATGGATTAAAGATAAATTTATTACTGTAATTAGATTTTTCTAAAAGTTAAAATAGTAAAAAAAAAATTGAAAAATTTACCTCTGATCAAAAAAATATCTTGGACTAAAGTTGATTTCTATCTTTTCTTGTCTTTTTTTTTAATGATTTATATATCAAAATAAAAAACTTAATTATCTGTAGTTCTTCTCTGTAAGATTAAATGAATTTCCCAAGAGCATTTTCATTAAAAATAGCTGCATAATGAAAATTTCAAAGTAAAAGTTGATAAGTAAAAAAAAAAATCTTAATAAAATAAAGAAATAAGAAGCTTTCGATTTTTTTTTACAAGAAAATAATTATGTTTAATTTATTATAATCGATTAAATTTAATGCACTCTGTCTGTCTGTTTTTTTTCATAATGAATTTTCTTTCTTCATTCAAATACCAAAGGAAAAATATGCAATTAATGAACTGTTATCACTATGAAATCTTTTGGTTCATTATCTTAGTTTTTTTTTATGATTTGTTTTGTAGAAAAACAAACTAATTTTATGGATATGATTATTAGGGTTATATAGATAAATAGTCAGATGGTAAAAGATAATAATAAAAAAATTGTAAAATTTTGAAGATATTTTAATTATTAGTTGGCATTTTATGAATAGAAGTATTTTAGCAAATTTAAAATTCATGGAGTAAAACTACTATGTAGTAGTCTCAAGGTTTTTGGGTAAAATATGAACTTTAATTATTAGTAAATTCGAGTAACGTGTTAAATTACAGTTTAATGATAATTGTTGCTGTATAATGTTCAAGGATGTATGGATATAAATAATTTATCCCTGAGCGATTTGTTCCTAAAATCCGTTTTTTTCATAAAATCGATCTAAAGTTATCCCAGAAGACGTAGCCCGCCTTCTGGGAAAAAAACGGATTTTAGGAACAAATTGCTCAGGGATAAATTATTTATATCCAGTAGTAGACCATTCGTCACTGGACTTAAATTTTCCAAATCGGCTACAAAGTATTACATTATTTTTTGGTAAAGATTTACTGTCTTAAGTTATTTTTTTAAGGTTCAATTTAATGTGGACTCTCAGTTGTGGAAGTATCTTAAATTATATTAACTACTTTTATGTATTAATGTTTATTACCTTTCTACTAGTTTCTACTAGGAGGTAAATTAAAAAATTTTGCTGACTAATTACTAATTCGAATTGTAATATTTCTTTTGAAACTTGTTATTTGCCAGACAATTTAATCAATATTTTATTTTTAATATATTAAAATAGTAATAATTAATAATAATTATTAGTTTATAATTCCAAAATATTAATATTATTAAAATATTTTGTATATTACCTAACATTAAGTCATTTATTGTAATTTAAAAGTCATATTTATAAATAGTAATTCAATTTTATTCTTAATTTTAATATTTTCTTTAACTAAATTCATAAGCATCCTCCAACTTTCTCTATTCCTTTGCAAATTCTTTACCATCTTGGATCAATACTTCTTACATCAGCTCTCCATCTTTTTATCTGACAACATAATTTTCTTTGACCATATCTCTCTTGTTATCCAATCTGTGATTGATTTTAAATAATCTTTATTTAGAAATATCAAAATAAATTTAATTTCATCCTACAATAAATATCAAATTATTACAATTGATATATAAATATCAATAAAATTTATAGTTACATTTCAGTAAATTAGCAATAAATTATTATTATATTAAAATTCAACAAATAAATTTCAAAGCAATAAATCATTGATTTACAAAAAAAAACTATATTATATATAAATGTCCTTTTTTGTACAAACACTATAATTTCATCAAATTCAGATGAATGATTATTATACATTTTCCTATTTATTTGTTAGATAATATCCAGGAAATTTGTAAATGAACATGTTGTTGATTTTGAGTTGGTTTTTTTTTTCTTTATGTTTTTTGTCTGTCAATCATAACATAAAATTATTTAATATTTTCTCACCTCAATTGAAACTTTAACCTGAAAAAGATCAAAAATTATTTTTCGTTATTTATTATAAACATATGTCCAAAAAAAAAAAAACATTTTTATAAAAATACCTGACATATAATTGACATTATATAATCTAACTTATTATATCTTATGAAATCAAATGAATTATATAGATATTTATGTAAGCTATAAATGATTATTGGATTTAGAAAATAGTAATTTTCGAAATTGTAAATAGTAATTTGAAATTACATATATAGTTTTATCCACAAATTTTGTCAAAATTTATGTTAGAATTTAATAATTTAGCTAATAGATTGTGCAATTGACTGTGTGCAGATGACATGCTTGCCAAATTTGTATTTATAAAATTTTTTATTTATAATTTTAAAGTAAAATAAACTTGAATAGAAAGCTTTGCCAATACAGGAGTCACATTATAATTTAATTATATTCCTGTGGAATAATAATATTAAATAATTTTTAGTATATTTATAATTAAAATTATTTAACATAAAATTGAAGACAAAAGGAAAAATTTAATTTAACACTTAAAAAGAAATATTTTTAAATTATTTAACTTATAAAATTGTATTGAAGTTTATTCCATCGTGAATAAGGACCTTAGTTAGAAATATACAAAATTTAGTTAAATTTTTAGTATTTAGTTATTTCCTTGTTTTAGTCTAAAATTAAATTGAAAAGAAAACCAAAGGTTAGTGAAAATGTTTTTTAAAAACTTTTTCAAGTATATACCAAGTATATAATTTTTTGTATTGTTTTTGGTACCTAAAGAAATATAAATTTATTTAAATGAAATTTGAAAATTTAACACAAATTTGATCACGTAAAATTTTTTAAATTTATCTAAATAATAAAAATACATATTTATGAATATGTCAATTATAAAATGCATTTAATATTAGAGTCACATTAGTTCTAATAATAAATTCATGAATGTTAAATCTAGAAAAATAGATTGTTTCACCAATAAAATAAAGTAATTAAATTGAAATAAAAAAATCAAATTTTGTTCTAGTGGATATTCCAACATAAAAGTGTATAAAAAGACAAACTTTTATTGCAAATTTAATTAAGGTTTCTTTTATAAATTCAGATTTTTTCATATATGAAATTTTTGCATTTTCTGGTTAATTTATTATAGTGGAAAATTAGTGGAAATAAGATATGTTGAAAGCTGTAATATAATTGATGAGCATAAAGTGGATAAAGTTGTTAAATAATATATTTTTAAAATGAGATATTATATTTTTGAAGGGTTGAAAAGTTTACTACAATTTTCCAAATTTCAATTTGAAAAATGATTAATAAATATGTGAAAAAGAATTAATTTAATTTGAAATTGGTATTTTATACGTTCTGAGTTATTTTCTGCTTCAGAAAAGACATAATTTTGAAATATTGATGTTAAATGTGTATAGAATTTATAATCAAACTTAGAAATTTAATTTTTTCAAAACTATTTTTGAGTAAATCAAAACTAAACTTTTAACTCTTAAATTGTCAAACAAGTTCATGTATAAACTAGACATAAAAATAGACATACAGACATCCTTTAAAATATTACTACCAAAATTTTAAGAATTTTTTCTCCAATCTTTTCAATTATATTAAAAAGTCAATAACAAATAAAATTTTCTAATAAAATAAATTAAATTTTACCTTGAAAAAAAGCCGATAATTTAAATTAAAAAGATATATCCTTACAAAATATATACATACTTAAAAAAATTTCTTTAAGAATATATCATTCAAAAGATTTTAGATTTTTCAATAGCCTTGTTTGAATTGCATAAATTTACTTATATAAAGTTTTTCCTTTACTTTTCTAAACTTTACATGTACAAGAAGTAAATCCAATTTTATAGAACTATACAAATAAAATTATAGATATATTTTTTTTTATTCAAACTTTTTACATCAAAATACTAAAAAAAACCATAGAATAAGTAAATTCAATTGGACAATCAAAAATTTTTACACTACTACTATGTACATACATAAAAAATGATAAGGAAACCTGGAAATGCAAACTGAAAGGACTTCTTATTTTCATTTCCGATTCCTTACTGAAAATATCCTGCAATTTAAATGAATATTCATTGAAAAGTTTTTCAAAAAAAAAAAAAAATAAAGAAAATTTTCAAAAAAAAAAATTGAATGAATGAAAATTTTTTTTGTACAAATTTTCTTGTTGTATTTTAGAAAAGAAAATTTTATATGAAATATTTTTGTTAGATATGATTACATTAAATTTAATTTTCATACAAAATTTCTGTCTTATTATTAAAATAATTTTCTTTTTTTTTGGGAAATTAAATTAAAATTTTAAAATATATTTGTTTAAGAATGAAATTTTATCTTAATTTATTTAATCAAATATTAGAAAATTTATATTATTTTGTGTTTTTTTTTTCCCTGACAATTTAATTTATATTTAACTTTTATTATATTTACATATCTATTTAAGGAAGGATATTGTGTAAATATAAGAAATAAATATTAATTTGAGTTGATCATTATATTGAAAATGTAATCAAATTTATTAGATACTTTTGTATGGCAATATTTTATTTGAATTGTAATATGATTTTATGGTAAATTTGTCTTTTTTTAGTAATAAAGAGAGTTCTTTTAGTAGTTTCGAAATTGCAAAACCAAAAAATAAAATATAACGTTTAAAATAAAGTATAACGTTACGTCGTTTCGATATGTAACGATACGTTACGTTAAAGAAAAATAATTCTAAATGAGGACTTAACATTCCCGAACATTGTGGTTTTAATTTCAAATAATTATGCGTTTTGTAGTTTCTCTTAGGTAATAAAATGGGATTTATAGAAAAATTAACATTGGTATATTTCGTTTTTTCGTTATAGCGTTACGTTACAAATGATTTGCAACAATTTTTTCTAGATTTGCAACAATGTTTTCTAGAAATTTATTAATATTTTTCAAAAATATATATACGCAACGTTTTTGAATTAAAATTGAGTTTCTATTAAAATAAAATTTTTAAAAATATTAATAAATTAACCAATAATATTGGTTTAACTCAGATGCGTTATGAGAAAACCACTAATTAGGAAACATAAATTAAATTTTTTTACCATGATGTCCGTCTGTCTGTCAGTGTGCACATTTGTTAGAGCTGATTTTTGAATTTAATCAACTTTTGGTACTTTGCTTATTTCACTTTTATGTTATTTACGATTATTTCAAAGCAGATAAATATTTCCAATTTTTTGTCAAAATATGAGACTTTTATGGATATAAAACAGGTTTTGATGATTTTATAGTTATAATTTTCAAATTACTATGCGTGCTGCTTGAGTACTCGAACTCTGATTTGATTTCTTGACTTATTTCGAACTCTAATTTATTTTATTAAATTTTTGATCTTTTTTACATCGTTACGTAAAATATAATTAAAATTTGTTCTTTCAAGACCAATTTTAGATATATTTATGATACTTTTCCTTCAAAATACTGAAAATAACCCTAATAAAGATATTATCATGTAATTTCAAACAATCAATATATAAAATTAAATTAAATTTTCAAATAAAATCATAAAAATTTAAGATATCATAATTTTCTTTTTAAAATCAATAATAAAACCAAACAATTTTCTTTATATACTAAATTTTTTGTAGCCAATAATAGAAACATAAATAGCATTTCAATTTCAAAAACATTTAACTTGCCTCAAAAAAAAAAATCTTATTCCATTAAAATTACATTTATAGAAAACATAAAAATAGAAAAGAAAATTCTAAATTTCCTTATCTAAAAATCAATGACCAAAAAATCATTCATCTAGAAACTTTCTAAGAAGTTTCCAAACATACCAACAAAAAAATAATTCAAAACATTATTATAAAAAAAAATTATTTTTCCAAAAAAAACCAAAAAAATTAAAAAATAAAATATTTTTATTATATTGCAAAATTGCATTTCAATTCGTAATAGTTTTTCTTTTCAATCTCTGATTATGCTCATCGTTAGGTCACAAAAAATTTTCTTATATGAAAATTATAGAAAAAAAATATATATTCAATATTGCTTCATTGGCAATATTGAAAATATTAGATTCTTTTATTTTTTTGATAATTTTTTCTCAATATCTTATTAGTCCTGATTGTAAGAACAAGTGAACTTAATTTAATCGATTTTTAAATACAATAAAAAAAAAAATTATATTTTTTTCGGTTTTTCCCTAACTCAAGTCGAGTGTATAAAAATAGCTAGAATAAAAAAAAATTCTGAAAAAAGGACATAAAGTATCGGAAAGTTAAAATAACCATAGTACAAATTTTATTTGTCTGTACAATTTTTTTTGTTAGAATTTTTTGGTTATTAAGTTCATTAAAAGGACATTATGGCAAGACAATGTTATTTTAGAGAAAACAAGAGAATTATTAATTGAGTTTTTTTGAAATTTAGTATTTTTTATTAAATATAGCTTTTAAAAAATTTTAAAAAATATTTATTTCTCCGGAAAAATTAAGATGTTTCCCAACAAGAAAATATAATTTTGTCTAATAATTTAAGAAATATATTTAATATCAATTATTTTATTTAATAAAGTAGAAATATTTTATAATTAATTTAGAATTAATCAGAAGCAGAATTTTTTTCTAAAAATAGGACATTTGCAATAAATTAGATTTATTAGTTTGTAGTAACCAAATTGTATTTGCAAGCAATGTAATTTATTATTCTTAAAAATTTTGTTTTTAGATACTTTTATATAGAACAACAAAAACCTTAAAAATAGTTTTGTCGATAACTTCACTATTTCTTGTAACTTTTTTTCTGCAAGCCATTTTTTTGCTTGGATACAGAAAATAGTCCGAAGGACCAGATCTGTAGATTGAGGATTCAGTTTGTAGCGTAATCCGAGTAATTTGGCTGTTGCTATTCCTGTATTGTGTGATGTTGAATTGTCATGATGAAAACGTATTTTTGTCCTTGCTAAATGTACTCGGTTTTCCTTAATTCAAATGGACTAATAATGATGTATAATATTCTCCTGTTAATGTTTTTCCTCCTTGTAGATAAAAATTATTCTATGAATATCCCAACAAACTGTATTACACACGTATAGTAAACGGCGTTTGGAGTACACATGTATAGTAAACGGGCTTTTGAATAGTGTACAATATTGCATAGCGAGATATGTACTGATTTTGATTAACCGACACATCCCTCTCGCTTTTAATTTACACAGTTTTAAGAGGATTTACATAAAATTGAATTAAAAAACAAATGAATGAATTATAATCTTCTTCATTTTCAGCAAAAGCAATTCATTCTTCTTAAGTATTTCCTATATTAATTCAAAGTTAGTTCTTTTGCGGCAAATAAATATTCGGCTGTTTAAAAATTACAATTTGGCATAAAAGTTCTCTGTACAAAAAAATCTTTTAAATCAAAAATAATACTTAAACCATTTCTGTCATTTTTCCTTGCTACTATATTCTTATTTATTGCCTCATATTAAAACTTATTAAACTGTCTATAATTCTGAATTTTATTAGATATTTTATTTATATATAAACTCAATTACATAATTATACGAGTATATACTTAAAATTTCTTTTTTTTTTATATTTATCACAATAACAAAATTATCTATACCATTAAATTTTAAGCAATTATTTATAACAATTTATCTTTTTCTTCTATCAAATTCTCATGTTGGCACTTCATTTGTGGCATCATAAAAATCTACCATTGTTACAATTTTTTTTTTATATATATACATTTATGTATTATACAAAAATAAAAATAAAATACGTAATTGCTTTGAACGATCAATAAACTTCAATTACATTAAAAAAAAATATATATAATAATAAAAAAGCATAAAAATAATTGGAAATAAAATGATATAATACCTCAATTCGGCAATGAAAATAAATGAAAAAAAAAAACCAGAAAGGAACTTCAATAAACATCAATTAATTTGATATAAATATCCTTGTAAAAAGATAAATATAAAAAAAACAATAGATATTAACAATAATTATGTTTCTGTGACACAAAAAATTAAAAATGCACTCATAAAATCAATAATTTTTTTTATTATTATTTTGTAATAAATATTAAATTGTACTTTTAATAATTTTTATACAAGTTTTTTTTGTAGAATGTTCAAATGTAACTTAATTATCTGTCAATAAATTAAATTAATAGCTTAAGGTGAAAAGGATTTCAATTTTTTTTTTGTATATAAATTTTTATTTGATAAAAATGTACCAAAAAACAAATATTTGATCAAAAGGACTTGTATATATTTCATTGATCATTATTTAATATCTGACAGAATGGTTTAAAATGTTTGTTGACCTAACAATTTGGTGGTGTAAAAAAAAAATGATTATAAATGACATAACTGATAAAAGTAATTTATGTCATATAAATTAAACCAAAAGGATAACCTAACAGTAGATATATATGTTGACAGAGAGTTTATGAGGAATTGATGGTAAAAAAAAAGTGGTGTGCTCCGAGGTATGCTAGTTTAAACGAAATGTTCTTGAAGAAAATCAGATTTTCAAGAAATTCTAAACTTCAGTGAAGTTTGAACCTACGTAACTCAGCAATTCACAGTAGCGGTCTAGTATAGAGGTTTCATTTTCATCTCCACAATCTGTCAAATATAGATTATATTTAATATTTAGTGTTTTTTTCCTACGACTCTTACATTGTCCCAGTTTTTTAATATGGAATAATTCTTCAACTGTAAACGTAAGTTGCACTATTGATCATTCCTTTGCACTCGCAAGTTTTTCTTTATGTCCTACGAAAAATTTGGTTTTAAATTTTACTTCGGCTAATAGTTCACCGCTATTTAAAACATTTTTCAATTTGTTGATATATTTTTTTTATCTTGTTATAGTTGGGCAATAAATGTTTTTCCTCAATTCAACAGTTTTTTCCCTTCAGCACAATTCATGATTAATTATCATAGGAAACTAAAGTTCCAAAAATTCTTTTTTGGCTTTTTTTTTTAAGTTTAAGTTGTTCAATGAACAAATATTTCAAAGTTTTAATAATCAACTTTATCTTAACTAGATTCCAGATTTAAAATAATTTTTTTGGCATAAAGGTATGAAAAGTAATTAAGTATATTTTACAAAATACCTACTTTAAAATTTTTTTAAAGGTATTTTTACCTAATAAATAGCTCTATTAATTGTAATTATTACTTTCCTTTTATTTTACTTAATCGAGTAGTTTTTCCTATATTTTTTTGAAAATATTACAACCATCGAATGGAAACAACCATCCTAACCGGCTGTATATCTAAAACCAAGTATAATTTAATTAAATAATTTTAAGAGAAACTTAAAGATTTCTAATAAAATTTAATTAAAACAATTAAAAACAATTTTATGATATATTTTCGTAAAGATATTATGAAATTATTTATTACCAATTTAACGAAATTTTATAAACAACTAATTAAAAATAAATTTTACGTCATTCAATTGACGTGTTTATTTTGAATCAATATTTTTATAATTTTTTTATTTTTAGATATCTTAATGTCATCTTTTATAATTAACTTGGGTATATTTTTTTTTAGATCAACTACCAAAAAGTATATATTTTTTTTTTTTAAATAAAAATTCTTTTAAAATGAAATTTCAAAAAAATTTTTCTCTAATATGTATGTATGCAAATTTTTACCTTGGTGAAATTTTATTGTAAAAATGGTAACGATCTTTTCCTAAAGTACCTATATATCTTTAAAAAATAAAAAAAAAAAATATAAGAGAATTTCAGTATTTAAATTAATATCTAATTTATATTCACTGTCGCGTACACGTGTTAAGGTTAAATAACATTCTTTAGTACCAATTTACATACATAAAAAAAAACACACAAAATTTAAATAGTGCTAAGAATAAAAGGAAAAGAAAAAATACTTAAGATCCCATCAATTTTAATAAATTTTTTTTTTATTTCTTCTGAAAAAAATGTAATTTTTTTTAACGCTTATTGAATGTATATAGCTTTAACATCGATACCTTTTACTAACAAACAGATGCTACAACTCATCCTCTCTTGTGTATATGGGTACACACCTTTAAAATAATGTCCTTTTCAATATATAAAATTAATAATATTTGGGGTTTGTTGCCTTTTTAAATAGAAGAATACCCTCAATTCGTTTTTTATGCCATTTGGAACTGAATAGAATAAAGGGATTTTCCGTGAAAATCTTCATTATAAATATGTGTCTTTTTTAATGCGAATTTTTTTGAATGAGCTTTTCTCAGGAATGTATCTAAGTTTTTATAAGTTTGTGATAATCGGCTACATAACTGCTGGCAATCTATTGCAGGGTAACATTATCTTTTTATAATAGCCACAAATGGATGACTTTTTTGTAACATGAATAATTAAGGTGATTAAAAAGAAGTTTACAATCTCATTTTGTCTAATTTTAATGACAGCTAATATGTTTTTCTTGTCTGTTATTTATAACCAAATATTCAGAAAATGTTCCCTTAACTGTGAACAGAGGATTTGTCCATCTGGAGGGATGAGAAGTTTAGAAAAGTGACGGAGTTAAATTAAAGGATCTTGGTTAATATGGAATATTTTACTTTCCTCTTAAACTCATTACAATTTGATGGGATCACATGAGGTGTTTGTTGGTAGTCAGTTTAATGATACTTTCAATCATAATTTAAGTACGTTATCAGAAATGTATTTAGTATGAAAAATCTATCGATAGTAGCGCGTGTAGTTGCAAATATTTGCAACTTAACTTGGAAAATTCGATATGATTTGGAAATAATTACAAAATAATTGGAAATCAGTCCCAAAACAATAGCATCGTCAAATATCAAATAAAAAAACAATTCTTAAATACAAACATAATTAGTCGTGTGTCATACCAAATATTAATGATCATTAATAGCTAAGTTAAAGATTGTCTGTCAAAGGTATAAGACGCATACGAAAATTGGTTAGAAATCTGCTAAAAAAAATAAGTATTTTACTATTTTGTTTCAAAATATTTTTGGAAAAAAACTAATTAATTATTAGTCGTCCATTTTAAATTAGTCCTGTATATTAATCCTGTATATTATAATTTAAGTATTTAACGCTCTATTTATGTAATTTTCAAATTATTCCACTCAAGTAACGACAAAATGTCAGAAAATTTTTTACACTAAACTTTATTAATAAGAATTTTCTATAATTTTTTCGCGAAAATGTGATAAGAATTTTACATTTCAACGACAAATACAATTTTTTTTTTTTTGATATTCAGCTAAAAAAAAATAAATAAATTTATTTTTAAAGAAGAAAAATCGTTATCGTCATATTTTTTGTTCTATTAAAAAGCTTTTCATCGACATAAAATAACATAGATTACATAAATGTACTTATGTTTGTATTTTTTTTTTTTTGTAAGAAAAAGAAAATTATATATGTTGGAAAAATATATTCCACCCTCTGTATAGTAAAAATTTTCAAATTCTTCTCTAAGGAAAAATGAAAAATTTATTTTTTTTAAAGGAAAATTGAAAAAAAAAAGGAAAATAGTATATAAACAGATTTTTCAATATACGCAAATGTGTTCAATATAATTTTTTTTGTTATAATTTTACTGTATTTTTGTTGTATTTTTTTATTTTATGTTTTTTTTTTTTTTTGGGAAATGGAAAATCCATAAATAAATGTTTAGCTATTGAATTAAAATTCATTTTTTTTAAAGATATAAGTAAATTATTTAGAATATTGTTGTTTTTTTTTTTTTTAATTTTAAAGATATATGAGGAAAAGATATTTTCTTTAAGAGTATAAATTAGATTGTTTGTCTATTTATTTATTTTGTATGTTGTTGTTTTTTTTTTATTTTGTAAGAAGAAAATATTTTTAAATTATTGGTAAATTCAAAAATATGTTTATTTATTTATTTATATTTTTTAAGAAATTAGATTTTAAATTAATAAAATATTGAATTACTGAAAATTGAGTAGATTACTTAAAGTAAATTGACGTAATTTTCTTTTTATTTTTGTTGGTGTTTGTGTTTAATTGAAATTTATTACGTGGGATATTTTAATTTTATATGAAAATGACATAAATTATATTTTTAAAGAATAAAAACGTGGATGGGAAATATTTAAAATAAAGTAGCTGCGTGTAAAGTATTATTATTTTGTATAAAAAAAAAATTGTTTTGTTTTTGAAAATATTAAAGCTGATATTATGTTTTTCAATACTTTTCTAAGGAATTAACAATAATTGGAATTTTCATAGTTCGTTAGGTGATTGGAATTTTCTTAGTTGGTTAGTTGATAACAACATATACTTTTCTAAAGAAAAAAAAACTATTTTTAAAATAGAAAAATATAGTTTGGACATAAATCCGATTTATCATGAAATAATTAGTAGTACTAATTTAAAAAAAAGCTTTTCGTATGTTTTGTAATTTTTCTATATTTATTATAATTTTACCAAAGTACATTATTTACTAAATTATAAAATTAGGCACCTAATTTTATAATTTAGTGAAAATTTATTTAAGCTATAAAATTTTGTAAAATCCACTTATTATAATAAACCAATTATAGTTTGAATGAAATGTCATATTTTAGTGTAGTTTTCATGGTTCTATCAGTACTAACAAAAAGGATATGTTCACATGTATTGTATGTTTAATGACTCAGTAAAAAAATATAAATTTCCATTTTTTTTTTGTAAAATGTTCCAAACTTTATTTAATTGTAATTTTTCCCTTGGTTTGTTTAGCCCATTTGTATTAAAATAATTATTCTGTTTCAAAATTTACTTTAAAATTTGTATTAAATTTTAAATAATAAATCAGTTTTAAAAATTATCGAAAAGTACTCAACGTATAAGTTCAATATATCATATTTCTGGCAAACTATACATATAGTAATTTTGGTAGTAAATTATCTTACAGCTTCAAATTGTTAAATAAAACTTCATGTATTACGTGCACATTTGAATATACTAAACAAATTAATGCATTTATGGAATTCGAAATATATAATAATTTTCCTATTTTGTAATTTTATTGACAGAACATTCTTTAATATTAATACATTTCAATCACTATTGAAATTACAATTTTACTCAGGTTTAAATTCAAGGAGTTCAGCTATAATTAAGTACCAATAATGAAATTACAGCAAAATTTGTTATTATGGAAAAAATGATAACAATTAAGGATATAAAGTAGCTTGTTGCAATTAAAATGTTTTTGAACTGTAACAAAAAATGGGGTTCACATAAAATTAGTTGATAGAAATTGCAATAGAATCTTAGAAGACCCTTAAACGGACGATCAATCCTTGACTCGACCATCGAAACAGAAAAGTATAATAATTATAGAATTACAATTAATTATGTTAAATTGTAAATTATATCATAGTAAAATTTACATTTCTTCTAATAAAACTTTCAAATATAATTTTGAAAATATGAAAAATGAAAAAAATTATATTAATTAATCCTTAATATTAAAAATGATATATGTATTTCATTATTTAAAAAAAATCTATACATATGTCTATATTTTTTTTGTGGTGATTTAAAATGAAATCAATTTCTTCAAAAAATACCAAAAATAAAATTTAATAAAACAATTTTATAATAAATAATTCAATTTTGATAAAAGTTTAAAAATAAAATATATTTTCAAGTTGATTTCAAAGTCCATTAACAAAGGAGATTTACACTTGAATAATAAATATTTCACTAAAAATAAAATATCACAAAAATCATATTAAAGCCACAGAGTAAAAAAAAAAATTTGAAGGAAATTTATTTTTTTATATTAACACAAATTTTTTAAGTACCTAAATTTTCTTTATCACACTAAAAAAATACATATATATGAAATTTGTCAAAAAAAAAACATTATTTCTAGGATATTTTCTCATCCGTGAAAAAAAGAGAAATAAATAAAATAAAAGGAAATTTTTTTTTTCTGATATAATTTTATTTTGTTTTTCTGGTGAATTTAAACTTAAAATTTATTTATAAAAATAAAGTTTTTATTTTTAGATTTTTTTTTTTCTTTTATATTCTTACCACCCTCATAATTTTTTAACATAAATATTATATAAAAAATTTATAAATTTATGCATCATCAAATCTATAATCTTATAAGTTTTATGTTTTGTTATTTGTGTATTATTGTTCCATGATAATATTAGTCGTTCCGATGTCTGCACCTCTCTATATCTTAGAGAATTTTTGAAACAATCATATTAAAATTTATTGATATATTATGTTAAAAAGAATAGAAAATTGAATTTATTGGAGAAAAAAAAAATGAAAATATATTTAATAATATTTCAAAGTAGAAAAATGAATATAAAAAATATTAATAGTAAAAGTTTACAGTGAAAAAAAAACAAGATTATAAAAAAATAAAATGTTAAGAAAAATGTATTTTAAGGATATTAAAATATTTAAGTTTCATATGTTCTCAGTGTTCTACTATAATTATTATAACTTAGTGTTATATTGTCGCTGGTATGAAAGTAGTCCTAATAAATCTAAAATATATCTACTGAAACATCAACACTAATTTTCCCTAATTTTAAATTAGGGAAAATTAGTGTTACCAACCTCTTTCAAAACTTCTGATTATACTTCTTATTTGTTCTTGGCCCAACAGCCGAAATCGCTCGTCCTCCGACTAAAAGTCGAAATTACGTTCAATTGTAATTTGCACCTACTAATTTTTTTAATGAAATCCAAACCGTAAGTTTGTTTACAGTGAAGAAAAATTCAGTGCCAATATGATAATGATTTTATTAGTTACCCATTTATTGTTAGCAAATAGCCCTCAAACGTTAGCATTGTGCTTGGTATTTTTTCGGTGAATTTTATTACTGGTACTAATTTAAACCGGAGTAAACTTTGACTAACATCGATGACTTGGATGGAAATATATCGCAGCATAGTACGACTTAATGATAGTATACTATGCTGCGAATCCGAATTCGACAACCGAGGTGTTAGCCACATTATGGTTCAGAGAGCGTACAATAAATTGTAGTAGGCCTGAGTGTATGATCTTCTTCGTGGTTTCCCTTTTTCTAAACCAATCACCTCAGGTTATTAGTGGTCATTGCGATTATAAAAACCAACGTCGATTTATTAATAATTGGGATCTATTTTAATTCAGATAATCTTTGAAAACATACCACAAGGAGTCATCTCTTCGCTTTCATATAATTATCACGTAAGTAGTTTTCAACTACTTATTTCGGTTGACAATTTAAGTAATTAATCTTCTGATGGTTTGTAAATGCGCTCGTGTTCTATTAGAGTTAGTTCAAAATTAAATCAAATGGATTTTTCTGATCTGCTTCCCCCTCCGAATGTCTGTTTAACTATTGAAAATTATTATTTTCAATAGTTAAACAGGCATTAAATCTTTAATTTTCTAAAAAAAAAACTTGATAATATTTCCTTATTATTTATTGAAATTTCATAAATGAAAAATATGCTTTTTTTCCAATATTTTATTTTTATATTTAATATTTTTTATATGCATTTTTATTATAAAACCAATTTTTCTAGACAAATAGGCAACAATATAAATATTATAAATTTTATAAATCTGTCTAAAGGATAAATGTTTAGTGAAACATAGAAACTAATAAATATTCTGGGTGCAATAATCAATTTGGGTTTAGGATTTTATAACGAAAACAAATAACTACAGAATATTTTTTTTTATAGCTATTGCAGATTTAATATTAATTTTGTCGGATTGGTTGTTGTACAATAAAAAATGTTCATTGTTTATTTATAATATTTTTAAAAATTTTAATATTATAATTTGTTTTTATTTTCTGTTGTGTTCGGTAAAACAACAGATTTTTTAGGATATTTTTTTTTTAAAGAGATGATAAAATTTAATATGAAAATTGGATTTTTCTTGATTATATTTTTATCCTTTAGTATTTTATAGTTTTTTTTTTCAAAAATTTATTGCTTAGTTGACTTCTAAAAATGGTTGAATGATTGTTTGGAAAATTGAAAATTTTAGAACGATTATATAGCTTTGTCAAGTTTGTAATTAAATTAGAAAAACCAAATTCTTTGCAAAATACCAAGTATATTAAATTCAGAACTAATATTTATTTAATTGATTCGTCATTAATTCTGGTTATTGCTTTAAATTAAAACATATTTAATAGGTTATTAATAAATAACTTAATTATTAACATAAGAAATGCATTCTTGTATTTTATTTTTTTAACATTTTTCGTTCAGAATTTGTCAAGAAATTTTAATCATCTTTTCAAAAGATTTAAAATTTTTCGTCAGTTAATTGGTCAAAATTTACAACTGTAAAACCGAATTAGTGAGTTTAAATTATAACTTTAAACTGGATCTTCAATTTAGATTAACTTAAGTTGAAACTCTGACTGTGAAATTGGTCCACAGTCAGAGTTAATTGAAAAATATATCCTCCGAAAAACTGACTTGTAAATTTTAAAGAGTGAAACAGTATTTCAAAATTGGAAAGACTGAAGTGGGACGTGACGACACATTTAAATTATATTTAAAAGTATAACCAGAATTTTTTTACGATAATGACTTTAAATATTAATTTGAACCAGGCCCAAAATATAAAATCTTAGAATTACATGCACTTTTAAACATATTTTATATTTCACTCATTTGTTTTATATGTAATATATAATTGAAATCCTTCTTCATATTTACAATTTTCAGAACCATAATTTCTTACACGAAATTTTGTACACCAACTCACAAAAAAAATACAATTTTTCAATTAAAGAAAATGTGAAACAAAAATATATAAATTTTAACATGATAACCAAAAAAATAACAGTTTTCTATGTTAAATTATCCAAGTGGTAATTATAAAAAAAAAAAGGATATACAAAAGGAGGTATGAGAAATAATTTATATTATAAAATAGAAAAAAAAAATTTTCAGTGTACCTATTAAATTTTAATTTAGACATTTTTATAATGCCAGCACAAATTTTATTTGTCATTATATTAAATTTGGTCGGCGACTTGCGATTTTTTAGTATAAAAAATTCTGCAGAGCAAAAACAAAAAAAAACAAAACGACAGAAAATATAGTTTTACTAATTCACGTTGGCAATACACAAAAGTACTATGAGCTAAATTATAATCACAAATACATTTTAATGTACAAAAATTCCAAATTGGCACAGTTTTTCTTTGGAAAGTTTTTTTTTTCAAATATTTAAGCTCTTTTTTCCATTAGTTTTATGCTTAAAATGTTTTGTATGAAATTTTTCTCTACTATCTTTTTTTTGAATTTAAATTTATGTTTATTTTTTTCGACAATTGAAATTTTGTTTTTTTAACTAGATAAGCTGGGATATAAAAAAAAACAGTAAAGAAGGATAATATTAATTTCAATTTCACTTTTTTTAAATTTTTCTTGGTACAATTCATTGTTTTTATGCTTTGGTGAAGGTGAAAATGGAAAAGAATTATTTTGTTGGGGTGTACAAAGTGAAATGTTTGTGGAAATTTAATATTTTAGGATAGGTATAATCGATATTTGTACATTCTCTTTTAAAATTTAATTATTAAATATAATAATTTACACCAATTTTTTTCACTCTAGTTTACAACTAAATAAAAATTTAATAATAAAATTTTCCATTTTAGATTATAAATTATTTAGATTTAATAATGAAATAAAATCATTTTTTATGTTATTAAAATAATTGAAAATTTGTAAATATTTAACGACTATTTGCCTGTAATTAATTATTTACTATTTTGGTTTATTTCTGCCTTTGAAACCTTTGAAGCAAAAAAATACTAATAGGATGCATTTAAAATAATTTAGGGGTATATTTTAATAACTAAATTCTAAAATTTATATTAACAAAGATTATAAATATTTTTTAAACACCTAAAGTGAAACTAAACCTCTTAAAATTAGTGTGAAAATCACTTAAATATTAAAATATTAATTATAATACTTTTATGTTAAATATTCGGATAGTCCTTCCACCAAGAGTTTATAAACATTATAGTGTATTTGTGATATAATTTGGACCTACTAATTTTATATGAATACCGAAATATGAATTTCTTTATAGCGAAGGCAAGGAAATATGAATTTCTTTATAGCGAAGGCAAGGTACAAGGTAATAGCTTCATTAGTGTGGCCTTTTTGTGTACAAATAGACTCGACTAGTAGCAGACTCGACTATTAGTATTATATTAAACCTTTCTTTCCTGGTGGTATGAACCAATTTAAATAGAATTTAATGGTTAAATGTACAATTGTACTTTATTAAAATGGAAATCACATTTGTGGAAGATAAAGTAGAAATAATTGTGAAATTATGAGTAATTTTGTCTAATGGCAGGTCTTCAAAAATTGGATACCAATAATTTCCATTTTGATAAAGTACAATTGGACATTTAACCATTAAACTCTATTTAATTGGTTCATACCAAGTGGAATGTAAAAATATATACATATATACATACAACTATTGCTAATTTTGTAGCCAAATCAATATTTTTTTCCCTTTCGGTTTAAACACATTTTTAGTAAACTGAGTAAATTTAAAATTGATATCTCGTACGAATATCGAACCCAGTACATGAGGTATAATTGTTTAATCATAATTATTATAGACTACCACTAACTAACTATTAGTTTTCTCTATTCTGTAATATTTTAACTTCATTTTATTTAGTTTAATTTTATTTTGGATTTTTTAAGCTTGCTTTTATATAATTTTTAAAAATGGCAAATTTTCCAAAATGAAGTTAAGTCATTTCACTCACTTATTCAGAGCATTAAAACAATATTTCTGTATAAATTCCTAAACTATATAAAAAAAAATCAGAAATATTTACTGGAGCAATTAAAACATCCCCAAAATAAATAGTTCATACTGTAATATTTGTTTAATAATAATTATTATCTTGTCATATCGAATATCTTTCTTAAAATATTACTTAATTTAAAATAAGTATTTTTTGTGTGTGTGTGTATGTGTTTAAAAACTTTATAATTTATGATAATTTTTTTTTTACTTTTCAACTATATGCAAACATCGTTTAAATAGCTTTAACTATCAAGTATAAAACATAATATGAAAACTTATATTTTTTTATGCATAAAGGAATTTGATGATGACAATGATGACTTTGTTAGAATCCAGTGACAGAAATAATTATATCTTTGTACCATAAAAAAATACAAACACAACAAAAAAAAACAGGATTTTAATATAAAACTTTAAAATGTTTGTCATGATTATAAAGTATATACATACATAAGAATTGTAAATAATTGTAACCGCTTTCCTTTTTTTTTTGACGGTTTTTATTTTCATTGAGAATATAAAAGCTATTCCAGATCCACACATTTTTATATAATTTTAACCCTTTAATACGAGAATTAATTTGCGTTCGGAAAATTATGCTGTACTAGTTTTCTAGATCAGCAGGTGCAATTAAACACATCTGCGGAAAAATTAAGTCTTCTCGAAGTAGGCCTTTGGAAATGTACTTTTCGTGTCCAATATTGTAAAACTAAGATATGTTTAATAGTTTTGTAAAATTGATGTACATTTAAATGTACACCACGGTTCAATCGGTTAAAATATTTTTATATGAATTCTTACTGAAAGTTTGTTAATGGAAAATTAACATTATATGTAGAAACATAATATTTTTATGTTTTTTTTTTGTGATTGTGTGGTGAAATTATGCATTTTGACATGGTTTACCAAGTTTATTATTTCCGTTAAAGCTAAAACAATAGTAAAAAAATTAAAATTTTAATAATAAAAATAAAATGAGTTTGTTTACGAATAGGAATTAGCTATTTGTAGGATAATTTTAAAAAAAAAAGCAAGGATATCAGCACTAGTTATGTTTTTTCATTAATTTATGAAACCAGTATTGAGGAAATAATTATTGAGTTTTGTAATAATTTTTTGCAATTTAAAATAAATTTAATGTAATTAAATAATACATATATCTAAAATTTATCAATTGAGATTAATTTATTTAATATTAATTGCTTCTAATTTCACAGTTTAAACTGAAATTAGCTGATTGTATCGCTGCTTAAAACAGAAATTAAAAATGTTGATTTCTTGGAAATTTTTAAATTAGTTAACTACCGCTTATTTTAAACAAAGCTTATCTTAAAATTTGTATTGCACTGAAAATTAGAAAATCATTTAAACTGAAATTTTAAAATCTGCTATATACCTTGCTTCGTGAAACTGGCCATTATAATTCATATTTAACTGATAACTCAATTATTTATTGGCAATTTGTTTAATGTTAATTAAAATTACAACCAAACTTTTTAAACAAGATTTTTAATTGAGAACAGATTGCTCTTTCTGAAACAATAAATTAAATTTTTTGTAATACTAAATACGAACTTTTCAATAATTGTCAAACCGATTAATTTCTTAAATAAAATATTGAATTTTGTGTTATTTAAAATATAAATTTTTCTGATTTTTTTTTTAAATGTCCATTTAATTAGCGACAGTTTAATTGGATTAAATGATAGTTTTGTGTATATAAAAATTATTTTTTTATACAAAAATTTATGTAGCACACACAACATTTTCTTGATGCTATAATTCAATCTCATAAACAATCTCATAAATATTTTTCATATACACACTTATTTAATATGTCGTAAAACACATATGTATCTAATAAATTACCTAAATCTAAGGACAAAATTGTTGGAAATTCAAATATAATTCAATTTTCATTTTACAATTTTTTAATATTGAATTGAATTTTTAAACAAGTTAATAATAAGTTTAACTTTACAAATTTCATAAAACAAAAATATAAAATAGTTTTCTTTTATTGAATAAAATTGCATGTATTTTATTTTTATCTCCAGTTTTTTTTTGTTGTCCTACTAAAAAACATTTAAAAAGGATTTATTTTGAAAAAATAAAACGAAGTCCTGAAAATCTCCTAAAAACTCTATTATGCTTTTAACCATTTTTTTTATTTCAGTATCCAAGCATCATGTTTTTTTTGTTACATTAAAAGATGTTGAAATAAAGCTTTTTAGAATTTTTCTGTTTATATTTTTTTTTTTTTGTTGGTCGATAAAAGGAAGTGCCTATCCGTAAACTTACACTCAAGTAAGTGGAAAATTTTTTGAAATTGTATTTAAAAAAAAATATCTTTTTATTTTCATTTCCTTTTTAAAAAATTTTTTTGTTTTTTTGGAAATTATACATTTTATTGTTTAAGAAATTAAAAATCAGATTGAATTTGTTAAAGTACCTGGTTGATTTGAATAGCTTTCAAAATTCAACATTAAATGAAAATGTAACATGATTTTTTTATTTGAAATTTATTTAGATTTTAGTAATGTTTGTAATACATTCAAAAATTAAATCAATGTTGATATGCAAAAAATTCTACAGGGTTTGCAATCCAAATTCAAACTTTTGCAATTAAAATTCACACTTTTGCAAATCAATTTCCACCTTTTGCAAATCAAATTCACCATTTTGCAAATTAAATTTTTTGCATATCAAATTCAACCAATAGTAAATAATGTTTTGAAACTTTGTTTTTTGAATTTGATTTGCCAAAGGTTTTATTTTGATTTGCAAAAGTGTGAATTTGAATTGTAAAAGAATCAATTTGGAGTGCAAACCCTGTATTAGTTATTTTTGTAGCATAAAAATTAATTTTAATCTAAAAATTTATTATTCATAAAATATTTCTAATAATTTTATTTTAGAAAATTTATGATTTGTTTATTATGTATTTTTATGTTATCTATACAAAAATAAAACATTGCAAATTTTCTTATCTTAATCTAATAAATATTAAATTTTGTTTTCTTAATAGAGTGTCGATTTTATGAAAATATCCTTAATAATAAAAAAAAGGATACTTTGTCAGTTCTATCTAAATAAACTATTAATAATATTGATTATGAAAATTTTTTTTTTGATTTATTGATTAAATTAAAAAGAAAAATAAGATTTATATGAAATATTATTATATTTGATATCTTTAGTATAAAATCAATAATTTACAGATTTAAATAGAATGTTTAATTAAATAAATAAATAACGATATATATATAGAGAATTTAATAGTTTTATATTTTATTAAAATTTCGTTAATTTATTGTTAGAATTATTAGTTTGAAATCTTTAAAGCAATATTTAGATATGAAATAGGATTATATAGGGGAGAGTCGTCTAAATCGTACAATTTTTCAATATTTTAATTTTTGTATAAGAAAATACTTAATTTCTTTCGAAATAAACATTAAATGAAAGTGTAATATTAAATTGAAGTTAATAAAAGGTTATTGTTTTGTAATAACATTTTCTTAGTACCAAATGATACAATTTATGAAACTAGAGTTTTAAATTGTACTACTCAAGTGAAGATTAGCTATAATTTAATTCCAAGGTTTTCTAATTAATACTTTACTTTATTTCAACTCCAAAAGAGCTATTGTGTAATAAATGCTGAAATTATTCTTAATTGTGTTGAAAAGGAACTTCAATTTCTGGTGGCAGTAATGCCACTTAATAGATCAACTGGCATAGTATTATTATCCGACATGCCGAAGTTTGAAAGTGGGTATAAATAAAATACAAATGTGGCCAGTTAAGTTTTGATGTTTTTTGATGCGGAACATTTATTTATAATACTTTCTGCAAAATCTCCCGTAGCAATACATGTCAATAATACTATTAAATTTTCGAATACCATTGTACAAGCAATGGTACAATTTCGACGACAGCCCTCTATAACATTTTCTGTTCAAATTGTTCTTTTTGCTATTCAAAGTCACTTTTTCCCTGGTTTAATTAAAGTAAATGACAATCAACACACTGTGTTTTTTAAACTAATATTCGGAAGGACCATTTATAGACTTTCAGTTGGCTTATAATATTTTATTTCTAATTCATAATGCCACCAATTTAATGATTTATAGAAAATGAAAAATGAATTTATTAAATTAAATACAATAAATAATAAATTATTAAAATAAATTAACAAATTATTAATTTATTTCATAAATATAACATAATGTAAATAATATTAAAAATTTATAATTATGTACTAAATTTTTTTAAAAAAGAAGTCATTTTTATTGAACTTTATAAAATCGGAAAAATATTTGAATCATTTATAAAATATAATTAATTATTTAATTCTGTGAATTTTTTCCTAACACTTATTTATTTATTTATTTTTATAATTAATTGAGATAAATTTATGGTTTCATGAGTTTAAATATTTCAATATTGTTTTCATTGTATTTTTTTTTCATAAAAGCTTTCATAATTTTTATATGTTGTCACTATTCGGGATTATCCACTGGCAGAGGACTTTACCAATATTTGTTTATAATTATACTATTTAAAATATAATAATTGAAAATCATTTAACAATTTTTAATGTGGAAATTGTTATGCACGAATTTGTAAAAATGTCACGCACAGGGTTACGAATTAAAATTTGGTGCAAAAATATAAAATTTTTTTTATTTTTTTTTAAAAATAAATTTCAGATTATTTCTGAAGTTTATATGTCAAAATTTGGTTCATATTTTTATGAGACAAACATCAATTTGACGAAAAATGAATGAGTTAAATGAAAACTTTGAACAGTAACTGCAGTTTGATATGTTCATCTTTTATCTTTCGTTAAATATTAAGAAAATTAACTTTCTAATTTGTGCTTATAAGCATTAATTTGATTATGTAGCCCGAAATATTATCATTTTTGCTCAGAACAGTTTATTATAAATTTCAATTTCCACATAATTAATATGTATATATAATTGAAAAAACGGTTATGAAATCATTGTTATGTACAATTTATAATTATAATTAAATAAATTAATTTATTAATATTTATTTAAAAATAATAAAAGTAATATTATATAAAAATATTATGGACAAGTAAATACCACTATTAATTAAATTTTATTATTGAAATTTTGATTAAGTTCTTTGTTAGGATAATCTACAGTACGGTAATGTCACCAAAATAGTACCATGTCCAAAATCTTACCTTTACTTGTATTCGGAAATAAAATAAAATGCTTAATTGTTGTAACAGTATTAAGAACGAGTGATATTCTAAGAGTATTTTTGGAATTAAAATTATGTAAATAAATAAGTATTTCATAACAACCAGTGCATTAAAATAATATTTGAAACTTTTACTGGATTAAAAAGCGGTGCAATTAAATATTTATTGTGGCAAACCTTAACTTGACTCCAGTTTCCTACAAGAAACGGTCGTGTGTGTTACCTATATTTCGATACTGTACCTCATACAATAATTTCTAATTGTACATTAAGTATTTTGGTGATACAATTTACTAGATTCCTACTACTGTAATTCTACAACTAGAACAAATATCAAAGTTCAAAATTATGAAAAATAATAAATCTTTTATCTGAAAGTTTTCTTGCTGCACAGCAAAATCGGAACAATTTAGGAAACTGGGCCTGAAAGGTTTTACATCGAAATTTATGAAATTTTGGTTATTTTGGCTTCCAGTTTTTGGTTTTCAGAGTCAATAAAAATAGGAAGGTGGTGAAAAAACGTTGTAAAATAATAGGCAATGTTATTAAAATGGTTACTCAATTGAACCGTTTTTAATTTATGTTACAGACGAATTGGAGATTACCCTTATATTACATAAATAATTTCGTTATTTTTAGAAAAGTTAAAAATATAAACGTATGTAATTAAATGCTACAAGGGTTTGTATAGTCCAAAGTACCAGATTTAAAAAAGTAGCAAATTAAACTTCGAAAATAATTTCTTTTATTTTTAGTAATGCTTTCTTTGCTTTTATTTTATTTTTTATATTTTGTCTATAAAAATAAACTTTTTCAGTGATAATTTACGATAAATTTTTTTTTTTACTTTTCAATGTCTTTTTCCAGAACATAAATACATAATAAAAAAAAAGTAGCAAAAAAAATTATAGGTGATAGATAACCCAATTATCAAAAATGAATGACCCTTAAAGTTTAGTAATGTATATACATATATATATATATTTTTATAATAGAAATCCGTATTAGAACGTGTATCATTTTTTAGGTCAAATATATTATTTTTATATTTGTACGTTTTGTTTTTTTCTAACGTAATAGGTCAAATAAAGTTAAAATATTTTATCATTGTTGTAAACCATTGTCAATTTAAGGTCTTGTGTTTTTATGTAGAAATTTAAAACATTCCGAAATAAAATATTGTAAAATATTACATGCGTATTAAAAGGATATATATTTCTATATTAAAGTAATTTCACAGATTGTTTTTGTTTTGGTTTGTTAGATGTGACATTAGTGGATATAAATTAAATCCATTTAAGCCATTAAATTGGTTAATGTTTACCAAATATGGTTTCTATAAAAATGTTACTTTAGTTTCTAATTCCAACCACAAACTTTTTCTCAGAACTCAAAGTTCTTACCATTAGATAACTGCCATTTAGATACGAGATAAATAATTAATTAATGACCATAATAGTCATCAACTCACGAATAAGTGATCAAAAATGCATGACTCTTTTTAATTAAAATAGAATAAAATTAATTGAGTCTGAATACTAAAAACTGGAAGCACAAATAATTAAAATTTCGTAATTTTCGATGTAAAACATTTGGAGGACTTTTTTCCTCCTGTAATTTCTAATTAACTCCGGGTAAATTTTGGTTTCATAGATATTTGATTGCTTGTTCTTTCCAAATTTATGATATTCATTCAAGTTTTCTTTTATATTTTCGATTCTTCTCCGACGTGGTCTTTCTTTTTTTGTTGTCTGCATAGAAACTCAATTCATATTTTCGAGTTTGGAATTCTCTCTTTTCTTTAAAAGTTTACAACACATTCATTACTTCAAATTCCTCTACGTTGATTGTTACGAAATTTCCGTCAGTTTTAACATTTCATACCATAAATTTTCTATTAAATCTTTATGTATTACAAAGATTCACATATTTTGTTTAGCTATGAATAATATCATCGTCAAAAATCACCAAAAAAAATCCCTCTAAGTCTGTTAATTTAAGATTGATACTAATCCATAATAAATATTCGTGTACAAAAATCATAAAATCATGGCAATATTTATTATGGATCAGTAACAGACTTAAATTAACAGACTTAAAGGGATTTGTTTTAAAAGTACTAGGACTTAAAATAACTTTTTGACCGTCATTATATATGATTTTTTTTGTATATCTTAAAAAAAGGACTAAACGATAATCACAGATAATCAAACTCACTAAATCTTTGGAAAAAAAGATTTGGGAGTAAAATTGTTTGTTATTGGTTTAAAAATTAAATTATAAAATGCACTTCTACGAATATTTTGCTTCTATAAGTCTGGTGTGAATTGGTATTTGTCTAATTAGTTTCAAAATTTAGAAAAAACCTAATAAATAAATTAGTAAATCTATTAAATGAATATCTTACTAGTTTATATCAAATTAGAATATGTAATTCAGTCTTCTAACAATTAAAATTTATTAAATATTTAAACATAAATTTTCTCAAAGAAAATTCTAAAAATCATAATTCTTTTGGTATAATTTTCATATCATTTAACAAAAAAAAAATATTTCTAAAAATATGCGTTTAGCTATGAAAAGTATTTAAAAAAAAAAAACATAAAAATGTTGTGGTAATAATGCGGTGATAATAATAGAAATTATGAAAGTGAATTGTTAAGCACACTATGGTCAGGTATTATATATACCGTATATTTAAAAAAAAATATATATATTTTCTCAACTCTAAAGGATGTTAAGGTGTACTTTTTCATTATATCTTTTTTTTTTTTACATAATTTTATTCTTTATTTTGTTATGGTAGTAAATTTTTCAAGGAATATCAAAGAATGAAATAACTTGAATTTAGAAAATTCCTTATTATTATTATTATTTTTTTTTTTTTAAATTTTGTTGTTAAAGAATTTTTTTTTATGTAATATCTTTTTGTGTTGAAAAGAATTTTATTTTATCATGTTGCTTTTTTTTTAAAAAAAAGAACGTTTTTTATTTTTTTTTTTTGGGAAAATTATTCCTGTTTTGTTGTATATTACCTTTTATATATATTTTGTATTAAATTACTCGCATCGTTTTTATAGAATCTGGAAAAAAAAAAATATCTTTTGAAATTTTATTCTTTAATTTTTCATAAATACAAAAAAAAATCAACACTAAATTTTATGTTTTTTTCTTGTTTTTTGCAATGTTTAAAGAATGAAAATATTTCATGAATTATTTAAGTTTATTATTTAGAAAACATAAAACATAAAACATAAAAAAAAAAAGATAAAATGAAAACAATTTTTTTTTTTGTTAGAAAATATCTTTGATGTGGTTTATATAAATAGGTTAAAAAATATGTTAAATAAGAATTTATTATCAAGGTTTGTTGTTTTTTTTTCCTTTTTATGATGGAAAATGAATGAAAATGAAAAAAAAAAAGCAAAAGATTGTAAAAGTATTTAAGAAAGAAAATTAAATAACAAAAAAAAAAATTATGAAATCTTTTATTAAATGAAAAAAGATTATAAGGCCATGGAAAAAAAAAGATTATTTTAATTAAAAATTGTAGAAAATTGCTAATGAAGACAAAAAAAAAATTAATTGCATACATTTTTTGTTTGGATTTAATCAGTTCAGCTATGATGAATTGAGTTTAAAGTCTAATTTTATTTAACACAAGATTGTGGAATGGAATTTATTATATTAGTCATAGTCCCTTATGAAACTATAAATCCCTTTCCTGATGTCACTGTAGTTGGAAATTTTAATTTTGCGTGTATTATTTTTTAGTTTAGTCGAAAGACACAGTCTTTTATAAAGAATTTTTCAACATCGTGAAAGAATTCAGGCTGAAACCTAAAATATACCTAAGATCTTAGTGTTTAATTATACTGCAAAATTGACCTTTAATTAATTTATGTATTCGAATTGGTTTGGCCACATAATCTTAAAATTTAATTTAATTTTAAACTTAAAATACAAGAAATTATTCAAAGATTAATTAGATTTAAAATTAATTTGCAACACTAGGCTTAATGTTAATAAACGTGACTTAACATAGATGTTTTTAAAGTAAAATTCTTGATAATAATTCTTTGAAAATTTACCAAAACATGATAATTACTTTTCTACACTTTTAGGTAAGTTATTATTTTGATTTCGAACAGCGTTTCTTCAAATTTTCCATAACACAATATTTTCCTTTCACGATTGCTATATTTTCAAAATAAAAACTTCTTGTCTTTTACCAACTTTGAAAATTTAACTCAATTTTCTTTAAAAAATGAAACCACAAGTCTTATCAGTACAAATGAAATATTAAACTTAATAAGTTGTATTATTTCCATTGTAATAATATTGATTCTGATTATTGAGTGGTAGAATTACTAACTTTTACTAATTCTCTTAAATTCTTTAAAAATATAATGAAAGCAATTGTGGTAAACTTTTTCAATTATTATTCCTTTTTATCTTTCACTGATTGCACTTACTCTGCACTACTCGACATAATTTAGCCATAAAAAAATAAATTATGATAAATTTATATTTTTTTTTTTATATAAATTTCCCATAATTTTTAATAGAAAAAAAAATTTAAATTTTAAGTAATAAATTATATATTAAATAATAAAAAACATCTTCTAAATTTCTGGAATTTTAGTTTTTTAATTTCTGTAAATTCCAGTTTTTTCTCACTAAATTTTCCGTTTGTTCCTTTTTTCCCTTTTTTTTTTTTAATAATTAATAATTTAAAAATATAATAATTTTTTAAGTTTATATATATTAAATTTTCAAGTATATTTCTTTTTTTCCTGGAAAATTTCTTCACCACAGAAACATATAATTACCCTCTAAAATATACCACAGAAAATGAAAAAAAAATTGAAATATTTTTTTTTTGGGTAGGTGAACTTATACAAAAAAAAATATTTTTTAAAGATATAAAAACTAAAATATAAAAAAAAGGAGTTTTTTTTTCAATTTTTTATTTGGATGGATGCCAGGATAACAAAAAAAAAAAAAAATTTTCTAAGATTTTGCAAAAAAAAAAAAAAAACAGGAAAAATGCCACAAAATTCCTACATATATTCATCAGCCTCAGGATATATAAAATATAAAAGTTTTTCAGTTTGCAAAAAAAATAAAATGAACGAACAGAAAATAACGTATATAATAATAAATTTCGTTCATACAACTCTCCTAGGTTTGAATTTTATGAATTCTATGGTGTCCTTTACTCGTGACTGCTCGTTTTTTTAAGTAGTTAGGTTTATGTTTTTTTTTTTTTTTTTTTTGGTTCTATTCCTCAATTATATTTGAGAGAAACACTAAAAAGGAGAATCCTGGAAAAATGCGAATACTATTTTTATGTAGATAATTTATATACATATATATACGTTTATACGTTTTTTTTTCTTTAAGCCATTTTTGTTATAGACCTATATGAATTTTTGTTATAGGGGATAGATGGTTGATTTGTGACATAACTAAATCTGTGACAATCAAATTGTATCATATACCAAGTTTTTATTTACGGATTATTCATGACAAATACTTTATGGCACATTTTTCAATGTTTCTACAACAAAAGAGTATTCTCTCAAAGTATCAGCCGAAGTATATCCCTAAATAATGAAGGAATCACCAAAAATCCAAATTGAAATCCGAAATTGTGGAATGTCACTTTCTGACAAATATGATAGAAGCAGGTAATGTGAGACTGGCAAGTATTATTGCATTCGTAAGGGATGTAGCAGGAGTTGATAGCCGTCAGCGGTAGTGTATAATGGGTATTTACGCCCTCGATGTGTAATAATTTTCCCTCAACTTTGAATTCAACCAATCATCCTTCAACAGAAAATTGCTCATTTCAAATAATATGCATTAAATACTAAAATATAACCGATTATACCCTATTAAATATAATATCCTTGTAGTCATATCCTTTTCCTAGACTTCTGGGATGCATACACATATACGTGACAACAATATCTAGTAAAATGTTTGCACAAAAAAAAAAAAAAAAACAGCAAAAATCTAGAAAAGAAAAAGATAAAAAAAAACACAGAAGAACCAAAAAAAAAAATGAAGCAAAAAAGTGGAAATTAAACTTCTGGCACTATGTATAACTTACGATGAGAACAACTTTGATAATATTTATATCCTTTTTATATACGTTCTCTTTTTAAGTAAAAAAAAGAAAAAATAGAATTGTTTTTTGTTTTATATATATTTTCAATGTTCATAATGTTACGGAAATTGGAAGTAAACCTGTCCTTGTATTAACGGGCCACAAATATGAAAAAAAGTTAATGAAAAAAACCGGAGGTAAAAGTATACTATGACTTTGATTAATTATAAAACGGATTTGATTTCAGTCCGAAATTTTTGTACGTTCTTAAGGTTGACAAAGCTTTAAAGGAGTTCATGCTCCAACAGGAATTTCGTTTCCAATAGGAAAATGCTACGAAAGGAAACCATATGAAGAAGGTGATTGAAAACAAATAAATTAATAACCAAATTAAATGATAAACGAACTAAATGATAAATAGACTTGCGGGCCGATACCAATCTAACAATGACTGCCTTAAAGGATATATAAAGGAGATAGTGTTCTGCTTAAATGTACCAAAAAACAAAAAAGATCTAAGAAAAAAAAAAGAACCGAAAAAAAAGAATTAACACTTTTGTAGATATCTATATATATATATAAGGCTGTTAGTGCATAACTTAGCTATCCATGTATAAATATATATATATATATATATATATATTTGTTTTTCTGTCCTTTCACTTAAACAAAAATTTTCCATTTTCCTGTATTATATTCCGTTGGTCTTTTTTTTTTTAGCTTTATTTTATATTCTCAAAAGTTTCCTGGAGATAAAATCTAGACAAAAATTATTTTCTATTTTTTTTTGTATTAAAGGGCCCAATATGTGTGCGAACAAAAATTGTGGGTGCTCTTTAAAAAAAAAAGGATTTTTTAAAGAAATTTTTTTTTTTTTAAGGACATATTATATATTAGTATATGAGTGTATTTGTATGATAATATCACTACAAAAGAAAGTAGATGGTTAACATAATATAATTTATATTTCAATGATATAAATTGCACTTCAAGTTTACCTTTTTGTGTGGTAAATGGCATACAAAAAAAAAATCCTTTCAGTTTACTTATACTATACCAAAATGATGACAAAAAAAAAATAATAATTGCATAAAGTTTTAAGATATATAAATGGATTGTGAAGGAGCACGCCAAATAAGTCATTTTTCATTAAAAAAAAAAAACTAAAAAAAATTTGAAATTTATTTATTAGTGTACATGATGTGTGGAAGTGAATTAGTGGTACACTTGAATTGAAAATTGTAACTAATTTAATTATCTACTGTAGATTTCTGGTAATTGATACAAATTTAAAATAAAATAAACAAAATATCTGTTGTAAATAGTTTTTATGAAATATATGTATATTGCAAGTACAGTTCAACTGTAATTTATATTATTAGGGTAAATTGTCACTATTAGGGTAAGTTTAGTGACAAACACCACATTCTCATTAATTTGACACTAAATTTTTGACATTAACATTAAATATCATATTGTCATTATATTGAGATCATTACCAAAGCCGAATTTGAAAATCCAGAGTAAAAAGCCTTTCTGTGATGCACTCGGGTTAACATAAAATGGTTTACATAAAAATTTATTAGTAAATAGCTTGAGAATAAATGAGTTATAAAATATGGTATCAATTAGTCATCAACAACAGATAAATAATTTTATGTTTTTCAATATGAAAAAATAATTAATTATTTTAAAAATTAATTAAATCTTTGGAAAAACAAATAAATTTTGTCAAAAATGCTTTAACTTTTTTTTAAATAATTAACTCTTAAATTTAAAAATAATAAAAATTTTTAAAAAAAACGACTAATTTAATCTGAAAATTGTTGTAAACTATAAAGCTATTGAATTATTTGATATATTTCAAGAATAATATTTGCAAATTTAATTTGCTCGAAAAATTTATTATAAAAATATTGTCCAATAAATTAAAACTTTTCTGAATATTAATTTAATTTAAAACAACTACAAAATTGTTTAACATAAATTATAATGCAATTAAAATAATAAATTTTCCGCATAAGTTTTTTTTTTTTTTGAATACCAAATAAATGACTGTCCTTCAAAAAAAATATTTTTAAAATAATGAGTCTAATTAAAATTTAAAACTTTAAATATAATTCAGTAAAACTTTTTATATAATTAAAATATTTAATGAAATTATAAATTTCCACTTATTTCTTAATTAAATAAAAAAAAATATATATGTTTACTAATTAGAAACAATTTGGAGAATTGATAATTACTATAAATTTTAATAATGTTTTTTTTTTAAAAAAAAGTTTTATGAAATGAATAGTTAAAGTTATCTAATAGATATTTTATTTTTTGTCTCAAAATAAATTATGTCTGGTTATTTTCAATATTTTGTGTTGTAAGTTTTCTACCTACACTTATTATTTGAAATCATGTTGCAAAATCTTAAGAATATATTTAAGTAGTATGGTAATTATTCATCACCTTACTACTTAAATGTTTAATATTATAATTTATCACTACACACTGATAAAAATGTTCTAAAAATACAACAGTTGTAGTAAAAGAGATTTATTCGCAGGAAACAAACTGTTTTTGCAATTTAGTTTATTCTTGTTAAATATGAGTTTTTAAAAAACCTTTTACTGTAAATTAAATTTATTTTCTCGTAAACTTTTGTAGGGAAATTAGAAAAGTTCAGTAAATAAAAACTAACAGTTGAGTTAAAAGAATATCACTGTGAGATTTGCGTTTACATTGATTTAGCTATCGCATCCAATTAATCTTAAGGAAAAATTCGACTATTTAAAAATAAATTTGGAGCAAAAGTTTTTCTGTGATCAGTACAGTTAAATGTGTAATATTGCAATAAGCCAAAATCTGTTTCACTCAAAAATATTTTTGAAAAATTCAATTTTAACATGTCGTTTTTCTATCATGACATATGAGTAACTTTTTCATAACAACTTCTCCCGAAAGTGTAATATATATTCAGTAACTGATTAACACTTCCATCGACGTCTTCATAAGCCTAAATACTTTAATTCTGCAATAATCCACCACTTTAAGTATTGTAGCGATTAAATGTGTTTATTGTTTATAATACCTTTAATAATATTATTGATTTCAATGATTCCATTAATATAGAAATATCCACCTACTACTTACAATATTTAAGGTCACTGATAATATTAATGATCTTATAAGAATATGTATAATAATAATAAAAAGAGACACATATTATGTTAAAAATATCCTTGAGTTATATTGAAAATATCCTATTTCTAGAAATATTTTGTATACAAAAATAATGTTTTTTTTTCGTTGGTTTTTTTTAAGAGATATTATTTATTTTCTTAATGAATTTTTCTTTTCAAATTCATCAACAAAACAAAATAAACCAAAAATAAAATCATTTAGAAGATTAATTCAATAATCGATAGTATTGAGGTTTTATTATTAATCTTTTAGTATCTCCAAGTATTTTGGATAAAAATTATTAATTATGTTAAAATATTAAAAATTAAAAATTATTAATTATGTAAATATTTATAAATTAATTTTTGGTGGTTTAAAATGTCGTACCATTTAGTTCAAGCAAATTTAACGATACATTAACTTAATCTAGGTTCAGAAACTTCAAAAGTCTGAACCTATATTACAAAATTTGCAACTGCCGTCTAGTCAAAGATATATCTGAAAAAAATTGGAACAATATTAATAGAAGTTTAACTGCCAAAGTAAAATTAAATTATAAATAAATAATAAAAGGCGATGCTTGATTTAAGAGGTTACCACATTCATAAGTTTTTTCAATTCTGAAAAAAATGCTACTACTTTCCTGTAAATGTTATATATTACTATATATATTACAGCTCTTGGAAATCGACAATATTAAGCTACTCTATATTTGCACTTTCGCCAATAAAATTTTAAATATCGAAAAATATTTCTTTTAAATCTCAAAAATAGAATCAATACTGTGAAGAAATTGGTCGTTCTAACGAATACCATTTCATATTTTTTATAATTTAGTTAAAGGACAAACTTAATATTACTTTTATTACGCTTTCATTTAACTTACTTTGCCTGTTTATCAATTTCAATCTGGGATTAACTTATTCAATTCTTTTCTTTATCTGGAAATTGTTACCAATCATAATTTTCTTCTATTACTATATAAATCTATCAAAATTGGAAATATAAATTACCGCTCATTACCAGTCAAAATAATCTTTCATTAAAAATTACTATAAAAAAAGGAGTCGTGATTTATTATATCTTGATTTAATTATAAATCAATATTTTATCGTTTAATAAAATGTGTATAAATTTTAAATAAAAAGATAAACATTTAAAATACTAAATGTTAAAAATTTATCATTGACAAAAATATAAACATGGCACTAATTTGAATTTATCGCGTATTGCTATCAATAAAGGAATCCTTTTTTTTGTAAATTTGTTGAATAATTTTATCAATTTCCATTAAAAGCATATTTTTAAAAAAAAAATGTAGTTTATTGTATCACAAAATAAAAAATCATTAAAAAAATTATTTTTATTAATGAAATTTTAGAAATTCATTTACGCTTCGTATATAAAGTACAAATATGTAGCTTTTAATTTTTTTTATTCTACAAAATTCCATATTAAATGTATAATAATTTATTACCTGTCTGTCTGTGATTGTATTATTATACAATTTTTATATTTATTTGTGTGCATTGTGCGTAAAAGTGTTTTGTTATTATTCAGTTCGTTGGCTATTTAAGGATTTATATCCTTTTTTACAACACTACTATATTTATATTCTTTATATATGAAAGTATATATATTTATATCCTTTATATACATAAATAATATTATATATATGTTTGAAACAAGGGTTTGCGTGTTAATAAAATAAATGTTGTAAACGTCACACGGAAATGATACAAACATAAAACAAAAATCATGTTACTTCTAACCAAAAAAAAAAAAAATATCTGTTATTTTTTTTTTGTAATTTTACTTGTGGGTTCTTAAATTGCTTATTATTTTTGTTGTTCCAGGAGCAGAAAAATGAATGAATAAAGAACAGTCCAATTAATTTACACTAGTTTCAGAAATATGAGATTTTATTTTATGAGCTTGGAATAACAAATTAATTTTAGGGGTAGTTACTAACTAAAATTTGAATATTTTTAAGGATAATACTAATTTTTCGTTAAAAAAACACAGTATTTACTCAAAAACTGGACAACGCCATCTATCGGGCAGTGTTCAGACTTTTTAACTTCTATATGGATTGGAAAATTTTCAATTTTTCTAACTTAGAAAAATTATTATGCTTAGTAACAATTTGGAAAAGTGGACAGACGGACGATCGAGCAGGCAAACTTACAAGTACTTTTATAATAATTCTTGATTTTTAAAAAGGATATAAAGGATATATTTCAATTTTTTTTTGTTATTACATTAACACTATAACAGAGTTAAGTAAATAATAAAAAAAATTTAACCAAAAACCATCCAGGACCTTGTAATATCCGATGACATTCAGCTTTTCCTTAATAATACTAAATTATATTTTATAATGGTATTTTTTTTTTAGCTTTTTTTATTATTATGTTTTATGCTGTTAAATTATATCATGAGCTTTATTATTATTTGGTCTTCTTTTTTTAAAGAAGTATTTTTAATTTATAGCTACTTATTTTTTTTTTATTTTTTTATGATGAGGAGTCAAATGAAAATAATAATAAAAGGACATGGCAATTAAAAATTATTAAATACCTATTTAAAGTTTTATTAATTTTCAGAATTATAAATTTTTTATTATGAAATATTATGTTTTATGTAAGTGTAAATTTTTGTTAATAAAATATTTTCAATTTTTGGTGATGATACTAATTTTTTTTTTAAATCTTAATTACATATATTTTCTTTTCCTTAAGGCTATTTTAAATATTGCTTATCAATTTATGAGTATGTTAAAAAAATAAATACATATTTTTATAATCATAAATTATTTAAATTTTTATTAAAGTAATATTTATTATTCATTGTATAAATTATAGAATATCATAGTCATCACTGATAATTAAAGGACATTCACCTTAACGAATTTATTTTTTTCTTTTTTCAGATACCACCAGACTGGGAGATTGTATGTATATAATTTCTATGTAGACTTTCTATGTTAGTATATCATATATTTAAAGTGTATAAATTATAATTGTAATATTTTCAGGTTTAGTTTAACCATATTTGTAAATTTGAAAGGGAAACATTTTTTTATTTTTTTTTAAATCTTAAATTCATTCATTTCTGATATATTCATCATTAAACAGTAGACGTCTGACTCTCTGTTAATATAAATTATGTAATCATGGCTTTTGTTATTAAATTACATTATCATAATTTGAAAATTTATTTTACTTTAATGTAAATTAAAACTTGTTTATTTTCAAAACATACCTTTGAGTAAAATTATGATTATAAGAAATCCTTTTTCTATGAAAAAAGCATGGCAATTAATCTTTAAAATCATATTTACAGAATTTAATCAATATTTTCATAATTCAATTTTTGAAATTGATGTTATATGACGTTTTTTTTGAAGATGAAAGAAATTGCTTTGAAATAATGTTTATATATGAGAGTTTCTTTTTGTCCTGAGAATCAATTGTACCACACAATGCGAAGATACTATTTTCGGTTCGGGGTAGAGGTTCTATATTATGTTAGTATAAAGAATTCGATTAAAACAAACGTCATGTTTAATGGTAGTATATTTGCAAAATTGAAGGGATTCAAATCTTTACTGAAATCAGTGTAGAAAATTGTGGGTAAACGGCACCAGTTTTCAATTGTATTAGACGACTGAAACTTGTTTGGGTTCAGTCCCTATACAAAATTGGTATATAGAGGGAAAATTCACAACTGAGTTATTATGCTTACTAGAAATTCGTCTTAAAAAATTATGGAGTCATTAATGCAAGATTAGCTATGTAAAAAATCCTTTGCAGATGATTAAATTAAAGTGCTCTGTTTGAAGCGTCCTTAACCCATTCATATGGGAATTAATTTGCGTTGTGAAAATTATGCTTTACTAGTTTTTTATGCTTAACAGCGGCAGTTAAACACATATGCGCAAAAATTTTGAACGTAGGTCTTGTCGAAGTTATAGTCTTTGGAAATATACATTTGAAATGTACTTTTCGTGTCAAATATTGTAAAAATAAGTTAATTATGTTTAATAGTTTTGGCAAAAATTAATGTACATTTCAGTATGTACATTAATTTTTGCCAAAACTATTAAAGCCAATCAGTTAAAATGGTAAAAAAAAAAAAATTAAAAATATTTATTCTTATATGATTTTAAATTTATTTTATGAACATAACATTACTAATTGATTTTTCTTCATAATTTAATAATATTAATATAAATATTAATAAATTGTAATTAATAAATATATCTTTTTTTTTATATATATATCTTTTTAATTACAATTCATTTATATTGGAATAATAATATAATTAAAATAGAAGAAGATTCTTTTACATTTTTTACAGTGATATTTTTTGTTTGTATGAGCCTTAAGAGTTAGTTTAATATTTTTATGATTTCATAATAATCTTTGAATGAAAAATTTTTTTATGTAACATTTTATAACATAGTTTTCTCTAAACGGAAAAGAATACTATAAATAACATAAATTGATACAGAAAGAAATTTTTTTAATTCATCATATTATTTGTTAACGGATTATAGAAAATGTTTTTTTTTTTATATTCTTATATGGACCGTACCAACCCCTAAAATGAATATTAATTATTTTAACAAATTATTTGTTAAAATTATTTATTTATATTTACTTGTATATACCTAACTTTTGATCGAGGTGGATACTTTTTTTTTGTGACATATCTTGGATATCTAAAATTACAAATAAAAAAAATATTTATAAGTATAATTTTTAAATTAACATATATGTTTACCTGGTGTTATCAAAATTATGTAAATTATAAGATTTTCCTAATGTACAGCTTATGCTTCTTTTTATATTTTCTCTACTAAATACCGCACGTCCTAGATTCAAGATAAAAAATTAATTTTTGTAAATACAATATTAATATTTTTTTTTAATTACTGGCTCTGGACTTTCGTACATTAGATTCACTATTGAAATTAGTATCAGGTAAACCTTAAAAATTGAAGTAAGTTTATTCAATTTTGATTAGTGTATATATCGCACTACCAGTAAAAGACAGCAACATCACAAAATTTTTTTTTTTTTTAGAAAATTGTGTTTGATGTTGAGAAATATTAAACATGAAATTTTTGGATTACGACACTACTCAATGGAAAAAATAAATTTTTTATGTGCATTTTAAAAATGTTGCCTTTTTTTTATTATTTAATTACCTATTTTAATCTTTATACGAAAAATATGGGCTGAATTGAAAATGAGGCAGTTGCCTTTCAAGATTTTTCGGCGCTCATAGGTTATAAGAGGTTTATCATTTTTAGAAACCATATTTTTAAAAATTGCCATATAAATTTATAATTCTTAGCATTTGATTTAAGTCTACATTTCTAATTAAGGCAGTATAATATTAATGGTTAAAATTACACGAAGAAGCCTTCTGCATTAAAACATTTCTGTGCCTGAGTAAAATTAAGAGAATTCTCAGTTTAATTACCCGATACAAATATTTCGTCAGTTTAATTACCCGATACAAATATTAAGTAATGCTGTCTTTCATTGACAGTGCGATATATTTAGATATATTGAGTCCATTGCTACCTATTTTTGTTTCTGATTTATGATACTCGGAATCGGTATTATTTTCATTTATATCTAAAATAAAAATTTAGTATAATTTTATTAATATTGTGCAGAAGTATTGATTCTAAATACCTATTTTTGATTCACTTGACTGATATCCTGATGTATGTAAACTATTTGGTGGTACTTCTAACCTACATGTTGATTTAGTTTTTCTATTTTCTAAATTATTTTCCATATTATATGTGTTCTGTAAATCATTAACTAAAACTTTTAGGAGTAAAAAAAAAGAAATCATTCAGTTATTACAAAAAAAAAATAGATTTAATTTTTTTTTAATACTTGATTTTAATCCATAGAATGTACTTTCTAAACTTATAGTTGTAGTTTTTCCTAAAATTTAATAAATATTAATTTAGTTTTACATGAAATTAAAAATAATTTATTACAATTTATTTACCAGTACTAAGTGAAAGTAATTTGCACAATCTTTCATTAAGATGTTCATATTTTGTATTAAGTTTTATGCATTTTCTACTAAGGCATTCACATTTTTTATCTAAATCAGTTCCACCTTCTAAACGATTTTTATGTTTACTTGGTGTACGGAATAATACTTTTGGTACATCAAGTACACCAAACCGTACATGATTAAATCTTGGTTGTGTTGGCTTATAATTTTCATTTACCTGAATATGAATTTCTTTTGTTTTATGAATATTTTTATTAATATATTTTGGTTTTCGTAATTTATATAAACATTTTGGTACATCAGCTGTTTTCGGATATTTTAATGTTTTTCTGCGTGGTGGACAGCTCATATTTTATGTTTGGGTATTTTTTTTTTTTGGTGTTATTTCTTGGTTTTGTAGTAAAATTATTGAAATTATTTGAAAATTTAAATTATAGTTTAAATTTTGTCATATTGTAAAAATTAGTATGATAAATATATGTCAAAAAAAAATTTGTAATTACTTTATATTGAAATATTTGACATTTTCAAATGATTTCCATTTAAATATCCATATTTTGAAATATTTCTGAGATTTAGTAGGTATATATAAAAGGCGATATAATATACATATAGTACAGAAATAGTATTTTGATGAAAAAATAGTATTCGCCTTGGATCATAGAAAAGTCATAGAAAACATAGAAAAGTCATATGAATATTTAAAGGAATATTAGTAGAACTACTGTGTCGTAGTTTTCTCCCAGTAATAGAAATTAGAATTGGAAAATTTACATTTTAAAATATTTTTTTTATTATTCCTCGCCCAAATAGAAAGAACCGTCTGCGTCTCAGATAATTATTGGAGAATATAATTGATATCCTAAATATGTTTCCTATTTCCAACTGATATTTTTCCCTTCTTAGTTAGTATTGACTTTAGTCTTTATTACGAGTTCAATTATGACACTAACATCAATTTTAAAAGCTATTTACAAGCCTAAATCACATTTTCCAGATCTCTATTGAGTTTTCTTAATTGTCAAAGGAGGCGCTGTCCAATATGCTTCTATTTTAGAAATATTTACTATTTTAAACTATTATTTTTCATTTAAAAAATCGAATAATGTCATTTCTAGAGCATGACTTTAAAAAAAATATTTTTGTTACTAAAATTCTTCAACCTTTTATTATGTTCATTTATTGTTCGAAAGTTTTATTTAAGATATGTCCAGACGGACGGAATTGCAACTTTGTAAAATTGTCAAAAACCATTAAAACTTGTTTCATATTTGAGTCGGTTTTTGTCGTTGATATTTTTTTTCGGAATACAACCAGTCACCTCAGATGATTTGTCGTCGCAGCGACATCAGAGATGAAATTTTTTAATGGTTGAATTCCAAAATTTTTTCGGTGTGTCGGACTCGTTTCCAACTCTTCATCGCGTTGGACTTGCTGTCAAAAATGACCTGAATAATTAATGTCAAATATTAATTTGTTTGTAAAAAACTGTAGATACAATCCGATGAAAATGAAAATCGATACATGAAAATATTTGACTATGATAGGCAAATTTAGTCAATATAGTTACATATATTAATTATAGTCGTTATTTTTGTAGTCATAAATTCTGTATGTAAATATTCTAAATATATTACGAAAGTCATTATACGTCAAATCATTTTATCAAAAAAAAAAAAAAAATAAATATTCATTCGGAAATTGAAAAATTATATTTTTAAGAAAATAACATTTTATAAGATTTTAATTGAAAATTTAATTTTAATGTGATTCTAGTTTTGTATTTTTCTTCTTAGTCATATTATTTGTTTTTGTATAAAATCTTTTTTTTAATATCATACAGTGAGTGATAGATTTAAAACCTTTTTTAAAAGATGCAATTTTTTTCTTAGATCTTGATTTTTTTTTAGAAAGTTTTATATCTGAATTTTCATTATTCTCAATATCAGATTTATTAGTAGTTATAAAAATATTACATTTCACTTTTAGTTTACTGATTGATTTTTTTTTATGTTTTCTTGTTAAATGTTTATTCTTAAATTTAAATAATGTTTTTGGTGTTCTTTCAGTTTCAAAACGACAACTATTATTTTTTAAACGTATATCTTCTTCTTGATTTTCTGTATTCTCTGGATTTTCCTTTTCTTGATTTTCCTTTTCTTGATTTTCTGTATTCTCTGGATTTTCCTTTTCTTGATTTTCAGTATTACTAATTCTTATTGATTCCATTTAAATGTATATTCTCAATAGAACTGAATATATGAAAAAAAATAAAAAATAATGTTTTAAGGTTTGAAAGAATTGTAATTTTGAAAAAGTTAATTTAAAAAAAAAATAAATCTACGATGTCACATTTTCATGGTTTTTTTTTGTAGCCAAAAATTATATTTGTGACATAAAATACAAATATCGCTTCAATTGGATCTTTTAATTTGAATAAGGGAAATTGATCAAATTTGATGGTATTTCGAAAACCACTTTTAAGTTTTTTATGTTTCACACAAAATGGTCAAAAGTGAAGGATTTGTAATTTGGAAGTTTAAAAGAAGTAAATTAGAAATTATTAATTATTAATAAATTATTTATTAATTATTTTCATAATGTGTACTATACTGGCTATACTACACAAAACTCACTAGTTTCGCCAATATTAATACTATAGAAAGCTATCCAAATTATAAAAAATTATTTCTGAAATTTATTTAATTTAATTTAAATGTTATTTTGGAATGTATTAATCTAGTGACATAAATTATTTATTCTTTAATTTAATAAATTGACAATAATTTTTTAGGGATACCAATATTTTTTAAAATAAATTCGATTATGACCAAATATATTACCAAAATTATCGAAATTTATTCAAGATAAACCCTGAAACTAACGTACATGTTATAAAAGCTAGCAAAAATTAGACAGATTTTTTATAAGAAAAAAGCGAAAAAAAATTCAAGCTTGGTTTTGTGTATTAAAATATACAAAACTAAGTGATTTTAATACACAGTCACAGTATTTGCATATTAGTATTTTTTCTTTTTTTTCCTTCTTCACTTCATTATGAAAGCCTCAAGTGGAAAGTAATCTTGACTTGACGTTTCTTACCATTTTCTATTGCAAGTTGGAGATATTTTATATGTATTACATACCAGAATTTTTTTTTAGTGCAGAAATTTTAATTGTAATACTCGAATGGCTTTATTTGTTCGTAAGTCAGTATTGTTACTCGATGGCCTCAACCGGTAGTATTTTTTTGTAAATCTTAAAACTACTGTTGGTTTTATTACTGCACTCAATTTAAAGCTGAGTAAACTTAAACCAACATAGTACAAAATAGTTACTTAATTATCTTTTTATTTATTATCTACTCATTTATTAGAGTTTTATGAAATAAAATTTTCAGCTCAACCGAAATCTGGTAACATTTTATTATAATTTGCTCACATTTTTTTTTTCTGTGGCGAGAGTTTATTAACAAAAAATTTTAAGTTTTTTCTGCAAATTCATTCCATTAACGTCCTACGATTAAGAATTACTCGTTTTAAGAGTAAAATTGGTTTAAGTTCCGGTGGAATACATAATTACATAATTAAGTGTATTTTCCAGTACACACTTAATACATAATTAAGTGTGTACTGGAAAATAATGAGTGAAATCAAATAATGCTGTCATAAATAACTTACAATAAATGTTCTATGATTGGAAATCTCATCAATAGAATTTAACTATTTTTATCTAAACGTATGACATGACATGGCACGGTATTCAAAAATCTGCTATCATCAATTTGGTTTAAACTTAAGTTATTTTTCGAAATATTCACTTGTTTCTTTAAAATATAATTATAAACTCAAGTAAAAATAAATTATTTCTTTACAAAATTAAACCTGCTAACAATGTATAGTATTAAGTCTTCAACTATTACAATCCTATGTCTCTTACTAATTTCTTATAAAGTTCATATAAAAGAACCATTAAAAAAAGGTGAAACAACAAATTCAAAAATACTATGATAATGTGTTTCTTTTTCAACCATATAAATGTCTATATAACACCATATACACTGCGCATATTACATATTAAATATTATGCAGAAGCATCAATGCGAAATAATAAAATTACACATATACACAGAAGAAAATAAAAAAAACACAAAACCTGAAAGTAATTTCATAAAATATGAAAAAAGGACCCAGAATAATAAAAAAAAAAAATAACCATAAATATTTTAATATACTATGATGCAATATCGTTTCTGGTATGCTTGTTAAATCTTCCTTCCACACATTACCTTAAAAAAAAAATGGGAATAAAGCTCATAAAAACAAAAATGTTAACTTTTTGATAGATGTGAGCTAAGTGGGATAATTTTTTAAAAGCATACATCAAGTTTAATAATAATAAAAAAAAAAAATATTTATACAAATTTTGAAATATTTTATGCTTGGAAAATGTGTAATATTTTTGTAGAAAAGACTTGTTTATTTTTTTTTTTTGTAGAAAAGACTTGTTATTACCAAAAAAATTTAAATAATATTTCAAATAATATTGAAATAAAATATTAGTTAGTTTGACATTGGACGGAAATTAACTTGAAATTGGAAAATTGATAATCAAATTTATAGAATTGAATATAGTATTTTATCATTTTTCGTGAAACATTAATATGATTCGATGAGATTCTATAAAATAATAGTATCCCTAAAGTTATTAAGTTTAAATTTGGTTTAGTTATATTTGGGTAAAACTATCACAAGAATCATAAATATTTTATGTCTACTATCTTTTTATTTAGTTAAGTCTAACAAACTTTTCCTTGGACGTCATTAATTTTTCTATTAAAAATTCTAAAAAAATATTAATAATCGTCAGTTTAATTGTTCTTTGTCGTATTTCCATTATTTTGGTTTGAAGTTGATCGTAAATAAAAACCTTTCAGTTGAATACAATAAATCGAACAGTTAAGTTATTGTATTCAACTGAAAGGCTTTTATTACAGTCACCTTTCAGGAGTATAGTCACAGTCACAGAATGAAAAGTGAATATACTATATCTTTAAAAAATTACTTTAACACTAAATTACAATGGAATGGAAATTTAATAAACAGTCTATAGAATATTAATTTTCCTTTTCTGATTCTCTATAATACAAATAAAAATGTAATAAAAGTTATCTAGTAGTAAGGAATTCAAATCTGTGTAATAAATGTAATAAAAGTTATAATGTAATAAAAGTTATCTAGTAGTATGGAATTCAAATCTGTGTAATAAAATTTATCTAGTAGTAAGGAATTCAAAATTACTCCGTCGCTAACTAAAATATTAGACTTTTAACTCATTAAATTAGTGTTGTGAAAATTTTGACAATATACAATTGATTTACGAATCTAGCAAAATACAACATATAAATAAAAGTATAAATTTAATTATAATACAACATTAAACCATTCATATGACGATATTTGAATTTTTATAATAAAAAAAAAATTGTCCCTTTTATTTTTATTATAGAGCAAAAGGGTTATACAAATAATATGCACGCTTTTATTAAGTTTACCCTTTTTTTATGATTGTCGTTTCGGTTGTAAGTGGTATATTTTCACCTTTCCCCTAAAACAACAGTTATTCAACTTTACTCTTCCATATATGGTTTTTATTATTGTACTCAATTCAAAAATTTCCATTTTTTTTACCTCTGTCGTTAAGTAATGCGTTTTTCCTTAAAGCACGCATATAAAAATAATAAAATAAAAAAATTTCTATTTTCATTTTACTTAAAAAAATTTTTTTTATTTCTTTATTTTGCAAAGTAAAAACTACCCTGAATTGTAGGGGGTGTGAAAAATGGGTAGGGTAGCGAAGGATGGAAAATGGGAAATGGTAGTAATGCTTTTCATTTTTTATTTTATTGTTATTTTTTTTTATAGTGCGTAAACGAAAATCTAATAAAAATGAAAATGACACAAGAAAATGGAATATACAAGAAAATGTAATATTTTATTTATAAGGATATGTTTTTTTTTGTTGTCCTTTTACCATTTTTATATTTTTAAAGTTTTACATTATAATTTAGTTTTTAAAATTATATTTTAAATAAAATATAGTGAATAAATAGTTTTATTAGATTTTTTTTTTAAAAATACATATATTAAAGCTTAATAAGCTTTCCATCGTGTAATGAAATTTTCATACAAATTTAACATCTCGTGAAAAATTACGCTGATGATTTCATTTTATTGTACCTTGTACGCAGTTCCAGCGTGAAATAATTTACTTTGGAAAGATAAAACTTAAGAAAATTTTTCATGCTTTGAACATGCATTATTTCACGTCAAAACTTGGATATTTGATCATTTTGTTTGGTTGGTTTGGTTGTTCGGTTCAAAAAATTCTCCAATTTCTTTTTTTTTATACTTTTTCAATACTATTATTTAATGTTTTCTTCTCCATAAAACTTTTTCACAACATTTTCACGTCTTTTTCAGGATAGTTTTCACGAGTGCGGTAATTTTCATTTAACGGTAGTACGATACTAAGCTTTAATGTATAAACATTAATTAATATTTTATAAGATACAGTCTTATAAAATATTAAACAATGTTTAATAAATATAATTATTACTTTCTACAACTTTTTTGTTTGATAGTAAAACTACGTAAATATACTAAAATTTTAAAAATGGTATCCTTTATTTTTATCATTCAATTTAATTTTTTTTTTAATTATTTAAAATTTATTAAATATTTAGAATATTTCATTAAATATATAATTTATATTATTGTGGTTATTAAGAGAATTTATGATTTAATATTAAATTTTTAATAATGGTTATACTTAACTAACCATAAAATAAAAACCACATTAATTATTGAAACTTTACATTATTAATTATTTTTTATCCTTTTTTTTTTTTGCAAAAAAAATTAGTTTATTTAAAAACCCCAAAATGGTCCTTTTAATTTACAATAATATTAAAAATTTTATCAAAGAGATTTTTTTTTTTTTAAATTAATATACATTTTAATTTATCCTTTTTGGTGTTGTTGTAAAAACATTAATATTTCCAGAAATTTTTTTTAAAAAATAAGATAAGAAGAAGATAATTTAAAACTAATGTAAAAAGGATTCTTTTGATAATATTATGTGTATTAGTACCTGAAATGAGGATATTTATATATATATATATATATTTTTTTTAAACACAAAGTAAAAAAAGGATTTTAATTGTTTTACTTACCCTTATTAATTGTCAGACAGAAAAAAATTAAAATAAAACTGGCAAAAATAAAAGCAATTAGAATTAGAATTTTTGTGAAATTGCAAATACCTAAATTTTTTTTTGTTAGGTCTCTTGATAATTAATTTCATAAATTCAAAAAAGGAGTAAATTTTTATAAGACTTTAAAAGCTTTTATGTTGTTTTGGAAAATGAAATCAAAAATTATATAAAAAACAATTAATGTAAATTTGTTTTATTTTTATTTGTATGTAAATGTCCTTTTTTAAAATACTAGTAAAACTTTAAGTAAGTTTCCAAAATTTTCTTATAATAGTTTTAAATTTGTAAAGTTGAAATAAGAGTATACTGTAATTACTCTTAAACACTGAACATCCTTGAAAATAATTTCGTGTATTTTACTGTCAGTAGTGAGTTAAATCTAAAAAAAAATATTTATATAAATTTGATTTAAAAATGATCAACCCGTGAGACTATAGCATAACCTTAAACATATATTATATGATATTGTTTTTTGTACGTATATTTTATATTTAATTATAAGTTTGTACTGCGTTCTTGGATACTTTACTACACATAGTAAATAACTTCTTCTTTTTTTTGATGAAATATCTTGACGGAAAAATTTTATTTGCTATATTGATTAAGTCCTTTGGGAAATTATGAATGTTAAGAATTGATTTGATTGAACGTAATATAAATAAAAACTATTTTTAACAACCTACACAAAACTAAATAAGAAAAATGAATAAAAAAATTCTTTACAGGATGAGGAATAACTTCAACCATAAAGCTTGAAAAAATCATTTGGTTTTTATTGCAGCGTAAAATTAATCTTGTTGTAATGATTTATATTTTAACCGCACCAGCACCCTAGTGATCTTCCAGCACTACAAAGTTGTTTATTTCTTTCCCAACAAACAGTTAGAAAATATATTCAAAGGATGAAGCATGAAGCTTTTAATTTTAGCATATAGGTTCATTATTAAAGGTTCATTTCGATCCAAGGCTTTGCCTTGAATTTAAAAGAAATATCTCCTTCTCAAATACTGAAGGATGCGTACTTTGATAAATATGTATGATAAACGTGTTCAAACACTATATTAGACTACTAGAACCCTCTCGTACTAATCGCTATTACTGCAAATTATCTGTTGGCTAAACTAGCCGAGCACTCAAAAACGGTCAAACTATCGCGCCTGTTAAGTTATTGTCGATCAGACTACACTGTCCTTATAAAGAAAAAAAATAGAGTACTCAAAATTTTCATAACTCAGTCCGTAGCTGAATTTACTTGGGCAAACGAAAAACTCGATGGTTGCTTCATTCGGGTGGGCTTGAAAGGAGGACTTGATAGTATAGATTTAGTTAAGACAAATACTTAAGGTTTCGACATGTGGTAATAGAAAATTCTAAATTACGCTTAGATCTTTCGACAGATAACTCAAGCTGACCAACTGTATCATTTCAATTAACTGATATTCCTTAAATTAAAAAAAAATATTCAACCTATTTAATTAATGCAATAAAAATGTAATCCAATAAAACAGGATAAATTCTCTTTACAAAAACTTCAAAGTACTTTATATAATATAAGTCATTTAATTTATATTAAATTGTAATTATTTATTGCAATTATTTATTAAGTATATACAAATATCAATAAATTAAATTTTTTCCCTGAAACAATTTTTATAAAAAAATCAAATTTTATTTATACAAAATTAATTTTATCTTCCATTATGATATAAAAACTAACCCTCTTCATCTATCCAAACCAGCAAATGAATTTTTTGTTGGGGGTAGGAAATTTATGCAAAAAATACGTATAGTTTTCCTTTTTTTTTGGATCATATACTTGTTTATAAAATTTATTGACTTTAATGATATTAATTTTTGGAGGTTTAACAAAAAACACACTACACTTTAAAGGACAGACAAACTCAGAAATATACGACAAACTCTTTAAAATATTGTTTTTGTTGGTTATCCGTTTATGGTAAATTGCATACGAAATAACTGGTGAAAAAAAGGACACTAGAATTTTTTTTTATGTTGTGAATTAAATTGTTCACACGATAAAATAAAATTTATTCAACAATTAATAATATTAAACAAAAAAAAAATATAAATAAATTATATTATAAATATTTATGTATACATTATTAACTTTTGCACTTTAAAAAAAAATGGTTGGTGTTGTTGTCCTTATGAAATAATTCAGTTGGAATTTTTGAAATTATGTAGAAGTGAAAAGGTTTTGGCGCAGAAAAATATTCTGTTTTTATTTTTTTTTACGAAATTAATTTATTTTTACTGGGTCGTTATAGATGCAGAAAATAATAATATGTGTAAAAAAAAATGTTTTTATGTTGCCATTTATATAATTATTTTCACGGCAAAAAGGAAAAATTATTATGAAAAGTTTATCATAATAAAATTAATTATAAATTTAATAAATTTGATTTTTTGTATAATACAAAACAAAAAAAAGAAAATTGAATTAAAATTGATTCAGTAAGTAAATATTATTTTTAACCCTGTAATGCACAAATTCTGTTCCAAAGCTATAGCTCGCGAAAAGCCTTGGTCTCTCAAGGGTCACCATTTGGACCTAATTTCTAATTCCATTTATTAATTTGCTCACCAAATGAGTGTTGTTTAACATATTCTCAGAAAAGAGTATGTTTTTTTGGTTTAAATAGTACTTTTTTCAAAACATGTATAAATATGTGTCCCAATTTAATTTTACTTTTTCTATTTACCAGATTATATTTTAAATTAATTAAATCGACAAATAATAATCGATTAGATATGCCCTAATACAAAGTCGGGAAGGCTGTATTATTAATATTTGCGCTTTCTCAAAAATTGGGTTAAAAATTTGTACGGTCGTCATGAATGAGAGGGTTAAGTGAAATTTTTTTTCGACATTAATATTTACTATTTTAAATTATACTGTAACAATTATGCTCGAAGCTTGAATAAGAATTTGAATAAATAAAATTATAAAATATAAATAAGTATTTTACATATAAACTGAAATTTTTGCAGCTGGACATTTATCCAATGAAGGATAAAATGGCCAGATGCTACAATAAAATTTTCATTAATAGTGAGTTTTGCGTTTCAATGAAATATGATTAAAAATTTGAATTAGTATTTCTTCTCACAGAAATTTTACATAGGGGAGAATAGCCTTAATCGTTAGACATTTTAAAGTTCTGACATTTGTGTACAGAAATTCTTAAAAACAGGTTTATGTTTTGTAATAAATTTAATTTACTTCAATAAATATTTAACTCCAAGGACTATTAATGAAATAAAACTTGAAATAAATTAAAAATATATCAAGAAATTCTTTAATAATTTTAATTCTGAAAAACTCTAGGGGAGGTAGTCCACAATTAGTGTCGATTATCTATCAATAAGATTCGAAATTAAAACTTTTTCCGACAAAACTACAATTAATTTAAATTGTCTGTAAATAAATACACTTAACTTTTAATATTGGTTATTTAGAACAATATTAGCACAATTTACGATAAAAAAAGTGCTATAATCTTATTGCCGAATATAAGCAACGGTACAATTTAATAATCAGTATGATTTCGACAAGTCTCTCCTATTAATTGTCAGAAACCATTTCCCTACACGAAGATACCAAATATGTGGGGATTGCTTTCAGTTTTAAGGGTTTTCATTTTTTTCCTTCAAATTCTGATGTTTTGTATTGAATCTCATTAAATTTCCATATTTTCCCAATTTCTCGGGCAATTTTGAATATTTTTCGAAAAGGTCTTCGGAAATGCGCTAGAAATTAAATTCCCACACAGACATACCAAATATGTGGGGATTGCTTTCAGTTTTAAGGGTTTTCAATTTTTTGCTGCAAATTCTGATGTTTTGTATTTCCGAAGACTTCTTTGAAAAATATTCAAAATTAATTTCTAGCGCATTTCCGAAGACCTTTTCGAAAAATATTGAAAATTGCCCGAGAAATCGGGAAAATATGGAAATTTAATGAGATTCAATACAAAACATCAGAATTTGTAGCAAAAAAATGAAAACCCTTAAATCTGAAAGCAATCCCCACATAGTTGGTATCTCCGTGTAGGGAATTTAATTTCTAGCGCATTTCCGAAGACCTTTTCGTAAAATATTCAAAATTGCCCGAGAAATCGGGAAACTTTCGAAATTTAATGAGCTTCAATACAAAACATCAGAATTTGTAGCAAAAAAATGAAAACCATTAAAACTGAAAGCAATCCCCACATAGTTGGTATCTCCGTGTAGGGAATTTAATTTCTAGCGCATTTCCGAAGACCTTTTCGAAAAATATTCAAAATTGCCCGAGAAATTGGGAAAATATGGAAATTTAATGAGATTCAATACAAAACATCAGAATTTGTAGCAAAAAAATGAAAACCCTTAAAACTGAAAGCAATCCCCACATATTTGGTATGTCCGTGTAGGGAATTTAATTTCTAGCGCATTTCCGAAGACATTTTCGAAAAATATTCAAAATTGCCCGAGAAATCGGGAAAATATCGAAATTTAATGAGCTTCAATACAAAACATCAGAATTTGTAGCAAAAAAATGAAAACCTTTAAAACTGAAAGCAATCCCCACATATTTTGTATGTCCGTGTAGGGAATTTAATTTCTAGCGCATTTCCGGAGACATTTTCGAAAAATATTCAAAATTGCCCGAGCAATCGGGAAAATATCGAAATTTAATGAGATTCAATACAAAACATTAGAATTTGTAGCAAAAAAATGAAAACCCTTAAAACTGAAAGCATTTCCCACATATTTGGTATCTCCGTGTAGGGAATTTAATTTCTAGCACATTTTTCATTCCCACATTTTTGGTATCTCCGTGTAGGGAATTTAATTTCTAGCGTATTTCCGAAGGCCTTTTCGAAAAATATTCAAAATTGCCCGAGATATCGGGAAAATATCGAAATTTAATGAGATTCAATACAAAACATCAGAATTTGTAGCAAAAAAATGAAAACCCTTAAAACTGAAAGCATTTTCCACATTTTTGGTATCTCCGCGTAGGGAATTTAATTTCTAGCGCATTTCCGAAGACGTTTTCGAAAAATATTCAAAATTGCCCGAGAAATCGAGTAAATATCGAAATTTAATGAGCTTCAATACAAAACATCAGAATTTGTAGCAAAAAAATGAAAACCCTTAAAACTAAAAGCATATCCCACATTTTTGGTATCTCCGTGTAGAGAACTTAATTTCTAGCGCATTTCCGAAGACCTTTTCGAAAAATATTCAAAATTGCCCGAGAAATCGGGAAAATATCGAAATTTAATGAGCTTCAATACAAAACATCAGAATTTGTAGCAAAAAATTGAAAACCCTTAAAACTGAAAACATTTCCCACATTTTTGGTATCTCCGTCTAGGGAATTTAATTTCTAGCGCATTTCCGAAGACCTTTTCGAAAAATATTCAAAATTGCCCGAGAAATCGGGAAACTATCGAAATTTAATGAGCTTCAATACAAAACATCAGAATTTGTAGCAAAAAAATGAAAACCATTAAAATTGAAAGCAATTCCCACATATTTGGTATCTCCGTGTAGGGAATTTAATTTCTAGCGTATTTCCGAAGACCTTTTCGAAAAATATTCAAAATTGCCCGAGAAATCGGGAAAATATCGAAATTTAATGAGCTTCAATACAAAACATCAGAATTTGTAGCAAAAAATTGAAAACCCTTAAAACTAAAAGCATTTCCCACATTTTTGGTATCTCCGTGTAGAGAACTTAATTTCTAGCGCATTTCCGAAGACCTTTTCGAAAAATATTCAAAATTGCCCCAGAAATCGGGAAACTATCGAAATTTAATGAGCTTCAATACAAAACATCAGAATTTGTAGCAAAAAAATGAAAACCATTAAAATTGAAAGCAATTCCCACATATTTGGTATCTCCGTGTAGGGAATTTAATTTCTAGCGTATTTCCGAAGACCTTTTCGAAAAATATTCAAAATTGCCCGAGAAATCGGGAAAATATCGAAATTTAATGAGCTTCAATACAAAACATCAGACTTTGTAGCAAAAAATTGAAAACCCTTAAAACTGAAAACATTTCCCACATTTTTGGTATCTCCGTGTAGGGAATTTAATTTCTAGCGCATTTCCGAAGACCTTTTCGAAAAATATTCAAAATTGCCCGAGAAATCGGGAAAATATCGAAATTTAATGAGCTTCAATACAAAACATCAGAATTTGAAGCAAAAAAATGAAAACCCTTAAAACTAAAAGCATTTCCCACATTTTTGGTATCTCCGTGTAGAGAACTTAATTTCTAGCGCATTTCCGAAGACCTTTTCGAAAAATATTCAAAATTGCCCCAGAAATCGGGAAACTATCGAAATTTAATGAGCTTCAATACAAAACATCAGAATTTGTAGCAAAAAAATGAAAACCATTAAAATTGAAAGCAATTCCCACATATTTAGTATCTCCGTGTAGGGAATTTAATTTCTAGCGTATTTCCGAAGACCTTTTCGAAAAATATTCAAAATTGCCCGAGAAATCGAGAAAATATCGAAATTTAATGAGCTTCAATACAAAACATCAGAATTTGTAGCAAAAAATTGAAAACCCTTAAAACTGAAAACATTTCCCACATTTTTGGTATCTCCGTGTAGGGAATTTAATTTCTAGCGCATTTCCGAAGACCTTTTCGAAAAATATTCAAAATTGCCCGAGAAATCGGGAAACTATCGAAATTTAATGAGCTTCAATACAAAACATCAGAATTTGTAGCAAAAAAATGAAAACCCTTAAAACTGAAGGCAATTCCCACATATTTGGTATCTCCGTGTAGGGAATTTAATTTCTAGCGTATTTCCGAAGAACTTTTCGAAAAATATTCAACATTGCCCGAGAAATCGGGAAAATATCGAAATATAATGAGCTTCAATACAAAACATCAGAATTTGTAGCAAAAAAAATGAAAACCCTAAAAACTGGAAGCATTTCCTACATTTTTGGTATCTCCGTGTAGGGAATTTAATTTCTAGCGTATTTCCGAAAACCGTTTCGAAAAATATTCATAATTGCCCGAGAAATCGGGAAACTATCGAAATTTAATGAGCTTCAATACAAAACATCAGAATTAGTAGCAAAAAAATGAAAACCCTTAAAACTGAAAGCAATCCTCACATATTTGGTATCTCCGTGTAGGGAATTTAATTTCTAGCGTATTTCCGAAGACCTTTTCGAAAAATATTCAAAATTGCCCGAGAAATCGGGAAACTATCGAAATTTAAAGAGCTTCAATACAAAACATCATTATTTGTAGCAAAAAATGAAAACCCTTAAAACTGAAAGCAATCCCCACATATTTGGTATCTCCGTGTAGGGAATTTAATTTCTAGCGTATTTCCGAAGACCTTTTCGAAAAATATTCAAAATTGCCCGAGAAATTGGGAAAATATCGAAATTAATGAGTTTCAATACAAAACATCAGAATTTGTAGCAAAAAAATTAAAACCCTTAAAACTGAAAGCAATCCCCACATGTTTGGTATCTCCGTGTAGGGAATTTAGCATTTCCGAAGACCTTTTCGAAAAATATTCAAAATTGCCCGAGAAATCGGGAAAATATCGAAATTTAATGAGCTTCAATACAAAACATCAGAATTTGTAGCAAAAAAATGAAAACCCTTAAAACTAAAAGCATTTCCAACATTTTTGGTGTCTCCGTGTAGGGAACTTAATTTCTAGCGCATTTCCGAAGACCTTTTCGAAAAATATTCAAAATTGCCCCAGATATCGTGAAACTATCGAAATTTAATGAGCTTCAATACAAAACATCAGAATTTGTAGCAAAAAAAATTAAAACCGTTAAAATTGAAAGCAATTCCCTCATATTTGGTATCTCCGTGTAGGGAATTTAATTTCTAGCGTATTTCCGAAGACCTTTTCGAAAAATATTCAAAATTGCCCGAGAAATCGGGAAAATATCGAAATTTAATGAGCTTCAATACAAAACATCAGAATTTGTAGCAAAAAAATGAAAACCCTTAAAACTGAAAGCATTTCCCACATTTTTGGTATCTCCGTGTAGGGAATTTAATTTCTAGCGCATTTCCGAAGACCTTTTCGAAAAATATTCAAAATTGCCCGAGAAATCGGGAAACTATCGAAATTTAATGAGCTTCAATACAAAACATCAGAATTTGTAGCAAAAAAAATCAAAACCCTTAAAACTGAAAGCAATCCCCACATATTTAGTATCTCCGTGTAGGGAATTTAATTTCTAGCGTATTTCCGAAGACCTTTTCGAAAAATATTCAAAATTGCCCGAGAAATCGAGAAAATATCGAAATTTAATGAGTTTCAATACAAAACATCAGAATTTGTAGCAAAAAAATGAAAACCCTTAAAACTTAAAGCAATCCCCACATGTTTGGTATCTCCGTGTAGGGAACTTAATTTCTAGCGCATTTCCGAAGACCTTTTCGAAAAATATTCAAAATTGCCCCAGAAATCGGGACACTATCGAAATTTAATGAGCTTCAATACAAAACATCAGAATTTGTAGCAAAAAAATTAAAACCGTTAAAATTGAAAGCAATTCCCTCATATTTGGTATCTCCGTGTAGGGAATTTAATTTCTAGCGTATTTCCGAAGACCTTTTCGAAAAACATTCAAAATTGCCCGAGAAATCGGAAAACTATCGAATTTAATGAGCTTCAATACAAAACATCAGAATTTGTAGCAAAAAAATGAAAACCCTTAAAACTAAGAGCAATCCCTACATATTTGGTATCTCCGTGTAGGGAATTTAATTTCTAGCGCATTTCCGAAGACCTTTTCGAAAAATATTCAAAATTGCCCGAGAAATCGGGAAAATATCGAAATTTAATGAGCTTCAATACAAAACATCAGAATTTGTAGCAAAAAAATGAAAACCCTTAAAACCGAAAGCATTTCCCACATTTTTGGTATCTCCGTGTAGGGAATTTAATTTCTAGCGTATTTCCGAAGACCTTTTCGAAAAATATTCAAAATTGCCCGAGAAATCGGAAAACTATCGAATTTAATGAGCTTCAATACAAAACATCAGAATTTGTAGCAAAAAAATGAAAACCCTTAAAACTAAAAGCAATCCCCACATATTTGGTATCTCCGTGTAGGGAATTTAATTTCTAGCGCATTTCCGAAGACCTTTTCGAAAAATATTCAAAATTGCCCGAGAAATCGGGAAACTATCGAAATTTAATGAGCTTCAATACAAAACATCAGAATTTGTAGCAAAAAAATGAAAACACTTAAAACTAAAAGCAATCCCCACATATTTGGTATCTCCAAAGGGAATTTAATTTCTAGCGTATTTCCGAAGACCTTTCCCCACATATTTTGTAGGGAATTTAATTTCTAGCGTATTTCCGAAGACCTTTTCGAAAAATATTCAAAATTGCCCGAGAAATCGGAAAACTATCGAATTTAATGAGCTTCAATACAAAACATCAGAATTTGTAGCAAAAAAATGAAAACCCTTAAAACTAAAAGCAATCCCCACATATTTGGTATCTCCATGTAGGGAATTTAATTTCTAGCGCATTTCCGAAGACCTTTTCGAAAAATATTCAAAATTGCCCGACAAATCGGGAAAATATCGAAATTTAATGAGCTTCAATACAAAACATCAAAATTACCCGAGAAATCGAGAAAATATCGAAATTTAATGAGCTTCAATACAAAACATCAGAATTTGTAGCAAAAAAATGAAAACCATTAAAACTGAAATCAATCCCCACATATTTGGTATCTCCGTGTAGGGAATTTAATTTCTAGCATATTTCCGAAGACCTTTTCGAAAAATATTCAAAATTGCCCGAGACATCGGGAAAATATCGAAATTTAATGAGGTTCAATACAAAACATCAGAATTTGTAGCAAAAAAATGAAAACCCTTAAAACTGAAAGCAATCCCCACATATTTGGTATTTCCGTGTAGGAAATTTAATTTCTAGCGTATTTCCGAAGACCTTTTTTGGAAAAATATTCAAAATTGCCCGAGAAATCGGGAAAATATCGAAATTTAATGAGCTTCAATACAAAACATCAGAATTTGTAGCAAAAAAATGAAAACCCTTAAAACTGAAAGCATTTCCCACATTTTTGGTATCTCCGTGTAGGGAATTTAATTTCTAGCGCATTTCCGAAGACCTTTTCGAAAAATATTCAAAATTGCCCGAGAAATCGGGAAACTATCGAAATTTAATGAGCTTCAATACAAAACATCAGAATTTGTAGCAAAAAAATGAAAACGCTTAAAACTGAAAGCAATCCCCACATATTTGGTATCTCCGTGTAGGGAATTTAATTTCTAGCGTATTTCCGAAGACCTTTTCGAAAAATATTCAAAATTGCCCGAGACATCGGGAAAATATCGAAATTTAATGAGCTTCAATACAAAACATCAGAATTTGTAGCAAAAAAAAGAAAACCCTTAAAACTGAAATCAATCCCCACATATTTGGTATCTCCGTGTAGGGAATTTAATTTCTAGCGTATTTCCGAAGACCTTTTCGAAAAATATTCAAAATTGCCCGAGAGATCGGGAAAATATCGAAATTTAATGAGCTTCAATACAAAACATCAGAATTTGTAGCAAAAAAATGAAAACCCTTAAAACTAAAAGCCATCCCCACATGTTTGGTATCTCCGTGTAGGGAATTTAATTTCTAGCACATTTCCGTTGACCTTTTCGATAAATATTCAAAATTGCCCGAGAAATCGGGAAACTATCGAAATTTAATGAGCTTCAATACAAAACATCAGAATTTGTAGCAAAAAAATGAAAACTCTTAAAACTGAAAGCAATCCCCACATATTTGGTATCTCCGTGTAGGGAATTTAATTTCTAGCGTATTTCCGAAGACCTTTTCGAAAAATATTCAAAATTGCCCGAGAAATCGGGAAAATATCGAAATTTAATGAGCTTCAATACAAAACATCAGAATTTGTAGCAAAAAAATGAAAACCCTTAAAACTGAAAGCATTTCCCACATTTTTGGTATCTCCGTGTAGGGAATTTAATTTCTAGCGTATTTCCGAAGACCTTTTCGAAAAACATTCAAAATTGCCCGAGAAATCGGAAAACTATCGAATTTAATGAGCTTCAATACAAAACATCAGAATTTGTAGCAAAAAAATGAAAACCCTTAAAACTAAAAGCAATCCCCACATATTTGGTATCTCCATGTAGGGAATTTAATTTCTAGCGCATTTCCGAAGAGCTTTTCGAAAAATATTCAAAATTGCCCGAGAAATCGGAAAACTATCGAATTTAATGAGCTTCAATACAAAACATCAGAATTTGTAGCAAAAAAATGAAAACCCTTAAAACTAAAAGCAATCCCCACATATTTGGTATCTCCGTGTAGGGAATTTAATTTCTAGCGCATTTCCGAAGACCTTTTCGAAAAATATTCAAAATTGCCCGAGAAATCGGGAAACTATCGAAATTTAATGAGCTTCAATACAAAACATCAGAATTTGTAGCAAAAAAATGAAAACACTTAAAACTAAAAGCAATCCCCACATATTTGGTATCTCCAAAGGGAATTTAATTTCTAGCGTATTTCCGAAGACCTTTCCCCACATATTTTGTAGGGAATTTAATTTCTAGCGTATTTCCGAAGACCTTTTCGAAAAATATTCAAAATTGCCCGAGAAATCGGAAAACTATCGAATTTAATGAGCTTCAATACAAAACATCAGAATTTGTAGCAAAAAAATGAAAACCCTTAAAACTAAAAGCAATCCGCACATATTTGGTATCTCCATGTAGGGAATTTAATTTCTAGCGCATTTCCGAAGACCTTTTCGAAAAATATTCAAAATTGCCCGAGAAATCGGGAAAATATCGAAATTTAATGAGCTTCAATACAAAACATCAAAATTACCCGAGAAATCGAGAAAATATCGAAATTTAATGAGCTTCAATACAAAACATCAGAATTTGTAGCAAAAAAATGAAAACCATTAAAACTGAAAGCATTTCCCACATTTTTGGTATCTCCATGTAGGGAATTTAATTTCTAGCGCATTTCCGAAGACCTTTTCGAAAAATATTCAAAATTGCCCGATAAATCGGGAAACTATCGAAATTTAATGAGGTTCAATACAAAACATCAGAATTTGTAGCAAAAAAATGAAAACCCTTAAAACTGAAAGCAATCCCCACATATTTGGTATTTCCGTGTAGGAAATTTAATTTCTAGCGTATTTCCGAAGACCTTTTCGAAAAATATTCAAAATTGCCCGAGAAATCGGGAAAATATCGAAATTTAATGAGCTTCAATACAAAACATCAGAATTTGTAGCAAAAAAATGAAAACCCTTAAAACTGAAAGCATTTCCCACATTTTTGGTATCTCCGTGTAGGGAATTTAATTTCTAGCGCATTTCCGAAGACCTTTTCGAAAAATATTCAAAATTGCCCGAGAAATCGGGAAACTATCGAAATTTAATGAGCTTCAATACAAAACATCAGAATTTGTAGCAAAAAAATGAAAACCCTTAAAACTGAAAGCAATCCCCACATATTTGGTATCTCCGTGTAGGGAATTTAATTTCTAGCGTATTTCCGAAGACCTTTTCGAAAAATATTCAAAATTGCCCGAGACATCGGGAAAATATCGAAATTTAATGAGCTTCAATACAAAACATCAGAATTTGTAGCAAAAAAATGAAAACCCTTAAAACTGAAAGCATTTCCCACATATTTGGTATCTCTGTGTAGGGAATTTAATTTCTAGCGCATTTCCGAAGACCTTTTCGAAAAATATTCAAAATTGCCCGAGAAATCGGGAAACTATCGAAATTTGAGCTTCAATACAAAACATCAGAATTTGTAGCATAAAAATGAAAACCCTTAAAACTGAAAGCAATCCCCACATATTTGGTATTTCCGTGTAGGAAATTTAATTTCTAGCGTATTTCCGAAGACCTTTTCGAAAAATATTCAAAATTGCCCGAGACATCGGGAAAATATCGAAATTTAATGAGCTTCAATACAAAACATCAGAATTTGTAGCAAAAAAATGAAAACCCTTAAAACTGAAAGCATTTCCCACATATTTGGTATCTCTGTGTAGGGAATTTAATTTCTAGCGCATTTCCGAAGACCTTTTCGAAAAATATTCAAAATTGCCCGAGAAATCGGGAAAATATCGAAATTTAATGAGCTTCAATACAAAACATCAGAATTTGTAGCAAAAAAATGAAAACCCTTAAAACTAAAAGCCATCCCCACATGTTTGGTATCTCCGTGTAGGGAATTTAATTTCTAGCACATTTCCGATGACCTTTTCGATAAATATTCAAAATTGCCCGAGAAATCGGGAAACTATCGAAATTTAATGAGCTTCAATACAAAACATCAGAATTTGTAGCAAAAAAATGAAAACCCTTAAAACTGAAAGCAATCCCCACATATTTGGTATTTCCGTGTAGGAAATTTAATTTCTAGCGTATTTCCGAAGACCTTTTCGAAAAATATTCAAAATTGTCCGAGAAATCGGGAAAATATCGAAATTTAATGAGCTTCAATACAAAACATCAGAATTTGTAGCAAAAAAATGAAAACCCTTAAAACTGAAAGCATTTCCCACATTTTTGGTATCTCCGTGTAGGGAATTTAATTTCTAGCGTATTTCCGAAGACCTTTTCGAAAAACATTCAAAATTGCCCGAGAAATCGGAAAACTATCGAATTTAATGAGCTTCAATACAAAACATCAGAATTTGTAGCAAAAAAATGAAAACCCTTAAAACTAAAAGCAATCCCCACATATTTGGTATCTCCATGTAGGGAATTTAATTTCTAGCGCATTTCCGAAGACCTTTTCGAAAAATATTCAAAATTGCCCGAGAAATCGGAAAACTATCGAATTTAATGAGCTTCAATACAAAACATCAGAATTTGTAGCAAAAAAATGAAAACCCTTAAAACTAAAAGCAATCCCCACATATTTGGTATCTCCGTGTAGGGAATTTAATTTCTAGCGCATTTCCGAAGACCTTTTCGAAAAATATTCAAAATTGCCCGAGAAATCGGGAAACTATCGAAATTTAATGAGCTTCAATACAAAACATCAGAATTTGTAGCAAAAAAATGAAAACACTTAAAACTAAAAGCAATCCCCACATATTTGGTATCTCCAAAGGGAATTTAATTTCTAGCGTATTTCCGAAGACCTTTCCCCACATATTTTGTAGGGAATTTAATTTCTAGCGTATTTCCGAAGACCTTTTCGAAAAATATTCAAAATTGCCCGAGAAATCGGAAAACTATCGAATTTAATGAGCTTCAATACAAAACATCAGAATTTGTAGCAAAAAAATGAAAACCCTTAAAACTAAAAGCAATCCCCACATATTTGGTATCTCCATGTAGGGAATTTAATTTCTAGCGCATTTCCGAAGACCTTTTCGAAAAATATTCAAAATTGCCCGAGAAATCGGGAAAATATCGAAATTTAATGAGCTTCAATACAAAACATCAAAATTACCCGAGAAATCGAGAAAATATCGAAATTTAATGAGCTTCAATACAAAACATCAGAATTTGTAGCAAAAAAATGAAAACCATTAAAACTGAAAGCATTTCCCACATTTTTGGTATCTCCATGTAGGGAATTTAATTTCTAGCGCATTTCCGAAGACCTTTTGAAAAATATTCAAAATTGCCCGATAAATCGGGAAACTATCGAAATTTAATGAGGTTCAATACAAAACATCAGAATTTGTAGCAAAAAAATGAAAACCCTTAAAACTGAAAGCAATCCCCACATATTTGGTATTTCCGTGTAGGAAATTTAATTTCTAGCGTATTTCCGAAGACCTTTTCGAAAAATATTCAAAATTGCCCGAGAAATCGGGAAAATATCGAAATTTAATTAGCTTCAATACAAAACATCAGAATTTGTAGCAAAAAAATGAAAACCCTTAAAACTGAAAGCATTTCCCACATTTTTGGTATCTCCGTGTAGGGAAATTAATTTCTAGCGCATTTCCGAATACCTTTTCGAAAAATATTCAAAATTGCCCGAGAAATCGGGAAACTATCGAAATTTAATGAGCTTCAATACAAAACATCAGAATTTGTAGCAAAAAAATGAAAACCCTTAAAACTGAAAGCAATCCCCACATATTTGGTATCTCCGTGTAGGGAATTTAATTTCTAGCGTATTTCCGAAGACCTTTTCGAAAAATATTCAAAATTGCCCGAGACATCGGGAAAATATCGAAATTTAATGAGCTTCAATACAAAACATCAGAATTTGTAGCAAAAAAAAGAAAACCCTTAAAACTGAAAGCATTTCCCACATATTTGGTATCTCCGTGTAGGGAATTTAATTTCTAGCGCATTTCCGAAGACCTTTTCGAAAAATATTCAAAATTGCCCGAGAAATCGAGAAAATATCGAAATTTAATGAGCTTCAATACAAAACATCAGAATTTGTAGCAAAAAAATGAAAACCCTTAAAACTGAAATCAATCCCCACATATTTGGTATCTCCGTGTAGGGAATTTAATTTCTAGCATATTTCCGAAGACCTTTTCGAAAAATATTCAAAATTGCCCGAGACATCGGGAAACTATCGAAATTTAATGAGCTTCAATACAAAACATCAGAATTTGTAGCAAAAAACTGAAAACCCTTAAAACTGACAGCAATCCCCACATATTTGGTATCTCCGTGTAGGGAATTTAATTTCTAGCGCATTTCCGAAGACCGAAAAATATTGAAAATTGTCCGAGAAATCGGGAAACTATCGAAATTTAATGAGCTTCAATACAAAACATCAGAATTTGTAGCAAAAAAATGAAACATTTTTTTTGTAATTTAAATATTAATTTAATGTTTAATATTAATAATAAAAATAATACTAATCTGTCATTATTTTTAAAAAACATATATTGTGGTTTATTTTTTAATAACATATTCTTATGTTGGTATTTTGTAAAAATTGAAGTAGAAACAAAAATGGTGAAAAAAACTTATCAATAATTATAGTGCATATAAAATGCCTACCTTCCATTTTTTTAGACATGTTTAGTAAAATATTTTTATCTTCAATTTCTATGCCAAAAATTTGATATTAAAAAAGGATTTTCGCACGAGACTTATACAGTTTTCTGTCAACAAAATTCGAAATAATATCTGCAAATATTATTATTTTGGAAACTTATCTTTATGCTTTTAATCATTAAAATTAATGATAAACATATTTCACTTTAATGGTATGTAAAAAAAAATTTAATTTAAAATTCAGTTAATATTGTACGACTTCAAGATTTGTAATTCACTTATCAGCTTCAATACTTTCTGTATTTTAATCTAATTTAAACAAAAATAAAATTTAATTTAATTTTATATTTTTTAATTGTTATTGAAATCAAGTTTTCCAAATTATCTTTAATTTAATTGTATAAAAATATAAATTTTTTATTTTATTACTATTACTATATATATACTAATATAAATGGAAAATAAAGTTTCACTAAAATCCACTAAGTATTCTTAAAGAATACTAAGATTTTATGTATATATTTAATTTTTAGTAATACAATGCAACTGAATAAATATGTAAATGTTTATGTTAAAATATGAAAAGAACAATTTTTAGTTATGTACTAACATACAAAAAAATAATAATAATAGTATAACCAAGAAAATGTTCAGATTCAGAATATTAAAATATTTTTGTTCACAGTTGTTTTATGTTAATTTATTTAATTTTTTCTTTTTGTACCCAAAATCTCTTTGCACTTTACAATTTCAAAAATATTTTCTTATTTTATGTTTATATATGTATGGTTCTCGCTAATATTGCAAATGAACTTTATGTTTTTTTTTTTTTGAAAGGAAGTACAGAAAATTTTAATTATTCTAGAAATAAACAAATTTGCATAGGAATAACATTTTCAAACATAACCAAAAAAAAAAAGAAAAAGAAAGAGGAAGTAAGCTAAAATCTAACATAAAAAAGTCAATATGTATATAAAAAATACATAAAAAAATGTAATTTAACATAAAAAAAATGTAATTTAACATAGTAAAACAAAAACATCATAGTAAAGATAGAAAAAAATATTTTTATAAGTTTGTGTCATTGTTTTTAATAAGCATTAATTAAGAATATTTCTGTGTATAAAACATTAAAAATATTTTCATATCGTACGAAAAGTGACTTTAAAATGCCATTTTTAATTTTTTTCTTTTGGAATTTTAGTTAAATAATATTAAAAGTTTTAAGATTGTTGTCAGAAATCTTTATTTACATAATTGATATGCAAATTCTACATAATTTAATTTGAATAGATATTTGTATTTACAATTTTTACAAGAAGCGATTAGTTTTTAGCATATCGCAGTAATTTTGAAAAATAGCTAAATTTAATTTTGTACTTTGACTGAAATAATATTTTAATTGCAGTAATGAAGCCAACTTCATGTTGAGAGATTGTCCACATTCGAAAACCTTGCAAAACCGCACAAGATCGAGAGAACAGGATAGTTGATAAGTTCTCTTGGAAGTTGCTCTCACAACGTACAATTCTTAAATGCTACAAGGTGGGTCTTATAACCTAAACCAGGTTTCACAAGGATAAGGGGTAAAAAACTCTATAGGCGCTAATTGGAGTCTCACCACTTAATTCAACCAGTCAATCCTGTTCAAAATATGAAAATCATGACTAGTACGTTAAATTTTATGAAAAGTATAATTCAAAAATCAGTTTCTGTAAATCAAAGAAAAATTAATAGAATATTCTGAATAAAATCCTTCTCAGCTTAATTTTTAATCAAATTCTAAATTGTATCCTTTTTAAATTCAGTGTTTTTTTCTTATTTAATTCTAATTAAAATGTTTATCTAATTACAAAGTATTTGATTTTAGTAAAACTTTATAGTATTTTAATTTTAATTTATATTCCCATTTACATAGTTAAAGATTTTTTTTTCATAAAAATATTTTTAATATCTTTTCACAACTATTTAAACCAATTATGTTTTTATATATTATTTTTCTTTAAAAATTTTTTATTTTATATTTAAGTTTTCATTTTACTATACATTATATATTTGTAAAACTACAATTTTCCATATTAATACAATTTATTATAAAATTTTCAACCATAAAAACTGTCTGTAACTCATAAACATCAAGGTTTCATTTTTAAAGGATAACAAAAGCAACAACAAAAATAAAGCTCTAGAGAAAAAGATTAATGGAATTGTTGTTTACTACCTGATAATAATAAAACTAAGAAAATATGCAGAAAATCCGGAAAGAAAATATCATTTTATAAATACATATATATTTTTTTTTAAAAAAAGGATGATATAAATGAATTTAATTTTTAAGGAAATTGTTGTCTACTGAAGAAATTGTGAAAATTTTAATAGATACAAAGAAAAGAATAATGAAAAATTATATTGTTATTTAGGTGTTAAAAAATTATTTTATAATATCATTTATCAAGTTTAATTTTTTGTATCAAATTTATTTTTTTGTTGAATGTGACAAAGTGTTTTTATTTTATTTTTAAAAGGATTTTAATTTTCCGACTGGAAAAATAATTTTGTAAACTAATTTATATGTAATTATTGTTTATTTACTTAAAATTTCTTATGTTTATTAAAATTGCGTTCGGATTACCGTGCTTGTTTTATAAACCGATTGCCATTTGGTGTACATTTAAATGTACATCAATTTTGCCAAAAATATTAAACATAATTATCTAATTTTTACAATATTTGACACGAAAAGTATATTTCAAATGTACATTTCCAAAACACCTAAATTTCGACAAGACCTAGGTCCAAAATTTACAAATTATTAATATTAAAATGTAGACATGAGGTTTCAGGCCTTAGTGACTTAACTTAAATTATTTAAGTTTACACTGATAAACTAGATTCCTCAACCAAACTTTAAATTCTAGGATATGCTTTAGTTTACATTTTGAAACTGGTCATAAAAAATAGATTCTGAAATTTCGACAGATCTTTATTTTCACCGGAAGTGAATATGTATATGCAACAATTTAGACCTTTCTAATAGTAGTCAAAGTATAATCAATTGAAAAAATAGTATTTAATTTGATGTCAAAAAATAAATAAATTCATCTAAATTCAATATTTCATTTCTTCAAAAATTATAAAAGCCAATAATTTATGAATGATTTACGTTGTACATATTAAAAATTGACTTCAATAAAAATTATATATCTACTTATATACCATTTATATATAATTCATTTTCATTTATATACGCAATATCATAAATAAAAATTTTCAAGTTTTTAATGCCAATCAACCGCAAATTGCCTTAAGATAATAAAATGCCCCATTTTCATTGAGTCAAATATACCTATCTTTGAAGACAGTAAAATAAAATATAAAATAAAAAAGATAATATCCATTAAATAATCTATAAATTTTATGTTAATAAGAATCATTTATTATTCATTAAATTTTATCATCGACTTTTACAGTGTTTCTTGATAAATGAATAAAAATATAAACACAATAACAACAACAACAAAAAATTGGAAAATATTGGAGTTATCATAAACTTTTCAATCACTCATAAATTCGAATATAATATACTATAATATTGGGTTTGTTAAATTTTGTAATGGTTCTAGTAATTTATTTAATTGTTTTGGAAGAAAAATTACTATTTTCGATAGCAAAAATATAAATTATGTAGTAATTCTGTGAGATGTGCATCAGAATTTCTGTAATAGAATATGTTACTGTCAAAACATTATTCATTTTTGTAAAATCATATTCAAAAAGCCTTGCATAAATGGCTCTCGAGAAGCAATCAAACGACATAATTTCTTGATATTTTGGTCTAAATTGCCAAGATGGCTTTATATTTCGTTAAATTAAAATTGAAATAAATAATTATAGATTTTTTTCTAGCTCCTCTCTATTAAATTTTAAGTGGTGTCTTTCTATGCATGGAAATTGTAAATTTTTCAGATGTTTAAGCTATATAGTCTCTGATTGTAAGTAAAATTACAATTTCAATAACATTATAAATTACCTCTGTTTTTTTATCGCAGTCAATAAATTTTCCAACCTTCAAAGTTTTTGTAAATTTATGCAAATTTATATTTTATTAGTCCAAGTGATTGATTTATTGAATATAATTGATTCAGTAATAATAAATTAAGAATAAAACGTATGATATGTAGATGTACACATCCTATATCTATTGCTGTGGTACTAAAAGGATTCCAAACAAAAAATTAAGGCCCTACACAAATACACAAATTTTTTTGATTTTAATTTGTAATCTAAATTAAAATTGTAAAACTTCTAATACCCTATTTACAACAAAATAGATCTGTAACCAATATCAATCAAGTGGAAATACAAGTATGTCTTAATTTGAATAAATTTACAAAAAATTTTTGTAGGGTTAAAAAGTTAATGGAATCACTTTAAAAAAACAGACTATTGCTGCCAAAACAGCCTTCGTAATCATAGGTTTATATAAAATTGCGACAATGGACTTAAATATCCATCAAATGTGTTATAAAATTATCATGTCATAGCCGTGATATAGCCTCAAATTCATGGTCTGAATAATATTTTGTTCCACAGAAATATTAAATTAGTACTATAATTTATTTCACTTTTAATAGTATAAATAAAAACTTCAAAATTCCTCGTGTAAAATAAACAGTGATGTATACATTATTTATTAAGGGATATAGTTACGTAGTCCTGATGTACTTTCCTTTTTTAATAAAATTTTCTGAAATTCACCATATTGTTAGTTTAACCTAAAAATGAATTTCACTTAATTTAATTTTTTTTTTGTATTTATTGTGTTCACTTGCTTAATACATAATCTCTTCAGACAACAATTTTCACATTATTATTTTAGCTTCTTAAGCTTCATGTCTATAATGAACCCACAAAAAAAAAAATTACCCAACATGAAATTTCATTTTATTTTATATGTATAAACAAAAAGTAGAACATTTTTTTCTTATGTTAAAAAAAATTATTTTGTGTTACCTTAAGGTATATAAAGAAAATTTTCTGTGTTACCTGGTGAATGTTAAACCACCACAAACTTTTAAAAAATATTAAAAAAAAAATGTAGGATGAAGAATATTTTTTGAAGATTTTTTTGATTCAAAAAATTTATATATGTATAAAAAAAATAAACTAAGATGTCTAGACTTTTCCATGTTTATTGCAATTTTGGTATAAAACCAATTTTACCTAAGAGAGACTTAAAAAAAATAAAACCACAACAAAAACTTAATTAATTTAATTCTTTAATGCACATAGAGAAAGGATATAGATGGAAAATCGTTTGCTGCACAAACCATTATTTACAAAAAAAAAAAAAAAAAGAAGAAAAGTATGATTTTTCGCCCATTGGAGATTGGAGATTTAAAAAATAAGCAAATTTTTGGTAAATTATATTTATTGAGGGTCTAAATAAAAAATTTTCAAATTTTAGATAATCTGACGAACAACACGGTGTCTTAACTCACCTTCATTGTAGGATGTAAGCTACGACTTAAAAAAATTTTTCTAACTGTCTCTGTTTATCCCCATTTTTTGCAATTATATGTCCAACAGAAGACTATTTTTGTTAGAAAACTGTTCAAGAGTGTCTTGTGTATTAGTAGATTTTTAACATTTAGTTCAGATTTACGACACATGCGGCTACAGTTGCCAATTAGTATTTTGAACGTACCTTTCGCTGTGCAGACATTTTCGCAACATAAAAATATACAAAAAATTTCAAATTGTTGCGTAAATGCAACGGGAGTGAAAAGTGGGTTAAAAAAAATTATAATTCGATTTTTTTTTTAATTTGGTAAATCTGGAAAATTAAAATAAGTTCGGTGTACAAAAAAAATATCTTAAGAATTTTTATTGTTTCACAAAAAGTGAAAATAAAGTTTTATTGTGGATTTTTCATAATATTTTTTTCTTCTGTGGGCTTTTTTATGCAACATTTTGTTTCGTTTAAACGTCTTTTTGAGGTAAAGATTTTTATTTTTTAATTTTAATATTTTATTACATTTCCCACTACAACAGCTGAAAAAAAATAGTTATTAATTTTTATAGTTTTTGTTTATTAAATATTTCTTTAGCAATTGAAACTAAACTATATTTCCACAAAAAAAAACATAACTTGGCTTTTAATTTTAATTATAAAACTTTTTTAATAATAAAATATTTTTTGGAAATTTATGTTCTACTTAAAGAAGTTTTGGTACAATTTGGAATATAATAAAATTTTGATTCAAGTGTAATTTTTTTAATTAAAATTTGAATATTTTTGAGTAAATGATTTTCAACGCAAATTATGGTTGTGTAGTCAATTAATCAATGATTAATTTGTTTTGTACCGATAAACTAAAATAGTTCATAGAACCATCGTGTTAGTAAAAAAAATTATATAATCAATTAAATGGGCTGATTATGCAGTCAGTTTATTGAAATTTAATTCTTCCGCAAAGAAAGATAAACTTCTTCAGAATTTTTATTATCAGCAAAAAATATTCCAGTGACATTTCTTCTCTGTGTGAGTTTTACCATTTTCAACAATTTGTTTTGGAAATTAATATATGTCACTTGATATGATATTGAAAATCATGTTTTTCCGTAAATAAAATAAAACTAATAATTTTTAATTCAAACTAGTGATTTTTTTCTATATACGTTCCCATTACAAATAATTATTCTCTGATCTCACAAGCAATTTCTAATAAAATCTGATTCACTTGTCCTTCGAAAAATCCCTAGGTAATCAACTTATTTAAATTGCGTAATAAAAAAGAATTAAAAAATCACTTCGTTCTGACAGAATCTAAAAGTCCTTTAGTTTATAAACAGAAGCTAAGAAATAACTTTTTTCAATAGCGGAACACCGTAAACTAAGCCTAGGACTCTAAAAAATTTACTGGATATTTATTGAAATGTCTATATTTACCAGCTCTTATTTACTATAGTGTCATTTTGTTGTAAAGAAGGAACTAACAATGCATATTTAAAATTTGAATATGCCTTGTTAGTTGTATAGACAAGTTAAAGGCAGATTGTTTTCTTTATACGTAATTTAAAACAGGAGAATAATTGGGGGTAAAAATAAATTTGGCAATACACATTGAGTCCACCTTCTCATCGGGTTCACGTTACAGTCCTAGGTTGAGCAAAGACAAAAAAATAGAATTTTTTTGAAATATTTTTTTAAACATGGCTTTTGTAAATACAAGTTTTTGTGAATAGAGGCTTTCACAGGGTTCTACAAAAGCCATTGCCGGTCTACGAAATTATAGCTAAAATGTTTGCAATATTTGCGAAACAAATCAACTTTCTAGGTAAAACACAATCTTCTCTCTAATAATTGTTTCGACTTAAAGTAAATATAATTAGAATTAAGATGTATATTTATCAAAAAAAATTTCTTATATGAATTTTTTTAAACCAAAATTTAACAAAACTTTTTTATATTTTTTTTTTTTAAAAATTTACTTAAATTTATAAAAACCTCTTAAATGATACAAAATGAAAAGAAAATTATTTAACAAAACAAGAAGCTTAAGTATAAAATTATTGAATAAAAGCGTAATAATCTTATTATAAATAAAAAATCTTCACCTTGTGGTATATTTAAAACATAACAACAATAACAACATTTTTTTTTATGTTTTCAAAAAATAAATATTATTTAAGAATTTTTACATGAAAATAAGTAAATTTTCATTATTAATTTATTTATATACCAAAAAAAAAATGAATACAAGAAGTAAAAACAAATATCATTTAAATTTCAACTTAATATGCTTTTGTTACATATAAGAAGTATGTTTAGTGTTTTGATGGGAAATCATCAGATACATGCAATTTTACATATGACATACAAGATAAAAAAAAAAATCCTTTATGGAAATTTAGTCGATTTTATCTTTGAAAAAAAAGTATCCTGAAATACGATATTTTTATGCAAACATTTTTGAATATTGGTGTGATGGCAAATGTGTATTAGTTATATATACAATGAATAAAAATGATAATGATGATGATGACTATACGATGATATAAGTTGATGTTAAAAGGAGGGAAATTGAATTTTAATTCACAAAGGAGTTTTTTTTTAATTTTATTTTCTTGTTTTGTAAAATATTTAACAAACATTAAAAAACTGAAAATAAAATACTTTAGAGAAAGTCGTATTATATGTATCTTATAGATATTTAAAAAAAAAATGTTTTTAAAGTATAAAAAATTAAACTTATTTATCTTTGACGAGACAGCGGAAAAAAAAGATTTTAACATAATGTATCTTTGAGAGTAATTTAAATAATAATAATTATCTGAAGTGTGAAAAAATTATATAAGTGGCTACAATTTCGTTTTGAATCCTATTTGAAAGTATTTCAAATGCTTATAATAATTTAATTGCATTTGAGTTACTTGGTTTGACTAGACATGCAAAACTGGTATGTACTGTGATATTATTGCTAGTTATAGAAATTACTAAATGCTTACTATTTTACTACAAATAAATTTCTATATTAAAATATAAAATCAAATTAATAATTAAAATTAAAATTAATATTAATAATTTAATTTTAGGTATAATTTTCCTTATTTATTACATAACATTTTTTCATTAAAAAATTGTAATTTTTTAATCAGTTTTTCCTGGTTTTATTTTTTTTACCACAAATTAATTTCTGGTAAAAATACAAAAAAAAATGTAATTCTGTAACTAAAATTTAATCGACAATTAAAATTAATTTAAATTATTATGTAAATTTTACTAATTTTTAGGAAGTAAAATTATATAATATAATAATTAAATTAATTTTAATTGTCGATTGAAAATACTTATATGGTTACCATAAAACCGACCGTCACTACAAAATACTGAAAACTAATTATATGTATTTTTTAAACACTAATAGTAGGTATATAGTAAAACAAATTTCTAAATATTTCTCAGTAGTGAAATATACTTTAAATACATAAGAATGATATTTGTAAGCTAACAATTTCGATTTACAAATCTAACATAGTCAACTTTAAATATTAAAGTTCGCAGTTTAATTATTGAATTTTATTAAAAAATCAGTTGATTTATGTCTTAAATTCTATTTTTTCATTACTGAAAATATTTATTTTATGAAATATATTTTAAAATTTGGATATTTTTAAATATTACAAATCAAAATAGCAATATAAATTTATTAGATAAATATTTTAAATTGCTTAATTATCTAAATTATTTAAAATGAACATAATAATTTTAGATTACAGTTTTATATTTATATAGATAAAATCTCCACTTTGTTAAATTCACACTAAAATGTCAATATAATATATGGAATTATTAAAACTTTTACTAAAACTATATGTAATATTATTCAAAAAAATTTAAATTTATGATACTCTTATACACAAGCATTGTAATTATAAATAATTTTCAAAATGAAATAACTTTATTTTTTTTGTCCCGGTAACATAACTAAAAAAAATTATGATGGTACTGATAATATCACTAGTTATTCTTCCTGCATAAATTTCATTAAAACAGTAATATTTAATATAAATTTCTCATCGTATCCTGGAAAATTTCCATTTTTCCTTTTTTTGTTTTTTTTTTTCAAATTATATTCATCACTGTTGAAGGTGGGATATAATAAAATTGGTATTATTTATATTTGCATAAATGTATAATTTTTTCTGCTTGTTATTTTTATTATGACATTTTCTTGTCATAAATTTTTTTTTTCTATTATTTCTGTTATCTTTAACAAAGCTGGAAGAAGAAGGAGCAAAAAAAAAAATATTGTAAAATATATGACATTTTCATGCGTTGAATATATAAAAAATTCTTGTTATCCTTAACTAGTAGGAGAAACACGTGGATTTTGTTTTAAAAAAAAAAAGTCTAGACAATTTTTGTTATAATATTTTGATTTAGACGTTGAGAAACTCAATAAATGCCAGAAAAAAATAATAAATATTTAAATTAATGCTTTAAAAAGTTATCGTAATATAAAATTTATTTGAAATCATAAAATTAAGAATTTAAACTTTTTTTATATATGTAATTTTACATTTTTATTACCAATTTAATTACAATGCTTATATACAATTTCCAGATTAAATTAGTAATTTTTTCGAAATATTTTAATCATTTGTTAAAATATTTTCGTGAACTACATTAAATATAAGGGTTGCCACCTCCAAATCTTGAGCATTACATTAAATATAAGAGCTGCTAGCGAACTAAATCTTTAGACTCAGCTCATAACTAAATCTTTTTATTAGCTTTTTTTGATCAATTTTATAAATTCAGAATAGTGCATTTTATAGTTTACTCCAATGCACAGATGATTCTTCAGATTCACTTTGCAAGTCTACAGTATTGACACTTGGTTTGAAATTTTGATTTTCAAGTAGAAATCTTGAAAGATGGCAACCCTAACACAGTATAACTTTGCAGAAATTGTTTATAAAATATTTTTAATGCTGGCAAAGTAATGGAAATTGATAAATAGTGGATAATTATCCTAGCTTTAATATTTAATATAGTAGTAATAATCTCTATACAAATTGGTCATTAAATGAAAAAGCTCTGAAAACTTTTACTTTATTCAAAATTTTATGGTTAATTTAATTTGGAAAATCTTGAATATATTTTAACAAATATTTAAAATATTTTGAAATATGAATAATTCTATTTGAAAATTTCTTAATTAATTTTGAAAAATAATTAAAATATTGTAAAAAAAAAACTACTAATTTATTATGGAAATAATAGACTTGCACATTTAATCAGACCAAATCATAAAGTATTTTACAATTGAATATTAATGACGGACGAGTCAATGATTGACTGAGTTAATAAAATTTATAGCATTGGAAAAATGTTTTTACAAAATTATATGTAGTAATATGTACCAGAATGTAGCAAATGTATTAAATGTAACAAAACTAGTTTATTAATATAATAATAATATTATCGACAATTGTAAATACAAAATTGATTTGTTGAAATACCCTTCTATAATTGGCAATAAAATATCTTTAAATGACTACCTAAAAGTTATACTTTGTCTAATAATGATAATTCTGTCGCCGTATCAGTTAAAATAAAGTAAATACCACAAATTGTTTCTTTGTTTATAATAACTTCATTTCACTCTTTTGATCTTTTGATAAAATATCCTTTTACCATTTAAAACTTTTAATGTTCACATTTCTAATTTTCATACATATACATAAAATCCATTAAGTAGGAGAGTTTGATAAATCCTATAATTTGAATTTTTATGGTATAATGTATATTTTTGTTATTTTACCCAGCGTTATCATTCTTAATTTAACATTGGTCGTTTAACAAAAAAAATACAATAATATTTGACAAGATAACAAGGAATAGCTGTTATTTTTATGTTTCTGATATTGTCAGACAAGTTTAATTTCATATCAAAATGAAATTATTTTTCTATATACATACAATATATATGTAAATGTATACAATATTCAAAAAATGTTTACCAACAATGTGTCAAACAATAAAATTGTACACACGATAAATATAATCCAAAAATATACATATATGTACATTTGAGTATGGAAATTTTAGTATGGACTGTAGATACTGAATAAAAAAAAAAACAAAGTTCTATTTTGATTCTATATTGATAGTGATAAATTTGAATTTTTCATTATTATGGACCGATTACAGTCATGATAATAAAGTTATGGTATAAAATGGATATATAGACTTAAATAACTTTTATTGTTTACCCATTTTTTGACTTGAATGATTTGTATCGAGCGTGAAAATTTTCCTATAATTAAAATTTTTGATTGTGTTTATTATCCAAACAATAATAATACAGTCAACATTTCACAGAATATTTTAATATATTTTTCGTGTTTTTTTTTTTTTTGGAAAAAACATATAATTGTAATTTCTATTTTGCTGGAAAAGGTTAACTTAAATTTTATGTTAGTTTTGAATTATTTCAGATACTCCAATTTTGATATTCTTGATTTTTAGTGTTTAAATCATAAATTTTTCCATCTCGTAGTTTTCAATTTGTTTGCGGATTAAATAGAAAACCAACAGAAAGGTTAATTTCATTTATTTGTGCATTTATAAACTTATGATTCGCTTAAATATGTACTTATAAAAAAAAAATCTAAATTTATTTTATCCACTATTTTAAAACTCCATTTTCAATTATATAAATTCAACAACCAGCTGCTTCTCATCAACATTTAATATTTCTATTCTTTGTAATCCATTGACAAAGATCCTGACATTTACATAAACAATTTTACCATAATAATTATAAAAGATTGACATTACGTCATGTTACAAATTCACGAAAATTCTAGCATATTTTAATATATGTATATTTCACAAACATTCTTAATCATTGGATATGACTATCTATTTAATAAATATTGTAGATAATATGTTCAAATTGTTGGGCTTTTAGTGGTTATACAAAATTTATATTTTATAGTATCAAAAATTTAATATGCATTTATGAATGGTATTATATATATATATATATGTATATATTAAATTTTACCATAAAGAGAAAATTACGAAAAATTTATATGTACGCCTATTTCATGTAAATGATTTTTCATTGACGTCGTCTAGTGTTTAAAAATCCAAACAAAAACCGGCCTATCTACATAAAATTAATAAAAATAATATTAAAAAAAAAAATAGAATAAATAAACATAGAAATTTTCTCTATGCTGTTGTTAATGTAAACTTTAATGTCATGTCAAATGGTTAGAATAATTTATTTGAAAAGTTTTAATAGTTGGTTATTTTGAAGAATATATAATTAAAATATTAAATAATTAAATTTTATATATTAAATTCAATTTTGGATAATTATTAAAATTTAAAAAAAAAAGAACTAGATAAAAGTGTTTAATTAAACGACTTTAAAATATTATTAAATTGTTAATCAGTTTGGTGTTTATTTAAATTCATAAATAGTTTTTATTTAAATTTGCAAATAAGTTTAAAGTAAATTAATATTCAACTGATTGTGGAACAATATTAATATGTATATGTAAAAATATTAATCTGTATAAAAATAAACAATATTATGTTATGTCTTAATAAAATATAACCACTACGACTAGGTCTGCTAAGTTATAATAATCTTCAAAAATTCGAATATGAACAGTTTATAATCTACGATCTCTAAACGTGCAATTTTTGCATAATGTATACAGTAATTAATTTCTAGTCATTTCGGGGATATGTACCAAGGATAACCAATACTTTTCGTTTTGTGTGTAAATTTTACACATATTTAAATTGAAATAAAATGAAATTGCATGAAATATGCTTCTTCAATTTACTTAAATTTTCCAATCTTATCAGATTTTCCTAAATATTCAAAATGTACATTTTATGGAATGAAATATTTCATGATTATCTTAAGATCAGCGGTGGTACTGGTACTATGCTATGCTGCAGTATGTACTGGGTTCGTTTCCAGTTTAAGACATCGATGTTGATCTCAGTTTACAGGGCACTAGTAATAAAATTAATGGAAAATGTAATTTTAAGATTGGGAAAAGTGGTAACTGTTCATCTGCAAAAAACAGTGCCTCACGAACAAAAGCCATTACCTTGTTTGTAATTAAATGTTTAAACAAACATAATTCGGAATCTATATAAAATTATTAGATCCAAATTGCAATAAAAATATTAAGAAACTTGAAGTATAGACAATTCTGTACTTGAGGCGCCATGCTCTGCAGTGCATCGAACAAAGAAAAACACTAGAATGAAAATTACTAATATTATTATATTTTTAATACTGCATCATTCCATCAAAAGCAACTCTTCAAGAAAAAACTTTTTTGAATAAAAAAAACTCCACCATACCACATTCTGAATGATGAACTACTCCAACATTAAAAATCTTTCATCAAAATAAATTAATTTTTAATAACAATTTCACAAACTCTAAAATTCTTTCCATAATAATTATATTTCTTGAGTTTTGTAACATTTTATGTTTAAGGTTTTGTTACACATTCGACATTTTCATTCATAAAATAATTAACACTTAACATAATAAACTCAAAACACATTATGTATTTTTTTTTATGTTGACGTCAAATGACTTAACTTTTATACTCTAATAACTAAAATATTTTTGTGTTTTTGTTTGAGGTGAAGACAACACAATTAAATAATATATATTTTTTTTATTTAGAATGTCACAAAATTAAATAGAATTTAAAGAGAAAATTAAATTTGGGAAAAAAATAAACTTTATAGATACAAATATTTACTTGAGAAATAATATCTATAAAGTTTTTTTTCCTTGATTTAAACAAAATCCATAAAATTTTCTTGTTGTTTTTTCATAAAATTTTTTAAGTATGTTATTTTTTTTTGTTTTATTATGCTTACCATCTTTTGCGATTTTTAGTTCAATTTATAAAACACTCGGAAAAAGTTGAATTTATATCACATGAATGCTTTTGAATTTAAATGGTTTATATATTTGTAAGTTAAAACCAACATGTCATTTACCATAAAATCCCACAGTAAGGAGGTATTTTTTTTTTGTTGTAACCAGTAAATATACTATTATTATTATGTGTGTACATTGAAGATATATAGTGATGATATTATTATAGCTATATGTACTAGTATAATTCCATTATAGCAAGACATATTTGTGTCAAATGAGTTATATATACATTTAGTATTAGTGTTAGTTTTACCTGGGTAATATTATTAAATATTGTAAAAGGTTACATATGACATAAATTAGTAGTTTTTTTTTTGTTGTTGTTCTTGTGAATTCTTGTGTAATTTAATTAAATAAAAAATGATTTTGTGGAATAATTAACAAAAATTCTGTAGACTGTGAGTAAAAGTATAAATGGTGAATATTAAATTTTTTTTCAGTTTTATAATTTTGTTTTTTTGATAATAAGTGCATTTGAGTTAGAAATTTATCTTATAAGGACCTGATTGTAGTTTAGACTATATTTAAAAGAAGATAAGAGGATTTATAGGTGAGGCTAACTCAAGAATACACAATCTAATTAGAAATAATGTTAGTTAGTCATTTGAATATTATCATAAATTACAGTATTTTTTTAAGAAGAGGCATATTAACATGTAAGTGAATTTTAAAATACATTTTGTCAAAAATTGTAGGCCAAGGTGTTTCTCCCCATGAATGTTGTGTTTTTCAGAAACTGCGAGTTATCAATCGGTTTTTTCATAAACTGAAATTCGAGTAAACTGGATTATGCGAATTGTTCATGTGTTCGAGTAAACTGGATTATGCGAACTGTACATTGTGATCTGTATAGTACATAGGTATTGCTCCAGATAAACTAACTTTAATTGTACTATCAATTTTGTTGCTTTAATCAGTCGATTCCAATTAAAATTTGGATTAAAAATGACATTACATTTTTCCACAATTTCAAAATTCTTTAATTTTTGTTGGAAAAATTATCAATGCTTTATGCACCGAACTGATTTCAAATATTGAAATTGTCGAAAAGTGTAATGTCAAAAACAGTGTTGCCAATCTAACTAATATATTAGAACTAAGTGAGTACACTTTTGTAAAATTTCACAATTAGAGCAACATAAACTCTCTTGTTCAACTATAATTAATATGACTAATTTATTTCCAACCTAATTATCTTGGAACTATCCAAAACTACTGATCCATTTAATCGTTTACACTTCTTTCAAATAAATATTTAATTTATAATTTAAAATTCTATTAAACTATTAAAAAATGTTTTCATAAATTTTTAAACTATAAACATTTACATATATATTCCAATTACGATACCATAAAATACATTTTTAGGATAACAACATAACTTTAATATTTTTAATTTTTCAATGTTTTCAAATCAACATAATTTTATTTTTTCCTGTAAATATATATATGTACTATAAAAATTCAGTTTTTTTTTGTTGGTATAAAATTTCTTATCGTCCTTATTATTACTATGATATCAAAAATAAATATACATAGATAAAATTAAAATTTGTAAAAAAAAAAACCACCCTTTCATATTTTATTCAGGTATTTTCAAATTTTATATTCAGGATTGTTGTTTCTTTTTTTTTTCTTTTTTCTAAAAGGATATTTTGTATTATTTTTAAATAACAAGTAAATTTTATTATACGGAAAATTTACATTTTCATCCATAAATAAAAAAAAGTATAAAATAATAATAATAAAAAAAAAAACCAACTTTTCTTTAATGAACCACAAAAACACAAAAACAACAAAAAATACAAAATGTTTAACTACGGAGGGTACATAAATAAAAAAATTTTTTGTGAATAAATAATTAGTTAAAAAAAGCTTTTAGTGGAATGCTAATAAAAAATAAAAAATGAATATGAGTTAATTTATAGAATCAAAGATTTTATCTAAAATGGAAAATATTTCACAGTATTATACACAACACAAGAGAAGAAAAGTTAAAGGTCTTAGAAAAAAAAAAGGATTTTTATATCTTTTTTGGTTAAGCGGATAAATGAATGTTTTTACCATATTGAATTATTTGTAAAAATATTTTTATTTTTTTGTAACTGATGAAACTTAATCGGATTATGTTAAATATTACATAATTTTTGATTTCATTTCATTTAAATTTCAAAAAAAATAAAAAATTTTAATAAATTTTTTTAAAGTTAATTTAAAATAAATGTATAAATTTGTACTACGGATTGAGGATTAAAACTTAGTGTTAAAGGAAATATATGTCAAAATTTATTATATTAGAAATAATTTTCTAAATACTTATCTAATTAATAACTTTTTTTAAATAGAAAATTAAAGCTACATATTTATTTGTAAAATAAATAAAGCATTCGGTTTAAAGTATTCTGTTGAAATTAGTTTCCAAATGTATTTCATTTATAGTTTTTAGTGTTTTTGCCATAGCTTTCATAATTTTCGATATTTTTCAAAAAAAAAAATTGTTGGGAAGATATTGAAAATTAAATTTTCTGTTAATTGATACTAAATTTGTAGAATTTGGAGTATATTTAGGTAAATTTTACTTTTCCAATAAAACGTAAAGTGGGTAGTACATATATGGACTTTTTTTTGCTTTTGGGTGCAATATGAAATTTAGGAGATTTGTACTTATATATCAGCAGATAACAAAATATTAATCCGATTAATATAACCATATTTATGGCCCTTTTTTACCCCCCACTAATGGATTTCCTGTACGTTTTAAGTTCCATGCTTTTTTTTAAAAAATATCTTTACGTATAAAATTGATAAATAACTTAACCACAATTAATCGTACTAATGGGGTTATATATCCTGCTCTAGAATAGCTCATTAGTCTTCGATTAAAGAAAAATTGCCAAGAATTATGGTATATTTTTTCCAATTCAAATTGTTCCAATAATTGCATAATACGAATTCTGGACCATCTAGTTCACTCTGTGTCCAAAATGTTAAATAAATTGTACCAGTTTCCATACCTCTACAACTAGAACAAAAACCGAGTACTGCTTATTGGATTTAATTAATAAATAATTCAAGTTTCATGTAAAATAAATCATTGTTATTTACCTCTCCCAGTTAATACTGCAACTAATTTAATTATCAATTTAAATTTTCTAATATTCTTACTATAAATAATTGAATATTGTTAAATAATTCTTTTCTTTAATTAATTATTTTACCACATTTTTTTTATTTTAAATTGTTTTTCTATTTTACAATTTAATTAAAACTTATAGTTACAACAATTTATGAAAAGTTTGTCAATTTGTCTCCACTTGTAAGCTCAGTATACTATAAATTTATCGATTAAATGAAACAATTTGAATTATATTTCAAATTAAATTTTTGAGTTTAATTAAAAAAATTATTATGTTTTAATTGTGATTTTAAATAATTATGTCATTAATACAATTTCTAATTTTTCTTCATAATTTTCGAGCTACTTCAGTGGAAACAGATAATTTGAAAGACATTGATAAATAATTTGAAAAATAATAAATAATTAAAAATATTATATATTTTCTAAAATCATTAATCTTCATCAAGTATTTTGTGACAGTTTTTTTGTGTCATAAAAATAATTTGGCGACCTTTAATTGCGATGATGTTTTTTTAAAAATATTAAATTAAAGTTAGTATTGTTAATTCTACTTAAAATTGATAAATAATTTAATCACAATTATGACTAAACAATTTTCCATCATATTATTTTGTCACTTATCATTTTTCTAATAATTAATTGAAAAATAATCGTGCAAAACCTAATACTTTTATCAATTTTTAATAAAATATCTATTTTACTTTTACAACATACAATCTTTCAAATATACTAAGAATATTCATATAATTTTATACCATCATAAAAAATATATAATAAAATCATATTAAATTTATAAAATTGAATTAAATTCGATAAAGTTTTATCTGTTACAGAAAACATATGATACCATCATATTTATGTAATTTTTAGATAATTCAAAAAAAAAAAAAAATCCCACAAATATATAAAATCTCAACAGTATTAAAATTTAAAATGGAGTTCGATAACATCTTAAAATTGCACATTTCCACTTAAATATATTTTATACTTAAAAGTGCTAAATATTTTATGTTAAATAGAAAATATTCATATATGCAATTTAACTTAACAAAAATAAAATAAAAAAAGAGTAAAAAGAAAATTGTTAATGTTCATAATATCGTCATTATACTAACCACATATATGCAATTTAACCAAAAAGATAATGGTACCCTAAAGATATTTTCATCATAAAATATTATTATAGTAATGAGATGAAAAATATATAAAAATAGTTTTTAATGAAAATAGTTCAACAAATTTTACTTAAAAGTCAATTGGAACAAAAAAAAAAAAAAAGTCATAATACGTATTTATTATTTCTGAACTAACATTTTATAGCAGTTTAACGTAAATGTTGAACACATTAAAGTTGTTACAGAATCATTACCACAAATTAGATTTAAGTCAGCGAAAGTTAACATTATAAAAAGAAAAATTTTGTCACAGACATGGCACTAATCAGATTTTTTTTAGTTCAGATATAGTTTTTAAAGGTAAGTAGTTTGTCTAATTTCGTGAAATAACATACTTGTGTTATTGTCATTAATTCATATCACTGACAATATTACACGTAAAATTTTTATATCCTTTTTTGTTTCATGGTCGTCATCTCTTATGCAAATTTTGATGGAAATTTTAATAAATAAAACCAGCAGTCGTTTATAAAACATGACTTAGAAATTATTATCTTCTAAAACCTTTAAAAAATGTTGCTAATCCTTTTGCCTAATCTGTGATAATACAATATTTCTTAAATTTTTGATATTTTTTAAGTGAACTTTTTTATTTTCCTTATTTAAATTAATTAAGTTAATTAAGGATTCTACCAGATACCGAATTATGTTAAATAAATTTGTATGAGCATAATACAAAGTACAAAATTAAATTTATTATAATATAGTTTAGAACTATATTTCCCAAAAATTTATTCACCTAGTAAACCAAAAAAAAATACATACATCATAAATGTCCTTCGATGTATCTAAAATAAAAATTTACAAAAAAAAAAAAATACTATTTCATACTATAATAAACATTTCAATTTTACAAAATAATAATTGAACATTACATATTAACAAATCTACTATCACCCTACAAAACTACATATCTATTATATTTTTACCCCTAAATGAACTTTTCATCAAAGAACTCATTTCATATTGCAATTGAGTAGATTTTCATTCGATTTCCTGTGCAATTATAGATGGGAAATCAAAAGTCAAATATATGAGCTTCCTGTTTCCAGACAATTTTATAAAAAAATAAATTTTTTTTTTTGAATTTTTAACCATATCCAAACCAAATATTTTTATGTCTTTACAATTTTATATATGAATATGTCGCCATTTTATTAATATATTTCCAAATATATATATATATATGTTTAGATAGATTCTACAATTATCAGAGGATATCGATTTGTTTCATATGTAGCTATAGTACTGTTTTGAATTGTATTTATTTGCTTCAATATTTGTAAAATTGAGTGGTATACGGAATATCACACTATCCTAATGCAATAATAGTTTGTTTGTAGATTTAGAAAAAAAAATTTAGTTTTTTGGCATCGATATTTACCTTTAATGTCACACGTATTACCTGGTATTTAGTATAATATGGCAATTCAGGTCATTAAAGATTTATTTTAGTGCACAATAATAATTAAGATTTAAAGAAATTATTTCAATTTGAAAAATCATACAGAATTAAGGTTTTGAACTTTAAATATCAAATATTATGTAATTGTCTTTATATCCTATACACAAAATACAGAAAGCCTTTTAACTCGATAACAAAGCAAAACATCCAAAACAATATATACTTTTTTGTTATGTTGCTTCTTATTTATGTATATGCTACATCGAAAATTCTACAATCCTTTTTTTTTATTGCGCAAAAAAAAAATTTTTTTTAAAAATGTAAAAATAACACAAAATAAGGAATGAAAAAAAAAATTGTATACAAGAATTGAAGACAGCTAACAGCATAAAAAACAATCTCTAAAAATAATGAAATTGTTAAAATACAACAAAAAAAAAAAAACTAATGTCCTAGAGACCTCGTTACAAGAAAAAGCACTCAGTAACAATAATAAAAATAAACAAACGCGCGTAAAACACTAAATTGAAAAAAAAAAAACATAAAATAAAGGACACTTGGAAAAAGGATGCATCTTGATGTTATATTTTGTGTTGGAATTTGAGTTTAAATTTTGTTTTTTTTAAATTTTCACAATTGTAAATCACTTCATTTGTGAGACTATAAAATAAAAACAAAATCAACTGAATGATTATTTTAAAGCTATTACTACGTTTTTTTCAGGATCGTATCATTTCTGGTAAATTGTGGTTTAATTATAAAGGAAATAATAAAGTATATTGTTAAATTATTTTCAATTTTTATGAGGTTTTTCCGTTGGAAATATGCCAAAAAAAAAAATTGAAAATTTAGAAATTTATTTATTAACCATTTTATTGATAATAAATCAAATTGAAATTTATATGTTTCCGTTTTTAAATTTCTACAAATTTTATGAAATTTTTTCATAAATTTTCAATTTAAATAATAAAATAATAATTTATGTGTGGATATAATCAATCGAATGCTATTTAGAATTTTGATTAATAGACAGGATGGTATTGTGATGGATAAATTAATTTTAATGACTGATTTCTTGACATGTCTAGTTGTTAATCTATAATAGTCAGAAAAATATCACAGTAGAACGGAAATTATCTATTTAAATTCTAATTAATGTATCTAGTTCATATTCTTATCTAACAATTGTATTAGTTAAATATTTTGCGGTCACAGTTTTAATGAAGTCCGTAGAAATTTTAATTATTAGTACAAGTTTCTAGTTAATACAAAGGAAGATTATGATATCTAACTAAAATTAGAAAAAGAGGAAGGTCAGTTTTCTACATTATAAAATACTGCTTTCTAGTTAATAAGATAATTAACTGGATTCTAGTTAAAATTAAACGAAAATCTAAGTAAAATTAAACGAAAACTAGATTATAACTTTCTTAAATAAATTTTAGTTTACTTAACTTTTTGGAAAAAATTTAACTAGAAATTTTAACTAGATAACTAGATTTTTTCTTGTTCTAGATAGCAATACTATAATATCTAATTACAGTAATAATATTACCTAGTAAAATAGGCTCAACTGGGTATTCTAGCCAAATTTGGTCTTGTAAGTAATATAAATACATTAATTTTAAACTATACTAATTAACATTCCTGTTGAAGACGCAATTGAAAGGCGGTGGCTTTACAAAATTAACAATCCTTTTGGCGGTGGCTTTGTGGTTGTTTACAACTTCAGAGTGCAGTAGGTATACTCGGTTCGTTTGACTGGGGTGACACCGATTTCTGGTTTAAACGTTTAACAAAATTAATGATTTAGATTGTAAGCAGGGAATAATGATACCAACGCTTAAAGCAAATTTGAAAAAAAAAAATTAAAAAAAAAGGATTTAAATAAATTTCAGTAAAGAAAAATGTGTCTCTGTTGTGCATGGATACTATAATAGCCATTCATTTCCAGAAAAACTAATTTTTAGTAGTTTCCGCTTCTTTGTTTTCAAATATTTGCTTGGTTTCCTACAATGGAAGTTCTTTTGGAGGGATATAAAAGTTTGGCTGATCAAAAAATACATTTAGAGAAAAAGTTTTGTTTTTTATCAGTGTATATTTTATCTCGCTCAAGGCATGACATTTGAATATTGGGTGTTTAGTGAACGAAATCAGAACGTAATATAAAATTGTCAAAAATGTAATTATCTTATTTGTTTGATAAATTTCCACAGAATTTTAAAAATATTTATATTAATAAAATGAAAATGTTTATCCTAAATGTATTTTCCTTTCAAGCAGCTAAACTTTTGTTTGCCCCTAAATCTTCAAACGTACCACAACAAAAATTTCCTTTGTATTATTACTTACTACAAAAAAAACTTTGCTTACTACTAATAGTCGTTTACTTATCTAAAAATATTCTGTTTTTAGATAAAATTTTCTTGGTATTCATTTAATTTAATATACCAAAAAATTATAAATTCTTTTTATATATTTTTTTTTTAAGATTGATTATATTTATTATATTTTCATTTAATAATGAATTGCAAAATAATATTAAATATAATAATATAAAATTTTCAATATTAAGTCAATTTTCTCTAATAAATATTTTCGAGAATTGTTCTGGAAGGCATAAAATTTTTGTGCAAGATAATAATATTAGTATTTTATTTGATTTACAATTCAATATAAAAATAGATATTTTGAATATTTTCATATACATAATATTTCAATTGAAAAGTTCTATTTATATAAATTTATAAAATATTATGGCTTCTTTATTCGTAAATAAAAATTGATTATATTTTTAATAGAAAATTGTTGTCATCTGCAAAAATTATATAGCTTGACGAAAATTTAGAGTTTGTTTTAACATTATAAATTTTTCTAATTATGTAATAATATTTTGAAACTATTCAGTTTATTTAGTTACATTTTAAATTCGATTTATGTCTACGGTCATTTCGGAAAAATGTAATTTATGGAAAAAGTTCGCTGAATTAATGATGAGATCTATATTAAAACTGAAAATTTTATGGATGGCCATTAATCAAATTATACTTTTGGTATGCGGTACTCTTTAAAGATCATTACATATTATGATATTTGGCTATTAATGATCTTTAATATTATCATTAACAAACGACTAATGATGTTTGGAATCGGCAATTTTTTATATTTAAAACCATTTTTTTCAACCATGTTTCCATTGCGGTTTCCACTATAGATCACTGGTTGCTGATATCGTTAGAGACCGTATTTAAAATTATTATTGTTAACGAGCTTATTATGATATAAAGTATTATTAAATATGACAGATGAGATGAATAATTATATTTAAGGCATTAATGATCATTAAATATTTCATTAAATACTGTGCTCATTATAAATACGTAAATGATCAAGTTTAATGTTAATGTTGAGCATGTACAGATGAAAATTGTTTTTTTTTTTATAAAAATTTTATCAATATATCCTAAATGAAATTTCAAATTTTCTTAATTTTATACCAATAAACATTTATTTGTATTTATAACTTCCAGACATTAAAATTTGTATTATGAAAAATCAAAATTCATTTAGTAAATTTCCTTGTTTTTCCACTAAAAAAAATATAATGAAATTTTCTATTAATAAAAAAATCTTGAAAAAAAAACGGAAAATTACATAAAAGAGAATAATAAAAAGGCGTAAATTTTATTACTAATCAAAATTCCATTTTACATGTTGAATGATTGAAAATTGATACCAATTTTTCCTTCATTTCGTAAGACTTTTCATTGAATGACAACAAAAACAAAAAAAAAAAATAAAATAAAAATATAAATGTGGGTACGTTGAAATCAATATATCCAATTTAATTCTCTCCCCATTTTTATTCTTTTTTTATTTAAAAAAAAAAAAATCAGTAGCAAGTTTTTACTTCCTCAATGAAAGACAATTTTCCACTTTTTTTTTTTTTTGTTCATTCGCATCACTTTTTCTATATTACACGTATAAATGAATTTAAATTGGTGCTATGTAGAAAAATTTCAGTATAGAATCCTTTGACATTCATTCAGCTATATTCTTCCCATCCTTCTCAAGAAATTGCAAAAGATTGAAAAAAAAAAAAAAGTAAATGGTTTTTTTTTTTCTTTTTACGAAATTCTTTACTGAATCGCGACAGAAAAAAGAAAATGTAAAGATTTAATAACAATCTTCTTACACTAGAGGACAATTTAAGATTTTTTTTTTCTTCCTTCAGTTAAAAGAAATTCATATCCTGATTTTGATCCTGATGGCGTTACACAACACAGAAAAAAAAAATAACATACGTTTTTAATATTATAATAAAATCGTAAGAGAAAATGAATATAACACAAAAAAAAAACGAAGGAAAAACGTTGAAAATTGAAAATTGAACTTATAAGAAAAAAATGCTTTTACACCGTTGATGCATGTGGTTTTTAGTTCTTTTTTTGCTTTTTCTTATCCTGATCAAACTTTTAAATCAAACAAGACGTAGTGGTGTGTGTACGACAAAAAAAAAAAAAAAAAAGAAATTGTTTGAAAATTGTAAAATAATAGAAATTCTATGTTAATGGGTGGAAAAAAATATATTTTAATGGGATGGTAGTTTAAAATTATCCTTATTACCAAAAAGGTGATAAAAAAAAATCTTCAAGTTTAACCACTAAACTTATATAATAAAATATATAGTTAAAAGTGGTATTTTAAAAGCTTTTAACTGTTTTCAGTTCATATCTTATTCGATTGACTTTTTTCTTAAGATTTATTTTACTTTCAAATTGAGATCAAATATGGGTCTTGTAATATTTTATTCAATTCTTTTTTTTTTATAGTCTCTACGATAAATAAAAAAAAAGATTTTCATTTATATTTATTATTCTATTTTCAATTAAATTAAATTAAATTTATTGCTTTAACGAAGACCAATAAAGAAAATTGTTTTAAATTCAAAAAATATTAAAGAATTGAGTTTGAAAAATTTTCCAGACTATATTTTTAATATGGGTAAATTTTATAGATTGGAACATTTTAATAGAGAAACTTTTTAAAAGTTTTCACTTGAAGATAAAAATAGTTTTACTTTCTTTTTTTTTCTTTTTTTAAAAAAAAATTATATATGAAAATATAAACCAAAATACTAACCACAGGCGTTTTAAGTTTTAGTCAGAATTTTGGTCACAAGTACTTCACAACTAAAACCAGAATTTAAAAAAAAAAAAAATATTTTAATATAAATGGAATTAAATTTTATTTTTCTAATAAAAAATGATAGTAATTTAATTATGACAGGATGAAGAAATATCAAAATATTGCCCGTTAAAATTCCGTGTACCAATTTTATATTTTGGAAAAATATATGAAAAATTAAAAATTTTTGTTTCCAAAATAATGTTTGTTTGGTATCCATAATAAGTGTCTGACCAAATTTTAAACTAATACGTTTTGTGGGCGACTAAAATATACTCTTCCTACAACAAATTACGTGAACAGCAAATGAATACATTTTTAGTAGAAATATTGTCATCGAGTGAAACAAGCTATATCGTTTTATGTAATATTTAGATTTCACCTGTCATCTTCTTAAAATTTTTAAAAATTAAGCAATCAAAGTTACTTTTAATTGCAGTACAAATGTTTTTTTCCTGAGCAATTAATATCTTATTTAAAAATTTCAAGAAAATTTATTATGAAAAACTTTTAAAATATTTTTTTTTTTTTTTTGGGTAAAGACTTTAATATTTATTTAGTTTGATAAAATTTTCCATAAACTAAAAAATTTTTCCCTCAATATTTAACTTTCTATAGACTTTCAGTTGAAAAACCCATTCAGTTAAAAAAAATCTTTCTACATAAAATCTCAAAAAATCTTTCTACATAAAATTTATTATTAAAATTAAAAAAAAAAAATTGTTTTTTTATGTCTGAATATTTTCCGGTAATATTAATTAAATTAATGAAAATTTATTTATTTACAAATTTTTTATATAAACAGAAAAGTTCATTTTCATAAAAAAAAAAATTATACTTAATTTTTGTTTTTTCAAATAAATTTTTAATCATTCAAAAAAAAAGTTAACATAATAAATTTTCTATTCTATCATAATTTCCAACCAGGTGTAATATTACTTAATTTAATAGCAATTAACAAACATTTTGTTCTAAAAAAAAAAAAAAAACTTTTCAGTTTTTCATCCTTAATAAAATCAAAATATTGTATAAACACTTAACTTGTTAATTAGTCTTTCTATCCTGGATACAACAGAAACAAAAAAATTTTTAACCAATTTAAAATTTATAGTGTTTTATCAAGTTAACTTGAACACTATATATCTATACACAGGATATTCTGATATTACAATATATATCCTTGAATATTATTTATATTAAAATTTATTATATTATATAGTTGTTTTTTTTTTTTGGAATATCGTTTATGCAATTTTAATATAATTATATCCTTTTATATTTTTTCCTGATATTTGTTATTATATATATAAGTGAAGAGAAGTGATGATGAAGTGAATGTTGAAAATATTTAATACGAGTATAATATTATAATAAATTTTGAAAGTTTTTTTTTTACCGAACAAAACATAGTTAAAAACTTTATTAATTTTGATTATTTTCTTGTATAATAATATAATAATTTTGTTTAATAATTATAAAAAATTACAAGAAAAAATTAATCAGAATTATTTAGATACAATATAAATATTTTATAAAGATAAAAGTTTGTGTTAAAAAGTTTATTAATTTTTTTCAATATTTTATTGAATTTATTATATACAACAAAGATATTAAATATTTTAGAAACTTTTAGTAATTTTGACTTAATTATATATTATTATTAACAAGTTTATACTTTGAAATTATAAACAATTTTAATCTGATTCATTAAAATGGAATTTTTATGATTCCTAAAAAAGATTAGTTTTTGGGAATTTTTTTTTTAATTATTTGTAGATAAAACAGAATAAATTATTTAAAAATTATCAGAAAGTTTTAATTTGTTGAAATTAAATGTGGATTTATTAAATTAAGAGCATAATTGATTTACAGGATTACTATCGAAATTAGAGAACATGAAAAGAATAGATAGCGATTTAAGTAAAATTTAAATTTCGTAGTACATTTTCTTAAAAACTAATATATTAAAACAATAATTAGTTAAACCAAATGATTAATAATGTTGGAAAATATCAATATTCCAATAACATAGATAAGCACAAATTCAGATATTGTACTTTTCTGAGCGTTTTATCTGAATTCATAAAAAATTGTTAACTTATTTATTTTTAACTTAGAAATTTTTTCACATGAACATTTCCACATTATATGTATCTACCACGATTCTAAATTCGATGTTTTTAAAACCAAAATTCGTAATTTTTCAAATTAATATTTGTCTTTTTTTTAACCAAATTCGTCATTTTACCAACCAGCTGTTTAATTACATATATAATAACAAAATTTTGAACAATTCTTTCAATCATCATCTCAGTCTAATTTTAATTATCACTGAATTTGATTTGAAAAAGTAATTTAATCTAATATGTAATGGGAAATAGTTACACCATAAATAACAATAGCACTTCAAACTTTTGTATAATTAGCTAAATTTTAAACAATTTTCTAAAATAACTAATTAATTTATACATAATTAATTTAGTATAATTATAAAAGTGCTGCAAATAATGTTTCAAATATTTTTATACATAAATTTATGTACTAAAATATTTTTTTAATACAATTTAATTCCAAAACTTTATTTGGATCATTTAAATGTAGTTAATTATATATAAATATATTTTTTTTGAATCTAAAGTGGCCACTCTAGTTTCAAAAATTAAGTGGTACACTATTAATAAAATATATATTCACATATATATACTAAATATATATGTAAGGTAATTATGATATAGGAACAATGTAAACAGACAAAACAAATTATAAAGGATATACTATTTTAGTATAGAGTAAAATAAATTTTTGATGCTTTTAAATTTTATATAAAAAAAAAACAAACCTAACGACCAATTTAATTATGCAAAGTGAACAAAATTGCAAATAAAAAGATTTTCTCATTTACAAAATAAACGATATTTCGTATATGTGTTGTTTTTTTTTTTTTGGAAAATTTCCTATACAAATAAACAAAATTGAAATATATTTGTGTATTTTTTTTTTGTGTCGTTATATAAATGTAAGGATATTTTCAAACCGTTTATTTATATACCAGCTTTGTGAAATGACTAGTTTTTTTTTTGTTTGGTGTTTGCCAAAATGTGTGTGTTTACATTTGACTTTAAATCGACCGAAACCATTTTATGTTTCAGGTCAGGGTTTTTTGTTTTTGTGCTACAAATTAATAAAAAAAAAAAAACATATATTAGTAAATTTTTGCCAAGCATCTATAAAATATTTTTTTTTTTTTTTTAGGTCGATGTCGCAACAACAAACCACTTTTCTAATTGCGGAAATTTTAATTATTAATTTTACCTTTATTTGTGGACAATATTAAATATTTATGTATAACATAAAATTGTAAATGAATAATTTTTTTTTGTTGTAGTTGTTGGTTTTGTTGTTGGATGAGAGGGGGATATAATTGAAAAAGGAAGATTAAATTGAATAGGATACTGTTTTAGGTTAAGTTAGCTTAAATATAGGAATTAGGAAGAATATAACCAACAGAAAAAAGGGAAATTTATTAAATTTGTATTTGAAAGAAAAAAGGGTTTACAAATTTTAACTAAAAAGTGGTAATAGAAAATTTTCAAATTTATTTAAATTAAATTCTATTTTATGCAGGCAAATTTTTCAATAAAATTTTAAGAATATAATTTAGATTTTGTAGCTAAGTAATTAAGTGGAATGTGGTGACCATATTTTGTAAGTAAACTTTGTTCACGGACAAAGTTGACTTAAATTAATTTAAAAGGTACGAAATCAGAATTACAGAAACTGTCAAGCGAGATTGAGTGATAGCAACGACAATACAGCTTATTGTAATTTTCTTTCTCTAAAGTAATCATAAGACCGTAAGTTGTTGCTTAATTAGACAGTATTACAATTTCACGTACACGAATTTGAATGGCGAGAGCTGCAAGATAGCTGTTAAACTGCTCTGTATGTTTACACTAACTTATGTTTCTTCTTTGGTTTGAGAAAATCTATACAACTTTTCCGCAATTAAGTGTATGATATATGTATCAATGATATACATGGGTTTTCAGTTTCCAATAAGGATGCGTACTTTTTCATTCTATTTTATTCCGGAAACTTTGCTTTTACGCAACCAATATGTAATCTGGAGAGAAATTTTTCCCTTTTGTAGTGCCTTTAAGTGACAGGCTGATATAAAAAGTAGAATGGTTATGTAAACGGTTAGAGATTTCAATTTTTTTGTTAAATCTTTAATTTACTAGATAAAAGATGAAATATTATTTATTTCAATTATCATATTACAAATTTTACCCCCACATTACTTTTACTATATTAATATTTAAAATAAATTTTATATAAATTATATTATTTCAAAGTTTTCTAGTCTATGCACAATTATTTTCATTTTTCAATTTTGTAAAGTTTTAAAAGATCCGGAAATTGTTCTTTAAGAATGCAATCTTTTTTCATTTTGTATTATTAATTTTTTCTATTATTTCTCTCTGTAGTATTAACAATTTATTGCATCGTTAAAAGGTTTATCCGGTGCTATTATATTTATATATACATACATATATAAATGTGACTGTTTTTTATGGTCTTAAAGACTTTGTTTAATGGAAGATAAGATAAGAAATTTAAAATTTATAAAACGGATATTTTTTTTAGTTCTTCCTTTTACTTCAAAGGAACACACCGAAAAAAATAAAAAATCAATTTTACAAAAAACTTATCTTAAATATTAAGATTTATAAATGAAAAAAACTATTAAACTAACCATATTATTAATATTAAAAAAATATATATTTTTAGAAATATGATTATACCACAAAAAAAAAGGACATTTATATAAAAATAAAAGTTTTAAGTAAGTTTTTTTTCTTATTAAAAGAAAGTTTTTGTGAAGTGCATTTTGAAATAAATTTATTACATATATGTATGTATATTTTATATACATATAGATGTAATAAATTTCTAGTAATTTTCATTTAAGTAAATATGATTTTGTAAATTTTTCATAAAGAATTTTTATGTGGCCTGAATAGTATAATTTTTGTATTTTTAAATTATAAATTATATAGAATTTAAAGCAATTTTACCGAAGGAATTTATTGTAGTTTCGAAAATAAATAATTTTTATCTAATTAAGTGACAGATATTGCATTAGTTTAGATCTGGTAGCTAATTAGTTAGTATTAATTATTAGTATTAATCTTCAATTGCAAAACTTTTAATTTGGTATGTAAAACGTTTTTTATCAAATATGTATAACTTTTTATATGATTTTCAATTTTCTAATTTTTGTAATGAGCTGGAAAGGAAATTTAGTCAAATTTTAAAAGTATATCAGTAATGTTTTCCAAATTAAAACGTTTCAATAAAATTAAATTAACACTTTCTTTAATTTTTCATTAAATTTCAAGAAAATTTTTCGTATTTAGTCCAAATTCAATAAATTTTTAGATACCTAATACCTAAGTCTTTATGCTTCGACATAAAAATAAGTCGTTTTCAAATACACTAATAACCCTGTCGATAGCCCAACTATTTTCACATATTAAGTACTCCCCATACCAAAATTTTTTTTGGTACCTTCCCAAAAATTTGACATTCTTAAAAAAATTATATAAAAATTAAAAAAATTATTTTTAATCAAACTTTTTTGTTTTACTGACTATTTTCGAAATGTGTCTTCTGATAATGTCCGAAATATGTCTCGGTAAGAAAACATAGACGATAGTTGGATGATTATTTTCAGTTTATCAATACTATTGTGGAGAATTCATAAAAAGTTATGTATATCCTTTTTCTCGACTCCTTGTAGTGTTAAAATGACATCTAAATTACTTTTTATAATCATTTTTTTAATATATTTTTGAAAAATTTACAAATTTTATCACTAATAGTGATAATTTATTTTTCAAAAATTTTATGCTGAAAGGTTTGTATACTTTTTATCGACTTATGTTATATTTCTTGTATATAAAAGTTCTTGTATATAAGTATATAAAAAATATATCATTTATCATATTTATATACAACAATAATTTAAAAGCTTTTAACTTTTCATAAACACATAATTTTCAAATGCATATAAACTTTTACTTACAATTTTTTTTTATGATATTTAAGACTGAAAATAATTTATAAGCAACGAAAAAACTAGAAAAGCTCAGAAAAAAAATTCGCTGAAGTCACATTTGAAAAACTATTTTATGGTTGTTTATAAAAATGACATTAAATCTGTCTAACCACAAGAAAGTTTTGAAAATTATTAAATGTTTTTTTTTGGGAGAAAAATAAAACTAAATAAAATATGTAAATTTTCATAAGAAATAAACAAAATAAAAAATTATGCAAAAAATTTTCAACAAGATATTTTTTTGAAAAATAATGGAAAACTAAAAAGATTTAAAAGAAACTCATTTCACACATTTAAAAATAAAATATTTATATGCGATTTTAAATATTCTATTTTTTTTTTTAATTTTATGAGTAAACATGAAATATATATTTTCTTTTTATGCTAACATTTCTAATCTATTTAACTTTAATAGCTATTAAATTTTAACTAAATTCTAAAAGGTCCTTAATAAAATAAATATAGTAAATTTTATAGCCAATCACTACATAAAGCTCAATAACAAAAAATGAATTTCAATAGACCACAAGACCAATGCAATTCAATAAAACATGGACAATAAATTCCTAAAAGGATATATCATTAAATAGAATAATGTTAAAAAATAAAGAAAAATCAAATAATTTAATTTTATTGATAAGAAAATAGTAAATATAAATAATTTAATTAAATTTATTTTGAAAATAGAAAAATCTGGAAAATGGAAATTCTCTAACGTTTAATATTATTGAGGGATGAATATTTTTTTTAATTAAACTTAGTGGCAGTTTAGTTTTAACGAAAGTTTTCTAATTTTTTTGTAGAATTAGTACTGCTTAATATCAAATATAGTTTTAAATAAAATCTTTCATAAAATGTGTTTCCAAAAAACTTCATTTAAATCCTTTTAAGTGCAACGAAGTAAATTCCTGTACACTGTGGAATTTACTTCATTGCTCAAAACAGGCAATATTTTAAATGTAATGTGAGATCCACTTTAAAATTACTATTTCGTTGTGAATACTTAAATTGGTTTATGATAAAGTAAAATCAACAATTATTTAAATAAATTTCCTGATAATATTTTTATAATCTAATTTCTTTCTAATGTTTTCTTCTGCCTTCAAAAGTAAATTAGTCAATTATTGTTGAGAAATATTAGTCAACAATACACCTTTAATTTTATAAGTTAATAAAAATATGATTGTCATGGCTACTTATTTTTGAACTATAAACTTTTATACATTTGGTCATTTATCTTAGTATTAAAGTTTGTTAACCAAAAAAAAAATTATAATGAATTTCATAAAAAAAAGAAAAATAGTTTTTCATGATAAGAAAAACTTTTTTACTACTAAGTTTATAGTTTTTCTCAACAAAACTTCTCTTTGCTTAAAATATCTTAATTCATTTTGACGATTATTTTCTTATCATATTTTTTATAGCTTCTTTGGACGAGAAATGTCCTTTGAGTTAGCTCTTTGTAAAAAAACTACATTCGTCATTCTGTCTATTTGCCGTCCGGTCTGTTCGCAAATATTTCTAAATTTGTATTTAATTAAATATAAACATAAAACGTTGTTAGACGATTAGTTTGAAATAGAGTTGTCCGGTAAGCAGTATTATATGTTTCGAAGGCTGCCTAGGGGATAAAATGGTCTTTGTTCCAACGTTTTTTAACGTTGGAACAAAACTAAAAATTGTACTTAACATAACAAATATCCAACAAATTCGATAATTAGTGACGAGTAATTAAAAGTAATTAATATGTCAATTAGTATTCACCGGGGTAGTTGTGCAGAATTCATCAATATTTAAAGTATTAGAACCAAAATATGTATTATCTCTCAAAAACCTTATAATTTTGAAACTACTCCACTAGTGACATTTTTATATGTATCCTTTTATGGCCATCAAGTTCGTCAACTTAATACTTAATATACCTAAACATGACATTTTGTGTCTGTGAATTTTTTTCTTTTTCTTTGTTTTTCGAATTTTTTTGAAAGTTAAAACTTTTTTCAAATGCGTTCACACCAGACAACTTTTTTTTTTAACTAGTTATTATTATATTTGTGTTTAAACAATAATGGTTTTATTAAATGTTTTATTTGTACATTTTAGTATTAAATTTCAACACCACATGTGTTTGTAAAAGTAGAATTGTTCAATATTAAAGGATATTCTATCTATTATATTTTTTTGTTCTTCGTTCTTTTGTTACGAATCTTTTTGAAAATGTATACATATATAGTTCAGTTTTATTATAACTATTTAAAGGTTTGACAGTACGTGAAAAATAATGTTTTAATATGTTGTTTCTTAACAAGGAATTTTTTTTTTGAGATAATGTTTTATTGGGTTTGGATCAATTTAAAGAATTTTTATGTTTTGTTGTTATTGTTTTATTGGTTTATGTCAAAAGAAAGTTTATAGTATTTTATTTTTTTCGATTTTCGAAAAGTTTGAAGAAGAAAAAAAACAACGAAGAAAATGAGAAGATGAAAAGTTGGTTTTTTAATACGTGATGAAAATTGGTATTTTTGTTGGTATAAAAATATATAAAATGGTTAAAACTTTTGGAATTTTTTTTTTTCTTGATTTTATTTAATTTCAAATGCAATATGGCTTGGAATTTTAATTTTCTTTTTTTTTCGAACTTTGAAGAAAAATACAGGAAAATATATTTTGATTAAGATGAATTTTTGACAAGTGGATTGTGCAATTATTAATATTTTTATTTTTTTTAAATTGAAAAATGGAATATAGCATTAAATAATATAATTAAATCTTTAGCTCACAATGGAAAAACGACAGTTGAAATATCAGTTTAAAGTTTTCGAACAAAAATAATAATAACTCATAAAATAAACTTTGAATTTAAAAAAAGATTCTCTAATGACTTGTAAAAAAAACTAAATTAGTTTGTAGATAGAAAAAATTCAAAAAATATGAAATTGTATTCATTGCAAAAATACTAATTTGAGTGTGTAATTCTATAAAATAACTATTTAGTTATATATTAAATTCTGAGACATTTCTTAACGAAAAAATTGTGAAATATTAATAGTTTTTGTAATTTTAAATCAGTATACTAATTGAAATTTTTTATATACATATTCCTAAAAAAGTACAATTAAATCTCTTGCAATTTAAATTCAACTTTTTAAAAATCAGTGTAATTAACTTTTCAAATTATTTAATTAGTTGCAAATGATTTCATTTGGAGTGGAAACAGTGTAATAAACTTAGAACTATTTCAATATAATTAAAGATTTAATTTAATACTAAATATTATATAACTTGAAATATTCTAACTTGTAATAATCAATTAATTATATAATTTTTTAAAATGAAAATAATCAAATTTTATAAAAATTCTTTCTTTTGTAAGTAATTATATACCAGAAAACTGACAGAACTGCAAGAATATTATACTACTATGCAATTAATATACATATTATTTTAAAAATTAGTAATAAATCCTTCTAACTTTATCCAATATTTTGTTAAACTACCCTAATTTTAACAATTATAATAAATTGTGACATGCAGTAGACATTAAGTATACAATGAAGAAAATGCAGACGATAACAAAAATGAGTTTAAATTTAAAAAATAAAATATTTTCCAGCAACAAAAAAAAAAAGTTAGTAACACCATAAAAAAAAATATACAATATCTTAAGAATTCATCCAAAATAGAATATAAAAAAAAACTAGCAAATTTTTATTTTTAATTAACTAGAAAAGGGTTCAGAGGATCATTAACATTATTCAGAGTGTCAGTTTTATGTCGTACAAAATTATACTCAAGGAAGTCATTATGTCCTTCTTTTTTTTATTTTCTTTTTTTTTTTTGGAAACTTTGTCTTCTAATTTTATGAAAAAAATAATTCTATGTTATTTGATAAGAGTTTTGAAAATTAAGAGAATGATGAGTTTTTTTTTTTAAAGTCATTTATACTTAAAAATATAATAATTTTTCAATAATTTTAATGATATTTTGCACAAAAAAAAAAAAAGGAAAGAAAATAAATTTAATTAATTTAATTAATTATGAGACTTTAATTTGAATTAAAAATAATTTTTTTAATATGAAAATTTTAGTCAAGAGGAAATTATTTTAAAGTTTATTTGTAGTACTTATAGTTTATTTAATTAATATATTTTCTAATGTATAATAATTAAATTAGTATAGAAATTATTAAAAAAAATTGTATATTATTTGTTTAAAAAGTTTTGTTATATAATCAAATAAAATATAAGATAATTTTCTTTGTAAAATAATACAAGTTCTAAATAAATAAATTTTATATTTTAATATTATTTAAGGATAAATATAACTTAACATATATTTATTTTAATTTAACCTTCAAAAATTATGAAACAGAATTTTCTAAAATAAAAATCTTGTAAAAAAAATTACACATTATTATAATAATATAAGTCTTGTTAATTTTATGGGTCTGAGCTTTTGAAATTTTCATTATTAAAATTTAATAAAATTTGTAACTTTTACATAAAATTTCTTAATATATATTATAATAATTACTTTTTTAAGATTTTCTTTTCCCCCCTTAAGAAATATAATGACGGATTGCCACTACATGTAGACAAAATTCAGTAATAATTATTGTTTGACACTTTCAAATTGGTATTGGTTTAATTTTGACTGGTAAGCAGCCAATCATATGATTTTCCAAAACACGAAACATTAATTTATACAGAATTAAAACTTCTTGTCTTTTGGAAAATTTGAAAATTGGTTGTTAAGCAGCCGAATTTTAATGGTGTGTTGAATTAAGGAACTTTGTTTAAAAATCTAAAATTTTGTGTGCCTAAATCTATACAATTTTGATAACAAATTTTAAATGTTTTGACTTTAATAGTAGTTTTCAATTTTGTTTCATCAGCTAAAAATGTATTAAGCTCTGATATAGGTCTTTGCGGACTAATTTCTTGAAAATGTTGTCGATCTAGAATGGTTATTATGTCTGATTGTTAATTATTAATAATTTAATAGATTATTAATGTTTTAAAAACCAAAATGTAATTTATTAAATAGTCAAATTTATTATTGTCGGTCACTGGTGTCTTGTTATTTCTTACAAGAAAGACCATAAATTGAAAATCAAACTTCAATAAAGAAAGTGAAAATGAAAACCAATATAAAAATAATGAAAATTGTCTGCATATGATAGTTTTCTTATATTTCTTATATGAAAACTTATTCGAATATGAAATCATTATATTGCACTTAGGTTATTTCCTTTTCACAGTGCAGTAATATGTAAGTAAACAATTATATTAATTTCTAACTGCCATACAACTGTATATAATCGTTTGATACATATTTGTTATAAGCTTTCAACAAACCTCATAAATTTTAACCCTGTTAGTACCGAGCCAATTAACAATTTCATTTAGCTCAGTATATTTCGCTCAACTTAAATTTTTCGGTCGTTTCGTTACTAAAAAGGGTTAACTTAGAATTAATATACATTTTTTGTTGTCATTTTTCTACACTCTCGTGGATAATCTGCCTTAAATAAAATTATATATTTAACCAAAGGCAATGACATAAAATGAAAATAAAAAACTTTTCTTTTTATTACTTATATTTGAATATGTTTGGTTGGATGTGTGCACCAAATTAGTTACACATAAAAAAAAAAAAACTTTTCTCTGTTTCTCCTAATTAACAATTAATGTTATCCTTATAATTTGTTTCTCTTATTTTTTTTTTTTGTTAGGGGGTGCCCCTTGGGTTAATAATATTCACATATGATGATAGAAAATTACTTCAGTTAATTTATAATTTAATTATTTTCATAATCATAATAAAAAATAAGAAAAACTCTCTCATTTTTTGTTTGTTTGTGTAATTACGCAAAAATAAAAAAGTAGGAAAATATTAAGCAGAATGAAAATCTTGTTTATATTTTTTTGTTAAATTAAAAATTTTCTATTGATATTGTTTCGTTGTTATTAAAAAAGTTTTCCACCCAATATAAAATGGTTCCTTTGAAGGATTTAAAATTTCAGTTTTTTTTGTGATTTTTTTACAAATTGCTATAAGAAATCAGCTAAATTTCTTTTCTGGTTCTTGTTTTTTTTTTTTTAGAACATATGGCTTAAAAGAGAGAATATTTTCAGACATTCTAGAAAGAAATTTCTTATGTATGTGTTAGAAAATGTATATATTTTTTTTAAAAAAGCACGTTTTCCCCATTTAATATTTTCCAATGATTTATTAGTTATAATAAGAATCGTTTCTTTTTTTTTTTTTTGAAAAATTAACATCATAAAAATCCATTTGGCAAAAAGAACAGCCGATGGTTTTATTTTTTTTATTTTTATGATATTTTTAACGTTTAAATGTGTTTAAATATTTTTAAAGTTTTTAGAAAAATGGAAAATATATTTAGGAAAATTATTTTAGAGTTATGATAAAACTATATAAATATTTGAGAAAATATATATTAGATTTTTCTGAAATTTAAGAAATTTTACTTGGTGGGGTAGAATATTTAAAAAAAATCAATAAAATTTTAAAATTTATTCAATCTTTGTACTCGGGTCTGGTGATTTGAAGTTCGTTTGGATGCATGTTGCAATATGTGTTCTAATTACTACGTTATTTATCGGTAGAAAGTGAATCAACCGAGGTCTACTCAAAAATATTCATTTTATAAAATCAAATTATATACTACGTATTCCGGGATCCTTGTATACTATTGACCCTGCTTAGTAATAAATTGAGATCCACTATTCCCATACCTACTCGTTTGCTAATTTTCTTAACAGACAGTGTGTCCTGGTACAATCCATTTCTTTTAAAGATTCTGCATTTTTCAACTACTTAACATCAGATGCAGAAATATGCTATTAATTAAATTAATTTAGGTAATTAATAGAACCTATTTAAATTATAAAACAAGCTTAATCATTAAAAAAATATTTTCAATTAAAAAGTGACAGCTCCACTATCCTCCTTATATGTATATCCTTTTCCAAAATCAATAAACTACTATAACAATTTGTATTTCTGAATTACAGAAAATTATGATTAAGTTTTTTTTAAAAAAATTTCATAAAATACAAAATTTTCTAAACATAAAAATTGGAATGATAAGATGAAAATAAAACATTGAAAAAAAAATAGAAACAAAAATGTAAAAAAAGAAGAAGAAAATAAAGGAAAAAAAAGGTTTTCTTTTTTTGTCTTCTTTCTTATGGGTATTAGAAATTACGTGAATATCTTAAGAAAATATTTTATGAAGATATTCTTTGCATAAAGAATTTTCCTTTTTTTTTACTCTCATCTTCTATAAAAGAACAAATAACAAGAGAAATATCTTTTAGTATATTTTAGAACAAAGAAAATTGTGGTATTTCGAATATGAAAATGGAAAAAAAAAAAAAAAATTAAGACATGAAGAAAAACTTTAAAAAGATAAAGCTTAAGGTGATCCACAAAATTAACATAAATTGTCATCATAATTTGAATGTAAATGGATGAGAAAATCTTGTTGTACCAAAAGAATGAAGACAAAAAAAAAAAAAAACATAGAAAAATAGAATATGGAGTAGAATTGTCATTTTGATGTTATACTAAAAAATTTATATGAAAAAAATTAAATAAGGGATTAGAAATCACGTCTTTAAAAGTTAAAGGGATTTTTGTTTAGCACAAAATTCACAATAAAATAGTTTATTATATCAAAAAAAAAATTTAAGAATATATATATTTTTTTTTTTACTTTTTTTTCAAATTAAGGGATCGTGATATAATATTATAATGTAATACTTTATAATATTATCATGATTTTATGACTCATTTGTTCAAGAATTAGAGTCATAATCATTTTTTTGTTTATTCGAGTTAAGTGGGTCATAGAAGCATGTTATATAAATGATTTTCTTTTATACAAAGGAAAAACTCAATTATCCCTTAGCTTAGACAATTAAATCGAATTCTGAAATCTTGACTAAATTCTTTAAAATAAGATTATTTTCTTGAGTCACTCGGAATATTAGTTAAAATTTAAAATCTGAAACATAATAATAAACTCAATGGTAACTTTCGATTAATCAGTATATAATTATTGAAAATGCATATAATATATTTTCCAAATAATTTTTTATATTTCAATATCTTATAATTAATATTATGTTCAACAAAAACTTAAATAATTTCTATAAATAATAACCAAAAACAATTAATTTATGTAAACCAATAAATTAATATTTCTTTCAGAAAAAACATGAGATGGAATATACCATATAAAATGACGCTTGCAGCCTTACATCTTTGTTGTATCTGCAATATTTGTTGCACCTGTACTAATTCTTCAATATGATGACTTTCGTGCTGTTCCAAGTTGTAAAAGTTTTTGTAAACTTCTAACTATTTCTCTTGGTAAATACTTCGCTATAAAATACTTCGAGGAAAGAAGAAACTTGTCTCTGCAGTTGAATGAAGAAATGGACATAATATGGTAAGGTTTCTGTCACAAAATATAGCCTATTAGCAAAATATCTAATTTCGTGAAAAATTATTAGTAAAATCATATTTAATACCTTCCATTAAATTTTACTACACTTGTTCAAAAAATTTATTGTCTTAGTAAGAATTGACAATACAGTAAGACAAAATTTGCAAGAAATATTTTGTATATTTTTAGAACTAAAATCTTTGAACAAGTATAATAAAAATTTAAGAAAAATATAAAATCAAAAGATAAAACTTTCTATCACAAAAAGAAAAAAAAAATCTATTTTAATTATCTACTTTTTCTGCAAACTAATTGTTTTAAAAAAATAAAAAGTTTAATAACCGCATATCTAAAATAAAAAAGAAAAATGTGAAAACACCAAAAACTACTCTTAAAACGATATTTTTTTTCTTCTTTTTTTTTTTTACAATAAAAATAAAAAAAAAATATATCTTTTATATTATAATCCTCCATTATTTCGTCCTTAAACATACCACAAAAAAAAAATTTAAAAAAAATATAAATTTTCTATTTTATTTTTATACTCAAGAAAAACATTTACAATAGGAAAAATACAATGAAAACTATATATACACTTTTCCGGTCTTATTTAAGTTTGTCGCACTCTATTTTTTTTTTTTTATTCACTAATTAAATTTGTTCGTCTCTGTGTTCGGGTGATGGTTATCTGACTATAATATAGATTTGTAAAAAAAAAAAAAAAAGTTATAGTTTTTCCTTTCAGACACGACAAGGACCAGATTTTAATTCATTTTTTTTTTTTTTTTAGTTGCTATTACATTTCTTAGCGTTTGTAATCTTTGTCCTCCATATTCCAAAAAAAATTAAATAATTTTGTATAGGATATTTATAAGGATATTCAAATTTTAGTTGATATTTTTCTTTTCAGAATTATTTTTATGTATATATTGTATATATATACATATTTTAAATATGTTGATTGTTAAAATATTCTTGTAAAATTAGTTTTTGGTTATTTGAGAATTCATTTGTAATTGAAATCTAAGTTTAATTTTTTTTTTCAGTTTTTTATTTTTGGTAATTTTTACATAACAATGAAGAAAATTTATTTATAAATTCATCCCAAAAAAAATCTCTTGTCTTAATATTCCCTATGCTGTATACAGTTTTTGTATAAATTTTAAATAGTTTTATATTCTTTGAGCATAGAAATTTTAAATGAACTTTATCAATTTTATTTCTTTATTATTTAAATCTATTGAAAATAGTAAAATTTGGAAAATATTTATATCTATTATATGTATATTTAGTTTTTATGGTTCAATTGAAAATTTAAATTAATTTTGTAAAAAAATTTTTAAAACTTAATTCATTACAAGATTTATTAAGTCTTTTTTTAATAGCATTAAAATTTACTTAATACATAATTTGGTTAGTTGGTTGTTTGTAATTGACAGCGACCTTCTATCTCTTGAACATAGACGACATGTGGATCCGTGGTACTGTACTGTTTATCCTTCCACCACATCAAACCATCCAGCCTCCTTTATGAACTTTTTTTCAGATTGACCAACTTGATTCTACCTGCCTGTTGCCTTGAAACTCATATTTCAATTTATGTAAGCTTTTTGTCTCACTGAGAGAAAGTGGGAAAGACAGTAATTTGAAGTGAATTTTTATCATACAAAAATTAACAAAATGATTAAAATATGGACTTCGAAATTGTTAGTTTTTTTATTATTCAAGTAAATAGTTGCACAAATAGACTGTTAAAACGAATGTTGTACATAGTCGATTCAGGACTTGCCCAAAAATATATCTGATATTATTTAACGTAACTTTTGATTATTGTAAGGTTTAGAAATTTATATCATTTACCAAAAACTCAGTTAAGGTTACTTATCTTATTTTATTATAGTTATACACACAAATTGTTTCGACAAATTGTGGTTCCTGCAATCACTTTACAAAATATGGTTTTAGATTGACATAATTACCCTATTTAAATTTTTTGAAATAACAACATAACATACTTAAAAATAAATAGGATTTATGCAAGGTAACAGAATTGCAAATTAATTTCTTTTCGAGTCATGTACAATTTTGTCTGTACCGCATGTTCGAAATTTTTATTAACTTAATTTCGATCCACAAAAATTCAAATATAACTAAGTCAAATATAACTAAGTTCAAATTATCGTATGTCATTTAAATTATCTTTAGTTAACTATTCTGTTATCCTTACCAAATTTTCAAGAACATAAAAAATTCTGAAGCCGAACTATTATTTTGCTTAAGAAATTATGAAAAAAAAACACTTTTTTAAAAATATCTATTTGTCATTTTAAAGCATATCCTTAAAAATAACACGGAATAATAGTACATTAAGAATATATTAATATAGGGTATCAAACTCAACATATATCCTTCTTTTTTAAAAAAAAAAAAAAAAACATGTCTGTATGTAATATACTAATAAAATATTACCTACCCTTTATGAATACATATTCATTTATAAATTTTTCAAATTAAATATAACTTCATTAACGCACGCAACGTGTAAAATTTCCTTTTTTTTGAATAAATTATAAAATTTTCTATTTTACGTGATGGGAATTATAAAATTTCGAAAAAATAAAATAAAAAATTATTAAAATATTCACTCAAGTCAAATTAGGGTAAAATGGGTTTATTATTTTGAATATCGCTTCTATTATCATTCGGAATGGAATAAATTATTTTTTATTTATATATTTTCCATTTTTTTTTTGTTTCCCTGCCATTTTAACTAATGATAAGAGAATAAGGAAAAATTACTAACAATTTTTCAACAAATAACAAACAAAAAAAATGTAAAAAATATAACAAGAAATGTTCAGCTGTTTCTGTGGCAATTAATGTCACAATATTTGTCATGTCGTCTATATATACATAAATACCTCCACAAAAAAAAACTATGATCATAACAATTTTAAAAATTTTGTTAAAAAAAAAAGTATTTGGAAATATTTTTCTTTAAAGGTTCAATTAAATAGAAAATGAAAATTGTTGAAAAGTGTAAATTTTTCGTCCTTAAAAAAATACTAAGAACAAAAAGTTCAAAAAAGATTTCCAATTAAATATTTATTTATATATCCTTATTTACTATATGAAGAAAACAAATCAAAGAATTTTTCTCCTGCAATGACATGTCGATGAAAATCAACCGGAAATTAAAATTTTTCTTTTTTTTTTTTTCTATTTTCTGTTAGGTGAAAATTATAAAAGTTTTGTATTTTTTTTTATTTATTATTATTATTATTAGAAAAATAAGACTTGAGTTATTTTTGTTGACATTTTGAACTCAAAAACAAATTTTTTAAAGTTTTATTTTTAATGAAAAGTGTTATGCACTTATTAAATTCATTATATCCTTTCTGCTTATGGCAGATTGTTCAATCTATTTTGCAGGAGTTTTAAAAATTTAAAGACCTTGTTTGTATTATTTTGAATCTTAATCTCCTAAATTCGGTTTTAAATTGATAATAGTTTAAAATAAAGATGTAAATAAAAAATAATGTAATATTTTCGATTTATACATTTGAATATTCAGATTCGAGTTATAACTAAATTTCCGAATTTGAACTAAATCGAATTATAACTAAATATATTTGATAAGCATATGAATTTCTTAACAACACTGTTAAATTTTAAAACGACATTTAACTAAATCTAGTTTTAAGGAATTGAAAAAGTGAGATTAGACATCAGTGCCTTTTTTTTTAGATGGAATCAAATATTTCTGGAATTAAAAATTTTAGTTTTTTTTGCAAATAAAGAAATTTTGTACTGAAGTTTACTGCACAAGTAATAATAATAGTGTCTTTGTGTTGAAACTTTTCTAAAATTTAAGATGATTTTGAAATTTGCTCTACGTAAGGTAAATTTTCTTTCTGCCACTGCATTTAGTCTGGTAAAACTTTCATTTTTTCACTACAAAATTGATAATAAAACCTTTACAAAATACCTTCTATCCAGACAAATTATATTTTAATTAAATTTACCACAATTTATAAAGCATATTTATATTTCTATACAAATATTTTCATTTCATTTTCAGAATTCCTTCAAAAGAGAAACTTTCAATAGGAAAGTTTTATATCCTACGGTACATAATATCAAATAATAAATAATCTTTTCTTCAAAATAAAATATATATCCTTTTCTTAAAAATTTATTTTAAATAAAAATCCAAAAATATGAAGAACTTTTACAAAAAAGCATGTAACAAAAATTATTACACTTGAATTTTTTGGACATTATTACATAATACTCAAAAAAAAAAAACCAAAAACTGGCAAAATATGACCTCAAGTAGTTTCAATTTTGAATTGTACTTTTCTGCTTATTGTTATTACAGAAAAAAAATGATATTTCTTACAATTTTGTTGCCAATTTATCGCCTCCTGGCATTACACAACACAAAAACATCTAAAAAACGAACAAACTATTTTTTTTATATATAAACATTTTTATAAAATAAAAAACGATATTTGTTAAAAAAAAAAATAGTGTAAAAAAAGGTAAAAAATCACAAGAAAACAAACTAATCAAAAAAAAAAAAAAAAATATCTGGATAGAAATATTTTTAGCTTCTGGTACAATTTCAATGACGGAAATCCTTTCGTATTTCTTTGTCACAAAACCAAAAAAAAAAAAAAAAACAAGAAACTAAAAAATCGCAACAAAAAAAAAATACATAAAATAAAGTTAAAAATATAAAAATATTATTTTTAAAGTCAATCTTGAAAATCTTTTTAGAATAAGGAAGTCAGTCAGCATGAAAAAAAATAAATAAATGAAAAACTTGTAACTATAATAACACAACAAAAAAAAAACAACTACTGTAACAAAAATAGCCAAGTAGTTTCAACAAAAGATTACAATAATAATACTATCCAATTTGAGAACAAGAATATCCTTAAAAAAATAAAAATAACTGTAAAAAATTGTAAAAAGAAATTGTTTTCATACATAATTTTCTACTATAAGGGTATGTCATAGAAATAGTGGACAACAAATTAGTAATTTATATTTTTTCAAATTATATTTGCAGAATATTAAAAGAGCTTGCTTTAGAGAGAAACATAGCGAGTTTCTAATACATATAGAATTGTTTAGCAAAATTTTAATGATATTAGAACAATTGATTTATTTTTGTCTCGATTCAGAATTCAACAAAGTTAGTGACTTATCAAAGATTACTCTCTTAAGGAATCATATAAAATATTTGAATTAATTAATTTAGTCACTGTTTTAGTACCCAACGTATTCTGGTGATCTGATATCACTGTCAACTAAAATGGGTCATTCTCAAACCGACCAGTCATCGTAGTGGATCATAACCCGGGCACCTTGACCTTCCCATCCGCAAGCCAAGTGGATAATATGATTGTAACTACCAAACTATGTAGTAGTGTACGTAATTCCGATATGTTTCCATAGTGTTAATCGGTTTGGCAATGTTCAGTATCTGTCAGGATTCATCTATCTTTGCCTAACTTCATTTGAATTTTAAAATTATTTAACTTTAAAATTATCCAAATTTAAATATAAAACTTTCATTTTAGACTGATTAATACGCTTCAAATTTGTGACAATTTTAATTTGGTAGATAAAGTTTAAATAAACCATTTCGCTAAAATATTAAAATAACATTTATATTTTTATTTTATCAAAATATTATGCTCATCGCTAATCAGAACATTTATTTATCTTTCAATTTAAAATACTATTTTATCTTAAACAATATTGACAGTACCTACCATACATAATTTAAAGAAAAGAATAGCAATTGTTATTATAGAGCACATAGCCATAATAATATTAAAAATCGTAATTTTTCAAGAAAATTACAATGTACTAAGAAATCTTCTTATAAAATATCCATAGACAACATCTTATTTCCGATTAGTACCTTGTCATATCAAAATTTCATAAAATTCCATAACAGTGCCAACAGCAAAATAAATTTCTTAACATAAATGTTTTTTTTTTTTTAATCCCATAAAAATTTCTGGTTAATTTAAGCGACAAATAATTAACAATTATTTTGAAAAAAATAAAATTATGTTTAAATCTGTTTATATAAAAATGTTTTATAAATTAACTTAAACAAGAAAATTTAATTTAACTAAAGAAAATGCATAATTTTGATATAGTTAATGGTATTAGATAAAATATTTTCTATAAAACTGAAAAACACTTTTTTGCCAAAAGGAAATATTTTTTGTTATACATTTTTTTTTTCTTGTGTTATTTTCTCAAAAATATTCATTTTGCCATAAGATAAACAAAAAAAATTTTCTTTAAGAATATTTTTATACTTGTTTCAAGGAAAATATGTTGAAAAAGGAAGAAAATGTATTTGAAGTATGCTTTTTGATTTCATAAAGATAAAACTTTTGATACAATGTTGTTTTTTTTATTTTTTGTGGAAAACGAAAATTGTTTTGGTTTTTGTTGTAAATTAATCATTGATATTTTTTTGCATATATAGATACGTATACGTAAAATAACAACAAGGTAAAAATAATAATAATAATAAAAAAAAAATGGACAAACAATTTCCTTAGGGCGTTAAATAATATAAAATAATTTTACAAAGGATGGAATTTATATTTTAAGAAATATTTCTACTTTAAGAAAAAGTAGGTTTATAATACAGAAATGATTGACGATGTAAAAAAAAAAAAAGTTCTTATGTTAAATTTGCTAATTTCGCTGTAACCAACGTAATATTTGGAAATAGAAAAATGTCGCGGAGTAGAACTACTGTGTAGTCGTTATATAGGTACAGGATTTTATGTAAATATAAAATCAGGTATAAAAAATACTGTACTATTTGTAAAATCCACATAAAAAATTAAAAGTATTTATATATATAGTGGGAAAATGAAGAGTTGTTTCAATACTCCTTAATTTTTTTGGTATGTATTAAAATAATCGAAAAAGTTTATACACGAGGACAGATAAGTATTATAAAAAGCACCCAATTTCTTTATTATAATATTAATTAAAATCAATAAGTGACAATTTATTAAATGAATTTTCACACAAATAATTTTGCGATGATAATTAAAAAATTATAACTAAATTAATTTTGTATTTTTTAATTCAAATTTTATTGATATCTTAATTTTTCAAATTCAACGTACATGAATATACAACGCTACCTTATTTAAGATAAAAATTCAAAATAAATTAAAATTACACGCTCAAAGATAGAAAAAAATAAAAATGTCCTAATAAACTTTAAAACATTTCACAAAAGTCTCCTTGAAAAAAAAAAACAGATTCTAAAAAACATCAATCAAAATTCTTTAAAAATCACAAAAAGAAAAGATGTACGAAAGGTGACATTAAAATGACGGTGTAATAGCAAATTAAACATGTCACAAAATATTTACAAAAGCATTTTTTAAAGACATCGTTAAAATTATAAATAAAGTGTTTTTTAAAAATGCTAAAGAAATTTTATTATCTTTAAAACAGAAAAAAAAAACTCAAAGAAAAGATATATTAAATATAAAAACAAATAAATTTCAAAAAGAAAATTTCTAAGAAAAATTTACGTAAGACATGAGCGTAATTTTTTATACCATCCCGAACGAATAACTATTATTTTCGTAAAAATTGTAGAAAATGAATATTCTCTTCTAATAATAACTAAATTTTATCCTGGGTAATTAAATAAATTCAAAAAAATTTATATTTTGCTTAATTGTAATGTTTTTGAAATTTAAACAATTTTCCAGTTTATATACCAAGATAATTTCACTTTATGTGTTCGTTCAATTGATATTTTATTAAATGAATTGGTAAATTTGAGTTTAGCAACATTAAACATTTATTACGTAAACATTGAATATTATGTTTTAATATTTATGTAATGTTATAGGTCTGTTTTTTTTTTTTTTGGTTAACAATAAGAAATTGAAAATTTATATGCTTGACGGGGTGGAAATATATATAAAAAGGAGCAAAACCATTATATATTTATTTTATTTCCAAATTTTTAAAATTTTAAATTTGTAAAAAATTGCTTGCAAGGTTTATTTTACGGACAATCTGGTTAATTTTTCACCCAATAAGAAATTGCTTTCATTTAATATTACAGCAACTTCTTGCTAAAATACTTTTCCAGAAATCAAATTGACGAGTATTCTTAGTCGTCAATTTAATTTCTCACACGTTGTAATTGTTTAAAAAAAGAATTGTTGTAACCTTCTAGTTGTTTGGTTTTGAAAAATATTGTAATGATTTTAAAAACATTGTAATTGTTTAGAAAAACGTTGTAAATGTTTGGAAAACTATGTAATTGTCTTGAAAAACGTTGTACTGGTTAAAAATGTTCTAATTGTTTTGAAAAATGTTGCAATTATTTGGAAAACATTGTAATTGTTTGGAAAAACGTTGTGATGATTTTGAAACGTTTTAATGGTTTGAAAAATATCGTAATTGTATTAAGAGGCATTGTAATTGTTCGGAGGAAAACGTTGTAATTGTTTTGAAGAAGGTTGTAATCGTTTAAAAAACATTGTAATTATTTTGAAAAACTTTGTAATTGTTTGGAAACCGTTGTAATTGTGTTGCAAAACGTTGCAATGGATTAATAAACATTGTAATTGTTTACGAAAATTCGGAATTGAAAAATTCAAAATTCGAAATTCAAAACTTCGAAATTCAAAAATTCGAAATTCAAAACTTCGAAAATTGAAAATTCTAAATTCGAATTAAAAAAATTGAAATTTCAAAAATACGATATTCGAAATTCGAAACTAGAAATTCAAAAATTCGAAAATCAAAATTCGACAACGAAATTCAAAATTCGACAACGAAATAGCTTTAATTTGGTATACAAAACTCTTTTATTAGATAAGTATTTTTAAATTTCTCAACAATCTGAAAAAAAAGATCTGCCAAAATGGTATAAAATAGATATAGAGGGTCAAAAGGCCATATAAATATGGTTTATTTGCTAAGATATTTTATTAATTATTATTCTACAGATTTCCAAATTTCAAATTTGTGTTCGTTCAATTGATATTGATTCGAATTTTGAATTTCTATTATATTTGTTTTAAAATACAAATTCATTTTAAATTTTAATGCCACAGTTTTCTTCATCCAAATTTAATGAAAGTTCGTAATATTTTTCAATTGTTCATACTTATATCTAATAATTTGGAAATATCATTTCTAGTAAAATATTCACTTTCTTTATTGTTTTGAACGAACTTATATTTTTCTCATATAATACTCTTTAATATACAAAATAAACTTTAATGTGAACATATAAATTAAGGAAGATTTTGAAATAAATTGACTATCATTTAAGTAACAAAATAAAACTGAAATTTATTACTTATAAATTTTTCTTTTAAAAGGTGTTTTTGTCAATCCCATAAATATAAGGAATTCTTAATCAAAATTAACATCTAAAAAAAATATTTTCTAAAGTAAGAATAAATTACATGGTGTCTTGTAAATAATGAAATAGTCTTAAATTAAATCAAAAAAAAATTGTGGAAACTTGATGCACTCTCTTTTGACATTTTAAGATAAGTTCTGATTTCAATTGCTAAATATTTAACTTTCAAATTTACCAGATATACAGGACAAATATTTATTTACAAATATTTATTTAATATATAAAAACCCAATGAAGAATTATTAAAGTCTAAAAACCATGATTTTATTACTGTGTTGATTGGCTATCCCAAAATATGACAACTGAATACTTTCGACAATATTAATATAAATGATAAATTGACAAATTTTGGATGAATCGCTTACTTAAAACCAAAAAACCAAGAATATAGAAAATATTATACGAAATCCTCAATTATTGATTAAGCATTTCACAATCATTTTATATTTATGACAATTTTTACGATAAAATTTTTTTAATATTTTTTGAAAATTATTACATTGAAATATAGTTAGTATTTTTTCGAAAATTTGTATTTTTTATAATACTTTTTTTTAAACCCTGTATATAACTATATATAATTTAATAAAAAACATAAAAATTTCTATATGAAAAATTGATTCAGAAAATATCCATGTAACATAGAAAAATAAAACTTTTGAATGATAGGCCCTTAAATGAAAATTTGTGGGAAAAGTTTTTTATCCCAAAAAAAACACACAATCGTTTAAAGAAATAAAATATCTGAAGGACTAAACAACTTTATATTAAATATTTATTTATATATATATATATATATATATATATATATAGAAAAAAAAATACAAGGACTTCTACAGAAGGTTTTTTTTCTTAATATCCTACATATATTTATGTTAAACAATCAATCAATTATTGAACAAAACACAAGTAAAAAAAAAATATTTATAAACTTGGGTCTAACTAATAATTCTTCACCAGATAAATTGAGATTCTGGTACCAACAACAAAAAAGGGACATAAGAAAAAAAAAGGGAAACTTGAAAACTTTACCATAAACTAATACTAATATAAAATTAATATACCAGTGAAAAAAAAAAAATGTTTTTTAATATAAAAATACTTAAAACAAAACAAAATAAAAAGTTTGATTTGCCAAATGGGAATTGTATTTGTGGTGCGATTTTTATTGGGAAATAGGGAACAATATTTTATTTTACACAAAAAAAAAACAGAAAATTTAAATAATTGCTATATTTTCCCCCAAAATTTTCTATTTTTTTATTTTTTATTTTTTCAATAAATTATGAAAATTTTTATTTATTTATTATTTGATTTGACTATCAAAAATATATATAAATCATTTTCAAAGCAATTATTTGATTATTTTTTTTGATACTTCCTTTATTTAACATAAATTTTGGTCCTCATTAATTTTCTTGTAGTTTTATATTAAGTATATAAGACTTTGAAATTTCTTGATAATACATAATACATTTTTCTTACTAAACTGAAAATTGAAAAATGTTTTATAATTTAGTTTCATTTTTATGACAAATTTATTTATAATATGCTTTTTTGTTCATGAAAACCTTGACTGGAGTCGTACTAACTTCCTTTTTTGATGCCACATTTTTAATCAAAATGAAATTGTAGTCGTGTAAAAAAATTATACTTTTCCACCATGTTTCTTGAACTGGTTCTATTGCCTGTATTGATTTTTCTCCCTTCAGGTTTACAAATACTGATACCATACATAACATCAATGCTTTAAAATTGGATTTGAAAATTAATAGGGGTAATTTCAGTGCGCATTAACACTAATGCAAGTTTAAAAAATCTTGTTTTATTGATAATAATTCAGTGTTAATTTTCAGAAAACTGTGACTGAATTTCCTTAATCAAATTCGATATAATTAAAACATGTGTTTATGTGTATTTTACTATATATTTTAGACTTTATTTATAATTTTTTAAACCGAAATTGTCTTTGCTTAAATATGTAACAGGCTGAAATATTTAAAACTGTTTAAGTTATATTTAATAATTGATTTTGCTATGTTTAAGATTTAAGTACTTCTGTACTGAATTACAGATTTTACAGAAATTCAGATTTAACAGAACTATGTGAACCTATTCTAAATGTAACCAATACCAATCTAAACTCTGGCCGTATTTAAATTGTGTACATTTAAATTTCTAAGGTAAATTTAAGCGATAGAATTATTATTTTTATTAAATTTAAAATTACTTAAAATATGTAATACAAAATAAAAAATAATTATAAAAAAACTAATATTTTTTTTTCCAAAAACTTTACTTAAATTTTATATATCAATAAAAAAACATAATGAATTAATTTAATAATCTATTTAATTAAGTAACTATACAGTTTTAAAATAAATGCTATAAAATATATTTTCCAAAATTTTCAAAATTGATATTAATTAAAACTTACTAATTCTAATCTACATAAATATAATTTTTTAACTTATTGCATACAGAAAATAATTTACATATAATTTGTATAATATTTATAAATAATTAAAATATAGTATAAAAACATAAAGCAAACATATTTACAGAAAATATATTTATATATTTATTTATGCAAAAACAAAAAAAAAAATATTATTTCAGATTACCAGTTAAATGTTATTATCCTAGATTATATAATATATGAAATATTTTAGCATTATATATACACAAATTACAAATTACCAGAACAACTCTTAACTAAAGTTTTGTTTTAATTTCATTACACTGTTAAAAAAAATTTTAAAAACAAGAAAGTTTGATTAAATATAAAATTTGAATAAAAATAGTAAATGTGAAAAATTTATAAAAGGAAAATATTTAATCGAAAGTTAAATATAGTTCTAAAAAAAACTAGATATGGTTTGCTTCACAAAATATTTTCCAATTTTATAATTTTTACAATACCATTTACTTAATGTCAAAAATATTAAGTTTTTAATGCAAAAAAATCAACAAAATAATGAGTAATTTTTTTTTTAAATATTATGAAGATAACTACTATTTATACCTTCTTATTGTATGCCGAATGAAAATTACTACCTTCTTATTGTATGCCTAATGAAATTCTTATAGTAAAATTCAAAATAATTATTAATAAGTATATAAAACACTATATTTTTACAGAAATATTGCAATATTTGATGACAGTATAATTGTAACATGCGACAAAATTAAAATATAGTGTTTTCAAATAAATAATTTAAACCAATACCTTTGAAAAACGATATTGGTTAACGACGATTTGACTATATGATACTTGGTTATCAATGATCATTAATTTTCGACATAACTCATGACTAATGAGAATTGTTTTTTATTTGTTATTTGAAGCTGTTAATTTTGGTCTAAATCCCCATTTTTTTCTGCCGATTTGCAGTTTTTCTGTAGTGGAATTTTCATACTACTTTAACAGCGTAGTTAAATTATGATAATTAACAGAGATAATGATGATATAAAGTATCATTATATATGTCAGATAAACTACATAATTATATATTTTTCAATTTCATAATCATAATTAAACAGTCCCTTTCTGTCAAAGGTATAACTTCATGAAATCAACAGTATTTACCAAAAAAAATAAATAAACCCAAAATAAATGTTGACCTGATCATAAGTAAATTCGTCAGTGAATTGTAATTGTATTCCATGATGTATCTTAATATCATAAAAGATTCAAATCAATTAATTGTGTGGCTTTAAAACTTGCAATTGAAAATTTATAAAAAAGAAACAGTGTAAGCAATTGGCAATTAAATATATACAAAAAAAAAATATGTGTACTCTGTTAATATTTAATGAAATTAATAATCAACAAACAAACAAAAAACTCATTCTTAATTTAATAATTTCAGAAATTTGTACACTTGTTGTTAATCATTATGAACATTAATACCTAGATGTCTAAGTATTTATTAAACAAATTACAATTATTATAAATTAGCTTATATAAAAAATATACTGAAATTGAAATTTTTTTTTTTGTAAAATCATTATACGATATTAAAAAATTTAAATATGTATGTCCTTTTTCTGGAAAATTTTAAATTAATAAAATTAATTTAAAAAAAAACAAAAAAATTAATTTCATTTTTAATATAATATTTTTTCTAAACAAAAAATTAAGTTTATTAAAAATTGATTTGAAAAAAACACTACCACATTATTTATCTAATTATCGAAACACGCTTCTGAATTTCATATCTGAATTATAAATTTACTAAAAAAAAAACAAAAAAATTTATCTTACATGATTTTCTTATGGTCTTTTTTGTTTGATAAAAATTCGGATCTTAAAGGACAAATCTGTTTTTCTTCTTTTTTTTTGTTGTGTTGATAATTATCTGTTATTTTTTTCCTTTTGGTTTATCAACAAGCAAACCTTAAGTTAAGTAAAAATAAATATTCAAGATGTTTTCTTCATAATTTGCATGTTTATGAAAGAATAATTTATTTTTATATATTTTGGTACAAAAAAAAAATTTTTCACCAGAAAATGAGAAACAATTTTTTTTTTTTATCTTTTAAATTTATCTTATTGGTTATACAAACTTTTCTGACATTTAGACAAATTTTATCATTTTACTTTTGAACCGCACACAAAAATATTCGTATAATTTACATAATTAAAAAAAATAATATGTATATACATAATATATATAATTTTTTTCTTAAAAGTGAAAAAAGAAAATGATTCTTTATAAAAATGAAAATTTATGATTGGAATCACTTTTACATATATAAATATTTTGAAATATGAAATTATGATTCAAATCATATTTACATAAAATTAAATAAAAATACATTAGTCATAAATAAGTTAATTTATATATGCAAATAATATAAATTTTGGAAAATTTAGTGTCCTAATTATACTTTACAGTAGTTTCATAGATAACGACACTACGGTTGGTTGGTAACAGTAATATAAAAACATTAAGGTATTATAATATCAATTAAAAAAGCACTTTAAACATTATCAACATTATTACGCACTATCCTAGTTTATGAAAGTTTGAATTATAAATTTTTTTATTTTATTCGACTCTTCATTATGTTACCAATATTTGGTTTAATATAAAATATACAAAATTTCTAATTAGATATTATGGACAGCTATCAATCATGTAAATCATTATATTTATGACATAATTTACAGATCTGTATCAAACAACTTTTAGTATTGAAAAATTTAGATATTCAATTCGGCAGCATATGAATTTTTGTAACAATCAATTCTAGTGAATTTTCTCTGTATGTCTCCACAGACCAACATATAAACGGATATCATGGTAAAAACTGTTCATTTATTTTCCCCAAGAAACTAATTAGTGGTTTTTTGTAAAGATTCGATATGTATATGGGGAGTAATAAAAACAGGATAAATGAATATTGAACCACACGATGTTGCAAAAAAAAATTGTATCTAGTAGCAACAGAACTTAATTTTAGTTACCTCAACCGGACACATTGTCTTATTAAGCTACATTAAATTAAATTTCTAACATAGCCTGAAAATTTCTCTATCAAATTAATAGAAACAAATACCTCTAATTTTTCTAACAATATAAATACAATTAATCAATCTTGATTTCATTATAATTGCTAATTTCAAAAAAGGACAACAGACCAAATAACAAAAAAAAAAAAAAAAATACCTATCAAAGGTAATCTGTTCATCAAGGATAACACCTTGTCATGCTGCTTTATTTACTCAATAGTTTTCAATTTTTTTTTTTATATTTTTATTTCTACTTATTCTTGACAAAGATTAATCACATTTTTTTTTCTGTTACAAAATGAAAAATAAAATTTTTCCACTTTGGTATACAAGGAAAAAAAAACTTTTAAAGTCTCATCAGTAGAGAATTTTCTGCTAAATCATCTACAATAAAATAAAAATAAAATCATTATTAAGTATTAAAAAAAAAAATAAGAAAACTTTTAGAACTATGTATAGTTTCTGAAGATGATATCACACTTCAGTTTCACTCTTATATTAGTGTTCTTTTTTTTATTATTATTATTATTTCAAAGTAGAATTTTTCCAGGATCATTTTTTGTACTAAAAGTAAATGATAAAAAAAATAGTGTAATTTTATGTCATGAAAAAACTTTGATTTATTTAAAATTAAAAGTTAAATATGAAATATTTATTAAAACTATTAAGATTAGATGCAGAAACGGAACGATTTATATCCAAAAACACTTTCAGTTGTGAAAATCCTAGTTAGTTAGTTAGTTTAAGTTTGAGAATAATTCGGTTTACACCATTTCAGTTGTGAAAATCCTAGTTAGTTAGTTAGTTTAAGTTTGAGAATAATTCGATTTACACCATTTGACTATACGTGCTCGGATTATGGTGCCTTACCGGTTGATTTACTCATTGATTAAGTCTGTATTTTTGATACATGTGTACAGACTGACATACAGCATAAGTCGGAGATAGATTTAATGTATCTGTATTCATTAATACAATAATCAAATACGAGGATATAGAAGAAAATTTTGGGTCATCGAATAGACTGTATTCTGTCATTAGCATAGAATGTATTCTGTCGTATGTCTTCCTGGGATTTCTGGAATGCCACTGGTTTTAAAAAGTCCAGAAAGAACATTAGTCTACCCTAATTTTTCCCAATAAAATGTAAACCCTAATTTTTCCAATAAATTAATATCTAAATGAAAATATCTATTTTTTTGTGATAATTTTATACCGCCCTCAAAAAGTTACTATCATTAACTTTAATTTAGCATAATTTAGACATTAAAAAGATTTTATATATAGAATTAAATTCTACTAAATGACACTTATAATTATTAATAATTATTTTGTAAAAATACATACTAAACATTGTTTTTTATGTTTTATCTACCTTTTAATCATTTATCGTTTAATAATATTATATACAAACGATGACAAAATATTGTAAAACTAAAAACGTCAATTAAAAAGCAATTAAAATTTATGTTGAAAATCAATTTTATTATCTAATATAATTATTGCACATACAAGTAACTATAAATTATATTTTGGTGTAATATCAGAATAAATTAGTACATTAATAAGTTAGATTTCAAGAATTAAAGTTTACAAGTTTTTAGATATTAAGATAATTATAGATGTTAGATTATTCAAAAAGGACAAATTTAAATTCAAAATGTGTGCTACTTTTAAACTATGTAATGTGAATTATTAGAGAATCGTTAATTTTGCCTTCAGTAAAATTCGACATAAATGAGTTACTTTGTTTTAAAAGACTAAGATTATGTGGATTCATTTTAGAATAAAATTAATTGTTAAATAAGTGATATTTGTAATTTAACTTAAAGCAAAGACTTAAGTAATATTTCGTACCTGTATTCCACTATCAATTTCGCCAATATTAAATTTCAGTTTCAGTCGGTTAAGTAATATTCAGTTAATTTCAATATATAGGTATTACAAAATTATCTATCCAGTGCTACACATAATTTTTGCTCATAACAAAATATAGCATAATTTTTAATTAAATTTTATTCTCTGAAATTTATGTAAGAAAATAAAGCTGATTAGTTCATTAATTCTACCCACAAGTAAAAAAATTTCAGACTAATAGAATATAAATTTGTTCACTTAAATTGCATAATGTATACGATCCGAAGGATAAATACAGTATACAATTTTATTTTTATGAAGTGTCATGGTTCATATTTATTTAACTTTTATTTTTTAGTGAAAAAATATCCTTATTCGAAAGAAGAATACCAGTAATGGGTTTATATTTCTATAAAATTTACTTACTAACTTGTTGATCCTTTTGATAATATCATATTCTTTTTAATACAAACACTCATATATATATATTTTTCTATTTTGAATTTTACTTCACTTATAAAGTGTTAATTATAAATTTTTTTCACGATTATCTCAAAGAAAAAAAAATATCTTTTTTTAAAAAAAAAAATATTCTCTTTTTTAAAGTATTAGCACATAAAAATACACTGTCAAATGGTACTGAATAATAAAATGAAATATTAAAATAGGAGTAAACAAAATTGTATATAAACTTTGTTTACTGTATGTATATATATGTATAGAGAAAAATATAGATAAGGTATTAAAACATTACTTGATCCTTTTATAAAATTGGCACTTGCCCATAAGGCAAATTATATAAAAAGCTTTCAAGTAGATTATACTTTACTTAGCAATTCCTATTATGAAAAGGAAAAAAAAAAATAGATTTTCCATTTTACTTTTGATTTGAATTTGTAAAATATTTACTGCCTTTAAAAATACAAAGAATGAAAATTTTTTAATAGTTAAAAAGGAAAAATTACAAAAAGGATATACGGTATATGATTTAATTACTGCAATATTTTGGAAAAATTTGTTTTGTTTTGATTATAATTTAAGTTTAGTAAATTTTATTAGATTTATTTTGTATAATTACTCATCATAATTTAACTTTCTTCTTGATTTGAATATTGTAGACAAATTCCCATAAAATATTAATTAGCATACTGATTTTTTTTTTTTAGTTCATTTTTTAATTAGCTATTATATTTATATTAAAAATGAAATTAATTTAAATTAATGAATTATTAAATGTATATAATAAATAAATTATATTTCCCATCTTTGAAAAACTTATTTTATCAAAAACTTTTCCACAGTATTTTTCCAAATATGCTGGCGAAATAATTTCAAAAGTTTGAATATTTTATATACGATGTTAATATTATTATATTATTATTATACGAAAAATAACTTGAGGCATTTTAGAAACAAAAATATTATTTAGATATTAATTTCAATATTATTTTCTGAAAAAAAATACAATATTTAATTTCTATATTTATGTTGTTTAATATAATTATTTACATTTTTCCTGTCTTGAAATATTTTCATTATTTTCAGGCTGTTTTCAAATGCCTTGGGAACTAAATATTAGAGTAATCTTAGAAATTTGTGTATCTGTTAAATAACATAGTCAAATTCTGAATATATAAAAAATTAACTTGTAATAAATTGAATATAAAACACTAAGTATTAATACTATTTTCAAATTTACAAAATATATTAAACTCTACTCTGGCGTTTGGATCAAAGTTGAAAAAAAAAACACTTTTTAAATGCAATTATCAAAAAAAATAACTAATTTTTTTTTAAAGTTTTTCATTTTAATTGGATTTCAGCTTAATTTATTGATTTTTTAGCATATTTATCAATAAGAAGTTTGATTCTGGTTTAATATAAAAATTGTTTAAAATAGTGCTCTTAAAAATCAGTAAAATCAGTAATTTCTATAAATTAAATTGTATGATTAAATTATTTACTAATCCACTTTATGCACATTAAAAATAAAATTCTATTATTCAAAATATATTACTGATACACTGAATTAAAATCTTGCACATATTAAAGCAATTGACAAAGCGTATTTGTATCTAAAAACTATATAATCTAATATCTTAAATAAAAATATGTAGAATCATCAAATATAAATAAATTTTCTTTTCCACTTATATACAATAGATTTTATCGAACTAAAATACATTAATTTTGCTTTCTAAAACACTGTGTACCAATGTTATTTGGTCAAGGTACAAATGTATATTATGTAATACGAATAAAGATTAAAAGCTTAATGTCTGGTTTAATGTAATGAGAATGTTTTGGATATGAATTAAAAGGACAAGATATTTTGTGATTGATTAAATATTAAATTAAAGGAGAAGATATCGTTTGGGTTTCAAATTTTGGATGTTTTGAGCAAAACAAATTTTTTACGAGAAAATAATGAAATTAATAATTTCACCAATTCAGAATAAAATGAATTATAGATTTATTAATAATTTCAAGGATTTTCAAGATAAATTATCAGAATCTTATCGAAATATTAAATTTTCAGCCTAGAGAAGATAAATTTTATATTTTGGATAATCGAAAAGGATAAAAGAGGTGTTGCAATCAAACAACATTCAGTTTTTAAATCAAATATAATAAAAATAAAAAGTCATTATCAAGAAAATTTGTATCTAATACATTAAAAGAAATATGTAAAAGCTTTCAAATAAAGATTATTCATTTTTCTGATTATAATCAAAATATCCAATATATTTTTATTCCTTATGAATTTTTTAAATGTTTATATTTTTCCCCAAAAAAAAAAGAGATTAATAATTAAGAAATATTATATTTATTTGCGGAAATTGTTATTCAGCACCGAACTAAATTAATTCCTTTCACTGCTTAGTGATTTATTAATATTTACCCTAACAACAAAGTAATAAATTTTTTTATTTTGTTGTAAAAAAATTTGTAATAAATATTCATGAATTAATTGTTACACTTGTGGGTTTTATCTGTGTTAAGAAATTGGAAAGAATTTCTTTCATACCTTCATAAATTATGGATTTGCTTGTAGTTTATATTTTTTTTCTTCTCTAATATATGTGAAAGAAATCTTTATTCATTTCATCCGAACTGAATACAACAATGTTTGATTTAATATTCTGACTTAATACATATCGTATAGTTTGTTAAAATCTTTTATCATTTTATGCTCTTAATATTGTAAAGTAATGTTTTATAAATATTATTGAATTTATTATAAAACTAAATTCCAATTAAAAGTTAACTTTTCATTTATAAATTGATTTAATTTAAAATAATAATTTATTTGTTTAGTTTAATTGAAATGAGGGTATAACTAGATGCTGACAAAACTTATATCAAGTTATTTTTTTATATTATAATATGCAATAATTTCCAACACCACCTTTCAAATCCATATAATATATCCGCTTCACGAATGAATTTAAAATTAACCAATTGCAATATTATATCTATTACCTTATTTATTTCGAATGTATGTTTTTTCAAGAAATTCTTATGTCGGTAATTATCTTTTATTGCTAAAACCTGTTAATAATTTCGACAACATAAAAAGTCTTATGCTATTAAACATAGTCCAACAGTATTTTATTAAAGTAAGGAAAAAATCAATATTTTTAAAGTGATTAAAAATTTCTCTAACAATTTACTATTGAAATACTCCTTTCAATTATAGGTATAAAATTTAAAGCTGGTAAAGGCTTAAAAGTAAGGTATAATTCTATGTTTCTTTGTATAGCTTAGTTAATTTTACCTTTAAAAAATATTCGACAAACATAAGTTTATTTTGTGAGAATATAACAAGGACTAATATTATACAAAAATACAAATTTTTCTTGTATATTTGAAAATTTTATACTACTAGACTATAATAAAAGTAACTTACGATTTTGTACTATATAAAATAATTTTGGCTAAGTTCCCAGTTTATAAATCACATAATAAACTACATTTAGATACAACTTGCTATGTTAACCAAACTACATGAAAACAATATACATATGTAGATATAAAAAAAAATACTATCTGCAATTTTAATGTATATTGCTATAAGAAATATATCTATATAGTACAAAATTATGAAATTTTGGTATGTAATATAATAAATTGATCTCTTGTGGGAAACAAGGCCATATTATGTTCAAATAATAAAACATATCAATAGATCTACTCATAAACTTATGAATTTACAGAATTAAATTTTGTAACTAACTATATTATACCAAAAAAAAAAAAAAAAAAAAATTTAAATTATTTACACTTTAAAATTAGATATAGTTAGAATTTATTTATCATAAATTTGAATAATAAATATATTTTAGAATTATTACTTAAACTTTTGACATTATTATTATTACATATATAATGTATATATTTGTTTTAACAATAAACAATTTATTAAAATCTACGTAAAATCAAAATTTTAATTAACTAATTAACAAACTGTCTCTGTGGGGGATTTTCAATTAAAATATAAATTATTACATAAAACCAGTGTAATATTTCTCACTATATATAAATTTTATAAAATATGACATTTAAAGTTTAAAAATTTATTAGTCAAGTGAGAATATAATGAAAATTTTTTTTTTAAAAATTTTATAAACTATAATTTTCGTAATTTTATTTATGATGCATAAAAATATCAATAAGATAATTTTTATTATTATCTCTATATAATCAATAGTGTTTAGTTTGTATTAAATTACAATATTTGATTTATATTATAGTTTTTATACTTGTCATCACTTTAAACTATGCTTTAAATTATATATTTTTTATTATGCAATTATATTTTATTGCCTTGTCACCTAATTAAAATTGGTAAATGTTACCAAAACGTATAGTGACAAATAAATTTATAATGTTTCAAGTATTGTGACCTCAAACTATACCTGCTAAAGGCTAGCATATGTGTATATTTATTTATGATTGACAGTATTATATATATATATAGTTTCAATTCTGTTATCTACATTTTTTGACATGTTTTGGGTAAAATTATTTATTTAAATAGATAAAAGTTTATTTACTAAATAAGCGAATAATTGACAAATTAATGTAAATAACATTTATATTATATTTCAATAATTTATGTAATTAAATAGATTTCATTTCAACGAATTTTGTAAAATTAAAATAACTATACAGAATAATTTTTATTAGTAGATTTTGAATTTGGATTTTTTTTTAATTCTCAATTACGAATATTAAATTTGTTTGTATAATATTTTGTAATGAATTTAAAAATTACATTTTACTTTAAGTATAGTTTGTATATTGTAATATGTGTATAAATTAAAAATTTCAATATATATGTATAAACCTGGATAGTTCATATTAGCTTAGCTTTCATGTATATTCATGAATTGGATATATACGGAAAAACAAAACATTATTGTTTCGATTTTGCCTTTTATCTAAATGAAAAAAATAGATCAATTTTAATGCTCTTTTATGCTATGGTATGATTGTTAGACTTGATCAGATTTACATGTAGTACAAGGATTAAGAAGATTTTAAATTGACTTTTTAATTCACGTCATTTTAATTAGAGTATTATTAATCTTACAAAATACAACAATTTTATGTTCAGTTTATTTATTGTTTTTAACAGTTTTTGAATGTACAATATTATGTTTTTGCAAATATTGCAATGTGATTATTTATAAATAAAATTTTAATATTTATTAGTAATTAATATTAATTGTAGAAATTTATCATTTAAGAATTGTGGCTGCTATTGGTTCTTGACATTCAAATAATAAAATATACTTTTCAAAATGTATAATACTTATTGATGGTAGCAATATTTTGTAAATGTAATTGGAGCTTTTTATCATTGCTTTATGTTTAATGTTTTTTAATACAGCAAAAAATATGTAAAATAGATATAATAGTATAAAATTTAAGAAGGCAATCTTATTGGCGGAATGTAACTTTAATTTTGATAAAATAATGAAACTAAAATTATATATGATTTAAATTTTAATAAAGGTGAATGTAAATTTAGACTTAATTCTTTGGAAATTTTCCAAAACATCATATCTTTTGACATTTTGAAATAACTTCTGATTTCGATTGCTAAACAATTAATCTTCCATTATACCAAATATATGTACATTAAAAAATTTTAATTGGTATAATTAAAAATTGGTAATATCTAAAACCAATATTATTCAGGGCTGCATTGAAGTATTGAAACAAGACTCTATATATATTCAAGGACTAAAGTATATATATAGAAAATTATTACGAAAATTATGAGACTAAAGTTTATTTAGTTAAACTTTAGTCTCATAATTTTCGCAATAATTTTCTATAAATATATTTTTTTTTTCCAGAACAGAATAATATGATTTAATTATTAAACATTAAAGCATCGAGATACAATTTCATCTTCTTATTACAAAAGAAAGTTTTTATATAAATTTATGAATTGTTCACATCTGGTTATTTAAATTGATATTATTTAAAATTTTCAGTTAGTAAAACATTATATTTTATACTCAAAAAAAAAAAAAGATACGAAACATTAAATAATTCATTTTGTAATGCAATTTACAAAAAAAAAAAAGAAGATTAATGCATTTTTCATTCTTTTACAAATTGGTTTTCTATTGTACTTACATCCTTAAAATTATATTATCGTTAACATACATAAATATATCTTGTCTGTAGACAGGAGCTTTAAATATACAACAACAAAAAAAAGCAAAACTTAAATAATTTATAACTATGTATATGTATAATAAATTCCTCGAATATTAATTTGATATTTTATAAAAATGTACATTTTTTTGTGTTTTTTTTTCGTATAACAATAAAATTAAGTAGTTGTAAAATTGTACTTAATGGAAAATTTAGTATAGCTATAAAAAAACATAAATATATCTACAATTTATTAAATATTTATGTGCATTAAATTTACTTTTTTTTTGTCAACAATTTTTTTTTTTTTTTTTTGTGAGTATAAACTCTTTTAAAAGAATAATATCCAAGAAATTGCATTTTCAATGTATACAAAGCACTGTAAATTGTTTATATATGTGTTAATTTTAAAAGTATAGTATTAACTTTGTTTATAAAATCAACTTCAATAAGAATTTTATAGCATAAAAAGTTCTGAAAATATTATATGACATAAAAGCATAGAAAAGAATTTAAAATTTATTTTTTTAGTTTTTTGATCTTTTCAATTGAGGAATTCTGTTTTAGTGCAACTGGAAAAAAAAATCCTTTAGAGAATAAATGAAAATTCTTAAAATAAATTTTATAATTTAAAAAAAAATAAAAAAACAACTAAAGGTCCTTACAAAAGTTTCTAAATTGAGTCACAAACAAAAAAATAAAATTATCTATGAATTTGTGTTCGTTAGTTAATTTAAAACCGATGTCGCCAGGTGATGACGGAAAACAAGACCTATAGTTACAAATCACTAACCCAATTCCCGATTTACCTTGCTAACTTTGAAATATCCAGTATATGGATTTCTCTACCAATGTCTCAAAGATATTCACAGAGCAATATATTATATCAACTACTGCCGCAATGTCTTGGTATTGTCAACAGAACTCTATTATCATCTGAGAGATATCCGATCTATCCACATGAACTAGTAGTATTACAGATTGTATCTACTTTTAATTTAGTTCGTCTATCTTTTTCTATGAATTTCTGTTACTAACTTTGTTTCCAATTAAGAATAAACCATATTATTTTCATTACTTATAATGTGAAATTCACTATAGCCAGAATAATTCTCGTACTACAATTTTAAAATGAATTAATAATGAAAATTTAACACTTAGGAAACTAAATCTAAACTAGTTAATATTATAAATAAAATGTTTTCTTCATTTTTATGTTTATCAAATTTTTATGGGACTATGCAATATAAATTCATTATAAATAAAATACCTATTGAGTTGTTAAGCACAAATCTTGTAAAATTTGATACAGAATATAAAATATAAAGTTACTGCAAAAATAAATTAAATTTGACATAATTTTTCTCTATTTAAAAAACAAAAAGAACTGTAGATATACTTTGAAGAAATTAAAAGTAAGGATAATCTTAAACATTTGAATTTTTTGATAGTATTAAGTTCAAAGGTAAGAAGTAAAAAGTTTCATTTTTTTGTTTGTTAAATTATATATATTATACAGTTTTGAACTTTGAATTAATTTCGATTTCAAAGATTACTTTAGTTTTAAGACAAAATAGATAGTAAAATATTTAAAACTTTTAAATTTATTGGAATTTATTTATTTACAATTTTCTGAAATATTTACTAAGTTACAGCAAACAAATGAATATGAAATAAACATATATCTTTTTCAATAATTTCTATTTCTTAAAAGAAAAATTTAAAATTATTCTGGTATATTCTCTAAATTAGGTCTATAAATAAATTCAGATCGCTTGTGACCTTGTGACTTAGTGGTAGTGTACCAAACTGTATGGTACTTGGTTTAACTCGAGCCGATTCATCGCTCTTAATCGAAGTTAACTTAACTTTAAATGAGTACCAGTAACAAAAATTAATATATCATATTAAGACTGCGAAAAATGCGTTCGAGATCATTTGCTAACAAATTAAAAGTTTCTGCAGTATAAAGTAATTTATGGTTCGGATTGCATATAAAATTAATAGTTCAGATAAAATGTTTAGAAACCCCTACTGGGAATTCTATTTTCGATTTGGGTTGTTTCATCATTGAACAAGAAGAAAAAAGAGTTCTATAGATTATATAAAAATATAAAACTTTTCTTGAATATCGGTAACATATATAAACACAATATATTTATATTTAACATTTTTTTTCAAATTGAAGTCTCTCTGTGCAGAATATTATTAATGCACGGAAAAATCCATTTGCTCTTAAAATATTTTATATTACAAGTTGTAAGTTTTACAAAAACTTTTAAAACTTCTTTTTCAGTAGAGAAAAACTACTTTTATGACATACAGGTAACTTTAGAGAAATTATTTCTAATATTTATATATTAAGGACAGAAAATTGTATAAACTAATTCTACGATTCTATAATTTGATTTAATCATTATTTCTAATATATTGACAGAAAGATTCAATAAGAATATGAATAAAATTCTTGTAAACATTTTTTTTTTTTGTGTTACTAAGTATTGAGTTTATAATGTTCAAGAATAATTTTTATGTTGTTTACCAAAAGATTTTCTGAGAAAAATTTTTCTGCATAATTCAAATTAGATTTAAACTGCACTTTTATTTTACCAATTATATTAACTTTATATCTTTTGATATTTACGTCAAAGTTTTAAAGGATCTTTTACTTTTCATCCAACGATAATAAATTTTATATATAAAATTTGTATTCAGTGAACTGGATCCACTTTATATCTGAATTCTATTAAGTATTTTTTTTATAGAATTTCCAGTTTAAATTAAACTTTTTTTAAATTTAAAAAAAAATTGTACAAATTTAAATATATTTTGTAATTTTTGTAAATAATGTAATTACATATATAAAAAAGTTATGAAATTAATGTTTCAGAATGATTTTTTTTTTGTAATTTCTAAAGGTTACAATTAATCTGAAAATAGTTTTAAATGCCAAATGTTACTACAACTAAAAATATTTTTAAATTTGTCCTACATTATTCTATTATTTCTAAAATAAATTAATCTTAGAATCGACTTTGGAAAGGATTAATAGCACAGGAAATGTTTATAGATTGTTTTTAGTTAACTTTGAATTAATTGCGTGTACTGTCGTACATTAATATAATGAAAGTAATCTGGGACAGCATTTATTTCTGAAAAATATACTCACTTCTATAAGGACTATATATAAATTAAATTGAAAATCGTTTAGAATTTTAATATTAAAGAAGCTTACATCTAATCAATTATCCTTTTTTACCATAAATAAACTCATTACAATTCCTTTGTACTTAATTACTTTTAAAATTTACAAAAACATTAACATAAGATACATTAATAAAACTATATGTATATACACACTTGATTAATTTTAACTATAGAATAATTTTTTTTAATAATTTATAATGGCCTGTAAAATTTTAATATCATCATAATAAATGCGATGCACTATTTGAAGGACTTTATAACAACTGCAAAATGTTTACTTTATGATCCATACTGTGATTTTTGTTTATTCAACATTATATATGTATATAAATATATTATCCTATTTTGTACTATCATGAAAATGTTATGGATATCAAAATAAAGGACTCTTAGTTAAATGTTTACAATATGAGTTTTTGTAACCAAATAACATTTTATATAAATATTTTAATATAATGGATAATATTGTAAAATAGGGTGATAACACAGAGAAAAAAAAAAATTATATTATTATTATTATTTTTATTAAGGAGTCTCTGTAGATGATTTTACAGAAAACGTGACATTTTGTGTCCTTTCCATGATGCACTCATATTTATTTTAACTATATTTGTATATATATAAAACTTATTACATATAAAATTGGAAAATTATTTTTATATTCAAGTTTTATATTCATTTAAAAGTTCCCACTGGGTTTTTTTTAATATTTTATTATAATTCACCAGAATGCATGAGCGTTTTTCTTTTATGAGATCATATATAACGACAAGATATTAAATATAAAAATTTCATATGATTAATTTTTAAATAAAAATTAGAATTACAAAAAAAAAAAACCATTTCATTTATTAAGTAAAATTCTAGGATTATATCGTTAAATTTTGATTTTTTAATTAAAATTTCAAAGAAATATTACTTAATAAACTTTATTATATGAATTTTACTACACAAAAATTTATTTCAGAAATTTAGTAGTTATGGAAATAAAATGGCATTGAAACGTTTATAACTTGTGACAAAATAAAGATATTATTAATATACGAAAATAGTTATATCTAAAAATGTGTAAAGGTTATAAATAATCACAAAATTAGACAACTAAAATCTTAGATTACTGGTTAATCAAAAAAATAAGTATAATTTAAAAATTTAAAAGGTAGTAATTAAAATTTTAAATATAATTTTTGTATAGTACAATTGTCCCCAAAAAATTATTTAAAATCATATTAAATATTTGGAAACTCTGCACCACAATTCAACGTAAAAAAATTAATTTATCATTACTAATACCTACGAAAGATGAGATAATTAAATGATCATTAATGCTTTAAATATAATTATGCATTTAGTCTATTAAGTTTAATGAATGATACTTTATTTATAGCATCATAATCTGCTTAATGATCATAATTTTAAGTATGTTCTCTTTCATCACAAACAATATGGGAACTTACACTATAAACAATAGCTTCAAATATAAAATAAGATAATAATTGTAAAATACAATATAAGTCATGTGTCACGGGAAATATTAATGATCATTAAACAGCCAAGTATACTATGTTAAATAGTAAGCAATATTTATATTTATGTTCAGTTTTTGTTGCAATATTTCAAGATAATCTAAATTTATCTGAGATGGCACATAACCAAAAATTATTTTGCTATAAAAATTGATAATTTAGTCGTTTATTATTAGTTTCTTTTTACAACTAAATTTTTATGATCTCATTTTAATTGAAATAGGGATCTCGCAATTAAAATATCTCATTTAAACATAGCCTGAGTTCATTATATATATTTAACTTAATTCCATAAGACTATTATATCTGGCAGTCATAAAAGTATTATATTTAAATCATTAAAAAATTGTCACCAATTTTTTTTTTACCAATATTATAAAACGAAATAATATAGAATTAACTCATTAGATGAAATTTTTTTTTTGTTTTGGAATTTCTATAAAAATCTATAAAGTTTATTTTATATTTGCATTTATATCCATCATAATATAATCATAGTTATATAGATAAAAAAAATATAAGCAAGAAAAAGAATAGCAAAACAAAAAAAAATAATAATATCTAAAACACGACAAAGTCTTTTGCATTCCTGACAGGATAATGTCTTTATCGATCATAGTACAAAAAAAAAAAAAAAAAATACTCATTTTCTAAGAAGATGCGTACATGAATATCAATGATTTTCTCATCCTTTTCAAAATCACTTCAATTTTTTTTTTCCCATCTATTCCTTAAAAGGTTTTTTTTCAGTTTTTTTGTGTTGAAGAATTTTTTTTCTTTTTTTTATATCTAAAGAACGGCGCTAACTCAATCGAATAATTATCCTAAAAGCTTTATAAGGATTCAGTTGTTAAATTTTTTTTTCTTCCTCTTTTATATATAGATAGAACTTTTAATATTATATACTATTTTAGATATAGCTATTTTAGAAAATATATTTTCCAAAAAAAAAAACAAAATATGTATATATAAACAGAAAAATAACACTTGAAGATAATAGGATAATGTTCTCATTAGATAGTTAATTGGAAAAAAAAAAATAACGAAAATAATATATATTTTGAAAACGTATAAAAATAAAAATTTAGTTGTATTAATATTATTAGAATCTATATAGGCAATTTTTGATGAGGTGTTAGTGACTTATTGCTGATATGAATTTTTGATTATCATTCAAACATGAACACCAAAATTATTATAAAAAAAGAAAAAAAAATAGAAGGAAGAAAATTATTACATTGTATGAGTATATAAATTAGAATCATGGCAAGAATTTTGATTTATATAAATATTACATTATTTATTATTTACTTAATAATAATAATAAAAAAAACTTTTAATATTTTAAGGATTTTATTGTTTTTTTTTTTGTCAAAATAAAACATTATTTAATTAAAATATCTTTAAATTATTTTATCTTATGTTCGACATATAATTCCAGCTTCTTGTCAGGATTTCAAGTTGCCATTTAAAATTACCAACTATATTTTTGACAACTGCAATCTTATTTTTAAGAATGTCAACCCAATTTTTGTCAATTTTAACGAATTCATTCGGATGTTTTACATTGCTAGCATAAATATACTCGTGCTAATTTCAATCTATTCTAATACGGAACAGTTTTGAATTTGAAAAACATTTTTTACCCATAAACATAAAATTCAATTCGGAAAAACTTAAACAAAAACTACGATTTATTATAAAAATTACGCTTCAATAATAAATCCATTAGCTTTGCCAACGGACGTTTATACTCGTTGTTGTTTTATGCATATAATTAATTATCTCGTAATGTCAATTCAAATGAATAACATAATTTAAAACAATCAGCGTAAAGGTGATAATGTCAACAATAAGTTGACATTCTCCAATTACAACCTGAAAGTTTAAATTAGCTTTTCAGCAATTTAATAGTTTATTGACTTTCTTCAAATTATTTAAACTAAAATTATGAATTAAATTTTCAAAAAAAAAAAAACATAAAAAACTAATTATATTAAAATAAAGTACGTACTAGAAAAATTTATACCATAAATGAAATATTTATTGAGAAATGATTTTCTCAAGGGAAATTATATGCGCGACAAAAATTATATATTTTTTTTTTAATATTAATATGTTTTCTTTTTATGTCGAAAGGACATTTACACCAATTTGTTGATGTACAAATATTATTAAAGATGAAAAATTGTTTCTAATTCACATTATTTACAGTATGTCCTTAATTTTTTTATAGTACATATACATTAAACGTAGTATACATTAAAATGTATTTACAAAAATTATAGTTCATTTTATAGTATAAATTTTTTTTAATTTATTTTATTATAAAAATATTTTTGGCTTATTTTATGATTTTCTTCAAATCAATAAAATATTATACACCCTGTATTATAATTTTGATTATTATAAAAGTGAAATATCCTTAGAGAATTTATATACACAGTAGCGTTATTTTTTTTATATTCATAGTGGTGTTAATTTTCGAACTCATAAAATGCTATTAAGTAAATAACTTTTTCAATTCAATATTATAAATATTTATGATCATAAAGTGTCCTTTTTTGTTGTTTAAAAATTATCATAACTATACTACAAAAATAATGTGTGCGAAAAAAATATAGTTTAAAGTTGTTTTTTAATTATTTCATTTAAAAAGTAAGATTTTCTAGAAATATTGACAAAAAAGAATTAAATAATTTTATTAATTTATCTTGTTTTTGACTAAATATATCTATTTATGTACAAGAAAAAAAAAACACATTTTTCTTAAGTGAATAAAATTAGCAAAAACATTTTCATAGTCAAAAATCGATAATAAATTAATTAAAAACATACCATAAAATATATATTTAGATTGATTTTAATGTTTGAACAATTTCAAGTATCCTTTTGATTATATTCTATTTTATATGTACACTTATATGTTGAACACTTATGAACATCGAAATCAATGTAATTAAAATTATAGTCGATTGGACATTCTTAAATAATTAATTATACTTTTAATTATACAATTTATATATAAATGTTTCCGCAAATTATGGCAATTTTTTATAACATATATATATACGTTATATTATTTTTATGTATATTTTATATACGTTTTTTAACAATTTTTATTAATATCAATATCAAATATTTATTTGTCATAGCTTAACAATATATACTAGTATATTTTCAATTTAACGTTGAAAAAAAACATTAGAATGAAAATTGTTTGCATAGATAAACGATTTATTTATGATATTAACAAAAATTTAAAAATATATTTCAATTAAAATTGTTTCTATAAACATATTTTAATAAAATATGTATTTTCTTTGTAGCTTTAAAATGAATTTCTATTTTTTAATAGAAATTAACCAAAAACGAACGTTTTCTGATAAAAGCTAATATATTATCATTTATGTCCTCAACTAAATTAAAGTAAGTATAGAGATATAACTAAGACCATTTTGATTAATTTTCCGAGAAAACAAAAAAATAGGAAAATAAGAATTTTTGGTAAAAATTATTTTAGATTCATTAGATTATTTTTAGTTTAAAAAACAAGGAAAACATTTTAAAATCTCTTTTAAAATATAGGGAAGCCTACCCGACAGTAACACAGTTTTTTTTAAACAAGTACTTATAACTTTTTTTTTGATATTTTTGGATATATTAGCTTAAAAGTTTTGTTGAAATCTTCTCCTATTAAAAAAAAATGCGAAATGGAATTTAATTTTTCCTTTTTTTCCGTGTTAATAACATTTTTGGGAACATACCTCTAACTTTGTCCGTATTGAGACGTGTGCTAGACGTGTTCACAATCCACCTATAACACACTGGTATATTTATTAATATTAATACTTATATTTATCTTATAAGACATTAAATTTTGATTTGAAACATAATACATGAATGAAGCGAAAAATTCGATGCGCGATCATCAGTGGATGCAGACAGCCAAAATTAAAATTGAAAATAAAAGAAGAAGCTTTTACAAAAACGCTTTGAAGCAAAATATTTAATTAATTAATATTTAATAATCAAAAAAAAAATATAATAAATATTTTAAAAATAATGAAAATTGGTGTATTCAGCTTATTATAAATAATCTATCTACAAAATATATTTCAAAACTTATAATTGCTAATATAACACGTAATTTAAGATTGCTAAAAGAATTTTTAATTAGAAATATTTCAGTTAAAATTAATATAAATATTTCAACTTAAATTAAATTATCAATCAAATTGAAATTTTCTATAATGGTATAAAATATTTAAATGCTAAATTAAAATGTCAAAAAGAAATATTATTATTAAACCATTTAAAAATTTAAATATGGAATACAAATTTCTGTCAAAACTATAATTAAAATTTATATTTTTGAAAATAATAATATTATTTATTATCGGAATATTTTTCATTGCAAAAAATTCACAAATTCACAATTGACAAACATAAAAAAAATATTGCAATAAAAATATAAAATATATATTTTATTTATACCAAAAAATAAAATGAATAATAAAATCGAAATGAAAATATGTCCAATTGGAAATATCCACCTAAAAATTATAATAAAATTACGTATTTTCACTGAATTTATTATATATTTTTTTGTCATTTCGTTGGTTTTTATGATTCCCGTGTTGAAAATATTCACTGTTTTTTAAAATCAAAAATAATTTGTTTTTTTTTTTTTAATGTTTTTCATTGCAACTTAGCATGTCCTTTTTTTTATGGTAAATTGAGTTTTATTATGTTTTCATTGTTAGAACAATGATTTATTAATACCAAAAAAAAAAGCTTGCTTTCAATCTTTTTTTTTGTTTTTTATCGTATAAAATGAAATTGTCTTTTAAAATGTTTTCTTCATTTAAAATTACACCCTTAAGGGCAATTTGATATCCTGTTTCATATAAAATTATAAAGGTTCAAAAAATTGCAATGAAGATAATATTAAAATACTTCCTGTGTTTCATTTTCTCATTTTGAAATTTTAACTTCATTTTTACAAACTATGTATTACGTGGCAGTAATACATAAAAAATATATGTATCTATCTAACATAAAACTTATATTAGTTACAAAATATACATTAAAAAGTTTCCGATATTTAAAAATAATTTTATTGATGTAAATCGTTGTGAGTTTTTTATCTCACAACCATTTACATCAACATAATTGATACAATTTCTAAATAATTTATTTAGTTTATATGTAATTATCTACAAAATTTATACAAATATATCCTTTTTTATTGTTAAATAATATTTCGGAAACTAAAAAATAATTGCATATAATTTTAATAAAAAAAAAAATTAAATAAAATCTGAAACGTGATAATAAACTTTCTTCTCAGTAATGATAAAAGTCTTGTATATCCTTCTCAAAATATATCTATGTTTGAATATGTATTTAGATAAAAAAAAAAATTCCTTGCATTATGCAGAGCAAGCACTAAATTTACGGTCAGACTTTCTCCGGACAAATTATTTTTTTTTTTTGTTAAAGTTACAGAGACATAATGGCTAATACATAATGTGCAGTGCACCTACATAATTTTAAATTAAAATTGTGTTATATATAAATAAGGTTATAATAGAAAAAAAAAACATAAAGGATGAACATAAAAAGCAGATCCATTTTCGTTGAACAGAGATTTTTTTTTTGTTAGTTATAAATTAGACAATATTTATAAGATAAATTATAGTCAGTCCCGAGGATAAAATAATTAACTATTATTTCAGGCTTTTATCAAATTAAAGGTAAAATTAAAAGTGTTTATTTTAGAAATTAGTCATTTAAATTGAATTTAGTTTTGGAAATTAGTTAACTTTGGAAGAAAATCGACATAATTTCTAAATAATAATTCAAATTATGATTTTGTGTTTTAGACTAATATGGTAATATAATAACAATTAGCAATCCATTTCAATCTACATTTTGACAGATTTGTTTAATTCAAATTACGAAATAACATTTATACAAGTTTTTAAGATAATTTTCTTATCCTTGTATGTTAATATTATTTAATTCAGTTTTTTTTTTCTTCTCAAAAAGTTGCCATAAAAAAAGTTTTTCTGTAATTTATCTTTGTTTTGCCTTATGCTACAATTTTTTTATGGAGACAACATTCAACATTATAGCATAAAATACTAGTCCAAAAAAAAGTATAATAATAAAAATTGCAAGAAAACGGAAACATTTCATAGAAATTATTGTCATGATATTTTTTTTGGGAAAGGTATAAACTAAAACGACATAAAAAAACGTATAAAAAATTTTTTTTGTGAAACCTGGAAAATGTAAATTATGCTTTTTATGTTATAGTTGATCTTAAATTTATATTTGTCTATTTTTTTGGAGATGGTTTAAAAAAAACTGGGTATTTCAATAATATTATGTATATATTTTTATTGGGGAAAATTATTTGAAAATTTCACAAAAATAGTCATATAGATTATTGCAAATATTTCAGGTGTTTTTAGAATTTTCTAATTAACAAAAATTCGTTGCCAAAACTAACAGATATTTTTATATGTTTTTTTTTTAGATATAAATTACTCAAAGATATAATAAAATATTTTTGTTTCTTATTAAAATTTTACAAACTTTAAAATTGACATATTTTACTTGATAAGGCAAGCAACAATTTTCTCAACGAAAAGGACCTAATTTAATTTTATAGTTTTTCAAAATCTACTAATTTTCCGCAATAGATATTCCCTCAAATTAATTGTCTCTTTAAATATTTTATGTTATTTAATCCTCACTAGAAAGTTTTTCTATTAACCAATCTGATATCAGCATATAATATTAAATGATTAAATAATTAAATTTAAGAAGAAGTAATACAACCGCGAGTGAGTATTACTTTTTGAATCGCAGTCCTACAAGTTACTAATCAACTGAACTTAAATAATTTACTATTAGATTTGTAAAAGAAAAATGGCGTATCCTCGTCCAACAAAACAGAAAAAAAAAATTAATAGTACAATACCATTATTAAACTTTAGTCATTTATATTGCATAATATTTTAGACATCACATTAAGGATATAAACCTAGAATAAAGGAAAGCCTGATTGTAATAACATTTTAGACTTCTCTTTTGAAGTTATTTTATTTTATTTTTTCCAGTATTTTTTTTTTTGATAAAATTAAGAAATGGTAATTGAATTTTATATCTAACGACTATTTTTCAAATGGATAAACGGATATCCTTTTTATGACATATTTCTGTATCTATATTTTATATATTCTAACGATACCATTTTCAAGGAAATCTAATTTTTTTTTTTTAGCTTTTATATATGTTTTAAGGATATCTATTTATTAAAGGATATGCGAAAAATATTAAATGAAAATATGTTTACTTATTTCGATAGATTAAATGAAAGAACTATAAAATTAAATTAGCTCATGATACAAAAAAAATATATATGTAATACATTTTGTAGAAATATATGTATATATAAAAAAGCTCTTTCCGTTAAGGATATAATGTTTTAAGATATTGTAACATAATAACGTTTCCCGAAAAGAACTTAAGAAAAAGTCAATATTTTGGAAATTATTTTTTATGAAAATGTAAAATATTTATTTTATGAAAAAAAATATATTTTTTGTTTGTACATAAACTTGGCCCGTTTATAAGGTAAATTATCATAAAAAATTATTATATTGTTTTCATTTTTCATAATAGGATTTTTGTTTTTTTGGAATTTAGTATTTTTTTAATTAAATGATAAGATTTTAATTAATAAGGATAATAAAACTGTAAACAACTAGTGCTCCGCCAAAAAAAATATATTCAATTATTTTTAATAACAAAAATATATTTATAATAACCATTTTGGTAATGGATTTAGTGATTTATTAATTTGTTAGCATTTTTCTACGAATTAAAAATCCGTTATACCGTATTAGAGTTCACAGTCTGCCCACCTGAAAAGTTTATAAACAACGAAATTTGGATATAAATTCTGTGAAAATTTTAGCAAAACAAGTTAACTACTTTTTGACTCTTTGAAATTATTGAGAAACGATTAATTTATTTTATACCAAATAAAAAATGCTCGTATCTTGAAAAATTTGTAATTACCTATTTTAGAAGTCGAAATCAGAACTTGTATCAAAAAGTGTCATTAATTATCAATTAATTATCATATTTTGATAAAATTTTTACAGAATTATTGTTACAACCATTGAAAATTTTTCTATTACATCAATATTTGGCAGCTAGATGGCGTTAATCGCTTTTTAGCAAAAATTTATTTGCGAGGAGTTTTCATAAACAAATCTCATATTAATCTTTTTAAAACATAAATCGTTATGAACATATTTGCCAAATGATTTATCAAGTAAATTGCTACGAAAACTTTAAAAAGAAATTTAAAAAAATTTCAGTTTATCATTTGATTTTAAATTTTTTTAAAAATAATTTGTCATTTCGAGATTTTTTTTTATAATTAATCTTTATTTTTAGAATTAATCTTTTTTTTATATATATGCTCAAAAATATTACCTTAAGCCTACCCTACACTAGACTCACATATTTAATTAAGAATTGTTTATAATTTCCGATAACAATGTTTAACAGTATATTTGAGCTATTTTCGAATTATAAATTCCAGCATAAGTATGAAACTACTACACTCCACTGAATTTCTGTTTCACTGAATTATTTTATTACCTTGTCAACTTTTACTTTTTTTTTCATTTATTAATACTTTTATAAAATAACTTGTACGTTTAAAAATGTATTTATTAAATTTGTTATATCATAGCTAATATAATTTTATAAATATATATTCTAAACCTTTACCATTAATCAAACAAAACTCTCTTAATTGTTTCATATACATATATATATATATGTTCAAACTATAAATTGACCAAATATATTATAGATACATGTATATAATGTATAGTGTATATATTTGTTGTTCATCTAATTTAAAATCGAAAATCTCATAAAGGACGAAAATTTTTATATTTGATTTCCTGTATAATTACAGATGGAAATCACAAGTCAAATATATGAGTTTTCAATTTCCATATGGTATGTAAATTTCCTCATTCAACCATTAAAACCATCGTACTTGGTATCCTGTTAAATATATTCATTTTTTTTTTTTTTTTTGTAGATATATAGGTTATATTTTTAGCATATAACCATTGCGAATGTTAAAATTCATCCATCAGATAGTCGATATATGTAAAAACAAGGTGTGAGTTTTATGAATATTTTCAGGATGTTGTTTATTTTTTATCTTTGTTTTTTTTTTTTATGTTTTATAGCAAGGCTAAAAAATTGTAATGTTTTTTGTAAATATACTTTATAAACTTGATGAACCAGTGCAAGTAAAAAACTATATTTTATTTCAAAGTCTTATTTTTTTTTTATTTGGAAAATTATATAAAATACTAAAATAGAATTACAAATAAAATTCATAAAAAATATATAATAAAATTTACTATACGAATACGCGGGAAAACAGTGTGTACACGGTATCATTTAAAAGCTTTAGGGATAACATATCTCTGTGATTTTTTTTTTATTCCGAATTTTATAGGTTTTAGAGGATATTCTTTCTGTCTAATTTTTTTTTTTAGGTTGTAAACTGTTTGATTTGGTTGATTCTCTTTAGGTTCGGATGATTAAATTTTTGATTCATGTTAAAATTGTTATTACACACAAAGAATTTATGTAAACTAATAGGTTTGGTGTGTTTTTTTTTTGTCTGATAAACTAATAAAATTTTATGAAAATATTTTATGGAATGTTTTTTTTTTTAAATTGATTAAATTCTGAGTAGTTTTTTTTTTTTGATAAATTATTTGAAAATTGGAAAATTTACTTTTTTTTTTTGGAAAATATTTATATGTAAATAAATTTTAGCAATTTAATTAAAAAAAAGATTTATTTTATTTCTGATACGGTTTATTGGCTTAATTTAAATGAATTTTTGGTATTATTTTACTTATATTTTTTTTTTGTTTAATATTTTATTACTTTTATTAATGTTTATCCCTTTTAAAATATTATGTTGTACAGGGATTTTCGTTTGAAGTTTTTAACATGGAAATACTCTTCTTTTTTTTTTAAATAATGAAATTAAATTGATTTTGAAAATATTAAATATTTTAATATAATCATTTTAGTAGAGTTAAATATTTGTAACTGAGAGATATTTTTAATTAAAAAATAAAATTTCATAACATATAAATTGAATATTATTAATCTTATAAAATTTTATAACAATTTATTAGAAAATTATGTTTAGAAAATAAAAATCATAAAAATTGTTTTACATTTAAGTTGATTTTTATGTCTGATGGAATTTTTTTTTTGGAATTCAACCGGTTATAAATTGGAACTGCGATGATTTTCCGTTGCGACTGAGATTGTACACTTTTGTTATAGTGGTAAGCTAGATTTAGCTTCTACGTCACGTAAATATTGATCTGCGTGTAAAAATCTGTATCTAAAACCGGATTTTATGTAAAACAAGGTTAAAGAAATTAAAAAATCTCAGCAAAGTTGTTCCAAATTTTGTAGCAAGCTTTAATATTTAATTTTAGGCTGAATAATTTACAAATCTGCACTGTATATAAAAACTCAGATAATACACAGTCAAACCGTATTTGAAAGATAAATTTGTCTAATTTAGAAAAAAAAATATAATTATAATAAAATAAATATACATAAGGATAAAAATTTTAGTTTATTATATTTTCTAAAAATAATTTCATTATTCTTAATACATTTTCCAAACTAAACAAGATTTTCAAATATAATTTTATTTTCAAAATATATATATCGAAATTTTATCTATAATATTTTGTATAACTACTTCAATATGGTATTAAATTTCAAACAATTATTAATTCCATTCCAATTCAATTATGATTAAAATAAGATTAAAAAGTTAAGTAATTTTTGAAATATAGAAAATATATTTTAGAAATTTTTTTAAAATCCTTTAATGAAACATATACTAACACATATACAACTAATAGATCTAATTTTACCCATCATTAAACTTTAAGTTATTGAATCTTCTTTAAGAAATATAATCTTTTTATCAAATAGATATGAGCTGAACTGAATATGAAAGATAAATATACAAAAAAAAAAAAAAAATTTCCCAACACAAAATGAAAAAAAACCGAAAAATAAAATCTTTGAAATTTAAATCTTTCAGAAAATCGATTTATTTTTCAATTGTACATACAAATATATGTATAAAGAAAATTTTAGAGTTTATTAGGAAATTTTAAGTAGGATTTAAGTTAGTTTAACTTATGATATAATAATAATTTGAAATTTTTGGAAATTATGTTATTATATTTCAAAAATACTTTCATATTCTTTCAAAATATCAAATATTATATAATAAATATGTTGAAGTGAAGCAATAAAATAAAGTTTCTTTTTGGCAACTAACAATTGCATTAATATTGAATTTAAAATTTATTAAGATTCGATGTGAAATATACGAGGGCAGATTGATAATTACGTGAAAACTACATGTGATGGCTATATATAAAATTTACTAGGCTATATATAAAATTTCAACTTGATATCTTATTGAATTTACGTGTAACAGTCTTTTAAACAAGTTAATTTCAGTGAATTTTTAAAAATGGATAAAAACGAATTTCGTGTGTTAAAAAAACTATGGTGAAAATAATAATAAAAAAACCAAAAATACTGTGTTTTCTGTGTCAGTCCACGTAATTATCAATCAGCCCTCGTATCAACACACGAAATTCGGTTTTATCTATTTTAAAAATTCACTGAGATTGACTTGTTTAAAAGACTGTTACACGTAAACTAAATAAGATATCAACTTGAAATTTTTTATATAGCCTAGTAAATAATTTTAGAATACCTACTTCATACCTGCATCACAGGTAGTCCACATAATTATCAATCTGCCCTCGTATATCAAAATTTGTGTATGATTGTAAAATATTTTTGAATTTATTTGTCAAATTTTTATTAAAATTATATTGTAAAGAATTATTTTAGATTAAATAACATCTGATGATTGAATATTCAAATTAAAGTATATTAGTAAAATTATATTTTATATTAAACTTGTAAATTATTATCGATTACATTTGCAAAGTATAATTCAGTTAATATTATTTGTTAGTACAATAAAAAATTTGTTATCTCTATTTACAAAATGATATATCTTAAATTATCAATAATTTTGTATAATCAATCAAAATATAATATCAGAATTATTGTATAAAAAATTCAAATATTTTATTTATAAATTGCAGTGCCCTAGATACGTAAATAATGTTGTCATAAAAAATAATGCATATAGTTTTTAGTATAAAATTTTGGATGCAGTCAAATGCATATCAATAAAAATTATTATGAATTGTTGTGAATTCATTGACAACAAAAAAATATCTGCATTTTATTATATATTATACAGAATATATTTCAAAATTTTGGTAATATTTTCTACAATTTGATTACGAATTACTTTCATTGTATTTATTAAAATTAATATTTTAGGAAATATTTTATGAAACATTTTTAAATTGTATGGTAATTTATCGACTCCGATTAAATATTTGGAATACTGCAATTTTTAGATTTTATAAAAACAAATGTAAATTATGACTACAAATTATTAATGGACAGAAGTTAATTGAAATTGACAAAAAATTAATACCAGCACCAACCAACTAAATTGTTAAATCTAAATTGATATAAATTAAATTTTTCGTCAAGCATGAACTAACTGTTATAAATTATAAAAAGGATAAATTTTATAATAAATATTTCAGAAGCATTTAAGACTGCTGTATCATAATTTAATTTCCTTTTAAAAACTACTATAGAAAATGTACTGTAATACATTAATTAATTTTCAATACTCAACGTATGTTTAAAAAAAAACAATTACATATTAACCATATTTCGGCCAATCTTTGAACAAGAATTTTTAAAGATAGCTTGTGGTTACATATAACAAGGAGCTCGTATTAATGACAATATTTTAAAAAGCTTTTATTTGTCTTTAACTAAATTTACTGAACCTTCTATTCATTACTCTTACAATTACTATATATGTACATATATATTATTTAATAAATAATTTTACATGTAAGCAGGCAGTCTTTACAATTTTCTATTATCCTTTCTTGCCACGAGGACATATATACAAAAATAAAAAAGAAGTGAAATTCTACTGTACAAGGCAAAGCATATAGATGGTAAAAGAATTTTCTAGAATAAAATTTTTTTATACATATTACAACACCCCCCAGCTCATCAACCATGCCTTCATCAATTTACTAAGGAAAATTCTTTATTTTTCTTTTTCTACATAATATACTTATACTACCGTATATGATTGTATATTATATATTTTAAAATATCCTTATTATATCCTGTCTATTCTTCGTAGAATAAAATTTCTTCTGTTTGTTTGGGGAAAAAAATGGAGATTATATTATGAAATTATAGAAATAAAAAGAATTTATTTATATACATTTTAATGAAAGCATAATATTTCAAGTAAAATATTATATGAAAGATGATAATTATAAATTATAATACTATATAATATTTAAAAAAAATAAAAATAAAATATGTAATTACAAAAATATTTTTACTCCGTATTTTCAAATTAAATTTTCCATTCAATGTTACTAAATAATAAGTAAATGTAAGTAATGTAAGTGAATTTATTTTGTAGATACATTGAAACACATTAAGTTTTTTGTGTGTAGTCAAAACATTTGGACATCTTTGAAAAAAATTCTTGATGATATTCGACTTTTGCAAATTTCTCTTATCAAACTCATATTTAATAATTAAATTTTAGACTTTAATTTTTCAGGAATTAAATACGTTTTGGTAGAACTATGTATCAAATAATCAACAATAAATTTTTGTATGGGATTGTACTATACATAGGGCGACTTAAACTGAAAAAAATCAGACAGCTCAAAGACTGAAAAATAATAGTCCATTGTGAAATAAATGGTAAATTTTTTCTCTGCTTAAAACAAGAATTAAACAGAAATATATTCTCCCTTTTGTAGATAATTTCTCATTAAAAACACTGGGATAGAACTATAAATAATTTCAAATCCAACATAATTTATCTTACAAACAGATTTATGCCGCACAGCAATGAAAAATTTAATAGTTCGTTATCACTCTACCAAACGCAAGCGTGATAGATTGTAAAATCATTCTAAGTGATTTTATAGCTTTTTAATAATAACTTTCACATTACAGAGAATATATTATACTTTTACAGTCAATTTTCATTAATTAACATATTGGCGACCGCACTCTTACTGCTGTCTGTAAAGGATTTATCTATTTATCTCACTAATTTTCTTTAAGTAAGAACTTTGAGAATCTCAAAGAAGATCCTATACTGACAATTTTAAAAAATATTCCTGATCCTGATCTTTATCCTTGTCAGGATAAGGATAATTTTTTTTTTAATATTTTATTTATTACTAATAAGTTTTTAAATTGTTTTGTAATTTTTGTATTTTATTTTGTATGTAAAAATATTCTGAAGAATTCTCGAAACTTTCAAGACATAAAAAAAAATATGTCGAAATCTAAAGACATAAAATATGATGAGAAAAAATATCTCGATGTCTCGAAAAATAAAAAATCTCGACAAATCGAAAAAATAGAAATTTTATGTCAATTCCTTAATTTTATTAATTGTCAAATTTTTTGTAATATGAAAAAAGTTAGCGTACTGCGTATAACAAGTAAATGACATGTTATTAAGCTTAATATTATAACTACAGTTCATTCTAGAATACACTTTAAAATATAAATATTAATCTTTTGGAAATCTTTTGTTATTATTTTCATTTTATGTCAATTTAACATTCCAAGCGTTTCTTACTGAAAAAAAAAAACGTATAAAATTTAATTGACCAAAATTACGGAAACAAACATAAAATATAAACCGCACCAAAGATAAAAGGAGTAAATTTTTTTTATATATATATAATTATATAATTATTAAATTAAGCACAAATACAATCACAAAAATAAAGTCCATAAACATATATATCTAACTCCACAGTATTTTTGTTGCGCATCCTTTTTTATATATACATATATATAAATTTTATTTCCTTAAACATTTGCATCCTTATCAAAACTATGTACAAAAAAAAAAGAAACATTATAAAAAAATACTAGAAAAATAATATTAATTTCTTTTTCTGTTAAAAATAGCTATAATAAACCACATAAAATGTAAAGACCTGTCGTAAAATATATTTATATTTTTTTTTTTTTAAAAATTACTTGTGACATTTTTTTTGTAAACATGTATTTTATTACTTTTAATATATTTTACATATATATATGGTAATATTTCCGAATTTTTCTCAAAAAAAAAAAAAAAGGAAAAAGAAAATATTAGTTTGTGGATGTCGTATGTCACATAAATAAAATTATACCAAAAAAAAAATAGTAGAAAATATACTACCCCTAACATTTAAATAAAAAAAATTACGACGGAAACTCATGTATCTCCTTTTCGGTTACATAATTTACTTCGAAAAATATATAATATAAATATTCCAAAATAGAAAATTATTATAATATGCACAAAAAATATTTAAATTAAATATTTAAAATTAATTTTATCAAATAATTTTTTTTATATTAAAATTTATTACTATCACATTTACTAATAAATTAAATACTCCTTAGTTTTACTACAAACATTAAATATTTATATAAAATCAATACAAAATATTTTATTATAAATCCTTTTTTTTTTGTATTTTGTATTTTGTATTTTGTGTACATTAATTTCATGAAAGATATCCTTATTCACCGTTTCGATAATACAAAAAAAAAAAAATAACCACTTTTAAATTGCCAAAGGCAAAAATTTTTCGCTAATTTAAAAGTTTTACTAAGCAATTAATCTCAAAAGTTTTTAATTTTCTAGTTTCGTATATGTATACGTATATAAAGATGTATGTTTCGTATACATAGATATAAAAAAAAAGTTAATAAAACCACAAACTCAAGAAAATGAAAAACAACAATTTTAAATTACAATACTAAAAAAAAAATGTAGATAGAAAAACAGGATATATTCCTAGACATTGTTATAAAATGAGAATAATTTTTTTTTTTTTTTTGAAATTTTCTTTCGTTCCAGGATAACAAAACAAAAAAAATATTTTTACAATTACTTTCATATTGGAGTATTTTATATATGAAAAAATATACTGAAAATAAAACTAAAATATAAAAAAAAAAATGTTGTAATTGAAATGGGGAATATTACATTAAATATTATGTTGAGAAATAAAAACAGGATAATGAGAAAAATCTGGGTAGAAAAAATTAAATTGAAAAGTTATCTTAATTTTATTTTAATTGTATTAGAAATAAAGGATAGTGAAATCCTGATAGTAAAAATCCTGAATTAAGGATAGTGAATTAAGTATCGTGAAATCCTGTAGTTTACGTTAAATTTGATTTGTTATTGTATGTCACACTATTGGCATATTTAATAATTGGATTGAAAGATTCTTAATTAAATTTGAATTTGAGCTTAAATTACGGAATTAATTATTGCTTCAAAACGGATGTATTTTAGGCACCCTCAAGCTGTAATTCATTTGGTAGTTTTGTACATCGTTTATTTTGTAACAACTTATACGATTTAATTATACCATTTCCCTGAAATCACGAAATATTTTTTATTGCAATCCTTATGCATTTTTCCACAACCGTCAAACTAATAACTGCTTACAATTTTAAAGCTATTAGCGTTCTATTCTGAATAACAACTTTTTAGAAATTGTCAAATTAACTTGAAGTTTCTTGTAATAATTTTATTACAATTAGGCCCTAATATTTTTTTTTCACATAAATTCCGAATCATCAATATTTTAACAGTGAAGAAGGTTCAATTTTAACAAACTAATTGCTTTATTAGTTAGATATTTTATTACTAGTGCATATTTGCTACAGTTTAGAATTATTCCAGTTTTAAAAAAACATTTTATTGGCTTTAAATGAGTCAATTTACTTGGCTTTAAATGAGTACCAATAATTTTATTATTGGTACTCATTTAAAGGCAAATAAATTTAGACCAATATAAAAATTAATAAACTTATAGGAAATCCACGGACTGAAATGGATTCCAGTACTTAAAGGACTTTAAAATAAATTAAAGAGTTGTATTGAAGTATAGACATGAATTTGAAAATAAATTTTTTTTTAAATTAATATTGGCAGCTAATCTATTGTAACTTCAGTCCATTTACTTAGATTCACTCCTTTTAGACTTTCCCAAAGTTTTTCTGTGACTAAATTCGGTCCATGTTACGAACGAAATACAACTTAATCGGAATGTCGACCGAAATAGGAATTAAAATAGCAAATAAATATGAACATAACTAAATATAAAATGTAATATACCCCTTTAATATTTTAAATCTTTTCCAATATATGTATATACATAAAGTTTATATACATTTATATATCATTTCCTATTTAATTTTTTTTTTTTTAATTTTATTTTTCCCAGTTTCTTTTTAATTGAGAAATTCCGCATAGCTGCAAGGAAGAAAATGTGTGAAAATTTTATATGTTTTCACTCTGCAGATACAGACAAACCATTAAAATTATCAGACAGGAATGAACTTTTCAATAATTGTTAAAGAGTTGAAAGCAAAAAAAAAAAAAAAATATTTATATTTTATATACGAAAAATAGGATGCATAAAATATTTATAAAAATATTGTGGATTTCTGAAATTATAAATGAAAATTTATTTTGGCAATTTATCAAGCTTGGTGCCTTTTTATCTTATGCTTTGGAGTATATATATATAATATATATGTATTTTTTATTTAACTATCCAACTATATTTGTGAAATTAATAGTAAAAATTACTATGATATAAAGTTTTTAAAAGTTTATTTATTTATATTTAAATGAATTATATTTATAAACTTTGAAATGTTTATTTATTTAATAGATTTTAATGTTTAACACAAAACTTTTACTATTTTTTTATAGGCAAATTAACGACCTTAAAGAAATTTTTTGTTGTTAGAAAAGGATATGTAATCAGTTTGAATTATATATATTTGAATTTCAATTTAGTTAATTGATAAATACATATTAGATATATTTTTTAAAGTTATTCATAATAAAAAAAACTTTATATCCAGAGATTTGTACATAGTTTTGATTACAAGTAGAATTTTATGTTTTTATAGCTAAAAAGTTAAATTTAAATTTACGATATACTTATCATAAAAGAAAGTTTTTTTTAGTATGGAATTACAGAAATTTAATTGCTTAGAATTTAGATTGGTAATAATTTTAATTATCGCAGCATAATTTAATACTTAGATTAAAATTCTATGGTTAAAGTTTAAACCGAGAAAGTATTTAAGCAAAGTATTTATGATTTTAGAATTTTATAATTTAGTGTTTATAACAAATTTTAATAAGTTAATAATTAGCACAGGAAATACTTTTTTTTAGAATATTATGTAACTTAGTTTTGATTGTATATAAAAAGATATTAAGGAATTTATGACTATGTTTCAGGTAAACTTATAAGCCAGACTGGAAATAAATGAAATGTTTTATTTTGAAAATTTAATATTTCACCAAATTAGTTAAAATAAAAGTTTAAAAAGTCAAAGATTTGAATTGTTAGTTTTTAATAATTAGTGCCACTTTTAATGCCCTAATGAAATGATATCTATCAAAGAAACCTACTTTGGTTGGTCTGATAGAGTGATAGATAGATTACAAGACTGATTAAAATTTAGGTCCAAAAGTCACTGTCACCATGTTAGGTCTATTGTGTTTTTTAACAGTTCTCTAATTTTCTAAAAGTTCCTAACCATTTCGAGACTCCGGATAGAATCTTAATTTATATGATAAAATGGTTTTTCTCAAATTTATTTTATGGTCCAGGCTAATGCTCATATTTTCTCCGGGAAGTATTTGCTTCGAATATACTATACATTCAATATATGTCAGATAACGATTAACAGCTACAGTTTTACCAGTATTATAATATTTTTTTAAGAGCAATAGCCCCTGTTAACAAAAATAAATTAAATTATTACTCTTCAAAATGATTTTTTTCTAAGACAGTCAAAAATATGATAAATTTTCATATATAATAATAATCAGACACCATATAAAATTTTCACACTATTTCCACTATAATTTTCTTTAAATAATTTTTTCTGAACTTTAAAACCTTATTTATTAGTGTAACATAAAAAAAAATATATAACACATTAAAATAAAATCAAGTAAATATATATTCTCTCTGTTGGCTATTCAAACCAGACAAATTCATAAAGAATAAAAAAATAACTATATACATTTATAGTTATGTATCCTTTGAGATCCTTTTTTACACACATGAAATAATATACTCACTCTTTTAATACTTATTTTGTTTTTTTTGTTTTTTTAAATAATATAACCAAATTGTTTTTGTTTTTATTAAAATAAAGTTGCCCTATGACTTTTTTTTTATTATTATTTTTTGTGGTTCAGTCAGTTATTGTTTTTTTCCCGACAATTGCACATAAAATGTAATTTTCCATTCTACTACATAACTAAATGAAAAACAACACATACAAATATGAATACATATCCTTTCAGTTTTCTTCTTTTTTTTTTTTTGTGAGAATATAATGAAAGACAACAAAAAATATTTTGTAGTTAAAATATATATTTAGTATCCTTAAGGATTCAATATTATTATAGAAAAGATGCAACCAGTAATAATGATTACAAATGAATTTTCTAATAAAGTTTTTCCTACATTTCTCATTTTCTTGTGTGTGGGGTTCTTTTTTTCTGATATTGTGTCTTGTGTAACGAATATTGAGACAAACAAAAAATAAAAAATATAATAATAATCATAAAAACTTAAGGAATTTCAAGGATTATTTATATATTCATATATATACTCGTATATATATAATTTTCTTTGTTTGAGTATTTTGAAACTAGTATATATAAAAAAAAAAAAATTAAATAGTTTTCTACATATATTAGTAAAAAGGATCAGAAAAAAGACAAAAATCAACTTAATTTTTAAGATTTTTTTTTTTTATGCTGATGCGTTTTTATTATTACATATTATTTTTGGTATTTTATAGATTTTAATATATTTTTTTCCAAATTATATTGAAAATATAATAAAGTTTTTCATTGTCAAATAAGGATTACTTTATTTATTGTCATTGTTTGTGGTTAATGAGTTATGCCAAAAGACAAATAATGTTTGTATGATCTTATCTATGTTATTATTCATAAATAAAATTTTTGAAAATGTAATTTGTTTTTCAAAAATTCATATTTTTTTTTTAATAAATTGTAGATTTATTAATATTGTAATATTGGTAGAATATTATAATTTAAGTTGAAAAGGATGTATAAGGAGAGGATGTATGCACTGTCTGTAAATAGAATAATATTAGCAATAAAACTTATGAAAAAATTGAAATAAAAAAAATGTTTTAAAATGTAAAATTATAGCTATTAATTATGACAAAATTATTGGTTTTTTTTTAGCAAGTTAATAATTTTCTAGATGAATTTAATCCTTTACTAAACAACGTACAAATCAAAATCAAATTTGAAGATCATATCACCAACATGGAAGTTTTATAACGAAACAGCTGATTATAAATATTAAACTGAGAAAGCTAAGCTTAGTTATACTGAAACGTTTCAGCGTTAATTACATGAATATAAGAATTTTTAAAAATACAATTATTTACTATTCATTGAGCTTACAAACCTGAGGACATAACATCCTGCATCATAAAAGATATTCTGGAAAATCTTGAAAATCTAAATTTCTTTAAGGACCTGCAAAATACTAGGGTTACACAATAGGCGTAGTAGACCTGATTTTTCGGTCTAGATCTTAACTAGCACTGTAATCTATCTATCTAAATTTTAATTTATATGAGAAAGGTGTATGTTTTTCAAATTTATTTAATGATCCTGAACAATAACACTCATATTTTGTCCAGGAATAACATAATTTCTAATATTAGTCCGAAATTTTTTGTAATAATTATAATAAGTATTTTATTTTTTGGTGCAATATGATACTTGAATGCAATCCAAATAGGATATTATTATATTTCATAAATGAATATAACAAAAAAAAAAACATATTTATTCAAAAGTTTCATTCATTGTAAAACAACTGCGCCAGCATGGAATAAGATGGAATAACAAAAAAAAAAAAAACCATATCATTTATGTTGTACATAGACCATTCTTTTATATTTATATTAAAAAAGTTTTTCAATTAAAATAAAAAAAAATACAATGTAAATATACCACATAAACATAACTATATAATATTAGTTCTGGACATAAGTATATGTATATTAAAAATGAACTGAAGACTTATAATTTAAATGAAAACAGTTTTGAGAGATTACAAGTATGAATGATATTCCATACTTCAGCTATGGTCATGCTATAACATTTATTTAAAAAATCAAAATTTAAGAATCCATATTAAATCTATAAATGAATTATAATATATTTCAACCACTCTACATTAATTAAAACTATAATTTTATTATTTTTAATTGCAGTCAGTAATTATGTTAAGAAATATTATTACCAGTAATTATGTTAAGAAATATTCACCAATTCAAATAAATATGATTTTTGGTTGAAAAACTTTCAATGCCATTTACATTTTTAATAATTTATTATATGTATTATAAAATGTAAAAGAAATATTTCAAAATTTAATTAATGGTCAGTCATATCTTAAGCATACTTTCATTATAAATCTTATTCCATCAATTAAAATAAATTTTTCCCTTGATACAAAATATAAAGTGAAGACACAAAATAAAAAAATATATAAAATTTCATTACTTATATACTTTCGTACTTGTTTTAAGTATGTTTTATCTGCACTACTACTAAATTAAATTAATTAAGTTTTTTTATTCCTGAAATTTTGTTTTTATCTTTTCATATTTTTCCAACACTTCTTATTTTGAAAAGATACAAAAAAAAAAACGTCTAGACATCCTGGTTTGCACTTTAACTTTTTTTTAACTATACAAAAAACATAAAAATTATAAAAAAAAAAACAATAACATTTTTTTTTTCTCTTTAAAACATTAAAATTTTAACATAAAATTTTACCTGCAGTATCATTATTTATGTTTTTTTTTCCGTACAAAAAAAACAATGTCCTTGTTAAATAAATTTATATATTTTAAATTCCTTGATAATTTTTTATTTTCTTCTTTGACTCATTTAAAACACTTAAACGCATATTAATTGTTGGTTTTAAATAAAGTTTAGTGGTATTTTTCATAAATAATTTTGCATAATTTTTCACAAATATTTAAGATTATAAAGGATAGATGTTGTTTTTATGAAAGTCTTATGGATATCTACAAATATTTTTCGAAAATTTGCTTTATTAAAACATAAGATAGTCCTTTACTTTGAAATTATTCGCGATAAAATTTTTACAAAATTTTACGTCTACTTACTTTAGATTTTGCTATGTTCTATGACAGTTTAGAACCACTGGGCCTTTACCCAATTATTGATCGCTTAGAAACCAATGGTATCGATGGTAAAATGGATTTGTATTATTTCTTTAAGACCACTATCTGTTATACTTAAAAATTATTTTTAAAATGATGCTGAAATTAAGGAAATATTACAGGAGTGCAAGAAATTTTTTTTTTTTTGAAAGATATAGTATCTATGTACTGCAATTGAATTAGTTTATGCGAAATTATTAATATTTTTTTATTCAAAATTTATAAATTTATGAAACAAATTTAATTCATATGCAAAATTCAACTTACCATTTTTAATAATAATTATTTTGTGATTACAACAAAATTGATTTTATAAACTAAAATATTAGAGGCTATTCCAAGGATTCAATAATTTCAAGAAGTTATTATTAATTTTAAATAACAGCTTCCTTTTCATTTCTTCAAAATCGACTAATTCTATAGAAAGCAATTAGTAAATCAGCGTTTTTTTAAATTTACAACATGTTATTAACATATTTTGGTACTCTATCTGTTTTTCATTGCGGGCAAACTTTTTTTCTTGACACATTAAAAATATAACTTATAATTAAAATTATTCTATTATCAAACATATTTTATTATCATAATAATTTCTGTCACTTCACAAAAAAAATATATGTATATAAAAGTGCTTAAGTATTATATTAAAATCATAAAGTTTATGACCATGTTTATTTAATTTTTCAAAATCATTTTGTTTATAAACTTAACATAAAATAAATTTGTCCCATGATGAAATTTTCATTTTCTGTATATATTTTTTATTTTACCACAGTGGGTGGTTAAATTTTCTTAAAAACAAAAAAAAAAATTAGAAAATCTTCTCAATAAAATTGTATCTAAATACTTTTCAACAAAAAATCTGAACAAAAAAAAAACCAATTATATTAAATATTCTTGACATGAATTTTTCCCTCAAATTAAAAATATTTATAATAAATAATAAATAAATACATAATTTAACAAAAAAAAAATACATAATTTTTAGACATTTTCTTTTAAAATTAATTTTAAACACTAAACAAAAAAAAAAAATGTTACCATTTAATAAATTTATCTTTTTTCTACAATTGTATCTTGTTGAGCAATTAAATTAATTAAACACTTTTATTTGAAGTTATTTCCTTATTTAAAATGAAATATTTTTATAAATAATAACAAAACAACAAGCTAATAAGAAGCAATCATATCTCATCAAAAATAAACGGACTTTTCACCGGATAAAATTATAAATAAAGGTGTTTTTTTTTTATGTTGTTGTTGATGTATTTTCCGACAATTTTACAGAGGAAGGGTGATTACTTTTGTTGTTTTTTTTCTGTTGTAGATTATTTGAATATTGCGTGACTCTGACATTAATGTACACCCAAAGAATTTTTATTAATTTAACCATTTCCCATTTTCCACGTTATTATTTTATTTATTTTTATTTTCCAGAAAATGTATATCAAAATTTTTGTTGATTTAACAGACAGACAAGGTATATGGATGACTGATGAATTGAATCCTTTTTGTAAACAAATTTTTCATCTGTTTATAAATGAAAATTTTTCATAATTTTTCTTTCATTTTTTTTTTTTTAGTGGTTCTGTATAAAAGAGAACTGTCGAGTAAAGTAAGGTTTCAGAAATTATTTCAATAAAATAATTGTGTAAGGAAAATCGTGTTGATGTTAATTGTCCTTCTGATTGGTAGACTGTTTTAAAACCTGACAAATTGTATATAATTTTTTATCGTTTTTTTTTTTCGGTGTTTTTCCTAGTTCGTTAACATAAAAAAAAAAAAAAAATAATATATTTTATTATAAATCTTTTGAAGATTATTATGGTAATAATGTTTTGTAATTTAAAACTTTTGATGATGTCAGGTGGATTTGTTTTTATATAAAATTTTTCATTTTAATTTTCTTTTGGAAATTTAATTTCACAATTGATTTAAGTATGAGAACATTAAAATTGTGATGGTAGATCAATAATATTTTGATGGTCAATTAAAAAGTTAATTTAATTTATAATTACTTTAATATGTTTTTTTTTTATATTCAGTCAACTGCTGTTCTGACAATTTCTGAAGTGTATCTTTCATGCTAGTTTATTGGTACATATTTACTATAAAATAGTGATGCGCACACAATACTGTTGCTCTTCAGTTTCCGATTAGAGCAAAAATACTCTTCAGTTTCCGATTAGAGCAAAAAGTTTGCATTAAAAGTTTTAAGCGAACTTCAAATTTATGAGACTAGCAAGATACTAAAAAAATTTTGATATAAAAATGATTAGAAAATCTTCCAATTTTTTATGCTGAATTATGTTGAAATTGTGACTAAAATTTATACATAAAATGTTTAGATTTAAATAATAGGTCCTTCAGAATACTTAAATTTTCATTAAATTCTAAAATATTTTTTAGAGAGGAGGAAGAGTGATCCAATTTCTCGAATTAGTTTAGATTGTAAGGTGGCTGTAAGAAATCCTGTAAGAATTCTGATTTCTTTTGAAATGTTCATATATAATAAAATATATATAAAATATTTCTACGTATTTATTATATATTAATTCTATACAGAATTAATGCTCATAAAAATATCATATTCAATTAACTCAAGAAATTATGGATTGGGATAAAATTTCTTGAAAATTTATCCAATAAAGGTAATAAACAATTCATTGTTTGCTAATGATTTTTAATTAATTAGATTGTTCCTAAATATTTTTTTTTTATAATATTGATCGAAATTCATTATGAAAATAAACTTAATTTTATGTTATGGCAATCAACTTGCTCCAAACCATTTTATAATTTCGATGAAATTGTATATATATTATTTTCATATATTTTCTTTGTTTTAACGGAAAAATTTTCAAGGATATAAAGGAATGTTTATTTGAATATATATTTACTATACATAGAGAAGTTATATTGAAAACGAGATATGTTCAAAAAGCTTCTTAAATTAGATGTGAACATGAATAATAGCATCGCAGTTACTAATTGATCTACAATATTACCCGTGTATCTTTTCATAGAAAATTAAGTTTTTTAGGGAAACTAAGTATATTCTTGAGAGAACTGGAGATAATATCCTTGGGTTCGAGAAATGATGCATCAAATGACCGGATATCTAATAGAAGAGGGAGTCATACAGTAACTAATCGCTAGCTATTCCGTCATCCAAGTTGTGTTCTTTGCAGCAGAATAAACGCAACTTTGCTTTTTTGCGTACCGGAGGGATGAGTTAAGGAATTTGACACAATTATTTCACTTACAAATGAAAGTTTTAAATTCTAAAAAATTTAATTTGTAAGTAAAATAATTAGAAACTTTTTACACAGCCCTCGTATATGTTATTAATATATTTCCTTTTTTTTTTTTTAATGAATAATAAATGATTTTTATTAACATAAAATTTATAGATTATTCTTAATATACTTTTTAGATCTGAAAGATGATGATCCTATGGCTACAGGCCATTTTATTATCTTTGAGGGCAATTTGTAGCTGGTTAGGATAAAAAGAACATGGTGGGTTTTTTTGCTTTACCAGGATAAAAGTGAAGTTCAAACAAAAAAAAAAAAAAAGGAAAAGAAATTTTATCAGAAAATTGTTTTAAAAGGAAGAAAAAAAAATAATAATAAAAAAACATCATGAATCATAAATTATTGATTTTTTTTTTCATTTGGCTTTCTTATTATTTTTTTTTATTTATCTATATTCGCGGATTTTATTATGTATAGGAAAAAGTCATTTACATTAAATTGGGTCTGTTATGAAATTCAGATAAAGATTAAGAAAAAAAAAGGTTTGTGTTGATTGATTTGTACATTAAAAACTTACGGTAAAGAGAAAAATATTAAAGATGAAAAAGAAACAAAAATATGATTGATAAGAAGACAAAAAGTGGCATTAAAGTTAATGACTTTTTTTTTTGAAAGGTTTTAAAATAAAATAAAAAATAAACTTTTTTTTGTTTTGAGAGACCATAAGGATATTGTTTTTTTTTTTATTAAACCCCTGTGATGAATGTTAATTTTATGTAATCTATTTATAGGTTAGTTAATATTATACGGTAAATTATAATTCTGTGGCATTCAAAATGCTACATCAAATTGTTTTTTCCAGCAATACATTGGTTATGCTCAAAAAGAAATATTGAATACTACGGAAGCATAGAAATACTCAAAAGATTCAAGGATCATCGAAAAACAGCAGTGTAGTAAAAGAAGATCCAGTCTACACTTTTGACTTACCAATGTACAGGTACATATACTAGGTACTAAAATACATTTAATTCAGTTTGCTCTTACAAAATATTTGAAATTCCGAAAAAGTTATTTAATATAAATAAATCAACGAATTTTACAATATTTTTAATGATGAAATTGTAAATTATGAAATTAAAATATACAGTCTGTTTTTTCACTTAGTCCATAAACATTTTTATAGCTTCCTAAATTTTTGGTAATTTATGCAAATTTATGTAAATTTATATTTAATTGGCCGAAGTAATTAATTAATTGATTATTGGCTAAATAAAAATAAATTAGAAAAAAAATTCTGTAGAATAATATGTCCTACCTCTATTCCTGTCATCAGAGGACTAAAAATTTAAAAATTATATTAATTTCAACTCAAAATAAAAAGCAATAAAGTCAAATATTTTTTTTAAAATTTGTGTAGGACCACGATCTGGCTATCATGCAAACTGAACTCATACTGATTTTAAGAAAGTCATTGCCTGAAATATTTATTTTTAGCAAAATATTATGGGACCACAATGCTATTGAAATAATATTGAGATATGTGAGAGGTAAAATTGGGATGAGAAATTTTAGATTTAAAATCAAAGATATGGAAATATTAATTACTGAAGAATTGGGAAATGTAATTATTGAACCCATGTTATTAAAATAGAAAATTAATTTCTTGCAAATGAATGCTTAAACATAATTTACATTTTTATGGAAAGGGTAATATTAAAAACACTCGTGAACAGATTAATATATTACTCATAAAAAACTTTAATTTTTATATAAGACATTGATCAAATAATTATTTATATATTTTTCAGCAAATTGATTAATACATATTTACTTTTTTACGAAAAATCAAATTTAATTCTTAGCTTAATTCTACCAAAAAATTAGTTATGTTTCTACCAAAAATTCTGTAATGAATTAAAAATTTACTAATAAACTTAGTTTCAAGTTGAACAAAATAATTAATTTAGTTTTTAGCTCAGTTAATGAATATAAAATATAGAACGCTATTTCTATTTTTTTACTTAATAATTTTGTACAAGTTTTTTTCTATAATAATAAAACATTAATTTACTACTTTAAAGTACCTTTATGTCTCTTTCAAACAGACATAATCAAACTAATCATAGATATTTTTTTATGTACCCAAAAAAATATGTTAATTATGAGTTAATAAAATTTCGTTCTTTTTTTTTTTGGTTTGTTGTTAAAGAAAATAAAATTGATTTTATTTTTTTTTAATCTAAATTTATTATTCATATCTCATATCTGAATTTTGAAAATTTCTTGTGAATTTATAGAAAATTAAACTTAAAGAAAAAAAAAATATACAAACAAGAAAAAATGAAAACTTGAGCGCGTGATAATTTTTAATTTTACCTGATTATAATGAAAATCCAATTAACAATTTTATTTTTACTTTTTTCATGCAAATCAACACAAAATTACAGACTAAATTTTTTTTTTTCAGCTGAATTTAAAATCTGATTCGTAAAACAGGTAAACAAAAACATAAAAAAAAATGGTTAGGTCTTGATAGGATAAGCAACAGAAAAATTGGTTGAAAAGTCAGTGAAGATAAAATATGGTTTCAAACACACACACAAAAAAAAAAAAACAAATTACTAAGGATTCTAAAAAGATGGCTATATAGAAAGGTATTAACAGAATAAAATTTATGATAAAAAAAACTTATATAATATTTTAACGTCCTGAATATAAATCACTTTTTGTGGTGTTGTTCGTTTTATTTGACGGCATTTCAGATTAGAGAAAAATTTATGAAGAATTATCGACGAGCTTAGGCGATTTTAATTAGAGAATTATATTAAAATTCTTATGTTTCCGAGATATAAAAAGTTTTTTTTTACTATATCTGCATATTTCAGTTTCAGAAGATAAAATATTGTTAAGATGATTAAAATACTTATATTTATGTGCAAAAAAATGGAGGGTAATAAGCAAGGTAAAGTACTATAATATTTATTACAATATTTTAATTAAATAAATAAATTTATCAATTTTAAAATATTATTAAATTAAATGGTATTTGTAATACAAACTAAACTTTAAACTGTGGGTTGTAATTATTAATAAAAAATTTATATTTTCTTAAAAAAATTATATTGGAAATTTTCTTTTTGGAAAATTTAATTATCTTTGTAGAAAATTTCATTTTTCATAAGGTTTTAGACTGATACAAAAATAAAAGTTTTACCGCAAAATGTATTTTTTAATTGAATTGATTTTAATGAAAACTATTGATTATCCTTTCACAACAGAGAAACCTTTTTAGTTTTCTGGAATTTATTTAAATCCTCCTTTTATTTTCAAATTAATTCTACCGTGAGTATCAATTTTTTCGGACCTTCGAAGAAACATTTGACTATAATTTTATTGTTGATAATTACATTTGAAGCCAAAATTGATGTCGACCACATAATAGAACCAAGTAGCTACTGCAGCGCAGCATAATAAACTACCACCAATCCACCGCCAATCAAAATATATCAATGTTGTGACTGCTTGAGAGCTTTACTAGTAATCTTTAACAGATATCAGAGTTAATACTAATTAGAAATCCATCTACATATAAACAATTTTTGACGTTATTTTTTAAATTATCCCTTAATACATTACAGATTTCACCATTAAATGCACAAAAACTTTTCCTTTTTTCCTAAATTATTCTATTTAAAATTTGACATTTTTACACATCTTTTATTATCCTTATCACACTGAATTGCGATTAAAATCACATCATGTTTTACAAGTAAGTTACAGCAAAATGTATTTAGTATAAATGAAAAAAAAAAACTTTTATGGTTGAGGTAACAAATTAAGTGACATTTTGAAGTGGATCTATCTAATATGTAGATAATTTCAATGAAAGTGAATTTTTCACATTAAATATAAGGATATGGTGAACATTTTTCTGGGGGTAAAAATATGTAGAATAATATTAGCAACTTCTCAAATTGAGAATATATTTTGGTTGCTAATGCTTCTGGAATAAGATAAGAGATGATCTTTTTCAAAACATTTAAATAATATTGCAGAAAATAAACATAGTGGGTGAAATAAATCTAGTCCTATGGCTCAGATTATTTTGCAATCTGCTAGATTCCTTCTTAAATAAATTTAAATTAATTTTTAGGCAAGTTAAATTTTTTTGCTCCATAATTTAAAATAAATAATTATGAAAATTTAGGTTTGTCTTATTTTATTTTAATGAAAACTGTACAAAATAAGAAAAATACAAATTTTCATAATTCTATATTATTTTATCTCTAATATTATTTTGAAACAAATTTCAACAAAATATATTTTTTAACATACTTTTACCATATTGCCTCAAATATACATTTAAAGTAAGAAATGTTCTACAAATCTTTTAGATGAAAAAAAAACTTAACTTTTAACCATAAGTGCAGCATTAATTTTAAACAATATGCAAAAAAAACTTTTATATTTTATTATCAAGTGAGATATAAATATTTTAAAAATATAATATAAATAATAAAAGTATAAAAACATTTATTTTCCGGTGCAAAATATGCTCTCGAATATAAAACTCTTGTATATTTCTTGGGTAAAAAAAAGTTTTTATATAAATTTTGTATTCAACTTTTTTAAAAAAAAAATCTTAAAATGTAATGTCGATAGTTCCAGGATGTAAAAATAACCCAGAAGAAAATATAATAATAAAAGTTTTAATTGAATGAATCAAATTGAATTTAAGTTAATCATGCTATCGAAACTTTTAAGCTTAAAATTTTTTTAGAAATAATTTCTAAATTCACGATTAAAACTATAGTAAACTGTATTGTAAATGGTAATATTTTTTAAAAACATTATGATTTATGGAAGTTTTTTGCATTAGTTTTCTCAACATCAATTTATGAAAACAACAAGGATCTCTGTGTAAATAATATGAATAACCAAAATAATTTACTGTGCAACACCTAAAAAAATCTTCGGTAAATCAATAATTCATATAATTTACAGTCAAACTAAATTGTGATGATATCTTATGAACTGATTTGGCAAAAAGCGAATAAAACTGCGTAGAAGACTGTACTTTTAATTTCTAAATATAATTTAAACTCTTAAGTGAGATAAACTTTTTCAACAATTCTATCTACATTTGCGGTGAAAACTAATAATTTTAAAAAGTTTATGGATGCACAGATAAAAAGTCGCGCAGCTGAAAAGTATATCAACATAAAGGATATTTCATTTATTACTAATAAGAGTTTCAATAATTATTTCCATAATATAATTCAAAATTACGTCAAAATTATAATAATTTAAATAGTCTATTGTAAATTAGACCCATTTCTTAATATATTCCGATGTAATAAATATTTCTGTTGCCCAGTAAACTTCTTATTGGCAAATTTTTATCCGTTTATGAAAATATTTAATTGTAATTTACTACTTTATTTGGAAAAAACCCCTTACTTCGGGATAATTATTTTTTTGTAACATAATTTTCACATAATTTTTTGAATATATTTTATCAAACTTATAAGATTTTATTATTTTCAAAATATATAATCTTTTGTATGAAATAATTAATTTTACATAAAAAATATTATTAAGAAAATAATTTTAATGCCTGAAGTATTTATATATTCAATACATTTAATTAATTTAAATAAAAATACTTTAGGCTGATGGTATTTAATTGAATATAAATATTTAATGTTGCATATACATAATCTATTTATTTTTTACATAATATTTCGATAATTATTATCATTTTTGTTATTGTTTCAAAAAGACCATAAAATTATTTCACTTCTGGTATAATAATTTATAAACTTAATTTAATTTATTTATAATTGTAATCCAATAAAATATTTAATTTAAAATAGTTTACAATAATTTTAAGAATTATGATTGAAAATTTTTTACAAAACTTTATGTGACGCTGGAAGCAGCGTATTAAACAATTATTACACTTTTTTGCTGAAATTAATGAAGATCCATAAAATTCGTTCATTTCTATTATATTCAATGTATTATTCGACTATTAATAGAGCCCTTCAACTATTAATATATTTAGTAATTGAAAAGTTAACCTAGGTGCCGGTCAAACTAGTTTATTTTATGGTGATATAATGAAAACAATTTGTTTATGTTGATACCAAACCATACCTTATAATTAAACTACTGTGCACTAACATAATGTAAACTATATGCATTAAAAAGGATTATTCAAAAAATATGTTTAAAATTAAGTTGAGATTATAATTGGTTATAACATTTTAATATAAATCAAAATTTATTTAATTAAATTTAATTCCAGTTTTAAAGTATACTTTGAAAGTATATAAATTGTAAAATAAATATTTTTTCTGAATTTTTTTATTAGAATTATAAAATGGAATAAAATATTTAATTAAATTAATTTACTTTTAAACCAATTCAATTTATTCGCTTCATGGAATAATCTATTCCATTTGACGCTCTTGTGCATAACGTTACTGAATAAAATTTCAAAATTTCGAATAAATAATTATCATTTATAAATGGTAATTATAGAAAATGTATTTAAAATAATTTTTTAATATATTGACTCTACAAATGATCTACTAACTATGTATTGAATTTTCCAACATTAATTTAATTATAATTAAATTTAAAAAAATTTATAGAAAATTTAGATTAAACTTTACCATAAATTAAAAGTTTTCTAACAAAATGTTAATTATTATGTTAATTGTACAATAAATATAAACAATTTACTTGTAATTTCTAAAATTATAATTTAATTATGTATAAAACAATATACTAAATTACATCATTCTAAAATATAGTTGAAATAAATTTTGGTTACTTAATAATAAAATTAATTATGCAATAAAATCATTCTATTATTTTTATATATTTTATTTAATTGAGTGACCATAAAACTTTATGTATATTTTAAAATTATAATTACATACAATGTGTTTTTTTAAATCAGTCCAAAAAAAAAATGTTTATCCTTTATAAAATTTATCTAAATTTATGCAAATTTATGTTTTTTTATTCCACGTGATTAATTTATTGATTTCTATTGGCTACTTAAAAATAAATTTTTAAAAAAAACTCTGCAGAACTAAACGTCCTACCTATATTGCTGTCATCAGAGGACTAAAAATTTACAAATTGTATTAATTTCGACTCAAAATAAAAAGCAAAAAAGTCAAATATTTTTTTAAAAATTTGCGTAGGACCACGATCTGGCTTTAATGCAAACTGAACTCATACTGATTTTAAGAAAATATTTTCATTATAAATTGTACAAGTACTTGCACTGTAATATTTTTTTTAGCAAAATATTATCGGACTACAGTGTTATTGAAATAATATTGACATATGTGAGAGGTAAAATTGGGATAAGAAATTTTAGATTTAAAATCAAAGATATGGGAATATTAATTACTGAAGAATTGAGAAATGTAATTACATACATTTTATGTATGGAAATGTAATTACATACAAAATTAATTTCTTGCAAATGAATGGACAGTTTGTTATGGTATTATTAAAAATTAATTAGTTAAATTAAATAAATACATTTTATTTTTCAGGGTACCCTTTTAAATTTTCTCAATATTATGTATAACATAATTACTAATTTTATGGAAAGGGTAATTTTAAAAATACTCCTGTATATCGGAAATTTTTAAAATTGAATTTAAAATACTGCTGTAATTCTCACACAAAAATTAAAATAAAATTTTTTATTATTGCCATACTGAAAAAAAAACGTATGTGTGTTTTAAATGACAGTAAAATAAAAAGTGCAAGGAATTAAATTAATTCAAAATTTTAATTACATATAAATTTTATTTAAAAACTTTTTTACAATTTCTGTGAAAAAAAATTAGTTAAACCATAAAACTTTAATGTCCTTTTTATTAGTTTTTATGTGTGATTAAGGAAATAAAACGTTTTTTTTTTTTTTTGGTGTCATTTCAACATAACAATTAATTTTACAAATCTAAAATTTTATTTTATTTTTCTCATCTATTTGGTTTTTTTTTACAAGTTAATTGAATTTTAGAAGAATTTAGTAATTTTTTTTTTTTTTTTAAGCCATTTAAAATGTTTATGAAAATCTGGAAATGAAAGCTTGTAATGCCTCTCATTTAGATATCCGGATTCATTTCTATATATACATATATTAATAATTTATGGTGGAAAACACCCTTTCATAAATATTCATATTTTTAGTTTTATCATAACATATTTTTTAGTATATATATGATATTAAGGATTATGATTGCGATGATGATGATAATATTCAAAGAAAATTGAAATATATACATATTGAGATAATACTGATTCTGTGAATAATAGGTATGCAAATTTAGATATAACATTAATTTCAACAGATATGGATAAGTATACCAAAGAATATGTTTTCTTTTTCAATTTATATATGATGTTTTTTTTTTGTACGATTTTGCAATAAATTTATGAAAGAAACATAAAAAAAATTTATGTAAAAATTATACAATTTTAAGAATATTATTGTATAAAAAAAAAACACAAGCTTTTAATTATTATTTTGTTGAGCCAAAGTATTATTAAGGAAAATTTATTTTATACATAAATTTAAATCTATTTCAAATTTTCATGTTACTTGTAAATTGTACTTGACTTGAAATATTACATTAACTGGGAATTATTACAAAATTAGATTAAATTAAATTTACAGAAAAAATAAAAAAGTTACTATTTGCATTTTTATATAATTTATTTAAGTAATTCGAAAGAAGGACTCCTTAACTATTTATATCACCGTATACGGTTTATACTTGATTAAATTTCAAAAGTCCTTTGTGTTGGGCAATCTTTAGAAACTTTTATATATATTTTAATAATATGGTACATAATTTCGATATTCATAAAAGTATATAAATAATTTAAAATCAGCACCATTACACAATATCGTATTCATAAAATTATTTAAGAAAATTTACCACAAAAAAATTTAAAATTCTCTTTTTTTTATTGAAAATTTAATGTAAAAGAAAAACTTTTATAGAAAAGTTAATTAAACTTTATTGGAATTTATAAAAAGTCAAAGTGTAAGTTTAAAATTAAAGTTTATCTATATAAATATTATACCACACAAAAAAAAAGGACAAAAAAAAAAGAAAATTAAAGGATATGTGTGAAGTCAACTGAAAGATTTTTTCCTGTTAAAAGCACGAAAAAAAAACACCGGAAATTAAAAATTCATTTAAAAGAAATATTCTATAGTATTTTAAAAATTAGAAAAGTTGAAGTTTGAAAGGAAAAAATGGTAATAAAATATTTCACAAATCAAATAAATTTACAATAATTAATGCTATAAATCTGCAAGATACTTTAAAATGTAGTACAGTAGTTTGAAAGTAATTATATATTGGTGAATGTCTGGAAATTATTAATCATTTAAGAAAATTTTTAAAAGGCAATTATACTGTTTTTAAAAATCTTGTAAGTATTTGCTTAAAATCTTTAAAATAAATAGAAAATTCATTAAAGTATTCATTAAAATTCAAAATTTTCCAACAATCGTATCCAATTAAATTTAAAAATAAATTTAAAATATAATCCTTTTCTTTTTTTCCCATTGATAAATTTCAGAAAATCCTTATAATACCAAAAAAAAGAAACACTTAATATGTTAACCACGTTTATAAAAATATTTCGTCAACTTACCCAAATAAAAAAAAATCAAACTTCATTACAGTAAATAAAAGCCTATAAATTTCTACTTAAATCACGTCGCTCTTTCAAAGACCAAAATCAGTTTTTCATTTTTCTTTCAAAATATAATACTTATATATTTTCATTGTTTATAAGATTTTCCTATATATTTTCCCACAAATAACTAAGGTCACATTTCACTTATCCACTTGAATAGTTGAAAAAAAAATCAAAAAATCAGTGATCTATAAAAATAAAATCTCCTATCCACTATTTTTTTTATTATTATTTGAAGTCTTTTGAAAAGAATATTTTTGTTGAAAAGAATTTTTATAGATTTTCAATTCAACAATAAACATAAAAAAAAATGAAAATTTTTGGGAAAAATCCTTAAAATTGCATTTATTTTCTAAATATATCTACAAGACAAATAATTTTTTGTATCTACTATGTATATAGTTTTTATACAATTTTTGTTGGCTCACAACTCTATCCCATTTAAACATTTTTTAAATGGGATAGAGTTGTGAGTTTTTTTTTGTAGTCACATTTAATATTATGTATCTAGAAAAAAAGTTTCAACAAAATTTTTGGCGAAAGTTAACTAGAAAAAAATAAATATAAATCGAATTATTTCGAATAGGCTTTATAAATTATTGACTATTTGATTTATTTTTATTGTTAACTGTCGGTTTTTGGTTTTGACCAAAAGAATTGTTTTTGTTCTAGCATAACACTTTTTCTATAAATCCTTTTTCATAACAATTTAAGGACTTTTATTAGTAAAATTGAATGATTCTAACATAGGAAATGTCAAATAAATTCTAAAAAAAATAAAATACTATTTACTACAATTAACGAATAACTTTAAAATAGGAGAAGATCAATGTTTCTAAACCTTGTGCACCAGTACGTAATAATACGTAATATTTAATTATACGTAATATTTAGTACGTAATAATACGTAATATTTAAACATTGTGGATCAGTATGTAATAATACGTAATATTTAATTATATTTTCAAACAAACTCCTTATTATTAATTTAATAAATATTTTTACTATAATTTTCTTTATTATTGACATTTATTCCGTTGCCAATAAAATAGAAAATCAAAAATTGCCTTGTAATCTTTTCCATAATATACCTTTATTTATTACAATTAATGACTACATATATGAAATGAAAAAAAAAATGTCATATCCGATAACTACAGATTAAGGTAAATTAACCTGAAACTCCGACAAAAAAAAATATATATTTTCAATCTAATACATATATGTATATATATAATTTTTGAAATTAATGTTATAACTATATAAAATATAATTTTATAAGAAATCATTAAATATGAACTATTATTATGTTCTGGCTACATAGTGGTCAAATATTTGTATTAGAATTCAATATATCTTGATATATATATATACAAAAATCTCACAAAATCTATCTAGACACTTTAGAAGATGAAAAACGTTCCAAAATAAAAAAAAAAAATTATTTTTGGCTACGTGATCAATTGAAAAAAAATTATTGCTGTTCTGGTAACTATTTCCAATAATAATCTATATATTAAATCAATACTTTTTATCTTTTTTTTTAATAATTTTGATATTCAGAAAGTCACATATACATATAATTTGATTTTAAATTGTGATTAAATAAGATATTGTGTAATCAAAATATTAATTATATAATACAAATTGTTATTAATATTATATTGTACAATCATATATATTTTAATTAATATTAAAAATTGATTATTTGTATAATATAGATTATGATGATATTCAACAATCTAGTTAAATTTACATTAGTATTTTTCTGTTTATATTGCATAATATTAGATAATAAATTATAATTTTCTTATCTAATATTATTATCTAATATTAAAGTATGACCAATAAAATGATTATAGAAACTTATGTTTCTCATATTTAATATGTATTACGAAAATTTTTCAAATTGTGTAATATGTACATTTTAAACACTCAGGACCAACATTTATTGGTCTGGATTTTATATTGATATCTATAAATCTAATTGACATAATTTATTTATTAATTTACTTAATAAATTGGCAATAATTTGTACTTTGATGCGTTATCAAAAAATTCATTAAAATAATGTCGATTATAAAGTATAATACCAAAAGTATCGAAAATTATTGCAACTAAACCCTCAAAGGAAACTACTTGGTATCCGAAAAAGTAGTATAACTATGTTATATCTTAATCTGAATTCAAAATGTAATTGACGCAATGAAAAGTAAAGTTAAAGCACGTTAAAGTGGATTAGAATATAAGTTTGGCATCGTTGAATGTATTAAGCGTTGAATGTCTTAAGTTGAAAGTTGGAGCTGCTTACCTCCAAGATCGTTGAATTGTATTTTGCAGAATTAGGTATACTAAACAATTATTTAATGTTCTTCGAAGCTTTACGTTGCATTGCAATTTCTATGCAGTTTAAATTTTTTGGCCATTGCGTTGCGAAGCACTAACTTCGTATTGTGAATCCACTATTATGACTAAACTTGATTTTATTTGCCCAGCTGGAGGTTATTTGAATTAAAATTGATTCCGTAATTAAGAAATATTAATTAAGAATAATGATAATTTTTTTTATATGTGAGATGTACCCTTTTTGAAGCAATCAGATGATTGGTCTAAGTCAACGATAACTCGAATTGAGTATTAACTTGATCTTATATTAATTATCAATTATTGAAATTTTATTAACAGGCTGAAAGTTTACAATTCCCTGAAATTAGTTTTACGAGATGATGAAACTAGTTTTGTATATAAACTAGCTTTTTTGGTCAGGAAGTGTATTCATCATTTTATACCTTGTAGAATTAGGTATACTAAACAATTATTTAATATATCTAAAAATTTTAATATATATTAGTAAAAATATTTTAGTATTTACAGTAAAAATTTAATAACTCTTGTTCATTTAAAACTGATTTCATAGTCGGCAGTAAAAAATAAACAGAATTTCAATTCAACTTTAATCAACAAAAATTTTTATTTTTTTTTACTTAAATTAATAAAATATTTTCTTGTTTACTTCATTAAAGAACCAAGAAAAAAATTAAGCTATAAAAATAAATTTTCTTTTACACTTTTTCAGCTCATAAAAACCACAATATCTTTTTTATTTTGTCGATAGCAAAAAGAAAATTATAATACTGGACTTATAGGGGTGTTTTTTTTTTTTTTTAACTTCACTCATCTATGCGAACTTAAGATGTTTTCTGTAAATCACCTTTATCCCAGATGCTATTTTGATAATGATGGCACTGGGATAATATATAAAATATTCAAAGAGCAAAAAAAATTTACTAGCCCAAAAAAGATATACAGTATTTCCAACAAAAAAAAAAAAATTAGAATCCATAAATTTACTGTTTTGCTGCTAAGTCATAAAAATTACCATTACTGGCACATAAAAATGAACTTAAATATTATATTATATAAACATCCTTGTTACAAAAAAAAAATTGACTAAAGAAAATAAGTTGACTTGTCGAATAGGATATTAAAACCAATAATATAAAAAGGTTCTGGCGCGGTCACGAAGGTATAAATATGAAAAAAAGCACAAAAATGTTGTAATGGTTTATTAAAAATATGAACAATTTTGCAAAATTAGGTTTAAAAAAAAAATAAACAAAATAGCAATTTTTTTTTAGGTAGAAATGGCCATTTTATTCTAGGTAATAAAAATTGAGATAAAATACTAAAAAGGTTATAAAAAAAAAAATAAAATAGCTTTATTTTAATTTTTTCTTAATGTTTTTTTGGTTAATATTTTTAACCCTTTTTGATTATTAGTAAAAAAAACTAAATTATGTTTTAAAGTAAAATTTTAGTAACTTGTAAAATGACTTGCAGAATAATAATAATAAAAAATAAATTATTTTGACACTAAAGATAAATCAAGTAATATTAATTAAATTTGATAAAAAGAATACCATATACATCTAATTTCCTTGACAGTTTTACGAGCAATGGTTTTGTGCAAATTAGCTAATATTTTTTACCTGTATTACCTACAACATTATAATTGATCTAATTTTTTTTTTTAAAAATGTGATTGACAGATACTTAAATAATTCGATTTAATAATAATTAAACAAAGCAAAATTTAATTTAATTAAGTATTTTGAAAAAAAAAAAAATTACCTAATTATAAAAATTTAGCATTAATGAGTTTCGTATATGAAATAAATTTTCAAAAGAAAAATACCATAAATCATTAAATGGAAATTTTTTAATGGCTTTTGTTCATTAGTTATTACCAGTCTACAAAAAAACATAAATACATAATTGCGACCTTGAATAAAAATTTTTTTAAATTACTTTGAAAACTTAATTATGTAAATTTTCAATTAAATTCAACTTTTCATTTATTGTTTTGAATTCAGTCGAATTTTGATTTATTAATTATGGACGTATTAATTATCAGACATAATTTTCCTATACCTATACTAGTCAGTTTTAAATTATAGGGATGGCTAAATATTGCTAATTATAATTGCAAATTTTTTTAACAATTATTCAGTAGGTTTTCCATTCAACAAATTATGCCGTAGCTGCGAAGAGCCAAAGTATACAAGTGTCCACTGTTGGAGGTGGCTAATTATTGTTCTCTAGGCAACGACTATCTTAGTAAAATTAACGATTTATGCAAGAACGGATATGACACGTTTTTGAATCCCATGAGAGCAAGAAAACGTTATCAAGCCAGTAGTATCAAGGGTAAATGGTAGGAAAAGTGCGCTAAAACGCTAATTGGAGTCTCTGCAAGAGCTTGCCAATTATACAAAACCTGGTCAATGTCAACTGTAGACCTAACAAATATTCAGTTTTTCCGAAAACTTAAATTTTTTTAACACAAAATAGTTACAGTTAATGATTTCTAATTAGTTGCTATACATATTTCTTTTAAAGTTGCTGGCATGAACTGTATCAAGTGTTTCTATAAAATCAGAAAATTTTCGCAATAAAAAATGAAATGAATTACGTTAAATTTCTCTGTATTTTTCACCGAAAAAAAAAACAATTGATTATTTTTTAGGAAAATTTCGTATAAATATTCTGAAATCTATATATCTTCACAATCTGGTCATAAATTTTTATGTCTCGAATCCATTTTTAACATTACGATACATTATTTATACATTTATTTTTTGCATTTTTGTCCTCGTCATTGTTGTATAAATAATACTCCCAAACACGCTAAACCAAGTAATAGAATGTTACTCATCCGTAATAACTTAAATATTTATGTTTTATGTTATTCGACTCCTAAAGTATTGCATAAAGTAGACTTAAAAAAAAAAAAATATTTGAGTTGCACTTTGGTGGCATACTAATATAACCAATCCTTTGAAAATCAACACCAGTTTTAAACAGTTTGCTTTCATGTAAACTATGTTATACAGATTATTATCAAAATTATAGATAAAAGTCACTATTATTACCAAAAGTTTGCTATAATCTCTAAAAGACTCGTGAAAACGAACCTTAAGATATTCATCTACAAGATATACAAAATAAAATGGAAAATGTTTCGTGTACTTAAAGATAAAAACAAAACTTTTTCAACCATTTTTTTGTATATCCTCCAGTTTTTTTTTCTTCCTTTCACCTTTATTATCTCGTTACGTTAAATTTCTCTGTATTTTTCACAAAAAAAAAAAAACAAAAAACAATTGATTATTAATTTTCCAATCAATGTTTTTATGTTTAGATATCCTTGTATATATCCTTTTCGTATATACATAATATTTTCAACGATTTTAACATTTATATATAATAAACATTTGCCATTGTTTGTGGTGCTTAAAAGGTGTAAAAGCCACAATATGGTTTTATAAAACATAATTGGATAATATTTTATGCTATATCGAATTTTACAACTATTTAAATATTCGTTTTTACCAAATTGACGCCTCAAGGGCTACAGAAAAAAAAAAAACATTTTTGTAACCATCTTTTTAAACCCTTTTCAAAAATGAACTAAAAACAGAAAATTTTTATATATATTTGTTGCCTCCTCATTCCAAAAATCAACAACAACAAACAGGGTATAAAAAAAATCATACATAAATGATTTGGGTTCGTATAGCGTGATGTTATGAGGTCATGTAAACGATAACAAGAATAATTTACCTTTATTGGTAAAAGGTTTATATACATTTTTTTTTAAATTGCTACAGCAAGAAAATCTTTAATCACGGTCATATTAGGAAAAAAAAAACATAATTTTCCTTCTTTTTTTTTCAACTTTTCACTGATAATATTTGCTATTTAAATATTCATCAGATTGTAATTTGTCGTCCTTGTTACTTGGGATTTTTATAGGAAGAAAAAAATTAATATATTTTCTATTTTAGCATTCAGGTTAGTTTATCTTTCTTTAAATTAATATTGACATGATACACAAAATTTAGATCATTTTAATTCATTTCACTTTCGGTAGGTAAATTGGATAAAAAAAAATATTATAGTTCTATTAATAGTCCTTTAAAGTTGTTTAGGTGATACACTGTTAAAGAATTTAAAATAATATTTTTCCGCATATATCCATGTTGATTGCATTGTTTATTTCCATATTGGCGGACATATCCATGTTGGTTGTGGCAAATTTCTTTAGAAACTGTCTATGTTTCAATCTCTAACCGCCTCCAAATCGCTTAATTTCCTGGAATACAAATGGCTAAAGAAAACTTTCATAATTGACATGACATTACATATTTATCATGTCCTGGTCGCACATCTGGATTATACTAACAAATAATCATTGTTATAATATTTTGAATATTAGAACATGAATAAACTTTCTTTAAATTTGTGTTTCACATATTTGACGAATTTTGAGTAAATGAATGTATAATTTGTTTAATAACAGTGCACATTTAACATATAACAATCTGGTATGTTTACATAAAAATTTAAAGCTCAAATAACTTTTCCTTTTTTTTTATATTTTTTACTGCAGCTGTTCAATAAAGTTTACATAATTGGTTTTCAAATATATTATTAACTACCCTACCTACACGTATAAAACTTAATAATTTTTTTATATTTTGTACAGCAGTAAATTCTGTTGTTGACATTAGCATCAAAAAGGATCAGAAAAAAAATACGTAAAAAAGAAAATAAAACCAAAAATTATAAAAAGTTTTTTTTTTTATTCGCGTTAACCGCCGTAAAGGTTTTTTGGTTAATAACTTCAATTTAATTTAGGGTGATATAATGCTATGCCTCCTGTTTATTACCGCTGATGTGGTTATTGTCTTTTGAGAATTAAATTTCCTTCAACAACACCAAAATAAAAAAAAAAAAAATGTTATAATTTTACCTAATGAAATTTTAAAATATATAAACCAAACTCACATATAAAATAATTTTCTCTAGAGTCTAGCAATTTATTATAAAATTTTAGAAATTTATATGTTCATATTACAGAAATTTATATCATACGTATATGTATATAACGTACTCTAAAAGTTAAAAAAAAAGGATATGTATATTTAATTTCATCATGAAATCTTTACAAAAGCTTTTTGCGTGCGGAAAAATTAATTAAAATTATATGTTATATGATAATAAATTAACAAGATGTAAAAAAAAAAAAAAATTGATGAACCAACGAGAAAAATCCTTACATAAAAATATATTTTTCTTATGGTCTGAGATGAAAATTTTTTATTTATTGTGGTCTTCCTTATATACTATCTACTATGTATATGTTTAGTTAGCTAAGATAAATTATTAATTTTACCATTGTTCACTCTATACAGTACGTTTTTATTTTAATGCAATAAACAGAAGTTTTAATAAATATTGATTTTTTTTATAATTGTTTATAATACATGTTTATATTTTTTATTATTAAAACATTAATATACTAAAACAAAGCTTAATTGCATTATGTCCATAATTGTATACATTACAATTTTTCCTTGTAATGTAAAGACGTCGTTTCCAATTAAAAAGTAACCAGATGAATGGTTTTCGGACTTGAAGCAAAACCAGTAACTATTGCACCACACTACCCACTAAGCCACCACGGGTACGTCAAAAACTTGTGAACAACACACGAACAATTTATTTAATAATATATGGGGCTGATTGATATACCGGTGGTGGCTTAGTGGGTAGTGTGGTACAATAGTTACTGGATTCTCTTCAAGTCCGAAACATCAATATTGCTCTAAGTTTACTCCGCTTTAAATCAGTACCAGTTATAAAATTACAGAAGAATGTATTTTTATAAGTGGTACTGATTGGAAAAAATGTTAAGGATTGAGGCCATCTACAATGACTCACGGAGAAAAACCATTAGCTTGTTCCAATTGAAAATTTCTTCACTATAAAGTAACTTATGCTTCGGAATCTATATATGTATAAAATATTAGTCACTCCAAATTGCGATACAAAAATGTTAAGAAACTTTAAATATAGGTAACTCTGCAACAGAAAAGAATCACAACGATACAAAAAGTAAATGGTGGTAATGGTAGTCGGTGACCAATAATTCAATTTTTGGTGTTATTAAAGCAATACAAAATTTTACTCGAATAACGTTTAACTCTATTGGTAAAACCTATTCTATTAATGTATGCTCATGGTTCTTTGGCTCAGGAATAGGAATAACTATTGCTGCAATTGTCGGAATAAATTTAAATTTACTCCCACTTTGCGAATTGGTAAAAATAAATTTATTTCAATTATTATTAAGAATTCAATCTTCTTTCAAAAATTTGAAGTTTTAACTACAAGTTTTTAGTGAATTCTAGATTTTATTCATTGTAGGTCAAGTATAATTGCGTAAGGTAAATAGAAATTAGGGATGCATCTAGAAAAATTTTAGGTTTATAATTTAGATAGAGCCAAAAGCAAACTAAATAGTATACTTATTACTCTATAGCGTAATTAATGCGAATGTGATTTACTCATTTTTTTTATTCATATACATCTGACTTCTACTTCAAGTGGGCGACTTTATTTTATAGTTTTGCAATGGGTAGTAGTTTTTCTATGAAAAGTAGCTCAAAATGTCGACTTTCTTTTCTATTAATATGTATTAAAAAGTTAGCAAATATTAATTTAACTCGTTCGCGTTAAATTAAAGTTTGGTAATTCCACTTAGAAAGGCAGATATTTTTCATATACAAATGGGGGATGTTATTTACGCCTAATATATAAATTGGCAACAAGCAGCAGAAATTACGGCACAATGGAAGCACACCGTCAAAAAAAAATTGAGGAATACGAAGGGTAACCATATAATATTATAGCCTGAAATTGTATTAACACTTCCATCATCCCAGACTACTTTTGCATGAAGGTAGAAAATACAATGAAGTTCTATAACGTAATTAATGCGAATGTGATTTACTAATTTTATTACAGAAATATTTAAAGTTTAATCTGTATATAGATTCTTTCAAATATAATGTTTCTTTGTTTAAATATTTCCAAAATAACTTTAATCATATTCAATTGTCAGGATAAGTAAAACATAAAGATAATTTAATTGAATTTATTTAGGATGAAACAAAATTATAATTTTTTTTTTGTAATTTAAGGGTTAAAAATAATACTAACACAACACTATTTATAGACAATCTATAAAATTCACAATTACATTCAAAAAGATATAAATTTTATTAAGTTTTATTTTATTATTTTCTGTCCATTAGCAAAGAAAATGAATAGAACTTTTCCGTATGTATATGTAATAAATGTATATTCCCGTAAAAAAATTTTCACTAAACCATATAAGCTGAATGATGAAAGAATCTATTAAGAACCCAAAAAATAAATTACTATTTTAACATATTTTTTTTTTGTACAGATTATAAAATTTTCATTTTCATTCTTTTATCTTTTCGAATAATTTAACTATTTATGCATTTTTTTCTTTGGTTTTTTTTTTATGTTCGTGCAAAGCAATCAAATTTGAAGATCCTATTTTACTCTAAAATCCATTATACAAAAAAAAAATTACCATTTTTCTTGATTAATATGTAGTTATTCATCATATTTATATAAAAAGAAAATATTCTTTTTAAAGATATTATATTAATTTACATATTTCCTGTTTTGGCAAATATGAAATATAAAATATTTATTTTAATTAAATTCATTTTGACGTCATCCAGGATATACATATTTTGATATTTGGTAATTTTATTTTTATTTTTTGAAATTTTATGAAATCAGGTATTTTTTCAAAACGAGATACCATTGAGTAGAAATTAACATTTTTGGAAAGAAAAACTAGGAAAATTTTCATTTAAGAATAGCTGATTAAGTCATCAATATTTAAATTAGAAAACAGTATTTAAATTAGAATGGATTTATTAGACAAAAAGCAAGAAGCAATAATGCCACTTTTTTATGAGTAAAGTTGTAAACTAAATTAACCATTTAGTGACATCTTCAAAAAAAAAATAGTGAAAAGATTAGTATGTATTACAATTTGTTAAAAGTTATAATTTAATTTATTAAGCAAACATAATTAAATTAATTGTCATAATTCGGCACTTGCTTCATTATCAAAAACTAGATTACATTAAAATTATATCAACTAAAAGATACTTAAAGAAAATTTAAAAATTAGAAGTACATACAAAAATATCTGTCTAGGGATATCAAATTTACAAACTTTTTAAAGTATAATTTTTAAAGTACCATAAATTGATAATCGTTTCAAAACAATATCAATAATTCTATTATTAATGTATCAAAAATTAAATTATGTTGAATACATAAAAGTTCATATAACTATTAAATCTTTATTTAATAAATTAATTGGTTTTGAAATTATGTCGATAAACTGAATATTTTAGAATATAAAATCAAGTAGGATAAACCATAATCAATTGATAGCAAATATGGATAATAATTAAATTTTAGGTAGTATGTATAATTATCGATTGTTAATGAATATTCTATAAAATCTAAAAACATAATTACAAATTTTAATAAATCTCCAATGTTGATAAATTAAAAAGTTAAATTTTTATGCTTTTTAGGTAAAAAAAATAGTTAAAATTATTTTAAAAGAATTGTAAATTTGATTTTCCGAACAAACATATTTGTTATTTCAAAATTTAAATTTAAGAATCTATATATTGTCCATATTAGAAATTAGTCAATAAATATTTAATTTATATGATGTTTTTACCAATTATTGATACATGAATTTTAATTAAAAGCAATATTTAATGAAGATAATAATTATATTCAATTAAATCTTTAAATTGATCATGTTAATTAAATTCAAATAATATTTAAGTTAAATATTTTGTAATTCTATATTAATTACAATTTACAATTTACCAATATAATTTATTAATTGAAAATTTTGTAAAATACTTTCACTTAATTAACCCTAATAATATATAATAATTGCACTCAATTATTCTAATTAAAGTCAAAAAGATTAATTATAAATTACATTGAATTTATGTTACAGATTATATTTGATTACTCGTCAATCATAAATATTATACTTCACTAAAATATTATATAAAATTACATTTATTAAATAAAATGAAAAAATCTTCTTTTAATTAAATTACAGAAAATCTTAAATTTACCATTTTAATAAAAATTCATAACCCTTAATTGATCTATCTTAATTCCCGAAACATAAATGTTCATTAAGTCTCCTATCGCGAGAACACAAAAAAAAAAAAAAAATACATTAAAAAAAACGTATACAAAATTTAATTAAAATGATTCAATATGAGAAATAGTCCCGAAAGTAAAGTAAAGAAAATAACAAGAAAAGTATAACATTAAAAAAAAAAATTGATTAATTATTTTTCTAAAAAAAAAAAGAAAAATGATGAATTCCAGATGTTGGATGACCAGAATGATAAATTTATTTAATATTTGTTCTTTTTTTTTATGTTCCGTCAAATTTAGATTTTCTTAATACCATGACTTAATGAATTTCAAAATAAGAAATAATTTTCTATTTTTTTTTTTTGTTGTTGGTAGAAGTTAATTAATTTGAAAACGTTTTATTTTTTTTGTGTATCTATTTTTTTAAATTAATGTTTATTTATAAAATTATTTAAAAAAAAATCAATTTAATTAAAATAAAATTATTGCTGCTTAAAAATAAATATTTAAAGATTACTAGAAATAGTAATATTTAAATTTTCTTTATGTTTTGTTTACCAGTCCTGTCCGTCACGGGGCTTGGTTTCCCCATTTTATTCTGGCATTTTCCATTATTTTCTAATATCTGACTTTGCATATCCTTAAATAATTTTCAACTTGGTCAATCAATCCTCGGCATTCGTTCTGTTCTTTTACCCTCTATGCTGCTTTCCTCCGTAAGCTGAAATATGCCCTAAACATCTAATCTTTTGCACTTTTATCAGTCTGACTATATTTGCAGAGTACTGTAGAGCATTTGATCTGCTCATCTATGAATTTTGATCTATTTCTTTGCATTTTTCCCTTAAAATATTTTGTAATCTTAAATGCTTTAGTATCATTTACTACAAATTTTCAGAAATATAATTTAATTAACAACACGGTTTAGTAATATTCTTTAAAATTTATATTTTCTTTAATCTCTCTAAAATAATTAAAAGTTTTCTTCACCTTAAAATAAAGAAAATATTGCACCTTTTCTCGATGTTCTTTTCAATCCACATTTTTCTCGGAAAAGGTTGATTAAAAGTAAGGCCGAAGAAAGATGGAAAATTTCTATTTTATATTTGATATATTTTACAAAAAAAAAGGAAATATTCTTTTAATCAGAGGTTAGTAGCTTCTAATCCACCTTTCGTTCCTCGAAAAAGGTGGATTAGAAGGATTATTTCAATGATTGAAAGAAACCTTCCGAAAGATGAAGTATCCTTTCAATCCTCTAACCTTTAATGAGCAAAATATATCAAATATAAAGTAAATATAAATTAGATTAGGAATGTATTAAAAACAGGTATCAGGTATGATAATCCTCCCCATCTAGATACCAAGCTATGAAAACTAAATTTAAATTTTATGAAAAATAATTTTTTTTTTATCAAACTATATATTTTTTTAATCATTTTCAAAAACATAATTTATTATGAAAATCACGAAATGAAATTAAATTTATGTATTTTGATAGAAACAATGACATAAGTTTAACTAAATTAAACAATTTATCCTTTTAGTTTATTTTTTTTTTTTTGTGTGTGTGTAAAATGCAATTTTATATTCTAAATGTTAACCACAAAATTCTTAATTAGCGCGAAAATCTATATAATCATCCATAGAACGTACAAAAATTAATTTTATAAATATATATTATACGTGTATATATAAAACGTATAAAATAATAGTGAGACGACGATTTTCTATGTACTATTATTGTATAAAATCATATATTACATTTTTGCATATTTAAAATCCTTTAAAATTACCTGAAGGGATTTACGTAAGTCTATATTAGTTGAAAAAGATAAATTTCACATCGTCATAAATTTATATTAATTTTTCTCTATTTATATACTGAACTATAATCCTTGGCATACATATAATACTAAAAATAAAGCCAATTTTGTAATTAAGTTATATGTTGTTTTTTATTCTATGATGTATTATCTAATAGAAGGTCCTAGTAATAGTATACTTGTTTTTTTTTTGTTAGTAGATTAATCTGTAGTTTAACAAAACAATTAAAGTTTTTTAAAATTTTAATAAATATTTTGTTTTTGACAACAAATAAGATTTTGCAAAAAAAAAACATAAAGATTTAAGAAAACATTAAGTACATTTTTTCAGATTTATACATAATATTTTATCAAAATACAAAAAAAAAAAAAACATATATTTACAATACTGTGTACTTCTTAACCTACTTAGAAACCTAATTTCTTTTAAAGAAAGAAAACTGTGATAAAAACGTGCATCAAACAAAAATAATATTTCCCCATAGACATTACCCCGCCATAAAGTAAATGTACCCGCATTAGTTACGTTTTTCTTTTTTTCTAAGCTTTTTTTTTTTTGTTTTTGTTTCAGAGGATATACAGAAAAAAAAAGGATAAAAATGAAAACGTGATAAATTTACTAAGTAACATTCTTTTTCTTCTCATATTTTACGAATTTTCTTTTTATTTTTGCAGTGTTAGACGACATGCTACGAAACATAATAAATGAGATATTTGTTTTTTTCGCTGCTACAAAAAAAAAAAAAAAAACATAAAGTATGTACATGTATATATGTATATGTATATATTCAAAAAGATTTTTGAAAAAAAAAAAAATATCTTTTAGCACAAAATTTACACTTCTTTACATTATTATGTATATATGTTATATTAAATTTAAAATAAAAAAATTTTTTGATAAATTTTTTTTTATTCCTTCAAAAAAAAAAAACGAAGAAAAATGTTTGGTATTATTTATTAAAGGCTTAAATAAACATTAGAATAAGACGAAGAATAAAACTTTTTTAAGTAATCATCAAGGAAAATGGAAAATTTACTTTAATTTTACCATATACAGTATATATAAAAAAAATGAAGAGTTTGCTAAAAATTTACGATTTACAAACTTAAAAGCTTTTGTTTATTAGTCCTGATTAAGTAGTAATCTTGGGCACAAAAAAAAAATTGATTAAACTTAACTTGGTCTCACTAAGACTAATTTAATTAAATATAAATGAGGTAATTAACTAAAATTTACTTTAACAAACACGAAACCAAAAAATTGGTATTTAACTTTTAAAACAAACAAGTAGTATTTATTTTTTAATTATCTGTCAAAAAATGGTTAATTTTTGACAATTTTAGCCACTAAAATTTAACAACTTTAGCCACTAAGAAGCAACTTACTACAACCACTAAACCATTAAAATTACAAGAAGTAATTTATTAAAATTAAATTTTATTCAAAGCTACTAAAAATTAAAGTTAAAAAATTAAGTATCAAATATGAAATTAACTTTTCTTTATTTTAATAGATTTTTTTCGTTCGACATTTCAGATACAACATTTAAGATTAGATTTTGAAATTAAATATTTACGAAAACAAAATATTTAACTCATCCCAAACAACAACAACAACAACAAAAAAAAAACGTAAAGTAAACATCTTGTAAAACATTCAAAGTAATGAGTTCATGCCGACATCCTGATCAGCAACAAAAAAAAATCTACAAATATATCTTCTTCTACTTCGAAACATAAAAAAAAAAAAAAAGAAAATATGTTGATAAATTTCTTATATATCATTATATGCTATCAAAAATGAGAAATTTGAATCCTCGTACTCCTTGATGAATAAAAAAAATTAAACTCCTTATCATTGATTTTTTTTTTGTTGTATTTTAGGAATTTTCTTTATTTTTTTCATTATTTTTTCTTTAATATTTTTCTTTTTTTTTTTTAGCATATGGAAATTTTCAGTATGTAATTTTTATGAAGATCCTTAAAATTATTGCTGAATCTATTTTTTTTGTAAACCTAAATTTCGTAATATTTGCACAATTTTTATTCGACTAATGTAATTTTAAAATATTTACCAATTTTTTTTTTTTTTTGTGGATCGATACAAAAATTATCTGATAAATTTTTATGTTTTTTTTTTTTTGGTTAAATTCAGGAGAAAAAAAATTCGAAATATAATTTAATTTTATTGAAATTTAAAGATTGTTTAATAAAGATTACTTTTTTTCATAAATTTTTCTCAATTATTCGAATAATTGCATTAATTTTTATGATAATTTGAATTATACAAAGATTAAGCAAAAAAGTTTAATTAATTTTTATCAAAATTAGAATTAATTCTTTGGAAAAGGAAAAATCTTTTAGAAATTGTTTTTTTTTTTAAATGGAAATATGTATTCGAATAAAAACTTGGACATTTCGTATAAAAACTTGGGAATTGTGACAAATGTTTTATTAATAAACACTTAGTAATATTACAGCGAAATTTGAATTTACTAATTTTAAAATTCAACTCATTAATGTGGAATAATTTCTTAAGGATAAAATTTGTTTAAAAATTACTGGTTTTTACTTATTATCCACATAATTATTATTACTAATTTTCAACTAATTACTTAAAAATATGATTTAAGTAAAATCTGTTGCCTAATTCCCACCTTTTTCATCAGACATAACCCCCTATTACGGAATTGTTTGCATAACATTAATAGTCGAAGAAGGTTTGTGGCTTAATGGTAGTGTACTAAGGTGAGGTGCGATAGGTACGTGGTTTCACTAACAAAGTTTTCACATTAGCTTGTTACAAGAATTAAAGGACAAAGAACCTAATGTGTCAAAGAACACATTAGCTTTTTGCAAGAATTAAAGGACAGTTTCGAATTAAAGGACTGAGATTTACAACTGAATGAAAGACATATTTATGGACCTAGTAATTGTTTTGAATTAATACAAAACAATTATTAGGTCCAACTTACAATAGAATGATTCAAATTCCTAATGGGAAGGCTATGGTCGATTTGGGAGGTTGCGCCATTGAAGAAAAAGATATACAGTAGTCGATTCAGTTTTAAATCTAGTTTTAAATTAACTATAGTATATTACGTTTTCCGAGTATTTTACTCTTTCGCGACGAATTTATTGCTAGAAGACGTGTGATAATATTTTTCGGTATTTTTATATTTTTATACGTCAAAAGTATATTTTTAATTAGAAAATGTTGGCAAAACCATTAAGGGTATAAGGAATATACAAAGGAGTTGCGAAAGGATTAAACTTTTAAGCCACTTATATTGGCACATTCAAGCAATAGAATTAAAGGAATTAATAAGATAATATAATATTTTCAAATTGTTAAAAAATTTATATATTTATAAAAGTACTTTGACCTTTTCATCATTATAGTTTATTTAAATTTTAATTATCTAAATTCCCACATGATATAAAACGTGACATATTTTTTGACATTATATTTAATTAAACACACCTAAAAAAAAAAAGATTATTAAAAAAACTACCTATTTAGTTATAAAACTTTTTTGTTTTGTCACACCTTTAAAATCTAATTAAACAAAATATTATATTTTCTATTTTAATTACAACAAACTAACTTATCATCTCCTACAGGAATAATTTTTTTTTATCAATAAAATGTTTTTTTTTTCTACCTAATTTAGAATATTTATTTTTAAATATGAAATTAAAATTTTTTATCTACAAAACATAATATATAATTAAATAAACATTATATTATTTTACTGAAATTATACAACAGAATATTAATATTTTATTTATCAATCCTCTAGGAATAATTTTCATCCTATTGACGTCACAAAATAGTGTCCTACATTATACTTTTATAGGATATATTTTAATAGTTAAAAGTTGTGTAATATTTTTGGAAAGGTTTGGTAGAATATAACAACCATTATGAAAGTAATAAATTCATGAGAAGTTATTTTTCATGCAAATTGATAATAAAATTCACCTGACAATTAGTATTTATTTGACTTATGATCCCAAAAAAAAGAAAAATACACACGCCTGACCAATTTTTAAAAACTCAGGTCACAAAAAAAAAAATATTTCCAGTCATAAAACAAAATAGTTTAGTCATAAAAGCATTATTAAAACAGCATTATATCACGTTACTGGATATTAAATTAATTTTAATAAATTTATATGACAGAATTACACGCTAAATTAGTTACATCCAATTTTATTACATTTCCTTATTTTTAACAATAACCAAAAAAAAAAAAAATTTAAATATTTTTAATCAACTTCTTGCTAACAATATAAAAAAAAAATAAACAAATTTATGTAATGTATCTGATAATAAATTTCATATTAAAATATCTATTCCAATTTTAAAATTTTATGACTTTATTACCAGAACAACTGCAACAAATCTATCGTATCCCAAAGATTAATGTTTGAAATAAGAACCAAAAAAAAAAAAATATTTATATAAATTATTCATATAAATAAATAAAAAATACCAACCGAATAGATATTATCAAAAATTCATTTTTACAATGTCGCTTCTGTTCAAAATTTATATCCTGGTACAACACACACACACAACAACAAAAAAAGGATATTTTAGTCCTTCCATATATATATGTATAATAAAAGAAATTACAAAATAGTATTACATAGAACAAATAAACTCACCAAAAAAAAAACATTTATTGATTTATGGATAGCATAGAAAATAAAAAGATTTAAAACATTAATAATAAAAAAAAAACAGAAATGAGACTTTTTTTTTGCATTTTACAAGAAATTACCATAAGATCAAAAGTCAAAAGATTAAAGAACCAACTTCTATGTTGAGGGTATAAATATCAGGTGAAATAGATCTTTTATAACTTTAGATGCCATCCACAAAAAAAAAAATTATGTAAAATATTATTTATATCTTTTTTTTAAAAAAAAATAAAGGATTATAAAAAAAAAAACTAAAACTGTAAGTAACAAATCTTATTGAAAACAGCATAGCACCTGAGATTTATTTTAAAAATATCCATCGATCAATATTTTAATTCATTTTATAACTAAATCAGGTAAATATGATTTATATATAATTTATTGCTATAGGAACTTTGAAACTAATCTTTGTAGTTAAACTTAAAAAAAAAAATTTTAAAAAAACTTTTAAGATTTACGATTTTATGTGAAATCAAACATAAAAGAATTTTTACACAAATATTTTTATAATATTTATTTATGGTTTATACAAAAAAAAACATCAATTTTTGATTTATGTTGAAATTGTTTGAAAATATTTTTTTTATTAAATTAGTATTTTAGATTTTATTTACACGAATTTGACACGAAATCATGGATTTAACTTCAATATTTAATATACCAACAAAAATATAGTTTAATTTTTAAATTAAGAATCCAATTTAATCCATTTCCACATTAATGTACATATACAGGAAATTTTCCTGGGCATTATTACCGGAGCGTACACATATTCGCAAAAGTTTTCTTGCCCAGGGTGGTCTGGTTCAGGTTGATAATATTTAACATTCATTTCCTTGGTTCATTTCGTGACAAAATCATAAAAAGTTCCTTCACCATTTGAACTCTAACACTTATGTAATCAGAAATTCTAAAATAGGACCATTATAATACTAATCAAACTAGAATCGTTTTTGTGTTTATAAACTTCTATTTTTACTTATGTGAGTCGAAATCTTACTTATTATTTCCCCATACCAGAAGATTTTTAATATAATATACCATAAGATTTTTACCTGATTACGGTTTACCTGATAAAGTGCTTTCAAAAATAGTAAAAACCAGGTAAACCACATTTGGTAATAAGGAAAAACGACATGGTAACTAAACACACAAACTTTAAACGCAAATTTCAAAAATTAAATCAAATTATATATGCAAAATTTAATCAACGATGGTTAAAGTTTTTTTTCGCCTAAATATATGCAATTTTAAATAAGTCTTATATGTAGAATAGAATTTTTTTCGCGACTGTGTCATATACTTGTATGGAAATATCAACTGTGCATTGTTCTTGTTGTTTCAATAAAGCAAAGTAAGCTCAGATCCATTTGCCTTAATCCTACTGCAAAGCTATGCTGAAGTAGGTATACTGGGTTCAGTTAATTACAACAAGAATATATCGGTTTGAATTTCTGTTGCTGAGATTACTGGAAGACTTGATAAGAAACTGCAGGGAGAGTTGTATTTTATTCTTATTTTGTTTAGTGAACATTTTTTATTTATTTATGTATAATAGTTATAATTTACCAGCTTAGTGGTAATGTATTAACATGTGATGTGGTAGGTAATTGAGTTCGGTTCCAGTCCAAAACATCGATGTTGGTCTAACTTTACTCAGCTTTAAATGACTACGACAGTAATAAAATTATAATAAAATGTAATTCAAGACTGCGAAAAATGCTAAGAGTCCAGGCCATTTGTTGACAACAAATGACTCACGAACAAAAGCCATTAACTTGTTGTATGCAAACATTTCTGTACTGTAAAGAAATTTATGGTTCGGAATAAGAATTAGTAGGTCCAAATGCTGCACTTAATAGTGGAGTGAATAACGCCCTATGCCTCCTAGTGGAGTGAATAAAGAAAATGAAAAAAGCATACAAATATAATGTTTTTTGCATTCTACATATTTTTGGCAACACTCAAAAAAGGACAAAATTTACTATCACTGTACGTATTATTTAAGAATTATGGCGCTTAATGCTCTCTATCTATAGTCTAAATTTAAACATATTTCACGGAATTAAAAAAATTATGTAAAATTCTTCCTTGACAACTTACTGAAATATTTCGTTGTTGCTGTCGTTGCCAGCCAATACTCTGAAGACCGACTGTTTGCTGATAACGATATACACCAACCTGGAGTAATTAACGAGATCAGAACCACAGCCTTCTTAATTTTTATTTTTATTAGGTCAACACAATGCCCAACCCGAAATTTAGCAAAAACAAATTCGTAGGTCAGTAAACTAGTGAAAGTCAACATCCAACTCACGTCGGACTGTAAGGACTGTAAGTTAAGGTGAGAAAACTAAAAACGACATTTTGGCTCGCTGTTAATTTAAAAATGTAAATTATTTATGAAATAAAAATGAAAATTGTATTTGGTTTTTTTTTTTTGTTTTTAAATAAAAAATTTTCTCTTTATTTTTCATCATTTTCTTTTTTTTTTTTTAATTTTTTTTTTTTTTATTTTTGATTTTCTTTATAATATAATTTTTTTTTTTTTTAAATATATACTCACAAAAAGCAGCAACAAACAAGCCCAAAAAAAAAAGCACAAAATTAAAATGCTATTCTCATCGAGCTTTTTTCACCCATTTTTTTTTTTTTTTTGTTTTTTTCATTAAGTTTTTATGTTTTTAATTTTCAGGGTTTTATATTTTTTTTAATTTTCTTATATAGTGTTTTTTTTTTTTTTTAAATTATTGTGTAATAGAAACGCTTTTATATTTTTATTTTAGCAGTTTTCCTATTTCTCATCTTTTATCCTTTAAGTTTTATTTTTCCTTTTTGTAATTTAAATTTTTCTTTTTTAACATAAACAAATATTTTTCTCATTCAATTTTTGATTTTTTTTTTTAATGTTTTTTTTTTTTTTTACAATTTTACAGAGAAATAGAAAATAAAAAATTAATGAAATAAGAAAAAAAATCTATTTTCTTTTTTTTTTTAAATATTTATTTTTAAACTTTCATTTTTTTTTTAATAAATTACGTTTTTTTTAAAACAAAAAAAAAAAATAAACAAAATAAAAACAACAAATTTTTTTTTATAATTATTTTCATTTTCATTTTCATTTTTTTTTTACAATAAATTTTCTTATATTTTAATGTTTTTATAAAGTTTGTTTTTTTTTTAAATATTCTTAAAAATTCTTAAAAATGTAAATAAAAAATTTTTTTTTTTTAATTATTTATATAAATAAAATTATAAACATTAAAAAAAAAAACATAATTTTATTTTTAATAATTTTTTTTTTATAATTACAATGTTTTTTTTTATATATATATATTTATGCAAAAGGAAATATAAAATTAATTAAAAAATTAATTAAAAATAAAATTGCAATTAATTAGAATAAAAAAAAAAAATAGTAATTAATTTTCTTTTTGAAATTCTTAAAAAAATTATTTTATTAAATATTTTTTTATAAAAAATTTTAAATTTAATTATTTTTATTTTTTTTTAATGTTTTTAATAGAAAATTAATTATAAAAAAAATTAGATTTTACATATTACATAATTTTTTTTTTAATTTTTTATATTTTTTTTTTATTAGTTTAAAGAAATTAAGCTAAAAAAAAAAAGATTAATTTTTTAATTTAATTTATAAATTTTTAATTAATATATTTTTTTTAAATATTTTTTTTTTTTTTAACATTTAAGAGGCAGAATTAAAAATAAATTAAATTTAAAAATAATTTTTATAAATTATTTTAATTTTTTTTTTTTTTTTTGAGTTTTTATTTAAATTTATATTTTTACATGAAAAATCCTTGTAATTTTCTTTTTTTTTTACACATTTTTTTTTAATTTTAATTATCCTTTGATGATTTAATCATTTATGGAAAAAAAAAAAAGGAATAAAAAAAATTTAACAGGATTTATTTTTGATTTATTATATATTTTTTTTATCCTTAAAAAGAAACATTTATTTATTTATTTATTTTTTTATACAAATATCTTAAATTTAAATTACATAACTTTTTTTTTTTTTACAGGTTCTGGTTTTTTTTTTTTAAAATATTTAATTATTTTTAATTTTTTAAATGGTTTTTTTTTAGTAATTTTTAAATCTATTTTATCGAGAAAAAAAACAACAAAAATTTAATTTTATTTAATATTTTTTATTTTAAATTTTAAATTAATTAAAATTTTCATTATGATAATTTTTTACAAACCAAAAAAAAAAATACTAAATTAAAAGAAAAAAATAATTTAATCAAAAATTAATAAAATACATTATTAAAATTTGAAAAATATTATAATATTAATTGTGGAATGACGAAAAAAAACTGATTTTTCTTTCAGGATTTAAATTTAATATTTTAAAGTTTATGCTGCACAAATTTCAACAATTTTCAAATTAATTCAGAATTTTTAAATTAATACAGAAGATAAAAATTTAATTAAGCTAATTTTTAAGATTCGAGCTTTAGAATCTTATATAATAATTTGTAATTTGTAAATGACTATTTTAGAATTTTGTTCATTTTAATGAAAACATTAGATTTACAAGGACGACATTGTGACAAAAAAAAAATTTCAGAAATATGAAATGACTTAGTTTTGAATATTTCAGAAAAACGTAGTTTCGAAAATTTCATAAAAACTTAGTTTCAAAAATTTCAGAAATATAAAATGTTTTAGTTTCGAAAATTAGTATGCAGTTTGTTAGGATAAAAAATTCGCATTAGCTTCGAAAATAAATATGGTATTAGTGTTAAGGACTTAGGTACTTAGACCTATTTATAAATAAAGTTCTGCGATATAATGATTGGCAAGTCCTTAATTGAAACTTTTTCAAAGGAGACTGACTATAAAGCTTAAGTTAATATGATGAGAAGCTGAAAGTACGCATTACAAATTTGAGGCTCTAATGAATCTAATAAATTAACAAGATTGGCACACAAAATCCAGCTGTTAAAGTCTTTTGAAAAGATCGAACAAATAATGCTGTATCTGCACTCTAATCCTTAATGTGATTTATAAGAAACATATAATTTCGAAAAACTTAATTAGAAAATTTTCTAATTTAATTAGAAAATTTTTAATTAAATATTTATTAAAATAAGCTGAATTGTGGAAATTTTATATACCACTGCAAAAGAAAATGGTCGAATTTAATAAGAAAATTGTTGAATTAATAATGTAACTATTTTTTTTTGAAATATACAATGTTTATCTAATTTCAGGATGTTTGTGTGTTTTATTATTTTATTTTTAATTCTAATTAATTTTTTTCTATAAATGTAAACATATTTTTTTTTGTTTTGACTAATTTCAGTTTTCAGTTTATTAGTTTTGAATTTATTTATATGATTTTTTTTATGTTATAACTTTTAATGTTTTTTTCTTTCTTTAATTTTATGTATTTTTTTGTTTGTTTTAACTAATTTTTCTTCTTTTTTTTTTTTAATTTAATTAATTAATATTTTTTTTTTAATTATTATTTTCATTTTTTATTTTTTTTAAAATATCAAATAATGCGGAACACCTCATTGACCAGTCTTTGTTTTAATAATACTTACGGGTTTGTTTTTTTTTTAAATTTAAGTTTTAATTTTTTAATTTTTAATTTGTTGTATTTAATTTTTGTCTATTTTTTTTTATTTTAAAAATATCTTTTTTTCTATATATTTTATTTTTAATATAATTTTTATGTTTAACATGTTTTTTATTTTATGTTTACTTTAAAGTTTAATGGATTTTCTTCGTTTTTTTTTTTTTTTGAAGTTTGGTTTTTTTTTATACTTAAATTTATTAAAATATGGGCTTAAATATTTTCTGTTTTCTTTTTTATTATCAAATTTATTTATTTAATAAATTCTTTCTTAATTTCCTCGTTTTTCATTGTTTTTTGGGTTTTTCTTTAAATTTAGTTTTTTTACGGTTTTTCTTTTTTTTTTTTATGTTTTAAATATAATTTTTATGGAAAAGATGAAATTTCGTACAAAAAATAATTATGATTATTTTGAATTTTTCTTTTTTTTTTTTGGAATATATTTTTATAAATATTTTTTTTAAAAATTTATTAATAAATATTTTATATTTTATTTTATTTTTTTTGACACAAGTTTTCAATTTTTTTTTAAAGAGTTTTTCATTTTGATAGCCTAAAGAAAAAAAAACATATGTTTTATGATTTTCTAAAAGTGTGTTGATTTTTATTTTAACAAAATTTATTATTTATAGTTAAATTTTGTAAATTAAATAGAATTAAATATAATAATTTAATTTTATTGATATTTTTAAAAAAACAGAAAAATTGTGAATTGTACGATTTTTTTATATAAGAAAATTATTAATGTGATTTTTCTTTGGTGCTAAAAAAAAACAGATTCGAATAGAATTTGAAATTTAATTAAGAATTTTTGCGGTAATTTTGTAGATAAAAATTGTAATTTTGATTTAACTTATTGCACTGGAAGGTTAAGAAAATGTACCGAACTCGAGGATATTTTTTTTTTGGAAATTTCGACATAAGGTAAGAAATTTAAAATTAAAAAATATTCTTACATACATGATTTTTTTTTTCCTGCTTTTTTCAGTTTTCCATGATTTTAATTGCGTACTGTTTGGAAGTTTTATGTTGACAAAGAAAATAATAACGCAGTCACGATTCGAGATGTCTCAATACATTGAATGGTGGCAATCGAGTGCCAACTGTTCTTCAACTACGTATATAATAGAATATAAATTTTCTCAGTAGTTGTGTGTGAAGAATGAACCTTTTATCTGAAAATCATATAATTTCAAAACCTTTTTTGCATCTCATATAGCGTTAATTCATCGATTTTAAGGACATTACTTAAAAAAACCACAATTTTTACCTAAAAATCATATAAATTTTTCCTTAAATAATTGTTTCTTACTAATTAAAAATTTATGTTGTTTTATTTTTATACTTTTTTATTTTATCTTTTTTTTTTAGGTCCTAAATATGCAAAAAAACAGAAAAAAAACTTTAATAGTTTTCGATTATTTTCTTTTTATTCTTAAATTATGCTGAAAAGCTTTTTACTTGCTTAGACCAAAAAAAAAAAAACTAATATAATTTAATTTGCGACTGGTAGGATAATAATTAATTTTTACTTTTTCTAAAAAAAAGCCAAATATTAAAAAACAACGACAAATAAATTTTTTTTTTTTAATAAAAATTAATTTTATATGAAATGTTCCAAAAAAAATATGTATTTAATTTTTTTTTTTATATTACTACAAATTTAATTTTTTATGAAAATGTTTATCCTAAAATATCCTTATACCCTGACGAACAAAAGAAAAAAATGTAACAAAAACAGAAGAAAAAAAAAACATCTATATTTTACTTATTTTATAAATTTAGTTTACTTGTTTTTCCTTTTTTTTTCTTTATACAATTTTCTTTTTTTACCTTAGTTTTTCTTTTACTTAAATTTTATATTTTTTATTAAATTTTTTTTACTATTTTTGTTTTTTGAAAATATGACGAGAATAAACACTCGTAGAAAAAAAAAATATATATAATTTTTTTATACATTTTTAATTTTCCCTCATTTTTTTTTTAAATTACTAATAAATTTTCTTATTTTTTTTTTAAATTTTTTTTATTAAATTTAAAGTAGTTTTTTTTTTTAAATTTTTTGTTTTCCTGTGTTTTTTTTTTTTTAATTTTTAATGGTTTTTCTTAAAATTCAAAAAATTGGTTTTTTTTTAAGGATTTGGGTATAAATTTACAATCTAAAAATTTTCTTTTAATACGTAACTGTCAATTTTTCTTATTAAGGATTTTATTTTTTAAAAAAAAAAAATTAAAATGTAATTTTCATAAAAAGGAAAAAGAAAATTAAATTATTTAAATTTTTTTTAAATTATTATTCATTGTTTATTTTTTACGTAAATTTGGCTTTTTTTTTTATTATTATTTTATTTATTTATTTATTTATGGCCAATCCAAAAAATATATTTAAATGCGGATCACAGAATTTTGCATCACACAAAACGATTAGCGCGCACGCGATAACTTTTTCTTATTTATGTTTTTTTTCTTACGTTTTTCATTTTTTCTTTTTTAATTTTAATTTTAATTTTAAATTCAATTAAAAAAAATTTTTAATTTAAGTTTTTTAGTTTTTTTTACAATTCTACTTACAATTTTCATTTAAGTTTTTTATTTTGGGAAAAAAAGGATAATATTTAATTTTACACACACTAGACAACAAATATTTTTATTTATTTTTTGACATTTAATTGTTTTTATAAAAAAAAAAAAGACAGTTTCATTTAAAGTAACTCAGTCAAGGATTTGTTTAATTTTATGTAAATAATTCTGTAAAATTTAATAATATGTTGTTTTTTTAACAACATATTGTTTAATATTAACAAATATATCATTTAAGTTAGATAATTATCCTTGAAATTAGGAAGATTAATGTTACTTTAAGGTAATTAATTGGCATATTAAAATTTATATCGTTGTAAATGGGAAAAAATCCATTAAATTGAATAGTAAATTTAATTTTATGTGAAATATTTTATATTTATTAATCCTTAGATTTAAAACAGACAGTTTTATAATTGATTTTTTCCCCATCTTTCTCATCTTGCATTTGATTTTATTGCCTTTTTTGGGAACATGGAGTTTTATAATTTGTGAAATATCACATATTTGATATCAGGGTATCAAAAGAGTGCGACATTTTTTAACCCAACATAAAAAAATTTAAAAAAAAAAAAATTAAAATGTAATGATTTATATTAAGCTGCATAGTTGGGCTATTAATATCCCACCTCATATTACGTCGAATTACTTTTTTAAAATTACAATTATTTACGAATAATTGTAATTTTATAATATTTTACATCTTAAAAAATTACTTTATATTAGTATTTTTTTAAAAATAAAATATCTGTGCAACTTCGGTCTTTTTTAAATTTAATTATTTGTGCCCTAAAGGGTTAAAGATTTTATATTGTTTTTTATTGCCATTTTCTATCAAATTATATTTAATCTAAATTAATTTTACTAATCTGGTTCTAACAATAAATGTGGATATCCAGGTCCAGTCTTAATGTAAAATTAATTTCTGAACCGATTAGACAACAAATTTTTATCACAAAATATTGTCACATCGTAAAATTAATATAATTAGTACATAATTAATCTTTTTTTGCATAATCAGCAATTAAACATTTTTTTAAGAAAGTAAATTCATTATCCGACCTGAGTTACATAAAACTGAGTTTACTTCAAACTGAGTTACTTAAATCCACTGTGTAATTTAAAATTTACATAAAAAAAAGTGAAAAGATATGAAGAAAAACATTAATTTTTTATAGCTAATATTATATAAATTTTTACTAAACAAATATATATCTATATATATTTTTTGGAAAAACACTAATTTTGTTTCATCACCTATTTTTTTTTTTTTTATCACACAAATTCTATTAAAAAAATTTGCTAAATAATTTTTAAGATGTGAATTTTTTTAAAACAAAATTTTTATTATTTTAATTAGATTTATTTTTAAACATAGTAGAATTAACGAAATAAAAAAACAAGCTAAAAAATTTTTTTTTTTTGATAAATTTCGAATGTTTTTAAAAATTTTTACTATATACTTTTAATTTTAATTTTTAAAATTTTTCATTTTATTTTTTTTTTAAATGTATATTTTTATGCAAATATTGTTTTTTTTTTTATGTTTTTAATTTTTATTTTTTATTTTATTTTTTGTCAATTTCAATTTATACTACAAACAGCCAATTTGATTAAATTAAATATTAAAAATTGTTGTTAAGATTTACTTGAGAAACCAAATTTAATTTACATATTTATGTTACTTTTTTTTTAATTAAGTTATTAAATTTTTTTTAAATTTAATTTAATTTTAAATTTAATTAAATTTTTATCAATCTTTTTTATACATTTTATGTTGGATTTTGAATAGAAATTTGCAATTTAAATAGAAACAAAAATATTTAAAAATCACTTATCGTTTGTTCAGTTTGGTTAGATTCCTATGTTGTCAAGTATATCAAAAAAAAAAAAAAACTTTATTAATTTGGGAAATTCAGTAAACTTGGAAAAATATCTACTTGAAAAAAAATAAAAATTTATAATTTGAAGAATAAAAAAACCAATTTTTTATTTATGTAAAAAAAATTAGGAAAACAAAAAAAAATTATATATTTTTTATTTAAAAAATTAATTAAAACTAATTTAAAATTAATAATAATTATAAAAATTAAATTATATTTAAAATGTTTTATTTTGTGCATTCGATTTTTATATGATAAAAATAAAATTGGAAATTTTAAAATACCATAAAATTTTAATAATTTAAAATTTAAAATTTTAATTTAATATTTAATATTGTGCAGTTTTTTTTTTATATAAATAAAAACCAAAATTTAGATGAAAATATTAGATTGTAGATATTTAAATATGTAATATTATTAAATAATTAACTTTTTTAAAAAAAAAACTTAATTATTTATTAAAAATTTGTACAAAACATTTTTTTTGTTTTATTAAAAAAAATGACTTTTCCCTCCAACAAAAACGTTTGATAAATTGCTCCGACAAAATTTTTTATTGCAATAAGGACATAATTTGTAATTAATTCTAACCATAATTTTCTTTGTAGTAAAAACTTTGCAATTAAAGCGGTATAATATTATTACTAATTAGTCTCATTTGGTGCTGATTAAATTTAGACCGACAACGATGTCTAATCGAATGTTAATTAATTCATTAGTCGCTTGTGAAGAACTAAACCTTAAAAGCAGTTATCAGAAACAGCACTTTTTTGAACAATTTTACCAAAACAAATAACAAAACTAAAAATTAGTAATTAATTTTGCAGTCTATTTTCACTGACTGCGATTACCCGAAATTGAAAGAGGAGCTTGGTTTCAGAATTTTAATCCGACAAACTAAGATTCTTTGATTTTTTGATTTTTGGATCGACTTGTACCGCAAATTTTGAGTAGACTAACACCGTAACCTCAGTATTAAAGCCGATTCTGGTTATCGCACTGACTGCGATAACCAGAATCGGCTATGGTTGTTTTCTGAATTTTAATCCAACAAACTGCGCTGCTTACCATAACCGGAGAGCGGTTTTCACTGCGGTTTAAAACTAATTCAACACAGGTAGCATATTCTACATCTCACTAGTTCGCATCCAAGCAAAAAAAAAATATATTAATTTACCTTAATTTCTTATTTGAGCTCAGGATACAATAAAAAGCATACTACAACCAATTTATGGCCATGGATGTGTAAATGAAGTTAAAAATGTTGCTCAGCAGTTAACACATTTCGAAGTCTTTAATAAACTTTACCATTACAGAATATTAAAATTGGGGTTTTCCTCCTTTTTGTGGTTCTTTAAAGATTTTTAAATCATTTTTCTTCATCCAAATTTCAGTTTTTATTTATTTCATTTAAAATTAAATTAATTATAATTTTAATATTACTTTTAAAAATTATAATTTATAAAAGAAAATTTTTCAAATCATAACATTTCTTATATATCTAATTATTTAAAAAGAAAATCTTTTAATTGCACTATTTTCAACAAAAAAATTCTATATCTGAACAGAGTTAATACCATTTTTTAGATTCAGATAAGAAAATTATTTTCGAATTTCAATAAATTTTAATTTGAAAATTATTTTCGAATTTCAATAAATTTTTTTTTTTTTTTTTGCATTATTGAATTTAATTAATTTTCCACTTAAAAACAAAAAAAAAATTAAATTATAAAAAATAGAAAATTGAAAAGAAAATAATTAAAGAAAAAAAATATAATTTTCCAATTTTTTTTTCTCAAATAATTTTTAAAAAAATAATAATAATAATTAATTTTATAATTTTATAATTTTAACTTTTTTTTTTTAATATTTTTCATTTTTGGTTGGCAGTGTTATTTACCTTTTTCAGTTTTATGTTTTATTTCATTTATGTATCTTTTATGTTAAGAGGACCAAGTTTGTTTGTTTTTTTTTTTACTTTAATATTTAAATCTTATTTTCTATATTTATTTTTATTGAATAAAATTTTTATTATTTTCTTTAATAATTAAATTAAATTAATTTAAATTAAAAATTAAAAACTTAAAATTTGTTTTTGTTTTTTTTATTTTTAATTAAAAAAATTTTTGTTTTGCGCCTTTGGTGAGTTTTCTATTTTGTTGTTTTTTTTTTTTAAATTTTAATTAAATTTAAATTATTTTTTAGATAAATATAAAAAAAAAAAAGAGAAAAAAATAAAAACAAATTATTTTTAACATAATTAAAAAAAAAATTTTTTTTTTAAATTAAATTTATTTATAAGATATATTTTCGTTTTTATGCGTCATTTTAAATCAAACTTAAAGATATAAAAATAAAAATAGTACATAAAAAAAAAATTTATATTAAATTAAATTTTTTAAAGGCAAAATAAAAATATAGATTTTTTTTTTAAAAAAAACTTAAAAAATATAAATTTTCTTAAAAATATAAAAATGTGTTTTATTTTCATGTTGACATGGAATTATCCGCAATTTAAAAAAAAAAAAAATTGCATTTATAGTCAAAAAGTATGTTTTTTAATAGATTTTTTTAATTTTTACGATATTATGTTGTTGCATGAATTTTATTTAAATTTTTTGTGTCTTTAAATGGCACACCGATTTATTTTTTTTTTAGTTTTTTTTTTTTAATGTTTCTTAATTTTAGGAATAACTTCTTGTTTTGTTTTCTTATGAAAATTATTTTATTTTTTATGTTAAATAATCATTAATTAATTATGACGTTTCATGTGTAACGCTAAATGATCAGATCGTGAAAAACATCGATCACAATTACGACATTTAAATGGTTTTGCACCAGTATGTTTTCGATAATGACGTGTTAATTCATCACTACGAGCAAAACGCCATGTACATCCTTCCCATGAACATTTATAAGGCTTTTCACCTGAAAATTTCAATAAAAAAAGAAAAGAATTTTTTTTATTTTATAAAATTTTACTAACAGAATAATTTTTTTTTTTTTATTAAAAATAATTATAGAGTCAGATTTATTATTTAATTAAATAATAAATCTGACTCATATATCTTATAAAAATTTATCTTAAAAATCGTTTAATTTTATGTTAAAAGATTTTTCCTTGACCAAAAATTAAACTGCATGACCTATGATTTTTTGATTTTATACCAAATTTTTAACAGAAACTGAATCAAATAGTGTTTTCTTGAGTATTTTGTTCAAAAAAAAGTGAATCTGGTGCAGTTGTTTTGAAAATTGTTAAGTGAAATTTCTGCCAGCACTAATACTAATGGAAATTAAAAATTATGTTTTATTGAACACGCCAAAATTCCTATGAAGCAAAATTGCTATGAAACGAGTTTTCTCAATTAAATTCGATAATTATATCCTTAAAATGATTCTAAAATATTTTTTTAGTAATCTATCTGACGAATCAAGCAATTGACTATAAAATATAATTAACCGGAAAGTTCAGTTTTTCCAAGTCGAAGATATTTAAGGTTTTATTTTTCAATTCCCATTGAAATTGTATTGTAAATTTCTAATAACTTTTTAATTATGAAGATTTTTAAGTAAGTTTCAATTATAAGGCCCTTGAGTAAAGCTTTAGATTACTTATCGATAAAAATAGCAAATTAACTTTTCTACCTGTTATCATTATCTAAAATCCTTTTAAAAATTTAAACTGCAAAATAAACGACTCAACTGTTTCAAAATTAACTTGCAAAATAACCGACTTAATTGTTTGTTCTTTTAATGTAAAAGATTTTTTCTTGACAAATGATCTTGAATTGAATTTTTCTTGATTAATGATGTTTAATTAAATTTTTCGACAAATTACTTGGAAAACCATTAAAAAAGCATAGAAAATATCACTTTTTTATACTCTAAAATGATAACTAATTGTATTACTTAATACCTAATAATATGATTTTAGAAATTACACTATATATTATTTACTAATAACATATAATTTAATTTAAGTTCGTATTTTCTATAAAATCTGACTCATATATCTTATTATTTACATAAAAAAATCTTTCAGATTTTTTACAATTTTATTAGTAAATATACCAGTCTTCCCCAACTTTATTGGTGGCCAGGCTCAACTTTGGAATAGCACTGCGATCCAAATGTTTATATTTTATAATATTAAATTGAGAAAAAAACTGGTAGTCAAGGGTCATTAAGAATTATATAAATACATTTTGTATTAACTTCTACAATCAGTAAATTTATTCTAAAAGAGGTTCAGATGAATTTCCATTTAAAATATTGCAATTTTATGTTTTATTATTTAAAATTGAATATTAGAGAATGCAAAACAAATTATTTTAACTAAAACAGGCTCTTGCATAACAGAGGATATCCTGATCGTGACTATTGAAAATGGAGTTTAAAATTATCAATTAAATGTATAATTCTCGATTAAACGTAAAATCTTTTCATTAAATGTATAATTCTCGATTAAACGTAAAATCTTTTCACCATTAAAAGTTTAACTTGCCCAAATATTGTGTCGCAACCCAAAAGGTTAACAATTGCTGCAATATTTTTTATACAACATAAATAAAACTAGAATTAGTTTTTTTTAAAGCTAAAAATGATTATAGGCCTCCCAAAAATAAAAATATAAATAATAGCTCATAGCTGTATTATAAACTTTTTTTTATATAAAATACTTGATATTTTTTATTCGGTGCCAGGATGAATGAACATTTTTATGAAATGAAATAATACTTGTATTATAGTTATTATTTGTATGTATATAGTTGCCAATTTGTTGCTCCCTGAAATAGACACTCAGATAAAAATCAAAATTGCAGATTTATTTTATACTACTACTACATAGAAGAACAGACAGGACGAAATAATATTCTAGTAAAAAATTGGGATATAAAGTTAAAAAAAAAAAAGAAAGATCCAAACAACAAGAACAGAGCCAAACTAAACAATAATAATAACCATATTTTTTAGATTTTTATTTTATGGATGGTTCTTTTCATTTTCATTTCATTTTTTTTGCATTCCTTTTTACAGTCTGAATAATAATAATAACAGGGAATAGTAAAAAAAAAATTATATAGATATGCTTTTTAAAAAAATGTTGAAAAAAAAAAAATTACGACCATTGCATTAGCCACAGGACATTTTTCCACTTTTTTTTCTTTTTACAATTCTGAACAATAGTAAATGGAGATATATAAAAAAAAGGATATTTTCATATTTTTTTTTTTATGAGCTACGAAGTAATTTTGATGGTGAGTAATGTAACAAAAAAAAAAAATAAAAACATTATTACATAATTATTTAGAAATTGTACTGCAGGACTTATTCCTTTTTTTTTTGTATGGTAATTTTGAGATTTTAATTTGAAAATATTAGTTTTCTTTTTTATTATTATTATTATTATTATTATTATTCAGAGTCTGTTTGGTCCTTTCAAATTATATTGTTTAATAGATTAAATTCTAGGTTTTTAAACTTTGAACAGACATATTTCAATTACATCTTAAAAGGCATAATACACACAAATACATTTTTATATCAAATTTTTGAATTGAATACTGTTTCTATAGAAATAATGAACTAAAATATCTAAATTAATATGTTTAGTTCCTTGTAATATTAAAATATATAAATTCCTTTCTTTGGATTGTTCAGAAATTCAGTCATAGTTTCTTAAAATTTTAATATTAACTTCTTTTTATATTTAAATCTACTTAAAGGATAATCTGAAAATAATAAACTTTAATCTTAAGGACGAACACAAAAAAAAACTGTTGTAATTTACATGTCCGTGGACAGTAATCATCAAAATGAACATAGCAGTGTTATATATTTAAGGATAATAGACTGTAATTTTTTTTTGTAATATGTATTAAATTTTTATGTTATTGTTGAATCCTGAATTATATCAACATAATAATAGTTTTTCTGCAGAAATTATTCTCTTAAGTAAGAAAATAAGAAAAAGGATTTGTAAGAAATGGAATTATATATAGTGTCTGTAAGAAATGGAATTATATGTTAAAAAAAATTGTAATTTTATAATTTTAAGCATAGTGTGGAATCCGTGGTGAAATGAAAGTTTCATACCAATTTAACAATTAGTTAGAAGTTACGTTGAGAATGTCATTTTGTGAGAATGTCATTTTGTGATACGGTGAAATTATTTTCTTTCCAAAGGTAAAAGTTAAGAAGCATTTTTTCAGTGTAAAAATGTTTCATTGGTGCAATAATGTTCAAAACATTATTCTTCAAGGCGAAATAATCAAATTTGATAATTTTGTTTTGTTGGTCCTTTGGTTTTAAAAAGTTCGTCAATATATTTTTTTATACTACTTTTGCAATACTTTTCTCCATAACACTTTTCCACAACTGTTTTATAATTTTTACACGACAATTTTTACGAGGATGGAACATTTTATATCACGGCTTACTGCATACTAAGCTTTAACATCTGTATTTAAGATATTTCAATGAAAACCTATCAAATTGATATTAAAACTTGGTAAATTTAATGATACAAAAAGGAAATTGTCTGTCATATCACATAAAAAAAATACCATTCAATATTTTGTAATTTATTGGAATAAATTCTTTTGAAACATTTAAGTGATTTTTAACCAAAAATACTTTAATTTTTTAACCAAAAATACTTCAAAATTAATTTTTAAATTACTACTTGATAGATTTTTTTAAACTCAATATTAACCATAAAAGTGTCAATCAAAAACAACAGCTTTTTTATTTAAAAAAAGAAGAAAATTCAATTTAATTTTTCAGTATTCTTTAACTTAAAGATTTCTAGACAATTTTTTTTTAGGAGAGCAACAAAAAAAAAATCACTTTCAAGTGGATTTTAAATATAAAAAATATATCCATCACCCAAAAAAAAAAATCACTATCTAAATATACTTGAAAAGCTATAACCGAAAATCAAATTCAAAATTGGAAATGAAAGGAAAATTGCCTTGAAGAATAAAAAATAAGAAATCTCTTCAATATTTTATTGATATTAAGAGAAAAATATATACAAAAAAAAAAAAATTAAAAAGGATAAATATAGAAATGAAAATTTTATTTTCAATCACAGACAAGAAAAACAAAAATTCATATTCAATAAATAAAATAATAAAAGGAAATAAGAATTTCCATTTTATTTTTTTCAGTTAAATAAAAATTATTTTTAAAACTATACATAATAAAAATAGAAGAAAATATTTTATATCCTTGTAAAGTAATATATGAAAAATTATGATATTTACTAGATAATTTTCTCATCCGTGAAAAAAATGAAATAATAAATTTCTAAAATAGAAATAGTATAAAGTAAGTTAAGGATTTTGTTGGAAAACCCACACTTTTTTTTATTATTAAAATTCAGTTTTACATTGCAGAGAAAACGATATCCTCTGATCTACCGAATATTACGTGATGGAATATATTACGTGATTGAAACTCCACAAAGTTAACAGCAAATACCAGAAGAAATACTCCGACGATTTCATTTTTTCATTATAAGTTTTACAGATCCAATCTGCAAAATTAGTTTATAGAATAAATTCGATTGTCATGCAAATGTCCTGTTAAAATATGTAATGCGATTTAATAATACATATACTAGGAATAACCTATGGTTCAGAAATATGGAGCTTAACAACAAAATTAGTTAAAAAATTAGAAGTATCACAGAATGGAATGGAAAAATCAATTTTAAAATAGCAGCTACTTTAAAGAAAGTAGATTAAGTAAATGACCCAATCTGACATCATGATAAAATGAGAAATGAAGAAGACAAAGAATACAAGTACAGAATTAATAATCATTAATAATTTACAATTTAAAGGATTAGAAACAAAATAATAATGGGTTTTGTCACGTGGTTGATTTATTGCTTCTTCTTGGCTAGTTTAAAATAAATTAAGGAAAAAAAAAACGGTAGAACCACACTTCCTACATCTATTGATGTCCACAGGGCACTAAAAATTTAAAAATTTTATTTCGACTAAAAGCAGAAAACTCACATATTTTGTAAAAATTTATGCCAGGATTTATTAAATTTGGCTGCCACGAAAACTGAAAGCATACTCATTTCAATATATTAAGTATATTTTTTTATAAATTTGACAACTACTGGCACTGAATTATTTTTTTGGAAAAATATATAACAGGAGCCCAATCATATTGAAATGATATTGCAGAAGTAAAATAGTGAAAAATAAAAAAAAATTAACAACAACTGAAGGATTTTGAGTAATGTCATTGTTGCAGCCATATTATAAAAAATTAACTAAACGAACTCGAAATACAGAAATTAATCTAAAAATATATAGTAAGTGAAAAAATTGGCTTAAGATTGTTAATTAATTATTTCACCACTAAGAAATTTATTAGTGGTAAATATAACGATAAAAAACATATATTTTAATTGTTAAAAGATTTAAAATTACTCATATCCTTTCATATACTAAAATAGAAATGTGCATATGACTAAATCCTTGATAATCTCCTCCGAATAAAAACTAATCTAGTCAGACATGTAATAAATTACATCATATTTCTTATTTCAAAATATGCTACAACAAAATATACTTATATCTAAAACAATTGAAAATAAACATTAGTAATCTAAAAAATATATAAATATTATGTAATAAACAATTCAAGATTATAGATTTACATGAAAATAAAGACAGAAAAAAAAGAAGAAAAATCTTCCATATTTTTTATATTACATTCTCGGCTCATAGAATATTCTTTCATTCATTCAGATTATTATAGATTTTTACTCGATAATCAAATCTAAAAATCTATAAATTTTATATGAGAATTTTCTTGTTTAGCGACTTAAAAAAAGCGAGAATAATAAAATTCAGTTCCCAATGGTACTTTTAAATTAAAGCAAAATTTAATATAATGATAGCAATTTAGATTTATTGATATTATTAAAACAGCTAAATAAAATAGGCTGTAATATTAGTGGAAAATCAGTTAAAAAAAAAAGGCTGTGATATTATTGGAAAATCAGTAAAAAAAAAAAAAAAATAATCATATAAATATAATTTCGATTTTTTTTCTTCTAAGAATTTGAATATTGGAAAGAAAATTTTATATTGATTTTTCTATCAATATTTGAATATTTTAAATAATTTATTTATGATAATGTAATGACTACAACATATAATTTGTAGGATTTTAAAGTAATATTAAATTGTAAATTTTATGAGATATTTATGTGTGGATCTGATGAAATTTAAGATATTTTTAAGAATTTTCTTATATTTGGGTATATTTTTTTTAAGTATGCTGTAGGTATACAAACTTTGATTTTAAAATTATTGTTAGTTTTATTATAATATCCACGTATTTTAGTTATGAATATTAAAGGGTTAAACAGAATATTTAGTTATATTGACTGTCGAGTACGACGCAAATTATCTTTTATTTTAGTATGATTCAAAATTTAAATAATTTTAGTTCGATTTCAGACTTTTAAAATTAATAGTTTATAGTTTAAATTGTCAAAAAAAACAGCGACAAAAGAATATGTGAAATATCTGTCCAAATACGATGACAAGGACAGCAACACACGATAGCATTGTAATCGCATAATCTTAAGACAGCATTGTAATCGCATAATTTTATTTCTGCTAACTTTTTACAGCGATATACGACTACAACAGCGAATATATACTGTTTGACCCATAACAAATTTCGGAAAATAAATTTAAAATGAAAGTTTTTCCAAAAACAATTCAAAAGATATTTATGTTAGAGATGATTTTTGTTAGATTATTTGTTATAACAGCATTTTTGGAAATTAACCATTTTAGTATTCCAAAATACTTCTTTAAAAAAAGAAATAATTAAATACTTTATAAAAGTATTCCAAAATACTTCTTTAAAAAAAGAAATAATTAAATACTTTATAAAAAATTTTTTATATCATTTAACTTATTTTAGTATTCCAAAATACTTCTTTAAAAAAAGAAATAATTAAATACTTTATAAAAATTTTTTTATATCATTTAACTTCTCTAAACATTTCAATACTATTTATTAGCATAAAATTAGCATATTAGCATAAAACATGTTTATTAGCATAAAATATTATCATGTTTACAAATATAATCGAAATACATATATGACTAATAAAATTCAATTTAATATTTTTATTTTGTATATTACAAAATATATATTTTTAAATTAATTTTTATTTTTGACCCTAAAAATAATTATTTAAATTAACCAAATACATAAAAAATAAAATGTTCAATTTCAATTAACCAAATTTACATTTATGTCCAAATCATCAACTAAATATTTTTTTTTTATAATTGAATATTTCCAAAAAAAATAAAATAAAAATGGAATAATATATAATTAATGATAAATTTATTTCTACAATTGCAACATAATCAAATTAAATATGAATAAAGCAATTAAAATATTATTATTCATTTAATTTTTAATTTCCCGCATTTTGACCTTTTTTTCGTTTTCGTTGAACGTTGTACAACCAAAATAACATTAAAAAAAAGAACTGAACATTTCAGAGTTCATTATTGTATATTTTATAGAAGAACACCCGGTTGACCTTTTTTCATTCATCTACCATTTACTATTAATTTTTTAAATTTATGTTTGTAGATGAATCTTTAATAAAAAAAAATTTTGAAATATTCATTCAACATAATTAGTTGAAAATAGTTTTTTTTTTCGTCTTTACAATAAATATGATCAAAATCAATGAATGAAATGTATCTGTTAAATTGGTTAGACAAACTACACAAACACATATATCATAATTTATAGCATAAAATAAAAATAAATGTTGATTTAGAAAGTCGTTTAAGTTAGTTGGTAGTGTTGTTATCAATTGTCTAGAATCTTAAATTGTTAAAAGCATATAAAAAATGTTTTTATTATAAAATAAAACATTACTTAATATGGAAATTCGTCAGTGTAGTTGTTAGTTGAATTAATTGAGAAAAATTATTTTGTGGAAAACAAATTATTACAGCTAAAATTTTAAGAACTAGAATCAATTATATTACTTTCGTTTAATTGCAGAAATATATCGAGTAGGAAATTAAATTTAAGACTGGTAAAATGCTAAGAGCCAATTGATTGGTACCAACCAATCAATTGGCTCTTAGCATTTTACCAGTCTTAAGTTACAATTTTAAAGTTTCTGCATTATAAAGAAATTTATGGTTCAGAATAAAAATATTATTAGGTCCTAATTGCACAAATATGTTACAAGAAACTTCAAGTTCAGATGATGCTGAACATGAAACCCTATGCTCCCTGCTTGTAGTGAACAAAGGAACAAAAAAAAATTACGCACATAAGACTAACTAAAAGTAAGGTGACTAACTGATATCTCTATGTAGGTTTAGAAGACAAGATAGTGAATCAGTCATGAACCAAGATTGTTTTATTTTTTTTTTCTTGAAAGTTTAAAATGATTTTTGAAGAAGAAAAATAAAATAATAAATTTTCAAACATAAAAAAAAAAATATTTTTTCACCCACTCGATTTTTTGTATTTTTTGTAATTTCGTTTACACAAAATTTTAATTGTTATTACTTTAAGTAATTAAAAATTAATTATAAGTTTAGGTACATTGCAGAGATATTTATGAATGCTATATGCTACCCCAATAACCTCCAATCATCTTCATTGATTAATTAATTAATGGTGCACAGCGAGAAGTCAAATGTTGTATTTTTAAAATTGAATTTTTTTTTAATTGATTTTAATTATTTCGTTAATCACATAATTAACATAGACCAGTGTTAATATAAAATTTTTATGTTATTTATCTTTCAAATTTCGTTTTTAAAATTGTTTTAAAAATAATTGTGTTAAGTATTTAAAAAATATTTATAAAATAGTCTTTATTGCCCTGAGAAAAAATTGTTTTTGCAAACATAAAACTATGCTAGGGATATAAAAATAATTTTTTTTTTTAAACAAAATCAAATTAACTTTTTGTTGTCGATTAAGGATGCGTTTTTTGAAATGTACAAAGTATTTTGTCAAAAGTATGTACTCTAATATAAATTTTGGCTTGAAGTAGTTTCAGACAATTGTTTTTTCTAATTAAAAAAAGAAATTATTTCATAAGTACGGAGTACTGTCAACCGATATTACTAATTTTCTACAGTTTCCTATCGAAATTTTCATGCGCTCAAGACTCTAAGGGCTCATTTGATCTTTAATATTTTTTTCTATAGTAATTTCAGGGTAAGTGACAAATCAATCATTTTACAAGTCAAGGATACAACTTTTGTTTACTATTACTAAGGCCACTGAACTTTAAATTTTTTTTAGAAAATCAATTAAATAAATTTAATTAAATCATTTTCAAATATTTTAGCCATATATTAAAAACTATTAAAATTTTATTAATAAAAAAAAAATATAAATTAATGACGACATATTTTAGTCTAATTTTGCTTACAAAAAAAAATATCTTTCAAAACAAAAATTATATCATCAACATAAAAAAAAATATCAAATATAACCTAAAAGTCAAAACCTTATATGTAATCTTGAACTTTTTATTAATCAAATTACATTAAAGCCAAGAAATAAAAATATAATGAAATTATTCTTATCACACATGACATTCAACCATATAACAACACTACAGACTACAACTATCAAAAAATAAAATTATTTTTATTTTTAACTTTTTCTGTAAATGGAATTTATATTTAAAATTCCATAAATTTTATGAATCACACAAAAATTGTGTATGTCTAATGAATTTATTTATTTTATTATTAAAAAAAATTATGTTCGTATTATAAAAAAAAAAGGCGACGGATGCCAATCATGCATGATTCATTCAATAATTATTAAATATATTATTATGAACCAAAAAAAAAAAACACAACAAAATTGAAAATATGACGAAAAAAAATATATTAAAATTATTATTAAATTAAAAATAAACATGAAAATATTTTCAATTGTTTGTGAATTGCATGAAAAAATGATAACTTTAGGTTATAAGAGTTAAATTACTGAATTGTAAGCAATTTAATAATACTTTAATATACTACTATAGTATTGAAATAATTTCTGTATTTAGATATTTACAAAATGAATTTATTAATTTGACTTTGATGAAACTGGTATTTCAGAAAAACGTATAGTAATTCTGTGTTCGTGACTGACAACTTAAAATATAAATTTTAAATTTAACCTGAACAAAATGTGATTACCAAGCAGTGATAATCATATTTTCAACACCTGACTATTAATTTACATAGATGAGCAAAAAAATTTTGTCAACATTTCGATTACATCACCCAACTATTCTAGGGTACCATAAGCATAAAGTTGAGTTATGATTGACTTCTCGTTGAGTTACAAAAGAAAACAGACTTTCACTACACATTGTTAGCTTGAAATTAAACTAAGTTAAGATGATTTAATCACAATTTGGTCTCCGTTAAAAATCTAACTAATACCTTCGACAGACCAGACTATTTAATGATCATTAATGACTTGAGTATAATTATGATATACTTTAAGTACGTTCTCAGAATTTACTCAGTATGAAAAATCTACCGATAGTTGCATACACAGTTGTCAGTATTTTAAAAATTGGTGATGATTTGGAAGTCAACGATATAAATATCAAATAAAAGAACAGTTGTGGAATACAAACATCATTAATCATATGTCATCCCAAATATCAATGATAATTAATGGCCAAGTACAAAATAAATTAATAATCTTTAAACAGTATGGTCTTTCGGAGGTATAAGTTTGAGTTGAACTAGAATTAAGTTAAGCTAGATTTTTGACAACCAATTTTATTTAAAGAAAAATAGCATAGAGAAGGAAAAAAAATTTCTATTCAATCCCACTAAGTTTCTCACAATTTGAAATCAATTTAATGAAACTTCAACACAACTTATTTTTAAATTAAAGCAGACTCGAGTTTAATTCAAGTGAAATTTATTGTGAAAACATAATAACAGTGTTAGATATTTAATGCTCCAAATATTGTCAAATTACATTTAGTAACAGAATTATTTGTAGAAGCAACTCCATAACGAACTATTTTAATTTTTTGAATATTACTGAAGCTTGTCCTATTTTGAAAATTATGAAAGTTGGTATATTTTGAAAATTATGAAAAGTAATTGAAAGTTTAAAATTGAAATTAACAGACTACAGTTTTAACCTGTACATATTAATAAAATTTTCTGATAAATATTCCAACATACTTTTAATTTGTTGGAAATTTTCTACAAAAGCAAAAAAAAAATAAATTTCATATGTTACTATTTTTTAATAGGGGTCTGGGTCATAACTTATAATTTTCTTCATTGTATTATTTTTCACAATATTTTCATAAATACATATACAACATAAATATGTATATAAAATTTAATATCAATTATTTATTTTTTTTTCTCATCATTATTTTATCTACTATGATCTCGACTTTGTTTTTTTTTTGTCAAGTGGGCAAGCTATCAACATACATTCACATACCCACCCATAACAAAAAAAAACTAACAAGAGGAAAAAAAAACCAGGAAAAAGCAACTTACAAATAATACAGCTCACAAAATGCTACTATAGATACTATAAAATTCTATAAAAAAAAAAATAATAATAATAATAAAAAATTGTTGCTATTGCTGGTGCTTGTTTGTGGAGGTTGACATTGCATGAACAAAAAAAAACTATATATAATATTTTATCTTAAATGACGTTGATTGCATGAATGAAAACTTGTTGGAAAAAAACATGGCAAAAGATATAATTTTTTTTTCGTATAAAGTTGATAAAATATTAAATTGTCATGAGTCATTTTCATTCATCATCATCTGAGAAAAATTTATACATAAAAAAAAAACCAAATTATACGAGTTAATTGAGTTTCATTATTTTGGAGGATGAAGAATTATGAAAAAACAAAATAACTCTATGCACTCTCATAAATAATAAGAAACTATATTAAAAATTAAAATATAAAAATTCTTTATGATTAAATATTTTTGTTATGTTTTTTTTTTTTTAGGGAAATATAACTAAAAAAAAAAGGTCATTAGGTTAAATTTATGCTAAAGTAAAAAAGGCTCATTTTTTTCTTTTGTATATTTTTTAATAAAATACAATGTTCTTAAGTAAATTGTATAAAAATTCTTTGTGTACACGAATAAGATTAATTAATTGCTGTGTTAAAGGTTCAACATAATTTATAATTTGTAATAAAAAAAATTTCGAATTAATAACATTTATATCTTAAAGATATGAATTTATATCTTTAAGATATATGACATAAACGTTTAGTTTTAATTATTCAGAATTTCATAATTTTTAGCTGAAAAATATTATAATATTTATTTTATTTTAATTTTTAAAGATAATTTGTACCATGAAATTGTAATTAAACTTAAACTTTGAACCTACTTGGGCCCACAGCACCATTATTCTAATTTTATGTTTTGAGTAAAATTCAGCATATTTTTAAAGGGAAACACGTATATTAATTAATCCAAAATTTCGTCACATAGCAAGAGAAAGACTAGTAAATGCTCGCCAATATTATGGTGTTATTAACCCTTTTCAACATGAATTTTTCACTATTTGCAATTACAATTTTAATTTTTAATAATATAGCTGGTATTTAAGAGGCAAAAAATAAGGAAATTTCATAATTTTCAATATTTTGATTTGGAAAATATTTTGGGTAACTATTAGTTTTCAAAATTTTCGCCAACAAGCAATTTTATTTCTAAAATACTGCACAATTTTCACAATAGTTTCACACTTAAAAGCAACTAATTAGTAGCATCAATCTGTTTAATATAAAAGTTCAAAGTTGTATATGTCTAAGATGTAAGGAATACATTGTAATTTGGGATATATCTACTCCAGTAGAATTTTTCGACCTTTCCTGGGACATATTGTCACCACAATCTTCAAAGGGTTAAGATATCTTAATATTTTTGTACCATTTTTTTTAAACCAAAAATTCTAATTTGTAATTCTGTGGAATTCTGCCAACATATGATATCTACATATTTTTCCGATAACTTCAAATTTCGATTTCTAAACATTTAATTTTCAAATTTACAAATTTTTATTTCGTATCAGCCAAAGAAAGCTTGGTAAGGTCTTAAACCGATATTTCTGTGACAGCGATTAAATCATCTACTAGGCGACTTTAAATTATCTACTAGAGCGATATGAATTGAAAAAAATTAGACAAAATTCGAGTAGAGTCAATTGATAGAAGCCATTATTCTAATCTTGATTGAAAATTTCCCAATTATTTGTATTATGACAATTTATAATCTGTTGAAAATTTGTAATTAGGTAGATATGACGTTTTGGCATATTTCCACAGAATTATAGCAAAAGTCCATTTCTGATATAAGCCAATAAGTGACTTACACTAATAGTTTATTTAAAGCTAATTTAAATTATTTAATTAAAAAATATTAATTAAAGACATACCTGTATGCGTTCTCTGATGTGCTTTTAAATGTGAACTTTTTGTGTAAACTTTTTTACAACCCAAAAACTGACATTTGTGTATCCTTCTTTTTGAATCTGGACTATGATCATGTTGTCTCTGATGAGTTTTAGTTGTTACTAATTTAATAAAAAAAAAAAAAAAGCCAAATTATAAATCAATTTTTAAAATTTCAAAATAATAAAAAATAATACTTACAAGTTGTTACTTGTGGATTTTGTGTAGTTGTACCACGTTGTGCAATTGTTGATGTTGTTATACCTTGTTGGCTAACTTGTATCACACGTGCCAAACTTAAACCACCATTTAAATTTTTTAATGTACCATTTTGTGTTGTACCTTGTGTTGTTGTTGTTAATCGAACAATGGCACTTCGTGGAATGTTATTATTATTATTATTATTATGATGTTCAGTATTTGTTGATACTGTCATATGTGTATTTGGACAAATTGCTGATGCTGGTACTGCTTGATGTTGTTGTGTTGTTGTTTGTCCACAATTTGATGATGATATTGTTCTTTGATGATTATTATTATTATTATGTACAATAGATCTTAAAAAACCATTTTGTTGTTGACTTATAAATGCAGCCAAATCAGTTGTATCTGTACCACTGTTCGTTCGTATTGATTCGGGTGATGATGGTGGTGTTAATGTTGGTAATACAATATCAGTACTTGTACTATTACTAATTTTTATATTATTTATATTACTAATATTATTATTATTATTATTATTATTACTAATATTATTATTATGATAGTTGTAATTATTATTCGAACGATTTGTTGTTGTTGTTGTTGTTGCTAATAATCGAAATTTAATTGCCTTTTCACTACTCATTTGTAATGGAATTTTTGTAAATTTTTCTTCACAACTATCTGAATTATTTTCATCATCATCAATTTCAATTTTTTCTTTTTTAACCAATACTGAACAACTTAATGAACTATCCCATGATACACCTGAACATGCTGATGATACTGAACTTGTTGATAATGAATCTAAATTTTGTTCTTTAATATTTAATTCTTCAAGAATACGTGCTGGTGTTGCAAATAAATTCCATGCTGAATCTAATTCAGTATGAATTTTTTTATATGATTGTAATTTTGGTTCATCTCGTAAATATCTTTCTAGTTCATAACATGTCTGCAAAATACAATAAGAAAAAAATATAAATTATTATACAATTAATAATAAATTATTTAAGAAAAAAAGCGAAATTATTATTATTTGAAAAGGGAATTTATTTACTTAAAGTAATTAAATTTAAAAATTTATGTTACAAAATGCTTTTTTAAATCAATTTTTGAGGACCATAATCAATATAATTGAATAATCAATATAATTGTAGGCAAATAGTACAGAATTATGGATATAATATTAAATAGTGATTGATAAATTTTTAAGAAGAGTATTAACAATATCAAAATCCTTGTTTTACACTCATTAATATTAAATTACAGAACTCCTTTTCAATGACAAAATCAGATTAGGCTTTTAATTCAAATGTCACTAACCAAAATGTTTTTAATTCTTAAATATCCACAGATTAAAATGAATGCTATGGATACGTCTATACACTGAAGGCGTTAATTAATTTATCCAACCTTCTTCTGACCCAAAAAAAATAAATATAAAAAGCAAATTAATTAAAATGGTCTTTCGAATAAAATAATTTTTCCAATAAAATAGTATTTATCCATGGCGGGCAGAAGAAGTCTAATTCCACGAAATAAAAAACAACATAAAAACAGATTTTTTTTAGAAATATAAAATCATAAGTAATATTTTTTAAAAAAAAATCATAATCAAAACACTATAAAAATCAATAAATAAATATTTTTCCTAGAATTTATTAAAAACATTAAAACAAAAAAAAAGAGAAGTAAATTATTGAAAAATGTGGTTTTTTGCTGCTGTAATAAAGTCTGTTTTTGATCATCAGATTGGAAAAATAATAGCTAGCTATATATATTTTTTTTAATTTATAATGAAAATTGAAAATGAAAACGTGCTATGGTCATAATTCAAGGTTAAATTATTATTTTTATGGAATTTTTTTTATTTTTTGTAATTCGTGCAACCTACATGCAATTTAATTATGTTGATAAAGTTTTTATTAAATTGCATATAATAACAAAAGATTTATTAAAATAAATTATGTAATTAAAATGAATAAGAGAATATTAGATTTTATTTATGCTTAAAAAAAAGATATTTCAATGAACCTGATCTATGAACTGAAAAATAGAATTTGTTTTCAAAATAGAGAAGCACAAAAATATTTTTTAAATATCATTGAAAATATTTTTGTATTTAATTTCGATTCAATGACAAAATCCCTGTTCTCGCCAATCTAATAAAATAGGGTCAAATTAGAAGTTCACTTAATAAATGAAATTTACCACAAAAATAAACTAATAATCTTATTTAATTTTAATTGTTTTATTTTAAACCTGGTATAACTACTTTCAAATTTTAAATTAGTTTCAAAATTTTCCCAAAATTCAATTTCCTAATATACTAAAAATTTATTTGATACCATCAAAAGCCATCAAGTATCCAAAACACTTAAAAGTAGAAAGTTTTAAAATGATTTTAATGATTTATTCCACATATGTCAAGTTTTCGTTTCACTAAAGACTTTTAAGTATTAAATTTTGTAAAATTTTCGACCAACAAAAAATTAAGATTTAAATAAATGGTAAATATAAATCTTTTTGATTCTTTTATGCTTTTTTTTTTTTTGTAGGTTAGAATACAAATTCATTTCTGATGTAAAACTTTCAATTTTTAATTAGAAAAATAGATAGTGTATACCTGTAAAATTTATTAATACACTGAAATAATATTTTTCTATTTAATTACAGTAATTTTAGTTTTAAATTAAACTAATAAATTTTCATTTTAAAGCCAATTTAAATTAAGATTAAATTTATTTCGATTTTAGGATTTTATATAAGAATAAAATGTATGTTAAATCAAGCAAAAAAGGTCATAAAATCAAATGAGAGATTAATTGACGTCAACTATAACTATAATTATACTGTGAAATTAATTAAATTTTTTTCAATGAAAATTTTTAATTACCATGTTTTCGAAATTTTAAGCTAATATTTAATTGATCAAAACAGTGTGATTTTTGACATTTTTACTATTTAAAAAAAAAATTTGTTAGCTTTTCTAATTAGTAATTAAATAAAAAAAAAAATCTTAATATATAGAGTGAAATGCGACACAAAAATATTGACAAACTTTTATGTTAAAAAGTGTCTAATATTTATTTAACAAGATCTTACATTAAAAATATAATTTATGTGATATTTTACGAAAAATTAATGATCTTTTAGTTGTCAGCTGGTATTGATGATTGAGCTGCCCCGGTAGTTTGTCGAAATTATTCGGCTCCTTCTTACTATTGACGTGCAAGTAGCAGATCCCGAATGAATAATTCTTGTTCCATTTTACAAGTAAAAACTTTGAGAATCTCAAAGAATATTCAATATTGAAAATCATTTCTTGAGCTCACCCTGCTCAACTCTCTCAATGTGATTTTTAAGTATTTTCTTTTTGTAGGAATTACCATATAATATAATCGAACTAAACTTTCTATTAATATGAACAATTTTTTAACGACGCATAACGAACAAGCGAAGCAAAGCCATGATATTTTTTTAATTCATCTTAGTGTTTTTTAATATGATTTTTCCTAAGTTTACAGTCACACAAGGGACTGTGTAACTAAATTAAACTTTGACGATATTAAAATGAAACAAAAAAAATATGCAAAGGTTTTTTTTTTCAGTGTATTTAATAAAAATCGTGTTAAAATTGTTTACCAGCTGCAAACCAAAAATGAAAAAAATTTTTTTTTACCATTTCTGTATAAATATCATCTAAATAAAATTTACAAAGTGTATTAGCAACAAAAACCAAAACAATATAAATTACTCTAGAATATAGCTTCACTATATTTTGTGTTGTTGTGGTGTTATTTTTGGCTGCATAATAATAACATTGTATTGAAGTTCTTCAAGGTAAACAAGTAGCATGCCATTGTGGTGAGGTAACAGTTTTATTAGTAATATCTATCTCACACAATACCTGTCTATAGATATATAGATACAAATATATATAAAAATAACTTCTAGCTTCTATTTATACATAAAATTTGTTATGCAGTTTTTTTTTTTATTTGTTGTTGTGTTATGTGTAAGAATTAAAATACCTGTCGGCTATATTTATATTGTTTATCTTGTCCACTACACATAATTAAATTTTATATATATTTTTTGTTGTTGTTGTGTATTTGTTTGTTGTTAGAAAATTCGCACTGGCATTCAAATATACATACAACACAATGTTGGAGCTTTTAAATGTTGGGAGAATATTGTTGTATAATTTTATGAAACAAATAAGATGGATAATGGAATATAAATTAAATTTAATAAAAAATAGTTTAGATTTAATTTGGAATGAAATAATAACATATTTAATAGCAATTAAATTGAATTTATAGCACAAATTGTTCGTATTTATTAGATTTTTATAGAATCTATACTATAAAAAAGTAATATAATTTTAAATTTAATAATTTTAAACTTTGTGCTTATTACAATAGGAATGGCGAACTAACAACCCGCGGATCTTAAAATGTTCCATGACACAAATTTAAAGTAAATCACTTGCATGTCTAAACAAACGTCAAATAAATTTTTTTTAAAAATCACACATATTACAGTAATAAATAATTATAATGAAACCTCAAAATGTGTGGAGAATTTAATTAGTTATAATTGGAAAAATTTTCTAAATGCTTTACCAAAAATGCTCAGATTTAAAATAGTTGTTCTGTGAACAACTATTTTTCTTCAATAAAACCAGATAAGATATGTATGCCAAAAGTGTAAGATTAAAAATATCAACCAACAATCTTTATATAAAAAAAAGTTTCGAAAGCAGCACCAAATTTGACTTGGTGACTTTGCTACTATTACATTGTTTAACATTTTTTAAATAACTTTAGGTCAACTTGCGACTTTTCATAATAATATTTTTAATTTGTTTCTGTCCCACCACCTAAAAGCGTACTTTATCGTTGTATATTACAAATTATATTATTGAAAAACTACTACACTGTTTACATAATGAATTCTTGATAATCATTGAAGATTATAAAATTTTTAAAAACCACAATATTTATTTAATATTATTCTTGTTAATGTTTACAAATTTTGTACTGTCATCAGAGTTAAATTATAAGGAAATTTATTGAAATTATTTTAGTTACAACACAATTTTTTTTTCAATAAACGAAATCACAATTAAATTATGGTTAGTTTTGCAAAACCTTTATGGAAATTTTTAAATTTAAAGCTAACTTCGCACTACAAGCTATTTAAAGTATTTTTTAAAGACATTGTAAAAAACATTGATATCTTTAATACATTACATTAAGTAGGGGAGTCTAACCTACAGTGAAACAGATTAAACAATTTAAGATATTTTTCTAATGGATATATTTTGACATGTCCACTCGCATACAAAGTTTTATTATTTTTCATTCTCCTTTTGTTAACTCATTTACATTTTACGTGTAGTCAAATAAAAGTTGCGTTTATAGTAAAAGTCGAATTTCTTTGTAATGTCATATGTGTCAAATAAAAATATAAAGGAAGTGGTAAGTAAAAATATTATATTATTACCATAAAATATAAGAAATGTTAATAAATTCATTAAATTAAATTAGTTTGATCCATATACCAGTGTGTCGTACTGTATGTAGTCTGTGGCATCTCTGTCAAAATTGTTATAGTTCGAGATAGGTTGATAAAAAAGAGTAAATTAAATTCCTTTTCCATTTTTTTAATAACAAAAAATTACAACAAAACTATTAATCTAATATAGATACATTACATTATTTCCAAAGAAAAAACTGTTTCACTGTAGGATAGGCTCCCCTACTTAATTTTATATTTCTTTTAAAGATCACCTGAAACTAATATTTAAACTCTCTACACTAAAAAAAATATAAAATAATGTAAACAAAAAAATATATCGAAGTTTACTTTTATTACATCAATATTTTCCAAAAAAAAAAATAGTTATCTACGTTTTTTTTTGCTGAACAAACAAAATAGACGACAACGACGATGGTATCTTTAAGATAGTAATGTAAATATTTTCATTTATATCTATATGTATTATTTTTCAACAATAATTTATATAAAATATTTATATTAAATAAATAATACATATATATAAAATATTATTTTAAAATTAAACTTATTTCAATTTCAAATTTCTAGAAAATTTGTCTTATATTTATTTATTAATAAATTATATTAAATTTCAATTGAATTTAATATTTAAACAATTATTTATTTAACAGGTAAATTGACTAAATAAATTTTAAGAATTAACTTATCATAAATATATATTTTTTTTTATTATTAAATTTTATATAATATTTATTATACTCATATATATTTAATTAATTTAATTAAATTTTCAAATAATATTGTTTTGTGTGGTAAATTGTCTAAAAATAAATCATTTATAAAAAATTAAATCAATTAAAATTGTCATTTATGATTCTTTCAAAATTTGATATATTTATGTATATAATACATATATTTGCATTTTTATGTTATTGGTTTTTGTGGTTTCAAAATTATTGTTTTGAGTAAAAAAAAAAACAGCAGATAGAAAATAAATAATTATATTTTATAGAGATGACTATAATAAATATTAATTTACTTTGATTTATTAATATAAAATAAAATATTTTAGTATATTTATCTATATTTTAATTTATAGTCTAGTCGAGATCAAATTCAATTATTCGAAATTCTAGATTATTTTTTTAAAGACAAGATTTAGGTTGAATTAAATTTTATTTATTGAATTTAATTAATTATTTTAGGGCAGTATAGTAAATTTTCTAGATGTACTCAATGTAAATTTAATTTAGAGATAGATTCAACAACCTAATTCACAAATTTATATGAGCCAACTGGGAAGAATTAAAATAAATTACTAAAAAAAAAGCAATATTTAGTAAATCTTATGTTCAATATTGAAATATGGTTTCAATAGGTATCATGTAGGTGGCATAAAAATTAACAAAATTACTCAGATTTATAGTACTAATCAGAAACTTGTTCTTGAAAAATCAGAAACTTAGAGAGTATCTAAGTGTATCTAAAGTATCTAACTGAATTAGTTTTTCAATTCGAATAAATTTAAGGGATCTACCATATTCCGTACTGCCTAGAAATTGTATTTTTTTATAAGTGATTCCCTTTATTGTGTATTCAAATGACTGAAATTTACAAAAAATGTTTTAATTTTCATAGAAATTTTAATTGTAACTGGTAATACTATTTTTCTTTTCCACACGACAAGTTTTTTCCACATAACCAAAAATTAGATTAAGTAAGAAAATATTTCCAGAAAAATTAACAATATATACAACTTTTATCTCAAAATTTCCAATTTTTTAAATTTTTAACTTTTAGAAAAATATTTATCTCAAAATTGTTATAAAACTCTGAATATGAAAAGTAAGTATTTCTATTTTTCTGTAAGTACTTTTTTTTTATCTAAATTAAAGTATAAAAAAGTAACTCGACATGACGTTCCATAATATTACAAATATAATATAATAATAATTCATCATGAGAACATTTTTTTCTAAAATGTCATAGATAATAATAATTTACTACAAACTTTGAGTTTATATTGTTCTTGAAAAGTTATTCTCATTCTTGTATATATTTTTTCTTTTTATATCTGAAAATGACTTTAATCTGATATTCTCTTAATGAAACTCATACCATAACTAACTATAATAATAAAATCTAAAAAAAAATATGTCTGTATATTTCTTCATATTGTATTACTTTAAAATATTATTTTTATTTTAATAAAATAAAATATATAAATAGTTAATTGCAATTCGCAGCAGCATAAAAATGTATTCATCCAGGAAGGAAAGAATAATGAATAAAAAAAAAAACTATATAATAATAAAAGCCGGAAAAAAAAAATAAAAATACAAATTCAGTTCATTTTCACAGTTCATCAATTTATTATATACTCTAAACATAAAGAATAGAAGATAGCCTAAAACAACAGAATTGCATAGTCAGCAACAAAAAATAAAACGTCATAAAAATTAATTTTTTATTATTTTGTTGTATTATGAAAATATGACAAAAAAATGTAATTGTTTTAAAAATTTAATGGAATAGTTTAATGAACTTTTCTGAATCTGCATTAATTTATAGAAGATAATTTCATTAAAACTATAGATTATTGTTTCTCTTAAAACTCTCAGGGTCACGGAAAATGGCTTCTTTTTTTAAACTTGCTTATGTCAAACATGTTTAACTGACACTTTTATTTTCAAAAAAATCATTGTTGACATTGACGATGTTAAACAATGCTTTATCACACACAAATCTTAAATTAATAATGGACTTCAAATAGCGCCTTTTAGTCTAAAAAGCACTGTAAGTCATATTTGACTGACACGGCACTGGAAGAGTTAATTATTTTTGAAATTTATTTTAAAACATTTTCATTTAATTGAAATTAAAGAACATCATAAAAATTTTAAATATATTTTAAGTACACCTAACCCTCGTCTAACGCGGTACTTTTATTAACTCCGTTTTCGTATAATTTGATATTAAAATCTCACTATTCTATAGTGCGTAACGTGTTATACGAGGGTTAAATGTAATTTAAGTATTTTTGTTTTTAAAAAATGTTTTTATATTAAATTTTTAAAATAATCTACAATACAGAATATATCGTGGTAATTTTCTGTATATAAAAATTAGTTAAAACAGGTTAAATAAATATCATAAATAGGGTTCTGGTAAATTAATTGCGGTTTTTTTCTAAAACCAATAAGTCTAATCTTAAAAATGTATGCTTAGATTTTAAATTAGTCATAAAAGTGTTGACATATTGGTTCAAGATTACAAATTTTTATGAATTATATCTACCAGAAAATGTAGAATTTATAAATCCTGAAAATCGGTTTACGTAAAAATGCCACAAAATCATAAATAATCGAATGTTTAAATAAAAAAAAAACGTATACACTTTGAAAAAGGCATTAAAACAACCTAAAAAATATAAATAAAAATAATACACATAAACAAGAAAAAAAAAACACAAATTTTAAAAGGATATAAAATACTTTAACAAAATTGAAAAATATTATCCACCAAAAATGATAAAAGTTTCAAGTTCTTAAGTTTTATTCACATTTTTAGTATAAAAAATAAATAAAACTTGGTTTTGACGACAAACTTTTTTGTGGTATTTGTTCAGGATAATTCGTTTTAAAAAATTTTTTTATAAAAGGTTTTTTTTTTATAAAAACATCCTTAATAGCAAGCTAACAAAGATCTAGTGAATTTGTAATAAAAAAAAATTATATTTTTTTCAAAATCAATATAATAAAATTTTTTACATTAAAAAACATGATTTTTTTGAAAAAATATGTTTATGGAAAAAATATGTTTATTCTATTAACATAATTTTGTTTTTTTTTTGTTTTTTGAATTTAATAAAAATTTATTTTAGTCCTTTTTTTGTTGCATATATGTTAAATAAATTTTCATAATATATAAAACTAATTTAACATACCGCAAAAATTAACATATAAATAAAAAATGTTTGTTCATTTTTTAACCCGACCAATTTTTTTTTGAAAAGTACAAAAAAAAAAAATGGAAATTTGGAAAATTACAATTTTTTTTTTGTTGCTTTTAAATATTTAAATAAAACCTTTTTACTTTTTATCATTTATCACCCTTCAATATTTATTTTTCTACTAGTCCTTTAATACAATTTGATAGTAAGGATTTCCAAAAAAAAAAAATATTTTTTGGAAAATTTTTGCTTCCTCATGTTACATTATTGCTAAAACTTATTTTTAATTTTTCTATATACAAATAACAAGACAGTTTTCCATTATCATCCTCATAATTTTTCTAAATAACACAACACAACTACTATATTATATACAGAAAACAGCCAAAATAACATTAGTAATACACAAAAAAACTGAAAAAAAAGGACATCCTTTCTTAATTTGACGAAAACTTTTCAAATAACATTTTTCTCTTTACCTCTTATACGAAATTCTCTCTCTCTCACTATACAGCGAAATATATACATATATATATCATATAAAATATTGAAAATCACTTCTAAATCTTTAAATTCCCAAAAGATTTCATCAAAGTCTGAAAAAATCTAACCTAAAATTTATTTAGATCACACACCAAAAACCCCCAAAAAGAAAAAAGGAATACAAGAAAACTTTTTATACATATTTTTTTTTTTTTTTTGTAAGGATATGTCTTGTATGTGTATAAAACTAATCGAATATTTATAGAGTATATATTGTATATCCTTTTTTTGTAGGAAAACTTATGTACAGCATCCTTTTTTGCACTAAACCAAAAAAAAAAATCATATAGAAGATATAAAGGGTGACTAGAAATTTTATATTTTCCTTAAAACTATTTTCAAAAAAAAAAAAAAAAACCGTTCAGAGAAATTTTATGTGGATGTACACAATAATGCCTATCATATATCCTTTCTACACCAAGAAAAAAGCTTAACATTTTTTTTTTTTTTTGAATATGTGTGTAGTACACAACAAAATCGTATTATAAATAATACATATTTACTTATTAATTTGTATTTGTTTCACAGTATTCCTGGTGTGTGTGTGTGTCTGTATTCCTTATAATGATGAAAATTAATCTAAAAAATAAAAGCCCTTAAATTGGGGGAGAAAACCTATTTGAGATAAATTGTATATATACATGATTTTGTCTAGAATTTTATACTCACTTAAGATTATATAGGGAAAATTTACAAAATACATATACTGATATAATTATTAAAAAGGATATATTGTGGTATAATGAAATGTTGTATAAGGATTTTAGTAATTTCTGTTTACTGACTTGGAAATTACAGTCATGCATGTTGTCAGTTATATTAAATTTTTTTATATACAAACAATTTTATTTATTTTTTTTTTTGTGTTTGTGTGTGTAAAAAATATAATATTGTGTATTAGTTCATTAGGGTAACACCATGTTTTTTTTTTTCTTTCAATATTTCCCTTCTTAAAAGATAAATTTTCTTGTTTTTTTTTTTTTGTTCTAAGACGAAGGAAAATTATCTAGAAAAGACTAGAAGAAAATCGCACCCTTGCATAGAATAATAAAATAAAAAAAAAAATCATATTAAAATTTAGGTCAAACACCCTCCACAAAAAAAAAATATCCTTCCCTGTCTTTTATATATAAAATAATAGCAATGATAAAACTAAGATTACTAGGTTAGTAAGTCAATAATTGGCTATATACATTTTTTTTTTGGAAGTATTAAATTACGTATTTTAGTTAATTTTTAAATTTTTTTAAATAATTTTTTTTAGAAAAATATCATTTTCATCCTTTTTTTCACAAAAATTCAGAGAAAATTTTAAAATTTTTACCTCAAAAAAAAAAAAGAAAATCCACCCATTATCAAATCATGTTGGAAGTCATACTAATAATGAAAAAGACAAAAAACAATTGAACATACAAATTGTAAAAATATGTATTAACCTACAGAAAAAAAGGATAATATATGTGAATATAATTATTTGCATACAATTTGTACATAAAAAACAAAAATTTTATATTTATAAGAAGTAAAATTTAAAATTCTCTGTGGAAATTCAAATCAATTTTTCATCTACTCTATTTCTATGTTTATATCCTTTTTTCCCTATAATAATGTTTTGTTATTTTGGCAGCGAATTAAAGCGTTTTTTTTTTTTGTATCATAATATTGTTATACGTTATATTTATTTACGAATTGAATACTGGATTTGTTTGTTTATTATTGTAGTTAGTTTGTTGTAAATATCCTTTTTCCTTTTTTTTTGTTTTGTTATCAATGTCGATGACGATAATTCAAATGGTTTCAGTTTATTTCACTGTGTATGGTTGTAGTGTATATATATGTGAAGATTTTTTTGTTTTTTAAGTATATTATTGTCATTTCGGCCTGTATAAATATTGATTAGAGAAATATCTTTATACGTATATATGTGTTATACGTATTTGTATAGAAATTTTTTTGTATTTTGATAAAATAATAGATAAATACTAAAATAAAAATCAATAGAAATGAAAATATCCTGGTTATAATGAGATAATAAAGAAAAGTGGAAAAATAAAGTGGAAAATATTATCATATAAATTTGAAATTATAAAATATAAAAATCTTCATCGCAATTGTTTAATAATTGTTTAAATAAATAGATCTAAATTTTCCTAACTTGCTGCCAGAATCAGGTGTTATGTTTAAATTGAAAAAATCGAAATGAATAACCATGCAAACACAGTCGACGAGACAGACGCAACGCAGATTGACTGAACTGTCAAAAACAAATTGAAATATATATGAATATATGAAAATAGACAAAGTCCTGAAGTAGACGACGGACAGACGTGTTAATAGAATTTCTTATCAATTCATTATGTCAGCCGCTTCCGTCATCAGTCAAGTTTGTTTCAAACATAAAAAATAAAATTTTACTGACCTGTCAAAAATTAATTAAAATATTGCAAAAAATATAGAAATATTTATCTCAATTAATTTTATAATTTCAATGATATATTGAAGTACACACATATATGATTATCCTTTGTAACAATTTCTTTAACCATATTAAGTATCCTTAAATTTATTTTAACAATTTACATAAATTTATGTCAAAAACAATTTTATTAAAATAAATATATCATATTTAATTCATAATTTAAATAAATTTAATACAAAAAAGATATTTCGTATTCTTAACAATATTAATTTCTTCCTTTTTTTTCTGTTTTCATCCACAAATTCACATATATATCCTTATACAATCTTAATTTCTTTCATTCTTACATTATTATAAATATGATTAGTCAGGAAAGAGATAAAAAAAAAAGAAGAAAACTTTCAAAACATAAATGAACTAGGATACAAAAGGTTATCCTAAATATAATTTATTATTGTTAAATAAAATGTTTTTTTTTTGTTTGTGTCCTTAAAAATATTATATTAAAAAAAATTGAAAGAAATAATGATATTATAAATCATCTACCGGTATGTCAAGACACAACAGGATCAATAAACTTTAAGAAAAAATATTACAATTTATAATAAAGATTTGAAGGTTTTTTTGAAGAAAAAAAAGGAAAGACCTTTGCACTTTTTTCTGGAACTTTGACAAAACACACTATCTACATTTTCCTATAATTTTGAGATAAGTTCTTATTTGGATTGCTTATTAAACTTACCAGAAAATCACAAATTTGGTATAAATCAGAGAAAAATTGGGTAAATTCTAAAACAGATATTTTTATTTCTGCAGTGATTGACTTTTGCCAAAATATAACAACTGAAACCTCTCCATAAATTTTGGTTTACGCATCCAGCTACAAAACAAAAACTACCCAAAAAAAAAAAAGTTACAAGCATTTTATTATGGTGACAAGTTAAGATAGAATTTTGTTAAATTTGCTCTGCTGAAAATTTGTAATTATGTAGATATCATGTTTTGGCAAAATTCCACAGATATATTATGTATGATAAACTTGAGTAATATACTAAATACCATGAAAATATTAATGTTTTCAATAGTAAATTTATTTATTTAATAGAAACAACAAGCTCAAGTATATATCCTAGATCCTAAATTTAACCATAAAACTAAATTTTATATTATTTATAATTTTCTTTATAATTAAATTGTTTATAATAATCCTAAATGATTTGCATAATTATCTTAACAACAAAAAAAAAAAAAAACTAAATTACATAAAATAATATCGTATTAAAAAATTTACCATTTTTAAAATATTCTTTTGAAAATATATATACGTATTTATATTTTAATCTAAATACAATAAGGATAATAAAACTATGCTATAGGAAAAATTATCTTTAAAATATTTATATGTATGTATATATGTATAGTATCTAAATAACTATATAAACCCATTAATTATAAATTTTTATATTAAAAACTATTAATCTTTTTTAGTTTTATGTATAAATAAAATTTATAAACATAAAGATAAATTTTTAATAAATAAAAAAAAAACGATTTTATAATTTTAAATGAATATTAATTAATCAACTTAAATTGTATCTATATAATGTTAAAAAGCTTTTAAATCGAGACAGACATTATAAATATTTAAATACTATTTTGGTATTTTTCTCTTCGTTTTACAACCCTTTTTTTTTTTAATTATATATTTATTACGTTTAAAGGTAACATTTTTACTATAAATATTTCAATCCTTATTAATATAAATGATAATAAATATATAATTTGTAAAATAAAAATTATAATTATGAAACAAAATAGTAAATTATTGTTAAATAATGTCTATTTATGTTATATACATAATTCAATAATTTAAATATTTTAAGCTTTGGAAATTAGTTGATGGAAAATAAAAAAAAGTAAAACTATATTTTAAGTACAAATTGAATAAAATTTTATAGTAGGATCAATTTAATCTTTTTATTATTACAACATTGAATGATTTACACATTGTAAACATATATTTGTATGTTTTTTAGGGAGTTTTGCTCACACACATACAATTTCGAGTGTAAACATTTGTAATAAATAGAAATATAAACTAATTATAACCGTCGTGGTATTACATTTATATATTTGTCTATTTAATTCAGTAAACGGGCACGAAACTTTCACCTGACATAAATATCAGTACCCTAATCAAATACGCGAAATGACTTGTAGATCTGGCAACACTATTCTTAATTTCGTTAAAAGAAATGTGTTGTTTCGGATTGTTTACAGAAAGAACACAGTCAATCCTTTATTTATATGAACCACGTCGTACATCCTGAATCTTTGACAACCAAAATTCATATGGAATTCGTTATGAAATAAATGACAAATTCAGTATTTACAATCCTCGATTTTCGTGGACTGAATAATAACAAATATTGCGCATCACCAGTATCTTTTATTATAGCTCAAATTTATATATATCTTTTTACAATTAAAATCAAACAGACACATACTTAATTCAAATTTCTATAGAATACTCTAAAATGATTCATAATTTAACTATTATTTAAATTATTTATATTGAATTTATTAAATTAATTATTAATGTAAATTATAAAATTTATGTATTTTAATTGCTAATTTAAATAATAAAGGAAATATTTTCAATTATATTACGAATTATTTTAGTTGAATTATAATCTTTTATGTTTTGTCATAGAAAAACATAATAGAATTACACATTTTTCAAATTACACATTTCCATATTAAACTAATTTAAATTAATTTGAAAATTTAATTTATTTAATATTTCAAATATCTTTTCTAATTTATTTGAAAAAGTTAAAATAAAATTTGTAATTAATTTTAGAAAACAAAAAAAAGTTTTATTTAATTTAATTTTTTTTTATAAAAAATGTCCTTGGATATCAAAAAAAAAAAAAAAGGACGACAAAAAATATTTTCAATTTTCATTAAAAAAAAATTATAAATAATAAAAATTTATTTTTTGAATAAATTTCAATTTTTTTTTATGTTGTTATATCTTATAGATACGTGTGTATACCGTATTATATTATCTTTGATTTAATTGAATTTTTTTGGTATTTAAAAATTGTGAATACGAAAAAATACACACATTTACGACGTGAAATGTTTTTTTGTAATTTTTTTTTTATATTTAAATTTCTAATTAATATTTTTGGTGAAAATAATAAACAAAACAGAACCAACATAAAAAAATTTTCGTATATGTTTTTTAATGTTTTAATATAAAATTTATTTTACAAAATTTGTACGAACACATTAAAATTTCTATTAATTTTAATTTTTAAATAGAATTTAATTTTTTTTTTGTTACCAAAAATTGGATAGAATAAAAGTATTATTATTTTAAAACTATTAAGGATAATAATTTATGTTTTAGTTGTAGTGTAATATAAATATTTAATTTTAAAATTAAAAAATTTCTTTCATTTATGTATGTATTTAATGAAATTAAAATTTATTATCATAAAAATATTTATTATTTATAATTCGTAGTTTTAGTTTAAAATTTAAAGGATTAAAATATCAAAAAGGATATAATATTTGTTATAAAAATTTATAAATAAACAAAACTAAAAAAAGAAACTGATCTGCAGGATATAAGTAAGCAATGGAGTAATTTCAAAATTATTAGATTATTTTTAAATTTTGATGACAATTTAAAAAATCATTTTGTGACAGTTTTACTATTTTTTAATTTTCCGAAGTGGGGTTTTTTAAGTTAAAAAATTAAGTTATAGTAATTTCTACCCTATTTTGCAACTTATAACCTTTTGTAAATTGCATTCTATTACAAATTTTTTACAATATTTGTTTACCAAGGATAAATCTCAAAATTCCAACATTTTCACTTGATTCTAAATACTTCAATTTACAGTCTACGAAATAATTTGTATCGTCTACAAATAATTATACGTTTAAAATAATAATAATTTTAAATTTTTTCTACAAATCATAAAATAGACAGACAGACCGAAAAAAACATTATCATAAATAATTTTATGTTTCGTAATAAAAAAAAAGAAAATAGCTTAAAAACAATTTTTCATTTCATTTAAAACATATAATATGAACAAAATGTTGCACATTGAAAAATATTTGAAGCCAAAAAATGAATGTTAAAAAAAAAATAAAACGTAAAAACGTAAATGTATAAAGTTTTTGGAATTTATTGAAAATTTCTCCCTCAATAAAGGATAATTGTTATAGAATAATGTTTTTTTTTATTATTATTTTATTTTATTTATTTTTTAAGCAATTTTCAACATATATATACATAATTTGAATGAAAGAATTTAAAATAGAATTTGGCATAATAATAACAATAAAGCTTTTCAGTTGAAAAATTAAATTTATTTTTATGAAAAAATACAAAAATAAAATTAAATAAAATCACGTAAGGATATTATATGTATATAGATAGATACATTTATGTAATTTTGTATAAAAGGATTTCAGTGATAATAATTTAATAAATCACAATTTATTTGATTACTAAATTTTACAACACATTTAAAAACTATAAAAAAAATTATGTTTTTAAAAAATTAACTTAAATTTATGGTGATTTAAAAATGTTGTAACAAAAAATGTTCAAAATCTATAATGAATTTTTGTGGTATTATTTATTAACCCTTTCGATCCTAAATAAACTAAACATGAACTATGACTTTGGAATTGATAAAACCTCAACTGTGGGCATGAAGATTCCATCAAAAATACACGATTAATCAATGAGAACTTCAACAGGATTGTGACAAGAAGTACAATCACTGCTATAAATATGTCTATTACAATTTATCTTAAACTAATTTAAATATTGATTAAATTATTAACTAAATGTTCAAACTATTTAATTTGAAAATTTTCAGTCAAACTTTTTATATTTATTCAGTTAGTAAAAAAATCGTTAATCATAAATTTTTACCGCAATGACGTAAAATATCTAATTATAGAAAAATTTCCAAAAAGAAAATTATATACAATTTTTTTTTTATTCAAAATTACAATATATTAGATACGAAATTTTCCATAAAAATTTTCCATTAAAAAAAGGTAAAAATTTGTTGTGTATTTTTTTTTAATGTTGGTTCACCATGGAATTTATGTTTGCATGAATGCATTTACCAAAACGACAACAAACATCAAAAATTGGTTGTTATTATTTTTTTTTTTTTTTAGGATAATTTTGAAAGGAATTTTAATAAATTTAATATTGTTAAAATGTTATTTAATTTTTTATTTTATTTTAAAGGTTTTCACTAAAATATTGCGGTTCGTTGTAAAATATTAATAAAATTCACATGAGAATTCTTCCACATTTTTTTTTTGCGTAACATATCAGAAATTCTCCTGAAAATAATTTTCATTGATATTCCATGTTCAGAGTGGTAAAAAGGTAACATAAAATAAGTTTTTTTTTTTAGGATAAAATCCCACCACATTTTAACATGGGAATAATAAATTTCATTCTCAATTAGTGTAAAACATGTGGTCAAATGAACACAATAGTGAATAAATTTTATATGAAAATTTAATAAATAAGAGAGATGCGCAAAATAAAAAAATTGTAAAAATATTTTTTTTTAATGATTTTACAGAGAAAATAAAAAATGAAAATTTTTGGTCTATGAAAATTGTTCGTAAAATATCGGAAAAACATATTTGTTGTTTTGATGAAAATTATATGTATACAAAATAAACACGTATCACAATTTGATATTATTTTTTTAAACAATACTATTCAATAGACTATGAAATTGGCTTTAAATTTTGAATCGCGTAACATTAAAGGTTTTTTGGTCAATTTTGTAAAGATTAGTGAAGACAACAAAATATGTTGTAAAAAAGTTTAAATTGTTTTGAAACAACGAAAAAATAATTCGAAATTAATTGAACAAGGACGAAATTTAATTACAAAATGACGAAATCCGTTTCAATAACGATTAAAATGTATTCAAATCACTGATTTGTTAACAAATTTCATTTTTTTTTTACAGCATTTCATATGAGTTTAATCTAGATCTAAACAGACTCAGGCATGTTTAATTGAAAATAATTTTCTATAACAATTTTTTCTTCACTTTTCCAAATTTGGTCATTTCATGAAAATTTTATTATTTAAATTATCGACAGAAATACTTTTTGACAATTAAATATATTTGACCCTCGTACAACGCGGTACCTCTTTAATGTGGTTTCGATATAACAAGATATAAAAATGCTCTTACATAATTATTCTTTGAAAGTGATTTGGAGCCAGTTTTTCATAAAACAATTACTCTTATTCAATGGTATGTACTGTCCACGCGAATAATAAAATAAATCCAGATGTATGTATAGATACATCTAAATCATGAAACTAATGATTACTTAAGTTACATCAAATCTACTGTAATTATTTGTTATATTAAATAAATTTTCGATTGTCTCTATTTTTAATATTTTATATTTATATTTCATGAAATATTTTGTAAGTGATCATTTTTCATTTCAATTGATCCTTTTAATATGCTATTTTCTAACGATAAAATAAAGTGACTCAATGAAGAAACTATAAAAATAATATTAACTTAAATACCATCCTAATACATAAAAATTCCTAAATAATAGAATACACAAACAGAGAATAAAAAAAATTAAATAAAAGATTCAAAGAAAATAAATAGTTTGGAATTAAGTCAGCAAAATTAGGCAATTTAACCCGCAAACGAAACCATTTAAATTCCTATTTTATTATGGCTTCAATTAAATTCCTAAGGATATATATAAGGTTATTTTTAGCATATTAAAGATTTCGAATTTAGTATTTTATCTCATACTTATATACATAATAAATACAACCAAAAATTAAGGATTTTTTAATATTTAATTGTATATGTGTGTTAAAAAAAAAAATTTTTTGTTTGTATTTTAACCAGCAACAAAAAAAATATATATAATAGAATTATAAATAATAAAGGGTGATGTCTAAAATTTTAGACTAAACTTTTCTTCCTTTTTTAGTTAGCCAAGCAACTAAGACTCTTTAATACCTGTATGATACTGACTTGAATTTAGATTTTCTACTTACTTACGAGTAAGAAGTAAAAATTTTTATGAAAAATTTTTTGCGAGTGACTCGCTACTTTGAATAATAATTCTGTCAAAAAATTCCACTTCTGTCAAAAAGAATTGCTAAAATTTTTTGAATTTTGACATTCAAGATTTTGTTTTGTATCACTTTTTAACTTTTGATGTAAGTTTGTCTGTTGCAGTCATGTAAAGCTTTAAACTGTTTGAATTGTTTTGAAGGCAATGTCAATAAGTAAGCTCAGAATTTAGTCTAATTTGAGCAATTTTTATGAAACAAGTTAAAGGATTAGTCAATAAAAATGTGGTCCGAATTAATTATACAAGAATTTCTGTATTAATGCGGACAAATGCTTCCTGAATCTAGTTGATATTTTATTGCATATACATTTCAGGATAATCAGTCACATTTTAGTTCTTTTCCAAAATTTCTCGTCTGATATTGGTTTCAGTAATATTAATCTTTTTAACTGGCTTTCAGTTAAATGTCCAATTAAATTTTCCAATCAGGAAAATAAAAACGTATTGAGTTGCTTTAAATACACAGTATCAGGAAAACGATAGAATAATTAATGTTTTTCTATAATTTGTCGGTAGAACTACAAGAAATTTCTACCATCCACAAAAAAAAATCTCTACTGTCAAATGCTACGGATAAAATTTATAAACTTTTTAATCTGAAATTTTTAAGCATCACCCTTTATTAATATCCTTAAAATCCCCCGCATAAAAATCACATTTTATATAGCTATATAATACAAAAAATAAAAACATTTATAACCCATCTTCTTTTCTGTATACATATCAAAAGAATAATCCTTAGCGATGACCATCATTATCTTCTTAATATTTTTATCCTAAAAAATTTTTTTCCTCTTATACAGTTGTATGTACGTTATGTATACATATATATGTATATGTATAAAATTAAGAAATCTATAAATCCTTAATTTTTTTTTAAAAACACGTATTCTTGTCTACTGTGTGTGAATATAAATTTTACTGAAAATAAGTTTACTGACCATTTGAAAATTTATATATAAACTGGGATTATTTTGACAGTTTTTATTTGACCATATTTTCTATTTCTATATTATTTGATTGTATGGCCTTTATCAACCCATCAAAGGATATAATATATATATCTACATGTATATATGTAAAAGAAAAAAAAAATCCTTTTTATTGTATGTCGTTTTTTTAAGTAATTTCTATTTCTTTTTTTTGTGTGTCTGATGTATAAATGTTTCCCAGTTTTGATGTGAAAGTTCGTCCATTTTTTTTGTTCTGTTTTGTTTCTTATATGTTTTTGAATTTGAACTTTCAATATTCAACTGAGAGATAATGTGATGATGATAACAGAAACAACAAAAAAACATTAATGATTTATTTAGATATTTTGGAAAATTTTGTATTGGTTTTTTTTTTTATTTGATAACAAATAAAATTTTACTTCATTAAAATTGATCTTTAAATTGAGCCAGGATTAATGATATTATAACCATTTTTTTATTGTAGTTTTATTATTGTGGTTATATCAGGATTTAATTTTGATTGGTTTTTTTTTCGTGAAATAAAAATTTGTTTCTTCATTGGTATTTAAATGAAATTCGTGGTAACATTTTTATTATTTAAAAACACTTTGTACTAATAAACGCCAGTTTAGCAGTAAGAGTTTAAAATTCATTTTACTGAACAAACATGTAGCATAAACTTTCAATTTAATTATATTAGGTTTTACATTTGGAAATTTTACTCGGTTTACTTAAACTGGTGAATTGTGTATTATTTGAATTAACACATTATCTGAATATTGAAATTTCAAATTTGAAAATTAAGCTATTTATGATTAAAAATGAATCAGAGACGCGTACGTAAAATATAGTAAGATTTGATTTGACATACTTAAATTTATTTGAATTTATATTTTATTGAAATTTTAAATCTTGAATGCTTTTGTACAATTTTATATTGATTTCACATAAAGTAAATTTATTCTCCAATTTATTAAGTAGGTTTGTTCATTGAAGTCGGTCCTGACCTGACCTAAGTAAAATTAAATCTCTTGAATGTTTTTTTTTTAAATTGATTGTACTAAGAACATAGAATTGATAAGAAAAATATGTGTTTTGAAATAAAGAGAAATTATATTGTAAAATAATATATGATTTATTTCCAGTATTACATTTGTAGGTCGTATTTTACTAGACCCACCTACGAGTATCTTAATTTTAAAATTTTTATATCAATTTTTTTTTTACATGAAATGTTGGGTTAATTTATTTAAACTCAAATCATATGACGTTTAAATTATACTTGACTTAGAATAAGTTTAAAATTACACTAAGGAACAGAAAAAAAATTAAACAGAAGTTTAAATTCTGTCAAAAGTTTAAACCCGCACTGCGAAATCCACCTCAAGTAAACATTATATAATAATTATCAAAATAACTCTGTTAATTACTTTTTAATTTATCATCTCATTATTCAAAATATTGAAAATTCATACCGTATTAATAAAATTCTAGATTCATTTGATCAAAAACTAAATTTTTAGAAACTTTACTCTCAAAAAATTAATGTGCCACATAAAATTTTTAATTAAAATTTTTATATTTATTTATAATTTTCTATTATTTTTTTATCTAAATATTTTTATTCCTATTCAATCATCAATAACGTAAAATTAATGATAAAAATCCTTTTGAAATCATTTCGTTGAAAATAAATATATTTCGATGAAAATTAATTGAATTACGTAAAACAATTAATTATATAAAATTCTAAAAATTTATTATAAATATACATACAATAATTTTCATTTTAGACTACCAAAAATTCTGATAAATTTCATCCAGAAATTAGAATGTTTTTTTACCTGAAAAAAAAAATATAAATTTATTTATAAAAAAAATAAATAATAAATTAATTTAAATTTAAATTTGACCTTAAATTGTTTCTCTTAAAAAAAAAATAACATCAAATAAAAAATTTATATACATATTCTTAAAATATTTAAATATCTTTTTAAGGATATATAAAACCATTAAACTTTGAATCCTTTATAATTATTATTTATAAATTATATATACTTTTTTACATAAAAAAAAAATATCTATATGTAATTCTACAAAAAAAAAATTCAAAAAAACATTTGAAAATAAACGCACGTATATACTTATCTCATTATAAATAAGACAAGAACAACAACAAAAAACTACCCCAACCCTTAAATATTATTGTATATAAAAAAAAAAACCCTTACCTCACCAGAAGTGTACATTAAGCTCTTGTACGCGTCTCTGAATTTAAATTAAGAATTAATTTTGTTAATATTCTACCAGACACAAAAACGTACACATACACATATAAAAAATAAAAGTATATGACAAAAAAAAAAAACACATCCCTTGTGACACTCTTAAGATATTTTACAAAATTTTCCTCTTATTTTTATTATTATTCAAGTACACATGGTAAAACGTAAAAAAATTTTTTTCGTATACTCTTATGAATTAGGCAGGCATAAGAGGGGAGGTATCCTGGCAATGGTGGTAGTGTTACAAAAAAGTCGTTAAATTGCACAGAAGTACAACCAAAAAAAAAAAAATACTCAAGTTCCTCTATTGATAATATAATGAAAAACACTACACATTTTATACAAACATAAGCATAAAAAAAAAAAAAAAAATTATGAAAAAAAAGGACGAAAAAAATATGAAATGAAAAAAAAAAAAATTATGACAACCTCAAAAGTACTTCGAGCGAGACAAAATTAAAAGAAAATACAAGATGTTCAGTCAAATATTATAATATTTTTTTGGGGAATTTGTGTTTTTTTTTTTATATTATAAGGATAATTTTTTCGTAAATTGTGGACTATTTAAGGATGTTAATAAAAAAAAAAAAAAAAGATGAAATTTTATAGAATTTTTCCTTATCTGTACAATTACATCATAAACAGCAGAAGTTTTTTTTTTTTTTTAACTTGAATGTTCTTTTTTAATGTAAACAAAATAAAATATTAAAAAAAAATTTTTACGCGAACCACAAAATTTGTACTATTCAGGACATTTACCTTCTGTATTGTTTTTAGTTTTGAGGTTATACAATCATTTTACAGGGAGCTCCTTTAAAAAATTCTTTTTAACGAATGTTGGAAGGAAAACTTAATTTTTAGTAGACTATGATTTAAATTCGTATTCACAGAAAATATGGATTAAATTTAATCTTCAAAAAGGAAGTAGATAATCGAGTTCAATCGAAAGAAAGTTTGAATTATAGTAGACTTCCTTATAGGAAATTATAGCATCACAAAAACATAAATGATACTGGAGAAGATCAGCTAAATTTAGAATTTTCAATTCGAATTTAAATTAAGTCAATTGTTTGATATAATTGTAATACTTGGTTAAGAACAGAGCTATGAATGCAGAAGTCATAGGACAACATAGAAGAGGAAAAAATTGGAAATCTAGAAAACTTGTGGGGGAATAAACGAGATATTTAAAAACTGGATTCGATGGAAGTGTTTTATTGATCCATATAATCACTCGAGGAATGAAATAAACTAGGACCCACTCATCAGGTATATTCAGTCGATTCTGGATATATTGTCTCTACAAAGGTGAAAATGTTGGTTAAAAATTAAAAAACAAACTTGTGAAAATAAAAGTCGAAAATTGACAGATTTGGCTTACAAAAAGGAAAATAATTTATGACTGAAAATCTGTTAGCATACATTACTCGTATTAGGCGTAAGCAAAGCCATTTGTTCAAAAAATTTTATATAAATGAATTTAAAAAATATTTTAGAATTTTATTGAGAATTTAGTAAATAAGATATTCAAGAAAATACTAAATATTTATCAAATTTTTAAATTTCTTATCATTAATTTAAAGAAAATCAGTTTAATGTGACTGCATGTTGCATATCGTCATTACAGTATAAAAGGAAGATAATGATCGGCTGTTAATATTATTGTATATTTAAAAGACAGACAAAAACCATTAGAAGCTCAAGTAACTTTTTTTAATTAATACAACAACTAATAAATTATTACTCAAAATATCTAAGATAAATTTTAGTTTTTTTTAAAGAAAACATTAAAAAAAATATATAAATAAATTAGTTAAGAGTTTATTTGCCATCAAATTAATTAACTTTACCAAAAAGAATTTCATAAAAAAAAGTTACTTAAAAATATGAAAAAAATTTACTATTTCTAAAACATTAAAGTACAATAATTTTTAAAATTTATTACATCTTTAATAATAATTCCTACTTAATTAATGTAAAAAGGTAGGTAAAGCTGATGTGGTCATTTAATGTTTAAATACATTTTTTTTTATGAGTTTTCATTTTTCCCACAAAAACCGTAAAAAGAATTTTTTTTTTTTGTTTCTTATTTAGAACAGCAACACAGAATTTCTAAATAAAAAAAAAAAAAATTGGTTGTTTTTTTTTTAACTCACCCTCCTTTAAAAATAATAAAACTTATGTTTTCCAGTTACAAACCAACCAAAAAAAAAAAGGAAGAATTTTCTTTTAACCAACAACAAAAAAAAACTTGTATAAAATAAAAAAAAAATTTGCCATAAAAACTTCCGTAAAATTAACGGTATATTTATGCGGTAAAAGAATGAATATTTTTACCTTTTTTTTTTATAGGAGAAGATTTCCCATCAAAAAAATAAAATTTCTAACTAAAATTCATTTACAAGAAAAAAAGGGCCTAATTTTTACTTGTACCAAAAACCAGAAATTTTCTTCTTCATTTTTTTTTTAGCAAACGAAGAAGAAAATGAATATAAAAAAAATTGTTTTTCCTTATTTAACTTTTTTTTCATTTTCATTTTCATTTTTATTACTATAAAATTGGAAAGTTAACTTTTGGCCCATTGAAAAGAAAAACAGGAGGTATTTTTGTTTTTTCTACTGTATTATTATGAAAATGGAATTTTCAATAACGCAAAAAAAAAAAAAAACAGCGGAAGACAAAAAAAAATATTTCTTCATTTATTTTTGTTGTTTAGTTTTAGTGTATCTGTACATAAAAACATCAAGAAAAATTATTTAATGGTAGAGGTGCAGAATAATTTTTGCTTACAACGAAAAAATACAAATTGTAGCTGTGTACAGAAAAAAAAATGAAAATGTTGATCAAAAACTATGAGTTTGTTTATAAAACATTATCACATTTAGATATATTTAAGAAAATAACCAGAATAAGGTGGACCTCTCTCAAAATAGCATTCTTTTGATAGCATTGTGTCTATTTTGATGTGAGCAAATTTCAATTAGGAACAGATTTAACTTATAAAGTATTTCCACATAAGATATATTTCAGAAAATACTAAGTAAATATTACACGGACCTTCCTCAAAAATGCGTGCCTTCAATAGTATTCTGTACTCTGTGAGTTTTTATAACTCCAATGCTTACAAAATTACAAAATTCAGCAAATTTCACTTAAAAGCAGACTCCGGAAGTAAGGTTTTAATTAATAAATTGAGTCTATTGAAATGAAAGAGTATGTATATGAGTGGCCGCAGAGATAAGTTGTAAGAACTTAGACTGAATTCGGTCAATTGTATCAATTCGTCATTGGCATAAAGGATATGATAGACTATTACAGAGCGATGATCAATCGTGGTTGATTAATTAACCATAACCGGCATTCAGTGTAACCTAGTTTACATATTAAATAGCCCTTTCCCGAAATCCATTTATGTCTATAAATTAGGTTGAGTGGCTTTAGCTGCTGAAACTCCTAAAATATTAACAAAATTTTGCCTAATAATAGCGTTATCTTTGCATACTTGATGACATTACCTTCCTGACTTAAGAAATTTTTTTTTGTTTAGCAATTTTATGTATAATTTAGACCAGAAAATTATACCAGATTTATTCAAATTTAAACTTTTAGGGCCTAATTTACTTCCTCAACTTTGTATTACCATTGACAGAAATAAATTAATAAAAATATTTGTTAAAATAAAATACCAAAATACCAAAAAAAAAAAAAAATGTAGATAAGAAGGTCAAATCATACATACACCATCATATCATTATGAATTTTTTTTTTTGATAAAGGACCCTTTTTATATGATGAAAAAAAATTATTCAAGGAAAATAATTTTCTATAACATTATAAGAAGAAAATATAATTTTTTATTTTATATTACACCTTGATATTTTTTTTACTGAGAATTTTACTCCCCAAAAAAAAAAAAAAAAGGATAATAGATAAAAGGACTAATAATAAGTATAAAAGTATATATAACAACAAAAGAAATTATATATAACTATAGGTTTTTTTGTAGGTAATTTTAAGAATGTTCCTTTTTAGACATATATAATACTCTGTTATCCTTTTTCCACCGACAGGAGTATTTAGTACACAAATGAAAATATAAAAGAAGTAAGAATATTTTCCTTTTTTTGAAAAATTCCCTTTTTTTGTTGGGAAAAGTTTATATTTTTTAATGTTGATACTTTTAACCACTTTCACCATATTACATATACACATATACCATATATACTAACAAATATTTACCTTCTGTGTTATATTATTTAATATTAGAATTGATAGATTCATAAGTAAAAAAGAAGACTTTGTTAATTCCTACTACCACCGCCTACAGACACATACAAAACAAATGAATTCTTTTAGTACTTTCATTTAGGTACAAAAACATAAAAAAAAAAATACCAAAATACCAAAAGAAACATTTCATTTTTATATGAATTTTATGTTGCTGTTTTTTTTTTTAGTATAGTTTATAATAATTTTATGTATTCCTTTGATGTGGTCCTTTAAAAGTATTTTATGTAAAATATATTTTTATGTCGTTGTATATATATATGAGTAATAAAAGATAATTTAGAAAATGTTAGTGTTTTTTTTTTTTATAAAAGAAATTTTTTATTTTGGTAAATAAAAAAAGTGTAAGGACATTTAAAACCATAGTATATATACAACAAAAAATAATTTGTTAAAGAATTTCTTTTTAGTTTTTAGACAAGAAGGTTAAAATGACTAGAAAATTTTTGTTATTTAAATAAGAATGTTTAAATATTTTAAAAAGAGGTTAATAAAATTCCTTTTCATTAAAATATTTGTTTTACCAAAATATTTAAAAGGTATAAAAAAAATAACAAAAAGTTTATCCTTTCTATTTAAAACTTGAGAAAGTATATTTTGTTGTATGTATGTGTTATTTTAATTTTAAAAAGTGTATTATATTTTTTTTAGTAAATTTAATGATTTAGTTTAAAATTTGATTTAAATATCATTAATTTGACAAATTAATTTGCATTGATTTCTATATTAATTCTGTGAAAATTTGCCAAAAACATGATATGTGCATAGTTCTACAAATTTTCCAGAGAAAACATTTAAGAAAATATTGTCATATATAAAATGCTTGTGAAATTCTCAATTAGAATAATGTTTCTTATATTTTTGGTACATTTTGGTTTATGTAATTCATTCGGAAACTAGAATTTGTCAATTTGTCAATTCTCTTGTCATGTTTTGGCAAATTTTGAAATAAATAAACTTCAACATCATAATTAGTCAAAAAATTAGAATAATACTTAATTGGTTTTAAGTCTTTAGCTTACTACAATATTATATTTTACACTTTGGCAAAGGACGATAAATGCTTAAATTTGTTTTGGTAAAGTCAATTAATGTTGAAATAAAAATATTGATTTTACACTTTCATCAAAATTTGTTAGGAACTTGTTATGGCAAATTTGAAAATATTAAATGTTTAACAATTGACATAAAAAGCTATGTCAATATGTCAAAAACTGTACATGTCATATTTTGGCAAATTTCCACAAAATTAAGATGTTTGATAGAAATTAAAAATGTTGGATAGAAATCGAACAATTTCAAAGTAGAAAAAAAACTATATATTTGGCAAAAACGTCTTGACTTTATTATACTTTGTAATCTTAATCAAATATCATAAAACTTTCCCCTATAAATACTGGTATATTTATACCAAAATTTATAATGGACAACATTTACCATAGTTTTTGAGAAACCAATTCCCCCCATATTATTTATATCTTCTATTTCTTTATTTTATTTTGCTAAAATCCGATAATTACTTAATCATTTCTTTCAAATTTCTCTTTTTTACAAAAATCAAAATCTTTTAAATATATCTTTGAATAAATAAATTTAACCTCCCACTTATATGGACAATCAAATCATTTCACAAATTGACCCCAAAAAAAAATAAAGCCTATATACATTTTTTTGTGCCTATTCATTAAATGCCGCTTTTTTTTTAAATCTTTTTTTTTTTCATTTCTTTTTATGCTTTATGCGGCTTCACGTTTTACTATAAATTCATAAAAAAATATATATATATTCATATACCAACAAATAAAATTGTTGTCAATAGTATATAATAATGATAGCGTATTTTAATAGTGTTTATGTTATACCGCATGTTGCATAAAGTTTTGTACACAGATTGTGAGAATATATATATATCAATAAAAAAAAATGACTTCCTGGATTTTTCATAATAAATATATATACCCAGTATACATAAAGACGTATACGTATGTCATCGGAGCGAAAGTGTTGACTGAACGAAACCATTAAAATGCTACTAAAATTTACGCTTTTAAATAATAAGTTTTTATTAAAACACATAAATAAATTCAGGAAAAACACATTTTTATAAAAGTTTTTGTTTAATTTTTTTTTGGAAAATCTGTTTTTAAATTGACATAATTTTCCTTGGTGAAGCACTAAAAAGTTTTAAGAGTTTTTTTTTTTTTTTTGTTTCTGAAGAAGAAGGTTTGAGAAGAATTTAATTTAAAATTATTTCAATTTTTCTAAGAAATTTAGTTCAAAAATATTATAAATATTTAAAAATTAATATAAATCTTTAAAATATGTAAATTAAATATGTTAATTAATATGTAAATTTCAATTTTCTATCTTTATGCTCGATTTTAAATATATCATGATTTTGAATCTCTACATTACTTAATTGGTAATTTGATCAGTTACCATAAATAAAGATATTTAAATCCAATTTTAACAAGGAAACATTTATTTCATGTAATTAAGCCCTAAAAAAAACTTAAGTGACATATAAAAGTATACTGTCAAAACAAACATTTTATTTGGTTATTAAAAAAAAATATCTTGTTTAACAATTTTTAAACATAAATTAAACATAGAATTTTAAATACATAAAATATTCTTGGCATTTATTAACCAAAACAAGTTTAATGTTGAGTGAAATTCAACTTTAAAAACAAAATACGAATATGTCCTTAATTAGTATTTAATTTTTTATTTAAAAAATATTCAGACTTTTGAATAAATTTATATTTGGTTAAACATGCAAAAAAAGAAGTGGGTGCAATTTTTGTCTTTTTTTTAATTATACATATATGTATTTGAAAATTGAATAAATTTTTCAAAAAAAAAGGATATAAAAAACAAAAATATAATATTCAAATCAATGTGTTGGTTTATCACAGGTGATAAAATTATTTATTTGGAAAGGTGCATTTAAAATAATTACTATTTCAAAATCATAAAAAAAAAGAATAGCCAAAACGTTAAAATGCACTTTATATAAAAACTGTCCAGCTGGTATTTTCACTTAGATTAAAAACTGAAGGGTAATTTTTTTTACGGGGTTGAATATAAAAAAAATTTTTTAGCACATTTATAAAAAACCAAAAGCGTAGTAATTTTATAGTTTTTGTTGTAAACTTGAATGTTAGGGCATACGATATTTGTGGAAATTTGCCAAAAAAAACCTAATGTCTATATCTATATTTCTTGACAGTTTGAATTCCGATTTCTATTCTTAAACATTTAACATTTTTTAATTTACCAATATATGACAGGTTTCTAAGAAAAATTGGAAAAGTAGTCTAAAATCGATATTTTTTAGTTCTGCTTTGATTGAATTTGCCAAAACAAAATTAAGTATTTATCGCCTTTTGGCGAAGTACAAAACATAATAGGATACCAAGCAAAGTACTTTGGCAAAACAAAGTAAGTCTTAATATTATTTTTTGGCAAATTATTGGCATTGAAACTTATGTATTTCAATAATTTGCCAAAATATGACAACATAATTGACAAATTAACAAATTTTGGTTTACGAATTATTACTTAAAACAAAAACTACCCAAAAAATAAAAAAAAGCATTATTCTCGGCTTAAAAGTTGCGTATTTCACTAGTTTTTTTTAAAAGGACAAGTTAGGATCATATCATATTAAATTTACTCGGTTGGAAATTCCCTGTTCAAAATTTGTGATTATTGGCTTGTACCAGTTTTAGACTAAACTTTGTACTAAAAATACTTAATTTCTCTATAATCCATAAATTTCGAAATTACTAAAATATTTTAAAACTTTACCAAAAATTTGTCAATAAAAAAGAAAAACCCTTGATTACATATTTTGCTTCCCTACTTTAACTACATTTATAATAATGACAAAATAAAAATCATTTTTATGGTTAATTTTTGGTATTATTAATAAACCCCCAGATTTTATATTAATATAAATATATAATAATTTATTATTATCCTTTTTTTTCTCTCTCTTTTATTATTATTATTTGTCTGTACTGGAAAAATTAGTGAACATAAAATATTAATTTTTTTTTGTTGGTGTTTTAATATATTTTCATTATTTATTTATTTATTTATGTTTTGTTCTATAATAGAATTTTTTTTTGTTGGTTTTTAGTATATGAGGGTTAAAAGGATAACAATGTCAATATGGACTTAATCTTAACGAGAATGTTAATACGTTTTATGGTCATAATACCAACAACAAAAAAAAAAAAACTAATAAGTAATAGTTTGCAAAAAAATGAAATAATGCTGGTTTTGTTGTTTTATTTAGATGTAAATTGTATGTTTAGTTAAGATCATAAAAATTTATTGATATTAATTTGATGTTAACTTTTATGGCAATGGACAAAATATTATTATATATTAGGTTAATGTTATCATAAAATTACATAATAAAACATTTTAAAAAAATATATTATTTCAGACATTATGAAATTTTGGGATTTGTGTTTTTTTTTTTTTGCAAAATCTGCCAAAAAATGAATTAATATGAATTGAATTAGATAGATTTTATAGTTTTTAGTTTGTATTTAAGATATTTTTAATGTCATAATCATAATTTGCTATAAGTTTAGTACCTAAATAGTTTTTTAAATTTATTTCTTCATTTTTAAGCAAATTTCACTTGAAATTTTCAATTTAATTCGATCAAAGACCTAGTATTAATTAATTATTTTGAAAGTGTAGTAAATTCACTATTTCTTATTTTCGAGAAATTTAAAGTTTTATGTTTCAGTTTCAATAGAATTTGTATTAGGGAATTTTTAATAATTTTTAAAATACACATTAGGATTTTTCAGTAATTTTTATAGTAGCTGACAGTGCTTGAAGATAAAAATAGCAAAATAAATTATATTTTCAAAAAAAAGAATATATTCAAAAAGTGACGACAAAAAAAATACTTATCCAATACAAATTTCAAACTAGATTGTGAAATAGACTTCATAGATCACTAACTAGAATATAACTAGATGTTCTAGTTTTCCTTTCTACTAGATTTTAGGTGAAATTCTCTAACTAGTTGGACCACTAGACTCAGTGTTGCATCAATTTAATTGCTCAGTGCTAGATAGTCTAATAGATTGTTTAAAGCCAAAGTTGGTTTAAAAAAGTAGATGTCTTGAATAATTCTTACTGTCAGTTGATAAAATTTATGAAAAAAAGTGAAAATATCATGATTCTAAAATATGTTTCCAACAAAAAACTTTAAAAAAAAAATATTGTAGATTTTCCTGTTCAAATTCTTTCATTTTATCCACATAAAAAACTCAAATATAGTAAATTTTCATTATTATTTCGTATAATAGTACATATATTTATAAATCAATTTTTCCTTAGAACATTAATAACAAATAAAAAGAAAAACCACAAATTCAATCAATATCAATCGTTTTTCCTTTCTTATAATATACTTTTGTTGTTATTGTGTCTGGAAAACATAACAAAATAATAATAATAACAAAAAATCTTATATTTTTCGAAAATATATATTAGATAGAAAATTTTTACGTATACTTAGAAAAATATAGAAAATTATTATTAAAGAAAAATTGAAGAAGATAAACTAAAAAGTTCACCAGACATGTATAAGATTTAAGACATCATAAGTTTTACAAGTAATAAGATATATTTATCTACAAACTTTTTGAAAATTTATATACGTTTTCATACATATTATATATCTAGCTTACATAAGAAATTTTCAACTATAATTTAATAATTTTAACTAAAAATTTAATATTTAACTATTGGCATTCAAATAAAAATACATTGATGACATTAATATTAAAATTATGTTAAAAATTTATAAAGAATTTGTAGATTTTCATCAGAATTTTCAACATAATTAAATTACTAAGTGAAATTTGGATAGTCCAATTATTGAAATCATTAAATATTAATATTATAATTATGAAAATTTTATTTAATTAAAAAATTTTGGTTTATGTACAACATAAATAGTGAAATTTTCAACCTCTATAATTATGCTTTATATATAATTTAGATTTGATTTTGGAAAAGCGTATCCTATTAACATTTAAATTATTTTTTTTTAAATCATCAAATCAACAAAAATACTAAACTTTTTCTTTATGTTTTTAAATTCAAAATATGCTCAACTATTGTTTTTATGTTAATTATGATAATTTGGTTCACAGTAATAAAATTACTAAAAAAAAAAATTTGAAATATGATTTGCACGTATATGGAAACTGAAATTATTATATTGTGACTATTTACAATTACATGAATGTTGACTGAAGCACAAATTACATTTAATTAAATTATGTTTTTGTTTGTTGTTTTAGAAAATTAATCATTTAGCCTATTGTTTATAAACAATAAAATCATTTTTTACGCATAATTTTAGATACGTTATGTTTACAGATATTGAAATTTTTTAAGTATACCATAATTACATAATATATTACAGTTCTTTTTGTAGTTAAATAAAATAGATATAAATTATAGCAATTATGCAAATTTTTTTCAAGTAGATATTTTTACAGATATATATAAAGTTTTTGGTGTCTTCTGAGTCAGTGAAAATTATTATGTGTTTTCTAACTCATTGTAAGTTTTTGTCTGTATTTCTCTCATTGCAAGTATTTGTCTAGATTTAATTCAAATGAGTGAATTAAATATGAGGTTTTATTATTTAAGTTAATACATTTATTTACCCATTTGAATATTACATTATACATTTATTTGCGCATTACACAATTACACTATATTTCCGTAAGAAAATTGGCCGAGATTTATTTTCAATACAAGTTAGGCTCAAAATTCCCCTGCCAGTAAGTAAGCGCATATTTTTATTTCTCAAAATTTGGGAAAGAATTATCGGATAACCTGATGAAACGGATAAATTTTTTGCCAATATCGCAAAATTATAGCATATTTAATTTTTGTCATAATTGCCAACATAAATTCATGTAAAGCGGGAATTCTCAGGAAAATATTGACAATTTTGACAATTTTTCCTTCCGAATTCAAGTGTTTTGACATATTCCAATAATCGCAGGAAAATTGATTTAAAATTTCTTATCGTATCCACCGACCATGTTACTCTCAAAATGAGAAACATACTATTTCATTATTATCCAATCAATTTTAACATTTTTACATCTAAAAGAAAGTGATATACTGAACATATCTTAATTTTTTCCAATTTATCCTTAAATAAAAAATAATTAAAATCCATTAACATAACATCATATTTTTTTGTAAAATCTTTTTCAATATCTAATCCTAAATTAAATTTAAATTAATTTCTAAAACATTATTCAAAAAAAAAAGAAGGAATAACTCAATTTGATTACTCAAAAACAATGTAAATTTAAACACTAAAACAAATTAAATCCACCATAAAATAAAAACAAAACTGAAAACTTTTTAAAAGCATAAATTAAATATTTATGTAATACGTATCCCCAAAAACAAAAACAAAAAAATAATAATTACCCATAAGTATTTTGAAAAATGATAAAAAAAACATTTTCTGAAATCGGATTAAAAAGTGACAATTGAACGCCTGTTAAATATTTCTGATCCTTTTTCTGTTTTTTTTTTTTGTGTTATTTCTCTGTTGGTTTTTTTTTTTTTTGCATGCTGGATGTCGTATTATAACTGAAAAACCGTCTGGCTTTGTCCATTTTTAATAAATACTTACAATACGGCAAAACAAAAAAAAAAACATAGATACAAAACAGAATAAAACACACACAAAAAAATATCCTTTTAAATCCAATTAAATTTCTCCGGTTTTGGACAAGTCAAAAACAAAAAGGAGACAATAACTTAAAAAAAAAAATTCAAGGAAATTTTTATTTCGCATTTTACGAC